>BSBM01000278.1:3835833-5114166 GCA_027924585.1 Larix kaempferi | reverse complement strand
GTGGAGTAGCGTATGGGCGCTAGTCTCTTTAAGTAGAGTAGTGCTCATATCTTAAAATGATATTTTTTGTGGTTTTCTAGTATTTTCAAGAAATGGAATGAGTTGTCATATCATCCAAGGTCAACATGCTCCTCCATCCAAGTTGTCCTTTTGTGTGATCAGCAACTCAGGGTGATCACGGACGGAGAGGTGCAAGTTTGACCTATAACAGATGCCCCCTAATGTGTGAGGTCAGAGAGAAACGATGGCCGACATACATTACAATCCAAAACCAGAGGAGGAGCACAGAACCGCAGAAATCAAGTCACAAGAAACCTGCAACAAAGATCAAGGTCAACGAGCAATTACATTTTTGACATCTTATAGATGTGTAGTGTGATACAACATGATCTCCGATACATAACAAGGAGATGTATATAAAGCATGGCCACTCGAAATACAAGCGTGGATCCATGTCAAACTGAGAGATCATAGCCATAACAACAAACTGGATCTATGTCTCATGGAGAGCCGAATATAAGTGAGGCTCAGTCTTGTGCAACTTGGGAGATAACAAAATGAGGGCATGTCATCAAAATCCCAAGGTCTTCATCCCAAAACAACCCTAGGTACAAACCCGAACCATGTGAATAGATGAGTTGATAGTCGAACATGGAGGGCATCGTTTGATTACCGGTCATTGATGTATACCGTTAACAAACGCGAGGACCTGCACCGATAATGATGATGGGGTCCAAGGTACCAAGTACGATTCGCCAAATGTGAATAGATGGACTTGGAGTCGAACACTTGGGAATCCTGTCGAAGAAGAGACATTAATGTAGTCTCATCATTCAACAGCGAGAAAAATTGCCACTGGTGACTGCAATCTCCAAGGTACTAACCGAAACTCTAAACTTCAATCCCAGAGTAATGATTTGGTGTTGATGGGAAGAAGTCTGTTGGAAGGGAGGCCTTAAGGCATCCTCCATCATCCAACTCGAGGAACACTCAACTGGTAAGAGCTGATATGGAATAATATGTAACAAGACTGACACTAGGAAGGCCGACACATGAGGTCAAGGTAAACTGCTAAATGGCCGACACAGGATATATCCTTGAACATTGAGCACGACACAAAGTGACTTAGGCAGTTTCTGACATAATGGGGTAAATAAGTCTGAAATGTAAGAGACATTAGCAGACCCTCCATATGGTTGGAAGAATAACCAACCGGGGGAGTAAATAACTCGGAGGAAAGGTTCACCCTGAGGCCAAAAACTAAACCCAACCGACAAGATAGACTCAAGTAGGTGCTATGTTCAAGGATAGGACTTGACTGAAACTGCCTTTGACAATGAAGATATGATATGTTTTCCCGTTCCTTATTCTTTTTAGATAAAAGAATACCCTTCTTTTGGCTTTAATGAGTCCAAGAAAGAATGAAAACTCAATAGGTCCAACCATGTAAATAATTTAACGAGCCCATGGGAGGAAGACTCAGTACCTTCTTCATAATTTATAGAGTTCGAAGAAGAGATAGAAGATTACTCTATATGTACTGATCTCTGGATTTTAATATCGAGCCGAGATCTGTTCTTGCTCGCCAGTGTTTTCAATTTTAAGGAGTCTGAAAAACTTAAACAATAACTCCATATATCTGCTCGTGGATTTTAATATCGAGCCCAAGGAGATTAATGCTCGCCGGTGTTTTCCTGTTTATAGAGTCTGAAAAACTTAAACAATCCTCTTTTCACCTATCCGTGGATTTTATATCGAGCCCGGATTGGTCTGTGCTCGGCGGTGTTTTCTTGTTTATAGAGTTGAAAAACTTAAATAGTCCTCTACTTACCCTCTCGTGGATTTCACATCGAGCCCGAGTAGGTGAATGCTCGCTTGGTATTTTCATGTTTAGAGAGTCTGAAAACCCTAAAGAGAGACTCCAAAAGGTCTTTTTCGTATAGTTAGTCTCCTCCCCCGAAAAAGTATAAAACAATGAAAGGAGAACTCTTCTAGCGCATACAGGAGTATACCTAGAGTATACCTTTTCCGTAATTAATCCACCGAGGCCCGGAAAAGGGATAATTCTATACCTGAGTGGATGTCGATTCAGTTATTTTAACGAGCCTGAAAAGACAACCATGCTTGACAAAATTTTCCTATTTAAGGAGTCTGAAAAGGGCTTAAAAGAACTCCATAGGGATCTTTTCCATAAAGGTTTAATGAGTCCGGAAAAGTAAACTCATAACCTCCTTACTGTTTTTAACGAGCTCAAAGGAGATAGGAAAATGCTCATAACTTCCTTACTGTTTTTAACGAGCTCGAAGTGAATATGAAAGAAATGCTCATAGCCTCCTTACTATTTTTAATGAGCTCAAAGGAAAGGTGGAAGACTGCTCACAACCTACTTACTGTTTTTAACGAGCTCGAAGTAAAGGTAAAAGAATGCTCATAACCTACTTACTGTTTTTAACGAGCTCGAAGTAAAAGAAGAATGCTCGAAACCTACTTACTATTTTTAACGAGCTCGAAGTAAAAGAAGAATGCTCGCAACCTACTTACTGTTTTTAACGAGCTCGAAGTAAAAGAAGAATGCTCGAATGGGAGGAGATGAGTGTCAGGGACATGCGAAACTAGCTCCAAGCGCATGGAACAAAGCTATGCCTAATGTAAGGAACATGAGCAAGATAAGGACACTCAGGGTGTGTCTCCTCCATGTAAAAGGTGTCAAATTGTGAGGGAAAAATGATACAGGGCTTAGCAGAAATGAGATCAGAGATGGAGGCTTATACAACGGGCTAAAAGCGTGGAAGATGGCATCAAGCTCATTAGCGCAAGCAGGATCATAACAGATGCATATGCAA
The DNA here is from genome assembly GCA_027924585.1 of Larix kaempferi. Lineage (NCBI taxonomy): Eukaryota > Viridiplantae > Streptophyta > Pinopsida > Pinales > Pinaceae > Larix > Larix kaempferi. The sequence continues at coordinate 5,111,323 of BSBM01000278.1, read as the reverse complement.
TTTGAGCACAAAGATGGGAGCCTTAACAGGGATGGCCAGAAATATATGAGGAAGAAAGATATGAGGCTTCTTCTCAAAGACATGGTAAATCTAAAAAGGCTCCCGAGCCTATTAGAAAAACTCAACATGGGCACCAGAATGGCATAAGGATGCTGACTAGGGTGACCCATGTTAGGTAGGCTTTGCTGTCGGACTGGTGCACAATGCATAAAGAGATGGCTAACACACCAATATCCAACAGGTTCGACCCTATGGCGAATTCGGATGGCAAAAGGTTCAAATGCAACATAATAGCGGGGAAGCCTAAACCTATATGCAAGGTTCCGAATATACCTGACATGGTCGCACAAGGTGTCAAAAAGGATCAGTAAGCAAGTATACATCCAGCTAAGAATCCTGTCTCCAAGAAACATCAGTACCAAGATCATATCTAAAACATATGTAAAGAAAGACTCGATACAAGTCACTGTGGTAGAAATACTTTCAACTTCACTATCATCAACAACAGGCATAAACAAGGCAGAGTTTTCAAATGAAGACTCTATGGTACCCAAGCCCGAGGGCTCACAATCAACAAGATCAAATTCAGGATGAAGATCAAAGTTGAAAGACATGATGGAATTTGTAGAAACAAATTCATCATCACGGGAGTTGAAAATTCTAGAAACAGAATCAAACTCAGCAGGAACATCGATTTGCGGATCTATAGGAGAGTCCAAAGACTCAACAGTAGGAAGATCAGACTTTGAGGTCAAACTGGGGCTGGACATAACTGGGACTGGATCAACATCCAAATGAATGGTAGACTGTACTATGGACTCTAGGAAAACTTCATCGGAAGGAAGTATATCATCCCAGATAGAACACATATCTAAACATTCAGATGGAGGTGTCACTTGGTCAAAAGCTGGGACCAAGTCCCGAGAAGGTAAGCATGAACTCAGAGACTTCTTCTCCGTAGCAGTTGAACTCAAGGAACAATATGCCACATAAGGCTCATGTGACATAGTAGTGCCTAATGACGAGGGATCAGACTGGTCTTCAGTTGGGTAATAAGGAGGATCAACGAATGCAAGCTGGTCGATGGTGACAATGTTTTCGTTATGAGGGAAATGCATCACACGAAAAAGCGTAGACACCACAGCATGCATAGCATAAATGTAATCACGCCCAAGGATCATATCAAAGTCCACAGGGTCCTTTAGAACCATAAAATCAACTAAGACTGTTTTTCCACCCAAGGTAACAGGTGCCTGACGGAGGAATCCGATCGGTTCACTAGGTCTTCTATCGAAGGTCAACGGCCAATTAACAGCTGGAATAACATTAGGGAAACCAAAATCTCTCCAAGCATAAGCGGATAAGATACTAACAGAAGCACCTTCATCGACAATGCATCGATCAACCGTATGGTTCCCGATATCAACCTTTATCTGGAAAGGTGTCGAAGAAGGAAGACGAGGCTCGGCTAGACTATTCCAATCAAAGGAAACGATCCTAGGGCTTGGTAGGGGTTCACATGGCACAGATGAAGTGCCCCCTTTTTCAGGAATATCCAAACTGGTAATGCAGAAGACTTTAGCAGTAGGTGCATCAATCTCCGAAGGACTGATGGGATCGGTCGAAGATTGCATCGATTTGATCACTTCACTCTCCGAAGGAAGAGTGGGGTCGACCAAAGATTGCATTGGTTCAACCACTTTATCAACCAAAGGTTGATCTGACTGCAGGGAATCTATAGACAACTTAGGAACAGAGGTTCCTTCAGACATGGACCACACTCTTCGTGCCTCTGGAATGGCAGGGCATCGGTGAGTAAGGTGATCTCCCTTACAAAGTTTACAAGGAAACTTTGGTTTCCGTCCTATAGGTTTAGACTCCTTTACAACATCAGTACTCTCAGCATGACTAGCATTGGCTGACAGCTTTCCCCCAGCATGACTCACAGAGGTTGGTTGCTCAGAAGCAGAAGACTTTTGAACTAAGGACCACACTTTTTGCACTTCTGGAAGTACAGGGCACAAGTAAGTAAGGTGATCTCCCTCGCAAAACTTACAAGGGAACTTAAGCTTCTGTTTGTTTGGTTTGTTGACAATGTCAACTCCCTCAGCATGACTTGCAGTGGCTGATCTGGTGTCTCCAGTATGACTCACAGGAACTGGTGACTTGTCATTAATATGACTAGCAGTGATCAATGACGTGTCCTCAACATGACTGACAGTGGTTGAAGACAAACTTTCAGAATGATTTTCAGTGACTAAAAGTTTTCTCCCAGCATGACCTCCATAGGTTGGGTAGGTGCCCCCTGCATGATTTGCAGAGGTAGGGTGCTTGCCCCCAGCATGACTTACAGAGGCTGGGTTGCTGCCCACTTGTTTTGGCATCTTCTTCCTATTCTTCCTTCGTCTATTCCTTTTAGACTGCTGGCTACTAGTATTGCTACTTTCGCCACATGAGGTAGAAGGAGGAGGAGAAGATGTTACTGGCAAAGGAGGCACAGGGTTCTGATGCTCTTGATTTGAGGTGCTCACAAAAGAAGCGTCAGGAGCATGCAAGGCATTCGGAGTGGAAAACAACCAAACCGGCAGCCCAATAGTGAATCCAGGAAGATTCAGAGTAGCCATTAAGGGAGCACCAATGTTTCCAATGAATGGAACAACACAAGGATCCCCCGGAACAGGGGTACCTTGATTGGCACTCGCCGGAATGATAGACATAGTTTCCTGCTCAAATGAACAAGAAGTTCTATAAGGCAAACTAAAAAAAAAAAGTAGCACAAAGAGCACACCACTAAAAAAGGTCCTAGGTAAATCAAACTAGGAAAACAGATGCCTTCCGAAGAAGAGTCTGGGATGATGAGGGCCCAGAACATGTCAACGAAGGATGAAGGACAGTTACTCGGGGTCCACAATACAATGAATAAGGGTGCAAGCGCTGGAATCACCCAACCGCCCTCCCAAAGACCTGCAAGGGATTTCCTCCCACGTTTGTCCTAGGTACAGCAGATATACCCTCCGCTGTCACCTGTGTATGAACCTAGAGTCTGATACTAAGGATACCACAACACCGAAAAATCCTGGGGGAACAATCACCGGTCGAATCAGAAAGCGTGGGTAGGGTAGCTAAGCCCGAAACTCGAAAGAGTCCCCAATATGCAATCCGATCCTGGCGTATGCTCGAACAGTAAGTAGGAGGAGTATTCCCACAAACTGATCTCGCAATGACCTACTGCATAGATCCCAGGAAAATTTTGAGTGAGGCGGGTTTAGCTATGATAGTCTCACTACGATTGTTGCGCAATGTGTGATCTTGGGTGGTTTAAGGTGATTTAAACCCAAGACCCTAACCAAAACTAGTTGGTGTAGTGTACCCTAAAAAGAAAAAGTTTCTAGTTCATTTTATTAACAAATTTTAGGGCTTTTATTACGCAAAAAGGATAGTGGGTGTGTGAGCGTGGTTATAACAAGAAAACAAAAGTGCAAAAATACTCAAATCTTCTTACAACAAAGTTTTTATTTTATTTTTTCATCTACTTCTTTTTCAAAACTGAAAATCTAAGCAAACTTACTTAAAAAATTTTTGTTTTCTTTTTAAATTATACAAAATATGCTAAGTTATTTTGCAATGACAAAGACAAGTTCTATTTTAACTTAAAGTACCAATTTTTTTTTGCTTTTTCAATAAACGAAAAAGAACTATGCAAAAATGGAAATCCAAATAAAACTTTTTATGCAAAGTGTGTAAGTACGGCTAAAAGTTCTTAGGCCTATAGCTGTCGAAACCCTAGCTCGAGAAAGACTTGATCTACAGGTTTTTTACTAAGAAAAAGCCTATAAACTTGGACACCAAGTGGAAGAAAATGAAGGAGAGAAACACCAAAGAACTTACCTAAAGTGTCTAACCCTAGCAAGACCACAAAGCCAAGTACAAGTAGACAAGCAAGCTGCCTTACCAACACAAAGAAACTGAGAGGTGAGACTAGCCTACATATGTTTTAAAGAGCACTTGTAACCAGCAGAAGACAAGGAGTCTAGGAAGAATGAAACTTGACCAAAACGAAGACACCCTAGAGGCTCTACCAAAGACCAAAACCTAAAACAAAGGATGGGGGTAGTAGAGAGCAGACAACGTCACCACAAACAGCGGACACAGGAGTGTACAGGTTCGTAAACTGGCAACAGGCAGTCAGGGTCTAAAAAGTGAAAGTGTTCGTCACCAAACACCACCAAATCTTCCAAAAAGTCAATAAAAAGTTCCAAAAATCCTAAAGGTCAACAAGCAGTTTAAAGGATGGAAAAAACTTTAAGGAGAGGTTCTATGACTTGAACAACAATTGAAAACCTCATGCAATCATCAAAGTGATCCTACAGCACAGTCAGCAAATCACCAAAAGTTTTAAAACACAAGCAAAACCAAAAAAGAATGCTTCAGAAAGTGTAGTCTATTGTGTAGTAGAGAAACTCGCGCCCCTACTGAAACGGGCGCTACTGTATATACAGCACAGTAGCGTATGGGCGCTATTGTACATATATCAGAGTAGCGCTCATATTTCAAAGGCTTGAAAACTGACTTTGGAAGGTATAAAAAACTGATGAAAGCAGGCAAGAAAAAGGCAAGGGGTACCTAAAAAGGTTCTTGATACATCAAAGAAATCAAAATAAACTGAGAAGACACACCAGAAAAAAGGTTTCCTAAAGCCAAAAACTCTATATCCCCAGTGGAGTCGCCAGTCTATTGGCGGGCATTTCTACCCTATAGCCAGGAAACTAAAGCTATCAACTTGGTTGGGGTGACAGGTAAGTGTATTAATGCTATCACAGAAACATTTACAAAAAGAAATAGATTGTAGATTTAGGGAACACACCTTTTAACCGGAGTCGGATCCTAGCCTTGACTCGATCTCGTGTCTAGCCTCCAAATCTACTTTCCCTTCAGCAAACCTGCAAGAACAATACCTTCCTCAAACATTTTGGGCAACATATAAAGCTTGAAATAAACAAAAACTATGTTTAATATCCAACATTGACCAAAATAAATTCAACTTGAAATGCCATTTCATAACACATCCAAATTGGAACAAGGAAACACTTCAACCTTTATTTGTCAAAATTAGAATGAAGTACAAGTATACCTGATAATGAAGCAGGCTCCTGCAACTAGATTCTGGGCTCTGGCTCTGCTCTGGCTTGAATGTCTTCTGCAACAACTTCTCCAATGTCCTAAAGTTTCTCCATTAACTCATCCTCTAGCTTTTCTAGCAATAATTTCTAGCCTTGCTCCTTTAACCTTCTTGGTATTTATAGGTTCAAAGAAACAGTTCAGGTCGAGATGTAGTTATGGAGGAAGTTGGGGGAGTTAAGAAACTGCCATCAACTAATCCTCCTCGATGAATTAATATATTTTTTAATCATCTTTTAATGTGTACGCGACTCTTCTTCAGTGGAGTAGCGTATAGGGCGCTACCCTAGTATTTAACAACTAGCGCTCAATTGATTTTAAATGTCGGGCGCTACTTTGCTACACTAGAGTAGCGTATACTTGGATATGGGCGCTACTATTATATAGTGGAGTAGCGTATGGGCGCTAGTCTCTTTAAGTAGAGTAGCGCTCATATCTTAAAATGATATTTTTTGTGGTTTTCCAGTATTTTCAGGAAATGGAATGAGTTGTCATATCATCCAAGGTCAACATGCTCCTCCATCCAAGTTGTCCTTTTGTGTGATCAGCAACTCAGGGTGATCACGGACGGAGAGGTGCAAGTTTGACCTATAACACTCACCATTGAGAATTTTAGACGCTCTCGTCGTCTTCAGGGCGAACTCCCAGAGTTTAGTCTACTTGGCTCTCCACGTCACCGACGCAGAGCCTTATCCCTTGATTTGACACATCGTCGGTCAACCAGACGGTCATCCGATTCTGACACGCCTCACTTCACGTCTGATTCTGAGGCAGAATCCGAAAACTACGTTATATTACCACCAACCACCATTATGGCTGGAACACCATTTGACCCACTATTTACCAGCACCATAGGTGAGACATCCACAGACCCTTCTACTGCGGTGCCATCCATGGCAACAACCACCCCCCTGGGTATGCCCAATATGGGAAACACTCCACATTTAGGAATGCCCAACATAGGGCCACCTCCTGTTATAGGAATTCCCAACACAGGGCCACCACCTGTTATGGGTATTCCCAACATAGGGGTCACACCCCCTCTGGTTTCCACAAACCCTATCCCAGGATTCACAACTACTATTCCTAACCCTGGTGTAACCCATGTTGCACTAGGAAACACTGGCCCTTACCAGACCACAGCTATTGGAGGATATATACCTTCAACACCTAGCATACCTTTAGGTGCTGCTGGACCCCCACATCATACCACCATGACTAGTCATGTCCCAGTTCCAGTCACTACATCTGCTAGCTTACTGTACATGGCGAGTCTGAACTTACCAGACTTAGCCAGGCTCACCAATGACCCCATCAGACACGATCCTGCATGGCCTCACATGCCCACCAAACTCCCCTCTGACATCCCTAAGTTTGAGGGCAAGGCAGGTGAGGACCCCCAGAACCATATCATGTCTTTCCATCTATGGTGTTCCTCCAACTCTATAGTGGATGACTCTGTCCGCCTCCGGCTTTTACAGCGCACCTTCACTGGCTCTGCAGCTAAGTGGTATATCGAGCAGCCCCATGGGACGCATGCCACCTTTACCTCCCTTGCCTCGACCTTCCTGCAGTTTTTCCAGTTACCTGTCCGCTATGATGCGGGAGTCGAGATCCTACTATCTTGCAGACAGAACACGGCCACCCACATCACTGACCACATTCATGAGTGGCGTCGACGCCTAAGCCTCTGCAAAATCAAGTTAGATGACCGTATCTTCTTAGATTGGTTTCTAAAATCCCTCCTCCCTCTCATTGCGAAGGATGTGGCATCCGAAAGACCCCAGTCTGAAGAAGAGGCCATCCTCAAAGCCCAATAGTTTGATCTCATTTACGCCCAGTCGGGTTATCTATACACAATCATACCAGACGCCCCACGAAGCGACTCTTCACGTAGTGACGCACCGGGGGCATCACATGCCGCTGATGGCATTATTGGCCAAATCACACCGCAAGCTAAACCTTTCAGCATGGTAAGCACCATACACGCCCTAGACCTTTCTAGGGATACATCCAATTCCGAAGCGACAACTTCTTACGCTCCTACAAACCAGACCCATCACACTCATGGACCCTCTTGTCCACAACATTGCTATGGGAAAGCGCCATTGGCATATGTACCTCCTACATACTATTATCAAACTGCCACACAGAACCCCATTCAGTTCCCACAACAATAGATGCATTACCCACAACCAGCTGCACCAGCTAATCTCACACCTCCAATAGCTCAGGGGTACCAACAACCCCAACAGGCAGCTGGACCACCTCCAGCTCCACCAGCATATTATCCACCGCAACCTGCTCCTGCACCTGCGGCTCCCCAAAATCCCCCTAATGCTCAAGGGCAGGTATATGCACAACAAAATCAACCCCAATACCAAAATAACCAACGCAACCAGGGTGGGAAACAAAACCGTGGAAGAGGATGTAACCACGGCAATAACCAACACAATCACCAAGGTCCACAACCTCCCCATCCTCCACAAAATAATAATGCGGCATTTGCTCATCAGAACCCTGATCGGCCGCCCAAGCAAGCCAAAAATCCTAGTTTGCGAACAAACCATCCTTGTTCTATTTGTGGGGTCTATGGCCACTATACACACGCTTTCCCACATTTGGAGCGAGCTCGACAACTCTGGACTGACGATGCCCATCGTCAAGGACAAGCGGCTCCTCAGCCACCACCCAACCCTCCACCACCACAACATCAACCTTTGGTGCTACAAAACCCTTTTCAAACACAAGGAGTGGTGAACACTCAGCCATTAGCTCCCCCATAGGGCAACGTGCCACCACAACAAATCACTTACACCGCTCCTGATCAACCAATGTTTGATTCAGGTACACACCACTTGTTGATGATGTCAACTGCCGATGTCAACATCCAAACCCATCGGAACCAGTATGGCTCTACCTCCGAAGCCCCCCCGCCGATAAAGATACTAACGCTCATCCCACAGATCAGACGTTACGTATACCCCCGCTTCCACTCGATGGCGCCTCTAAAGCACCTCGCTTCCCACTTTGCCGTATCAACAACAACCCCAATGCACGGGCTGCATCAAATTACAACATCGTCGATGACTTAGCTCAGTCTCCTGCAGCCATGTCTGCGTTAGAAGTCTTAAAAAAATGTCCTACACAGCGCAAGACTTTACTTTCCGCCATTGGGGCGATTGACCCAAATGATTCAAAATTGATGACCTTTGATTTGGACCAGTCCGAACCACGTCTGCCTTCCACCATAGCAGTCCAAGTTTCTGTTTCCATTCGGAATCTTGTCATCCATCAATGTATCATCGATGAGGGTGCCTCTACATGCATCATGTCCACATTCGTTTGGCAGAAGTTGGGATCACCTACTCTCCAGCAATCCACCACTGCATTGCGAGCCTACGACGGCCGGTCAGCTCAACCCCAAGGTCTACTACCCAATGTCCCCGTCCAGCTGGGTGGTAAAACTGTGCTCATCGATATAGAGGTCATTAATGCCCAACTCGATTATAACCTCTTACTTGGCCGCAGCTACATGTACGCCATGAAAGCAGTTGCCTCATCCGTTTTTCATACCATGATGTTCCCCCATGAGGGACGTGTGGTCAAAATCGACCAACTCACCTACTATGATCCCAATGCCCCTGCAGCACCCGAAAATGTTCTCCCCATGGTTGAACAACCCGTTTCTAGTGCAACCACTTCCTTTGTTTCTTCTGTGGGACCCGGACTTTACTCAGATACACCAATGACCTCAACCTTTCAATCTATTCCACCCCCGCCAGCCGCGACCGCCGTATCTGACCTATGTACTCTTTCCCACAATCTACAAACATCCAACGATCAACCGCCTTTGTTTCCTAAACCACCATTGGTACCTAGTCACATTGGCGTTACACCTATTCACACTATCCCCTTCCTATTCCCTCCCTCGGGCGTGGTAAGTTCTCCGGTTATGGCTACCCTTAGTCTCCCCGGTTTAACCTTGGGATTACCCGTGTGGTACATTCCCCCTCCCGTTCCACCTCCGACACCAAACGTCATCCTCCAACCAGTACAACCTATTGTTACCACTACTCAACCTCCTCCTGGTGTCACAATCCCTTCGGCGTCAATGAAACCTCCTCCTGGTGTCACAATCCCTTCATCGTCAACGAATCCTCCTCCTCTCGTCAAGCCCACTGGGGGTAGAGGTCCACAACCATACACTACTATACCACCTCCTAAGGCAGTTAAACCCCCACCTGTGTTTCGAGCTCCTCCTAAATGCTCGTTGTGCGATGAGATAGGCCATCCAACTCATCAATGCCCATAGTTACCAGCGCTCCAGGAGCATATGAATATGTTAGACGATGACATCAGCATCCCAGTAGTTAGACTAGAGCCACCTCCTCAGCCTCGCGACAGATCACTATGCACCAACCATCCTTGTGCCATATGTAGTGTGTACGACCACTACTCTCACCATTGTACTGATCTCCCGGACTATAGAGCAGCATTGTACGAGTTAAACAATGTCGATCTGGAGATATCTCCTCCCCTCATCGAGGAGATCTACCCCCCGCCATCATCCTCGTCGGAAGAAGTCAATACAATCTATATGATTTCAACAACTTTCAAACCAGAACCCCTTGATTTATGGTCTGACTACTTCAATACTGATGAGCAAATTTTGGAGACACTCACTGCACCCGACTACAATTGGGATGATATGCATCATCGCTCGTACTTCCTCCCGAAAACATCCACATCCACCGCATCCAACCAGCTATCGGTCGAATCAAAATATTTCATACCCACTAAGGTCGATTGGTTAAAGGACCCAATCCCATCACCGGATGCCTTCGAAGAAGGGAACATGTCCAACATTTCCCCCATTATACAAATAGATATTTCCACAACACCAGGGAAACCTGAGCTCATCTCGCTGGGCGCATCTTGCACTCAAGCAGAAACTCAGGCGTATAAAAAGATTTTTCAAGAATTCCGGGATGTTTTCGCCTGGTCCTATACCGAAATGCCTGGTCTTGACCCCGCCATTATAGAGCACCACATTGATACATGGCCTGAGGTATCCCCTGTTCGTCAGAAACAGCGACCCATTCATCCTTCCAAACTCCCCACTGTTAAAGCTGAGGTCGAGAAACTTCGCAAAGCAGGATTCATTTATCCTATTCCGTACACCACCTGGGTGTCGAACCCCATTCCCGTAAACAAAAAGCAAGGCACCCTTAGAGTATGCACTGACTTCCGTGATTTAAACCACGCTTGTCCAAAAGACAATTTCCCCACGCCATTCATTGACCAACTCATTGATGAGTGTGCGGGCCATGAAGTCCTATCTTTCATGGATGGGTTTTCCGGATACAACCAGATTCACATCCGCAAGGAGGATCAGTACAAGACTACCTTCACCACCCCATGGGGCACCTTTGCCTATCGCGTCATGCCATTCAGCCTTAAAAATGCTGGTGCCACTTTCCAGCGAGCCATGACCTATTTCTTTCACGACTTGGTCCATATCCTGCGAGTCTATCTTGACGACCTTACAGCTCGTTCCCGAAAACGAACAGACCACCTTAACGACCTCCGGCAAGTTTTCCTGCGTTGTCGCAAATATAAAATCCGCTTGAACCCACACAAGTGTGTCTTTTGCGTTCCGGCAGGCCGGTTGTTGGGTTTCATTGTTTCCCAAGACGAAATTACTGTTGATCCCCTAAAAGTCAAAGCCATCTTAGAACTTCCCCCTCCTCGCACGCTTCAGCAGCTCCAGAGTCTACAAGGGCGGTCCAATTTCCTTAGGCGCTTCGTTCCTGATTACGCCACCAAAGTCCACGGATTCTTACGCTTACTTCGTACCCACATACCCTTTGTTTGGGATGAGCAAGCAGACATGGCATTCGAAGCCCTCAAGAAAGCTCTCACACAAGCCCCCTTGATATCCTCTCCGGATTTCTCTCAAAACTTCACCCTTTATGTCTTGGCATCTGAACATGCCGTGTCCAGAGTCTTGGTCCAAGAAGATGCCTCTCACCAAGAGCATGTGATATATTACTTCAGCCAGACCTTGTCTGGCCCACCCCTACGTTACCCATACGAGGAAAGATTAGCCCTAGCTGTAGTCTTTTCCGTCCAAAAATTGCGGCACTACATTCTACTCAGTCATACCACGGTTGTGGCCAATTCCAACCCTATGGTCTATCTCCTAACCCGGCGGCTCCTACAAGGTCGTGTTGCTAAATGGGTCATTATCCTCCAGGAATATGACCTTACTTTCAGAACTCCTAAAAGCACCAAAGCCCTCGCGCTTGCTCACCTCATCACCGACCTCCCGTCCTCTTCGTCATCACCCGCTATCCAAATGGATCTGATTGACGAACAAATCTTCATCATTTCATCTGACGACCCATGGTACGGAGACATTTTGATTTACCTCCGCACGCAAAAATTTCGACCACACATCGATCGTGACGGACGCCGTCGCATGCGACACCATGCCCCCCGATACCTCTTGTTAGGGGATGTACTTTACCGACGCGGCGTTGATACCATCCTACGCCGCTACCTATCCCATAGTGAGGCAGAACAAGTCCTCAATGATTGTCATAGTGGTGCCTGCGGAGGCCATTTCTCCGGCATGGCCACCGCCCAGAAGATCATTCGGGCAGGTTACTTTTGGCCATCATTGTTTACTGATTGTATCACCGCAGTCAAGCATTGCCAGAACTACCAACTCTTTGCTCCCAAAGCAAGAACCCCCCCCGCCCCCCTTCATCCAGTCATCACTGTTGGACCATTCTGCAAATGGGCCATCGACTTCCTCGACTGCAACCCCACGTCAGTCGGCAGTCACAAACACATCGTTGTGGCCGTAGATTATTTCACCAAGTGGGTGGAAGCCATGCCGACTTACAATTGCAAGGCCGACACTGCGGCACGGTTTTTCTTCAACCATGTTATCACTCGTTTCGGAGTGCCGAAGCAACTAGTCTCTAACCACGGCTCTCACTTCGAAGATGTCGTCTGGAAAGAATTATCAACCATGTTGAAATTTGAACACCATTTCTCTTCCGCCTACTACCCCCAAGCAAATGGCCAAGTCGAAGCGATCAATAAAATTTTGAAGACCATTCTCCAACGCACTGTAGACAAACACAAATACAATTGGCACCACATGCTTTTCCCGGCACTATGGGCTTACCGCACCTCAACCAAAACCGCCACCGGTTTTACCCCTTTCCATTTAGTTCACGGTGTCGAATCCGTCCTCCCTATCGAGTGCCAGATTCTAGCCTTGCATATTGCTGTTGAACTCCTACCAGACACTTCCCCGATTGAGCAACGTTTACTACTCCTAGAGCAGGCCGATGAAGATCGACGCACAGCTATTCAAAACATGGAAGCAGCCAAACAACGATCAAAACTAAGTTACGACAAACACGTCCACCCTAGAACCTTTTCTGAGGGAGACCTTGTCCTCGCTTATGATCAAGCCCACGACAAAACCGGAAAGGGAAAGTTTGTATCTATGTGGCAAGGCCCCTACATCGTACACACTTGCCTCAGGCAGGGGGCATACATTCTGACCGATTCAGAAGGCAATCCCCTATGCAACCCACGCAACGGGTTGTACCTTAAACGATTTTACCCATAGAAAATATGATGGACACCACCGTCCATTCTAGTATAGGCTTACTTTCTTTTTTCACAAAAAATTCAAAAAACCTAAATATTTGTTTTTCTCTACATGACAACAGATGGATCCTCTTCCACTCTGCTATGTCGGTTTCGCTGATGGTGCAAGCCGTTGGTCTCCCAATATTTCCTCCACAGCTTGGGTAATATACTCCCCTTCACATGAGTTAATTCACATTGACGGAGTATGTTTAGGTGCCGCCACCAATAACCAAGCTGAATACGATGCCGTGACCGGTCTCCTGGCCGTAGCTCTCCAAATGAGCATCCGTCACCTCAACTTTTTCTTGGACTCACAGCTCCTGGTTTCCCAGCTCAACAATGATTACCAGGTACGCGATCCCTGTCTTTTCAGAAAATTCCTACGCACTAAACAAATGGTTAGACAGTTTGAATCCATTTCGTTCACACATGTCCCAAGACACCTCAATAATGTAGCAGACCATATGGCCAACAATGTCCTCGACTGGCACACCAATCACATCATGTCATAACCAAAATGTGCATCCACGTGCATAACATGTGCCTCCACGGGCATATACAAATAACAAAATACTGCATCCACGTGCATAACATGTGCCTCCACGGGCATATACAAAAGACAAAATGTGCATCCACGTGCATACACGACAATATATCCAAATATATATACACACATATATATAAACCATAATAGTCAACGTGTCATAGGTTCCCTCAGCACCCGATATACAAAAAATACATCAGTCGTACAAAAAATGTTTCCCCATATGCTCATCAGCATTTGGGGACAAATACATATCATCTAGTCATGAGGGTCCCTGGGCTCCTCTGGCGCCTCCTCCGCTGGCCCCGCCGGATCATGGCGAGCCCGAACTCTCCGCTCTGCTAGCCCTGCCGGATCATCACGCAGACAGATCCTCCTCTCAGACGGCCCTGCCGGGTCATCCCCGGCACCATCCCTGTGCTCGGCCACAACAACCGCTGTCCTCAACAGGAGCGACCGCCACTCAGGCGGCGCACCGAAGCAACGCTCCATGACGTCCCGGTCCAGGTCTCTCCAGCCATCCTCGGGGAGTCCAGCTAGAATCATGTCGAATGTCTGTCTGACAGCCTATATAGCATCGTCTCGAGGGCCAACCCCTCGCCCACGAGCCGCAAATCCTCCACCACGTGGAGGTGGTACCGCTGCAGGTGGATGAGCGACCACCATCTCCCACCCCTGACGAGCCACGTATTCGGCCGGTGGTACAGGCCCAACATCTGCACAAAGCAAGTAAGCCATCATATACTATCCAACTATATTCATAGACGATAAATCAAACAACACATGATATAGTATAAAATAAAACACAAAACATACCGTCTAAACTCCAAGCCTGTCCTGGGGCACGAGGCATCTCTGGGTCGCCTCGATAGTCCATGCCGGCATAGGGGTAGTCCTCAATCAGCAGGGGCATCTACTCCCACTGCTCATAAAAATACTCCGTAAAGAAACCGCTGACACCACCGCCGCCACGAGGCATCATCTGCCCCCACCGCATCATGCAAGGCTCACTCACCAGACCAGCACGAATGGGTACCCGCGGTCGCAAGGTCGGCAACCGCTCGAAGAAAAAACAGCATAGAAAGGAGGCGTAACAAAACTCACCTCCCTCTCGACTGGCCTTGTCTAGATCTCTCCGGACACCAGCCAGAAACATATGCCCCCAGGCATAATAAGTCCCCCGAAGAACAGAGTCCACCAACATCGTTTGTCCCCCAGACAAGCGATGTGGCGCAGCAGCACCCAATATTCGTAAAACACATGCCCCAACGGCCCGCATATCCCACTCACGTAAAGATCGCAGACTACTAGAACTGTTCTGCAAAACGGCATCATCAACACAAAAAGTTTGTAGCAAATCCTCCATATCTACACCTGGCGGGATCCTCGGCAGCAGATCTCCCACCTCCCCTAACCGGGGCAACCCAGTCAGAAAATAAACATCCGTGAGGGTGATCTCTAATCTCTCACCCCCAATAATGAAAGCACCCTCCGCCGGCACCCACCAACTCACTAGCTTGTTCAGGAGCCGTCTCACTGAACGAATAGGTGGGATCTGAGCGAACTTCAAAAGTCTGCTCACCGCCAAAGTCTGCCGCACCCCCGGATCAGTCTGAATCCGCAGCATCAGATCATCATCTATCTCCCGCTCTCGCCATGAGGCCAATGGTCTCCTCAACATCCTGCCAAAAAACAAAAGAAATTTTTAGCCCCAGCCAAAAATTTTTGCAAAAAATACCATCGCGGCTTTTTCATTAAAAACCGCGATGACCATCGCGGCCTTTCCATTAAAAGCCACGATGATCATCGCGGCCTCCAGTCAAGAACCCGCGATGAACATCGCGGATTTTTGCCAGACAGTCACGGTGAACATCGCGACTGCCTCCCATGAACTCACAATGAACATCGCGGGTTCCAACCTCATAGTCGCGATGAACATCGTGACTGTTAGCCTAAAACCCGCGCGGTTCATCGCGAGAAGAGACTCGAAACCCGCGATATCCCACGTTGGAAGGTCAACGTGGAATTTCACATCCTTTGGGGGCTCGCCGCCAAACAAAAAAGACATAATTGAAAAGGCTAAGGCAAATAGGATTACCTGAAACTCGCAAAATTGAAAACCAACGGTCAAATCTCCCAGAAATCGAGAAAGGGCTCTGATTGCTCTGCCAAACTCGCACGTAAAAATGACACGTCATTTGGGCCCCACGCCCTATTTATAGAAGTTCTACCATTTTTCAAACCGCCATTCCGGTCTCATACGACGTCCGTTTCTCAAACCGTTGGTACCATTGGAATCAGCATAGCGAGAAATTCATGATAGACCTTTCCGTTTACTGTTTTTATCAGATCCATTTTTTGACCATTTTTTGGGTGCCCTCGTCGCCCCGATTTGCGTGCCACATCGGCCGTCGTCCATTTTGGACAAGTCTTATATCACCGGCATCAGTTTTCCGCGTGCGTGATGATGCTTGAGATCATTTCTTGCTCTCACGTCCACATTTTTCGAGCATTTTTTCCATGCCCCCTCGTCGCCTCGGTTTGCGTGCCACATCGGCCGACGTCCGTTTTTGACAACTTTTATATCGCCGGATTCAGTTTTCCGCGCGTGTGATGATGCCTGAGATCATTTCTCGCTCTCACCTCCAGATTGTTTGGGCATCTCTCCATGCCCCCCTCGTCGCCTCGGTTTGCGTGCCACATCGACCGTTCTCCGTTTTCAACAATCTTTATATCGCCGGATTCAGTTTTCCACGCTTGTGATGATGCTTGAGATCATTTCTCGCTCTCACCTTTAGATTTTTTGGGCATTTTTCCCATGCCCCCTCGTCACCTCGGTTTGCGTGCCACATCGTCCTTTCTCCGTTTTTCGAAGTGTCTTATATCGCCGGATTCAGTTTTCCGCGCTTGTGATGATGCTTGAGATCATTTCTCGCTCTCACCTTTAGATTTTTCGGGCATTTTTCCCACGCCCTCTCATTGCCTCGGGTTGCACGCCAACATTGGTCGTAGCCTCCTTTTGACAATCTGTATGTCACCGGATTCAGTATCCCGCACACATGATGACGCTTGAGACCTTTTCCTTGCTCCCATCAATCCCTCTTTGTTCGGTATAATTTTATCCCTTTTTCGGGCCGAGCAACCCCTTTTACGAAAAAGACACTTAGGGAGTTTCTGTTAAGCTCTTTTCTGACTCCTAAAAAAATGAAAAGATTGCCGAGCAACCTTGCTTCCTTTCATGCTCGTTAAACGTATTTGAAAGGGTGTCTACCTGGTATAAGTTTACCCCTTTTCCGGACCTTGTAGACTAATTACGAAAAAGGAATACTCTAGTCACATCGGCTAGAAGAGTTCTCCATCTGCATCATTTTATGCTTTTTCGGGTCTTGGAGACTAAACAACGAAAAAGAACACCAACAGAGTCCACTTACCGTTTTCAGACTCTCTAAACATGAAAGCAACCATGTGCATGAGCTGTCCTGGGCTCACAAAATCCACAGGACCGTACCATTTCAGAGCACACTTTTTATCCCTTCTTGGAGCTCATTAAAACTACGAAGAAGGACTCAATGGTGCCTCTTGGCGCCACGACAGATCACATCTACTCATATGACAGCTTCCCCACGATTGGTCACCTTTGTTCAGAGTATTCTGCAGTATGTCACCTTGAAAATCCCTCGACAGCACCTATCAGATCGTCCTCCCCCCCAGAGTCAATATGTACCATTCAGTAAATAATCCCCACACCTACAAGTCAGTTCCCTACGCTGCCAGGTCAACCATGTCATCATGCTCTGAACAAAGGAAGTTTGAGTCTACCCACTTTTTGACCCAGTTATTTCCCATCCCCACAAGTATGTCCGTCCTACCATCAGTACTACAACACTTCAGTTCCACACCTCGTGCTCCTATCAAGAAAAAATCATTGCCTTGTTAGTTGCTGGTCTCCCTCTGTCGACCACAACCACATTTATTCCAGAGGATAGACCTAGAGGTCCCTGTGTCTTGGACTCATTACCATTTATGATGAGTGCCTACGAATCATTTCGAGAGGAATCCTCAGTGCCTTTCCAAATGGTTGTTTCTCACATGCTCGACTTCAACACCTTGATCGCATCGTTGAGATTCGCACAGGACATTGATCCTTTCAGTTATTAGTCGAAGACCCCGGATACCTCCTGACTCCTCCACATTTGAGAATCTTCCTATGGATAAAACCAGTTACACTTTTTCTATAGATATCCGGGTTGCACATGGCGACAGTATTCAGATGTACCCCAGTTTCATACTCCTTTGAGTATACAGTTAAATTAATTCTCAGAGATGACTCATAGTCTTTGAGTCCCTACAGACATTGGACACCTCCAGTTTCAGCAGTTCATCAATGATTCCAGTGTATCAGTTATTGAGATCAGTTATGATCAGGAGTAAATCCCAAAATAATGTCCCCCCTGGACCATTATGATATACCAGTAGATTCTTTATGTATTAGATCCCCCTTCTTGGGACTAATTGTTATGTATATGTCTTGATACGAGCATGGGAATGCCCGCCTCGTCCATTATCAATGATTATACCTCATTCATATTGAGGCCATGTAATATTTTTTGTTTTTGCAGCTTCCAAGGGCCGTGGATCCAGTCTCCAATCGGTCTCTTCTCTCCCCTAAAACCCCAGAAAAAGACAAAAGAACTATGATGTCTATCGGCCATACAATGAGCTCCTGCCCTCACACATCAGGGGGCAATCTGTTAACACCTAAAAAGTGCTCACTAGCTCATTCCCTTCTTCACATGACCCATTTGTCCACTTCTCCACCATCTGAGCCTCTGAAGCCAACAAAAGGTCACCAAAAGACCTTAGTACACCCCTTTTTCCCACTCAAAAAGATTATTTTTCCTAAAAAAGCATAAAAAACCCTAAAAAAGGGTCCAAATTCCCAAAAATATTAAAAAGGGAATAAAAATATTAATTTTATTCAAAAAAGGAAAAAGGAGGGAAAAGTACCTAAACCATGTTGGTCAATACCATTTGGTTTCCACAAAACCACAAATGGTATTCCCCACCACCAAAACCTATAAAAAGGTGGTAGGGGCTCATCATTTCAGATCCATCCATTATCTCATCCTCATGCTGCCGAAATCTCCCTTGAGCATTTTGGCCATTGTAAGCAACCTTGGAGAAGGAGACCTCTTGGAGCTTGGAGCTACTTATCTTGGGAGTTTCTCTACATCAACCTTCACCATTGGAGGTATTACTATTGCAAGCATTAGCTTCCCCCATTTTCAAATACAAATTTATTCTTTCATATTTTCTTGTTCTTGTTTTTAAAATATTTCCATTATTTGCTTATATTCTTGCATAGATCCATGATTAGTTTTGTTTAGATTAGTTTCTTGTTTAATTCTATTGAGACTGCTGCTACTAGTTAGCAGGTGCCCATAGCACTAAGCTTGGTTGCAAAACCAAGCCAACACCTATGACGATTTGAAGACATATGACACCTGTATCATTCAACATGTAATACCTATGAAAGAAGGAGTTAAACCTTTTCAGCAACAGCTAAGGAGAATGCATCCAATGCTTGAGCCTCTAATTCAGAAAGAACTAAAAAAATTGTTGGAAGCCAAAATCATTTTTAAAGTCTGACATTTTGAATGGGTGGCTAATCTAATTCCTTTGCGGAAGAAATCAGGAGAAATCAGGTTGTGCGTAGATTTCCGGAATTTGAATAGAGCTTCCGATAAAGACAACTATCCGGTGCCCCCAATGGAACAGATATTGCAGATGGTATCAGGATCAGAACTCTTTTCCCTACTAGATGGTTTTTCTAGTTACAACCAAGTGCTAGTAGCAGAGGAAGACTGACTCAAAACAACTCTTCGCACAAAGTGAGGAACCTTCGCAGACCAAAGAATGCCTTTTGGATTAATTAATGCAGGAGCTACTTTTCATTGAGCCATGGACATTGATTTTCGAGGACTGGGTGGTCAATGTGTAGTAGTCTACTTGGATGATGTGACAGTCTTTTCCAAGAAAAGGGAAGACTGCGTCTCTCACCCAAAACAAATCTTTGACCGATGTAGGAAGTACGGTATTTCTCTAAACCCTAAGAAAAGCATTTTTGTTGTTCTTGAAGGAAAGCTTCTTGGGCATATCATCTCCAAAGAAGGAATATCAATAGATCAGGAAAGGATTCAGGTTATCAATACGATTCCCATGCCCCACAGCAAGAAGTCCATGCAATCATTTATGGGAACCATAAACTTTGTCCGAAGGTTCGTGCCAGACTTCGCCCAGATCGTTAAACCTTTGCAACAAATGGTCAAGCAGAATGTAAAATTTAAATGGACAGACTTGGAAAAGGTTGCATTCAAAGAGATCAAAGATGCTATAGCCAAGGCGTCATCTTTAAGAAGTCCAGATTTTGATAAAGATTTTATAATGTATACATTCGCTTCTGATGACTCTCTTGCAGCTGTGCTTACTCAGAAGACGGAATCAGGAGATGAATATCTAATTTCTTTTATGAGCACTGGTCTGCAAGGTGTTGAACTGAACTATCCCATGGTAGATAAATAGGCATATGCAGTCTTCAAAGCAGTAAAACAGTTCCGACCGTATATTCTAAAAAATAGGACTAAGGTCATAGTCCCTCACCCCGCTGTCAGGTCTCTTTTCGTTCAAAAGGAATTGGGAGAAAGAAGAGGGAATTGGGTCACTGCTCTCTAGGAGTACGACTTAGAATTCAAGCCAGCTAGCATTATTAAAGGTCAAGGCCTATGCAAGCTACTTAGTCAAAGCCAAACTGATGAAGAGCTAGATTGGAGGAATGAAGCCGACCTGAATGTGATAGACATATGTCCAATTTTTATGGCCCCGGAGTCTTGGTACAGAGACCCAGTACATTACTTACAATCAGGTTACTTACCAGAGCATTGGAGTCCGAAGCAAAGGAGAGCCCTCCGTCTTAAATCAGCAGCTTATTAGATCATTGAAGGAGTACTCTTCAGAAAGAATTATGATGGCATTTACCTCAGATGTTTAGAAAAGGAAGATGCTATTAATGTGGTCAAAGAGCTACATGACGGACCTACTGGAGGACATTATTCCGGGGACACTACAACCCACAAAATTCTCAGAGCAGGGTATTATTGGCCTACTCTCTTCAGAGATTCCCATGCCTATGTCAGAAATTGTGATGTATGCCAAAGAAGCACCGGAAAGCTACCTAAAGCAGCAGGACCTTTGCAGCCGGTTATCATTACTGAACCATTCGAGCAATGGGGCATATATATAATTGGGGAAATAAACCCCAATTCTTCGTTGTAGCACCGGTACATTATGATCGCTACAGATTATTTTACAAGATGGGCAGAAGCTATTCCCCTACGAAAAGCTAACGAGGATACAGTCATCAACTTCTTGGAAGAAAACATCATAACCAGGTTTGGGGTTCCAATTTCTCTTATTTTCGATAATGCTCCATATTTTTCATCAATAAAGATTAATGAATTCACATATGAAAGAGGAATTAAATTACATTATTCAGCAAATTACTACCCTCAGGGAAATGGTTTAGCTGAATCAACCAATAAAAATCTCATCTGCATCCTAAAAAAGACTGTGATTGAAAATCAAAGGAGTTGGAACACAACCCTCCCTAACACCCTATGGGAAGACAGGGTAACGCCTAAAAATGCCTTAGGAGCCTCTCCTTTCAACCTGGTTTATGGCAAAGTATCCATTCTCCCTCCGAATATATTACTCCCATCCTTGAAGTTGGCCCAATCCTCCCGGGGTTCTAACAGTCAAGCCCTATAGTCCAGGATTGATACCTTGCTGAAACTAGAAGAGTCACGGGAAAAGGCCAAGGAACGGTTTTGTGATGTACCTGCAATAATTAATTAATGCAAATACACAAGATATCAGAAATAATAGAACATAATCGCTTTTATATTGATCACGGGCCACTTCGAGGGGGCAACCTCCTTTGAGCAAGCTCAATACAATTAACTTCACGGTGCCTTCAATGACCTCAACACACACTTATATACTAAGTCTATGCCCAATACCATGAGTCAAAACCATGGGACATATAATACTACGGGACGACTTACAAAGCATATGCGTCCAATACTATGGGTCAATACTATGGGCTAATATAAACTACGGATCAACAAATACTACGGGATGACTTACAAAGCATATGCGTCCAATAACAATATACTAACATAGTAAAGAGAAGGGTTTACATAGGTTCCTAACATCCCCTCTCCCTTAGAAAAATCTTTGTCCTCAAAGCTTTGGTTGGAGAAATTGTTGCAGAAGCTGAAGGAGTGGTTCCTCGGTAGCATCCTCGGGTTGCAGTTCAGGCCACTGACGCCTTTGGAGTGTCAAGGAGGATTGCTTGGAAGACTATAGATGAAGAAGAACCCTGTCAGCTGCGTGGAAAATGCGCTCAGAACGGTGCTGATCGGCTTGTTGATTCAGGCGAATTCTGGCCATGTGAAGATTGTCCTGCAGAATGAGAAGAATTTGATTGCGGTTTCGAAGAACCAAGTCAATTTCCTGAACTGGGGAGCTGCTAAGGGTGTATGGAAGAAGAACTGGCGGTGTTTGTCCATAGACCACTTCATATGGTGTTCTGTGAGATGTGGTATTGTACCACCAGAGCGCTGCTAGAAAATCCATAGAAATAGTTGGCCAAAGCTGTTTAGGGATGGGCAAGGGTTTGAGCAATCCCGAAAGGAGTGTCGTTTCACCCTTGTTGACTTGGAAAGTATCATCGTCAGCCACCATCTGTTGAATTGTCATTTTTAGTCCTTGCCAAAAGAAGTTACATTGTTCTTGGTCATACCTATTGCAGAACCCAGAGTGCCCTGTTGATGAAGAACCATGAAGTTCATAGAAGAGAGAGCCCTGTTGAACATATTGCACCCAATATGGAACAAGCAGAGAAAGAGTTGTAAGAGAAACTGGGTCATCAATTGTGCAAGAAGGAGCATCTTCCACCATATTGTCCTTACCCTTCTTGTAAGTGATCACATAGGGATAACCCATGAGGTGGATAACCCATTTCAGGTGTGTTGGGGAGGAGACCCATTGTTCCAGAAAATTTTCGAGACTCGGGAGGTCAGTCTTGATGCATAAATAATTCCCTAATAGGTATGGCTTCCACTTTTGTATTGCATGCAAAATAGCCATCATTTCCTGCTGAGAGGTAGATGTGGCTAAATTCTTACCGGAAAGGCCTCGTGAAGGTAGCAAGCGCATTGGTTCAGCAAAGATACCTGCATATCTATCCAAGGAAGTAGTGGAGACTGTTGATGGGTGCATCTGAATGGAATTGAGCTGAGCGATGACACCATGTGAATTCTTCTTAAGGAGTTTTTCTAGGCGATGTGAACTGATGATGTAGAGAGACCCTGGTTGTAAGCCCATAAATTTGTGTTGTGCCCCATTGAATTTAAACTGCATCCAAAGTTCAGCAAAATCCCATAAGATGGGGCCAAGTGTGCGTAACCATTGAACGCCCAAAACCACATCACATCCGCCTAAGGGCAAGGCAAACATGTCAGAGCGTAGGTTATAATCTTCCATAGAGATACGCACATTGTGACACTTCCCCTTGCAAGGTAAGGTGCCCCCATTGGAAACCATGACTTCAAAGTTGGAGCAAGGATGGACAAAACAATCAGCCTGTTTGGCAATTCGAGGGTCAATGAAGTTATGAGTGCTACCAGAATCAATGAGTATGGTAAGAGGGAGCTTCTTGAAGTATCCCCTGACCCGCATTGTTTGTGGGGTGGTGACGCCGGTTACAGCATGGAGAGAGATCTCGGGTGGGTCGTCCGGAGATGGGGTGTCAACAGGCGGGTGTTGCATATCGACCGGATCATCTACTGTATCTGTAGCTTCTTCACCAAGTTCTAAGGCAGGCGGAGAATCCACATCCAAGAGATAGAGCTTTTGTTGAACACATCTATGTCCCCGAGTGAATTTCTCATCACAATTATAGCAAAGCCCTTTTTCTCGGCGTGCCTGCATTTCTATTTCAGACAAATGCTTGATAGGAGTTGGTTGAGGAGCAGGCGTGATGGGAGGTCGTTGGGAACCCATATTTCTGAAGGGAACAAAGGTGGGTTTGGATCATTGTTGAGCTGTGATCTTGTCCTCGGCCAACTTAGCCAACCCTAGGACTTCCATCATTGTGTTGGGACAAAACATTTTGACCTCTGAGCGGATTTCATCCTTGAGACCACTGATAAAACAACGCCTGTAGAATTCATCAGACAATCCTTCTGTGTGATTGGCTAGTTTCTCAAATTCCATCTGATACTCTCTCACTGTGCCAGTTTGGTGAAGTTTAGTGAGTGCTCCTGTGAAGTCGTCAAAAGCACTAGGACCAAATCGTGGAAAAATGAGTTGGCAAAAATTTGTCCAGCTGGGCTCGGGATGAGCTTTGATGTACCAATGGTACCATTGAAGGGCTTCCTGTTCCAAATGAAAGGATACAAGTGGAACTTTTTGAACATCAAAAGTATTATGCAGACTGAAATATTGTTCTGCTCGGTATATCCATCCCGTCGGATCAGTACCATTGAAGCGAGGAAAATCAAGCTTCGGCCCACGAAAATTGCTAGAAGCAGAGAACCTGGTGGCTGCAAAAGATTCTGGCTGTCTGGTATTGTTCATGGCTGAATGCTGAAGATGGAGGCTGAGAAATTTTTCATCCAGATCTTGGAGTTTGGTTTGGATGGCTGTAAGTGCTTCCTCCATGGTGTGTGCTCCTGCACGGGTGACAACCATAACCCGGTTTCTTTTTTTTCTTTTTTTCTTTTTTGGGTGGAATGGGTAGAAAAACACAAACAGAAGCTGATTTAGTAAAGGGAAATTTGGATTGGGGAAACAATCAGATGGGTAATTGGGGTTTGACTAGATTTTGGACACTGTTGAAAGGACAAGAAGGCAAAAAGGGGGATTTCAGAAGCGGGGTGATAGAATGAGAAAATTGGGCAGAGAGGGACAAAGAAATAGAAGTCAGAAGGGAACGCTGTGGTAAAATTTGAAGGTGATTGGGTGAAATCTGAGGAAGTTATGGCAAACCCTAAAAATAGACAAATGTGGGATTTCGGGCTTTGGGAAGGGGAATTGGGGAGAGAGTCCTCAAGAATGAAAGATGCAGAATGGGATGACAGGGGTTCCCTGAAAATTTCAAGGGAAACAGAGGTAAAACAAGGGAGAGATGGAGAAAAAACTAAATTTTATACTCTTTTTTTTTTTTTTTTTTTTTTGCAGACTGGAGCGGCTACGGCTCGGAAGGAATCTGGAACAACGCCGAACGGCTGGATCTAGAACGGCTTGCAAAATGAATCTGAAACGGCGCAGCAGTGATCGACAATAGTTCAGCTGAAAGTAGATATGGACCCCAGGTATGTGCAGCTTCCTAACAGTTCAGGGTTTTCACTCGGCCACCAATGCTGTCTGACGGCTTGCGTATTGGGGCAGTACCCCTCACTCCACGGCTCAGGTAAAACTGATAACCGCTTTGCCACAAACGACAGCTCTTGGTTTACCTCACGGGTAGGAACTAGTCAATCAGGTAGGGGTCATTTCCCTTTTCGCTTGGCAGGTCCTCTCAATGGCCATCTACTTCGGGGTTCCTGTGGTACTCCTCACAATGAGTTTTAGGGCTTATGCCCAAGTACTTCCCACAATTAAGCGGATAGGGAGTATTCTCAGATCCGAACTTGCAACAGAAAAAATTTGGGCAGAAATTCCACCCAATGTTCAAAAACTGGATCTATATTGCTCATAATCGCTATTATAGCATGTTTCCGGAACTGGAACAACCACTCTGCTTCTACCCATGAAAGCGGAATAGAAATCTGGGCACTCGGTCAAAAGATTTTCTCGCCGCAATTTCCGCGGCCGTCACCGAAATTCTGAAAAATTGCTGATTTTAAATCCGCGATATCTCCACTTTTAGAACTCCAAATGAGATTATTTTTTTTTTGAAACTGTGTATTTTTGAAAGAGGAATTCAGATATGCAATCGTTTTCTTTTGATTTTGTGCAGAAAGTTTCAGAAATTGATCTGAAATTCGCTGCCCAAAAAAAGAAAAAAAATTTCCCACTTGTGCCAAGGAAAGTGCTCTGATACCAGATGTGATGTACCTGCAATAATTAATTAATGCAAATACATAAGATATCAGAAATAATAGAACAGAATCGCTTTTATATTGATCACGGGCCACTTCGAGGGGGCAACCTCCTTTGAGCAAGCTCAATACAATTAACTTCACGGTGCCTTCAATGACCTCAACACACACTTATATACTAAGTCTATGCCCAATACCATGAGTCAAAACGATGGGACATATAATACTACGGGACGACTTACAAAGCATATGCGTCCAATACTATGGGTCAATACTATGGGCTAATATAAACTACGGATCAACAAATACTACGGGACGACTTACAAAGCATATGCGTCCAATAACAATATACTAACATAGTAAAGAGAAGGGTTTACATAGGTTCCTAACAGGTTTCATCATCATCAAGACATAGTCAAACGATGGTTTGATAAAAGAAAATCCGAGAAAAGAACTTTCGAAGTAGGAGACTTGGTCCTCAAGTGGGACCACCAACACGATGGTAAGGGAATGCACACAAAGTTCCAGCACTTATGGCTTGGCCTTTATCAAATTTCTAAAAAAATTGGTCCATCAACTTATAAGGTGAAAGACTTACAAGGAGAGGAATTGAACCTCCCTCTCAATGGTCTTGCCTTAAAGCAATACTTTGCATGATTTCTGAAAGGTTCTTGTACATAAATAAAGCTCTGCTTCTTTGTTTTGATTTGTCTTTTATTTTATTTTGTTTTCATTACCTCTGGTTTGCCAGTCAGTTTGATCCATTTTCTTTTATTTTTTGCTTTTGAGTAAGTTTTTAGGTCCATTACTTGAAATAAAGCCAAACTCCAATTATGGTGTAGCTGAATGAAGAAGACTCCAGGGAACTCTGAAGGATGGTCATAAGAAGCCCATCAATAAAGATATGCATATTTGTAGCTTTGTCTTTGCTGATCGGTCTCCTAGAATGCAGTGATCCTCTTTCTTGTTGGTCAAAATAACCCCTGTCAAATGGCTACGATCCTGTATTTCCTTTTAACTATCTTAGGGCCTTTTTACTTTAACATCAGTGGCTGTCTCAAGAAGTTAAGTATGGCAAGACCCATGGAAAGGAAACATGTCTTACAGGTACATGGTATTTAAATGATCGCATGCTTTAAGCAAAGCCAAAAGGCATATCTCAAAGAGTTTGGTTTCCAGAAATTATTGCCTCAATTAAAGCATGGTCGAGAAATTAAAGTGAACTCAAGAAAGCTGAAGGGAGCTATCTAATAAATCATCCCAGCAAAAGTTCTTCTCCATCCATGAAACATGAAATCTAATCTTCTGTTCACACAAAAGGACATTTTGGATTGAAGAACTAATATCGAAACATAGAAAGCATGAGAAACTTATTTCTGGAAGGCTCAAAATGGCTGAAAGAAACAACCAAAAGGATGTAAAAGCATGGGAATGAAGAACAAACGAATTTCCCTGTGAGATTTTGTCACGATCCTGTGGAGTCCTATACTATTTAAACTTCTAAAGGATGGTTTTCTTTTAATCCCACAATTCGGCCCTTAGAGAGTTTTGAAGAAAACTGAATCAACGCTACATTTCTCCCTTTATCACCATCACGATAAGAGTGATCAATGCATTCTTCGAAACTGAACTGCAAAGACATCTGAGTACATATGTAATCAACACTTTGAAGGTTTCTTGGTTTCCAGATGAGTTTTGCTTCAGAGATCTGTATTCACCAGCGAATAGCCATTTTGTTGTTGGTACAACATCCCCCCCTTTTAATTTTTGAAAAATATTGGGCCCCCTCCTCTTTTTGAGTATGTTTTCCTTAAAAGGGTTTTGCAACAACTTGGCATCTAGTGACTTAGTTTCTTTTTATCTTAACTTGCCTTAGAATTTTTAAGTTTCGTCTTTTTTCCCAAGTAAAACCCGGTCTTTCGGCCCGCAACGGCGGAAGCTCTAAGCTAATTTTGCCGCAATAGCGGAAGAGTTATCCCAAGTCTTCCGAAACAATGAAAAAGAAGGCCAAGTCAAATCGCGGCGGAAAATTTATCACAAAGTCTCCGAAAAAAGCGAAACGTTTACTCAAACAAGCTCGCGGCGGAACAAACTCATCAAATCCTTCCGCTACGGTGGAAGATTTCAACTAACCCTTCCGCAAACGCCGGAAACGCATCAACAAGTTCTTCGAAGAGACTCGTCTATTTATTCTTCCCCACTAACTTTGGCATATTTTTGGAAGAACTTGGCCAACTTTCCCGCCAAAGCAGAAACGTTCGCTTAAGACCACCGCGATACATGACTTATTCGCGGAAGCTTTCACACAAATTCCCCGCAACAGCAAACCATTTTTATCTTTTCTTCTCGCGTGGGTTGGAAACGTTAGCATAACCCTCCCGCGGTTGATGGTCGCATTTATTGAAAAGGTTTCGATGTGACCCGGCCATACGTAGGATTAAAACCCGTTTAATGGCATGCAAACACCGAATTAATGGCCCACTCGTACCAATTCAAATATATAGGGGTGAAACCCCATTGGCATTTCATTTGTTTTCGTTTCCCGTAGGATTTTTTCCGTTCTGTTCGAACAACCAAGTGCATCCATCGTCGTCTGAAGGCATAGATCTTCACAAACTACTCGACAATCGTCAGCTCCATGCCTTTATTTTCCAAGTAAGTACATTCGCAGGCTTGGTTAGGATGTTTGTTCCTATCTAAAATTTGTTTGATCTGTATTTTTATTCTAGCTATGGTGTTTTTTCGGAACAGTCACACCTAGCATCGACCCATAATGCACCCAATTTAGAGTACTATCCGACCAAGTCTTTTTCCTCTTAGCCATAGTTAATCCTAGGGTCTTTTGATTATCCAAGGTCGTTTTGGTATTGCGATTGGTCTCTTCTACCATTAATAGCGTTAGATCTTGTTCCTCACAGTCTCATATGATCTTTTACTCCCAACCTAGGAAGCATTTTGTCAGCAAATATAAGCATAGACATAAAGGGTCTCAAGACTCTCAAACTTTAAAACAATGCACATACCCGTCACCCACTAGACCTTTCCTTCCCTTTCCCGTACCTAATCAGGGACGTCTTCGCTATTGCAAAATTTACACCTTCCGCGCTTGCGCACCAGTAAATGTTGGTTTCCAAGGACTTAAGTGCCTAGACCAGCCTTTACCCATCTGTTGTCATAATTCCTAATCACCACAACAACTGTAAAAGTAACTTAACTAGTAGTCTCACAAGTTTTAAACTAATATATGAAGGGAACAGTTGTTAAAATTTTGAGCATTAATTCACAATACTCTAGGATCTTCACTGAGAGAATAACATATACAGTATATCAATGCATAACAATCACAATAAGCATGACAAGCATCACAAGAATCAAAAGCATGAGAGACAAGAGACACAGAGTTTCCGTGGGGAAAACCCTAAGGTGAAAAACCCTAAGGTGAAAAACCCCACAACTTCCTCAGAGATAGAGAGAGCAATGGCTCAACCAAAGTACAACCAAAATACACTTGAGATAGTCTCCTAGAAGCAGATGATCCTCCTCCTCACTAGTGCGCCACTTTCTGAGTGAGAGAGATATAAATTTCCGAATGATCTAAATAGAGATGTCCTGATCTCTATTTATACTAACTTGTTTTCCTAGTGACCTTATGGGGCCGAATTGTCTAGCTAGGTACATCCACAATATAATATATATATTTCAGGTCCGACCCCACACATGGTGGTCTAATAACCCATCGGCAAGTACACACACTTGCGACACTTGTCAATCTACATGACGACACTTCCTTATAGAGGAATAACACATCTCTAATAAGGGTACAATAAATATATATGAAATACATAGATGAAATACATTCCGAAGTTACATATACATCAACACTCCCTCTTAACTAGGAAGGTATTTCTCGACATAGATCTGCTAGACAAGTATTCTTCTCGAGATCATCGTCATCGATGCATCGTCATTATCATTGTCACTGCTGCTGCTATCTCAACCAATCTCTGACTCTACTCATCATAGGAAGTTCTACAGAGCCAGTCCTTTTTCATACTGGATGTAGGCCCACCACCTGCAGGTCTTCATCATCACTGGCCATACTGTGGAAATCTCAGGACTTATTACGTGCATCACAAAACCTTAAAAGAGTCTCTTGACTAACAAGAACCCTAAAGATCATCTGAGGCCTTTTTCATCCTGTCCAAATCTCCAGGACTTATTACATGTGACCCCACCACAAAACCTCGAAAGAGAATCCCAGGACTAATTACGAGCACAGGGCTCAACCTATCGGATCTCCTAGGGCACAAATTACATGTGGTCACCACAAAACCTCGAAAGAGCATCCCAGGACTGATTACGAGCACAAGGCTCAACCTATCGGATCTCCCAGGGCACAAATTACATGTGGTCATGGAAAAACCTCGAAAGAGCATCCCAAGACTGATTACTAGCACACGGCTCAACTTATCGGATCTCCCAGGGCACAAATTACATGCCATAGGACAAAACCTCGAAAGAGCATCTGCCAGATATCCCAGGGCACAAATTACATGCCATAGGAAAAACCTTGAAAGACTATCTGCAGATCTCCTAGGGAACAAATTATATGTCCTCTCAAGCAAAACCTCAAAAGAGCATTTGCCAGATATCCTAGGGTACAAATTACATGCCATAGGAAAAACCTCGAAAGACTATCTGCAAATCTCCCAGGGCACAAATTATATGCTTATTTGCAAAACCTATTCCACGGCCACAGAGTATCAAACTGATACTCACCATACATCATCCTGATGTACACATGATCATCTTGATCATCATCACTGCAACATCATGCTACATGTCATCTGGAGCAACATCCTGAAGCTCGTCATCCATGATCATCCTGATCATACAATGCATCCACCTGATGCACACCAAGTATCTACCTGATACATATCATCACACATGACCCACCTAATACAAATACAAATACATGATCCACCTGATCATACCTGATACACATCAACATACATGATCTACCTGATCATACAATGTATCCACCTGATACCTATACAGATACATGGTCCAAGCATCCAACATGATGCGTACATACATATAAATGATCCAACTGATCATATCCAACATCCAACATGATGCATACATACATATAAATGATCCAACTGATCATATCCAGCATCCAACATGATGCATACATATACATATAAATGATCCAACTGATCATATCCAGCATCCAACATGATGCATACATACATATATAAATGATCCAACTGATCATACAAAGCAGAAACTAGAACATCATCCTGATGCTCATCATCCAGCGCTTACATCCACAGCCATGTGAAGGATCCTCCTTCCAACATGCTTGGAATGGCTTCAACAAATGTGTCCATCACTTCTTCCTCGAAGTGTCATCAATCTGAAGAATGCCAAGCCTCTCCCTGAAGTACTCGAACTTCACCCTGGCTAGTGGCTTCGTCAGCACATCTGCAATCTGCTCGTCTGTCGCAACATACAGGAGCTTCACAGCTCCTCTCTGCACCATATCCCTGATATAGTGATATTTGATCTCTATGTGTTTTGACCTGTCATGAAACACTGGGTTCTCATACAGCTTCACACAACTTTGGTTATCACAGAAGATACCAGTAGCATCCAACGGGAGATCAAATAACTCAGACAATAGCTTCCGTAGCCATACTGCCTCACAACTAGCTGAACAGGCTGCAACATACTCTGCCTTAGCTATACTCAGTGCTATGCAGGACTGCTTCCTGCTGAACCAAGAGATCACACCTGATCCCATACTGAAGCAACATCCAGATGTGCTCTTCCTATCTACAGCACTGCCAACCCAATCTAAATCAACATAACCCTACAAGTTAAACTTTTGATTTGCCTCATACTTGAGCCCATAATCCACTGTACCCTTCAGGTACCTCAGAACATGCTTTACAGCAACCAGATGAACACTCCTCGGATCTGTCAGGAACTGACTCAATGTGTTCACCACAAAGCAAATATCTGGTCATGTGTTCATCAGGTAAATCAAGGACCCAATCATCTGATGATACATAGAGACATCAACCGGCTCAGATGAAGCATCACATAGAAGCTTCAAATTCGATGCCATAGGTGTGGCCATGGCCTTGCAATCCATCATCCCGAATCTCTTCAGGATATCTACTGCGTACTTCCCTTGACCAAGGAAGATCCCACCTGCACTCTGCCACACCTCCATACCTAGGAAATAATGCATCATTCCCAAATATTTCATATCGAACTCGGCAGCAAGCTTTCTCTTAGTGTCTGTAATCAATTTGTCATCTCCTGTTACAAATAAGTCATCTACATACAGGAGTAGAATCACAGGATTCCCTTCCTCAACCTTGTAGTAGAGGTTGGAATCCGCTTTACTGTTGGTTAATCCCAAACTAGATAGGAAACTGTCCATCCTACCACACCAGGTTCTGGGAGCTTGTTTCAAGCCATACAAAGCTTTCTTCAATCTGCACACATATGACTCCCTGTCATGTATTTCAAAACCGAATGGCTGCTCCACATATACTTCCTCTTCAACTACACCATTCAAGAAAGCAGTCTTGACATCCATCTGGTGTATTTTCCTTCATTGCTGCAGCCAGGGCAAGTACTATTCTAATGGAAGTATATCTAGCTACAGGTGCAAAAGTTTCTTCATAATCTATTCCCTCTTTCTGAGAGAAGCCACGAGCTACGAATCTTGCTTTGTATTTTTCTACACTGCCATCTGCAGCATGCTTGATTTTGTAAATCCATTTGGAAGTCACAACAGACTTCTCTTTAGGTCTTGGGACAACATCCCAAACATCATTCTTCATTATTGATTGGTATTCCTCAACCATGGCATCCTTCCATTCTTTCTTTTCCGCTGCTTCTTCATAACTGGAAGGTTCTTTGTTCATAATGTCACAGAGTAAAGCAACATAGCTGGTATGTGATCTGGTTCTCTTCTTTGCTCCGTGTTCTTCTTTTGGAATGCCAAATCTTTCTGCATCTTGAATGAGCTCTCTAGTCCATGCAGGTTTCCTCTTGTGAGAGTTATCCTCACGGGGTGGATCTACAGGTTCTTGCGGATCTTCAAACTCACGAACAACTTCTGGAACTGCTTCAGTGATGGTAGTGTCTTGAAATCTAGTTTCCTTAGGTTCTTCATAAACTTCGATAGGTGCCTTCCTTGATTTGATGAATGCTAAGTTTTCATCAAATGTTACATCCCTGCTGACATCAATCTTCTTGAACCCTGGAAAGTATATTCTGTAAGCCTTCGAGCTTTCACTGTAACCCATAAAGATACCCTTCTTTCCTGAAGGATCTAGTTTAGTCCTCTTTTCCTTTGGGACATGAGTGTATACTGGACAACCAAATATTCTGAGATGGCTGACTTCAGGTTTCTTACCAGAAAAGACCTCTTCTGGTGTCTTGTTGTCCAATATCTTGTGGGGTGTTCTGTTCTGCACATATACAGCTGTTCTAGCTGCTTCTTCCCATAGATGCATAGGTAGATCCTGGTCATGCAGCATTGCCCTTGCTGCTTCCATGATTGTTCTGTTCTTCCTTTCTACAACTCCATTCTGTTGAGGATTATAAGGATTAGTCAACTCCCTCCTAATCCCTGAATCACTACAAAGCTTCTTGAAGTCACCTGAGGTGAATTATCCACCATTGTCGGATCTGAATGTTTTGATCTTCTTGTCAGTTTGATTCTCCATCAAGGTTTTGAATTCCTTGAACTTATCAAACACCTCATCTTTGTTCTTCAAGAAGTATACCCAAGTCTTCCTGGAGAAGTCATCAATAAATGAGACATAGTAAACATACTCGCTTAGAGAACTGGATGACATAGGACCACATACATCTGAGTGGATGATCTCCAGTATATCTTTTTCCTTGCTTTCACTGCTTGGGAAAGCCTTCTTAATGTTCTTACCTTTTGCACATCCTTTGCAAACACCTTCATGTTTGGTCTTGATTTCAGGAAGACCCTCTGTAGCCTTACTTGCAATTGGAAGTGCCCTATAGTGCATATGAGCAAGTCTTCTATGCCAAAGTTCACTTGGCTCCATGGATTCATGTACCATGGCATGTTCAGGTTGTCCCTTCAATTTATACAAACCTCCCTCTTGCTCTCCAATCACTACTGCATCATCTATGTTCTTTCCCTTTGGCCACATTAGGACTTGGCCATCCACAAATGCAACCCTCATACCTTTTGCATCCAATGCAGAGATGGAGAGTAAGTTCTTCTTGAGCCCAGGTACATAAAGGACTTCTTTCATCTTCAAAGATTTTCCAGAATCTAGGTTGTAGGAGGCTTCACCACTTCCTTTGATTGGGTATTGATATTCATCCCCAAGTTTCACCTTATGGGGTGATTCATGTTCAGATAGATTCACAAAATATTCCTTAAACCCAGTCATGTGTTTGGAAGCCCCACTGTCAATCAACCAATCATTACAACCATGGGAGATAGTACCTGTGAGAGCAGAAATTAGAACATATTCTTCTTCACTTGATGAGTCATCATCACTATCACTTTCTGCCCTAGCCTTCTTCTTTGGGGGTTCATCGTCTTCGGCAGCATGAGCATGATATCTTCTTTTGTTATTCTTCTTCTTCTTATTGAAGTTGTTGTTGTTGTCTTTCTTCTTCTTGGGACAATCTGAAGCAAAGTGTCCCTTCTCATTGCAATTGAAGCATCTAAGATCTTTCTTATCTTTATGATAATGGTGGTGTGAGAATCTCCTGTTATGAGATTATTTCTTCTTGGACTTGCCTTTCCTGGCATGTGCTATGAGAGCTTGATCTTCATTTCCCATCTTTTCTTCTCGGGCCACAAGTCTAGCTTCTTCTTGAGAGCATTCTTCCCGCAATCTATTGAAGGAGATCAACTTCTTCCTTGCACAAATTCCTTGAATAAAGGAATCCCATGACCTTGGTAGGCCATTTAGAGTGGTCATCACCACTTCACTATTCTCCACCATTTCATCCACTGCTTCTGGTTGTTCCTTGATCTGGGAGACCCTTGAAAAAGAAGATTGAATGGTTTCTCCATTCTGAAACTTTACTCCTTTCAATTGGTTCTACAGAGTCATCTTCCGATTTATGTTCTTCCCTTCAAATAGCTTGGTCAAAGAGTCAAACATCTCCTTGGGTGTCTTTAGAGAAGACACATGGGGTATGAGATGGTATTTGATAGAATCAGCAATGATTCTCTTTGCCTTGACCAAGTTCTTCTTATGCAATACCTTATCCTCTTCATCCTCTGGGATAGGGATGTCTTCTTTTACATATGAGTCCAACTCATTCTCTTCCAGGATTAACCCAATCCTATACTTCCAAGCTCGGAAGTTATCAGCTCCTTCAAGCTTATCCTCAAGCTTGGTGTGGTGAGACATCTTAAAGAGTACTTGAAATGGAAATAGAAAAGATTTAGGTCTTACCACTTGAAATGCTGAAAACTGGATCTGGTCTGGGATTAGGGTTTGTCGAAAAAACCCTAAAAATTCAAAATGTGAATTTCAATTTTCTGAAAGGATAGAAAGATACGCCTTGATGAGCTGATCAGCCTGGTGTATTCATAATTTGAGATCAGCAAAGCTTTACCCTTCAGATTTGTCTTTTTGTCCTCCCGGGTTCACTGGGGAGAGCCCTGAATTAGGGTTTGAGTTTCCCAGAGATCTACCCAGCCAAAAATCTCGATCCAAAGCTCTAAACTTCGATTTTTGCAAGGAACTTCCAGCTATGTCTTCATATTTTAGAAATTCCTATTTTTGTGGAAACCCTAAGTTTTAGGGCCAAATCTGAAAAATGTTCAGAATTGAATTATGATTGGACAGATAGATTCTCCTTGATGAGTAGAGTCAATCTACTATACTGCTTTTCCAAAATCTGTGGAGAGAAACCCAATAAACAAGAAACTCAAGTTTCCGTCACTGCAAAATGTCTTCTTCTCAGGTTAGCTCTGATACCATGTTAAAATTTTGAGCATTAATTCACAATACTCTAGGATCTTCACTGAGAGAATAACATATACAGTATATCAATACATAACAATCACAATAAGCATGACAAGCATCACAAGAATCAAAAGCATGAGAGATAAGAGACACAAAGTTTCTGTGGGGACAACCCTAAGGTGAAAAACCCCACAACTTCCTCAGAGATAGAGAGAGCAATGGCTCAACCAAAGTACAACCAAAATACACTTGAGATAGTCTCCTAGAAGCAGATGATCCTCCTCCTCACTAGTGCGCCACTTTCTGAGTGAGAGAGATATAAATTTCTGAATGATCTAAATAGAGATCTCCTGATCTCTATTTATACTAACCTGTTTTCCCAGTGACCTTATGGGGCCGACTTGTCTAGCTAGGTACATCCACAATATAATATATATATATATTTCATGGCCGACCCCACACATGGTGGTCTAATAACCCATCGGCAAGTACACACACTTGCGACACTTGTCAATCCACATGACAACACTTCCTTATAGAGGAATAACACATCTCTAATAAGGGTACAATAAATATATATGAAATACATAGATGAAATACATTCCGAAGTTACATATACATCAACAACAGTTTCAAGAGTTTTGGTTGAAATAAAGCGATTATCTAACAGACATTAGTTGGATTATCAACATCATGACATGCATGCTTATTCACGTTAATTGTTGAACAGGATTCCCATAATGGCTAAAGGTGGCAAGAGGAGAACGAAGGCAATCGACAAAAGCACCAGAATGGAGACAATGTTCCAAGACACCAAATGTACTACAAACGTTCCTCCGGAAGTAAACTGGGGTGATGTTTACAGTATGATAAGAGATCAGGACTTTCCTGAAGCTCTCCTTGAAGAAGAATGTTCATATCAAAATATACAGAACTCCTATATATCCAAAGCGGCCACATGTCCATAACTCTTCCCATACTCAGAGGTAATCGGATGGGTGCTGCAGCATGCCAACACTGAAACTAGAGTCATAGCAGATAGCACAGGAAAGGCCTTTGCATCGTTTCACCCGTCTTACATCGTGACAGCATATAAATTACCCAAAGCACAGCAGCGGCTTGACGATGCATGGTTGGAAGAAATCCATATGAATAATCTAGACATGGCAAGAAGGTTGTTAATTTCAGGCAAGTAGTTCAGAAGAAAAGACAGTGAAGAATACGAAGTCCAAAATCTGAGGCCTCCCTTAAGACTGATCGCTCTCATGCTAAGCAGAATCTTCGGGAGACGTGATGGGACGATGTTCATGCTACAATGGGTCCCTATCATCCACTATGTAGCCTTCAAAGGGACAATCTTCAATTGGGCTGAAATTCTCTCAGACAGCTTGACATCAGCAATAGCAATGGCTAAAGAAGGGTTGGTAGAAAGGAAAGCAGAATTTTATATGGCTTCATACGTCATAGATTGTATCGTGGAAAAATGTTTGTTTCCCAAGTTGGGATGCATGTGGAGCTCGGCAGAGGGCCTGGTGTTCATAGCCTACAAGATGTTTTGGGCTTAGAATTACAAGAGGGATTACAAGCTCATTTGCAAGGAGTTCATTATGCCCCTTTATCAGTTGATATTTAATGAAGAACCCAATTGTCTATCTGAAAATGCCATGGAAGCCTTGGAAAAGTATGGCGATTTCTATTTTTCTCCAGAAGGTACCTACATAAGAATGTACGGAGGTTCCAAAGCCCCATATATTCTCCCAAGGTATGCTACAGATTACATAGTCCACAAGGAAATGGTGAGGAAAGTATTCATTGATGGGATGGGTATCACTTTGTATAAGGCCAAGAAAGCCACTTTCCCCCCATTACCCTTTTATGTTGGGTCCTACAAGTTTTCAGGAATTGCAACTGTGAAAGAATTTGTTGCAGAATTGAGGATTTTTCATTTCGGAGAGAGGATTTTTCACAGGAATGATCGACAGGAAAAAATTGCGCAGCATTGCAAAGAACTCTCTACTCCCTGTGAATATGCCAACTTTTATGATCCATAAGAGGAACCATATAGGGGAATCAACAATATGGCTGAGCTACAGATTTTTCAGGTGGATAAAGGAGGGGCCAGCTCGAGCTCAAAAGCTTTCTCGGAAGAGGAACTAAGGCTTTTGGAACAAGCAAAGAAAATCCAAGAAGATAAACGTAGAGAAGAAGAAAATTTGAGGATCCAAGCAGCCGAAGCCGAGGCCAAGAAGAAAGAAGAAGAGGAAGAAAGAATTAGGCTGGAAATTAATGCTAAGCAGGAAGAAGAGGACAAAAGAAGGAAGGAGCAGGAGGAAGAGGCCAAGAAGAAAGAAGAAGAAGAAAAGAAATCACAAGAAGACATTGACCCTAAAAGCCCAGACCTGCAAAACTTGGATATGGGTTCCCCCATAAGGGATCTACCCATTGTCCCTTTCACACCCTATAAAGGCAGCACAGTTTCTAATTGGGTAAATTTCGCTTACAACAAGAAGAGAAAAACCATTGTCAAGGAGACAGGTTCCAAATTGAAAAGACCGTTTCGGCCTGACATCGTCACTACACAAGAGACTATGGTCATGCGGAACACAGAAGAAGCTGCTAGACTCCTGGCATCTATCTCCGTAGCCGCTGTTACAGCAACTGCAGATAATGTCAACACATTGGGAGATAGGTTGGATGAAGAAAAGGAGAAGGTGCAGCAGCTTCAGGAAGCCTTAGTTAAAGAGCAGAACTACACAAATCTGATGATTGAGAAGAATAATGCTCTCACATCTCAAAAGGAGGAATTAAATAAATCACTCCAACAATTGTAGATAGGAGAGCGCTGGAAATACAAATAAGAATATTAGAAACAAAAAATGCAGAGCTTAAAGGTAAGAATTTGAAGCTCGAATAAGATAAATTCGACAACCTTCAAGACGTCGATGACCTGAAGGAGCACATTGAGAAGTTAGAAGGAGAAAATGAATCGTTAGAGAAACAATTGGAGTTGGCAAACAACAAAATGGGAGACATTAGCCCCTTCCATGAACAGGCTTGTGGAATACTAAGAGAGACCTATGGAGTTCGAGAACTCATAGCAGAAGAAATATACAGACTAAAAGCAGTCACAAGTCAAGGAAATCAATGTTGAAGCTACTAGGATCAGGAGGAAACACTCACGCATCAGTGGGGAGATTAAAAAACACATCGAATGGAGAGAAGGGAAGTCAGGGTTCCCAGCAAACCTTCCCCTTAAGTCTGTTGTTGAATACAAGGTAGCTATATGCACCCTAGAGTATTCTAAAGACTATGGAGTAAAGTTGGCCTCCGTAACTTCAGCCACTTATGAGCAGTGCAAGACACTGTGTACTATCGAATCCGGACCTCACAGAAAAGATGCCGAATAGCCATGCCCCAAAGGATAGAAGATTTCGTGGATAAAGCACAGTATTTAGCTAATCTGAGTATAGATGTACAGGAAGAAAGTGAATATGTGCAGAAGCTGGACACCTTGACAACAAAATATCTACGCCAATTTATCAACCAAGCTGCTGTTCATCAACACAACATGGAAGAAAGCCTCCGGGTCATTGCGGCTGAAATAACCATCTTAGCAGAAGAGCTGGCCAAGCAAGAAATATCGCTCAGATTCACGAGTCCCCTGATTGGAACGAATATTGTAAGAGACACAAACCACTGGGGAATTCATATAGCAGAGGTGGAGAAGGAATTAGCATCCAACCAATCTACCACATCGGAGAGTGGCCCAGCCATTGCAGCAGTGCAAGAAGAAACCCTAGCAGCACCTCAGGCCCCAAAGGAGCCGGCTTAGGGATAGATTGCAGCCGCTAGCGTGCCCCATGAGCATTTATTTTTTGTATATATCTTTGGAATATTAATGACTTGTAATGTTTAACTCCCGTTGTTGCAAAATAGTTGATATATTTCTCTTATGTAATATTCAGCACTACAAGACAAATTAGGGGAATATAAACGGTTAGGGTATAGGTGGCAACTCTGGGCATATTTTGTAAAGCTATATATAGCTGATTAGCAGGAGAGATAGAGGACTTTTGGTAGGTGAAATTCTTTTCTGTCATGTAAAGGAACTATTTCTGCTACATCAATGGAAAATCGTTTTGGCCTGTGGAAGCTAGCACAACTTTCTGCATGGAGTCTTGTTGATTAACTACTGAACTATTTCTGCATTTTTCATACATTTCCTGTGACATCTTTCTTGGCTATTATGAATTAATTCTGTGCTATGAATGGTTTCATATTCTTTTGTAAAATTTCTGTGTTAAATGGGTAATTGAATGCTTATATTAATCTGAGCTATCTCAGATGGTCTTTATTTCTGCTGTAAATGCTCCTTTCAATTTAACAGCTATCTATGGAATTATTTGGTGTATTTTCAAGTTTATTGCCCATTCTTTAAATCTGCTCCTTATAAGGATAAGTAATTTAGATTAAAGCAAATTAGCATAGATTTGTTTTCCCACATGCATTTAATATAGGGCACTTGCATATCATTTTAAATACAAAATATATAACCGGTGGATTAGGCCGCAACCGATAAAACAAGCAAATCTTTAAAACCCTCGGTAGCCGGAACCGTTAACCGGATGGTTTCCCCATACCAAACGGTGAGTGATCTAGTTGGGATTGCTTACCAGGGAGAATCCCTTGCTGATTGATGCAGCGATATTCGAGGCATCAACACGCCTCCAATCCATACACTAGTTGGAAAGGAGTAATTTCAGTTGCGGTTTTAACGGAAGTTCTATAAGCCCAAAGTGTGGAGAAGAGCATGTTATGCCAATTGGCCTTGTGTGTACCTACCATTCGTTGAACCATAGTTTTCAAGACCTTGTTAATGGCCTCGACCTATCCATTCAACTATGGGTAGTATGGTGTTGATTTTTCATGGCAAAAACCCAATCTATTGCTCAATTCATTAACCATTTGGTTCATGAAGTGGGAACCATGGTCGGTAACTATCGCTTGAGGAACTCCATACCGCGCTATTACATGATTGAACATGAAGAGTGTGGTGGTCTTGTCGTCGTTCGTGTATGTAGGCATTTCCTCGGCCCACTTTGTAAAGTAGTCCATAGCTACAATGACGTAACTATGCCCCCCGGCCGAGGTAGGATTACAGTGCATGAAATCAATGCCCCATTTAGCAAAGGGGCCAACGGAAATAACCAGGTGTAATGGGGCGGGGTGGGTGCGCTTATTGGTATGAAAATGTTGACATGGACATTTTTTTACGACCTTGATACAATCCTTAAAGATAGTCGGCCAATAATATCCTACGCACAAAATTTTCTAGGTTGTAGCCATCCCAAAGAGGCGACCGTCACATGCCCCAGCGTGAAAGTCGTTCAGAATATGTTCAGCCTCTTCATGAGTTAGACAACGTCAAAGAATAGAGTCGATACCACGATGGTGCAAAGTATCATTGATGATCAGATAATACTTTGCGTGGTGGCGTATATGATGACGATCGTCATGAGACAATTCAGGGCTGAAACTTTGGGTTTGAAGATACAATGTGATATCTCCATACCATGGATCAGACATACTGATAAGAAACAATGACTCATTTGGAAAGGAGTCATTGGGATCAGACTCTACATTAATACGGGGGAGGTCGCAAATGAGCTCAGTAAACACCAAAGACTTTTTAGATGGCCTTTTCGAAAAGAAGATCGAATTCCTGCAGTATCACGATCCAGTGTGAATACTTGCCCCCAAGCACTTGACATATTAAAACCTGGTACAGGGGGTTCGAATCGGCAATGATGGTGGTGGTGCGAAGCAAAATGTAATGTCAGAACTTCTGCATGGCTATGAATGATATGAGAGCGAGCTTCTCAACATGTGAATAGCGAGTTTCAGCTTTAATGAGACCTTTACTGGCATAGTATATCACATGTTCTTGGGCGTTCTGATCTTCCTGTACCATGGCGATAGTGGTGTCGGAAGCAGCGAGATATAGAATGTAATCTCTATAGTAATTCGGCGGTTGGATCACAGGGGCATGCACAATGGCATGCTTCAAACTATCAAAATATTGTTAAGCTTGGTCATCCCAGATGAACAGGACGTCCTTTTTCATCAATCTCATGTAACCTTGTGTATTTTGCGTGAAAT
Source organism: Larix kaempferi (assembly GCA_027924585.1). Lineage (NCBI taxonomy): Eukaryota > Viridiplantae > Streptophyta > Pinopsida > Pinales > Pinaceae > Larix > Larix kaempferi. The sequence goes on along the minus strand of BSBM01000278.1, from coordinate 5,069,603 downwards.
TACAAATGAAGCACCGTAAGTAAGTTGCTCTGCGTTGCAGACTCTGAAGTTCCGTGATATTGGTTGGAGGTGGAAGAGCGATGATGGATGCCACCTTCAAGGGATCAATATGGATCCTGTCTTTTGAGACGATAAAGCCTAAGAGGCATTCGGACTCGACACAAAAAATACTCTTGTGAGGATTCAAGCAGATGTTATACTGCCTGCATCTGAGGAAAACGGTCGCCAGATGATCAAAGTGGAATTCCCGCTGCTTTGAATGGGCAAGGAGGTCATCCAAGTAGGGTTCCACAAGGTCCTTTACATCGTGGAAGGCATACTACATGGCCCGCTAGAATGTGGCGCCAGCATTTTTAAGACGAAACAGAAGTTTGCGATAGGAAAACGTTCCCCAAGGACAGATCAAATCGGTCTTGTGTTGGTTAGCAGGGTGGATCTCAATCTGGTTGTATCCAGAAAATCCATCCATGAATGAAAAAATGACACTTCCAGCACAATTGTCGATGATCTGGTCGATGAAGGGAGTCGGGTAGTTGTCCTTGGGACAAGCTTTGTTGAGATCATGATAATCAACATAGACACAGATGGTTCCCTGCTTTTTGTTCATAGGGACGATGTTTGAGACCCATTCTGTCAATGGGACAAGGTAAATGAAGCCGGCCTTCAAGAGTTTCTCAATCTCTGCCTTGATTGTCACAGTCTTCTGAGGGTGTACCAGTCACAACTTTTGGCGGACAGGTTTGATGTCGGGATAGGTTTTCATCTTGTGTAAAACAATGGAGGGGTCTATCCCATGCATCTCCTCGTAATTACAAGCGAACACGTCTCGGAATCGCTTGAACAAGGCCATGGCGATGATGACTTCTTCAGGGGAACACTTCTGGCCTAACTGAATGTGTTCCACTACACCAGGAGTAATTGAAATTTCTATCAAAGTGGTAGGATCAATATTGGCTAGGTTTCCTTTAGACTCCTTTTGACACGTGAGTATCAAGGGGTGAGAGCTAGAATAGACATCCGGTGTGATGATGGTGTGAATGTTGTTCTCCATAGTATCCAAAATAGGAAGGAAAGATGAACAGTGGTGGATGTCTTCCCACGGAGGATCATCTGCACTCATGATTTCTATAATGGACTCGTCTGAATGAAAATTCCATAACAGAGGATCAGATAATGTCCGTTGAAGAGAATAGAAGGTGGAGGCCATAGCTAAGTGGTACTCCAGGGCTGATTGGATAGCCTCGTATATAAGTTCAGTGGGTGACAGAGGCATGGTGTCTCCAATCAGGTGTGTGGTGGCTTCATTAGGTACAAGCCATGAATCAGTGGAGGTAGGGATAGATAAAATCTATGAGGAAATCATGTTCACCGTGGCAACATGGTTTGGGGGATCCGAAGTAGGAAAAAATCCCTTAATGGATGAATTCTTAAGGAGGCAAACCCCCACACTCTCATACTTTTGCGAAGACTGTCCAATTGAAGGAACGCTATCGCTCGGGTGAGTAGTGGTGTCAGGTGTGCAGAAATCTAGTTGGTCGAGTGTGACAATTCGGCCTTATTGGGGGAATTGTACTATGCGAAAGACAGATGATGCAACCGCAGTCATGGCGTAAAACCAATTACGACCAAGTAGAATGTTGTAGTCTAATGGGGCAGTGACCACTTCCACGTTAAGGGTTACGGTCTTTCCCCCCAGCTCGATTGATAAAGCTTGTAATAGCCCATGAGGTTGAAAGCCACTTTCGTCGAAGGCTCTAAGAGTGGTAGGAGAACGATTCAACTTGGGAGAACCTATGGCTCTCCAACATGCAATCGACATGATTGACATAGAGGCTCCTTCACCTAAAATGGTACGATGGATAATATTCCTAGCAATATTTGTGGCAACTTGAAATGCCAACTAATGGGAGAGCCTGAGTTTGAAGTATTCTAACCAGAACATGATGGTATTCGATGAATCCGGGTCAACTGCACCGATGGCAGCGAGGAGAGTCTTGCACTGATTCAGACAGTTTTGCAAGACTTTGAATGTTGACATAGCACAAGGAGATTGTGCTAGGTCCTCTACAATGTTGTAGTTTTGAGCAGCCCGAGCATTGGGATTGAAAACCGATTTTCTAATCGTGCTCTTGGGTGGACACAACATTGACTCGAGGGAAGGCTTCTCAATGGTGAGAGGCACAGCCGGTATGGTGGCATCGGGCATCGAAGTGGAAGCTTTTTCAATATTACTTCCAATGGGTTCCTTGGCCGGAATGAAGTCATACGAACGAGAATGTGTGTTCAAGTTGATAGTCTCATTACATACCATGAGAACATGTGCGGTGGTGGATGCTTCTCCTTGGGAAGAAGAAGTGTGAGTGATTGACTGTTGATTTTGACCAGGGAAGGGATCATTGAGAACTGTGGGTGTGGTTTTTCCCTTAAGAAACTTTGAACTTCATCTCTATGGGGGCACTCCTTGGAAAAATGATCATCACCACATAGTAGACAAGGATACTTTAACTTTCTTTTCTGTTTGGTATCATCAAAGGTGCTCTTTTGTTCCTGCTGGGTGGAAGATTTCTTAGGTTTCCCTTTGTTTTTCTTCTTACAACCAGACTTTTGAGGTGAAGCTGATGAAATAGAATTCACTTTTTCAATGACAGTAGGGGTGGATGATTTGGTGGTGCCATGACCAGCTTGTGTTGGCGATGGGGAAGAACCCTGTGGGTTTGAAGAACCAACAGTTTGGGGGGAAAGGCTAGGTGTGAAGGGATCCAATGATGTCATCGGCTTGGGGTCCCTTGGGTGGTTTTGTGGGGTGCATCAGGAAGAATATAAAACAATGTACCAGATTGAGCGTAGACTAAGTCTAGCACATGGGTGCGAGCGATGGCTTGTTCTTCAGTGACAGCACCTCCCATGGAAACATCTCATGCTATGGTAGGGATGAGAGACTTCGTAAACCAGTCTGCTAGGATTTGATCTGGAATGGGATCTTTAATGAGACGACGTCTCCTTCGCCACTCATGTATATGATCAGATATATGAGTAGCTTTGTTTTGCCGTAGCGAGGTTAAAAGTTCTGTACCAGTTTCATACCGTATAGGCAGCTGGAAATGAGTAAAAAAATTCATGGCAAGAGAACCAAAATTGGGAAAAGAATGGGGTGGTAATTCGATATACCACTTGGCAGCCGAACCGGTGAGGGTCATTTGAAACAATTTGAGACGGATTGAGTCGTCTATCAGGGAGTTAGATGAACACCATAAATTGTATGTCATCACGTGGTTTTTAGGATCTTCACCCAGCTTACCATCAAATTTCGGGATATCTGATGAAAGTTTCACCGGAATATGTGGCCAATTAGTTATGTGGTAGATGGGGTCATTGGTCAAACAAGATAGGTCTGGTAGGTCCAAAGTAGCCAAAAAGGGCAGCTGCATATTAGGCTGCGAGTACTAATAGTACGGATAAGGCGTGTAAGGACCAGTAGGACCATAAGGTGTACTGGGAGGAAACTAGCCATAGGGGAATGGGCCGCCCGAACCAAATGGAGGTCCTTCGCCATAGTAAAGTGGTCCATTCGCATAATAAGGTGGCCCATTACCGTAAGGTGGGGGCTCTCCTCCACCACCGGGAGGATGTGGGCTACCTCCAAAAGGTGGGGTTCCACCACCACCGTCAGGGTAGGATGGTCCACCACCACCTCTACCGGGAGGAGGTGGTGGACCGCTACCACCACCGGGATAGGATGGGCCTCCACCACCTCCACCGGGAGGGGGTGGTGGGCCACCTCCACCACCAAAAGGGTAAGGGACTCCTCCGCCACCTCCACCATAGTAGGGTGGTGGTACACCACTGACGCCACCAGGATTAGAATGTCCTCCACCACCACCACCAGGATGGGATGGTCCTCCACCACCACCACTATTAGGACGGGGTGGTGGTCCTCTGCCAAAAGGTAGAGGTCTACCTCCTCCATAGTTATGTGGGGGCTCGTCACCTCTAATGGGAGGTGGGAGTGGACCAATGGGAGGTGGAGGGACTTGAGGGACTGTAAGTGGGGGTCCATGTTGTAAAACATTTTTCTATCCCCATAGAGTGTAAGGATTACCGGGGTAGGGTACCCCGTAGAGTGCGTTTCCGGGATTGAGTTGACCCGGCACAGGTTTAGGATGACCTGGATACGCTTGAATCGATGGAGGTTGAATTAAGTTGGACGGTCCCCCAACATGGGATAGTCCTGTAGTGGAAGGTCCAGGAGGTAGGGAATTTCCAACAGAAGGTCCGATGGGAACTCCAACTGCGGTATTATGGTTAAGAGATGGGGGTTTCCCCCCAACAACAACTTGGTGACCACTAGGTAAAGGTTTACCCAACAATGGTTGTTGATTATCCACCATAGGATTAACGTTACTCATAAAAAGGGTAGAGGGTAAAGAGTATCCTCCCCTCAAAGTGGGGGTTGGAGGAGGAGCAGGTAACATAACCGTGGTGGTCACAGGTGTGTTGGACTGTTGTTGTTCAACAAGTTGGGCAGTAGGAAGTACTTAATTGGTCTCCTGTCTAGGAGATGCATGTGCAAGAATGGATAGTTGACCAGTTTCAGAGGTGGTCATGTGTTTCCTGGATGATTCCGGTGACTCGAAAGATAAAGAGCGACCTAGGATTGGTCGATCGTCAAACATTATTTGAAAGTTTCTATTTCTAAACTCTTCACCCATAGTATGCAAATGAGCCAATTTCTCATGATAAGGTGCTAAGCGATCGTCGGGGCTAGCCCAACTGGGTGGGGATGCAATGGAAAAATGGGCCACTGGGTGACCGATAGAAGATGTCCAATAAGCTGCTGAAGGGCCAACAACTACTGTGGGGTCGTCTTGGGATTGATTTATCCATTCCACCGATCCAGGATCTCCTGGTAAAATGGGAGGTAAGTCTTGTGAAGCGGGAATTTGTGCTTCTTCACCCTACAGGGGATGAGAGGCAGGTGAATATGGAGGGGTATGAGGAAACAAATGTCCTCCAATATTCAAAGTGGGGTTTTCCACTTCATGTGACCTAACCCTGGCTTGTGGATCCATCCTTACCCTCGAAATTACTTCCTGGTTAAGGGGATATTCGGGTGGCAAGTTTTGAATTCTACGGGACCTTCTCCAAGGAAAGTTAGCCAGAGTGACTGAAACAAAAGTTTCTCCTAAGGAAAGCTAAAAGAAAAGAATACCATACAAAACCCTACACAAACTAAGGAAACAAGCAAACTTATGTTATAAGAGTGGATTCAAGGTCTAGAACCTCACAGGATTGTCAAGGCTTCGCAACTCGCGATATACCGCAGGGTCCAACAGTAAAACATGACAAGGAGGATTGGGACCGTACCCTTTCCTGAATACCTGATTACCTGGATGGTATGTGCATAGTAGATCCCTGAGTGCTATTCTCGGTGTATTGTTCCGCCAATATGGCCAAAAGGTTAACTCAGCTGGTTTTAGGAATCCTAGTGGTGTTTCCCGATATACGCAAGGTACATGGGAGCTCAAATCCATAGTGGTGCTGTCTAATGCACAACCGTTTGGCAAGAGACCTTCTGATATACTACCGAGTACATGATACACCCTTTGATATACACCAAGTACTCAAGGTGACTTGGTGGGTATGTGAAGGAGCTCGATAGAACGATAAGTATGTGGAAGACTACAATACCCTCGGGATACAGTGCTGGTTGGAAACATAATGCAGGCCCCTAACTACATGAAAAAAGTATGCTTTTCTTTCGATGAATTCTACGTATGGGAAGGAGAAATTTTCTTTTTCTTTCCAACAACTTTACCAAAGCAATGCAATGCGACACAATCCCAAATCTACGAAAAGTGATAATGAAATATTCCTTTCCTTTTCCGCGAAACATAAAAATTAACACAACACTACTAAGCCAAATCAAAGCACATTTTATTTTTCTTTTATGTTTTCAAAACAAAAATGATACTAAGCAATGAAAAGAGAGAGATCCTAAGTAGAGTATGCAAGCTTTTCAGTTTCACTATGATTGCCTAGAGGCATAAAAAATCAAAAGATATAATGTAAATTTTTCAAGCAGTGAACTACTTTTGCAAAACTTGAAAGCTATTCGAGTTTTTCAAGATGCGCGGAAACACAGATGAAGCATAAGACTTTTATTAATCACAAGAAACAGAATACATGAACAGATCAGACTTTTGCAGATCGTCTTCAGAGAGCGAAGATCATTACTGCGACACACACACAATGATATCTCTATACGAAGTACTGATCCCTTTTAGGTTTCAGACATCAGCTATGCTGAAGCTTAATTCCAAGCTACCTAGGGACATCAGCATATATAGACTAATATCGGGCGACTTACAGACAAAAGAATTTCTGATGCAATGTTACACTTAGATGAGCAGCTTGCAAAGCATACTCTTCGACTCAGACTCAGACTCACGGTTCTAGTTCCGAATTCCGACTGACTAGAAAGAACCCTTAAGCTCCTATATATACAAAACGAGAGGAGTGCCTTGGAAGAAAGGAATCAATGACTCATTAAATAGTAGAGGCTGTTTGTACCTAAACTTGTGACTCATGAAGCACAGAGATGCTTTTCTTGTAGCTGACAAGGCATCTTTGGTTTTTGGGTAACTCACAAAGATACAACCACACCATGAGATGACTTATTTGTACAGTGTGGAGATTCTTTTCCAAAGAATCCACTAAGAAAATAATAATGCTGAAGGCATCTCAAATCTATAGTACAGATTGTATTGTACTAAAGCTTATTACACAGTGGAGATTCGTAAGAGAACCCATGAAAGACAATCATAAAGTAAGATACTGAAACTAGACAAGATTTACAGGATAGATTTATACAGAGTGGAGATTCATGATAGAACCCACGAAAGACAAATAAAGGGAAATATACAAAAATCAAACTTGATAACCATAGTCAGGCGGACTATGATCAGAATCAAATCCCTCGGATCCAAATCCATCATGGTCTAAGTCACTTTCATCTGAAGAATCTTGTAGAAAGTATTGGCGGTGGTAATAAGTACCATAATGTATTACCTCCTCCATCCAGTGAGGGGCATCTTCTCGAAAACATGCAAAGAAAGGAGACTGCCGGAAAATTTTAGGCCTCATGTAGCTGGGAACGGAAACATCACCATAGAAACGATGTTTGATGACAAGTCGAAATTCTTGTCCTGGAGTAACTGAGGGGTGGACAGTAGCACCTTTCCAAAGGATATTGAACTGGAAAATACCATAGATGAGAGAGGCACCATATATCTCATCTTTTAGGACAGGAATGAAAACCTGAGGAGAGGCATGCTCTAAGGCCGAGATTTTGGGAACACACAAAAAGAGTAAAATTTTCATCCAAGGAGTCCACTAACGAGTCTGGAGATCATCACAGAAGAAACATACAATAACTTTGCCATTTGCTCTAGCAAGCTGGTGAATGGCATAAAAATCTATCCATCTAATAGTAGGGTCAAAAATGTAAATAAAATTTTTTTGTTCTCCTGAAAGCAAATGAAAATGCCCAATAATCATATTGACATGGTTGACTCTGAGAAGGGGATTATTGAAATTGATATTGTAGCTGCGGTGTCCCTCTGGAGAGTTTAGCCAATCTTGAAGTATCTTCTGTTGGATTTCAAAAGGAAGAGTTTGGATTTTGTTGTGAAAACAATCGCTGCAATAACAGTAAATGCATTCATGACAAACAAGAACTGAATTGTCTGCTTCTGAGGATGAAGACTCGCCTTTTTCAAAAACTTTGATCTCTCGGAATTATGATCCTTCTCGGGTTAACATATCAGCAAGATGATTATCTTTGCCGGATTTGTAGACAAACTCAAAACCAAAACCTTGAAGACAGGCTGCCCATCTTAGAAATCTGGCATTGCCATGTTCTAGAAGTTTTTTGTTACCAAGCATACCCTTCATATGCTTAAGATCTGTTCTAACTGTAAAACGGACACTTTTGAGGAAAAGTCTGAAACGATGAATACCCTTCTTGACAGCAAGGATCTGCTTGTGTGATGATGGGTACTTGGATTCTGCTTCGGAAAATGTTCCAAAAGTATAAGCACAAACCTCCTCTTTCTTTGAATGCTTTTGCAAAAGCACAACTACCCAAACTTGATCAAAAGCATCAATCTCTAAAATAAAAGGTAGATCTAGGACTGGAAGAGCAAGGGGAGGAAGCTTCTGGATGTCTGCTTTGATTCTTCTGACTGTGTCAGTCATAGCTAGTATCCATTCTGTGCCAGGCTTTAATCTTTTCTGTAACAGCTTTGTGTCTTTTTCCTGTGCTTGATAAAACTGTTTGATATAATTCAAGCAGCCGAGGAACTGCTGAACCTATTTAGTATCGTGTAATTTGTCAGGAAACTCTAAGAGTTTCTGCAAAATATGTGGCTGCAGAATTATTCTTCCTTGTGAAATTTGAAGGCCCAATAATTCAATTGAAGTCTTGGAAATAACAAACTTATCTGGGGATGATGAAAGTGCAATCCCATGCTTAAAAACAAAATTATGAAATTGTTCTAAATGGATCTTATGCTTAGCTATATCTCTGCTAAAAATGAGCAAATCATCACTATATACAATAACAAAGTCCAAAGAACGAAAAATGTCTTCCATCCTTTTTTTGAACTCTGATGGAGCATTCTTCAGGCCAAAATGCATTACTGTCCACTGATATTGGCCATGAGGGACTACGAATGCAGTCTTGTACCTGTCTTTTGGTGCTATGCCGATTTGCCAAAAACCACTCTTAAGATCAAACTTACTAAAGACATTGGCTTTTGCTATTTTTGACATAATTAAATCTTTATGAGGTAGAGGATCCCTGATTGGTTCTAAAGCTTTGTTCAATTCTCCATAATTAACTACCAATCTTTTCTTTCCTCTTTTCTGCTCAGAATGCTTATTGACATAAAATGTTGGGCAAGCCCAAGCACTTTTGCAAGGTTCTATCAGCTTCCTATCCAACAACTGTTGGATTTCTTCTTTGCATGCTTGCTGCTCCGTAGGACTCATATTATTTGCTGAGGCTTTCTGAGGTTTTATTTCTGTATTATGTTTGTATGGCAAAGTGACATAGTATTTTTCTCTCTTCCAGAAGGCATCTGGATGATCAAAAATACATTCCTTTTGTAACTTCTGAGTTATTTATGCAAGGATGTCTTGACCATGTAGGTCTGCATGTTTGACAATCTTTTTTATTTTTGCCAAATCTTTGACTGATTCTTCGACAATGTCTGGCTTTTCAGGAGAAATTCTGATAGTGAAAGCACACTTTACTGGAATGGAAGTCACAGTTCCTTAGACTATGAAATCAACTAAATCTTCTCTAACTGACATTGGCAGGTGTTTCTTGACAAAATATTTTCCTAGTAATATTGCAGCTCCTGTGTCTAAACAATATAAAGTAACATATGTTTTGATTTTTCCTAACAAAATAGGAAAATATGGAGCAATAAAATTTACCTTGATGAGTTCCTTGTTAACTGCTCTGAAGTGAATAGAGATAGGCTGCCAAAATATTTTGGGATGGCTTTGTATTTACAACAATTGTTCATGGCGTCTGTATCTACTTGTGCATCCAAGTCGTAAGCTTTATACCCTTCCGTTTTGATTTGGATAGGTACAGCCATCCGATCTCCTAAACTCTTTTGTTCAGGGACTGGTTCTTCTACTGTTTCTAGAGCTGGGGTAAGCTGTGAGATTTTCTCATTGTTAGCTGGATATATTCAGAGTTCAGTTCATCGAGCTGATGTAGAGATCCTTGTATACTTGTAGCTAAGTTAGATAATTGTTCTCTCTCTCTTTTTACTTTGTTTTCAAAGAAAACAATTTTTGTGAGAAGATCTGCCTCACTTGGATCTGACCCTTCATATGTAGGGACACACTGTGAAGGTTCTGGCAACTTTTTTGTCAACTCATCAATCTTTTCTTGTAGTCTTCTTATGATTATGACTAGGCCTAGAGAAAGACTAGTCTTTTTTTCTTCTAACTCTTCTATCTGACTTTTGAGAGAAGCAAAAGAAAACATAAAACAATTACTGATAAAGGTTTGGTCATCATCAGAGCTATCCAAATAATAAATGGAAAGCTTATGGAGATCTAACTCATCAGAACTAGAATTATATTCAGAGTCATCTGCAGACTCATGAATGGAGAATCCTTGATCTTCTGATTGTAACTCAGTCTGTATACCAGATTTCGTTAATCAAATATGAAGATATAGCTTGGGGTTTGGAGCATGAATACAAGTATATCCATATTGGTTTAATACAGTTCGGTATCAATCCTCTTGTCTGTCCCGGATTGGATACTTTCTGTTTATCATGTGTGTTAGATTCTAGGCTAAACAAGTTTGAAGATGCCTTGTTAGGAGGTTTTCAGAGTCCATTAAATAATGGCCCTGCGTGGTCTTCCCTGGTTCCCAGATATCAGATGTCTCTCACGGACCCCTATATCAATGAATGTTTACAAGCATATATACAATTTTCTGGTTTTGATGTAGCTCCACAATCCCAAATTGCTCAGTTGCATTGTTCTTTGTGTATCCGGTTTGTTTCTACTACTATGCCTGCAATTAATCCTAAGTTGCAGAAGAGAGCGCTCCAGGAAGGATTTGTTATTGGTCCGGGAAACACTACTCCTCTCCAACTCGGATTTTCTCAGGTAACCTTACCTGAAGAATGGAATAGCACATACCAACCACTTTCTCATAGATATCCAGAACTCCATGATGCTTCCTCCAAACAACTTCGTGTTGTCCAACATCCCGATGGTAACACTTCTCTTAGATTTTCTCCTGCACAATCATTTCCTCCACCATCACCTGCAATTAGTATATCTGTTTCCCATTCTCAGTATTTACCCCCGCAGGTTAAAAACCCCATTACGTTCATCTATACATATGCAACCATATGATTCTCAGCTACACCAACATATGGTTAACCACAGTCAGTTTCCTTCTGCATCTTGCAAATTTTGTAAAGAAAAACATACCCCACAAAAACAAAAAACATTTCAGTCTATTAATTCACCCTCTTCATCCTCTTCCTCTGTTGATCATAAAGGTCACAATACTGATTGTCCTGATTGTTCTTGTTTATTTTGAGATATTAAGAGTTTGTCTCTCCTTCGAGAAAAATATGGAAACTTGTCCCAGATTTTAGCAAGAAGATTAGATTCTGGCAATTCTAGTCCTTCTTTTAAGGATGGTAGTTTACAGTCATATTTTCAATTTGTTAATTTGAGAAGCTCGAATGATCCTAAACCTGCAGAACAAATCCAGTTACAAAATTATGCTAACTTCCAGTCTGTATGTATAGCTCAAAACCTGGATGATGTTGCTAGAGATGTTCTTGAGCTCAAGGCTCATTTGCAGACACTGCATGGATCTTTATATCATATTTCGGATACTGTTGACTCTTTGGTTAAGAACCAAAAAGAGCAGACAGCTAGGTTGTCAAATATTGAAGCTGGCCTCGATGTTATTACAAGATCTATAGAAAATCTACAGTCAACACTTCCATCTCCTTCTTCTCCTCCTGACTATAGTCAAATCAACCAAGAAGTCTATAAGTTCAAATATCATTCTGGTAGCTCAAGCCCCCAGAAATTCCTAAAACAGTTAAGTCCACATAGACTACAAAGTATTCAACATGGTGCTGAATTGGCTAGAGAAAAGTATGAATTGTTGAAACAAAGAGTTCTCTCACTTGGTTTCCATGACATTAAAATGGCATCCTCCACTATCTCTATGGATTCTGAGATAAGTGAAGCCTCTAGCAACCCAAAAAGAAACAGAGCTGAGTCACATTTCTTCCAAAATTAAGCTAGAAGAGTTTCAGGTCAAGATGTCAACCACAATAAGTTTCGTAGTCCATTCAACAAATGGACAAATGAATTAAAAAATGTAGATATCAAGATTGATTCCAAAGACTTCTTGGACAGACTGGGCCAATTGTAGCGAAGGAATCGTAAGATTAGTGGGAAGGATGGCTTCTTTGCCATAAACCAAACAGTAGGGAGAATTTGCAATTATCGCTTTTGGGGTAATTCGATCTGCCCATAATGCATTATACAACTGTGTGTGCCAATCTCTATGATGAGAAGCTACAGTCTTCTTGAGAATGTTTATCAAGTTTTTGTTTGATGACTCAGCCAAACCATTACCTTGAGAGTAATAATTAGCAGAAAACTTAAGCTTAATCCCCATCTCAAAGGCATATTCAGTTATATCGATTGAAGAGAAGTAGGATGCATTATCGAAAACTAAGTACTCTGGAGCGCCAAACCGTGTGACGATCTGACTATCAAGGAAAGAGAATACTTGGGCAACATTACATTGTTTAAGAGGAGCTGCCTCCACCCATCTAGTGAAATAGTTTGTGGTTTTGAGGATATACTTATGTTGGAGGGATGAAGGAGGGTTTATAGGCCCAACAAAATCCAGTCCCCATTGTTGAAATGGAAACTGAATTGTAACTGGTTGTAAAGGAAATGCAGGTTTCCTAAACTTCCGTGTGCATTTCTGGCATGGATCACACTTCCTGACATAAGCATAAGCATCTTTAAACAACGTGGGCCAATAATATCCGACCCTAAGAATCTTGTGTGCTGTAGTCTCTCCTGAAAAATGGCCTCCAGCAGGACCTGCATGAAATTGAAACAAAATGTCATTAGTTTCATGTTTTTCCAAGCATCTAAGAAATACTCCATCATAATTTTTCCTAAAAAGAACATGATCGACGAATTGGTAAGGAGCAGATTTCAGTCTTAAAGCTCTTGTTTTCTTAAAATCAAGGGTTTTGGGAGCAAACCCATGGTTCAGGAAAAATTTGATTGTAATGTCCCCTCCTATCATACCAGCATGATAGAGAGGATCATTGTGCTAAAACCGGGAAATTGGCCCTGATGCTTACTAAATAAAACATCCACATATATAAAAAGATAGGCATGCAGATGTACAAATCTAAGCAAACACATCAGAAGTAAATCATGTGCAGAATTAACACACATCCATCATACATTCCAGATTTTCATGTCATTCATCAATTAAGCAATATCAAATTATCAAATGATAATACTTATCTTAAACCAAGTAGTCCCTGAGCAACCAGCTACACTTCTGCAATGTTCCACCCAACCGTAGGCCAGTGTGCTCCTCAATCTCTCAGCACCACTGCCACCCCCCCGAGCTGGGCATGATCTCCACAAGGAAAAGGGGAAAACAGGCTCCCACATAGCCCAAGGTATATCAAAATCAGCCAAGCCAATCAACAATTGGGTTTCTTAGGCTGTTAAGAGATGGGTGCATATAACATCAAAAGCATAAGTGTTGGGCATGAGAAAAAAAATGCCTATACAGTGAAGTTCCCAACAATGGGTTTCTACCAGTTCCAGAAAAACATGGGGAAGCCCAAAACGAAAAGGAGAAGATGGGAAATCAACCCTAGGAGAGCAGAATCGTTTTCAGAAAAATGGTCATGGGTATTTCGTGGGCAGAAACGGCCTCCATAACCCCAAAAATCGTGGCTTTCTTCTCCCAGCCACTGAGCTAACCAAAAACGAGTTTGCAGGCATGGAATAATGCAGGAAATGGTGAAAAACGTGAAGGATAAAACCCCAACATGCTCGGACTGCGTGAGAGGATGAATGCCATGGGTGAAGAATGGCTTTGGGCACAATTTCGTGGGGGTTTTCTTGCCCAGCAAACCAAAACTCGATTTCCCAGGTTGCTGTCTTGCCCATACACGAAAATTGACAGCCATACCTCTCCCATCCCAAGGCATTAATTGTCTCAACCAATTCTTGGAAGAATTAAATGATTGGGTGCATTAGACCAAATGGGTAGTTGAGAGTTCATGGGTTTCCTCAATGAAATGGCTTAACACCATGGCTCAAGGGTTTGGTTATTTTCCCTCCCTATTCCTTGTAAAGATCATGCCCCCATCTCTTTGCTGCATTGCATAGCTGGTTGTGGGTTTTTTTTTATTAAAATATGCATATTTACATGATGTCTGAATTCTCATTGTGCATGGCTAGCACAAGAACCATATGCATCTATTCTAATTGCCGATACATAGAACGATAAATCAATGGCGGGGCCTTGGCCTTGAGCTCCTCACCATGACTAAATAACAATATTTACATCATTTACAATACTAATGCAATAGGGTCAAGATGGGGACATTACATTGATATCATCGTACCATTCCGATTTCGGGTCATCGATAACATTAACAACACCTGAGGAAATTTCTTCCTCATGATCCCATTCGGACTGCTGCTGCACGGGATCATTGGATTGCGTAGTAAGAAGACAAAGACCTTGTCCTTTGACAATTTTAGTCGGCTTGATCTCAAGATCATATTCTTGTAGGGTGGTCATCCAATGGGCCCTCTTTTCCCCCAATTGTCATGTACCCACCTGCTGACCCAATGCAAGGCGGGAAACATGATGCCAAACTCAGGGCTTTCACATGATCTCAGCCCATTGTTAGATTCATATAAATAATAAATGGGTGTGCAGATGTAAAACAATCAATTATGCACAGCGGAAACAACATCCACACACTCTTCATATGCATTCAACATATCAATTTATGTCATAAATAAAAACATTTCAGAAGTAAATACATAGACAGAAACACTTATCTTCATTTCAATTGTCCCAAGCAACTAGCTATGTCGCTGCAACGTTCCACCCAACCATAGGCTCTTCGACAGCTTATACTAAGTCCATCCGAAGGCCACCCCCGAGCTGGGCATGATTCTCACAAGGACAAAGGGGATATTCACGCTCACACACAGTCTATTAACCATTTTATTCTAGCCAAGCCAGTCTAACTGGGTTTATCAGGCTACACTTGCACAATGGATGCTTATTCCCAAGCTCAAGCTAGAACAAGGGATTACCCATCACCCATACCCATCATACTCTTCTCTCACACAGCATGCACAAACAGGGGCAGGGATAAACAGTAGGATTTACAAATGAGATGGCCATGGGTTTTCCCAAAAACGTTCCCAACCCAAAAACGGATTATAGGATGGGGCAAACAACCACAGGGAGGAAAACGATTTCTTCCCCAATATCTCAGCCTTCAACAGCCCAAAACGGCCTCTATTGAACCCCCATTCGATTTCCCTCCTTCCCCCACTGGTATACAACACGAAAACGCCCTTCTCTACAGGGAGAATGAGGAAAAACGCACCAGACCTGCCTGGAAAACGCCCAAGTGGTTCTAAACTCGTGAGGGAGAAGGAATGATGGATGCATAATGGCTTGGGGAAGAAATTCATGGCTCTTTCTTGCCCAAGGAGACAAAACACGTTTTTCCATGAAGGGTGGCTTGCCCATACCCGAATTTGGACAGCCATACCTCTCCATTCCCAAAGCATTAACTCCCTCAACCCACTCTTGGGAGAAATCAATGGTTGGGTACAAAAGTCAACATGGGTAGTTGAGGGTTTGATGGGTTCTCTCATTGACACTTGGCTTGACTCTAGTGGCTTAAGGGTTTGAATGTTTTTCCCTCCCAATTCCTTGTGAAATCATGCCCCCATCTCTTTGTTGCATTGCATAGCTAGTTGTGGGTGTTTTTTATTAAAATGCATATTACATGATGTTGAAATTCCAATGTGCATTGCTAGCACGCAACCATATGCATCACTAAATCGATGGCAGGGCCTTGGCCTTGAGCTCCTCGCCATGATTTCATAACAATATTACATCATTTATAATGTTAATGCCATGGGGCCAAACTGGGGACATTACACCAATTCTTTCTGGATGAGGACATTTATGATAGCAGAATATGGAACAATGACTTTGGTTCGAGACTTCAACAAGTAGGGTCTGTAAAGTTTGATGGATTTATAGACCGCATAAGCTTGCTTATCGATCTGCGAGTACTTAAGCTCTGCACCTTTGAATGTTGAGCTCATAAAAGAAATCGGGATTTCAGTATCATTGTCATGCTTTTGAGTTAAGACAGCTGCATAAGAAAAGTCAGTGGCAAAAGTATAAATAATGAAATCCTTATTAAAATATGGGGACATGAGAGCAGAAGCGTCTACAATGGCCTTTTGAATTCAGATAAACGCATCTTTCTGTTCCTGTGACCAAGTAAACTGCACATCTTTCTTGACCAAAAGTTGTAGTGGTTTAACAATCTGGGCAAAATTTGGCACAAATCTATGTACAAAATTAATCTTACCTAAGAAAGATTGCATTGCTTTGCGCGAGCCTGGTAAACCAATTTTTGAAATGGCCTCTATACGTTCAGGATCGATAATCATACCTTCTTTCGAAACAATGAAGCCCAAAAGCTTTCCTTCTGTTACTGCAAAAATAGATTTCTTCGGGTTGAGAGAAATACCGAATTTTCTGCAACGATAAAAAATTTGTTTCAAAGCAAACACATGTTCATGTTGTTTTTTAGAGTAAATAGTGATATCATCAAGGTAAACCACGACAGAATTATGCATTAACCCTCATAAATCTATATCCATAGCTCTCTGAAAAGTAGCTTGATCAGCCTGAAAGGCATCCGTCTATAGGCAAAAGTACCCCATGGGGTCCTGAAAGATGTTTTCAACTGATCGTCCGGGGCAACCATAAGCTGGTTATACCTCGAAAAACCATCTAGGAGGGAAAACATCTTTGACCCTGCTACCTTTTGAAGAATCTGGTCCATCGGTGGAATAGGATAATTGTCTTTCTTGGAAGCCCGATTCAGGTTCCTGAAATCGACACACAGTCGAATTTCCCCACTTTTCTTACGGACAGGTACTAAGTTAGCAATCCATTGAGTGTGCCTGACCGGAAAGATGATTCGAGCAGTGAGCAGTTTCTCCAACTCCTTTTTCACAGATGGCTCCAAACTAGGGTGCATTTTCCGCAGCTTTTGTTGAAACGGCTTGACTTCTGGTTTCATAGGTATATTATGAAACATGACGCTAGTGTCAAATGTTTTCAATTCATCATATGTCCAGGTGAAAACATATTTATACTGTTTACACAATGCAATGATGGCTCTGCATTCTTCAAGGGTACAATCAACTCCCAAATTAATGAAACGAGGTTCCTGTTCGGTACCTAGGTTGAGCCGCTCATAATTCAAGGATGAGCTTTGAGTTTTACAATTAGTTTGAGATTTGAACTTGTCTTGTAAATCATAAAACTTTTCTAGATTGATCACCGACTTCGGGATGACGTTTGAGGAATCAGTGAGATACTTTTCATGTTCTGCTTCATCAATGGCCATGTCTTGAAACGTATCCTGAGCAGTGAGGAAGTCAATTATCTGTCGGTCATCATCAAACACTTTCCAATTAGTTACATTATCCGGAATGGATTGTCTGTACATCAATTCAATAGAAACATTTTGAGGAGACAGACCTTCTGGCGGGATCAATCTAGACGTTGTATTTGCTAACAGGTCTGCATCAACATTTTGTGACCTGGGAACTGATTTAATATTGAATGCTGAAAATGAGTTGGTTAGATCCCTTACCAACTTTTGATAATTATCCAAGCATGGGGATAAGCAGTGTATTTTATTCCCGACTTGTTTGACTATAATTTCGGAGTCTCCATAGCATTCTATTGCTTCTACACCTAAATCAATGGCCTTCTTGAGACCCTGCACAAGAGCTTCATATTCGGCTACATTATTAGTGCAATCAAATTCTAACCTGCAAGCAATCATGAATTTTATTCCTTTAGGATTGATAAGAACACAACCCTCTCCAGCTCCCTCCTTGGACTTGGAGCCATCGAAAAATAAAGTCCAGGAGACAGGGTCTAATCTAAAATTCGTATTCACATTATATACATTATGCACAATTTCACCAGAAAAAGGTACATAAGTAACTTGAGTGATATGTGATTCGCTTTAGATGCTTTTTTCTGGTGAGGTATCAGCTGGGAATTCACCAAAAAAGGTATTGAATGTAAATTTCCCTGCACGAGAGGTGAGATAACCAGCAGGTTCACTTGAATCATTAAGATCAGTAACTGTATGTTTCATAAAAGGTTCTCTGCTAATCTTAATTTTATTCGGTTGTCCATTGTAAGGAAACCATAAATCGGACCAGTCGGTGGAAAAGTAACCTTTAAATTTCTCTGACCAGTCCCTGCTTAACCACATCCCATAGGCTTCTGGGATGTCAGCTATCACAATGTCAACTGTATGATGGATCCTGGGATCAGCTGACAATGTAAGCAGAACGTTTCTCAATTTTCCAACCACTCTGACTTTGGATCTGTCAAGTTGCACAATCTGGGTTGGACAGGGTTCCCATGTTGCATTCAATTTTCTGGAAACAGAGAGGGGCATCACATTTGATGATGCTCCCGAATCTATCATGCAGTTGTGTACATTCCGGTTGAAAATCTCAAAAGTAATCAAGAAAGGAGGAGTCCTTTTACTCGCTATTTTTTGATCATCAGTTTTAGTGACAGAGTCTAGATTATTATTTTGTGACTCTCTAGGCTGTTTGACTATCATGTTTTTAGGAAAGGAATCCCTCATAGCAGGGATCTTGAGCAGCTCAAACAGGGATATGTTTGCTTTGACTCTTTTTATGTCTTCAACCAGGTTGTACTCCATTTGAGGGAGGACTGTATCCTTCTATGGGACAGGATTGTTTCTTGTGGGAACCGGGGGAGAAGATTAAAGTTCTTGAGGTGGCTGTGGTCTTGATCTTGTATTATAAGGATGTTGTGTGTTAAAGACCTCCTCAGGTTCTTCTTCTTCTTCACACATAGGATGTTCCGAAAAGCAACCCACATCATCGACCTGTGGATCATCTTCTGCTTCTTCTACGGGTAGTGGTGGATATGGGGTAGTCTGATCGTTGGAAGTGTCAGGGGTGACTTGAGATTCTGCTGCCAATGCTCTAAAAATAGAAAAGAGTTCCTCGTTTGTGAGAGCATCTGTCGGATTTGGTGGTGGTGTATTTTGTGGAGGCTGGTAAGGTCTCTTAAATGGTGGCCTTAAAAAACCTCTGTTCTGATTCTGATTATAATTAGTGTTCTTATTCAAATCCACCATCTCATTTGACATCTTCTGAAGAATATTTTTTATTTTAGTCATATCAAATGTATCCTTGTTTTGAACTGTGGGTTTAGGGACATTCTTAATTTTCTTCCTGGAAGTGGAAGGTTGCCCTTCTGTGGTTTCAGGGATGTCTTCCAGACAAAAGATGTCTTTATCAACTTGGATTGCTTCATCAAAAGCTTCTAGTAAAGTACCCTTCTGTGCCCTTTTGACCCATATTGCAATAGGGGGAGGCAGACCCTTTTCATAATAATCCACCAACAACTCTTCAGCAGGAAGAAGATTGGAAGGAATTCTGTTTTTGAGATATGAAAACCTTTGGTTAAAGTCTTTTACCCTTTCTTTTCCTTTGGATTTCATGGAGGATAATTCTAAGACAAGATCTTGCGGTGTTTTGTCATCCCCGAATTTCTGGGTAAAATGTTTCTCGAATTCATCCCAGGAAGTTATAGATTGGGCCAACAAAGCAAAATACCAAGTGGCCGCTCTACCCTCAAAAGTGTATGGAAAGAGTCTGCATACTACATCCTCATGTATCACGCTTCTAAGCCTGATTGCCTACTTGAAAGTTTTTATGTGATCCAATGCAGGTATCTTGTCATCAGGGTTGTATTTAGGCAGCCATTTCTCAGGATTCTTTAGCAATCTATGTTGATCACCTAATATGAAAACTGCACCTTGGTCAAGCCATGGTCTATTTTGACCTTCTCCTACCATTGGAGGTTCTTGTTGTTCTTCTTCAGATGACGAACTTGAAGAATTCTCTTCATCAGAGGAAGATGATGAAGATGAAGGAGGGGACGGTGGTGGACCAACGGCTCCAAGATTTGGCTGACCTTGTGTTGCTGTGTGAGTGGTCTCACGGTTATGTTCAGGAGAATCTGGTTGATGAATCTAGTCTTGGTTTTCAGGTTGTTGATCGACTATGTATTGATCCTGTGTGTTTAGATCAGTGGCATATTGAACCTGTAGGCCACTAGTATATGCAGTGGGAATTCGCTGATCTTCTCGACCACTAGTCTGTCGAATATTTTCTAAGTTTAAGGCTGCCAGACCACGTCGTCTTTGATCGGCAAGTCATTGTTCTGCTCTTAAGACCCTATTGGAAGATGTTTTCAATATATGCTCCAACGAGATGGGCCCTCTTGTAGGTGATGTGAAAATGATATCTCCTCTGTTCTCCTGTTGTACCACAGGTGTGATAGGTATAACCACAGGTTGTGTGGACGCGACGTGGAGAATCGTAGGTCGTGAATCAGTTGGTTGTTCAAATGTTGAAGCCCTAGTCTGGCTTCGGGTTTGAACCATTGAAGTACTTGCTGGAGGAGGTTTATTAGTAGTTTGCTAAGGCATGTTTTACTAGCGGCCCTCCTTCTAGCGCCATTTGTTGATGCCTCGGGGGTGCAGGGTAAGTGCAAAGTGCTGGAATGGGTCCAAGGCACACAACAGGGGATGAAAACCCAGCCAAAGGCTTCCAAATACCCTGCGCAAGGGCAATTCTATCCTCGAGCTGTTTGGTGTGGTAATCACCCACGGATATTTGGCCTCCGCTGGCACTCTATGAGTAAAGGATTTGATCTCGAAAGATCAGTTTTCCTATCAAGGAAAACTAAGTGAAAACTAGTTACCGAAATCTAACTTAACCTAACTAAGGGAAGAATCTATTCTAAGTCAGATCTAGCCTAAAAGGAAAAGTTGATGTTGTGTAGATCAGATTTGAAGCGTGATGAACAAGTAGTTAAAACCTTAAACAGAAATTCCTTTGGGTTCTTCACTTGTTAATTAAAGTTTTATCATTTAATGAAAATTAAGTGACAATTCTTCAAAGTGTTTAAGCCTATTCAAATATCTGATCTGTAATCATTGTGTTAATTGAAAAATTAACATTTGATTATACATATTTATTTGCATCGAATCATTTGCAGAAATATAAAAATGAAAACGTTTAATTAAAGAAATTTAATAGAACCATTTTGAGCATAATCCAAACATACAGAGAAATCAATATGAGAGATCTTATGCATTAACGAATGTCCTGCAAAAGTTTAGATGCATAACCGATGACAAATTTGAAACATTAACTCAGCAATTCCCAAAGAAATTTGAAGAACAATAGGAGGTGAATTAAAGATAACTTTTTTGAATAGAGAAGTCTTGTACAAAAATTACAATGACTCTGATAAACAGAGTATCTTCAGTCTAAACTCCTGCTGAATTGAAATCCCAAAATTCCCAACCCTTTCCTAAGGGAAACATTCCTCCTTATATACTAAATTTACATAAGAATTCGAAAAGGAGAAATTCTACAAAATAGGGATTACAAAATCGGATCTAACCATCGATCCAAGAAATCTTGCTATTTTTAAGCTCAAAATATTTTCCGCCACTTTTCACAAAAGAAAGACTTGTTCTTTAATCAGATAAGGTCTCGTGGCACCATATAAATTCAATCACAGATTGTTCATTATCATCGACAGGTGGTGTAGCTTGCAGAGCATCCGCTGTAGGAAATTCGGGGTCGGAGAACCCACTGTCAAAAACAGAGAAATCCATTAGAGGATTTACTTCAGGAAAGATAGCCGTCACGTCAGGTTCTTCAATGATTATAAAGTCATGTATAACATCAGTATCAAGATCAGTTGATCCCTCCAGAATTTCCTTTCTTTTCTTTTCGGGGTTGTGAATGTAGGCAGACAAAGTTTCGAAGTCTTCTTCACTGCTACCGCTGCTAAAATCAGGAACACCTGCATCAAACGGTGGTGACAACATTTCTTGATATAACAAGGGATAGAGCTCTTCATTTTCAACCGGAATATTAGAAAATTCACCATCTGCATGAATATTACTCATTCTAAAAAGGATATAAGAAGAATGCCAAACAGAGTGTTTCCTGTTTCAGAAGGCAATGAGTGAACTGAAACTTTCATGTTAATTGCTTATTTAAAGGCCAGTAGGCAATTCAATGATAATCGGGCAGGGAAATCTGCAATGATTAAATTTATCGAATCAATTCATTGTAATTACTTCAATTGAAATGACAAGAGCTGAGGTATGTGCCAGTCAGATCAAATCCTGTGCGAAGTACGAGTTCAATTACTGCTTGCATAATTTTGAATTGCCTTGACGATCACATATTTATAATTAATCTCTCATCAATAATTATGACTGGTGATTAATAACAGAGACGAATGACAAATGCAGAAATAGTTCAGCAGTTAATCAACAAGACTCCATGCAGAAAGTTGTGCTAGCTTCCACAGGCCAAAATGATTTTCCTTTGATGTAGCAGAAATAGTTCCTTTACAAGACAGAAAATAATTTCACCAGCCAAAAGTCCTCTATCTCTCCTGCTAATCAGCTATATATAGCTTTACAAAATATGCCCAGAGTTGCCACCTATACCCTAACCGTTTATATTCCCCTAATTTGTCTTGTAGTGCTAAATATTACATAAGAGAAATATATCAACTATTTTGCAACAACGGGAGTTAAATATTACGAGTCATTAATATTCCAAAGGTATATACAAAAAATAAACGCTCATGAGGCATGTTGGCGGCTGCAATCTATCCCTAAGCCGGCTCCTTTGGGGCCTGAGGTGCTGCTGGGGTTTCTTCTTGCACTGCTGCAATGGCTGGGCCACTCTCCGATGTGGTAGCTTGGCTGGCTGCTAATGCCTTCTCCACCTCTGTTATATGAATTCCCCAGTGGTTTGTGTCTCTTACAATATTCATTCCAATCATGGGACTCATGAATCTGAGCGATATTTCTTGCTTGGCTAGCTCTTCTGCTAAGATGGTTATTTCAGCCGTAGTGACCCAGAGGATTTCTTCCATGCTGTGTTGATGAACATAAAATTGGCCGATAAATTGGCGTAGATCTTCTGCTGTCAAGGTGTCCAGCTTCTGCACATATTCACTTTATGCCTGTACCTCTATACTCAGATTAGCTAAATATTGTGCTTTATCCGGGAAATCTTCTATCCTTTGGGGCATGGCTATTCGGCAGCTTTCCTGTGAGGTCCGGATTCGAGAGCACACAGTCTTGCACTGCTCATAAGGGGCTGAAGTTACAGAGGCCAACTTTACTCCACAGTCTTTAGAATACTCTAGGGTGCGTATATCTGCCTTGTATTCAACAACAGACTTATGAGGAAGGGTTGCTGGGAACCCTGACTTCCCTTCTCTCCATTCGATGTGTTTTTTAATCTCCCCACTGATGTGTGAGTGTTTCCTCCTGATCCTGGTAGCTCCAACATTGATTTCCTTGACTTTGGTCATGACTGCTTTTAGTCTGTATATTTCTTCTGCTATGAGTTCTCGGAATCCATAGGTCTCTCTTAGTATTCCACAAGCCTGTTCATGGAAGGGGCTGATGTCTCCCATTTTGTTGTTTGCCAACTCCAATTGTTGCTCTAACGATTCATTTTCTCCTTGTAACTTCTCAATGTGCTCCTTCAGGTCATCAACCTCTTGAAGGTTGTCGAATTTATCTGATTCGAGCTTCAAATTCTTACCTTTAAGCTCTGCATTTTCTATTTCTAATATTCTTATTTGTATTGCCAGTGCTCTCCTATCTACCTCCAATTGTTGGAGTGCTTTATTTAATTCATCCTTTTGAGATGTGAGAGCATTATTCTTCTCAATCATCAGATTTGTGTAGTTCTGCTCTTTGACTAAGGCTTCCTGAAGCTGCTGTGCCTTCTCCTTTTCTTCATCCAACCTATCTCCCAATGTGTTGACATTATCTGCAGTTGCTGTAACAGCGGCTACGGAGATAGATGCCAGGAGTCTAGCAGCTTCTTCTGTGTTCTGCATGACCGTAGTCTCTTGTGTAGTGACAATGTCAGGCCGAAACGGTCTTTTCAATTTGGAACCTGTCTCCTTGACAATGGTTTTCCTATTCTTGTTATAAGTGAAATTTATCCAATTAGAAACTGTGATGCCTTTATAGGGTGTGAAAGGGACAATGGGTAGATCCCTTATGGGGGAACCCATATCCAAGTTTTGTAGGTCTGGGATTTTAGGGTCAACGTCTTCTTGGGATTTCTTTTCTTCTTCCTCTTTCTTCTTGGCCTCTTCCTCCTGCTCCTTCCTTCTTTTGTCCTCTTCTTCCTGCTTAGCATTAATTTCCAGCATATTCTTTCTTGCTCTTCTTCTTTCTTCTTGGCCTCGGCTTCGACTGCTTGGATCCTCAAATTTTCTTCTTCTCTACATTTATCTTCTTGGATTTTATTTGCTTGTTCCAAAAGCCTTAGTTCCTCTTCCGATAAATATTTGGAGCTCGAGCTAGCCCCTCCTTTGTCCACCTGACAAATCTATAGCTCATCCATATTGCTGATTCCCATATATGGTTCCTCCTATGGAGCATAAAAGTCGGCATAGTCACAGGGAGTAGAGAGTTCTTTGCAATGCTGCACAATTTTGCCCTGTCGATCATTCCTGTGAAAAATCCTCTCTTCGAAATGAAAACTCCTCAATTCTGCAACAAATTCTTTCACAGTTGCAATTCCTGAAAACTTGTAGGACCCAACATAAAAGGGTAAGGGGGGAAAAGTGGCTTTCTTGGCCTTATACAAAGTGTTACCCATCCCATCAATGAATACTTGCCTCACCATTTCCTTGTGGACTATGTAATATGTAGCATACCTTGGGAGAATATATGGGGATTTGGAACCTCCGTACATTCTTATGTAGGTACCTTCTGGAGAAAAATAGAAATCACCATACTTTTCCAAGGATTCCATGGCGTTTTCAGATAGACAATTGGGTTCTTCATTAAATATCAACTGATAAAGGGGCATAATGAACTCCTCGCAAATGAGGTTATAATCCCTCTTGTAATTCTGAGCCCAAAACATCTTGTTGGCTATGAACACCGGGCCCTCTGCCGAGCTCCACATGCATCCCAACTTGGGAAACAGACATTTTGCCACGATACAATCTATGACGTATGAAGCCATATAAAATTCTGCTTTCCTTTCTACAAACCCTTCTTTAGCCATTGTTATTGCTGATGTCAGGCTGTCTGAGAGAATGTCAACCCAATTGAAGATTGTCTCTTTGAAGGCTACATAGTGGATGATAGGGACCCATTGTATCATGAACATCCTCCCATCAGGTCTCCTGAAGATTCTACTTAGCATGAGAGAAATCAGTCTAAAGGGAGGCCTCAGATTCTGGACTTCGTATTCTTCACTGTCTTTTATTCTGAACTGCTTGCCTGAAATTAACAACCTTTTTGCCATGTCTAGATTATCCATATGGATTTCTTCCAACCATGCATCGTCAAGCCACTGCTGTGCTTTGGGTAATTTGTAGGCTGTCGCGATGTAAGATGGGTGAAACGATGCAAAGGCCTTTCCCGTGCTATCCACTATGACTCTAGTTTCGGTGTTGGCATGCTGCAGCACCCATCCGATTACCTCTGAGCATCGGAAGAGTTCTGGACGTGTGGCCACTTTGGATATACAGGAGTTTTGGATATTTTGATATAAGCATTGTTCTTCAAGGAGAGCTTCATGAAAGTCCTGATCTCTTATCATACGGTAAACATCACCCCAGTTTACTTCCGGAGGAACGTTTGTAGTACATTTGGTGTCTTGGAATGTTGTCTCCGTTTTGGTGCTTTCGTCGATTGCCTTCGTTCTCCTCTTGCCACCTTTAGCCATTATGGGAATCCTATTCAACAATTAACGTGAATAAGCATGCATGTCATGATGTTGATAATCCAACTAATGTCTGTTAGATAATCTCTTTATTTCAACCAAAACTCCTGAAATTGTTCCCTTCATATATCAGTTTAAAACTTGTGAGACTACTAGTTAAGTTAATTTTACGATTGCTGTGGTGATTAGGAATTATGATAGCAGACGGCTAAAGGTTACTCTAGGCACTTAAGTCCTTGGAAACCAACATTTACTGGTGCGCAAGTGCGGAAGGTGTAGATTTTGCAATAGAGAAGACGTCCCTAATTAGGTACGGGAAAGGGCAGGAAAGGTCTAGCGGGTGATGGGTATGTGCATCGTTTTAAAGTGTGAGAGTCTCGAGACCCTTTACGTGTATGGTTAGAGTTGCTAACAAAATGCTTCTTAGGTTGGGGGTAAAAGATCATCCGAGACTGTGAGGAACAAGCTCTAATGCTATTAATGGTAGAAGAGACCAATCGCAATACCGGAACGACCTTGGATAATCAAAAGACCCTAGGCTTAGCTGTGGCTAAGAGGAAAAAGACTTGGCCAGATAGTACTCTGAATTGGGTGCATCACGGGTCGATGCTAGGCGTGACTGTTCCGAAAAAACACCGTAGCTAGAATAAAAATACGGATCAAACAAATTTTAGATAGGAACAAGCATCTTAACCAGGCCTTCGAATGTACTTACTTGGAAAAGAAAGGCGTGGCGCCGACGATTGTCGAGTAGTCTGTGAATCTATGCCTTCAGACGACGATGGATGCACTTGGTTGTTCGAATAGAATGGAAAAAATCCTACGGGCGACGAAAACAAATGAAATGCCAACGGGTTTTCACCCCTATATATTTGAATTCATATGTGTGGGCCATTAATTCAGTGGTTGCATGCCATTAAATGGGTTTTAAGCCTGCGTACGGCCGGGTCACGTTGAAACCTTTTCAATAAATGCGACCGTCAACCGCGGGAGGGTTATGCTAACGCTTCCGACCCACGTGGGAAGAAAATCTAAAAATGGTTCGCTGTTGCGGGGAAGTTGTGTGAAAGTCATGTATCGTGGTGGTCTTAAGCGAACATTTCCGCTTTCGCAGGAAAGTTGGCCAAGTTCTTCCGAAAATATGCCAAAGTTTGCGGGGCGGAAGAAAGAGACGAGTCTCTCGGAAGAACTTGTTGATGCATTTCGGGTGTTTGCGGAAGGGTTAGATGAAAGTTTCCGCAGTAGCGGAAGGATTTGACGAGTTTGTTCCGCTGCGAGCTCGTTTGAGTAAATGTTTCTCTTTTTTCGGAGACTTTGTGATAACTTTTCCGCTGCGATTTAACTTGGCCTTCTTTTTCGTTGTTTCAGAAGACTTGGGATAACTCTTCCGCTATTGCAGCAAAATTAGCTTAGAGCTTCCGCCGTTGCGGGCCGAAAGACCGGGTTTTACTTGGGCAAAAAGACGAAACTTAAATTCTAAGGCAAGTTAAGATCAAAAGAAACTAAGTGACTGGATGCCGAGATGTTGCAAAACCCTTTTAAGGGAAACATACTCAAAAAGAGGAGGGGCCCCAATATTTTTCAAAAAATAAAAAGGGGGGGGGGGTGTTGTACCAACAACAAGGCGGTCCTTCCTATAGAGTGCGAGATTCCATCTCTCAAGCTCGCCATCGAACTTATCCCGAACACTACTGCTGAGGAAGAATGCTTCCTCTACCCAGCTAAGCTCGATGAGACTCGCCAAGATGCCACTCTTTCCAACGAGGCTCATAAGAAATGCATCAAAGCGTAGTACGACAAGTCGGTAGAACCTCGCGCTTATAGCGAAGGAGATTTGGTCCTCACATACGACCAAAAGCATGATAAGCTAGGGGCAGGAAAGTTTGAGTCCATGTGGCATGGACGTTACATAGTGAAACATGTCCTAGAGAAGGGAGCTTACAAGCTTGAAGATTATGAGGGGATATATTTGGGTGAACCCCGCAATGGGCTTTACCTGAAGAGGTACTATGCCTGAGTCTTTTATGCATAAGTGCTTTTGTATATACTGTACATGGCGTGTGTGTTTTTTCTGTGTGATGTGACGCTTTGATTTCTTATGTGTTTAGGTCTTGTTTCGTTTCTTATACCATGTTCTGTCTACGTGTGCAAATGGAAACATGCTACGGATTCGCGGATGGCACCAGTCGGCATACCCATAACCTTTCTTCGGTAGCCTAGGTACTCTATTCACCTACTGGTGAGCTCATTAGCTCAGGGGGGATGTGTCTAGGTTTCGCAACCAACAATGCTGCAGAATATCAAGGATTCATTGGAACCCTAACTGATGCTATTTCTTTGGGTATGGACCATGTTGTCATCCACCTGGATTCTCAATTGGTGGTCTCTCATCTCAACCGAGTCTACGCCATTGGCGATCCCTTTTTACTCCGTATCTATAGACGAGTCCTTCTTCTGGAAAGGTCCTTCGAGTCCATTCAGTACCTGCACATTCCACGAGACGTGAACACAGTTTCCGACTCTATGGCCAACTGCATTTTAGATTGGTACATTGCACACACATAAGCATATTCATGAACTGTTAAAAGTAGACACAACATGTAAATAATTCATTTTATAAGCAAACATATTAATAGGACCACATCATTCATCCATTTGAAACACATAATGTATAAATCCCTGGAATTTCTGTATATATATATATATATAACCACAAAAAGTAGCGCTGGTACAAAAATCTGAAGCACGACGGCTTTCAGCAAGTCTCTACAAAAACTGAAGCTCATAGCTTTCAGTAGTACAAAACAATCTGAGGCCTCTAAGCTCTCAGTACATGCATAGTAGCAGCTTCAGGCCTAGCACCTGGCCTGTACAACCCTAGGTGGTCTAATAGCCTGCTGAGTGTGGAAATAGTTAACTCTCCTTGCGAGAAGAGAGACTCCCACTGGTCGTACGGGCCCCACATCTGCACACACATGTTGTTAATCTGTTAGCACTATATCAAAAAAATAATAAATGCACAAAACTTAAAAATTACAAGGGTATTTGTTCTTACCTATGTCTCCCCATGTTTCTCCTTCTGGCAGCGGCAAGTCTGGGTCATCTCTGAAGTCCGTACCACTATATGGGAAGTCCTCTACCATCAGTAACTGGCCCTCAAGCCAAGTGAAGAACTCATGACCATATGTGATGATGGGGCCCCCACCATGTCGGGCCATCACATCTATCCACCTAGCCATATGAGGATCCCTAAGATCTATATCCTCCAGTGGTACCTGTGGATGCAAGTGGGGAACTCACTCCAATAAGAACGATATCACGATCGATCCGTAACCGAACTGTTTGAGCTCTCCTCGCTGACACTTGGTCAGTTGAGCTCGCACATTCGTGAGGAGTCCCTCACACCAGTTGAATATCTTTGAAGACATACAGTCCTCCACGTATAACATCTGAGACCGAGTAGCCAAGTGAGGAGCTTGAATCCCTGCTACCCTCGTGATGGTGAAGAGAATGGCACGCAATGGACACTCTCACACATATTTTATGGAAATCTTTCACTAGAAGCACGAGAGTTAGGAACGCAGTGTTGTTGGATCATGTCGTCTATAGTCCGACCACTCCCATGTGATCTAGTAAGAAGCACATTGTCCCCTCTTTGGGACAATCCAGTCAGAAAATAGATGTCCTCGACATCTATGGTAAGCACATGCTCACCGATCACAAAGTATTGTTGGGACGCATCCAAACATCGAGGCATATGTTTCAGTAACAAGGTTTGGGACCTCATGCCCTAGATCTCAAAGAACTTGAGGAGCCCACAGTTCCTCAGCGCTGTCACACATAATGGATCGTTTGCAATTTGCATATCCTCTAACTCACGTTCCATTTCACGCCACTCAAAAACCATTTTGGATGCTTGCAACCTGCCAAAAGAAGAGTTTAAACATCATTAGTACTCACTTCATCCACTGAAAGTATTTTTGAATTTTAGAGTTACCTACTCCGGACGGTGGGTGAAATGGTCACTTGTGGCTCCCGGAATCGACAAGTGAAGTTTTGGATCCAAATGGCACTTCTCCTCCCAAATTTGGCAAATAGAACAATGGTGATTATGTTTGGTTTTTATTTCTATTTATAAGCAAATGGAATATTCCTTTTTCAAATATTTGATTCCTTTAGGTCATTTGCTATAGTTTGGATCGATTTCATTATATTTGAATGCTTGGTTGGATATTTGACCTAGTTTCCGAGTGTGCAGGAGTTGTTAAGTGTCTTTTCTACGCCATTTTCACATTGGAACAGTCATATCAGGTATGAATACCCCTTGTATATTTTGTCGTTATCTTTTTCATTTCTATTGGTGTATACGACTGAGCTAGAGGTTTCCAATGTAGACCCAGGTGCTTCGCGGTTCAGGGAACCAACAAAACCCCTATTCACCAGCCCTTTCGGCAACAGGCTGCGCGCAGCTTGAGGTCTCACCTGAGGTGAAGCTGAGGGGGTGGTCGCAGAATCAGGTTTCCACAACCTGGTGATGTGAGTGTAGATAGGACACATGCGCAGCGCGGTAATCGGGCCCTCGCTAGAAATAGCTGATTGCGCAGAGTCTCTACTTCGTGTCAGATACTCTGGAAATCCTAGGAACTTGCGCAACCAGCGCATCCAGGGATTGTGAGGTATTGGATACTTCCTGCCTAGCGCCGATAAGCTATTGACAGCTTACCTCGCTGCACTTACTTGGGCCAGTGCGTCAACAAGACCGCGTGTCTACTTTGAGACTTGATCAATTCTATTCAATCTTACTTAACAAACTTCATTCATTCAACACACTTAGGTTCTCATCTTTATGATGTATGCAATTGAGTAAATCATACAAAACTACACGCTCCAATGCTGTGCTTCAATTCAGTGTTCAACCATGCGACTATTCAACAGATTCATACATTCAAATGCTCGGAAGCGCTGAATACATAACATTCATCCACACATGTGTTACTTAACATATTATTCCCATCAATCTACAGAAAACACATATAAAAGCAATCACATAGCAGATAACTGTGGTACATAAACATTCATACCAAGCAAATGAACAATCGCAAACACACAATAATCACATAACACAGAATTTAGCGTGGTTCACCCCCTAGATGGAGGCTACGCCCACAAGAACAGTTGTTAATATTGATCTTTATGGGAAGGGTACAACCATTCTTAGTCTGCGCACTCAGATGCAGACTCTCTTCTCTCTCAGATAGGTCTCTGCGTACTGAGATGCAGAGCCTTTACAATAGCTTCAAGCTCAAAAGATTCTAACAATATTCAACAATGACTAGCTCTACTAGAGATTTACCCTTTCCCATACCAAAATGCCTTATTTATAGATCACACCCATGGGTCGTGTCTTTACAATCAGTAGGAAAAACCCTTAGGTTTACAAAACTGGTGTGGCTAACTACTAGCCTGACTGTTGCTGTCGACAGCCTGCTCCGCCTGCTCTAGACCGTTCCAGCTGGACCACTCGTGGCTCACACGCGCCTCTGACAGCCGCAGTTCTCAAAACGGTTACACTGCATCATGGCCTGTCCCTTTCCACTACTTCCATCTGCCTGTCACCAACGACGTCGTGGCCTAGCTTCTCAATTTCTTGCCGCCTCTCTTCCATACAGGTCGCTTTCCTCTGCCTTCCACTTGTCCCTTGCCCAAAAATAGGTCACTTTTCTCGTCTGACCTTTACCGATATTTCCTACCAAAAATAGTTCCTGCGCGATACCTACGCATCTGTGTTCTGCGCAACCCTACCTTACTATTTCTGCTACATGACATGTGCAATTCCTCAAAACCGCTTCCCTCCTATGTCGTCGTGCGCAATGCGCACTTTTCAGCACTTGTGCGAAATCCTAACTTGGACCCCGTCCAACAATTTCATTAGATTGTAATTATTTAATGATAATGAGCTTACTCTTTGTTTTTTCTTGTGCTCTTGAAACTATGAGAATACGTTACCGAGTTATGATTTATCACTTTTCCAGGCTCGCTAAACTCCTACGGAAAAGGAACCCCCCGGAGTCTATCTTTAAGCTCTTTTCAGGCTCTCGAAATACAAAAAGATTGCCAAGCGAACTTGTCGCATTCACGCTTGTAAAATAATTTGAATGGTCATTTTCTTGGTGATAGTTTACCCCTTTTTCGGACCAGAGGGCACTACTTACGAAAAAGGTATACTCCAGCCAATCATGACTAGAAGAGTCCTCTCTCGCGTTGTTTTACCCTTTTTCGGGTGATGAGGCTAACTTTACGAAAAAGGACCGTTGGAGTCTTCTTGTGTTCTTTTCAAACTCTCTAAACATGAAATGATGACCGAGTTTTCCTTCTATGGACTTGTTAAATTTTCACATTGAAGGGCCCACCATGGGACGAACCCCTCCTATCCCAGTTCGGAAAACATTTGGGATTGGACTCATCTGTGAGATGATCTATATCGAGCATCTGGTTACCCTCATCAAGCTCGTAAAAAAACACATGAGGCACTCATTGTTCATGATGGGGAAAAAAGAAAGATTTTGTATTACACTTTTATTAGTGGTAGTACCTAGTCGTTCTTGAACATGGCACTCATCTGCATTTGCATACAGTACTTGGATCATCCGTTTGTCATCGAGTCTTCACTTATTTCTTGAGTCTCGTCACTCCTTTGAGTCATTCAAAGAAAGCTTCCATTATCAGTTGCATTAGGGATTCGTGTTGTTCTCGTCATGTCAATACTGCAAAGTCATGCCATGCCCATGTTCAAGAATACTCTCACTATTCATTATATGCAGTCAGTATACCTTCAATCATGTCAGTTTACTCTAAGTCAGTTTCACATGCTATTGTACCATCCGATCAACTTTACACATCCTTTGTTGTGTTTCGTGTCGATGATGGGAGACTCATCATGGCCCTCCTTTGACGGATTCATCCTTGTCGACTTCAACACATCATCCAAGGATTGAATCTAGAAACCAACCAAGTACCTTGGCCCTGCATGCCTCAATGGCAGGTTACCTTGCTTTCGACATGAGTTTATATCATTGACTCTTGATCGAAAGATTTCATCTTGCGTTCGACTTCAACTCATTTATTCACGCTTGGTGATATGTACTGTGATACCTTGGGGATCATCGACATTAATGGTGAATTCCCTTGCACTTGTTAACGGTATACATCAATGACCGATAAGCAAGTGGTGTCTACCATGTTCAACGTCAAGACATTTGCAATCACATGGATAGATTCGTATCATTATGGGTTCAGCTTGAGACCCTGGGGAGTCATGTTTTACCCAGGTTGCAATGGAGTTTGTATTGAGTCATATCACACAGATCCACATTTGTATTGGTCGTGGTTGTGTTATCATCTCGTCATGGATCTACGCTTGTGTCTAGTAGCCATGATTGTGTTCAGTCGGTCATTACTATCATGGATCTGCGTTGTATTGGTCAATAGCCATGTTGTATATTATATGAGATTGTCAGTTTAGAGTTAGTTGTGCTGTAGCAGTGTCCTTCATCCGACAAGTCCATTACCATTTCTTCTGTCAAAGCATTTCACCTGTCCAATTTTTAACAGCTTCATGCTTTGGGGGGCATTATGTTACACCTAAAATCCTACCATCTTGAGATTCTGTGTATACATTCCTGAAGTTTCATTGACTAAGTTATGTACCTAGAAAGGGCTCTATTGCATTTATGCTAGATTTTGAGAGGTCGTTGCAGGCTACACTCATGCAACCTGCGACGTCGCACCTTGCTCTATCGTAGAGTGTGACAAACTCAGTTAATGGGAAAAAATAGCTTCTTCGAGCTCATTCTCGAAGCCTGCTGACTTGTATCCTCATCCCTGACCTCTTGAGGGAGTTGGCACTCGGTTCCTAACCTCTTGGAAAGATCCCCTATCTCTCTCCTACCATATTTCAACCTACCCTATCTATACCCTATCCACTTAGTCCTATATAAGTGAATCTCTACCCTCTCCAGAGGGAGGAAGTCTATAGTGTCTACACGCTGGTGAAATCATCCTAGAGATACCTCTACTCACTCATTTAGAGACTCTTGCTTCCTTGAAGAGGTCATGGCATTGGCTTGGATGGAGAAGGGTTGCTACGTTAAGCCTCGGTGGTGATCTATTCTCTTCTATGTACTTTCCCTATTTACAGCAATACAAACATTTTCCACCAATATTGTTCATGTGTGATGATGTTGTGTAGTTTACCTGCTTAACTATTTACTTAGATCGGTTATTGTATAGATATCTTTTACTTGCTTGTATTTGTTCTGTGTCTTTACAGGTCTTGCAGCTGAGATTTGATGACCGTGGAATGTGGAGAAACGTCCAGGAGAAAGGATTGTGAAGTTAAGGTGAGATATCTAGTACTTGGTCCTTAATCAGGTCTAGGAAAATAGTTTGTAGTCTGTACTATTTGTTCTAGACTCACATTGAGCTAGAGAGATCCGGCTTGCATCCGCTCGAGTGGATTGTCCGTCAAACACCCCTTGACCATGGACTGTTTTTTCATAAGATTAAGACTCTGGAAGGGTAGATGACCATACCTATAGTGCCACAACTAGGTTGCATCTAGACTGGAGACAGTATGTGCATATGATTGTGACATAATGACACTCCTCAGAATGAGATGGAATATTTTATTCTTGATCATTTATACTTTGGCTAAGAGTCTTCTACTGGGGGATTTATCATAGACAACACAATAAGTATATATAAACCTGACATCATACATGTTCTAAATTAGTTGACCCACACTGATCGAATTGACTTTCAAATTAGGAACATAGAATCCATCATGTATAAACTTTTTCTCATTCTTTATAGTAAGAATAGGAACAATGCCTTTTCCTTGAGCATGAACAATATAATGATCACCTATCTTGATTTTGTATTGACAGATGAATCTAGGCTAGAAAATAACAATTTGTTACCTGTCATATGATTGCTATAGCCACTGTCCAGCAACCACACATCTGAGTGATACTCTTCTTCAGTTACTTGACATGAGAGATACATGACTTTTGATGAGCCTTCTTCAACATTAGAAACATGGGCTCTACCACTGTTATGGTCTGCTTGCTTCTTTATATAGTCTCATTCATAATGGCCATACTTCTTGCAGTAGTTGCACTGAATGTTGGATTTCTTATTCCATCTTTTTCCTCTCCTCCTCTGGTTATGAGAGTTGTGAGAGTGATTGCAATGATCTGAATGCTCATGAGTGGCTCTATCCTCTATAGAGTGTGAACCTCTTCCTATTCTGCCTCGTCCTCTACCTCCTCTTCCTTGACCTCTATTGAGGGAAGCCTGAGTGTTGAATGCATTTGTCAAAGTCTCTTCTTCTTGACTGAGTCAAGCTTCGTGGGACATAAGTGTTGTGGGGAAAATGCACCTATAGTTCAGGGGAGAAACTACCAACTTACGGTGATAAAGATAGACTTACAAGCATTCTGCAAGTATAACTAATAAATGAAGAGATTAGGGTTTAGAGATGTAGGCACCTTATTCAGAAGGTTGATCCTAGCTTTGCCTCCCTCGCTCTTCAATGCTTATCCACTGTCGCAATGCCCAGATCTGCAAAACAACTTGATACCTTTCTCAAATACATTTGACTACATATATAATACTGATATCTATAATGGAAAGAGACATCAAACTATAATCAAACAGTGATCAAATATTAAGACACATTAATAGGTCATATTTGGAAAGAGAAGAACGTCTGATCTTTATTGATGAATGAAAGCAAGTACATAAAGTTATACCTTCTTCCAAGCTTGGCACTTCACGAAACCTAGATTCAAGATCTCCTGCTTCCTTTCTCCAAGGATCCCAGCCTCTAAGCAATTGTACTAGGGTTTACCAAAACTGAAGCACAAGAGAGGGGGATGAGGGTCTCCATTCCTCCAGCATAACTTTGCAATTAGGATTGCTCCTTTCACATGGCCCTTCTACCCTCCTTATATAATCAATGAGGAAGAGGAAAAGAAGTTACAACCACTCAAGAGGTTTCCCAACCAACTTAACTTACTCGAATTTTGAGATTTTGACCAAAACAAGAGTGTACCCTACTCTACAGTATACAAAGTCGCGTACATATGGCAATGGGCGCTACTTTAAATGAGACAAAGTCGCGTACACACGCTACTATTATAACAGTAGAGTCGCGCTCATAGTGAAAAATGGCCAAAAACAGGCTTTTCTGCTCATTTTCAGGAGATGATTTGGTCTGGAAAAATGTTCCTAAGGGTCATATACATCAAATGGGTCAAGAATGAGGTAATTTCAACCATTTTTAGTGTCCCAAATGACTCCTCCATCCACAAATGTCCTGTTGTGTGACTGAACTTGATCTCAAGAAGTGTCGTCATGCGACCAAGGGAAACAAGTGTCGTCACGGACGGAGAGGTGTCATTTCAAGCTATAACAGATGCCCCCTAATGTATGAGGTCAGAGGGAGTACGGGAAACGATGGCCGAAATACATTATAAAAAAAATAAAAAAGAGTTGAATCGTGGAGGAACGGAGAAACCAAGAATCATAGGCTCAAATGAAGTACCTGAAAGCAAAGGCAAAGTCAGACAAACTTATCCATGGGGTAACTGTCCATGTTCAAATGGTGGAACATGATCTCCAAGAGGATACAATAATGATCCAAAATACTGATGCATATATCATGGCCACTAAAATACAAGCGTGGATCCATGAGGAACATAAGTGTAAACATAGCCACATAAATACAAGGTGGATCTATGTCAAAACTGGAGAACATAGCCATAGAGAACAAGCTGGATCTATGTCTCATCAAGAGCCAAAAAGAGTGTGGCTCAGTCTTGCGCAACTTGGGCGATAACATAAATGAGGTGATGCTATCGAGGATCCCAAGGTCTTCATCCAAAAACAACCCAAGGTACAAACCTATCCATGCGAATAAATGAGCTGATGTCGAACATGGGAGGTATCGTTTGATTACCGGTCATTGATGTATACCGTTAACAAACGCGAGGGTGTCCACCAATAATGAAAATGGAACCCAAGGTACCTAGTACATTCAAGCAAGTGCGAATAAGTAGTCTTGCCGTCGAACACTTGAAGAATCCATCGGATAGGAGACATTGATGTATTCCCATCTATCCAATAGCGAGGGAAACTGCCACTAATGACTGCAATCCCCAAGGTACTAACCGAAACTCTAAACTTCATTCCCAGAGCACAATGAGTTGAAGTCGATGGGAAGAAGTCCGTTGGAAGGGAGGCCTTAATGCATCCTCCATCATCCAACATGAGGGACACTCAAAAGGTATGAACTGATTTGGAGTAGGACTGAACACATGATGAAACATACTGACACCAAGGAATGGCCGACACATGAGGTCAAGGCAACTGCAGAATGGCCGACACAGGTTATATCCTTGAACAGTGAGCACGACACAAGAGTGACTTAGGCAGCTTTGAACACAAAGAGACCACGATACATATCTGCAATGTAGGAGACATTAACAGATTCTCCAAATGATTGGAAGACTAACCAAACGGAGGAGTAGGAACTCTGAGATCAAGTTTACCCTAAGGTCAATACTAGAACCCAACTTGTTTGATAGACTCAAAACAGGTGCTTTGTTCAAGGAGATAGTTGACTTGCTGCCATCATATTGAAAGATATTTTAACATTCTTCCCTTCCCTTTCCTTTTTCATTTTTTAACGAGCTTGACAAAGAACTAAAGCATGCTCGACGGTATTTTCATATTTAAGGAGTCTGAAAAACCTAGAAGAAAACTCCATACACCTATCCGTGGATTTTATATCGAGCCCGGATTGGTCTGTGCTCGGCGGTGTTTTCTTGTTTATAGAGTTGAAAAACTTAAACAATCCTCTATACACTTATCCGTGGATTTTATATCGAGCCCGGATTGGTATGTGCTCGCTTGGTGTTTTCACATTTCGAGAGTCTGAAAACCCTAAAGACGACTCCAAAGGTCCTTTTTCGTAAAGTTAGTCTCCTTCCCCGAAAAAGTGTAAAATGATGGAAGAAGAACTCTTCTAGTGCATACAAGAGTATACCTAGAGTATACCTTTTCCGTAAATTATCCACCAAGGCCCGGAAAAGGGGTAATTCTATACCTAAGTGGATGTCGGTTCAGTTATTTTAACGAGCCCGAAAAGACAACTATGCTCGGCAAACTTTTCCTATTTAAGGAGTCTGAAAAGGGCTTAAAAGAACTCCATAGGGATCTTTTCCGTAAAGGTTTAACGAGTCCGGAAAAGTAAACTCATGACCTCCTTACTGTTTTTAACGAGCTCAAAGGAGATAGGAAAATGCTCACAACTTCCTTACTGTTTTTAACGAGCTCGAAGTGAAGATGAAAGAAATGCTCATAACCTACTTACTGTTTTTAACGAGCTCGAAGTGAAGGTAGAAGAATGCTCGTAGCCTCCTTACTGTTTTTAACGAGCTCGAAGGAAAGGTGGAAGACTGCTCGTAACCTACTTACTGTTTTTAACGAGCTCGAAGTGAAGGCAGAAGAATGCTCGAAATGGGAGGAAACGAGTGTCAGGGACATGCAAAACTAGCTCCAAGCGCATGGAACAAAGCTATGCCTAATGCAAGGAACATGGGCAAGATAAGGACACTCAGGGTGTGTCTCCTCCAGGTAAAAGGTGTCAAATTGAAAAGGCAAAATGATACAGGGCTTAGCGGAAATGAGATCAGAGATGGAGGGTTATACAACGGGCTAAAAGCGTGGAAGCCGGCTTCAGGCTCATTAGCGCAAGCGGGATCATAATAGATGCATATGCAATTTGAACACAAAGATGGGAGCCTTATCAGGGATGGCCAGAAATATGTGAGGAAGAAAGATATGAGGCTTCTTCTCAAAGTCATGGTAAATCTAAAAAGGCTCCCGATCCTATGAGAAAAACTCAGCATGGGCACCAGAATGGCATAAGGGTGCTGACTAGGGTGACCCATGTTAGGTAGGCTCTGCTGTCGGACTGGTGCACAATGCATAAAGAGATGGCTAACACACCAATATCCAACAGGTTCGACCCTATGGCAAATTCGGATGGCAAAAGGTTCAAATGCAACATAACAGCGGGGAAGCCTAAACCTATATGCAAGGTTCCGAATATACCTGACATGGTCGCACAAGGTGTCGAAAAGGACCAGTAAGCAAGTATACATCCAACTAAGAATCCTGTCTCCAAGAAACATTAGTACCGGGATCATATCTAAAACATATGTAAAGGAAGACCCGATACAAGTCACTGTGGTAGAAATACTTTCAACTTCACTATCATCAACAGCAGGCATAAACAAGGCAGAGTTTTCAAATGAAGACTCTATGGTACCCAAGCCCGAGGACTTACAATCAACAAGATCAAATTCAGGATGAAGATCAAAGTTGAAGGACATGATGGAATCTGCAGAAACAAATTCATCATCACTGGAGTTGAAAATTCTAGAAGCATAATCAAACTCAGCAGGAACACCGATTTGCGGATCTATAGGAAAGTCCAAAGACTCAACAGTAGGAATATCAAACTTTAAGGTCAAACCGGGGCTGGACATGAATGCGACTGGATCAACATCCAAATGAATGGCAGACTGTACTATAGACTCTAGGAAAACTTCATCGGAAGGAAGTATATCATCCCAGATAGAATACATATCTAAACATTCAGATGGAGGTGTCACTTGGTCAAAAGCTGGGACCAAGTCCCGAGAAGGTAAGCATGAACTCAAAGACTTCTTCTCAGTAGCAGTTGAACTCAAGGAACAATATGCCACATGAGGCGCATGTGACATAGTAGTGCCTAATGACGAGGGATCAGACTGGTCTACAGATGGGTAATAAGGAGGATCAACGAATGCAAGCTGGTCGATGGTGACAATGTTTTCGTTATGAGGGAAATGCATCACACAAAAAAGCGTAGACACCACAGCATGCATAGCATAAACGTAATCACGCCCGAGGATCATATCAAAGTCCATAGGCTCCTTTAAAACCATAAAATCAACTAAGACTGTTTTTCCACCCAAGGTAACAGGTGCCTGACGGAGGAATCCGATCGGTTCACTAGGTCTTCTATCAAAGGTCAACGGCCAATTAACAGCTGGAATAACATTAGGGAAACCCAAATCTCTCCAAGCATAAGCGGATAAGAGACTAACAGAAGCACCTTCATCAACAATGCATCGATCAACCGTATGGTTCCCGATATCAACCTTTATCTGGAAAGGTGTCGAAGAAGGAAGGCGAGGCTCGGCTAGACTATTCCAATCAAAGGAAACAATCCTAGGGCTTGGTAGGGGTTCACATGGCACAGATGAAGTGCCCCCTTTTTCAGGAACATCCAAACTGGAAATGCAGAAGACTTCAGTAGTAGGTGCATCAATCTCTGAAGGACTGATGGGATCGGTCGAAGATTGCATCGATTCAATCACTTCACTCTCCGAAGGAAGAGTGGGGTCGACCAAAGATTGCATTGGTTCAACCACTTTATCAACCAAAGGTTGATCTGACTGCAGGGAATCTATAGACAACTCAGGAACAGAGGTTCCTTCAGACATGGACCACACTCTTCGTGCCTCTGGAATGGCAGGGCATCGGTGAGTAAGGTGATCTCCCTTACAAAGTTTACAAGGGAACTTTGGTTTCCGTCCTATAGGTTTAGACTCCTTTACAACGTCAGTACTCTCAGCATGACTAGCATTGGCTGACAGCTTGCCCCCAGCATGACTCACAGAGGCTGGTTGCTCAGAAGCAGAAGACTTTTGAACTAAGGACCACACTTTTTGCACTTCTGGAAGTACAGGGCACAAGTAAGTAAGGTGGTCTCCCTCGCAAAACTTACAAGGGAACTTAAGCTTCTGTTTGTTGGGTTTGTCGACAATGTCAACTCCCTCAGCATGACTTGCAGTGGCTGATCTGGTGTCTCCAGTATGACTCACAGGAACTGGTGACTTGTCATTAATATGGCTAGCAGTGATCAATGACGTGTCCTCAACATGACTGACAGTGGTTGAAGACAAACTTTCAGTATGATTTTCAGTGACTAAAAGTTTTCTCCCAGCATGACCTCCAGAGGCTGGGTGGGTGCCCCCTGCATGATTTGCAGAGGTAGGGTGCTTGCCCCCTTGTTTTGGCATCTTCTTCCTATTCTTCCCCCGTCTATTCCTTTTAGACTGCTGGTTACTAGTATTGCTACTTTCGCCACATGAGGTAGAAGGAGGAGGAGAAGATGTTACTGGCAAAGGAGGCACAGGGTTTTGATGCTCTTGATTTGAGGTGCTCACAAAAGAAGCGTCAGGAGCATGCAAGGCATTCGGAGTGGAAAACAACCAAACCGGCAGCCCAATAGTGAATCCAGGAAGATTCAGAGTAGCCATTAAGGGAGCACCAATGTTTCCAATGAATGGAACAACACAAGGATCCCCCGGAACAGGGGTACCTTGATTGGCACTCGCCGGAATGCTAGACATAGTTTCCTGCTCAAATGAACAAGAAATTCTCTAAGGCAAACTAAAAAAAAAAGTAGCACAAAGAGCACACCACTAAAAAAAAGGTCCTAAGTAAATCAAACCAAGCAAACAGATGCCTTCCGGAGAAGAGTCTGGGATGATGAGGGCCCATAACAGATCAACGAAGGATGAAGGACAGTTACCCGGGGTCCACAATACAATGACTAAGGGTGCAAGCGCTGGAATCACCCAACCGCCCTCCCAAAGACCTGCAAGGGATTTCCTCCCACGTCTGTCCTAGGTACAGCGGATATACCCTCCGCTGTCACCTGTGTATGAACCTAGAGTCTGATACTAAGGATACCACAACACCGAAAACTCCTGGGGGAACAGTCACCGGTCGAATCAGAAAGCGTGGGCAGGGTAGCTAAGCCCGAAACTCGAAAGAGTCCCCAATACGCAATCCGATCCTGGCGTATGCTCGAACAGAAAGTAGGAGGGGTATTCCCACAAACTGATCTCACATTGACCTACTGCATATGCTCCCAGGCAAATTTTGAGTGAGGTGGGTTTGCCTAATGATAGTCTCACTACGATTTTTGCGCAATGTGTGATCTTGGGTGGTTTAAGGTGTTTTAAACCCAAGATCCTAACCAAGACTAGTTGGTGTAGTGTAACCTAGAAAAGAAAATGTTGCTAGTTCATTTTATTAGAGTTCATTTTAAAAGTTACTTGATTACTCAAAAAGGTAGTGGGTGTGTGAGAGTGGTTATAATAGAAATAGAGTACTGAAAATGAAATATTTACCACCAAACAAATCTTTTTCTTTTCAATGCAAGTCTTAAAATTCTGATCTAGAATGCATGTGCAAATGCAATTTTTTAATCTTTTGAATGCAAAAAAGGTAAAAATAAAGTCTAAATGTAAAAAATTAAACTCAAAACCTAAGAATGCAGCTACTCGAACAACTAGGTATGCAAAAGAAAACTTGTTCTTTTTGATGCAAAGCACTCTAAAATCTTTTAAGCCACTTGCAAGGTACTCTATTTAGAAAATGAATCAAAATTCTTTATGCTTTTCAAAGGTAAGAAACAAAAACTGAAACTAACCTACTATCAAAGCAAAGCAAATAAACTTTCAGGTTCTCTTTATGAAACAGTAAAAGCTACCAAATATGACTTTCAAATTCTTATTGATGTAAGCATGCCAAACATTGGGAAAAGAGTACAAAAACTACTTTTAGACCCAAACGAAGCAAATAACCTACGAAGAAGTATGGTTTGGTAAAGTCAGGTCTGCACATAAACAATGCAAACAAGGTCTTGAACAACAGCCAAAACACTTGAGCTTTCACTACAAAAGAAAAACTAAAAGCATAAGGGAGGACAAGAAACCAACCTAAGAGAGAAATTTCACTCAAATAGATACAAACAGGGTCAAAAAGACTCAAGAGGTTTCAAATCCAGTGGAAATGGGGCAAGCAATTTCAATCAGACTCAAATTAGGGTACAAAACACCAAACAGGTCCACAACCCCCCAACTTAAGTCAACAAACCCCAAAACTTTCCAAACAAGCCCAAAATGATCAAAAGAGGTTCAAATCATGAATGTAGGATCAATACAAGGATGGGAGACCACTTACAGGGGTTTAACACAGACCTAAGGTCATCAGGGACCCCCAAAAATGCAGCCACAGCACCCAGATTTGGGTCCACAACCCAAAAACTCAAAAAATCAAACCCAGATTTTGAGCGCTACTGTGTATGAAGGAAACTAGCGCTCATAGTAGTATGGGCGCTACTGTACAGAGGCAAAGTAGCGTATGGGCGCTACTGTGTGGTACAAACAGTAGCGTACAAGAAAAAAAAATCTAAAAAACGGGGTTAAAACCCCCAAACTGGGTCCACAAAGGTTTGCAAGGGTTGGGAAGGGTCTGTAAAAAGCCCAGGAGGGTCAAACAAAGCCTACTAACTGATCCTAATCAAGAAAATGAACAAAGACCATCAAACAAGACTGAAGAAATGACCTTGGATACCCCTAAGCAGTTAGGCTTTCCCCAGCGGAGTCGCCATTCTGTTGTGGGGAAAATGCACCTATAGTTCAGGGGAGAAACTACCAACTTACGGTGATAAAGATAGACTTACAAGCATTCTGCAAGTATAACTAATAAATGAAGAGATTAGGGTTTAGAGATGTAGGCACCTTATTCAGAAGGTTGATCCTAGCTTTGCCTCCCTCGCTCTTCAATGCTTATCCACTGTCGCAATGCCCAGATCTGCAAAACAACTTGATACCTTTCTCAAATACATTTGACTACATATATAATACTGATATCTATAATGGAAAGAGACATCAAACTATAATCAAACAGTGATCAAATATTAAGACACATTAATAGGTCATATTTGGAAAGAGAAGAACGTCTGATCTTTATTGATGAATGAAAGCAAGTACATAAAGTTATACCTTCTTCCAAGCTTGGCACTTCACGAAACCTAGATTCAAGATCTCCTGCTTCCTTTCTCCAAGGATCCCAGCCTCTAAGCAATTGTACTAGGGTTTACCAAAACTGAAGCACAAGAGAGGGGGATGAGGGTCTCCATTCCTCCAGCATAACTTTGCAATTAGGCTTGCTCCTTTCACATGGCCCTTCTACCCTCCTTATATAATCAATGAGGAAGAGGAAAAGAAGTTACAACCACTCAAGAGGTTTCCCAACCAACTTAACTTACTCGAATTTTGAGATTTTGACCAAAACAAGAGTGTACCCTACTCTACAGTATACAAAGTCGCGTACATATGGCAATGGGCGCTACTTTAAATGAGACAAAGTCGCGTACACACGCTACTATTATAACAGTAGAGTC
This sequence comes from Larix kaempferi, assembly GCA_027924585.1. Classification (NCBI taxonomy): domain Eukaryota; kingdom Viridiplantae; phylum Streptophyta; class Pinopsida; order Pinales; family Pinaceae; genus Larix; species Larix kaempferi. Next base: position 5,025,460 of record BSBM01000278.1, on the reverse strand, counting down.
GCGCTCATAGTGAAAAATGGCCAAAAACAGGCTTTTCTGCTCATTTTCAGGAGATGATTTGGTCTGGAAAAATGTTCCTAAGGGTCATATACATCAAATGGGTCAAGAATGAGGTAATTTCAACCATTTTTAGTGTCCCAAATGACTCCTCCATCCACAAATGTCCTGTTGTGTGACTGAACTTGATCTCAAGAAGTGTCGTCATGCGACCAAGGGAAACAAGTGTCGTCACGGACGGAGAGGTGTCATTTCAAGCTATAACAATAAGGGACCCTTTTAAATCTTTTAGGGTAAACTTGGACAAATATTTAGATTCTTCTATAGCAGTAACAACCATTGTAAACTTCTTAGTGAGACATCTGAGAATCTTTTGGAAAACAACCTTTTGTTCCAAAGCTTTGCCATAGGTTTGGAATTGAGTCACAATTCCCGAAACATGAGTCATAAACTAATCTACAATTTCTGTTTCTTTCATTTTAAGACTTTCAAACTGAATTCGAAGGGTTTGGAGTCTTACTGTTTTGACTATGTATGTACCCTTGCATGCAGATGGAAGGATATTCTAGGCTTGATGCGTTGTGGTGGCTCTTGAGATCCGTGGGAATATGAACTCCTCGATGCAGCTCTGGATCAGCCATTTTGTAGTGATATTTCTTTCTCAACGAGCTTCTAGGGAGTTCTTCTAAGCATTAGACATAACGGCCATAGCAGTTATATCGAGTTATGTGAACTTGTTTTCAACCATATCCCAACATTTGTTGAGTTGGATAAACGTCTGCATCTTGATTGACTAGAATTCATAGTTGGTGTTGGTCAACATTGGTTCGGATATTTGCTTCAAACTTGAGTTGCTTGAATTGGTATTAGCCATTTTATTGTGACTATCTTTTTAACACAGTGTCACAACTTATCTTTCTGGCACAGTGCGTCGTAGTACGCACCGGGAAAAATCCATGTAAGTGAACACTGATCGACGTGCTTTGGACTAATAATACGTGCATCAATGTTGCACTTCACCTGTGTGGAGAGTGCGTCGATGTCTCTCTCGTCCTAAGTAATAGGTGCATCGATGACGCATTCCTCCTGAACAGTAGGTGTGTTGATTTGGTTAATGTTGCGGTTCTCGATAGGGATAGGGCACGTTGAAGTCTCTAGAAGGAAAAATAAAAAATAGATATGGACCAATGCTGTGAAGAAATGTCACTCCTCCATGCTGATGTGTTCCCATTTTGATCCATAACCTCAAGGATATGTGAGATCAGATCTATGCATGTGTGCTTTCCACTTTGTGAAAAGGCTTACCCAAAACAATAGTTGTGTATGGATCAGGCCATGTGCTTTGATACCATGTTAAAGTTTTAACATAAGAAGCAGAAAATGACAAAACACAAGTGGGAATATTGATTTCCTTCTCATTACTAGGCAGAAGCATATATAGGATTACATCACACCAAAAACCATGGAGAAATACCAGGGAACATAAAATACTATGGGACAACAAAGTGTCCTATCAACTACTCAATCACTCAACTAATTAATACACTAATGACCGGCAATAGACCGGTGAGATTACAATTCTTAACAATTCCCCCTTTTCTTTTGAAATGGCTGCTATGCATGCTCATCAATATTCCTGGGCATTGCAGGATACATAACTACATAAGCATCACAGGCCTGGAGGCCAAGAAAAAACAACACGAAGAGTATGTAGTCACTCCTATCCGTAGGAGCACACACTCAAAGACAACGCATTTCTACTTTCTCTGATGGTATAGTGTCTTTCTCACACACCAGCGAATGAAGGGAGCATGGAAAAAAAAATACTCAACCAATGATATCACCAATCAGCTTCTCGAGAAAACTAATCGATGGGTGATTATTTCATGGCTTCAACCTATAGTAAAGGGATCTAACATGCTAGGGTTCTTCTCCTTCATTGCCGATGGATTTTCTCAGACCACGTAAACTTGCTCTCATACCACATAAGTGTTCTCTAAACCAAGTGAAAGGCTCGAGGCTGGAAGATGAATGCATAGAGAACATGAGAAGAGAACTAGAAAAAATGAAGAATCATCAACTAAAATTTTATTATTCAAAATATTTTTACATAGAGATATTACGATCATCGTGAAAATAGTGCATGGCAAAGAGGAAGGAAAACTTGGAGCCAAAGTGTGATGTGATGTGGAAATATCAACCGTATTTCATAAAACTATTGTGTCCCCTAGAAATTAACACATTTGGATGAAGTCGAACCATTACAAACCATAAGGCGATGCATTATGTAGAGCATGATTCCATGAACAGGTTGGTGAGAATTAACTAGCTAGATGAATATTTAAATCACTATAAAATCACGTATTTTTGTGAAGATTATGTGGGGGAGAAATTAATTTCTAACATTTGAAACCACCTAACTCGTTCATTGGGATTATACAAGCCGTATACTTTGGACACATCATTATATCCAATGAAGATACACTTCTCTCTTGTACATGTGCAAACGAAACACATCCGAAGATGAATATATCTTTCCACTTTAAGATTCTTGTGGTGCACAGTTTATCACACTCTTCACAGACACTTGTTCAGAATGTAAGCTAAACATTCAACAAACTTTTCCAATGTTTTTCTGGAAAATTTTTCTCCTTAAGCATACTACAAACCATATTCATTATGGTTTTATTCTTCCTTTTGGCAACATCATTATGCTATGGTGTATACTTGACAGTAAATTGTCTTCTAATCCATGATACTTGCAGAGCTCCAAGAACTCATTGGAATTAAACTCACCTCTTTAATCATATCTCAACACCTTGATTTGATTTCCAATTTGTTTCTCAACCAGAACTTTACATTTGTGAAACATATTGAATGTTTTAGAATTTGTTTTCAAAAGATATACCATGTATTTCAGCTGTAATTATCTATAAATGTCTTGATGAATACAAACTTCCACCCATTGATGGTGTTTGCATGGGTCCACATAAATCTTAATGGACAATCTCCAAAGATGTTTTATCTCTAAATGAAGTATCCACATAAACTTTCTCAATGATGTTTGGCCATAATAAAACTCTCATATGAGCCTGTATGCTTCTCAATACATGGTAGTACTTTCACCATCTGCTTCCTCTACAGTAGCTTCAATCCTCCAAAATACAAATGGCCATATCTTAAATGCCAAAGTGAAGATTGATCTTGTCTCTTAGTATCATAAGCAATTGCTGAAATAGACACACAAATCCTTGGGGTAATGGGATACATTATGTTCTTTATTATTTCTACCCTAGAATTAAAATATCTATGAGAAGAATGATCTAAGATTGTACAAACTTTACTCTTAAATTTGAATCCATAATCATTATCTTCAATTTGTCCAAACATTCATTAGATTACATTTCAAAACAGGAGGGTAGAAAACATATTCAATGTTGTCAATTTAATTTTTTCTTGTACATTGTTGCTATAATTTGTTTGGGGCTATTTAGTATTTCCATGTTATAGGAGTATTTTTTATCCAAAGAATTCCATGATTATTTTCATTTCCTCTACTCTAAAATTCAGTAATAAAGAAAAAGTCATCTATATCTTCGAATAGTTCATTGTTAGTCAACATCAAGGTTCGTAGGGATGACATTCTATTCTTGTAAGAGGGACGACCAATAATAAGATGTTTTCTTATCAATGATTGTAGAGTAATGTCATAATTTGTCAGTTTTTTTAGAGCTTTTGCTTTTAGTTTCTTGCAATGCATTTCATAAAGGAGTCCTTAGATGTTCGACATTGTTAAAAGTTAAAAAAAAAATCAGGGGACCAAGTTGTTGTATCATTACAAAGACATCTCTTCTTATGCACTTGAAGTAGTCAGGGGAAGAGTGAATGTTTCCAAGACAATGGCAACCAATTGATGATTTTAGTATTTTTTCTAGGTTTTTGTTACATTTTAAGTCCTTTGCCACAAGAATTTTTCCATTTAGCTCTCGCTTTCAAATTGAGATCCATGCAGAATTTGAAATTTAACTGATGAGAACGTGAAATACTGTAAAAAAGTGTTTGTATCATGTGTTGAAAATTCTCATGAATCATGCAATAGCACTCAATGCGATATTTGTGATAAGTGAACCTATCAATGAAGTCATTAGGCCAACTTGATTCAAAAAACGAAGTGGGAAAGTTCAACTCTTTAGAATACTTGTCCTGGAAAATGCCCAAAGGTCAAAATCCTTCTGGAAAATGCCCAAAGGTCGAAATCCTTTAGAAGGTACAATTTCTATCATCGAGCATTTGCTAAGTCATCTATCAAATTGGCTTGTCCATAGCCATGTATCATTGTTTCAAAAGGAGCTTCTACTTTTGTGTCCTCATCGCTAGAACTTTTTGATTCTATATTTAGCAAGGCAGTGGCATGTCTTTGCATGTCTCTATTAAAAATTTCTTCCCATTTGTCATCAATGAAAATGCCTTCATATTTGTAAAGTGGCATATTGCTTTGATTGCAAAAGAACATGTCTGAGCAATCATATTGAAATACAAAACAAATCAGCGATTTCATTATCTATGCATCTAATGCAACTGAAGATCATCAGTAGAAACAAATATCAAAGAAACAAGTTTCAAACTACAAAGTATGCAACTAGAAAGCAAGCCTCCTAAGAATAACAAAGTTTTCAAGTCAAAAGTTAGATATATTTAAACAACTATCATTGAAAGAAAAAAGACAATGGAAACCAAAGAATCAAAACATGCATAGAAGCAATCAACAAAGAAGAAAACTATATGTTTTAAACAAAGGCATAGAAGCTGTCAAATGCATTCATTTCTATGCATTTTGTATTGTTTTTCTACTTGACTTGATGAATTGCCTAAATGCCTTGTTCTAAGATCAAGGCTTTCAGAATAACGTATTTTCATGTCAAAAGTATTGAAATTTTTGTGCATAAGACAAAAATCCTAAGCATGCAAAGAAACTATTCAATACACAATCCTGGTTGTTGGAATCTAATTTATGCCCTGTTCATTTTGTGTCTAGTGAAAATTGCAATTGGTAACCGAATGAAGCAAGGGGAAATCTAGTCTAAAAAGAGATTATTGCAATTGAAAGGAACACCTCAATTCAAAGCAGGGAACTACTAAATAACAACTCTAAAATTAGTCAACAAATTCTTTACAGAAGTTAATTAAGATGTATAATACACAAAAAAAATAGAGTTTACTTATTTTTATTTCATATATTTTACTTACTTTTTGATGAAAATACTCTTAATTCCATAGACTTGATCAAATTAGCCTATGCAAATCATATTCCTACTATGATAAAGATGGTCTAATGTGATTTATATCGCATGCTTCATTACAGTAAATGTTCTAGTATCATCTATGGCACATGACATAATTTTTGTAGTGTTGCTTGCTATCAAAGGCCAATCCATACTCCTAAAATTGAATAGATAGATGCATCAATTTAAAATGACATAATTTCAAAGAAAAACTATTCAAAATTTTTAGGACATCACACAAAGCCTAAGCATGGAAATCAAGTACTAGGCACACAATCCTAGCCTTTGCAATCTAATTTCCTTCATGTCAATTTTGTGTCTACTGAAAATGCTAACTAGAAACCAATAGAGAAAGGGAAAATCTAGTCAAAAAGCATATTCTTAGAAGCAAAAGGGCTATCTCAATTCCAAGAAAAAAACTGCTTATCTCTACAATTGATCTATCAACCAACCCATATTGTTAAATACCACTAGATAGATGCGTCAATTCACAATGACATGTATTCATAGCAACAATACTGAAAGTTTTGAGCATAGAGAAAAAATACCAGGCATGAAAAGAAACTACTGAGCACACAATCCTGGCCATTGTAATCTAATTTCTTCCTTGTTCATTTTATGTCTAGTGAAAATACCAACTCGCAACTAGATGAAGCAAGGGTAAATCTAGTCAAAAAGTAGTTTCAAGACTTCGAGTGCATTAATCAAACAATCATCTGGATGGTAGTGGAAGCCTTTCAATCAAAATAGATTTTTTCTATCCAAAATATGATCAATCTCTTGCATATTTATTGCTTCGATTACAAAAGAACATATTCTAGCAAGTATATTGCAATAACAAACGAATTAGTGATTGCATAATCTACGCATCGAGCACAACTCAAGATCATCAGGAGAAGCAAAGCTTGAAGAATCAAGTTTAAAAATTCAAAGTATGCAACTAGAAAGCAAGCTTCTCGAGGATAGCAAAATTTTCAAGTCAAAATTTAGATATAGTCAAACAACTATCATTGAAATAAAAATTACAATGGACACCAAAGAATCAAAACATGCATAGAAGCAATCAACAAAGAAGAAAATTATATGTTTTAAAAAAAGCCATAGATGTTTTCAAATGCATTCATTTCTATGCATTTTCTATTGTTTTTCTACTTGACTTGATGAATTTTCTAAATGCCTTGTTCTTTTTTTCAAGAAGAAAAAACTATAGTTTTGATATTAATATCAATCAAAAAGTACATCTCCAGGTTACATAATCCCATTTATACTTGGTGTCCAATATAAAAAACATAAAATCCTTGAAAAACATGTAAAACAGTCCATATCATATCAACTTCATAACCAAAAGAAAAAAACCCATACCCCACACCACCACAATCCTAATAAAAAGTGTCAATCCCAACTTCAGGAAATGTCCTCATAGAGAAACAAAGAACCAAATTGAGTTTTTATCCCCTCTTTCCATTCTTCCCATATTAACTAGCCATCTTCACTATTTAATGCTTCCTTAGAGAGAGAGAGCATTTGCCACATCATGTAGGTCCTTGTAAATGTAATCAATAGACATATCATAGAAGGAAAACATTAAGGATTCAATCCTCCTTCACCAATGGGAGAATTGTACCACATTCAGCTTATACTTCTTTTTTTCCCAATGGATGATGGCCATTGAGTCTCCAAATATTTTATGGAGTCAATTCCAAACATATTTGTGATTTTCAGTAAACCCAATAGCGCAAGAAGTTACGCTCTTGTGTTTGAACCAATATCGCATGACAGTCTCATTTTAAAACATATCTCCTTACTAATAATCAAATATAAACAAGCACCACATCTACCAGCATCTGACACACCATCAAAGAATCCAATGGCCTTGTTAGAATAATTGATGTCCAGAACTTCAAGTCTTCGAGAAGAATTTAATCCTTTCTGAACTGTATTGTAATTTTTGAATGAGTACAGGAAATTATTTACCACCACTGTCAAAGAAGGAGAATTTTTTTGAAAGATAGAGAAGTTCCGCATTTTCCAAATCTCCCATGTCACCAAAGTTGGAATAATTTTGAATTTTCTGTGAGAATGAATCCAGCACTGATATGACTCTTCAAATCACTATCATGCTTAGAGAGCACACATATTTTCGGTCCTAATTTTCCTTTGCGCATTAAGTTGTCCCAGGTCAATATTCGACCTTCAAAGACCAACCATTCAAAACATTTAACTTTCAGAGGTAAACGCCATTTACACAACACCGAAAACCACCATTTGATCTCCCCATCGAAATGTGCATCAACAATAGACTTACAAGTTGTCTTTGCAGTCACTTTCCTAGTTTCCAAATTTTTACACCACAATAATTTATCTTCCTCATAGTTTAGACGAATTCCTACAAAATTTAATTTCTATATATATTGACTCCATTCTAAGGCCCAGACACTTCCAAGGCCAAGGTCCCTGGTCATTAGCCAATATGAAGAGTTAAATGGAAACCATTAGGGCCTTTTAATTTTATCAAGGGCATACAAACCCAAGTCGGCTATATGACCCCGAATAATTGGAGACAGAACATAATCGGATACATTTCCAATATATGGATCTATACCAACAAGCACATTCTTACCATTGCCAATCTGCCATGCTAATTGGTTGTTTATCCACAAGAATTTTTTCATAAAAATTCACCAAAATAAATATACATTTATGCATGTAGTGGAAGACCTTCTAATCCATTTAATCATGTCCATTTTGATATATTTATCGTGCAGAAATTCTATCTAAAGTCCACCCCCAAAAATCCCTCAGCATAAGCTTTTCATACACATAGTTGTATTAAACCAAAAGACATTTTTTATATTCCACGTACCTAGTTCTTTAGGTAATGAAATACGTTCCCAATTTTCTAGATTATAATGTCTTCCCTCATAAGTACTGGACCACAGAAATGTGAACATCAATGCTCTTACCTTATTGAGAAAAGAATGTGTGATTTGTGCCATTAAAGGACAATAAACATGCATACCAGTAAGAGCATATTTTAGGAGTGTAATCCTACCACCCAATGATAGGAATTTTAAGCACCATAAATTTATTTTTCTCTCAAATTTTTGGATTAACCAGTGCCAGTCACACAAACCATAATCATTTGGTTTTATGTAATATCCAAGATATTTAAATCCATCTTTCGGGACATATATCAATGGCGCATGTTTCTAGTTGAAAAAATGCGCCACTGTCAATTAGGAAGGAAGAAGAGAAGCTTAGGGAGACTTCTAGAACAAGTGTCTTCATGGAGGCTTATCCCAATAAATCAGTGAAGGTGGAATTTGATCCCCTAACTTCTTGGTATGATCCCTTATCTGTCTCCATCAAATCCTCAACCCCTTCTATCCTATTTGGCCTATATATACAAGCCTCCTCTTCATGGTTAGAGGAGAAAGGGTTAGAGTCTAAAAGCTGGAGAAATTCTGCTAGAGTTGAAACCCTTTCATCCATTGGAGGAAAGATTGGATCTTTGAGGCAAAGATAATTTGGAAGAAATTGCAACGTCAAGGAAATGGTTGTAATCTCCTCTTCTTTATTTTCATTAATACAGTAATATATAGTGTTTCCATAAAGGTTTATTTTGCATTATAGATATTTAGAATTAGTTTCATTGACCACTAGTTTAGATTAATCAATATTGCATATTATTATCATTTCTGTGTTTCCACTTGTTTGTTATATCTTGTTTTGCAGTTGAAGATCAAAGGCCACATCAAATAAGGAGACATCACTATGGTTGCAAGGTAAGTAATCCCTTTGCATCTTTTGTAATTTGATCAATCTAGGAAAGTTTGTATGTTCTGTTGTGTTTTTTTCTAGATCTATAGCATTTAGACTAGAGAGATTTGTCCTTGTCCGCATAGACGAAGTGTCTTGAAACAAAATTGGTGACCATACTGGGGAGATTCCATAGTCTTTGGATTGCTTAATTTTTGATTTGCATTGTTTTCGTTTATCCTCCTAAATCCTTTCAATTTGCCTCTTTCCTTTGGATCTATATTCCTGTGAGTTACTAGGTGATCTAGTCTCTGTTAGGGATATTTAGCTCGACCAGTTATCTGTTTTTGGTTTGGGATTTTTTTTATTTTTTCAACCTTGGATCTCGCTTGACGCACCTGGGTAGTATCATACCTGCGTCACTGTAATTTTGACGCACCTTTCTTTAAGGCAGATTGCATCACTGATGCACTTTTCCAGTGTTTAGAAAGTGTCACTAACTCTCTCTCGTTTACAAACCGTGTCACTGGGGTCTTCACGCTCTGGTCTATATCTGCAAGTTGCATCACCCTGCAAAGCTTGGCATCTAGGGTTAAGTTTCCCACAAAAATTGGTTTTGATTGGTTTTATGATATATGTGTTCCACTTGTCTCAGCCATATTATTTCTTAGATTTGGATCGCATCTTTCCTTGATTTACTTTGAGATTTAGAGCTTGATTTGACTTCTTAGTGAGTCTTAGGTAGTCAAGCGGTTGCTTCCTTGGCCTCATGTAGTTCCAATCCCTTGCGAGTGCAACTAGTCTTATGACTCTTTGAGAATCCTTGATATGTTTTTCTTTGAATTCTAAGTCTTTGAGAAGCTTATGTTGTTGTGGTTTTAGTGCAATATGGTGTGAGTCTTGAGTTGTGACACCTTTTGGGAGATTGATTTCTTAAGAATTTATTTGTCTAAAGATTGCAACATTGAATGATCTCTCATATTTTGAATCAATACAAATGAAGTGATATAATTCTTAGAATTGTTGAATGCATTATTGGAGAAAATAAAAAAAATTACTCTTCATCTTGAGTGCATTGCTTGAGGTTGTTGAAAAGAGCATTTGTGCTTTTGATAGTTGTTTGAAAAACTTTGAAAGAGCTGAAATTTATGCATACTTATTTCTTCCTGGTTTTAAAAAGAGTTCATCTTCATCTCTCCAAAAATATTAAGTGGGAATTAGGCCTTTTCAAAGCTATTGGAACAAATAGTCAATGATCTCATACTTTTTGGATTTTTCTTTACCTCTTTTGTTCCTTGGTTTCAAAATCAGAGATATTACAATTAAAAGAAGTTCATATTTTCATTTTGGCTTGTATATTTAGTTTCTTCAAAAAGGAAAAAGAGAATTTGTTTGGTTTGGTGTGTTATTTTTTGGTTTGTTGGATTGAATGAAAGAGTGTTTTTAGTATTTTGGTTTGGTTGGAAAATAAAGTGAAAAGGGGTATTTTGTTCATTTATCTTAGGAAAAGATTTAAGATCTCTCTCCTCTCTTTAAAGTTTAGATGGTTTTCATTGAAAAACAAAAGACTTGCATCTCATTTAGCTTATTTATGTATATTGCTTCAAGTCTACACTTCATGCATCCACCTAACCATACAAGATAAAATCAAGTGGTAGTCTAAGTTAAAATATTTAGAAACTCATGTGATAGGTTAGAGACATGTTTCGACATCTTTAAACATAGTAGTTGTCATTATCTTCCTATACTGCATACTGGGGGCTTGCATTTATTCCACGTACTAGTCAGTATATCGAATGGCCTTTCACATACCTACGGGTATATAGAAAGGTGCTTCATGTACTCGACGGTATATAGGAAGGCTCCTATCAAATGATTGTGCATTAGACAACACTACTACAGATTGGATCTCCCATGTACCTTTCATATATCGGGAGACCCTACTAGGATCCTGAAAATTTTTGAGTCAACCATTGGCCGTATTGGCATTGCAATACAATGATAAAAACACTCGAGGAGCTACTATGCACGGACTTCCAGGTAGTCAGGTAATATGGTCAGGGATGCAGTCCTAATCCTACCTGGTTAGTGATTTGAAATATTGGGATGAGTATTACTATTGGATCCTGTAGTATATAACGATTTGTGATGCCTTGATACTCCTGGGAGGTTCAATCTCTTCATCCCACTTATCATATAAGTTTGCTTGTAGATTTAGATTAAGTAGGATTTGAAGTGTGTGTTTCTTTAGAAGACTCTTAGGAGGAGAATTTCATTAGCCATCCTGGATGAAAAACCCTTAAGGAGATCCCATAGAATACTTAAATTGACACCTGGATATCCCCTCAGTGAGGAAGGAAAAACAAGAGAAAATATGGACCAAACTACTACAACTTGATCGCGTGAAGAAGGGATTACTACCATTGAATCAGGAGGGGAATTTTCTCCTCCTGTAAGTCCACCCATCACCGATCCTATGGGACCATTATTGGTGGAAAAACCTCCTTCACATGATACATCTTTCCATCACTCGCTTATAGGTCACCCTGGTGATGTCAATTGGATTATATTCACTCGACCTCTAGATGACCTGATAACAACTTCTTTTGGTCCAACCGCATCATTTTGGGGGTCCTCCTTAGGACATGTTATTTCTGATTTTGGTTCACCAAAGACAATGGATACACCACCACCTACATGCCCTACCATACTTGTCCCGAATATATATTTTTTCACACCACTTTAAGAGACCATGGCTCACTTACGGACACTTGGTGAATGGGTAAGGCGCCATAGTTTCCCTTCCCAATCCACTTCAGAAGTAGCAAATTCCGAACATCATTCCCCTATACATTATTTTACTCTTCCTTTACTAGGAATGTTTGTGCCTATTATGACCCCCTACAAACCATGCCAACCTAGGATATCTTTCCCTCTTGGTGCACATCAAAATCAATTGGTCGGTTCCAGACCTCTTCTGACCCCAACAACTGGAGGGAAATATTAAGCCAGCGTAACTTCATCATTGGAACACATTCTCCGACACAGAGTCTGATCAAAGGCCACCCTCTAGTCAATGGTCATAATATGGCCACAGGGAAACCTATGGTTAGTGTTCTATAATTACTGAGAAAACTTTGGTTGGTGGAAAAAATCTAACTAGGGGGAAACCCCTAGTCAGTGGACAAAATCTAACTAAGGGGAAACCTCTAGTTAGAAGACAACATACAAGTGAAGGACAACCTTCGTTTATGGATTATAGTACGTTTGGAGGTCCACCTCCAATAATGGGACAACCTTCATGGGAACATCAACCTTCGTGGGAAAATCATGCATGGGGACCATTAGCATGGGCTCAACCCACATGGGATATACATATCCGGGTAATCAAAATATGACAATGAGATAAAAATATCAAATTGATACAGGAAAAATTTACCCTGGAAACAAAAATAACCCATGGGGTCAACAAGCCTTTCCGCCAGTTGGATATCCAACCGGCGGCCCTCCCCCTCCCCCACCACCACCCCCCCCACCAGCCCCACCTCCACCTCCACCCCCACCATCCGGAAAAACCCCTCATTCGGGAGGGCCCCCTCATGGGGGAGGAGGACCTTCATCCGATCCACCTCCTAATGTGGGAGTACTGCCACCATATGCCCAACCATCTATGGGAGGACCTTATGATAAATCTATATATGGTCCTATTGGTAGTCAAATGCCTTACCAATATTACCAGTACCCGCAACCAAACAGACAATTACCATTTCTTGCTACTTTAGATTTTCTAGATATGTCACGTTTGACCAACGATCCCATTCAACATGGCATGAATTGGCCACCCATTCCTATGAAACTGTCATCGGACATACCCAATTTTGATGACAAACCCGACGAGGATCCAAAAAACCACATAATGACATATCATTTGTGGTGTTCCTCGAACTCATTAATGGATGATTCTATCCGTTTGAGGCTTTTTCAATGAACCCTCACCGGCACAGCCGCAAAATGGTACATTGAATTAGTACCACACTCTTTCGTCAAAGTTCGATCCTTGGCTATGGACTTTCTTACACATTTCCAATTACCAATCCACTATGAAACTAGCACAGATATTTTAACTTCCCTCCAAAAATCAACCTCCACTCATATTTCCGATCATATTCATGAATGGAGAAGAAGACGTCAGATCATTAAGGCTCCCATTCTAGATCCATTATTGGCCGATTAGTTTACCAAAAAATTGTTACCTATCATAGCCAAAGATGTCTCTATGAGAGGGGCAGTTACAGAAGAAAAAGCTATTTCACATGCCCAGTACTTAGACCTTGTCTACGCTCAATATGGCACATTATACAACATAATTCCCAATGTCCCTCGCCCCACACATGACCCAACGAAACCCCCCACGGGATCACATGCCGAATGCATCATTGGTTATGTTCATACCCATCCTTCTACTCAATCAGTTGGATCACAAAGCCACATGGCTCCAACCCCAACCTCATCACATACTAGTAATAACACCAACCATTCACCCAATCCTAGTTCCACTATGGAGGTGAATTCAGTCCAATCTGCTTCATCTCAGAATTCCAGTGTTAAGAAGAAGAAAAAAGGTAAATCGAAGAAATCTTCTAACTAGCAAGAACAAGAAAACAATCCAGACCCTCCTGACACCAAACCAAGAAGGAAGGCTAAGTATCCATGATTTTTGTGCGGTGACGACCACTTCACGAAAGAATGTCCACATTGTGAAGAATTTCAAAATTTCCTCAAATGAAACCCTCAACCTGCAGTTTTAACGGACCCCTTCCCCACTCAAACACAACAGTTGGTCATGCAACAATCCACTCCTTCTCAAGGAAAAGCATCCACGACTGCTCATGTTCTCATGATGCATAGTGAAACCATTAACTTATCCACTAGGGCACGTACATATGGTTATGTTCCCGATAAGTAACCTCATGGAGGTAATACTGAAAAATCCTCCACATCCAAATCCACTATTCCTTCATCACAAGGTCCGTTGACCATAGACAAACCTATACCAGATACAGTTTTGCGTCCACCAGAAATCACAATCTGAAAAGTGATTTTCAAGCCCAATGCCCGGGCCCCTCAAAACTACAACATAGTGGAAGATCTATCCCAGGCACCATGTGCTACGTAGAACTTTGAAGTCTTACAAAAATTCCCTAATCAGCGTAAGACTCTGTTTTCTACTATTGGAGTAGTGGATCTAGAATCATCCAACACTATCATGTTTAGATTGGACTACTTTAAGTTGAGGCTTTCCACCAACAGGCATTTCAAATCATTACCAATGTTGCATGGAAAAACATCCATCGTATTATCTTAGATGAAGGAGCCTCTACTTTTGTAATTCCCTTGTCCTACTGGAAAGCCATTGGTTCTCCTGAATTGAACCATTCCCCCACCACCCTGAAATAATTTGACGAACGTGGATTCCAACACCATGGGCTTATCCAATATTTATCCATTGATTTGGGAGGCAAGACGGTTTCCATTAACATGGAATTCATCACAACCCCCTTGGATTACAGCTTATTGCTTGGTCGAAAATGGTTTCATGATATGACGGCGGTTGCTTCTTCTGTCTTCCGCATTGTGCAATTCCCCCATCAAGGGAAAATTTTCACTATCGACCAACTAGATTTTTGTACACCATACATCACAACTCATCCTGTGGATAATATACCTCTATTAGGACACCCTTCGCAAATATATGAGAGTGTGGGGTAGGACTCCTTAAAGACTCATCTCTAATGGGATTCTTTCAAACACCTAATCCCCCATCACATGTTTCCATGGTGAACATGATCTCTTCCATGGCCCCATCTTCTTCCAACTCAACAAATACTTGGATTGTTCTGTCCCTATTGATATCGACTCGATTGGAGCTCATATGCCTTTAAACATAGATTAGGATACCTATGACGCCATCCAATCAACATCTGATGACCATCACCTAGTGGCATCAGACCCACACTCTCTACTGTTGTGGTTGAACTCGTCCTCGCCATCGTTGTATCATATTCTCCAGACATTCCCCTCTGATGAATCCATCATGTAGGTTATGAGCTTGGATGAGCTTCCATGGGAATAAAATCACCACTGATCGTCTTTCCTCCCGCCTTTGGACACGGTACAGAATGTGATTCAAACCATTTTTCACCAAATTTCGTTTCCAACCCTCAATACCTTATTCTTACCTAGGATACAGTCATCAAAGGGAATTTGGAAACCATTGCGCCTACTACTAACATGGACATTTTGGTGAAACCCGATGTCATGGAGCATATCCACATTGGCCAAACTTGTTCTTCTAAAGAAATCAAAACTTATACGGCCTTGTTCAAACAATTCTACGACATATTAAGATGGAGCTATGAAGAAATGCCTGAGATTGATAATGCAATTGTAGTACATGAGATCAAAACCTATCCTGATGCAAAACCTATCCGGAAAAAAACTCCATCCAGTACACCCTCAAGAGACTGCGTTGATTAAGGCAGAAATTGAAAAGCTGTTGAGAGTTGGTTTCATTTATCCTATCCCCTTGACAGATTGGGTCTCTAATATCATTCTTGTTACAACAAACAAGGAACCATCAGAATTTGTGTTGATTACATGGATCTAAATAAGGCTTGTCCCAAGGACAATTACCCTACCCCATTTATCAACTAGATTATTGATAATTGTGCTAGTAGTGTCATCTTCTCAGTCATTGATGGCTTTTCTGGCTATAATCAGATTGAGATCCACCCAGCAAATCAACACAAGACTGCTTTCATATTCTCACAGGTTACATTTGCGTACTGCAACGTTTGGCCTAAAAAATGTTAGTGCCACATTCTAGTGGGCCATGTCATATTCCTTTCATGATATTAAGGATTTTGTGGATCCATACCTCGATGATCTGCCAGCTCATTCCAATCATCATGACTTTCACATTGATCATCTGACGATCGTTTTCCTCAGATGTCGATGTTATAACATCCTCCTAAATCCTCACAAATGCATATTCTATGTGGAGGTCAGACGTCTCCTTGGCTTCATTGTCTCCAAATACGGGATCCACATTGATCCCCTCAAGGTAGAGGCCATCTTATCCCTACCCCCACCTATGGACATCACTAAAATTCAAAGTTTGCAGGGGAAAGAAAACTACTTGCGTCATTTTGTGTGATAATTACGTAGATAAAACACAAGTTTATATGTGATTGTTGAAAAAGGACATCTCGTTCATTTGGGATGACTATGCCCAAAATGCCTTTGACAATCTCCAGCATGCCATTACTCACGCACCCATGTTACAGCCACTTGATTACACGAAGGATTATATCTTTTATCTTGCTGCCTCTACCTTGACTATTGATATGTTTTTAGTGTAGGAGGGTAGCAATGCACAAGAACATGTGATGTACTACCTTATCAAGGGTCTTGTCGACTCTGAGACTTGTTACTCACATGTTGAGAAGTTGGCTCTGGAAGCTGTCATCGTTGCCCATAATTTTCGTCATTACATTCTACTTCGTACTACTACTATAATTTCTGATTCTAACCCCATGTACCACGTCTTAACTCGTCAAGTAATAGGGGGAAAATATTCGCGTTGGATCGCGATTCTTCAAGAATTTGATCTACAGTTTGAAAAAGCAAAATAAAAAATTCATTAGTGTTCACGGAGCTAATTTGCAATCTTCCCCGTTATGATCAAGAATCTGAGCCCATTAACTCTCTTCCCGATGATTCATTGTTCCTGATCAGTACTTCCGACCCATGGTATGGAGATATCACCTTGTATATCCAAAGACAATGCTTCGAAACTCACCTATTCTGCACTGAATGTCGTCATATCCGTCATCATGCCAAATATTATCTAATATTTAGTGATACCCCATGTCACTGTGGCATTGATTCAATCTTACGACGATGTTTAACTGACGAGGAGGCCGAGCATGTATTGAACGACCACCATTTAGGGGCATGTGGTGGTCACCTCTCTGCGATGGCTACATCCCATAATATTTTATGCACTGGATACTATTGTCCATCCATATTCAAATATTGTATGGAAGCAGTCAAGAAGTGTCCTCCTTGCCAACTTTTCCATCATAAAAAGCACACACACCCTGCTCCGCTCCACCCAGTTATCGTCGTTGTCCCCTTTGCAAAATGGGGCATTGACTTCATGCAGTATTACATATTGAGTGCAGAATTCCATCTTTAAAGTTAGCCGTTGAACTCCTACCAGACACTACCACTGAGGAAGAAATATTCTTATACTTAGCCAGACTCGATGAGATTCATCATGATGTAGATCTGGCCAATGAAGCGCATAAGAAATGCATCAACGCCCAGTATAACA
Organism: Larix kaempferi; assembly: GCA_027924585.1. Taxonomy (NCBI): domain Eukaryota; kingdom Viridiplantae; phylum Streptophyta; class Pinopsida; order Pinales; family Pinaceae; genus Larix; species Larix kaempferi. Next base: position 5,008,024 of record BSBM01000278.1, on the reverse strand, counting down.
AATCTGTAAAACCTTGTATCTTTAACGCAGGTGATTTTGTATTGACATATGACCAAAAACATGATAAACTGGGGTCAGGTAAACTTCAGTCCATGTGGCATGGCCCATACATTGTAAAGTGTGTTTTTGAAAAAAGGAGCTTATGAGTTGGTCAATTACGATGGAATATCCTTAGGGGATCCTTGACATGCGATCTACCTAAAATGGTACTATGCTTAGGTCATCCTACATCAATACTCTATATATATTGTATATAAAATGTGTTTGATTTGGTGTGACACTTTCCTTTTAGTGTATTAGGGTATCATTCCAATTATAACTGCTTATACGATGTTCTTCCTGGATGTGCAGATGGAAATCTGTTATGGATTCGTAGACGATGCTAGACGGAACACCCAAAACCTCGCTTTGGCAGCTTGGCTACTTTATTCCCCTGCTGATGAATTAATAAGTTTAGGTGGAGTTTTCTTAGGTTATGCAACTAGTAATAATTCTGAATACCATGTGGTGATTGGATTATTAACTGGTGCTACCTCCCATGGAGTGAGCCGTATCGTTGTTTACCTAGACTATCAACTCATATTATTTCACTTGAATCGAGTCTATTCCATTCGTGAACCTACATTACTTCGTTTTTTTTGACGAGTATGTCTCCTGGAAAGATCTTTTGAGTTCATTCAATACCAAGATGTCTCGAGGCATATGAACACAGCTGCAGATTCATTGGTTAACTTTATATTAGATTGGCACATTGCAAATTTTTAAACATTTTATTAAGAATGTATAATTGGCATGACATGTAAATTATCCATTAGTATATAAGCAAACATACATAAGACGCACATTCATCATAAAGACACATTGTATAAATCACTAGGTAATATTTTATATTAAGCCTGGACTTTTTTTTACAAAAAGGTACTGGTAAAAAATATGAATCCCATGGCTTTCAGTTTATCATATCTACAAAATTTGAAGCTCATGGCTTTCAGTACATCAATTCATATACATGTTATCACTAATGGTTCTCATGGTAACATATGATGGCCATTGCCACCCGATGGAGTAGCTGACCAAAACGACCAGCAACCCTAGTTTTATGGCGCTGATAGTGTCATGGAAGGTCATCTATGGAGATATCGGCAGTTAGTCTCTAGAGGTTATCCTTGATCTAGTCAATCTCCTCTACAACCTATTAGTTAATCGTTGCTATCTCCCTGACTACTCCTCTCCTTTCTCGAATGCCCAACATCTGTGTAGCAAAGTATAAAATATTAGTACTACAAAAAAATGAAAAATCATAAAATGCATAAAAAATTAAAAACAAAAGAGTTTTATTCTTACCTAGCTCACCCCAGTGCTCTCCCTCTGGAAGCACTAATTCTGGATCCCCTCATAAATCCACTCCAGCATATGCATAGTCCTCTACCATAAGTAGTTGAATATCTAACCACCTGAAGAAGGCAGGCCCATAAGTGATCATAGGCCCACCACCACCATGTCGATCCATCACCCTAGTCCACCTCATTATGTGTGGATTTTGTGGCTCGAGATCACCGATCTCTACCTATGGACAAAGAAGGGGGGCCCTCTCTAGGAAGAAGGAGGTCACAATTGATCCATAACCAAATTGTTTGAGTTCTCCCATCCTGCATTTGGTGAGTTGTTCTTTTAGGTTTTCTAGGATTCCCTCACACCAGTTGAATACTGTAGGAGTCATGCATTCAATGGCATAAAGCATATGAGATCTAGTAGCTTGATGTGGAGCCCTGCTACCCGCTAGTCTCTCATTGGTGAATAGTACAGTCCTTAGAGGACGGTCTCACACATTTTTTATGGTAATATTACCACCTAACATCTAGGTACCAGGAGTGCAAAATTGTGCGATCAAATCCTCAGTAGTCCTATCACCCCCTCTAGGACCAAATAGTGACACTGGAGCTCCATGTCTTGACAACCCCATAAGAAAATAAATGTACTCTATATCCAATGTGAGGATGTGTGTCCCAACTTGAAAGTATTTTTGATCGGGGTCCCACATTCGGATCAAGTAATCCAACAACTGGAGTTGGACTCTCATTCCTTTCACTTGAAATAATTTTAACAATCCACATTCTGTTGACGCAAACCCAGCCGACAGGGATTCTAGACACTGTCGACACCAACCCATCGCGATCTCCCTGAGCACCAGCCCAGATAGGTTTTACCTTGTCCAGCAACACTTGTGGAGTAGATGACGTCTCACTTAAGATGTTTAAGGGAGAGTTGACAGAACCATGTTTCCGCCGAATGAAGGATTATGTTGTGGCTCAATTACTTAACTTATTGCAACATTCAGGATAGATCTAACACATTCGACTCATGAATTGCAATATCATTTAACATATCTCATCATTGACAGGACTATAAATATACAATAGATATAATAGTAAAGCATTAATCCCAGCAAGGAAACATCGCATCATTCATCAAGTCATATAACACATTTACCACAGAAAGATGCGAACAACACAAAGGTTCTGCTAAAAAAATCTATCACATCATATTATCTTCGCAACACCCAGATACAACAAAATACTCAGCATTGGATCAAGATCTCTCAGATGTCAAGATTCAACAATCATGCTCTCCAAAAGATGATCTCTCAACACTTACAAACCTAAATCTATTTATAGGCTTACGCCTTTACATTTGTGGTCCACTTAGGAAACCACCTAACTACTTCATAACGACTTCTACAAAAACTAACCGAAAATCCCACATAATGCGGTCAAATGACCCAAAACCCCCATAGTGAGGTCTAAATGACCCAAAATATACATGACACGGTCCAAATGACCCAAAACTATACATGACGTGGTCCAAATGACCCAAATACTTGTCACCTTCCTCTCCACTTTCCTCCTTCCACGATATCTTTGGCCTTGCGTAGTATCCACGATGCTACGATGCTGAATCAGCAAACTGCCTGCCAATAGGCCCCCAACACAATCTTATGGCTCGCCCTCGAGCCATGTCAAGTGGACATGGTGTACTTGGTCTCGTCGATGTCTCTGTAGCTGTTCTTGCTGTCTGGAAGTCACTGTTGGATACGGCTGCTGCTGCAACGATGATCACCGGCTTGTTGTCATGTACTTCTCACCAAAAAATGGTCATCCTGTGGCTCACTGTCATGTAATTCTCAAAATTATCCTCCCATCTCTAGGATCCTAGTGCAGACTGAGGAGAAGTTTACGAACAATGCCGAGGTGCAAAATAGGCCAACGGCTCTAGCACATCTGTTTCACACTGGTAAGTACTTACTACGGGTACCAGGGGGATACCCCCCTCATCATATTTGTTGTCGCAGGGACCATGAGGATTCGAAATACCAGCATATGCCTATACATCTCGGATGAGACATCGTCTCTGTGAAACCAGAGTGTTCGCGGCCCCTCCTACTCTAGGCACTCATGCACACTGGTCGTTTGGATCCTCAGCGCACCTGGTGCACTCCCATGCGAAATAAAATGGATCATTTCCACAGCCTCCTTGGAACTCCTACTCAACTAGATTCCTGACCCTCTTGCAGCATGAATGCCTCTCGTATGGTAAATACCACGTTGGGGATCTAGCCTCCCGGTCCGGTATTTATGCATTACCCCTGTCTGCCTCATCATCATGCATAACCCTGGTCATGTAAGGTGCCCATCGTGCCATCCCACTAGTTCTTACGTGTGTAGACCTAACTGCTGACAGGCGTACTTATGACCATACTCCTTCTTCAGCTGTCATGCGTGCCAAACTGTGCGAACCATCATCCCTGGTATCCCCCGGCCATACTACCATGGTGTATGCCATGTTCCAAATGTGCGTTACTCCGACGCCAATCCGGTTCAACTAACAATCATATGTGGCAAGCCGAAAAATTCCCTTCACTCATGATTCGCAATGATTGCTGATATGACCTAGTCGCAACCCTGTCTCTGTTGTGAACCTGCTTCCAACTTGTGATGCAAGCCCTCCCGCTTGTGCATTCTGTCCCTACCGGTGCGCCATCCTGCCACTAAGCATCCTGCATCATTTTTTTTCCTCGCGATGCGACTCAGGCATTGCATTGCTCCAAGCTCGACTGATAGGGATTCAACCTACTACCATTTACCAACTTTTGGAGCATCGCTCCATCTAACTGTTGCAACTGGACTACTCCGCCTGAATTTATGTTACGGATGTGATGTGGGCCAAGCCAATGCATCTGCAATTTCCCTGGGTGCTTCATAAACTTGTTGTCATACAACAGCACCATGTCACCCTCCTGAAACTATTTGTTCTTGCTATGACGATCATGCCAAGTCTGCTCCTGATCCTTCTCTATGCTCTAGTGGAAACCTGCAATAAATTGATCTTCTTCAAGATGCACGAGCTGCGCTAGATGTTCTCCTAATTCATCGTCCATACCTATTACAGCCGCAATCCGCAGACTCGAAACAATGTACTCCATAGGCATAATCGCTTCTTTCCCATATACCAACTTGAATGGTGTCTGTCCCATCAACCTTTTACACATGGTGCGATACGCCCACAAGACTACTGGAATCTTCAGATCCTAGTCATCGCGGTTTGTATTACACACCTTTGTCAGCGCATGCTCCAAGACCTTGTAGAAAGCTTCTACTTTCCCATTGGCTTGCAGATGAAATGGCGTACTTTTCTTATGTTGAATCTGCAGTTCTACTGTTAATGCACTGATGGTGCGATTGATGAAATGAATGCCCTGATCACTCAGCAATACCTTCGGGAAGCCGAATCGAGTGACAATGTTGTCAAACAGAAAATGTGTTGCGGTTGTAGCAGTGCAATCTATGACTGGTGTAGCCTCCACCCATCTTGTCAAATAATCTGTTGCTGTGATGATGTATCTTGCACCAATGCGCTTCCCAGGTGGGTTGATAGGGCCCACAAAATCCACTTCCCATTTATCAAATGGCTGCAGTGTGACTTGAGGTATGAGTGGCATCTCATCCCTCCTGGAGGACTTCCCAGTTTGCTGTTAGACATCACAGGACCGCACATAATCTATCACATCATTGTGAAGTGTAGGCCACCAAAGCCCTGCGTGAAGTATCTTCCTGGTAGTCGCATGACCACCATAGTGCCCACCAGCCACTCATGTATGTGATTCCAACAAGATCTACCCTTGCTCATGAGGAAGGACATAGCACCTCAAGATCTCATCTGATCCCAATTTGTACAACTGTCCTGCGATCAGTTGGAAGTCAACAGCCTTCACCACCAACTACTTCTTCTGAATGGTGTTAAATCCCTCTGGTGCGGTACCTGTCACCAGAAACTGAATGATCTATTCATAGTAGCCATCAACTACATCAACCTTAAATAGTTTCACATCAGGCAACCCGTCTTCAACATTAGTTGGCTCCTCTCCTGTCTCAATCCACGACAGATGATATGGCCCTGCATTCAGATTTCCAGGCTTCACAATTACTTCAAAATCAAACTCCTGAAAAAGAAGTAGCCAACATAATATTCCCCCCCCCCAACACAGGATTATTGACTAGGTATTTTAATGCATAATGGTCTGTGAACATCTTAAAGTGTCCTCCCAATAAGTAGTGTAGAAACTTCTGCAGAGCTTAGACCATCGCCACACCTTCCCTTTTAGTGGTTGTATAGTTCTTCTCTGCCGACGACAACTTTTGACTTGCAAAAGCGATGGGAAGATCCAGATTCCCCTCCCCAGGTTGTACAAGCACTACTCCCAGCACAAGTGATGATACATCAACGTGGACATGGAATTCCTTTCTCCAGTCCGGAAATACCAATATTAGTGCTAAGGCCATCTTAGCCTTCAGAGTCTCAAATCTAACTTGACATTCACGGCTTCATTGGAATACCGCATCTTTCTTTTGTGACTTCTCCATAGGGGTCGTGATCACTGCATAAACCCTGATGAATTTGCAATAATACCCAATGTGTCCCAACATCGCTTGCAACTGCTTGACAGTAGTCAGTTGTGTTAAGCTCAAAATGAGTGCAATCTTAGATGGGTCAACAAACAATCCCTGCCTCCACACAATGTGACCCAACAATATTCCAAATGGTGCACAGAAGATGCACTTCTTCAAGTTGAGCGAAATCTGATGTTGTCGACAACATTCCAACATCAACCGCAGATTGGCCAGATGATCACGGATCAAGCCATAGACTATCCAGTCATCCATGTACACCTGCAAGAAATTCTCAATGAAATCCCGAAAAGCAGCAACAACAACCCGTGAGAATATCGCAGGTGCATTCTTAAATCCAAACGGCATCACTGTGTACTGAAAACAGCTTCATTCTATCACAAAAATGGTCTTGTGGAGGTCTTCTTTTGCGATTATGATCTGATGATAGCCAGAGAACCCATCAGTGAAAGAATACATTTCTTGGCCACCCACACCCTCCAGTACCTCATCAGTGAACGGGCTTGGAAATGGATCATGCAGACATGCATCATTCATCTTTCGCAAGTCGACACAAATGTGCACTTCCCCTGTCTTCTTGTCCTGCACCACCATAGGACTAATCCAGTCTGATTCCTCAACTGATTAAATGATGCCATCATCCTACATGCGGTCAAGTTCTACTTTGACCCTCTCCTTATGGCATAGATTCAGTCTATATGGTTGCTGCCTGATTGGTTTTGTATCTAGTTTTAACGGGATCTTCATTTCCCCTAAATCACCCAAGATTCCTTTCATCTCATAAAACTTCATGGGAAACAAGTCTTGGAATTCATGCAACAAGTCTGTGACCTTACCCATTATCTCGTCATCCCAATAATCCCCAACATTTGCAAAATTTGGACTATCCTCTATCCCAATGTTGACTTTCCGGAGCTTAAGCGGCTGACTAATCGGATCATTTGGTGCATCAGGTGCTACAACATCGCGACGTCCTTCGGATTCTGGAATATTGACGTTCCGTAGATCATCACAATCTTCTGGCCCACCAGTGATATTATAGCAGTCCATCATGGACTTCATCTTGTAGTGCGTATGGGGATCCATAGGATATGCCATTGGAATAATCTTCAAAACCACATCGCGGATTGTTGATGTATATGTAACTTCGGAATGTATTTCATATATATTTATTGTACCCTTATCAGAAATGTGTATTCCTCTATAAGGAAGTGTCGTCATGTGGATTGACAAGTGTTGCAAGTGTGTGTACTTGCCGATGGGTTATTAGACCACCATGTGTGGGGTCGGCCCTGAAATATATATTATATTGTGGATGTATCTAGATAGACAAGTCGGCCCCATAGTGTAACTGGGTAAACAGGTTAAGTATAAATAGAGATCGAGAGATCTCTATTTGGATCATTCGGAAAGGCACACTTCTCTCACTCAGAAAGTGGTGCACTAGTGAGGAGGAGGATCATCTGCTCTAGGAGACTATCTCCAGTGTATTTTGGTTGTACTTTGGTGGAGCCATTGCTCTCTCTATCTCTGAGGAAGTTGTGGGGTTTTTCACCTTAGGGTTTTCCCCACAGAAACTCTGTGTCTCTTGTCTCTCATGCTTTTGATTCTTGTGATGCTTGTCATGCTTATTGTGATTGTTATGCATTGATATACTGTATATGTTATTCTCTCACTAAAGATCCAAGAGTATTGTGCATTAATGCTCAAAATTTAACATGGTATCAGAGCTAACTTGAGAAGAAGACATTTTGCAGTGATGGAAACTTGAGTTTCTCATTTATTGGGTTTCTCTCCATAGTTTTTGGAAAAAAAGTATAGTAGATTGACTCTACTCATCAAGGAGAATCTATCTGTCCAATCAAAATTCAATTATGAGCATTTTCAGATTTGGCCCTAAAAATTAGGGTTTCCACAAAAATAGAAATTTATGAAATCTGAAGACATAGTTGGAAGCTCCTTGCAAAAATCGAAATTTAGAGCTTTGGATCGAGATTTTTGGCTGGGTAGATCTCCGGGAAACTAAAACCCTAATTCAGGGCTCTCCCTAGTGAACCCGGGAGGACAAAAAGGAAAATCTGAAGGGTAAAGCTTTGCTGATCTCAAATTCTGAATACACCAGGCTGATCAGCTCATCAAGGCACATCTTTCTATCCTTTTAGAAAGTTGAAATTCACATTTTGAATTTTTAGGGTTTTTCCGACAAACCCTAATCCGGGACCAGATCCAGTTTTCAGCATTTCAAGTGGTAAGACCTAAATCTTTTCTATTTCCATTTGAAGTACTCTTTAAGATGTTTCACCACACCAAGCTTGAGGATAAGCTTGAAGGGGATGTGTTGTTGCAGCAACATCGCCCCCCAAATTTTGTACATATTGGGGCCCCTCCTTTGCAATTTACTAGAAAGACTGCCTAAAGAAGTTAATTCTCCTTTTTACTTAGTTTTTGTTTCAACTGAGGAATCTACTTTAAAAAAATTTGAAGTTTTTCTTCTAAGTCAAAACTCATGATTCTCTCCCGAAACTGCGAAAGGAATTTAAAATTCTCTCCCGAAACTGTGGAAGGAATTTACAGAACTCTCCCGAAACTGCGGAAGAAACTTACATTTCTCTCTCAAAATTGTGGAAGAATTCAAGATTCTCTCCCGACACTGCGGAAAGACTTAAAGTTACTCACTGAAATATCCAAAACACTTAGCATTTTTTCGGAAGAACTTAAAATTCTCTTCCGAAACTGTGGAAGAAGCTCAAGTTTCTCTCTTGAAAATGCGGAAGAATTCAACGAACTCACCCGAAACTGTGGAGGAACTTGAGATTCTCTCCCGAAACTGCGGAGGAACTTGAGATTATATCCCGAAATTGTGGAAGCTTTCACCAAATGTTTCCATAGTAAGTTGTCGATAAAAACTTGAACAAAGTTATTTCATAAATTGCGGAAGGACTTTTTCAGTCTTTCCGAAACTTCGGGATGACTTGGCAAAGCCAGCCGCGTTAAGCTTCCGAGAGAGTGTATTTCGGAAGAACTTCACAAAATGCTCCCGAAACACCGAAACGATTCGCCATCTTGTTCCGCCACTGCGAAGTGTTGTTTTTTGCCTCTTTTCCGAAATAATGTTTCTCGCCTTTCGGGAGGAACTCCTGAGTTCTGGCCGCAACTATGGATGAAACTTGTGAGTCCGCCCCGCAACCGATGGTCACGTTTAAATGCCAAATCAACTTGAAAAGACGGCACCGTACGAGCATTAAAAACTCGTTTTAATGACACCACCTACCCGTTTAAATGCCGCACATGTCTAACTTTATATAAGGGTGGTGGGGTTTCGTTGATCCCATTATTATTTTATTGTTCAAAGAACGTTGTTGGGAAGACCATGTCGACTCGCTCCAGCTCAGTGCATTCACGACCGCGTCCACCTCACTCCACCACTATCTCATCTCCAGGTAGGCTTTTAACCGTCATCTTTGTCTCATCTTCACGACGAGTTACTTTTTGGGTTTTCCCGTTTCATAACGTGGCCGATAGAAATTGGTAGCATAGATCGTTTTTGTATTTTTTAAGGCCGTCGTGACCCCATAGGTTTCTCATTCCTACCAACTGAAAGTCGTAGCCATGACCAACCAAGTTTTTTTTTTAACTGGTCGCGTTTCGATCGTTTTCCTACCCGGATTCAAACTTCATACCGGCTGTAAGCCGTTTCGCAAGTATTATTAATGACAGTAGCGGTCGGTTGAGATACTCAATCACTCACCTACTCGGCTCAGTTAATGACTGTGGAAAACAGTTCCTTGCTTTCATTTTTTATTCATAGGATTCTTTTCCACTCCAGGACAACCCACCATTGACCATTATAAGTGCTACGATGAAGGGCATCCTGTCTCCAAGGACTAGGAAGGAAGTAGGTTTTTTCCACGTCGTATGCTTACCTTTTTGGAAGCATTCCAAAAGTTCCTGACTAGGCATCGTCTCCCTAGAATAATCAAGTCTGAGGACCATATTTCATTTTCTGAAATGATCTATTTTGCTTCCCCAGCATGCAGCTTTATAATTGTCTATATTTTTTTCATTAGCATGTTAAAATTGTCCTTCTCTATGTTACACTCTCATAACATGTTGCAAATTTTTATAATGATTCACATTTGGTTGCTAGCAGGGATAAGCCACGATGCCAAAAGGTGGTAGAAAGAAAACTAAAGTGATGGAACCCGAGCCAGTGCAACTAAGGACTGAAACTACTTTCCAAGACACTAAGTGTACCATTGGCATTCCTCCCGAGGTCCATTGGGGAGATATTTGCCGGATGATCAGGGACCAGGATATCCCAGATGTATTATTGGAAGAAGAACAAATCTACCTCAACATCAGAACTTTCGGCATAGCTAGAGCTTCTACCCGCCCTGAATTATTCCCATGCTTTGAAGTGATCGGGTGGACATTGGAACATGCCAACCCAGAGACAAGAGTGTTGCATGATAGCAAGGGAGAGCCTTTCGCTTCATTCCATCCAGCGTATATTGCAGCAGCCTATAAATTCTCACATCCCCAACAAGCTCTAAGTGATGAATGGTTGGGTAAGATGAATAATACTGAGATGGCCAAAAAATTATTTGTCATAGGCAAATACCTGAGGAAGAGAAATAATGACGAATATGATGTTTAGAGCCTAAGACCTCCTTTTAGGTTAATCGCCCTGATGTTATGTAGACTTTTTGGCATGCTCGATGGCACTGTATATAGGATGCAGTGGGCCCCCATCATCCACTTCATAGCATTCAAAGGAACTGTGTTTGATTGGGCTACTATCCTTTCGGACAGTTTGGCATCCACAGTGGCCGCTACAAGAGAAGGTCTGGCCTTAAAAATGTCAGAATTTTTCATGTCTTCCTATCTCATTAACTGCATCTTGGCCAAGCTCTCTTTCCCCAGGCTAGGTTGCACATGGGATAAAGCTAACACCCCGGTCTACACTGCTTATAAAATAATGTGGGCTCAAAATTACAGAGCAAACTATAAGCTCATCTGCGAAGAGTTCATCATGCCTCTATATGAGCAGATGTTCAAGGAAGAGCCCAATTGTCTATCAGAAAATGCCATGGAGGTCCTGGAAAACTATGGCAATTTTTATTTCTCAGAGCAGGGAACCTACATAAGGATGTTTGGAGGTACCAAAGCGCCATACATTTTGCCAAGATATGCTACTGATTATGTAGTCCTTAAGGAAGCAGTCAAGAAAATTTTCCTTGATGGAATAGGAGGGGTGCTTAACAAGCAACATAAGGCTTCTTTCCCTCCTTTGCCCTTCTGCATAGGAGCCTACAAATTTTCAGGGGTTGCAACAGCTGAGGAATACGTTCAAGAGCTGAAAGCTTTCCACTTCGGTGAAATGATCTTCCATAGAAATGATAGGCGGAGCAAGGTTGTCGAACATTGCAAGGAATTTTATGCTTATTTTGAATATGCTCATTACTATGATGCAGAGGAAGAAGTGTTCAGAGGCATCAGCAACATGACTGAGTTGCAGATTTCTCGTCAAGGAAGTGGAGCAAGCTCTAGCTCTGCCCCATCCCGAAAAGCCAGTCTGCAGAAAGAGAGAGAAGCAGCTGAGGCCCTAGCCCGTGAAGAGAAAAGATTGAAAGAGGAAGCAAGGTTGTAGAGAGAAGCTGAGGAAGCAAGACTGCCACAAGAAGCAGAAGAAGCAAGGCTGCAACAAGAAGCAGAAGATGCAAGGTTGCAGAAAGAAGCTGAAGAAGCAAGGTTGCAGAAGGAAGCTGAAGATCGAGAGCAGAGGGAGGAAAGTGAAAATCAGCAGCAAGCTGAAGAAGAAGAAAGAAGGCATAAAACTGAAGAGGAACAAAAGGAGGCGGAGGGACTTAAGACCAATGAAGATGCCCAGGAAGGTGTCTCAGGCACCCAAGATATGGAAACAGACACAACTCAAGAAGGTGTCCCCGACACCCAAAATGTGGAAACAAACACATCTCAAGCAGGTGTCCCTGGCACCCAAAATGTGGAAACATACACATCTCAAGCAGGTGTCCCTGGCACCCAAAGTGTGGAAACAGACACATCTCAAGTAGTACAGACCCCACCCATAGAGACAGAAGTACATGTAATAGACCTCCCAATCGTCCCTTACACCCCATCAGAAGATCATACTGTGTCCCGATGGGATGAATTTGTGTATAATAAGAAGAGGAAGGTGGTAGTCTTGAAATCGAAAGAGAGGATAAAGAGACTTTTCCAAGAAGATATTGTTACCCGGCGGGAGACCACGGTGATGCAAAATACAAATAAGGCTCCCATAGCCATGGCATCCGCCACTGTGTCAGCAGCAAAAGCAACAAAGGACAATGTGGTCAATATGGTTAGAGAATTTGAGTCAACAAAGAGGAGAGATCGCATGTTGCAACATATTGTGGCTAATGAGCAGGCTTATAGGGATCTTGTAGTGAATAAATATAATCGCCTGTCTGTTGATCACAAGGAATTGTCAGATAAGTATCTCCATTTAGAAGAAGAAAAGGAGTATCTGGCAATCCAAATGATGGTTCTAGAAGCAGAAAAGAACGATTATGAAGCTAGAGTTTCTCATCTGCAAGCAGATAAGCAAGCAATGGTTGATCAATTAGAGTAGGCAGAAAGCATAGCAATAGATATGTCTCCCTTTCATGAGCTGTCCTGTGACATTCTGAGACAAATGCATGCCACACAGGAGCTGATTACCGAGGAAGTGTGCAGGCTCAAAGCCATGATGGTTAGATTAAAAGAAGTCAATGCAGAGGCCAATAGGCTTAAGGGAAAATATACTCGGGTTAAAGCAAACATCCTGAGCCAGATGGAATGGAGAGAAAGGAAGGTTGATTTCCCCAAGCATCTCCCATTCAAGTCGGTAGATGATTTTAAAGAAGATATAGCCCTTATAGAATTCTGTAGGAACTGTGGCCTTAATATAATGGCTAAGATCCAGGGAAAAATGGATAAAAGTAACAACCTATATCAAAAGATCCATGAGGTACATGATAAGTGCAAGACGAGTTTTCCTCAGTCCCTCGATGAGTTTCCAAGCAAAGAGCAACGTTTATCAAACTTGAAGGAAGAGCTAGGCATTCAAATAGAATATGTAAAGAAGATTGATGTCCTAGCCACTGATGATCTCCATCACTATATTGGGCTGTCATCAATATACAGTCATTTGCTTAAAGAAATCCACCAAGCAGCAGTTGCAGAAATTCATGGTTTTGAAGCAGAACTTGGTAAACATGTGACTTCCCAGAAGATCTTGCTCCCTTCCCCAGCAAATGTGGTTATCATAGACACTGGTATCTGGTTCAATTACATAGCAGAGGAGGAAAAGAAAGCAGCAGCAGCAGTGGTAGCCAGTCCAAGCACCTCTCTCCCAGCAGGAGCACCTTCCCAAGGGTGAACACGCTGAGCCTAAGGCATTGTTCCTATTTTTCATTTGGTCTCCCTATGTTTAAAGTGTAGAATCTCTAGACAGCTGTCCTTTTTATTTTTGAGAAATTTTTTGTTTTAAGAAAAGGGCCACGATTTGTTTATTAAGAGGAAAAGTCTGTAGAGGACATGTGTAAAGAGCCAGGTGGCAGCACAAGAGGCATTTTGTAAAGATATAAATAGAATCCTAGGGAATAGGGTAAGCAGACTTTTGGCAGGGAAATGAATTTTCTTAACTTGTACGAGCTATCTTGCACTTGCTCCAAGAAAATGAAATTTTCCTAATAAGAGCCTGGAGAGGACGTCTTTTGCGTGGAAATGGATGTTGGATGCATGCTGGATTATTCTTGTGACTTTCATATTCTACAGTGAGATCTTTCTTTGCTGTCTTGAATTATTTCTCTGTATTGAATGATCTTACTGTTTCTTGTGCAAATGATTTTTCTCTTACCTGAGTAATGGAATGCGTTATATATGAATTGGAAGCTATCTTCTAATATCTTTTGCCTTCTTATTGTAGATATATCTTTATGATTTAATGGTTGTCTGTTGATCTTTAGATACTTCTCCCAGTACATTACTCATACTTATAATTTTTCTCCTTGCAGGGATAGTTTAGGTTTATTTCGATTTTAAATACAAATTTGTTTCGAGTTCTGCATTTAGATTAAGTTAGCTTAGGCACTTGCATATCATTTTAAACCATAAAATAAAAAAGAACGGTGGATTGGGCCATAACTGGTGTAATTGAAGCAAATCTCCAAACCTAATGGTTGCCGGAACCGCTAACTGGATGGATTCCCCATACCAAATGGTGGACAATCTAATTGGGATAGTCTACCGGGGAGAATCCCTTTTTGCTTGATGCTGCGATCTTCGGGGCATCAACAGGATGATAACTTCTGAGCTTGGAAGTATAGGATTGGGTTAATCCTGGAAGAGAATGAGTTGGACTCATATATAAAAGAAGACATCCCTATCCCAGAGGATGAACAGGATAAGGTATTGCATAAGAAGAACTTGAGTTGGACTCATTGCATAAGGTATTGAGTTGGACTCATTGCTGATTCTATCAAAGACCATCTCATATCCCATGTGTCTTCTCTAAAGACACCCAAGGCTATGTTTGACTCTTTGACCAAGCTATTTGAAGGAAAGAACATAAATCGGAAGATGACCCTGCGGAATCAATTGAAAGGGGTCAAGATGCCGAATGGAGAAACCATTCAATCCTATTTCTCCAAGGTCTCTCAGATCAAGGAACAACTTGAAGCTGTAGATGAAATGGTGGAGAATGGTGAAATTGTTATGACTACTTTGAATGGCCTACCTAGGTCATGGGACTCTTTTATCCAGGGGATCTATGCCAAAAAGAAGTTAATCTCCTTTAGCAAATTATGGGAGGAATTTTCTCAAGAAGAAGCAAGGCTTGTGGCAAGAGAAGAGAAGATGGGAAATGAAGATCAAGATCTCACAGCTCACACTAAGAAGGGAAAGTTCGAGAGGGAGCCATCCCATCAAAAGAAGAAATCTTCTCATCATATTCACAAAGACAAGAAAGATCTAAGGTGTTTCACTTGTAATGGGAAGGGTCACTTTGCTTTAGAATGTCCCAAGAACAAAAGGGACAACCACAACAACAACAACTCCAGCAAGAAGAAGAAGGGTAACAAAAGAAGGTACCATGCTCATGCTGCTGAAGATGATTAACATCCAAAGAAGAAGGCTAGGGCAGAAAGTGATGATAGTAATAATGACTCATCAAGCGAAGAAGAGTATGTTATAATCTCTGCTCTCACAGGTACTATCTCCCATGGTTGTAATGATTGGTTAATTGATAGTGGGGCTTCCAAACACATGATTGTATTTACAGAATCCTTTTTAAATATGTATGAACATGAATCACCCCATAAAGTGAAACTTGGGGATGATTATCAATATCCCATCAAAGGAAGTGGTGAAGCCTCCTACAACCTAGATTCTAGAAAATCTTTGAAGATGAAAGAAGTCCTTTATGTACTTGGGCTCAAGAAGAACTTACTCTCCATCTCTGCATTGGATGCAAAAGGTATGAGGGTTGCATTTGTGGATGGCCAAGTCCTAATGTGGCCAAAGAGAAAGACCATAGATGATGCAATTATGATTAGAGAGCAAGAGGGAGGTTTGTATAAATTAAAAGGACAACCTGAACATGCCATAGTGCGTGAATCCATGGATCCAAGTGAACTTTGGCATAGAAGACTTGCTCATATGCACTATAGGGCACTTCCAATTGCAAGCAAGGCTGTAGAGGGTCTTCCTGAAATCAAGACCAAACATGAAGGTGATTGCAAAGGATGTGCAAAAGGTAAGAATATTAAGAAGGCTTTCCCAAGCAGTGAAAGCAAGGCAAAAGATATCCTGGAAATCATCCACTCAGATGTATGTGGTCCTATGTCATCCAGTTCTCTAAGTGGGTATGTTTACTATCTCTCATTTATTGATGACTTCTCCAGGAAGACTTGGGTATACTTCTTGAAAAAAAAAGATGAGGTGTTTGATAAGTTCAAGGAATTCAAAACCTTGATGGAGAATCAAATTGACAAAAATATCAAAACATTTAGATTCGACAATGGTGGTGAGTTCATCTCAGGTGACTTCAAGAAGCTTTGCAGTGATTCAGGGATTAAGAGGGAGTTGACTACTCCTTATAATCCTCAACAGAATGAAGTTGCAGAAAGGAAGAACAGAACAATCATGGAAGCAGCAAGGGCAATGTTGCATGACTAGGATCTATCTATGCATCTATGGGCAGAAGCAGCTAGAACAGCTGTATATTTGCAGAACAGAACACCCCACAAGATATTGGACAACAAGACACCAGAAGAGGTCTTTTCTGGTAAGAAACCTGAAGTCAACCATCTCAGAATATTTGGTTGTCTAGTATACACTCATGTCCCAAAGGAAAATAGGACCAAACTAGATCCTTCAGGAAAGAAGGGTATCTTTGTGGGTTACAGTGAAAGCTCGAAGGCTTACAAAATATACTTTCCAGGGTTCAAGAAGATTAATGTCAGTAGGGATGTAACATTTGATGAAAACTCAACATTCATCAAATCAAGGAAGGCACCTATCGAAGTTTATGAAGAACCTAAGGAAACTAGATTTCAAGACACTACCATGACTGAATCAATTCCAGAAGTTGTTCGTGAGTTTGAAGATCCGCAAGAACCTGTAGATCCACCCTGTGAGGATAACTTTCACAAGAGGAAACCTGCATGGGCTAGAGAGCTCATTCAAGATGCAGAAAGATTTGGCATTCCAGAAGAAGAACACAGAGCAAAGAAAAGAACCAGATCACATACCAACTATGTTGCTTTACTCTGTGACATTATGAACAAAGAACCTTCCAGTTATGAAGAAGCAGTGGAAAAGAAAGAATGGAAGGATGCTATGGTTGAGGAATACCAATCAATAATGAAAAATGATGTTTGGGATGTTGTCCCAAGACCTAAAGAGAAGTCTTTTGTGACTTCCAAATGGATCTACAAAATCAAGCATGCTGTAGATGGCAGTGTAGAGAAATACAAAGCAAGATTCGTAGCTCGTGGCTTCTCTCAGAAAGAGGGAATAGATTATGAAGAAACTTTTGCACCTGTAGCCAGGTATACTTCCATCAGAATAGTACTTGCCCTGGCTGCAGCAATGAAATAGAAAATATACCAGATGGATGTCAAGACTGCTTTCTTGAATGGTGTAGTTGAAGAGGAAGTATATGTGGAGCAGCCACTCGGCTTTGAAATACATGACAAGGAGTCATATGTGTACAGATTGAAGAAAGCCTTGTATGGCTTGAAGAAAGCCCCCAGAACTTGGTATGGTAGGATGGACAGTTTCCTATCTAGTTTGGGCTTTACCAAGAGTAAAGCGGATTCCAATCTTTACTACAAGGTTGAGGAAGGAAATCCTGGGATTCTACTTCTGTACATGGATGACGTATTTGTAACAGGAGATGACAGATTGATTGCAGATACTAAGAGGAAGCTTGTTGCTGAGTTCGATATGAAATATTTGGGAATGATGCATTATTTCCTAGGTATGGAGGTGTGGTAGAATTTAGGTGGGATCTTCCTTGGTCAAGGGAAGTACTCAGTAGATATCCTGAAGAGATTTGGGATGATGGATTACAAGGCCATGGCCACACCCATGGAATCGAATCTAAAGCATCTATGTGATGCTTCATCTGAGCCGGTTGATTTCTCTATGTATTGTCAGATGATTGGGTCCTTGATGTACCTAACGAACACGAGACCAGATATTTGCTTTACAGTGAACACATTGAACCAGTTCCTGACGGATCCGACGAGTGTTCACCTAGTTGCTGTAAAGCATGTCCTGAGGTACCTGAAGGGTACAGTGGATTATGGGATCAAGTATGAAGTGAATCAAAAGTTTATCCTGCAGGGTTATGTTGATTCAGATTGCGTTGGCAGTGCTGCAGATAGGAAGAGCACATCTGGGTGCTGCTTCAATATGGGATCAAGTGTGATCTCTTGGTTTAGCAAGAAGCAGTCCTACGTAGCACTGAGTACAGCTGAGGCAGAGTATGTTGCAGCCTTCTCAGCTAGTTGTGAGGCAGTATGGCTATGGAAGCTACTGTCTGAGTTATTTGATCTCCCATTGGATGCTACTGGTATATTTTGCGATAACCAGAGTTGTGTGAAGCTGTCTGAGAACCCAGTGTTTCATGATAGGTCGAAACACATAGAGATCAAATATCACTATATCAGGGATATGGTGCAGAGAGGATCCGTGAAGCTCCTGTATGTTGCGACGGACGAGCAGATTGCAGATGTGCTGACGAAGCCACTAGCCAGGGTGAAGTTCGAGTACTTCAGGGAGAGGCTTAGTGTTCTTCAGATCGACGACACTTCGAGGAAGAAGTGATGGACACATTTGCTGAAGAAATTCCAAGCATGTTGGAAGGAGGATCCTTCACATGGCTGTGGATGTAAGCGTTGGATGATGAGCATCAGGATGATGCTCCAATTACTGCTTTGTATATGCATCATGTTGATGCTGGATATGATCAGTTGGATCATTTATATTTGTATGTATGTATGCATCGTGTTGATGCTGGATATGATCAGTTGGATCATTTATATGTATATATGCATCATGTTGGATGCTGGATATGATCGGTTGGATCATTTGTATGTATTTGTATATGCATTATGTTCGATGCTTGGACCATGTATCTGTATATGTATCAGGTGGATACATTGTTTGATCAGGTAGATCATGTATGTTGATATGTATCATGTATTTTTATTTGTATCAGGTGGATACACTGTATGATCAAATGGATCATGTATGATGATATGTATCAGGTAGATACTTGGTATGCATCAGGTGGATGCATTGTATGATTAGGTTGATCATGATGATGAGCTTCAGGATGTTGCTCCAGATGATATGTACCAGGATGGTACAAGTGATGATGATCTGTATGATCATGGGCATTAGGATGATGCCTCGTGCGATGATGATCCGTTGGATCATGAGTTTCAGGTTGATACTTGGAGGTCAGAGATGATATGTGGCAGGTTGTGAAAATAGCATGTAATCAGTCCTGGGAGATCTTTCTGGTCATGCTGCGGCACATAAATGTTCCTGGGGTACTCTTTCAGGTATTTCTATGTAGTATGTAATCAGTCCTCAGATATCCGATAAGTTGAGCTGTGTGCTCGTAATCAGTCCTAGCATGAGGTATTACTACGGAGACATTTAATCAGTCCTAGAGATCCGAGAGGTTGAGCTGTGTGCTCGTAATTAGTCTTGGGATGCTCTTTAGAGATCTTGCCAGTCATGCTGCGGCACATAAATGTTCCTGGGATGCTCTTTAAAGTTTTTGTCTATCCACATGTAATCAGTCCTGGAGATCTGAGAGGCTGAGATGTATGCTTGTAATAAGTCCTGGGATGCTCTTTAGAGGTCTTGCCGATCGTGCTACGACACATAAATGTTCCTTGGATGCTCTTTAAAGGTATTGTGGAGGAGATGCATGTAATCAGTCCTGGGAGATCTTTTCGGTCGTGCTTAGGCACATAAATGTTCCTGGGATACTCTTTTCGGTATTGCATCCACACATAAAATTAGTCCTGAGAGGCCACCTCTATCAGACCGTTCGCACAGATGATGAAGACCTGGAGGTGGTGGGCCTACATCCAGTATGAAAAAGGACTGGCTCTGTAGAACTTCCTATGACGAGTAGAGTCAAAGATTGGTTGAGATAGCAGCAGCAGTGATGATAATGATGACGATGCATCGATGACGATGATCCCGAGAAGAAGACTTGTCTAGCAGAATTGTGTCGAGAAATACCTTCCTAGTTAAGAGGGAGAGTTGATGTATATGTAACTTCGGAATGTATTTCATCTATGTATTTCATATATATTTATTGTACCCTTATAAGAGATGTGTTATTCCTCTATAAGGAAGTGTCGTCATGTGGATTGACAAGTGTCGCAAGTGTGTGTACTTGCCGATGGGTTATTAGACCACCATGTGTGGGGTCGGCCCTGAAATATATATTATATTGTGGATGTATCTAGATAGACAAGTCGGCCCCATAGTGTAACTGGGAAAACAGGTTAAGTATAAATAGAGATCGGGAGATCTATATTTGGATCATTTGGAAAGACACACTTCTCTCACTCAGAAAGTGGCACACTAGTGAGGAGGAGGATCATCTACTCTAGGAGACTATCTCAAGTGTATTTTGGTTGTACTTTAGTTGAGCCATTGCTCTCTCTATCTCTGAGGAAGTTGTGGGGTTTTTCACCTTAGGGTTTTCCCCACGGAAACTCTGTGTCTCTTGTCTCTCATGCTTTTGATTCTTGTGATGCTTGTCATTCTTATTGTGATTTTTATGCATTGATATACTGTATATGTTATTCTCTTAGTAAATATCCAAGAGTATTGTGAATTAATGCTCAAAATTTAACATGGATGAGATGCAAAGCATTATGGACATCCAGGTTGGCATCCGTGAAGTTGAACGTATGAGTAAAGCACACTGTCAATTCTATGCAGGTGGTAATTTCCCCTTGCAATTCGGCTACAGTATACCATGATCAGAACATTTCATCAAACATATGGATAAAGGCATGGACCCACTCATCCTTCGGTTGCGATGCTCACAACATCTGACATTCCATCAAATGACTGCCAGGGTCATTCCATCCACCATATTTCCCTACGTGGTAAACTTCGGTGTCACCAAAGCGAACCGTCATTAGTCTTCAACACTACGACCATCCTGCAATTGACCTCTTATGTGTCACCCACCAGCGTGCTTAAACAGCCTTCAGTGCTTCCTCCAATGCTAGCAATCGTTGTGGTTCTGAGACATTTTCCTCGAATGCCACAAGAAAATCAGACAAGTCGAGTAGTATTTCATATATTGGCAGTGCAACAGTCTCAGTCACTATGCGGCATAATGACTACGTGACTAACCCACACTTACAGAGCGACACCTCATGCAAGCGGTTCTGCCAATTCTCTAATGCGTCATCCGAGTCGAAAGATGCAGAGCTGAAGCTGCACCACTCAAGCTCACCATTGGCAGTCGAATGAATATAATCTTCTAAAATTTTGTATGCCTGGTCCCATTCACTAGAATCATCGTCCTTTACTGGTTCAATATACCTGCGTCCTTTAGCCGAATCCAACAGATCTATGACTCTGAGGTTGTGATTTTCAAAAGTCATCATCCGCTTCTTAAAGTTGATTACTGTTGCACTGTCATTAGCCCATCCAATCTCGAGCAACGCGGAATAGGAACTTCCCCCTTCAACTACTTCAATCATGTCAAAAAATGCGTATGTCTTCATTCCCTTGATGTCCACAACTAGGCGTGGAACTCTCCCAATTGGTGTTACCTTTTCCTGATTAGCGAGATGGAGCTGTATGGGAGACCAGCTCAACGTGGGACTCCCCATTTTCTGCCAGGACTGCTTGGTTAAGAAGTTGACATCCGAACCAAGATCCATAATAACCGAATCAACTTTGTAGTCTCCAATTTGAATGTTCATGCGCATCTCCTTACAAGTCTTCTGCCTCTGTAAGGAGTTTAGCGCGGACTCTTTCCATCCCCTGGCTAATCGCTGCAACACTCCCTCAATTTAACCAAGGGCATCATGATCCCTTGCCAAAGATAAACAACTCTCAAAAAATTTCTGCAAGGCCCCAGACTGTCTTGATGGTCCATCCTTCGAAGTGGCATAAAAAACAGGAGGCATATCACAAACAATGGCCTTACCGCAATCTTTTTCCATCACACGTTGCGCCTGAAAGAATGCATCACGCTCGGAATCAATGTTAAAGGAAACCTTCTTCTGCCCTACTACCTAGATGAGTGGATGCAGACTATCTTAACCTGTTGTCGCACCTCTGTGAGTGATGACTGCGACTACAACATCTTGTTTCCTTGACTATGTGGAAATTGTTGCGATAGTCACACCCTGAGTATGACTCAACGACGGATTCCCATGTTGATTCATATTCTGGTTGGCATTATGATTTGCTTGTTGGTTCTGGTTCTACGACGGGTTTTGGTTCTACACTAGTTCCTGCACTTAGTTCTGGTTCTGTAACTACGGAACATTCCCCTCTTGCCATCGTGTAATCAACTGTGGATAGTTTTCAATAGTGTGATCAACAACAAAACAAAATGTACATTGTATCTGCAATTGTGGGTACTCTCGCTGGTACTATCCCCACACTCCGCAATGGTAACACTAGACAGGTCCTCGACCCCCTCGTCCTCCTCTGCGACCAAATCCTCCGCCGCGTCCTCCCCGGAAGCCTCCACGGAATCCCTCCTGCTGCTGGCACTGTGGTTGGTTAAACTGCTACTGCATGGGATTCAGTTCCAGTTGCTCGGCTTGCACGTACTGTGTCTATTGAACGTACTGTGGCTACTGTGGAGCCATCTGCATCTGAGCATATTGCGGCATAAACTGTTGCGATTGTTGCTGCGGTACAAACTGCACCTGTGGTTGAGGTAGCAGCTGGGCTACCTGTGGCTATGGTTGCGGTTGTTGTACAACACGCTGGTTGTCCTTTACATAGAATGCATCATAAGTTCGCTCCTAAAGTAACCCATACGACTGGCAGTCCTTGTCTTCATGTCCCACAGATTTGCAGACGGTATAATACAGATTCATCAGTTTTGTGACCATCTTCTGCATGTATTGAAACTCCTCATGACGGTTCCCATATACCTAACATATGCGACACCACGGCATACCACCTCCGCTCAATGGATTTGGTGCCCCTGAAACCAGATAATTGCAGAAGTCTGGGCAATTATCCTTAGTATGCTCCTCTCTGCGACATCGCGTACACCATACTTCTTCTCCTTGTTCCTTGCCCTTCTTAAGATCTTCCAGCTGTATTATCAAGTTGGCCAAATGCATCTAAATTTGTGACATACCGGCTGCATTATCTCCGATCGGTGAAGTTTCTAACCGCATTGCGATTTCCAGGGCTTGGCATCAGTGGTAGCTGAATATGCGGGAGTAATGCTGCAATGAACCATTCTATATGCTAGACATTGCTCATGTTGAAACTGATTGTTAACATGCAAAAAGTGCTCATTAGCTCATTTCCTGATTCACATGACCCATTTGTCCACTTTTCCTACTATTTTAGCCTCTAAAACCTTCAAAAGGCCACCAAAAAGACCAAAATACATCTTTTTCTCCTCAAAATATTTATTTTTCCTCAAAAAATACAAAAAACCCTAAAAAAGGGTCCAAAATTCCCAAAAATAAATCAAAAGGGAATAATATTAAAAACATATTCAAAAATAAGAAAAAGAGGGAAAAAGAGGCGTAAACTATTTTTAGCAATACTATTGGTTTCCTCAAACCATGGTTGTATTCTCCATCACCAAAAAACTATAAAAAGGTGATAGGGGCTCCTCATTATCCATCCACATTCATCCTATCCTTATGTTTCCCATTTCACTCCTGAGATCTTGAGCCTCCATTTGAGCTTAGATCCACTTTTGGAGTACCCTTTATGGCCATTCTCCCATTAGCATCTTGGAGAAGAGAAAGACCTTTGGAGCACTGGAGCATCTCACTAGTGCAGCTGCTCAGATTCAACCATCCTCACCACTTGAGGTAACATGATTATTGTAAAGCTATTTTTTTCATAAATAAAGAATTTGTTTTGCATACAAATCTGAGTCTTTTACCATTTACTTTCAATTTTTTTATATGAACATGCTAGATTAACTTTTTACTGTCTTATATCTTAGATTAATTCTAATTTTTGCTTTAGTTTTTTATTGTTTCAATCAAAACTGCTACTACAAGTTAGTAGGTGCTCTTTAGCACATGCTTGGGTGAAAACCCAAGCAACACTGACCCTTGCCATCAGCGTTATAAATCGCGGTCATAAATCCCACACAGTTTCATTGGGATACTGCTTAATCTCTTCGAGTTTTGTAATGTACTGTGATTTAGATTTAGGTTTTTTAAACTCAACAATCAATCCAATTCTAACTTCATCCAGCGTCTTCTCTAGAGCACCTACAGGAACCTGCACAAATTTCATGAACCAGTCTAATGCACGACCCCGAATAGTTGTCGCCAATTGCCCTTTCTTGGTGTTATCATCAGTAATTTGCTTCACAGTTCATACTGCTTCATATAAAAACCAGTACTACCCAAGATTATCTGTTCCATTTCCATGGAACAGCGGTAACTTTGTATCCTAGCCCGCCATCCTGGGATTCCTTCCTCTAGTCGCTGAGCTATTAGCAATTAAATTTTGTTGATTTGATGAACACGGTGGTGTCGAAGTTGTATTTCTCACTGGTTGAGAGATAGTGATCGGATTTGTGGGTACGTTGGTGTTGGGGTTTGGTCCGACCTCTATCCTGGGCATAGCTTGGTTTTCATTTTTGGAATTGTGAGGTCGCTTTGTCCCATGTGGTCTTCCTTCGCGGCCTTTCATTTCGATCACAGCATGACCTTCTCCTGTCCTCTACCTCTTCTCTTGTCGAAACCTTGCTCCTACCCTTGTAAGACCACTCTCTTCCTCGGCTTCCCTCACAGTCTCGCCATGACCTACACCCATCTACCCATTATCATTCCATGTACTTCCCCCTTGCCGTCGCAGTACCCACAGCCTCCGCCCACTATGGTTTTTACTGATCAAGATGCATCTTCAATATGCCCTTTTTGCAAATGAGCATCTTAATGGACAGCTATAGCGACAACAGAAACCTTCCCCGTGGTTCACGGAAGAAATATCTTTTAGCTTCACTATAGGATTTGTTCGTATCAACCACAAACTCGGTGATATAGCCTTCCAGTATGATGCCAAGCCACATTTCGATAGCCCGCGATGCTTTGTTGTTGACTTCTTGTAGTTCCTGGATCAGTTCTGGTGTCTAGGATGTCAGCTCACCCCCTTGGAAGTTCCTCTTCTGGAAGGTCAATTTTTCCAACCACTCAAACAAGATGACTGGGAATTCGTAGAAAAAGTATTCGTGTGGTCCATCATGGATGTACCTTTCCACCCACTGATCTGTTGTTGGCCGAGGGTTTCAGTTTTCTTTTTCAGCAAACTCTTGCAACTTCTGATTGAACCAGCCTTGTATTTCCAGTTTCATCGGGTGCCACAACCTATCCTCCTTTCCCTTCGTGCTACAGTCCCAGCAATAGAACCATTTGTTGACGCAAAGCCAGTCGATAGGGGTTCTAGATGCTGTCGACACCAACCCACCGTGATCTCCCTGAGCACCGGACCATACAGGTTTTACCCCGTCCAATAACACCTGCGAAGCAGATGAGGTCTCACCCAAGATGTTCAAGGGATATTTGACGGAACCATGCTTCCGCCGAATGAAGGAGGATGTTGTGGCTCAATTACTTAACTTATTGCAACATTCAGGATTAGATCTAACACATTCGACTCAGGCATTGCGATATCATTTAACAGATCCATCATTGATAGAACTATAAATATACAATAGATATAATAGTAAATCATTAATTGCAACAAGGAAACATCACATCATTCATCAAGTCATATAACAAATTTACCATAGAAATATGGGAACGACACAAAGGTTCTACTCAAAAACTCTGTCACATCATATTATCTTCGCAACATCCAGATACAACAAAATACTCAGCATCGGATCAAGATCTCTCAGATGTCAAGATTCAACAATCATGTTCTCCAAAAGATGATCTGTCAACACTTACAAACCTACATCTATTTATAGGCTTACACGTTTACATTTGTGGTCCACTTAGGCAACCGCCTAACTACTTCTTAACAACTTCTACAAAAACTAACCCAACATACCACATAATGTCGTCAAATGACCAAAAACCCCCATAGTGCGGTCTAAATGACCCAAAATATACATGACATGGTCCAAATGAACCAAAACTAAACACTATGTGGTCCAAATGACCCAAATACTTGTCGTCTTGCTCTCCACTTTCCTCCTTCCATGGTATCTTCGACCTTGCGCAACATCCACGATGCTACAATGCTGACTCACCAAACTGCCATCCAACACATTCCCTCAAAGCATTGACCGACTGAGGATCATTTGTCGCTTGGAAATCTTCTAATTCATGCTCCCTCTCCTTCCATAGCACCATCCTAATTGGTAAATCCTGCATGGACATCAATTTAAGAAGCATTAGAACCATTTCATGACAACAAAATCCAATTTTTGGCTTGAATTATAATTTTTTTGGGTTGCTCTACCGTCGAAGCACCCCAAATTTGGAAACAGGGAATCAACAAAACACTTATCCCATTCAGGATATGCGTCACTGTTGGATGATGCACTTCCCAAAAGGGATAAGTGCATTACTCGGGGAATGCACTTTCCCCCTGTAAAACGACCCTTAAAACCACTAAAATTTGCATAAAAACAAGAAATTCGATTATGAAATTTAAGAGTATGAGTAGGATTACCTAGATATGATGGAATGCGGAATGGTTGATCAACGCTCCCGCAATCCCCACAACAATTTTGAGCTAAAAAGGGCTTTTCACTCACTCCCAACTTGGTAAAAAACACAACGGTAAATAATTTTTAATTTTTACCCTTTTTAACATTCAAAATGGAATATTCCAAGTTTGATTTTTATTATTCCAAGTGGTTTTTTACTAAGTTGACTATATTTTTGTGTTTTAATCTACATATTGGCTATAAAACTTGTTGCAAAGCTTGCAGGTTGAGGTTAATAACATTTGACTATGACTGAGATCATTTTCTACTTTTTCATGCTCCTCGTTAAATATGAAAAAGCTTCCGAGTGATTTTTAATACCATTATCATGCTCGCTAAACTCAAGAACAAAAGGTGTCGAGCTTAGTATTTGTTCCTTCTCTTACTCGTAAATACATGAGAATAAGTCACCGAGTTTACTTTTATCTCTTTTTTGGGCTCGTAAAATTGTTACGAAAAATGAACCCCCCTGGAGTTTCCTTTAAGCTCTTTTTAGATTCCCGAAATATGAAGAGATTTCCAACCAAGTTTGTCTCTTTCACGCTTGTAAAATGATGAGAAAAGTCATCTACGCGGTGATAGTTTACCCCTTTTCCGGACCGTGCGGACTATTTACAAAAAAATGAATACTTTGGTCAACATTTGACTAGAACAGTTCTTGCGGGTATTATTTTATACTTTTTCGGACCTTAGGGACTAAATCTACAAAAAAGTACACCTTGGAGTTTCCTTTGGTATTTTTCAGACTCTCTAAACATGAAATGACGTTGCGTTTTCCTTCTATGGACTCGTAAAACCAAATAGTGATGGCCCCTTATAGGGATGAACCCCTCCTTTCTCAGGTTCATAAAACATGTGATATTGGACTCGTCCAAAGGATGAGCTATATCAATCATCTGTTATCCTCCTCAATCTCATTAATAAACAAAGAGGTACTCGCCAATCATGATGGGGAATAAGGAAAGAGTGTGTATCTACCTGTAGTAATGGAAGCTTATAGTCTCCCTTAGACATGGCACTTGTTTGCATTTCATTAAAACAACTTAGATGATCTGCTTGTCCTCGAGACATACCATTTCCTTGATTTATTCCACTCCTTTGGGTCATCTCAAGAATGCATCAATCATGTGTTGTATTACGCCTTGGTATCCATCTTGTCATGTCAATGCATCCAAATCATGCCATTCCATGTTCAATGTAATTCTATTTTTGTGTCAACCTCTGCAACCATTATACCTTCCTTTGTGTCGATCACCCCTTAGTCAGTCTCAAAAGTTACTCTATAGTTCGATCTACTTCAAAAATATCTTTGATATTATTTTGTTTCGATTATGGGGGAAACATCATGGCCCTCCTTCAACGGGTTTATCTTTGTCAGATTCAACAAATCATCCAACGATTAGACCTAGAAACCAAGTCAAGTACCTTGGACCTGCATGCCTTGTTAGAATTTTGATAATTTCATTCAAATATTATCTAGGATCTTAACTGAGAGAACAACATGTATAGCATATCAAACACAAGAGACAAGAGACACAAAGCATTTCACCAGGGAAACCATAAAGGAGAAAACACCGCAACTTCCTCAGAGATAGAATAAGCTCAATTACAAAGATCACAAAGATGAAACCCCCAAAAATAGATGTCTTCAGCACCTACTCCTCCTCCAGTTGTGCGCACTCCTCTCTCTCAACTATGCGAGTTGGATGTGTGAGTGAATGAATGAATAAATAGAGAGGTGCTCCTCTCTATTTATACTTTACCTTTACTTTCCTTTTACTCTAACTGGGCCGACCTCCCTTAGGAGAGTCTAATAACCCATTACCACTTGTCACTGGGCCGACCCCACTAGGGTGGTCTAATAACCATTTAACTCATACAGGGCCGACCCCACCAAGGTGGTCTAATAACCCATCAAGTATAAGTTACGACACTTACAATATGACTTACGACACTTGCAAATACAAAGGACGACACTTCCAATCGGAGGAATAAGACATCTCCATTGGGGATACAATAAAGTACAAATGTAATGCATATAATATACAAGTGAATATCTTCCGAAGTTAAAAATACATCAACACTCCCTCTTAACTAGGAAGGTAATCTCTTAACACATGTCATCAAAACATATAGGCACAAGTCTTCAATACTGGAGCTAGATCATCGTTACTGGATCACTGGAGCATCATCGTCACTACTGTTGTACTCATCATCTCGATCACTGGTGCTATCTCTCAATTCTTCTCGTCATAGGAAGTTCTACAGAGCCATCCCTTTTTCATGTTGGATTTAGGCCTAGCCTCCATGTAGGTCTTCATCATCTCTGCGAGCATCCTATCCTGTGGAATCTCAGGACTAATTATGTGCATATTCAAAACCTCGAAATAGCATCGCAGGACTGATTACGAGCTACTACTCAACCTATAGGATCTCCCAGGGACCTATTATATGTAGACTCGCAAAACCTTGAAAGAGAATCTCGGGACTGATTACGAGCTTATTGCTCAACCTATAGGATCTCCTAGGGACCTGTTACATGCGAAAAAACAAAACCTCGAAAGAGCATCCCAGGACTGATTACGAGCTTACTGCTCAACCTGTAGGATCTCCCAGGGACCTATTACATGCTATCAGGAAAAACCTCGAAAGAGAATCCCATGACAGATTACGAGCTTACTGCTCAACCTATAGGATCTCCTAGGGACCTATTACATGCCACTACACAAATTGCAACATATTGTGAAGAACCTACAACAATTAATTAATGAGAATACACAAGATAGAAAAAATAACAGAACTCATAATCGCTTTTATTGATCGCAGGCCACTTCGAGCAGGCAACCTCCTTTGGGAAATCTCAATACAAATAAATTCACGGTACCTTCATTGGTCTCAACACAAACTTATATACTAAGTCTAGGTTCCAATACCATGGGTCAATACCATGTGTCAATACAAACCATGGGCCAATACAAAATATGGATCAACAATTACTACGGGACGACTTACAAAGCATATGCGTCCAACAACAATAAGACAAAATATGGATCAACAAATACTATGGGACGACTTACAAAGCATATGCATCCAACAACAATATACTAACAAAGTAAATAGAAGGGTTGACATGGGTTCCTAACATCCCCTCTCCCTTAGAAAAAGATTTGTCCTCAAAGCTTTAGATGTGGAAATTGATGCAGAATCTGAAGGAGTGGTTCCCCTGCAGCATCCTCGGGTTGCATTCCAGGCCACTGACGCCTTTTGAGTTCCAAGGAGGGTTGCTTGGAAGGATGTAGACGAAGAAGAACCATATCATCTGCATGAAAAGTGTGCTCAGAACGGTGCTGATTGGCTTGTTGTTTCAGTCGAATTCTTTCCATGTGAAGATTGTCCTATAGAATGAGAAGAATCTGATCGCGGTTTCGAAGAACCGAGTCAATTTCCTGAACTAGGGAGCTGCTGAGGGTGTATGGAAGAAGAATTGGTGGTGCCTCTCCATAGATTGCTTCATATGGTGTCCTTTTGGATGTGGTATTGTACCCCTGGAGCGGTTCTAGGAAATCCATAGAAATAGTTGTCCAAATCTATGTAGGGATGGGCAAGGGTTCGAGCAGTCCCGAAAGGAGTGTCGTTTCACCCTTGTTGACCTGGAAAGTATCACAGTCAGCTACCATCTGTTAAATTGTCATTTTCAGTCCCTGCCAAAAGAAGGTACATTGTTCCCAGTCATACATTTTGAGGAACCCAGAGTGCCCTACTGATAAAGAAGCATGGAGTTCATAGAAGAGATAGCCCTGTTGAACAGATTGCAACCAATTTGGAACAAGAAGAGAAATAATTGTAAGAGAAACTCGGTCATCAAATGTGCGAGAAGGAGCATCTGCCACCATATTGTCCTTACCCTTCTTGTAAGTGATCACATAGGCATAACCCATGAGTTGGATAACCCATTTCAAGTGTGTTGGGGAGGAGACCCATTATTCTAGGAAAATTTCCAGACGCTAGAGATTGGCCTTGGTGCAGAAATAATTCCCTAATAGGTATGGCTTCCACTTTTGTACTACATGAAAAATAGCCATCATTTCCTGCTGAGATGTAGATGCGGATAAATTCTTACCGGAAAGGTCTCTTGAAGGCGACAAGCCCATTGGTTCAGCAAGGACACCTGCATATCTATCCAAGGAAGTAGGGGAGACCATTGATGGGTGCATCTGAATGGAATGGAGTTGAGTGATGACACCATGTGAATTCTTCTTAAGGATATTTTCCAGGCGATGTGAACTGATGAGGTGGAGAGACCCTTGTTGTAAGCCCTTAAATTTGTGTTGTTTTCCATTGACTCAAAACTACATCCAAAGTTCAGCAAAATCCCATAAGATGGGGCCAAGTGTGCATAACCATTGAACACCCAAAACCACATCACATCTGCCTAGGGACAAGGCAAACATGTCAGAGTGCATGTTATAATCTTCTAGAGAGATACGCACATTGTGACACTTCCGCTTGCAAGGTAAGGTGCCCCCATTGGCAACCATGACTTCAAAGTTGGAGCAAGGATGGACAAAACATTCAGCATGTTTGGTGATCCGAGGGTCAATGAAGTTATGAGTGCTACTAGAATCAATGAGTATTGTAAGAGGAAGCTTCTTGAAGTAACCCCTGACCCGCATTGTTTGGGGGGTGGTGACACCAGATAAAGCATGGAGAGATATCTCTAGTTGTTCATCCTGAGATGGGGGGTCAATAGGAAGCTCTTGAATGTCGACCTGATCATCCATTTTATCTGGAGCTTCTTCACCAATTTTAGAGGTAGGAGGAGAATCCATATCCAAGAGATAGAGATTTTGTTGAACACATCTATGTCCCCGAGTGAATTTCTCATCACAATTATAACAAATCCCTTTTTCTCTACATGCCTGCATCTATGTTTTAGACAAATGCTTGATAGGATTTGGTCGAGGAGCTGGCAGGATGGGAGGTTGTTGAGAACCCATATTTCAGAAGGGAACAAAAGTGGGTTTGGAGCGCTGTTGGGCTACAATCTTGTCTTCTGCCAACTTAGACAACCCTAGGACTTCCATCATTATGTTAGGATAGAACATTTTAACCTCTGACCGGATTTCATCCTTAAGAGCACTGATAATACAACTCCTGTAGAATTCATCATACAATCCTTCTATGTGATTGGTTAGTTTCTCAAATTTTGTTTGATACTCTCTCACAATGCCACTTTGACAAAGTTTAGTGAGTGCTCCGGTTATTGGGTCCAGGAAATGCCCCTTTTTGGCCACCTTTATTACATCATTTTTCCTTGATTCCATCCTACTTTCATGAGCTATATCCATGTCTTTTCCAGATCAATCAATGATATTGACAGGTATAATTTGTTATTGCCTTATTTATTTTTATGCCTAAGATTGTGAAGATTCGAGTCCTGGCCTTTGGTTTATGCTAACACTTGTGAGTTTATTTAGTTCAAGTCTAAAGCGCAGGTGTATCAGCCCGGTAGCACCAGCTGTTACTCTTCCAAGCATAATTATTCATACTCCAAGGAACAATGCATCCTCCACGTGAGTTGTAACAGATCCTTGTTATAACAGAATCTACTGAAATAGAACCTAGCTGCGACAGACAGGTCAGGTGCCAGTTGTTGAGTCTGTTGATCTATTGATTGCTCGAGCAACAACATTATTCATGGTTAACATCCTTGTGTAACATGGCTGTATCAGTTAGCTGTAACTTCGCATCATGAAGATCAGAGATCTTCATTACTGCGCGATTTTAGTGGATCTGAAACTGTATCTTCTTGGTATAAATTCCAAAAGGCTCTCGTAGCCTGGGGTTGGACAATCATTACTATGTGTAAGCTATAACAGAGCATTGAGACTCATGATTTCCATTATTAATATAAGAGCAGAGTTCTTCACTTCTATGTTTTAATTAGCTGTGACTCTCGGTGTCTCTGTTAGAAGGCCAGGGCCCGCCTTCTCACAGAGATAGCCGGTTTAAGTAGATAGAGTAGTTCAGTTTTACTTCTATTGTGTGGTGTGGAATGATTGCAGACATTAGTAGTAGCTGTAATAGAGTTAGCTTTCCTTTCTGGTAGTTTATCACTGCATCTTGAATAGCTGTAGCAGAGTGGTGTGACAGTCGACTGTGTAGGATAAATTACTTAATTTGCATGTGTGTTTTAATTAGCTGTGACAGCCAAGCTCAATCCCAATCATCTTCTAGTTGTTTATGCTTTCTAGGATTTCCAGTAATTATCAGTCGGAATTCAAGCTTGTGTTTTAATTATGGTTGTTGTTGTATATTCAATTACATTCATAGATTAGACAGATAATGGTGGAATTATAATAGCTATTGGATAGATCATTTTGGTAAAGATTGAATGCTGTAGTTTGATAATTATAGGATTTAACTTCTTGCAAAAGTAATCTAGCTTCATTTTATCATTAGATCATTAACTTGCTGGGTTGATTTCTGTAGGGAAGTTGCTTCATTTGGATTCTTAGATGTATGAATTAGATTAGTGTTCTTAGGGAATGAGTTGGCTGGACACATAGGTAGGATCATCATTTACATTCAGCAAATCAACTGCTTGATTTGTTTATGCATATACTGTGCTTATTGCGTTTGAAATAAAAGACCTTCATGGGTTTGACAAATTAGATTGACCATTCTGTGTGTTAGCTTTAATTAACTAACATATAGAGTGACCAACATTTTGGCGCCGTTGTCGGGAATGGTAATAGATAGAAAGAGTTAGTAGTTGGTTTCATTTGATTTTATTTTAGTTCAATTTTTTACAGCATGCATGAATACAAGAAAAAAAATCGGGAACCCCCTTTGAATACTAACATTGCAGGTGGAAGAGGTCGAGGTCATAATGCAGGTCAGGGAAGACACACATATATTGATGAGATAATTGCTAGAGCTGATTCTTTCACTAGACCACCGCGGACCTCTACAGGCAGGGGAAACTCTGTTCCTCCCAATCTTGAACATTCAGCATCCACAGTGGAGAATAACACGAGACCTTCAACTCTTGTTGCATAAAGTAAACCTCCTGAAGATAAGGGAAGTGTTGTAGGTGTACCATATAAAGAGGAGATTTATCATATTGACGGAACTATAGCTACTAAAGAGGTGTGGTTGGAGACTCATAGAATCACAGAGGAAGAAAGAAGGCAAAGAGAAGAGAGGAGAAAAGAGGAAGAAGCTAAAGCAGAGGAAGAATGCATAAAAGAGATTGTTGAATTTTGGACTAGAACCATGGCTGGTAGAGAACAGGGGGGTGAGAATGAACATGAGGATCGCTGGGAGGAAGAAGGAGAAAATAATCAGCCTGGTACTATTGTGGATACATTAGAATTCCCTATCCTTCAGACACCTGGGGCAGCTCCTATGAAGAATATCTCACCATCAGTGCTCCCTAATTTTCATGGTAAGTCCTCTGAGGATCCTGATGAGTTTCTTTTTGAGTTTGATATCCTCTGTCACAGCTATGATTACACCTCTAGTGCTCAAAAGCTGAAGCTATTCCCAGCCACCTTGAAAGGAAATGCTCTGCGCTGGTTCATGAGTTTGGGTCATGAGACCATTACTACTTGGGACCAAATGAAGAACACCTTCCTTTCTAAATATCAAGAATATTGAAGAACTAGAGATAGAAAGGAAGAGTTGTTTAAAATGGTTCAGAAGGATGAAGAGAGTTTGGAAGACTTTGTGGAGAGATTGCTGTACAATTTGCAAATATCTAGTCAGGCTGAGATTGGAAAGGATGTGCTCAAGATTGTCTTGCTAAGAGGAATTAGAGGAGATTGCCTTGATATGTTGAATCTGCTTGGGAAAGGGGATATATTGAAGGAACCTTTTGAAAAGATTGTTGAATTATGTCAAAGGTACTCCAGGGGATCTTCCAGAACCAACAAATGAGACAAAGACCGAGATCAGGATGTCTTTACTAGGACTCAGAAGTCAGCTAGTGGAGGTGCCACTCGAGCATAAATAGGAAACCTACTGGATAACTTTAAAACATACATGATGAGCTCCATTTCCTCAGAGCTGGATGCCATGAGGGAAAAGCAAAACAGGTAGTAGAAGATCTTACACTTGGGGTATTCTGTCCTAAATGTAGGAAGAAGCATCCACTAAAGGAGTGCCTGTTGGAAAAAGCAGAGGTATGTAGGATATGTGAACTCGAGCATGACACTAAGGAGTGTCTTTCATTACCTAAGGTTAAAGTAGTCCTGCAGGCATCTATTCCAGATGTACAACCAACATAGTTTATGGCACAGAAGAAACCATGGCAGCCTAGGAACCAAGGTATGAATCTAGATCCAGCATTTTTCCTGCATAATATGAATGGAATAAACAGCATGCATAATATGAATACACAATTCCCTTTGCATTATTCCAACAACCAGTGGCCTCCATCTCAGAACTCAATGCAAAATCCTAATTCATGGGCACCGTGGCAACAACAGTCAAACCAAGCTCCTTGGAATTCCAATTGGAGAAACTCTTACAAAGGAAATAAATTTCCCCATCACCAGACTTAGTATCAACAGTACCCTCCTCAACAGTATCAGCATCAACAGTATCAACAACCACAGCTCCCTTTCCAGACTCAATGCCGCACCTATGAATGCACCACTTCGACCACAACTACCTACACAACCTAACCCGAACCCAAACAATAAAGCAGTCCATCAATTTGAGACTTCCAACATGCCTGCGTATTCCATTACTCAGATTCCCTACAATGATATACAACTATGATCAGGGAGGGTAGTGGAGCCTATTATCACTGAGGATGTCTCATCCCCAGTGATTGAAACTGGAGTAAATTAACACTATTCAGCAAGCCCCATTATCGAGGATGCTGATACTCCTACTGAAGCAGTAGCTGGAACTCAGGAAACAACACACAATCTGTCACATCCTACAGAGTCGAATATAGAACCACCATACCCTGAATGATTGCAGCTATAGAAAACAGTGGAACAGCCCCGATTTGATCTCGTGGGAGAGTTGAAAAATTTATATGTTAAAATTCCATTGTTACAGGCCCTCCATGATGTGCCCATTTATGCTAAGACAGTTAAAGATTTGTGTGTCAAGAAACCAGGGAGAAGGCCCAGGGATCCTCCCACTGTCCACGTGCTAGAAAAACTTTCAGAATTAATAATGGGAAAGGCCCCTATGGCAAAGTACGATGACCCTGGGAGCCCGACTGTTACGGTGCACATAGGGAACACACAAATTCCAAATGTATTGGTGGATTTGGGTGCAACTATTAACGTTATGACCATAGAGACTGTGAAGAAATTGGGACTCGCTAATTTGCGGGCAACCCCTACTGTTTTGGAACTTGCTAATAGATCAATGATCAAGCCTGAAGGAATTATAGATGACCTCGTAATCTCAGTTGACTTGTGGGAATACCCTGCGGATTTTTTTGTATTACAGCCAAAATCTCAGTTGGGAGGACACCCACTGATCCTGGGAAGACTGTGGTTGGCCACAGCTAATGCCTGTATCTGCTGTCGGTCAGCTTCTATGACCATTTCAGGCAGGACTGAGATCAAGAATCTAACCCTGTACCCTCCAGCTCGACCAAGCATAGAGGTCGAGACTCCATTATGGGCAGATTTGGAGGAGGAAGAGGGTGTTCAGCCACTATTAACCATAGGGAGAGCCTTGACATTTAAAGATGAAACAGAGGATGATGCCATTAATAGTTTCATCAGTGAGCCCACGTCAGTCAATAAGAATGTCTATCAGATCTTAGACAGTACTTTAGCTACAACAGAACAATAAAATCTTACAGAAGAAACTCTGATCTGTGATGATAATGTAATTCCAGCACTTAAGAGTTCGAAGAGTGTTCCAGTGGAAATTGAGCCAGGAAAAACATTGAATATCAATCCTAATCTGGCACCTATCGAGCTGGAACAGCTAGTCTGTTGAAACAGCGTAGGGGAGCTTTTGCTTGGGAGTACACAGACATGAAAGGAATTCCTTCTCATATTTGCACTCATAATATCTATATTAAGAGCGACGCCAGGCCTGTATTCCAACCCCAACGAAGGATGAATCCAAACCTAAGCAACATAGTGAAAGAGGAAATCCAGAAGCTATTGGAAGCTAGATTCATATATCCAATTTCAGATAGTGAGTGGGTTTCTCCACTTATGATCGTACCAAAGAAGAATGGGAAATGGAGGGTCTACGTGGATTACAGAGAATTGAATAAGGCAACGCAGAAAGACCATTTCCCCTTACCTTTCATTGATCAGGTCCTTGATACCTTGTCTGGGAAGAAATATTTCTCTTTTCTGGATGGCTTTAGTGGCTATAATCAGATTCAGATTGCTCCAAAAGATTAGGACAAAACCACTTTCACCTGCCCCTGGGGGACTTTTGCATACCAAGTACTTCCTTTTGGGTTGTGCAATGCACCAGCTACATTCCAGAGAGCAGTGATTGGAATCTTTTCAGAAATGGTGAATGATTGCATGGAAATTTTTATGGATGACTTTACTCCATATGGTGACAATTATGAAGAAGCACTGAAGAACTTAGAAAAGGTCTTGAAACACTGTGAACAAAGCCAACTCTCTTTGAGCACTGAAAAGTGCCACATGATGATGAGTGAAGGCATAGTGTTGGGGCACTTCAATTCTTCTGATGGTATCCAAGTAGACCCATCTAAGAATAAGGTAATTGAAAATATACCGACTCCTGGAACACAGAAGGATGTACGTAGCTTCTTGGGGCATGCTGGCTATTACAAAAGGTTCATAGAAATTTTTTCCAAACTAGCTTCTCCTTTGTTCACTCTGTTGATGAAGGATGCACGGTTTGTCTGGAATGATGCATGTCAAATAGCGTTTACCGAGCTAAAGAAAAGGCTGTCTACAACGCCCATCTTAAGAGGACCCAATTGGGCTCTACCTTTTCACATTTCTTCAGATGCCTCACACACCGCCATTGGAGCAGTTTTGGGACAGTAGGAAGGTAATGCTCCTTATGCTATTTACTACATTAGTAAAAATCTGTCTCCTGCTGAACTAAATTATACTGTCACAGAAAAAGAATTTCTTGCCATTGTTTATGCCATCAACAAATTTAGACATTATATTACTGGATATTCTACTTTTTTGCACACTGATCATTCTGCTATCAACTATTTAATGAATAAACCAATCACGAATGCTAGAGTTACTAGATGGCTATTATTGTTACAGGAATTTGATATTACAGTTATTGATAGATCAGGAAAGGAAAATGTTGTTGCAGATTTCTTATCTCGACTTACTAACAATGATGACAATTTACCAGTCAAAGATTCCTTCCCTGATGAACATTTGTTTGCAGTATCAGCTCATTCCCCATGGTATGCAGATATTGCTATGTTTTTGGGTGCAGGTAAGCTTCTAGCACATCTGTCAAAGAGAGAAAGAAGGAAGATCATACAACAGAGCACTAGGTACTGCTGGATTGATGGCCATATTTTCTACACAGGGATTGATATAGAAATTAGAAGATGTGTTAGAGAAAATGAAATCTTCAGCATTCTTAAAGCTTTCCATGATGAGCCCTGAGGGGGACATTTTGCTGACAAGAGGACAGGTCATAAAGTTTTGAGGATGGGCTATTTCTGGCCTACATTGTTCAGAGATTCAAACAAGTATGTTCAGGCATGTGATAGCTACCAAAGGATGGGCCAACCCAATAGATTAGATGAGATGCCTTTACAGCCACAGCTTGTGGTTGAACCGTTTGATAGGTGGGCTCTAGATTTTGTAGGGCCTATCAATCCTCCCTCAAAGCAGAAATTTCATATCTTGGTTTGCACAGACTACATGACTAAATGGGTAGAAGTTGTAGCCTTGGTCAAGTCCAATGATCAGGTTGTGATTGATTTCCTGTATGAAGATATTTTTACTCGGTTTGGAGTACCTAAGGAGATCATTACAGACAGTGGATCACAGTTTGTATCTGACAAGTTGGAAGCACTATTGCAGAAATTTCACATTCAACACAAAATAGCCTCACCATATCATCCACAGGCCAATGGGTAGGTGGAGAGCACAAACAAGGTCATTGAGGCTATTCTGACAAAAACAGTGAAGAACCATCGTAAAGATTGGGCTGAAACACTTCCAGAGGCACTATGGGCCTATCGTACCACTTGGAGTAACACCACTGGTTTTTCCCCATATGAGCTAGTGTATGGAAAGAATGTTGTTTTTCCAATTGAATTTGAAATCAGAACTTTAAAAACAGTTGTTGAAGCAAACCTAGATTTATTAGAGGCACAGAGGAATCGACTGAATCAACTCAATGAATTGGATGAGAAGCGACAGCTGTAGTGCATCATATAGCCTTAATCCAACAATAGCGCTCTAGATGGCATGAAAGATTTATAAAAAAAAGAATCTTCCAAGAAGGAGATTGGGCCCTGTTGTATGATTCAAGATTTAAGAGGGATTTTAAAGGCAAATTGCGCACCCATTGGTTGGGACCCTATTAGATAGATCGGGTATTTGATAATGGAACAGTCCGATCGATCACCATTCATGAGAAAAGAGTACCATTATTCGCAAATGGTCATCGACTGCGACTTTATCATAGGCCGATCTCAAGAGAGGCTTTTATTTCACAAGTTGTAGCTGATCCATAGTATCAGTTAATGACAGGGCAGGGTTTTTTAAACCCTGTGAATTCTTAAAAATTTTAGTTTCCACACATATTTTTGTACATAAATAATTGGTTTTTCTTTCATTCTGTATTTTATCTATTTTTAATTTTTCTTGCACTTGATCGGCTTGTTTTGAAGAACTGTGTGCAGGGACCTACTGGAGGAGTAGTAGCCGTGACTGGGCCAGACGACTGCAGACACCTCATATTTGTTCCTGATCTAATAAATCTCTCTGATGAAGATGGATAATTCGTGGTCTTCCACAGATAAAATTTGCTTATACTACAGTCTAACGTAGTTGCGACTCCGCTACATTTGCCCATTCTGCCAAATTCCGCAGCTGCGACTCCGTTATTTCTGTTTACCTTTCAAATTTCGTAGCTGTGACTCCGCCACATTTTCCCATTCTGCCAAATCTTGCAGTTGCAACTCCGCTATCTCTGTTTACCTTTCAAATTTCGTAGCTGCGACTCCGCCACATTTTCCCATTCTACCAAATCCCGTAGCTACGACTCCTCTATTTCTACTTATCTTTCTAAGTTGACAGCTGCTACTCCACCATTTCCGCTTCATTTTTACTCCTTCTCAGCAGCTGAGACTCTGCTACCTTTGTCCATTCCGCTAAACATGGCCTCTGCGACTCTGCTATCCTTGATTGATTCTGCTAAATATAGCAGCTGCGACTTCATTCTTTTCCACTTCATCCTCGCTCCTTCTGTACAGCTGCAACTCCTCCATTTTTGCTTATTTTGCTAAATTTCACAGCTGATACTCCTCTAGTTTGTCTGCTCTCCGATCGGTGCTGCCAATAATAGTTTGATCGAGCATCAGTCTCAGTCACCTATTTCATCAGTCCAATCGCAGTCCTTCATGAAGAAAATCATTTGGATATCGTGGTACCTGTCAGTTCGCATGGCGTGGCCACATCACTTCAGCACATGTGCATTTACGCTTGTTTTAAAAATGGAGATGATAATGAAGGAGGGCTATAATAGCTGGCACACCATAATAATTACCTCGTGGCTGAATACATAAATGAAAGGTACGGTTCAGAACTTTTACATGATTTGGCAAGGAATTAAATACGGTACTAATAATTATATGTTGTCTTAACCCTCGATTGAATGAACCTGTAATGTTTAATTACCGGAGGGTATGTTAGAACCACGTCTGTATTTATTCCCTCACACCACACCCGAACATTACCAAAACACTCCAAATATGCCAATTTTCCATAACTGTCTTATCTTACCGAAATTTTATGCCTATGCCGACTTTCCTAAAATACCCTATTTTCGAACTCCAACTATTGCTTACATGTTCGTATGCTACACCTCCCACGTCGAGACTGGTGACTATTGTATTGGTTCCGAATTTTGAGAAGAATTTAAGATGGGTAACCCAGTCAGACATGAACCAGTAGACACAGAAGTTGTGCGTGCTAATGCAGAATTCCTTAATATTTTTCCAGCAGTGGGTTGGATGGAATAGTTTCCATACAGAAATCGCATTGCAGTTTGCACTTAACCTGACTGATACTTACTCTGAGGTTAGAGGGCTGCGTGTGGATGTTACAGAATAGATTATATCAGAGGTTACTGGTTTACCCCAGGTTGGGAAGAAATTATTTGGATGGAAGGTGCATAATGCAAATGTTGTTAGAGAATTCTTAGCAGTTGGGGAGCATGTTTGTCCAAAGCATCGTGGGCTGGAACTGGCATCTTTACCACCACCCTGGAATCAAGTGGCAATCTTTGTGAAAAGATACATCTCTTGTGGAGGTAGGTACCAAACTGTTTCCTTCTCTGAACTCCCCTTACTTTCTCATTTACGCCATGGTAATTTGGTGAATATACCATTCTATCTACTCAAATCCCTACAAACCATGGCTGGTTATGCAAAAACCTCACAAAACCCAGTTTCCTCTCTCACTAATCATGGCCTAATTAAATTACTGGTTTTAAGAGCCATTGTAAATCGTAATTTAACTTGGGAACAATTTTTGGTTGGAGATGTGCCAATTATACAACTTGTTTTGGAAATGGAGGGTGTTGGTGAAGGTAGCGAGGACCGGTGTTCCTCAAACCAATTGGGGGGGAGGCTGGAACAACAGGAAACCAGGCCAATGACGAAGAGGAAGTAAACAAGGGAGAAGCAGCAGTAACAGAAAACCCTATAGCTGAAGAAAACCCTGTAGTTGAAGAAACTGTGATGGAAACTGTAACTGCAGAAGAAGTTGCTCAAATAAAGGAAGTTGAAACTGGAGCAACTATTGGAGCTGTGACAGTAGAAGCTGCAGTTGCAGAAGCAGGAATTCAGAGACAAGGATATCGGATAGGGATAGTAGAAGAAGGCATTGTGGAAGTTTTGGAAGTTGAATCCTCTTCAGAGACAAGGGGTACCCTGATTGAAGAAGAAAAGACTAAAGTGGGGACCCCTGTGTCAAAGAAATGCGGAATAGGATCAAGGAACAGAAGCTAGACACCCATTGCAACAAAGAAAAGGAAAATTAGAACTGTTAAAGCACCAATAGCAGTAGGCATGGAGGAACACTCAGTGGGAATGGTGAGAAGAAGGACTCGATCAACAACAGTAAAAGAAGTAGCTTTGATAGCAAAAACAACAGAAGTGGAGACAATGGATGTAACTGGGGGTAATGTTGAATCACCCCTAGCAGAGACAACATAAGTAGCAGAGACGGCGGGAGCAGCCAGAGAGAATAGGGAATCATCCCAGGTGGAGGAAATACCTGTAACAAGAATAGATTTAGAGATTCCCATTTTGAACCGTAAGCCAGCTACTGTTATGTAGGAACCTCCCAGAGAAGAACCCCAAATTGAAAATCTCCTGCTGGAAAATGAACTATTAAAAGAAGAGGTGCAGATATTGCGAAATGCATTGGAAAAATGGAAGGGATTAGTTCGAAAACAGGCAGAAAAGAATTTGGATACATTAGCAAATGCTGCAAATTTATTTGAAAAATCATCTTTTTCATTTGAAAATGAGAAGTATGGAGAGACTGTTTGTCTTGAGTGTGGAGACATATTTGCTGCAGCAGGACACAAGGTTGTTGTGTTGGGGGATGTATCACATAAGCATGTACAGATAGAGGAGATTGAAGAAGGAGTGCCAGAAATTGAATTGGTAGGGGAAAATGAGCTAGGAATTGAAGAGATCCCTGCTTTGAGTTTAGGAGAAGAAACAGTGCAGTCCCAACCATCATGGGGTACTGAGCTTCTTCAGTCCCAACCATCAGAGGATACTGAGCTTCTTCAGTCCCAACCATCAGGGGATACTAAACTTCTTCAGTCCCAACTATCAGGGGATACTGCACTTCTTCAGTCCCAACTATTAGGGGATACTGACCTTCTTCAGGACCAATCTCCTCAGTTAGAAAAATCTGATATAAACCAGAAACAATTTCAGCAGCTCAAAGAAATTAAGGAACAGGGTACTGTTACACAAGAACCAGTACCCTTGAAAATGTTTAGTGAAGCTGCAATTCAGATAGCAATGTCTAATATCAAGTACCAAGAGAAAAACACTGTTACACAAGAACCAGTTTTTCCAAAATCATTTTCTACATTGGCAACACAAACTGAGACGACTGAGATTGAAATGGAAAAGGAGGATGCTGCTACACAAGAACCAGCAGTCCTAAGAATATTGACTGAGACTGTAACACAGACTAAGGAAGCTGAGGAGAATATGGAAATAAAGAATGTTGTTACACAAGAACCAGCATCCCTAAAACCCATGGTTGAGGCTATACTGCATGCACAAACCACTACAACCCCACTAGAGGATGAAACTGTCACAATACCAAAGCAAGATAAGGAAGTTATTCACTTGGATTATGATGATTAGGAGGAGGTAGCAGACAAAAGAATTCAACGATTGGAGAAATGGCTCAAGTAGATCGAACAGTTTAGAATAGGTATGATCTCTCTTCAGGAGCATAGGACTTTTATTAAGGGACTAAGAGAAAAGTGGGCTAAGGAGTTATTCTTCTAGAAACTTCGGTGGGAGAAACTTCAAGAGAAATTGGAAGGACTGAAGAAACTTAAGTCCCTGCAACAGGAAAAAGACAAGATGTACACTCTTTCCATAGAATTGTTAAGTTGCAGGGCTCCATCCCCTTCTTACCCTATTTTTCTCCATGAGTAGACAACCCTATTCCAAATAAGAGCTCTCAAGGATGGGAGATCATTTGATTTGGCAATAGCTACTCAGTTTTTGGAGACTTTTCTAAAGAGTGACTTTGAGGACCAGCATTTGTTATGTGAATTATATTTACATCACAGGGCTTGCTACATTGACTATCCATCTAATCCCTTACGTATTCTAGGGGATATTCAGCTAAGGGCATTTGCCTCTTTTATCATTAACCATGTAAGATGGAAAGATGCTTGTCAAACCATCCTTAGAAATGAGGAGAATTCTACTCTTTGGATTAGGGGGGAACCTCAGAATCCATCAGCATTCATGGAGAATCATGCTAAAACTCTCAGGGTTCCCTTAATTGCCCGATATTTTGAGAGACTGCGAGATAGACTCCTTACCACATGTGTCCCAATGATTCTCAATATGCAGCAGGATGCCCTAGAAGGTAGTGAATATAGATACTCTTCCTCATCTCTTAAGGAAATGGATCCATATGGCTTCGAAAATTTTAGGCAGGCTTTGACAAGGATTCCTAGATACGTGTGTAGCTAGGGTTTTCACCCTAGCTTGTGCAAATGAGCACCTACTAAGGAGAAGGGCCTCCTTAGTAGTAGTTTAGAAAACAGTAAATAAACAGTAAACTACTCTAAGCATGTGCATAAAAAGAAAAG
Organism: Larix kaempferi; assembly: GCA_027924585.1. Lineage (NCBI taxonomy): Eukaryota > Viridiplantae > Streptophyta > Pinopsida > Pinales > Pinaceae > Larix > Larix kaempferi. The sequence goes on along the minus strand of BSBM01000278.1, from coordinate 4,964,026 downwards.
ACAAGATTATAAAAATTGGTTTTTGTATTGAATATACCTCAAATGTAGAGGTTGATGAAGCCTTTGCAGCAGTCCAAGAGGATTGCTTCCAAGCTCCAGTGTTGTTCCTTTCTCCTTCTCCAAAGGGTTTTGGAAATCGGCCAAGGGGCACTCAAATGTGAAAATAGCTCAAAAGGGTGAGCTAGGGTTTTAGGAGTGATTTTGGCAGAGTAAGGATATGGGTGATTGTGGATGAAAAATGGGGAGCCTCCATCACCTATTTATAGGTTTTTAGTGGTGGAGTGCTGACCCATGGTTTTGGGCACCATATGGTTTAGGTCAGCTGTATAGGGTTTTTGCTTCCTTTTTTCCCCCTTTTTAGAGGGTTTTTTCTATTTTTGGAGGAATTTACATTATTTTGGGGGAAAAGGGGGGTTTTTTGCCTTTTGGAGGCTTTTTAATGGTTTTTTGGCCTTTTGGAGGCTTTTTAATGGGTTTTTTGGCCTTTCGGAGGCTTTTTAATGGGTTTTTAAGGTTTTGGAGGCAAATATGGTAGGAAATATGGACAAATGAGTCATGTAATGAGGGAGATGGGGTAGTGAGCACTTTTTGAGTGTTAACAACGTGCGGTGCATGGAAAGGTGTGGGTCTTGGTGGCTTGCTTTGAGATTCAAATTTCCTCTCATTTGGTTGCCTATAAGAAATTCTTACAGAACCAGCTATGCTCTAACATTAGAAGAAGAATAAAGTTCGTGGGAGCATTGGGTCTCCTGCTATGGGTTTTTTCCTCGAGGGGAGGCACCAGAACTTGCTTACAATCTTACAAATCTCCACAGATTCCATTCAGACTCAAATTTGGGTTAAGGGAGGTTGTTGCATGAGGACATGCAATTATATAGTTAAGGGGAGATGTTGGGTCCAGGAAATGCCCCTTTTTGGCCACCTTTATTACATCATTTTGCCCTGATTCCATCCTAATTTCATGAGCTATATCCATGTCTTTTCCAGATCAATCAATGATATTGACAGGTATAATTTGTTATTGCCTTATTTATTTTTATGCCTAAGATTGTGAATATTCGAGTCCCGACCTTTGGTTTATGCTAACACTTGTGAGTTTATTTAGTTCAAGTCTAAAGCGTAGGTGTATCAGCCACGTAGCGCTAGCTGTTACTCTTCCAAGCATAATTCTTCATACTCCAAGGAAAAGCGCATCCTCCACGTGAGCTGTAACAGATCCTCTTTATAATAGAATCTACTGAAACAAAACCTAACTGCGACAGACAGGTCACGTCCCAGTTGTTGAGTCTGTTGATCTATTGATTGCTCGAGCAACATCATTATTCATGGTTAACAGCCTTGTGTAACACGGCTGTATCAGTTAGTTGTAAATCCGCAGCATGAAGATCAGAGATCTTCATTGCTGCGCAATTTTAGTGGATCTAAAACTGTATCTTCTTGGTATAAATTCCAGAAGGCTCTCGTAGCCTGGGGTTGGACAATCATTACTATGTGTAAGCTGTAACAGAGCACTGAGACTCACGATTTCCATTATTAATATAAGAGAAGAGTTCTTGACTTCTGTGTTTTAATTAGTTGTGACTCTCGGCGTCTCTGTTAGAAGGCCAGGGCCCACCTTCTCACAGAGATAGCCGATTTAAGTAGGTAGAGTAGTTCAGTTTTACTTCTGTTGTGTGATGTGGAATGATTGCAGACATTATTGGTAGCTATAACAGAGTTAGCTTTCCTTTCTGGTAGTTTATCACTGCATCTTGAATAGTTGTAGTAGAGTGGTGTGACAGTCAACTGTGTAGGATAAATTACTTAATTTACATGTGTGTTTTAATCATCTGTGACAGCCAAGCTCAATCCCAATCATCTTCTAGTTGTTTATGCTTTCTAGGATTTCCAGTAATTATCAGTTGGAGTTCAAGCTTGTGTTTTAATTTTGGTTGCTGTTGTATCTTCAATTACATTCATAGATTAGACAGATAATGGTGGAATTACAGTAGTTACTGGATAGATCATTTTGGTAAAGATTGAATGTTGTAGTTTGATAATTATAGTATTTAACTTCTTGCAAAAGTAATCTAGTTTCATTTTATCATTAGATCATTAACTTGCTGGGTTGATTTCTGTAGGGAAGTTGATTCATTTGGATTCTTAGATGTATGAATTAGATTAGTGTTCTTAGGGAATGAGTTGGTTGGACACATAGGTAGGATAATCATTTACATTCAGCAAATCAACTGCTTGATCTGTCTATGCATAAACTGTGCTTATTGCCTTTGAAATAAAAGACCTCCCTAGGTTTGACAATTTATATTGACCATTCTGTGTGTTAGCTTTAATTAACTGACATATAGAGTGACCAACACCAGTGAATTCATCAAAAGCACTAGGACCAAATCGTTGCAAAAGGAGTTGGAAAAAATCTGTTCATTTTGGCTCATCATGAGCCTTGATGTACCAACGGTACCATTGAATGGATTCTTGTTCCAAATGAAAGGATGCAAGGGGAACTTTTTGGACATCAAAAGTATTATGCAGACTGAAATATTGTTCTGCACAATAGATCCATCCAGTCGGATCAGTACCATTGAAGTGAGGAAATTCAAGCTTCGGACCACGAAAATTGCTGGAAGAAGAGAACCCATTTGTTGCTGAAGATTCTTGTTGTCGGTTACTGTTCATGGATGAATGCTGAAGATGGAGGCTGAGAAATTTTTCATCCAGATCTTGGAGTTTGGTTTGGATGGTGGCAAGTGCTTCCTCCATGGTTTTTTCTCCTATGCGGGTGACAACCATAACTAGGAGGTTTTTTCTCCTCCATGGGTGACAACCATAACCAGGAGGTTTTTTCTCCTGCACGGGTGACAACCATAACCAGGAGTTTTTTTTTTTTCAAAAATAGATTTGCAACGACGCGGAAGGGATCAGAACAATTGCAACTGAAATGGAGTGGAAGGGATCGGCAAAAAATGGATCTGAAACGACGCCGAATGGATCGAAAATAACTGGATCTGAAATAGATTTCAGAATAGATCTGAAACGACAGGATCTGGAATGGCTTGGACAAGATCTGAAATGGCGCAGAAGTGATTAGCAACAGTTCATCTAAAAATAGATATGGACCCCAAGTATGTTCGGCTTCCTATAGGTTCAGGGGATTCACTCGACCACCAATGTTGTCTGATGACTTGCGTATTGAGGAAGTACCCCTCACTCCACAGCTCAGGTAAAACTGATAACCGCTTTGCCACAAACGACAACTCTTGGGTTACCTCACGGGTGGGAACTAGTCAATTAGGTAGGGTTCGTTGCCCTTTTCGCTGGAAGGTCCTCTCAATGGGCCAGCTACTTTGGAGTTCATGTGGTACTCCTCACAATGATTTTTAGGGATTATGCCCAAGTACTTCCCATAGTTAAGTGGATAGGGATTATTCCCAGATCCGAAGCTGCAACAGATGCGAAAAAAAAATTTGGCATAAATTTCACCCAGTGAGCCCAAGAAAGTGCTCTAATACTAGATGTGAAGAACCTGCAACAATTAATTAATGAGAATACGCAAGATAGAAAAAATAACAGAACTCAGAATCGCTTTTATTGATCGCAGGCCACTTCGAGGGGGAAACCTCCTTTGAGAAATCTCAATACAAATAACTTCACGGTACCTTCATTGGTCTCAACACAAACTTATATACTAAGTCTAGGTGCCAATACCATGGGTCAATACCTTGTGTCAATACAAACCATGGGCCAATACAAAATATGGATCAATAATTACTACAGGACGACTTACAAAGCATATGCGTCCAACAACAATAATACAAACTATGGATCAACAAATACTACGGGATGACTTACAAAGCATATGCGTCCAACAACAATATACTAACAAAGTAAATAGAAGGGTTGACATGGGTTCCTAACACATATCCACGACCATGGAGTATCATTCGGATACTCATGATCATACTGATCATTCTTGCATGGAGCATCATGCTGATGCTCATGATCATACTGATCATCTTCATATAGAACATCATCCGGATGTTCATAGCAGATCATCTTCCTGATGCTCATCATACAACACTTACATACACAGCCATGGGAAGGATCCTCCTACCACCATGTTTGGAAGGGCTCCTGCATTTGTGTCCTATCACTTCCTCCTGGAAGTATCTTCAATTTGAAGAACACCAAGCTTCTCTCTGAAGTACTCAAACTTCACCCTGGCTAGTGGCTTGGTCAACACATCTGCTATCTGCTCGTATGTTGCAACATACAGGAGCTTCACTGCTCCTCTCTGCACCATATCCCTGATATAGTGATACTTGATCTCGATGTGCTTCGACTTGTCATGGAACACTGGGTTCTAAGACAACTTCACACAAATTTGGTTGTCACAAAAGATACAAGTAGCATCCAACTGGAGATCAAATAAATTAGATAGTAGCTTCCAGGGTAATTTTTAGGGGCTAAATTTCGCCAATTGGCTATTTTTTGGGCTTTTTTACAAAAAATAAATTCGTTATTTGTTCATTTTTAGTCTCTAATATCACCTACATTTACATAAAATATGTTTTTTTATCATAATATTCGCCAAATTTACACGTTTTAGTATTAAAATGTAGGATTTGTATTTAATATTCGCCTACCTATCTATATCTATTTTATTTTCAATCCAAATTAATCACCTAGAATACTACACTTAGGTGTAATATTAGAATCCTTAAAAATTACCCTGGTAGCTTCCTTAGCCATATTTCCTCACAACTAGCCGAACAAGCTACGACATACTCTGCTTCGGTTGTACTCAGTGCTACGCGGGATTGCTTCCTGCTAAACCAAGAGATCACACCTGATCCCATACTGAAGCAGCACCCTGAAGTGCTCTTCCTATCTGCATCATTTCCTTCCCAATCTGAATCAACAAAACCCTCTAGGTTAAAATTTTGATTCGCATCATACTTGAGCCCATAATCAACTGTACCCTTCAGGTACCTCAGAATATGCTTTACAACAATCAAGTGAACATGTCTAGGATCCATCAGGAACTGGCTCAAAGTGTTCATAGCAAAGCAAATATTTAGTCTTGTATTCGTTAGGTACATCAAGGACCCAATCATCTGACAGTACATCGTGGCATCAAACGAATCTGATGAAGCATCACTCAATAGCTTCAGGTTCGATGCCATATGTGTGTCCATGGCCTTTCAGTCCATCATCCTGAACCGCTTCAGGATCTCTACTTCATACTTCCCTTGTCCAAGGAATATTCCATCTGCACTCTGCCACACCTCCATACTTAGAAAGTAATGCATCATACCCAAGTCCTTCATCTCGAACTCGGCAACAAAACTCCTCTTCATATCAGCAATCAACCCAATCTCACCTATTACAAATAGGTCATCTACATACAGTAGGAGTATCACTGGATTTCCTTCCTCAACCTTGTAGTAAAGGTTGGAATCCGCTTTACTCTTGGTAAATCCCAAACTAGTAAGGAAGTTGTCAATCATGTTGTACCATGTCCTTGGTGCTTGTTTCAAACCGTACAAGGCTTTCTTCAATTTGCACACATGTGACTCTGTGTCCTGTGTCTCAAATCCGAGTGGTTGCTCCACATACACTTCTTCTTCGACTACACTATTCAAGAAAGCTGTCTTGACATCCATCTGGTGTATTTTCCACTTTATCACTTGCCTTGTATTTCTCTATGCTACCATCTGCAGCATGCTTGATCTTGTAGATCCACTTGGAAGTCACAATAGACTTCCCTTCTGGTCTTGGGACCACATCCCAGACATCATTCTTCATGGTCGACTGGTACTTCTCGATCATGGCATCATTGCATTACTACATGCCTGATTCTGGGAACTTCAGATTCTTCAATATCTTCAATAGGTAGTTTTCTTGAACTTTGTCGTTGGAACAAATGTCGTTGTCCTTCTTTTGTAGGTGATTGATCTTTCCTACAATTCAAATTCAATTGCATGATTAGAGACATCTCATAGTTTTTCAAAACAAAAAATTACACATAAGAACATATGTCATACAGTCATGCAATTATCTTAACCAATGCTTCAATACAACATTCATCCATATCTTGTATTCATATGGTAACTTTCTAGATGCCTTCCAACTCTACCAGAACATTGTTAAGAGTGTGCACTACTCCCAACATGTCAGCAAAGAGGTTTCATTCTAGATAAGTAGCAATGGAATGTTGTACAGTACCATATGCCACTTACCCATTACTTGCATATTAGTAGTATCGTGTTCATTAATGCAACTTTTCTGAAACACATAATATACATACTAAATATAGGAACATAAGTATGTACATGGTTGAACAACATCATTTAAGTAGTCATATATACAGGAAATGATAATTCAAATACTTATCTTTGTTTAGTTGTTGGGTGGACTCCCTCTCAATCTTTGCTTCCTTGCAGGAACTACTGGAGTGTGCTCCCTCTTGATCTTTGCTTCCTTTATGATATCATCATGATTATATGTCTTTGAACTTCTATCCATCCTAGACCACTATGCATGCTTAAGTGTGCACTAGTCTTATCATTGTGTCATCCTCAAGATCTCATACATAATCATACATTCATTAGTATATTCTCAATACTATCAAAACATATGATTCTAAATAATCTTAAACATGTATGGTCATGGTCATTTCAGACACAGGTAATTTATCACGAGTATTCAAGGTTTCAGGGAGGACTTCTTTTACTCATGCACATTCTTATTTGACCATAGGAATCTTCTGGTTTGTCATATCATTAATCAAAGTAAGAAGCATAATATGCATAAACCCACGATTACTCAAACTTATAACTTCATGAATAATAATTATCAATCATACAAAAAATATACTTATATAAGATCCTAACACAAGGTAGGATTCTAACTTGATATAGGAAAAAAATTCCTGGATTATCATGTTTGCTAGTTATGTCTAACATACCCAAACAATGTCTTCTTTGTTCTCTTCAATGATTTAGAGACCTTGTACTAGTAACCTACATATCTCATAAGTTAAGCATTGTAGAACCAAATTATACATACCTCGTAAGTAGAGATTCTATGTGATCAATAGCTATGGATGAGCCTTTGTCTTCATGTCACCATGGTCATATGTTCTCGATCTAGAACTTGATTTGTCTTTCTTGATGTACCTTTCATGTTAGTGGACAACATCATCCTCATACAACACCATAGTGCATTAGTACAATCATAAGTGTCATAACCCTAATCAATGAATGTCTTCTATCACTCACATGCATTCATACTTTTACTAAGGTGATAAGACAAGTCTAAAATTAATCAAGATTGTAATAACCTCAATAATATGAAGACAAACATATCATAGACTTAATCATGAACAAATTTCAAAACATACCTATATCTCCTCAAGTCATACATATCGAGATTGCTTGTACTCTTCTTTTGTAAGGCCTTAGCCTAATCTCCCTCTAGAACTGGAATTTCTTCACTTATGTAGGTTTCCAATTCATTCTCTTCTAGGATTAACCCAATCCTATACACTTTGATTTGTTGAACCTGGATCTGGATTTGGCTAGGGTTTGGCAGAGAAACCCTAAAAATCCAAACTTGGAATTTCAAACTTATATCTGGACAAGAAGATGCATTTCAATGAGGCGAGAAAGATGGTGTGCCCAAATTTTGAAAACTCCAAAAATTGACCCCTCAAAATGACCTATGAAATTCGGATTTGCAACTTCTGTCAAATTCTGGTTTTTTGGTTCAAAACCCGAACTAGGGTTTGATAGATCTCGGGCTTCTGCCCAACCAAAAGTTCAATCTTGGTCTCTAAATATCAATTTTATTAAGGATATCAATCCTATGCTGAGAACACTCCAAAATTCCACTTCTCTCAAAATCCCTAATTTTCTGCAGCAATGACAAGCCAAAAAATGAAGATGCTCAGAATCCAGTTATTTTTGACAGAAATATATGCCATATTGTTTCTGGTACATCTCTGAAATTTCATATCCTCAGGGTCTAAAACTTCATCCTGTCGTAGAATGAATTGTCATCTTTCCAACCCCATAGATCTTAGCTCCAATGGATTCTCCATGAGAGAGATATGCCAAGTGTCACAACATGACTTGTTTATGGGATGAAACAACATAGCGAACTTGTATGGAGTTCCACGTGTCACTATTTCAACTTCAACTTCTGAACATCGGACCTGTGAAACTACAGTCTGTTCCCTAACTTCCACTTTTTACGGAATTCCATTTGGATATTCCTAGACCGAGATATGACCTTTGTGCCTAGGTCACCTATTTAGGGATACATTCTGGAAGAGGCAGAAACCCTAACTTGTATGGATCATATCTCACAAAGTACAATGAATATGAGGCTGAATATCTTGTAAAAATTTCAGATCCTGAATCTTCACCAAAACTGATTTATAGCGAAAGTTCCATGATGACTAGTTTTTACTATATCAAGCCCTAGCTTCCAAATTGTCGCAAGTGCAACAAGTGTCGTAAATGACATACAATGCCTTCCTTCAGGCTAGCTCTGATACCATGTTAGAATTTTAATGATTTCATTCAAATATTATCTAGGATCTTAATTGGGAGAACAACATGTATAGCATATCAAACAGAAGAGACAAGAGACATAAAGCATTTCACCAGGGAAACCATAAATGAGAAAACCCCACAACTTCTTCAGAGATAGAATAAGCACCAATACAAATATTACAAAGATGAAACCCCAAAAGATAGATGTCTCCAATAGCTACTCCTCCTCCACTTGTGCACACTCCTCTCTCTTAACTATGCGAGTTGGATGTGTGAGTGAGTGAATGAATAAATAGAGAGGTGCTCCTCTCTATTTATACTTTACCTTTACTTTCCTTTTACTCTAACTGGTCCGACCTCCCTTAGGAGAGTCTAATAACCCATTACCACTTGTCACTGGGCCTACCCCACTAGGGTGGTCTAATAACCCTTTAACTCATACAGAGCCGACCCCACCAAGGTGGCCTAATAACCCATCAAGTATAAGTTACGACACTTACAATATGACTTGCGACACTTGCAAATACAAATGACGACACTTCCAATAGGAGGAATAAGACATCTCCATTGGGGATGCAATAAAGTACAAATGTAATGCATATAATATACAAGTGAATATCTTCCGAAGTTACAAATACATCAACATGCCTTAATAGCAGGTTACCTTGTTTTCAGCAGTAGGTTCTCATAATTGACCTCTAACTGGGAGATTCCACCGAATGTTCGACTTCAACTCATTAATTCACATTCAAAGGAATGTACTAGAGTACCTTGGGAGTCATTGAAATTAATGATTATTTCCCTCACACTTATTAATGGTATACCTCAATGACCGGTAATCAAGTGATTTCTACCATGTTCGACATCAGGACATCTATTCGCATGGTTAGAATTGTACTTTTGCGGGTTTAGGATGAAGACCCTGGGATAACTTATGTATCTTACCCAGGTTGCGATGGAGATTTTTTGAGTAGGTTCCCACATGGAAATCATGATGGAACCATTATTATATTAGATAGATCCACATTGTATTGGTCTGTGTCTATGTTCAGGTCATCCCATAGATCTACTGTGTGCCTTCTCGTGGCTACGATTTCGTCTTGTCATGGATGTATGGATCCACATTTGTATTCTTAATGGCCATACTTTTATTCAGTGTTTTCATGGATCTGCAGTGTATTGGTCAACAACCATGCTATGAGTAATTTGAGACACATATCTTATAGTTAGTGGTGCTGCAGAAGTCCTTGTTCAACATTTCAATTGATCGTCTTTAACTTAAACTTCCATACATCAAAGCACTTCACCTATCCTATTTCTATAACTTCATGCCCTGGGGGGGATTCTGTTACACCAAAATCTTGTCATCATGAGATATGTATCCTTGTCTTGTCCTAATTCCTAAAGCATTGATGCCAAATTGATTGGAGGAAGGAGTTTGAATTGTTTTTCCCTTTGTTGTCACACTAATGCACCTTGCTTATTGACAAGTTGCGTCACACCCTTGATCATGCGCTTTGCATATTGACAAAGCATGTCGCTGACACTGTTTTCCTTTAAACAGCGTGCGTCACCCTTCAATAGCACATTTTGCTAGTTGAAAAAGTGTGTCACTGTCAATTAGGAAGGAAGAAGAGAAGCTTCGTGAGCCTTCTAGAACAATTGTCTCCGTGGAGGCTTATCCCAATAAATAAGTGAATTTGGCATTCAATCCCCTAAATTCTTGGGATTATCCCTTAGCCTTATCCATCAAATCCTCAACCCCTTCTATTCTCTTTGGCCTATATATACAAGCCTCCTCTTCATGGTTAGAGGAGGAAGGATTAGAGCATCTAAATGTTGGATAAATTCTACTAAAGTTGAAACCCTTTCATCCATTGGAGGCAAGATTGGATATTTGAGGCAAAGATCATTTGGAAGAAATTGCAACATCAAGGCAATGGTTGTAATATGACATTCTTTATTTTCATTAATACAGTAATATATACTCTTTCCATAAACGTTTATTGTGCATTATATATCTTTAGAATTAGTTTCCATGACCACTAGTTTAGATTAATCAATATTGCATATTATTATCGTTTGTGTGTTTCCACTTGTTTGGTGTATCTTGTTTTGCAGCTAAAGATCAAAGGCCACATCAAACAAGGAGACACCACTACGGTTGCAAGGTAAGTAATCTCTCTGCATCTTTTGTAATTTGATCAATCTAGGAAAGTTTGTATGTTATGTTGTGTTTTGTTCTAGATCTATAGAATTTAGACTAGAGAGCTTTGTCCTTGTCCGCATAGACGAAGTGTCTTGAAACAAAGTCCTAACCATTGTAATCTAATTTCTACCATGTTTATTCTGTGACTAGTGGAAATTCCAACTCGCAATTGGATGAATCAAGGGAAAATCTAGTCAAAAAGAAGATTCTTGCAACCAAAAGGGCTATCTAATTCCAAGTAGAGAGCTAGGCCAATGCAAATCATATGGCTAGAGGTACCGTGAGGTGATTTCTATTGCATGCCTCATTATAGTAATTGTTGTAGTATCATCTATGACACACGACATAAATTCTATGGTGTTGCTTGCTATTGCTATCAATACAACAACTGCTCACATCTACAATCGATCTATCTTCCAACCCATATTGTTAAAGTCCACTAGAAAGGTGTGTTAATTCACTAGACACTACAACAAATTCTTGCAAGTAAACAAATATGCTCACCAAGCCAATAAAAATACTATGAGGTATGAGAATTCCACCTAGCAAGGGGAAAACGCCCTAGAATAGTAACGAGGCATGTTGGATTTGTCACCAGGAAAATAACTTCTAGTTATATTTAAATTCATGAACACATGATAGATGTCATACATACTAATAGGGTTGATAGAATGAGCTATATATAATCATATATGACTTGGAATTCCTTTTAGATACATAAGACTTGGACTATTTTCTATGCTATCATATGTTCTTTGAAAAGGAACAAACACAAAGAATTTCATACTATTCCACAACATCCAACAATTTTAATAGAAATTGTAAAAAAAATACAGTATACCAGCTTCAAGACTGCAAACACATATATAAAATGATATCTAACCCCTTTTTTTGACAACATACAAACAATGCATACACTTTTTTAATATAAATATATTAAAAACACCCTCTTCTAAATTTTTTATAATATAGAAACATATCATAGCCAACAACAAACTCTATTCTTCACCCACATTTCTTGCTTGTAGCCAAGCTCACATAGGGAAACTTGTTTAGAAATAAGGTGAACATTATAAATGCAATAAGTCCAATAGGAGGAAAAAGAAATGTAGTTCAACAATATATATACATTATCAATATTAAAAGCAACCTATAGAATTTGAAACAATGCAATGGGACTAAATCAAAGCCATATCAATATTGAGCAATGCGAGAATTTAAATTATTCAATATTAACTAAGATTTCGATTCCAATATAAAAATTTCTAAAGGTTGATGCACATTGTACACATTCAAGATGGAAATGTTATTACAAATATAACACTAGTTTTGGATTATGGAGGTACCTACTTTCAAATTTGGTTGTTACCAAAAATTAGATCTCAAAGATGTAAACCCTAAAAATAGGTCATTTTATAAAGAGTAAAGGGATTTATTGTGTGCATCAAACCCAAGAGCATGGGACGATTGTTTGTTTCTCTTTTATCCAAAGCAAAAGAAATTAACTATATTATGTGCATCAAAGTCAAGGGCCAATTTTATAAAGAGTAAGGGGATTTATTGTGTGCATCAAACCCAAGAGCATGGGACGATTCTCTGTTTCTCTTTTATCCAAAGCAAAAGAAATTAACTATATTATGTGCATCAAAGTCAAGGGCCAATTTGATGGAAGAATCGTTGTATATTTCCTAGATAAAAAACAAAAAAAACATGTAACATATGACTAAGCCTTTCTATAAGCCTTCGCAATTGATTAAGAAAGTATCCATTTAAACAATTATTGGGATTGGAAAAAAGGTTTTATGCAAATAAGCATAGTTAAATATGAAAAATACAATGCATGTTTAGATGATCAACAAATGCTCCAATCACATTTTCCAAACACAACGTGTAACGAGAATATTGAAGGGAAAATTCTTAACTATTAGAGTAACGACGTACATATCAACCAGTCAGTAATAATTGAAGATCTTAATTCAAAAATATTTACACTGCCGTTTTTCATTCATTATATCTCCGTCTTTTGGACTTCAATCTGCTCCACAATTATACATTATATATCTCGTCTGTATACCGTTGAATGCTATTCAGTTGGGTGCCTTCTGAAAATTAGAACCGTCAAAGAAAAATCTCTCTATTCCGGGCAAAGAAGGCAACCCAAAAGTCAAAAACGGGTAGCGGAGTGGTTTTATCAGGTATTTAATTTTCTGCTCTTAAAATACAGAATCAAAGAAGATTAAACGCTGTAAGAATTTGTTCATCACGTTTCTGGAATGAACTGCTTCCATGTTTTAAATGCGGTGTAGTCAGGATTCTCGAAATTGCTCCAAGGCCATGTCACATATCCATAAAAAAGAAAACGTATGTATATCCATCTATACTATTTTTAAAATTTGAATTTGTTTAAAAAGGAAAACTGACCGTTGATTTACCACAGGATTGTAACGGTCAAATATCTTGCTCTCGCAGTTACGGCTGCGATGATGAGGGAGAAGATTGGGACGATGGGAGTGAACATTCAGGAATTAGTCGGATTATCATGACAGCAAACGATAATGTGTTAACCTCCGTTCAACTGTATTATTTTATCGATGGCCGGGGAAATAAAAAGCGTAAAATTTTGCCTGGGATTGTACACGGGCGGCTTGACGGAAATAAAATAAACGTAATTCCCAACCACATTCATCAGAATCGAAGTTATATTAATTGTTTATGCGAATCAATATATTAATCCATATATTCTGTGTGATTAATTGTATTCAGCTTGATTTTCATGACCTCTGCAGTACTCGCTGAAATATCCCGAGGAGGTAGTCACGAAAATAAGTGGAACTTTTGGTGTCTACCAAGAACAAATGGCAATTACATCATTGACATTTCATACCAATAAAAGTAAAATCGGCCCATGCGGCCCAAAAGTAGGAGCTAGTTTCCAGACAAACATGGATGGTCATATAATAGGGATTTTTGGGTCTGGAACCGCAACTCAAGTTCAGACTATTGGAGCCTATTTTTTCTTGAAAAATAAAAAATGGGAATAATCTTGATGATATCTTGTTGGTATTGGTATGATGGCCATTGGCCATGGCGTTTTGGGCAGGTATTTTGGTTTTCTTTAATATATCAATGCCGGTTGGGAAATCCTTTTTATTTCATCTCTTGGGAATTATGATATTATCTAACCTCTTATTTATGGTTATGAAAATACCAATAAGGTTTTAAATCTTACACCTCTCTTTTTAGTAAGAAAAAAAAGTATATTATTGATATTCTCGAATCAAAATAAGTTTAATGTTCCTTCATCACATTTATCATCATTTTGGAATTCCTCCCAAAAAGAGAACTCCTTCCTCTCCTTCCAAAGGTTCTTTTGATAATGCATCAGCCCAAAAATTGTTCTGTCTAAAAATATGTTCAAAGACACCTCTCTATAGACATACTATGTTAAATAAATATTATTATTATTATTATTTTCTTATTTGTAGTTATATAATCATTTTAAATCTTACATTACACCTCTATATTAGGTTAAATTTATTATTATTATTATTATTTCTTATTTGCAGTTATAAAATCAGTCATCATATTTTCTCTAATTGTAAATTTTGGATTGTTGAGTATTCATTATCTTATTGATAATACTATCTTAAGATGGATCATATTCTAATTATTTATTATTATTATTATTATTTTCTTATTTGCAATTATATAATCATTTTAAATCTTACACTTCTATATTATGTTAAATTTATTATTATTATTATTATTTCTTATTTGCAGTTATAAAATCAGTCATCATATTTTCTCTAATTGTAAATTTTGGATTGTAAGAATATTAATTATCTTATTGATAAAACTATCTTAAGATGGATCATATTCTATAGTTGTTTCGTGCTTTTCTTATCAAGTAGAGTCATTTTTTTGTCTTAACTACAAATGGGAAAATGGATAACAATATCAGATTTTGTATTTTAAATTTATGAAGATATATTGAAATTGTAAATTTGGATTGTTGAGTATTAATTATCTTATTGATAATACATATCTTAAGATAGATCATATTAGCTCTTTGGTTAGTTTCTTATCAATTAAGTGGAGTCATTTTTAGTATTAACTAAAAATGTGAGAATGGATAACAATATCTGATTTTGTATTTTAAATTTATTAAAACAGTGAAGAATGAGTTTTTAAACTATTCTATATTTTAAACATAGTAGCTTTTTTTTCTATATTTTTTAAACTATTGGTTTTTCATGACTTGTTGGGTTTCACGCTTATAGATTAAGAAGGGGAATTGTCCCTACCTTAAGAGTTTTAAATTATAACTATGTTTACAATATTGGAGCCCCCCCCCCCAACGCACACAACAATTTGGACCCATAATTTCCTTAGATCGGTGCTATGAACTGACATAAAACCCTTCAATTCGTTCCTAATTACGTCTCTAACCCCTCATGACACCCCCCTCTTGCCAAATCTATATATATATATATATTTGCAATGCCATGGATAGAGCTACCATTGAGAGAACTTGCAAGTTGTTGAAAAGGAATTTGAAGGTTAACAAATTGACCGAGAAGAAGACCAATTCAGCGAATTTGGAGCCGAATTTTAATGTTGATAAGGAGTTGTCCAAGAAGAAGACCTTTGTAATGAATTTGGAGCTTGTCGAATTTGAAGGTTGATAAAGAATTGGTGAAGAAGAAGATCTCTATGATGAATTTGGAGCTAAATTTGAAAGTTGATAAGGGATTTGTGAAGAGGAATGCCTTTGCACTGAATTTGGAGCTAAATTTGAAGGTTAGTTATGTCTCTTCTATTATTACACCAGTCAATTTTTATGTTCCAGAATTGTTTTGAACTTGTGCCTATGATTTGAGAACCTTGAATTGCATGCTTTCCTACTAAATGTGTTTGCATTGTTTCATTTGTGAATTGGGAATTGTACAAATCATATGGCTATAAACTGATACTTGGAGGTCAATATGTATCTATATGGTGGGTCAATGATAAGGCTAAGGGAGAAGTTTTGCGACCATTCTATCGAATCCAATATAAGTGTTATTTTAAGAAACCACGTGACATAACGAGGATACAACAATCTATCCATCAAATTTGTGGGGTCAACGATAACACATAATTTTTAGGACCATTAATCTATATCTAATATTCCACTATCTTTTAAGAACCCATATGATATAACCAGGCTACAATAGTCTAGTCATCAAATCCATGGGGTCAACGATAAGGCTAAGAGAGCAGTTTTAGGACCATTCTATCTCTAATATACCACTATCTTTTAAGAACCCATATGACATAACAACCTACAACAATCTAGCCATCAAATATGTGGGATCAATGATAAGGCTAAGAGAGTAGTTTTAGGACCATTCTATCTATAATATACCACTTCCTTTTAAGAATCCATATGACATCTAGGATACAACTACCTAAACATCAAATCTGTTACCTAAAACCCTACATGGACTTGTTCAAAAATTCCACAGAATTTAGCATGTTAACATTTCCTTTTTATGAAGTGTCACTAGTAACCAAGGGAACCCTCTATTAAAGGTTTTGAATCACTTTGCAAAGAGTACAATCCATAAGATACAATTTCATGTCTCTATAGAACTGAAGGTCAATCCAAATTACAAGCCTGCCTCCTTTCCATGTTTAGTAGGAAAGGATGAATCATTTCATCAAACACAATCTTCTCTACACATGTTTTTAGGTCATTGCACTTTATGGGTAAACAGTTCCATGTTTAGTAAGAAAGGATGAATCATTCCATCAAACACAATCTTCGCTACACATGTTTTTAGGTCATTGCACATTATGGGAGCTTCTAATAACATGAGGCATACTACTATTTGTATAATAATGTTACAAATTTAACCATTATGTATCGAGTGGTAGTGAGTTCATGTCGAATATTTATAATTAACATTATAATTATGATAAGTTTTCCTTGTTTTATGAAAATGAACCTTGACATGTGTTTATATGCATGCGTTTGATTTGTAAAATATAGCATTCACATGATATATATTTCAATGTAATTGTCCTTTGTGCTTTATTCTATAAAATATTATTACACGGTTCATGAAACTCTTAGTTCACAATAAATGATGTTCAAGCAAGGAGAGGTTGATTTGAAAAGAAAGAAGTCTAACCCCGAAAGGGGGTTAATGCTCGTTAATGCATTTGGAGCATTGTCTACCTGAAAGTTGGTTGAAGGAGGTCCATTCCAATAGAAATGACGATCAACCTCAGAAAAACAGCTCTTGAATTCCCAAGATGAAATTACCGAGAAATTGAAACGATGAAGATGGATACATGGTGGTGAATGAAACCAAAGAAGAAATGAAATTACCGAGAAATTGAAACGATGAAGATGAATACATGGTGGTGAATGAAACCAAAGAAGAGGGCATTCATAAAGGAGGTCAACCCAACCTCCAACGAATAAGACATTGACTTAAATCTTTAATGAGGAGACTGAAATGAAGTTCAATATATGAACCGGAAGTTTAGTATGTGGTTGATAAATATCTAATGTTCGCTAAAGATGCGCAAAATATTCGACATAAAGGAGTAACCTTTACTTTTTGCAAAAAAATATTCTTGAAACTGTAATTTTTAAATCAGTGTGGGTTGACTATTATACTAATAGTAGACTTGTTAAGAATGCTAACTAGATTATACCAGTACCAGACTTGTTGTTCAAAAGTAGCATTGGATGACTTAGGATGGGGGCTATAACTCATATGGTTCTCTTGTGCCTCTCCTTGGGGTTTCTGAGCTCAATGATGTGTCTTTTTTAAATTCTACTCAGAATTCTCAACAATATCCTTTCCCATATTTTTCATGAACCTTCAACTCACTAACAATATATTAATCCTAAATTACCTTATAAGATTCATGTAGCCAATTTGCACCAAGACCTTACGTTGGGGATATTTATAAGATATACATGTGTCCATGGACCTTGTTCTTGTTTTCCCATGCCACCCCAACCTTTATAGCCCCTTTCTGTAGCCAAAATATACCCTATGCTATACATCAACTCCTTACCATATTTATAAACAAGAGAAGACTAAGCTAGTACCATTAGAGAACTTGTTAAGAGGCTCTTACCACAAAGCTAAGACTGTATCTATATGTTGGGTCAATGATAAGGCTAAGAGAGTAGTTTTAGGACAATTTTATTGACTCTTATATAAGTGGTATTTTAAGAACCCATACAACATAACCATGCTACAACAGTGTAGCCATAAAATTCATGGGGTCAATGATAAGGCTAAGAGAGAAGTTTTAGGACCATCAATCTATCTCTAATATGCCACTGTTTTTAAAGAACCCATATAACATAACCAGGCTACAACAATCTAGCCATCAAATCCATGGGGTCAATGATAAGGCTAAGAGAGCAGTTTGAGGACCATTCTATCTCTAATATACCACTATTTTTTAAGAACCCATATGACATAACCAGGCTAGAATAGTCTAGCCATCAAATCCGTGGGGTCAATGATAAGGATAAGGGATTAGTTTTAGGACCATTCTATCTCCAATATACCACTATATTTTAAGAAACCATATGACATAACCATGCTACAATTATTTAGCCATCAAATCCATTACCTAAAGGCCTTAATGAACTTGTTAAAAAATGCCACAAAATTTTGCACCACAACATTTTGCATTGTAACACCACCTTCTTATGAAGTGTCACTACCATTGGGAACCTATATTAAAGGTATTGAATCACTTTGCAAAGGGTACAATCCACAAGGTACAATTTCAGATCTCTCTAAAATTGAAGGTCAACCCAAATTACATATATGCATCATTTCCATGTTTAGTAGGTAGGGAGCAACATGACATAAAGGTCCATGTTTTGTTGTGTTTGTTCAGTCATTTTATTGTAATGCTTATGACCTTGCAATGCCACAAACCTGCATAAACAAATTGCAATTGTTCCACTACAACACTAAAGAATCCATCACTACTTTATTGGCCTTTTTCACACTATGTTGCAAGTACACTATTTTTAATTCCAAAAGATAGATGTTCTTCAAATATTCCAGGTGTCTCTAAATAGCTTACTAATGATTACCGATAACTCTTGTGCTTGCTTTTTCATATGAACAATGGTAATGGATTATTTGATTGAGACTATGAGTGCCATGTTTGAAAATAGACTTAAAAGGTGAATGTCACTAGATTATACCAATAGCAGACTTGTTGTTCAAAAGTAGCATTGGATGAATCGAGATGAGGGCTAGAGCTCATATGTTTCTCTTTGGATTGTCCTTGGGGTTTCTAGCTTATGTATCTCGCTTTAAAGTATGCTTAGAATTCAAAACAATATCCTTTCCGATCTCTTCTTCATGAACCTTCAACATGCCAACAACATATTCATCCTGAATTGTATTTTAAGAGTCATGTAGCCAATTTGCACCAAGGCCTTACTTGGGGTGACATTTATAGGATATACATGTGTCAAGGGAACTTGTTCTTGTTGTCCTATGCCACCCTAACCATTATATCCCCCTTTTTGTATCCAAGATATACCCTATTCCATACATAAACTCCTTATCGTATTTATAAAGAAGAGAATATTGAGCTCTCCCGTGAGATTTTATTTTACTCTCTTCTTCATCGTGGATGGAGCGCAACATCCTCATCCTCTTGATGCACCTGATCATATAAGTCACATAATTTTGTCTCTACTTTACTATTAAATTAATCTCTTCAAATATTTCCTCATTGTCGACCATGCTCCCCTCTTTTGGACATTCCAATTTTATTAAACCCTCTTCCTCTCTTTTGTGGGAACAACATGGATTTTCTCTTATGGATTGGAACATACTCCCATGGATTCCTATGAAAGACCAAATAGGTAGGCCAGGGACTTACTCCTTACACTTGAATCTTTCTTGAGAAGCTTGATTAGATAGCTAAGCTTGTTGGACCTCCTCCCAATGCTTCTTGTTGCTTAGGCATTGTAGGATTTGGTTGGTGTTCATACACACTATGCTTAAATTAAGTGCTTTTTGTAATCACCCTAAGAGGGTCATAGTTCCATATTAAATATTGCTCGAAGTTGTAGGAGCTCAAAATCTTTTCATCCTTCCTTTTATGTAAGTAATAACAAGAAAAACAAAATGGAAGTGACAAGTTACTAGGCTCTTGGTGCATTCCAACATAATGGTTGTAATGAGTACAGGCTATAAGGTATACACTGATGCTATGGTTATCATTGGACCATCCCCTAGAATAGTTTTAATAAGTACTTATCTAAAAATAGTAATAATCAGAACAATATATTCATAATATCCATCTATTATGAATATATATGGTAATAAGGATAGTACTATTAAAATAATAATATCCCATACTTATATTACTATATTAGGTATAATCATTATCTTATATTAATATTTATCCTAATATTAATATAATAAGAATAATATTATAATAGGTGGGTTTTCTGGTTGAACTGGGTATTCAAAATTGTACTACTCGATCGACCTTCGACTATCAAAAGGATTATACCAACTATCTCCAAAAGATATAGAGATGGGATGAACTTGATGTCCTAGCAACACATAGAAAGAGAAATGTCCTAGTGCTTGGATGAGTTGTTGCAACTCCACCCTAAATGAGGAATCCCATTGGACAAAAATATATTATTACTTAGACAAGACATCCAATACACCTTATGGTAGAGTTGGATGTTAGGGTTGTGGTAAAAGAAAAAAATGAAATCTTGAAAAGCTATCATTATGTTGATCATTGATTACAATATTGTTAATATGGAATCTTCTAAGGCTACTGCTAAAGTGTAAGGAGTGTCAATAGTAGTAACTTCTTGATGTCATCATTTGTTTTACTTGAACTTGACAATCTTGTTAGTATATCCACTAACTCGAGAGATTCCCAATCTTTTATAGTTCATCCTACTAAAGCCATGCCAACCCTATGCCTTGCAGGATCAATGGTTCAAGCCTTGGAACTATTGGTTGTACCCCTAGATAAAGTATCCAACTCTTTGTTTAATGATTTCCTTTAACTTGATGATGCTCTCTTACTCTAACTTCAACTTTTGAGATTATTTCATGAATTCTTGTTGATCTAGTGTCAATAAATATTTGAAATAAATTGTTTCATCCTACTATGAAGTTTACTTATGATATATGCATGTGCCACATGTATGCCTCATGTGTTATATGCATGTGCTACATGTATGCATCATAGAGATATATGCATGTGCTACATGTATGCCTCATCAGGGATGAGTTTTTCCAATATGGTTCCTCACTCTGAGATAGAAAAGACAACGTTTTTTATGAATGTGAGGTCACAACTCGCCTTCATAAATTCACACCACCATCTCAGTATGTAACTTTTGATATGATATTTTACTTCAAAGTGTGCCAAATTATTCTGTTGATACCAAATAATGGGCTCATTCTTATATTGATATCAAGCAGATACAATAGGGTGGTATTCATGTAGAATCTCCTAGTGCAATGTCAAGTTGCTTACTACATAATACCTTAGCATGGTTTACATAATGTGCTATATCTTTTGTAGGTCAATGATACTTTGCTAGAGGGTTATTTATTTTTGTGAGATTTTGTTAAACTTAAACAATTTGTAGAAAGGGTCTACAAGGGAATCTCTTAAAAAATATGCCAAATGACAGAGGAGGTATGACAAGGAAATCTCTTCAAAAAGATTTCAAATCAATTATTGAAGCATTAAAATGAGTTAATAGAAATCACCTTTTATTACAACAGATCAATTTAGGAGGTCTATTGTTCCAGAACAAGAGCTAATTTGGCATGTCCATCAGCATTAATAGCAGCAGCAAGAACAATAATCATGCCATGTCGTGTTGTTGTGTAAATTTTCATTGTTGAATGCTCTTTGATAGTCTCGTTTATACTTTCATTAGGGTTCAACTAGGACAAATGAAGGCCAAGATTTGGGTGATAATGTTGGATATGTCTGCATGCATGTTGTAATCCATCTGCGTGTAGTGAATTTGGTAACCAGGGAAAAACCAAATAAACTTTTCTAGTTTCATCATGATAATTGATATAAAATAGCTAATATATGAAACCTAATAAACATTGAAAGCAGTAGTTGAGGATATGTTAGAATAATCAACCTAAAAGTCTCTACTAATTGTTCGGGTACACAGGGTACTACCAAAGGACCGAACACCAAGAGCAACCACTTCACACAAACAGATCACGGATCAACACACCGATTTTTTGACGTGGTTTAAACCCTCTTGAGGGAAAGACTCCACGGCCCCGGCCAAATAGCTTCTACGGGACAATTTATTATGCAAAGAAAGAAAGTTATAAATGAGCTTCTCATAATCGATCAACTAAACAATGACCCTCCATGCTCTTAAAATAGATATCATGGACCAATTGGGTGCTAAGCCACGGATCAAGGTTAGTTTTGATCTAAGAGAAGTTGAGCCGTTGGATCACTCTATGTCGGGAACATATCGTGACCGTTGGATTAAGTATTTACAAATGCATACTAATGCATACTAAAGAAACACACTATCCCTAACGGATATATTACACAAGTTGATCTTAACTAACTCCTAAGTGTCTAAATATCCTAACATCCCCCCTTAAGAACAACTTGGGATAAGATTGAAGGATTTACAAAAGTGACACTATTAGGAGAAGGAAGGAGGCATTAGAGCCTATCCCCCCTTAATGACAAGTTCCTGAACTCCTAACATAGATCGAAGTTTAGAAAACTTCGCTTCTGTAAGAGACTTGGTGAAGATGTCTGCAACTTGTTCATCTGTAGGGCAAAAGAGCACTTCAAGAACACGATCATGAACAAGATTTCTGATGAAGTGCATATGTAGCTCAATGTGTTTGCTGCGTTGATGTAGAATTGGATCTTTGGCAAGCTTGATGGCACTTTGATTGTCGCACCAAAGTGGAGTAGGCTGCTGCTGCTCGAATCCAAACTCTGAAAGGATCTGTCGAAGCCATAAAGATTCCTGACTGGCATTAACTGCTGCTCGATATTCTGCCTTTGCTGAAGAAAGAGCAAGAGCTTGTTGTTTCTTACAAGCCCAAGTAATAGGTCCAAATCCCAGACTGAAAACATAACCTGCAGTAGACTTTCGATCATCAGGATCGCCGGCCCAATCTGAATCAGTGAAACCAACCAACAAAGGTTTCCCCCCTGTAATGTAATGAATCCCAAACTGAATTATACCTTGAATATATCGAAGTATTCTTTTAGCTGCTTTCCAGTGACTTTCATGAGGTGTCTGCATATAATGGGCAACACGACCAATGGAAAAGGAAAGGTCAGGACGAGAATGAGTCAAGTATAAGAGACTACCAACAAGCTGACGATATAAGGTGGCATCAACTTCAGGTGAAGTACAAGTGGCAGAAAGTTTGACTCCAGACTGGAAGGGAGAAGGGGTTGACGTACAATCTTCCATGTGAAAGCGACGAAGAAGTTCACAAGCATACTTAGACTGAGAAAGAAAGATTCCTTCTTTGGTTTGCAGAACTTGGAGACCAAGAAAATAATGCAAATGTCCTAAGTCTGACATTTCAAAATTTTGTTTAAGACTGGATTTCACATGGGTTATAAGCTTAGGGTCACTACCAGTAAGAATAAGATCATCAACATATAGAACAAGTATGATGAGATGGTTTCCTACTTTCTTGGTATAGACATTGGGGTCAGAATGGCATCTAGAAAAACCAGTGTCAAGGAGAAAGTTATCCATTTTGGCATACCAAGCTCTAGGAGCTTGCTTAAGGCCGTATAAGGATTTCTTAAGGCGGCAGACAAGGCTAGAGTTATTCTGAACATAGCCAGGAGGTTGTTCCATGTAAATTTTCTCCTGTAAATCCCCATGTAAGAAGGCAGACTTGACATCCATTTGATGGACTTCCTAGTTGTGTAAGGCTGCAAGGGAAAGAACAAGGCGGATGGAGTTCATTTTTGCGACGAGAGCAAAGGTTTAATTGTAGTCAATCCCTTCAACTTGAGAAAAACCTTTGGAAACTAACCTTGCCTTAAGTCTTTCAACAGTTCCATCTGATGCATACTTAGTTCTGTAGACCCATTTACATCTGACAAGTTTTCTTCCTTTTGGAAGAGGTACAAGATCCCAAGTATCATTCGCCATTAAGGAACGATATTCTTCATCCATGGCTGCATCCCAATCTGGATTCCCTGAAGCTTATGCAAAAGTTTCTGGATCATGATTCTCAGAAACTTGAGCCAAAAGAGAAGAGGCTCGCTGAAACTGAGAACGTGTTCGACGTTGATCTCTAGGATCACCGGCAAGATCACCAGCTGCTTCACATGTTGAACGGACCCATCGATGAAGCACTTGTGCTGGTGCAACTGGAGGAACATGAGCAGGCGGAGGTGGATTTTCATTCTCACTATCATCATCAAAAATTGGAGTTGGAACCCTGTCAAGGAAGTTGGAAGAAGAAGAAGAAGAAGGCACAAACGCCGAATCAGGCTTGCAGGCCAAAGATGGCACAATCACCGAGTTAGGCTCGCAGGCCAAGAGATTTTCATCAAATTTAACATCTCTTCTAATGATTATATCATGAGAATGTGGTTGAACAAGTTTATAACCTTTTACATCTTCAGAATATCCAACAAATATGCACTTTTCACTTTTAGGCTGCAATGCTTTCCGTTTTTGATCCGGAATGTGAGCCCATGCTTCACTACCAAACACACGGAAGTGACTTACATCAGGTTTAGTTTTACTCCATGCTTCTTCCAGTGTTATACCTCGTAATGCTTTAGTGGGGGTGCGATTAACTATGTAATTTGCACAATTAATTGCTTCAGCCCAAAATTGAAGACTTAATCCCTTAGATTGGATCATACAATTAGCCATTTCTTTTAAAGTGCGGTTCTTCCGCTTAGCTACACCATTTTGTTGTGGTGTATATGGAACATTGTGTTGTTGTTGGATGCCTTATTCAGTGCAGAAAGTAGTGAACTTATTGTTAACATATTCTCCTCCATTGTCAGATCTTAAGTTAATAATTTGATGACCAGATTGTTTTTCCACAAGGGCCTTATAGGCCAAGAACATGTTAAATACTTCGCTCTTAAGTTTTAGGAAATAAACCCAAGTGCGTCTGGTGTAATCATCAATGAAAGTTAAGAAATATTTGAAACCAGAAAAGGAAGCAGATGGAAGAGGACCACACAAGTCACTATGCACAAGCTCCAAGGGAACCGAGGTGTGCCAAGAGGCACGTTTGTCAAAACTATCTTGATGATGTTTTTCGAGTACACAACCGGAGAAAACACCATCCCTACAAGATACCATCGGAAGACCTGTCACCATATTTTCTTTACATAGTTGTTGCAATGAGCGATAATTTAAGTGACCAAATCGCTCATGCCAAAGTTTGCTCAAGTTATCACTATGAGCAACAAAAACTAAAGGGAAAGGTGATGACGCAAAGTTGTTAAACTTGTACAACCTGGTAATATCATCAACAATTCCGGTAGCTAGGACATGTTGAGGATCTTTAAAATCCTTGATTACAACTTGGTGAGGTGTAAAGGTCACAGTTTTACCTTCACCAGAATGAGTGATCTGATAGACTGATAACAAATTGCAGGAAATTCTTGGAACACATAGTACATCACTAAAATGACCATTATCTACTAGAACTGTTCCATCTCCTACAACACTTAGAGATCTATCATCACCAACAAATATTTGTTTGGTATTACATTCATGCATAGTAGAAAAGATGGCTTGATCCTTAGCCATATGATAAGATGCTCCAGAATCAATGAGCCATTCATTTGAAGTAGAAGAAGAAGATGCATTATAAGAATAACCAGAAGCACAAAGTGCATGTCCATGAGAGGCATATTTTGAAGACAAATCTAGGCTGATGTGGTGCTTCTTCATTGCTTCTTCCAAGGCTGCCATCTTCTTGAAACACTTAGATTCATCATGATTATCTTTCCCGCAATAGTTGCAATGATGCTCAGTCTTCTTGCCTTTTGGCTTGGATCCTTTGTCATTTTTTAAAGAAGGAGCTAACTGAAAGGGTTTGGGACCCTTGTTTGACTTATTATTGCGAAAATTTTGTTTCTTGGGAGGCTTGGACTTTTCTTTCTGTTGGGACAATAAGGCTTTCCCAGATGTATCTGCATTGTTGATTATTCCAAGATGAATGAGTTTATCTTGTTCCCTAATCAAGGAATCACAAAAGGATTCAAGACTAGGCTCTTGATAGCTAGCTGCATTCAAGGATGCTTTCATGGAGTAAAATGTAGATACAAAAACAGAATATGCAGGTCCAAGTTTGGACAGAATATGATAAATGCATTGTTTGTCTTCCCTCTCAATCTTACATTCTGCACATAAGAGTTTAAGAGTTTTGTATTTAGATAAATAATCTTGAATGCATGAAAAGTCACTTGGATTTAAAGAAATCAACTCATTTTCGAGTTGGTGACCTCGAATTTCATTGTGTTTACCAAACACAGATTCCAACTTGTCCCAATATGCATTAGGTTCATCAATTCCAGATATGTGGAATCGCAAATCAGTAGAGATTGACATCTCAATCAATCCACGAGCTTCATCACATCTATTTGCCCATTTGATTTTCTTATCATCATCAGTGGGTTATTTTTATTTCCCTGAGGTAATTCTGAAAAGTCCCTTACTTCGTAGAACATCCTCCATACGAGATTTCCATGAGAAATAGTTGGAACTGTTAAGTAGAATATCACAAGGGGCGGCCATAATTGTAAATTAATGACTGTAAAAGCAGAAACCAATAGTCTGGATGTGAAGAGCTTGAAAAAATAGGTGGTTTAAAAAAAACGGCACTGAAAATTGACTCTGTATGATGAAGTTATGCTTGAACAAAGAAACTATTGAAGATGTCCCCAATAGTGACATGGCAGCGAGAGAATGTCCAGCAAAAAAAAAGAACCCCCCCTTCCCAAGATGAACCTTTTGACAATCACTTTACAAGAAAGTTGCTTTAAGTGAACCACTTTTGTAAAATAAGTGATTTCACTTTTACAATGATATTACTTTAAATAGTGCAACAATAAAAAACTTAAGTGACTCACTTGTATTTTTATTTTTTATTATTTAAGTGAGATGCACTTTTACAATAAAGTAACTTGAAAATAGAAATTGCATGCACTTTTTCTTTTAAAAGCAACTTCCTAAGACTTGAACTCAAGATCTATTAAGGAATAAAACAACTTTGAACCAAGTGAGCTAGGTTAAAAGGTATGTAAAATATGGGAATGAGGAAGGGGGATTTTTTAACTTTTCCACACTTGTGGAGTTAGATCTTGTTAGCTTGCCTGGAAAGTCTACATTTTCTCTCTGTTTCTGATTTGTCGAGATCGCGCAAGGTGCACGGCAAAGAGCATACGCAGCCGAGAAAAACCCTTTCCCTTTCTGTTTCTGATTTGCCGAGATCGCTCAAGGTGCACAGCAAAGAGCATACGCAGACGGGAAAGCAACAATCCGAACCCAAAAAAAATCTAACAGTAGAAAAAAATGACAAAATATGAGATTTTTTTTCTTTTAAAAACAGAAAATAAAAAAATGCGTCACTGTAACATTATACCTTCAGATCTGATGAAATACGCGCTTCTGGAGCAACCGAGAACCGTTTTCGATCAAACGAAAACTATTTCCCAATGGAAACGACGCTCCGGACGTAATGGAACACCTCACACAGCCCAGAAATGCGCAGAAATACCAGAACTAGAACCCTTTCGAGTTTCGGCAACAACAGTTCAAGATCTAGATCATAACCGAAAGCGGCACTTCATAAAAGCTCTGATACCATGTTCAGGTACACAAGGTACTACCAAAGGACCGAACACCAAGAGCAACCACTTCACACAAACAGATCACAGATCAACACACCGAAATACACTATCCCTAACAGATATATTACACAAGTTGATCTTAACTAACTCCTAAGTGTCTAAATATCCTAACACTAATGATTAAAATTGTCTTAGATCTCAAGTTCACAAACAAGGAACAAACTAAGAAATTTGTTTTGCTTTTCCAGTTTATCAAACCTAACGAAATTTAAAGACAAACACAACATCTTATAGAGTTTTATGTTCTTAGACTCATGCTTGTGCTAACATGAGAGATATTTGAAATGGAACCTAAATAAATGGATACAGGTTTGGATCTCTTAGTCTCAGAAATTAATGTATTTCACAACCATAAGCTCCTATCATCTTAATTATTCTTAAATTTGTGACTCTTTTATCTACAACCCAAACAAATTGTTTATTAGGGATTTTTAAAGAATTATTAACTATATGATTTCCTAAGCACCTATAAAAAATTTGACTATGTCTCTAAACAATAAGACTCGATAATTGGTTTTTTAATTAACATACCAGTTTCAAAATTGAATGTAGAAATTGAAGATGAATTAACACCCAAATTTGAAAACAGATGAGTACGATGCACGTGAGAGAATAGCCAACCAGAGGAACTTAGATAGATATGCATGTCCATGTAATGACTCTCGTGGTGGGAAGATGAAAATAAGAAGAGTGATTTATGAACATATGCAAAAATTTGGTCATATTGGTGTAATCCATTTCCCTCATAATTACTATCCAAATAGGATAGAATTGTGTAGCATGGGAGATGAAGTCGATGCACTAAACATAGACGAAGAGGCCACGAACATAGATGAATATGTAGGGAACTTAGATGAAGGGAATAAAGTTAATAGAATGTTGAATGAGGGTCTAGAGGGTGATTAGAACAATTTGATGGTGGATGCTTCAAAACATGTGTGGTAATTGCAAGTTAAGTCATTTGACAGTTCAATCCTTTTAATTCTTAACTTGCAAGCAGTGCATGGTTGGAAAAATGATATTTTTGAGGATTTATTAGCATTTCTATGTCATTTGTTACAAATTGAGTCCACATTACCAACAAAATGGAGTGCATGCAAATAAAAAATCACTAAGGTAGGCTTAGAGTATCAAAGCATCCACACAGGTGTGAATGGTTGTGTATTATTTTGCAATTACCTTGGAAATGAAAATTAATATCTGAAATGTAAAGAAGGGAGGTACAAATCGAGGTTGAAATCAAATTCATCTCCTAGAAAGGTTCTTCACCACTTTCCACTAATCTCACTATTGTTTTGAATGTACAAATGCCGAGACATTGCTGAACTTATGCAATGGCATGCCCAAAATAAGAGCATAGATGGAAAGCAAGGACTTGTGGCTGATTCTAAGATATGTATGAAATGTGCACACTTTAGAGGCTCCATGATCATCCTCCTAACCCATTCAATACCCATGATTTTATGAAGAAATAAAATAAACTATCTAGGAATAATATTATTCCATGGTTATTTAGTTTAATTAAATTAAACTGTAGAGAAATGATATAGTTCTTAAATTGTAAATATTTAGTTATAATATTTCTATGAGTTGGAAATTCTTAGGTGGACCGGGAGGGCACATAGGATCTTTATTGGACCCTATGATTTGTCTTCCAAAAATTAAATTGGAAGAAAAGAAGAGAAAATCAATAAATCAACTAAAAAGATGAAAGGCACCATAAAACCAAGAAAGCACAGAAAAGCAGAAAGCAACATAAAAGAAAGAAAGCAATGGAAAAGAAGAAACCAACATAAAAGAAGTAAAGCACTGGAAAGGAAAGAAAGAAAAGGAAACCAAGGAAAAGTAGGAGTTTCCAAAAGAAGGAAAAGAAGACTGAAGCAGAAAAGGTAAGAAAGAGAGGGAAAAGAAAGGTAAAGTTGCCAATCCAAAAATTAGTCAAGGAGGGTGCACTGGATGAGGCAAGTGAACACATCCATTTCATCTCGAATCCAAATCAAATTATAAAATAAGGAATGGTGCACCCACTCACATATTTTTCTAGTTTTATTTTTGCATTCAGAGCTTTGAGCTTCTCAAGACCTGGGAGATGTGCCCCTAGTCACAGTTGAGAGATTTGCCCCTTCTGTTCATCACTCTAGTTGAGGTTTCATATATTCCATGAGGAGTAAGGAATTCATACTTTATCACTAAGGATACTTTCAGGTCTATTATATTTCCATTCAACTGCTACCTTGTTCAGTGTTGAAGTATCCAGTTGTTGGAGCATTTTCTATAGTGTCTTTTCTTTGCCAATGTTCTTGATGGATGATAGTGCAGCCATGGGTATTTGTTGTAATATTTGAATCTTTGTAATGCTAATTATATCTATCATTTTAAATATAATTATGTGTATTTATTTTCTACAAACTATCTTTTCATATATTAATGAATAATTGTTCATATGCTTGTTATAGTGCCAAATTTGACTAGTTTTCCATGATTTCGTATTAGAACGACTTCCGTAACTCCAAATATTTTCCGTGAGTTGATGTAGTAAGAATACACATTATAGGACACATATCATCCTTCAAACCATAAATTTGTGACCCTTATAGGCCATTAAAATTGAGTTGGAAATCCACCAGTTGAGCAGTCCAAAAACTAGTTTTAATTTCCTATCTTCAAAATTGAGCCAAGTTGAGTCTAATTGAAAATATCAGGGTTGTTATATATATTTGGGGGTATTTTCAGGCCATCCAATTCCATATATGCACTACAATCCATTGGGTTACACATAATTTTTTGGGATATTTCCTCAAAGTATTTGGCTTTGCCAAAAGGTCGTCCTAAGCGTGATGGACCAAGAGAATGTGAATCTGTCGAAGTTGGGAGTATGTTTAGGTTTCTGTAGGATTTCCTTGAGATCTATCAGGTCCTGCAATCCATATTGGGAAAATTTTGGAGAGTCTAGTGGTGTTTTCGGCTTTATTTTTTAATTATAGCCAGGCAAGTTAGTACTTTTTATATCCTGCCCACCCTCCATGTGTTTAAATTTTCAAATATGTGCCTCTAATTGGTTTGGGTACATAACGGTGGTATTGGAGCATGCTCCTATGCACCTGTGAGCAGCAAGACAAAGCTGCATAAACTCTCAGTTTAAGGAATATTGTAGATCACATATTCAAGTTGCAGCTATGAGGCTGATACCAGTGGGTGATGAAGATTGGGAGAATTATGAAGAGGAAGAATTTATTTACATAGATGAAGTTCTACCTAATTATCATGAGAAGTATTATTTCACATGTGACATTACAAACAAAGAATACATAATATATGATCCTCCAATGGTTAATAAATATTTAGAAAAGGTGATAGAAGTATGTGAAAACTTGCCTCACCACTACCAGGAGTATATTTCCTTGGAGAAAGAGGTTTGACAAGCCATTCCTTTCAAATATTATTTTTATTGTAGGTTTGGATTTGAGCCTAAGAATGTAAATGAGGATTCACTCAAGAAAAATAGACCTTCAAGGAAGGAACCAAGTTGCTCCACCACTCAGCGCAAAGAAGAAGACAAGAATACAAGAGGCAAAGATACACCAAAAAAATCCTTATATGGGAGTCTTATGAGATTATTTGGTTCTTCTCAAGAAGAGTCTCCAAAATAATTGATGATAATGCAGCCGAGAATGAAGAAGAGAAACCTAAGGAGGAAAGCAATCCACTACAGGATGGCTACAAAATAGAGGAAGTTTGTGCAGAAGCAAAGCTTGAAGAGCTTGAAGAAATTGAATCAAAACCTACACCCAGCTTTGTAGAGGAAGAGCACATGAGAGGTGGCCTAGAAGCCACTCATATGGCCCAAAGGTATGACTATAATTCTGATTTTCGCAGAAATAAAATTCTTTTGTATCATACTAAGAGAGTAGCCACTTCTAGTGAGAAGGGTAGCATGGTGTAAATTTCGAAGGTTTGGAATTTTCGTGTCAAAAATGATTTCAGTGAGAGGACAAATTAATAGATGGAAGTTTGCATAACTCTCATGATTTGTATGAAACCACTTGTGGAAGCATGCACAAATTTGAGAGGATTCCCTTGTACATGACTTTGAAAGCCAAATCTTAGTCTTAGAGGAAAATATGTTGCAAGTATTGGAAAGAACCAATGGTGCACATAAGTTTGTTGAAGATATTATAAGGAGGAACCAGTTGGAGGAGAGGCATAGATACTTGGTTAAAAGGATCTTTAGTATTGATTTGTGCATCATACAAGAAGAAGTGGTAAGAATGAAATCATATTACCTGCATATCTTAATGGATAGACATCTTTCTCTCAAGATTGCCAAAGACAAGGCCATGGAGTTGGAGCAACTTCATACGGAGTTGGGAGGGTCACATGTTTCCTCCAACGCCATTGAAAATAAGATTTATATTGTGGGTGATAGACATGATTTGAGAAAAGAACTAGAAGAGAACATTGTACATGAAGAACATTCAAACATGTGGGAGGTTGAGGAAATAATTGTCTTGGAAGATGTTGGCCAAGCATTTGTTCCACTTCAAAAGGACCGGGAGTTGATTTTATGTGAAGAAGACTTAGCTCTGATGAAGGTGTCTGATTACATCCCACTTGGATCAACAAGAAAAGAATACTATTTATCGATGGATTGGGTCGGTACATACATAACCGAGATGGATACCCAAGGGTGTCCAAGACTTACTCACATTGGTAAGAGTTACATTTGCATTAGTAATGGATCTATTGATGCTTTGATATTGTTATGTTTTGTGAGAAACAACCAAGACATCTATGGATGCAATATGATTCCTTCCCTACACATCCATTCATACATTGGGGGGAAAAAACCATAGCATATGAGGTGTTACCTCGTGGAATGAGATTCATTGTGAATCATGGACACATTATGGGGGATACTGAATCCCTCACCACCATTCGAGGCACAAGTATGAACTACTTACATCAGCTTGAAGACATTGAGAATTCACTACAAAAGCATGAGAAGGTTTTGGAATACCTTCCACCTAGAAGACCACCTGATAAAGGAGTGAAGCACACGATCAAGTTGAAGGTGGGTACACCACCTAACATGATCCCATGTTCAAAGCATCCAATTAAATTGGGAATAATAAACTTGTATCCACATGGAATACATCATTCCATCTCACTTCCATCTATGACATAGCCATCCTGACTAGCATGCATGCAATGGCCAAGTCTAGTCAACACTTAGTGGAGAGCCAATGTGTGGTCAAGGTTGATCAAAATAGTTGGATGCATTTCATGACACAAAAAGAGCCCAATGAATGGAAACAAAGATTGGTAAGTGAAGTTCAAGTCTATAATGTTGACCATGAATGAAAGAAAGGAGAAAATAATGTAGCAGTAGATGCACTTCTCTCCCGAATGGAATATTCACTTGATCGGGAAAGTCATCTAGTAGTAGAACATTCCAAAGGAAAAGTTGTATATGAGATATTGAGTGGTTGGTTCCAAGAGGAACAATTTGAAATCATGGATGAAGTCATCTCTTGAGTGCCAAAATAATTTTTTATGAAGCATTTTATAAGAGATTCCCATAAGGGTAATTTTTAGGGGCGAAATTTAGCAAATTGGCTATTTTTGGGGCATTTTTTCAAAAAATAAATTCGCTATTTGGTCATTTTTAGTCTCTAATATCACCTATATTTACATAAAAAGTGTTTTTTATCATAATATTTGCCAAAATTTAAAAGTTTCAATAGTAAATTGTATGTTTCATATTTAATATTCACATATCTATCTATATATATATATGTTTTTTTCAATCCAAAATAATCACCTAGAATACTATACTTAAGTATAATATTAGAATCCTTAAAAAATACCCTAATTCCCATGATTCGTTCCTAGTTGAGCACTCTCTTAAAAAGGAAGCAAAAGATACACAAAAGATCCCTCAACCTTGTAAACATATGAAGAGTTTCAAAGGATAAAGTGGAAGGAACATTCAAGAATTCCTTGAAATGGGATTCACAAAGCTCCATGTGAATCCAATTGCATCCACAATCACCCCAACAAAGGAAAGGAATGAAATGCATGAGGACAAGCACTATTGGAAAATTGTTGTCATTGAGGTCAAACATGTGTTGAAGAAGGTGTAGCTTGAGAAACATTGAAGAATATGACATAGAAAGCAGGGCAAAGAAAACAAGGACAATGACATGATGGAAAGAAAGCATTGATGATGACATGGTTAAGGATGGAAAACCGCGGGAACTTACTCAGCCTTGCGGGCATTTTACTAAGGAAATGAGGCATCCATGCGAGAATTTGATAAAAACATATGTGCATTTTTATAGTTCCCATGCGGGCATTTTTTATGAGGCCTGTAGGCATAATTAAGGAAGCTGCGGGCATATTTGTAGAAATACCCCCATGCGGGCATTCTTGTGGGGTCATGCGGGCATGATTAAATGACCCTTGCGGGCATAAATGAAGATACTCTTGCGGGCATAAAAATGGAAACCATGTGGGGATGAAGATCGATGATGTGGCTAAAAGAACATATATATATATATTGATTATAACATGGAAATAAAAAATAATATATATCAATTGATAGAATAAAGAATTGAAGATGACATGTCGGCCCCCTAAAAATTCATGGGAAGAGCAAGTATAAATATGGAATACAAGTTTTTATTTTGTGGGTATGAAGAGGAGGATTTCAGGAGGTATAAGAGAGATCTATGTTCGGGGTTTTGAAAGAGAGGAGGACAGTTTCGGTGGCAGCATCATATCAGAAGGTGCAACAGTAAATGAGTTTTTTATATATATGATTTCTGGGGCAGCAGGTTGGTGAGGACATTGACAACAAAATGAGACAGTTTTTTATCCAGGGTAGCATTAGTTGAAGAAACAAACTGAAGACATGTTTGGATAGAATGAAGACCTGGTAAATTGTTAAATTTGTAATTAGAAATATTTTATAGGGAGGTAGGGTGGAGCTGGGGAAAGACTAATTAGACTTTTTTGGCAAGTTGAAGCTTTCCTGGGATGTTGTAGCATCCTTTGAAAACAATTGGAGGTTGCAACCTCCTGAGGTGTTGGAGCACCTCCATGAATGTAATGTCAAATTATATCATAAATTGAAAACCACTCCGAGTATAAATACTGTGTTTTTGTGTGTTGTGATTACTGCTTATTGTTATTTAAATTGAAGCATTAATGTTGTTTATTTAGCAAAGGCTGAAGAAGAAAAATAAACAAAAGTGACCAATACTGATTCACCCCCCCTCTCAGTATTGGCTGTGTGTTCTTCAATTGGTATAAGAGCCTGTTTCTTCATAAAATCTTGACCGCTTGACGAAGATCCTTAAGAACACACAATGGGCGTAGCTAATTTCAGGGATGTTCCTAGATTTCATGGAAGTAACTATGTTTACTAGAGCAAGAGGATGATTTCCTATCTAGTCTCTCTAGGGTATAATATTTGGAAAGCCATAAAGGATGGATACAAGGAACCAACAAATGGTCCTACTTTTGATGACAAAATAGAATACTATGAGAACAATTCTAGAGCTATAAATGCCATTCTGGATGGCCTAAGTGAGACAGAATTCTTCAAAGTTATGAACTATGCCACAGCGAAGGAGATGTGGGACAAATTAGCCACCATTTATCAAGGAGATTCTAAAGTTCAACAAGCAAAAATACAGACATATAGAAGTCAATTTGAAGGTCTTAGAATGTCTGAAGATGAAAATATAGCAGCCTACTTTCAAAGGATTGAAGAAGTTGTGAACATTATGAAGGGTCTTGGTGAAACAATGGATCCAAGTTTGGTGGTTCAAAATATTCTCAGAACCTTGAAATCCAAATACAATCCTAAATTTTTTTCCATTGAAGATAGGGATACATTGGATGAGTTTAATATTGAAGAACTTCAAGGAATTCTAACAGCATATGAGATGAGGATTCAAGAACCAAGGCAGAGTGAAGCAGCTTTCAAGGTATCCAAGAATAAACATCAGTGTCATGAATCATGTTCATATAATCATGAAATATCTGATGAAGAAATGGTCCACTTCGTTAATAAGCTACCAAGAGGAACTTGAAGGTACAAAGGGAATATTCCATTGAAGTGTTTTAATTGCGGCAAGATTAGACATTTTGCATCCAAGTGTCCCCTCAACAAAAATCAAAAGGGAAAAAATTCACAAAGGAACTTCAAGATCGAAAAATAGTAGACATGCAGACTTTGTTTACCAAAACAGAAGAGGAAGGTATCTCATATTTTGAAGAAGAAGAGGAAGAATTTTCTAAGGAGGACAGAAATGAGATTCTGTTTTTAGCACAAGAAAACAACGAAGATCAGCCTAAATTAGAAGAATGAGTTGTAGACCTTGAAGCATAATTGATTGCAGCCTTAGAAGAGATTGAGAACCTGAAGAATCTGAATGAAAAACAAGAACATCAACATCAACTTGCAAAGAATCTTTTGGTTAAAATATTAAATTAAGCAATTCAAAAAAGGGAAGTAGAAATCAATTCTCTAAAGGTAGATCTTCAAAAGTCAAGAGTGTTGGGTCAAAAATTTCAAAAAAGTTCCATCAAACTGGACAACATGCTCTTATAGCAGAAAAGAGATGGAGATACAGGAGGTTTGGGCTACATCTCCAAGTCAAATGAAAGCAAACCAGAATGCTCCATAAATCAAGAAGTTCAGACAATTAGCAAAACTATCAACCAAATGAAAGTGAGTCTAGCCAAGATTCATGGTCCCTTGAATGAAGCTCAAAGACAACTAGTCCTAAGAGAGAAAGAGGTTGAAAAACTTCAAAGTGAAGTGATCAGCTTGAAGAAGCCAGACAATTTACAAACAAACAGAATAATTGAAGATGAAGATAGAAAATTTACAAACAACTTCTAGCCTCCAAAAAGACAAGGATATCCCAGGTATCAAAATTCCTTTCTAGGTCATTGTTATAATTGCTAGAGATTTGGTAACAAGGAAATTGATTGTAGATGACCTAAAATAACTGTCAATTTTCCTAGAAAGTAGCATAGTGAGAAGAACAATGCGCAAAACCATAATTTCTTCTCTATTCTCACTCAAGAAGTAGAGTGTTCAAAGTGAAACAACTTTGGACACACTGCTGAAGAATGCAGGCTGAAGATTTGTCATGATAATGACATAAAAAAAGATATATGTGGCTTGGATTTCTATGCTCATAAGTATAAATATAAATGGTACATTGACAGCGGGTGTACTAAGCATATGACTGGAAATAAGGACAGGTTTCTCACTCTAAAAAGGAACAATGGAGGTGAAGTATCATTTGGAGACAATGGAACAACCAAAATACTTGGAAAAGGAACTGTACCTTTAAAAGGGAATGCCAAAGCTTAGAATGTTCTCTATGTAGAAGCACTAAAGCATGACCTACTAAGTGTTGGACAACTCTGTGATTCCAACTTTAATGTCACCTTCTTCACACATCATTGTGAAATAAGAAGAAACAGATCCAAACAAGTTACAGGGAGAGGAGTCAGATCTCCTGGAGGAGTTTATGTTTTGGAATAAATAGAGGGTGAAAGATGCTTCATCAACCAAAGTGACAAAAATTGGCTCTGGCAAAAAAGATTATCCCACCTAAAATTTGACAATATAGTAAAGATTAGTCAAATTGAAGTTGTTCGAGGGATGCCAAAGATATCGAAACCTGTAAATAAACTATGTGGCTCATGTCAACATGGGAAACAGGTAAGAGAAAAATTCAAGGAAAAAGTGCACCAGTCTACTTTACATCCTCTGGAAATTATTCATACAGACTTATGTGGACCTACAAGAACTCAAACCCTTCAAGGTGAGCTATACTTCATGTTGTTTACTGATGATTATTCCAGAATGACTTGGTCACCTTTTTGAAAAATAAATGAGAGGCATTTAAGAAATTTAAACTTTTTAAAGCTAAGGTTGAGAATGAGAGTGGGCGTAAGATCAAATGCCTTATATTAGACAATGGAGGAGAGTTCACATCAGGTGAATTTAAAAAAAATTGTGATGAAGAAGGTATCAAGTGACAATATTGCACAGCCCGCACACCACAACAAAATGCCATAGCTGAGAGGAAGAATCAGACTGTGCAAGAGGCTGCAAGAACGATGTTTCTTGAAGATAAAATGACTGAAACCTTCTCGAGAGAGGCAGTAGGAGAAGTTGTTTACATCATAAATAGAGCACAACTAAGAGTCAACAACAATAAGATTCCCTACGAATTATGGACAGGAACAAAAGCCACCGTAGACTACTTCAAAAAATTTGGAAGTAAATTCTACATAAAAATCATTGATGAAAATTTGGGTAAATTTCACTTTAGAACTGATGAAGGGATATTTTTGGGTTATTCAACTGCAAAAAGAGCCTACAAATGTTACAACAAACTACTAAAGTGAATCGTTGAAAGTATATATGTTGCCATAGATGAAGAATTGATGCAAAAATTTCCAGAATTAGATCCTGTTGAGACTGATGATGATGACACATATGATGAAGAAGAAACAACAAACGAAGAATCAAAGGAACATATAAATCAAACAAATCAGATTGAAGGAAGAGAAATGATCTCCACCACCAAAAAAACTCCAAAAGGTAGAAAACTCTCTATAAATTCTGTTAGGAGAAATCATCCCGAGGATCTTATTATTGGAGACTTGGAAGAAGGTATGAAGCTCAGACTAGCACCTTTAAAGAGGAATCTATCCTTGCTCTCAACAATTGAACCAAAAAAATTCAATGAAGTTGTTAATGATGAACTGTGGAAAAATGCAATGAAAGAAGAATTGGATCAAATCGAAAAAGAGTGGAACCTAGGAATTAATTCCTATACCAAAAGATAAAAACATCATTGACACCAAATGGATTTACAGAAACAAGCTAGACGCAAATGGGAAGGTCATTAGAAATAAGGCAAGATTGGTGTGTAAAGGTTACACCCAAATGGAAGGGATAGATTTTGATGAAACATTTGCTCTAGTAGCTAGGATGGAGCTAATCAGAATATTTTTTGCATTTTACTGCTTCAAAAGCTTTAAAGTTTACCAGATGGATGTTAAATCAACCTTCTTAAATGGCTCATTAAAGGAAGAAGTCTACACTGAGAAACTTGAAGGTTTTGAAACTCCAGGAAAAGAAGACTATGTTTAGAAATTAAAGAAGGCTCTCTATGGACTCAAACAGGCACCAAGGGCTTGGTATGAGCGCTTGGATAATTATTTGATCCAACAATGATTCCAGAGAAGTAGTACAAACAATAATCTCTATTTCAAATTTAGTAACAATAAATTACTGGTCACAGTTGTGTATGTTGATGACCTAATAGTTGGGAGCAATGAAGAAAGTCTCAGTCAAAACTTTGCCAAAGAAATGTCAAAAGAATTCGAAATGTCATTGATAGGTGAATTAACATTCTTTCTTGGTCTACAGATTTCACAGGACTCTACAAGTATTTTTATATCTCAATCAAAATATTTGAAAGACATTCTTCAAAAGTTTGGCATGGGAGAAAGCTCCCCTGTATGTACACCCATGGTAACTGGATGTAAGATCAGCAAAGAAGACGAATCTCCTGTTGTAGATCAGAGAGTGTTTAGGTCCATGATTGGAAGTTTGCTATATCTTACTGCATCTCGACCTGATATCATGCAAGCAGTTGGGTTAGTGGCAAGATTTCAAGCAAATCCAAAGGAATATCATATGACCGTTGTCAAAAGAATCCTCTGATATCTTAAAGGAACGATTGACTATCGGTTATGGTATCCAAAAGATGAAAATTTTGATCTCAAAGCATTTTCTAATGCAGATTGGGCAGGCAGTATTGATGATAGAAAAAAGTACAAGCGGAAATGATTTCTTCCTTGGAAATCGGCTAGTAGCTTGTTCAAGAAAAAAAAATCATCTATCTCACTATCAATCACTGAAGAAGAATACATATCAGCAGCTGAATGTTGCACTCAACTCCTCTGGATGAAACAAATCCTAGAAGATATTGAGATAAAAAATGATCAACCACTCGTAATCTACTATGATAACACTAGTGCTATTAGTATCTCAAAAAATCTTGTTATGCATTCTAAAACCAAGCACATCCCCATCAAGTATCATTTCTTGAGAGAGCAAGCACATGATCAGAAGATAAAATTGGAATATGTGAACACTAAAGAGAAAATAGTTGATATCTTTACCAAGACACTACCAAGATGAGAGGATTTTGAGAACCTTAGAGATAAATTGGGAGTAATGCTCTCCCCTCAACAAAAGAAACATTAAAAATGTAAAGGAAGTGTAGGATAGCAGAGTTAGGGGGAGAAGGATGATTCTAAGGAAGTGCAAGACAACAGAGTTAGGGGCAGCAGGTTAAAAGTTTCCTCTGCAGACTTTACCAATTCATTTTCCATTGATTTCAAAGGGGGAGAACAAGCCAAGAATATTAGTCACTCTTCTTCAAGACCTCAATTTGATCAGTAGGGTTGACATCAATGCCAAAGGGGGAGACTATTGGAAAATTGTTTTCATTGAACTCAAACGTGTGTTGAAGAAGGCGTAGCTTGAGAAACATTGAAGAAGATGACATAGCAAGCATGGAAAAGCAAACAAGGACAATGACAAGATGGCAAGCAAGCATTGATGATGACACGGTTAAGGATGGATAGCTGCGGGCACTTACTCAGGCCTGCGGGAATTTTACTAAAGAAATGAGACATCCATGCGGGCATTTTATAACAACATGCGTGCATTTTTATAGTGCCCATGCGGGAATTTTTTATGAGGCCTACGGGCATAATTAAGGAAGATGCGGGCATATTTGTAGAAAGACCCCCATGCGGGCATTCTTGTTGGTGTTAGATTTTCAACATTTAATTCAATATGATTTAGGATCTTATCTGAGAGAATAACAAGCACAACAAATCAATCACAAGAGACAATAGACACAAAGCATTTCACCGGGGAAACCATAAAGGGTAAAACCCCACAACTTCCTCAGAGATAGAATGAGCAATAGTACAAAACCCCAAAACAATAAGATAGACTCCATAAGCTCCTCCTCCTCCACTTGTGTGAACTTGTCTCTCTCTCACTTATGCGAATGAGTGAGTGAGTGAGTGAATGAACAAATGAGAGAGTCACACTCTCTATTTATACGTTACTTTACTTTCCTTTTTCCCTAACTAGGCCGACTTCTCCTAGGAGAGTCTGATAACTCATTAAACCCAAACTCTGGTCCGACCCCACTAGGGGAGTCTAATAACCCACTCTAGTACAATGATAACCTTCCCAATCAGAGGAATGAAACCTCTTCGTCAGAATTATAATGACAATATAAAATATACAAGTGAAATACATTTCGAAGTTACAAATACATCAACAATCCTTCTTAACTATGAAGGTATTCTCTTGACACAGTTCATCGGCACAAGTCTTCATCACTGGATCATCATCGTCACTGTTGCTTCTATCTTAATCATCAATCTCCAATCTACTCGTAATAGGAAGTTCTACAGAGCCATCCCTTTTTCATGATGGATGTAGGCCTAGCCTCCACATAGGTATTCATCATCTCTGCGAGCAAGCCATCAAGTAGGTACATATCAAGACTGATTACACTGCCTCTGCAAATCCTGCAAGATCTTCCAGGACTGATTATATGCCACTGCAAAACCTGAAGGAGCATCCCAAGACTGATTATATGCCTCCGCAAAACCTGTGTACCCTACTATCACCTCATCATCTGCAGATCATCTCGTCGTCAACGGAGCACAACCTAGATGCACACAACAAAGCACTTACACTCACCGACATGGAAGGAATTTCCTATCACCATCCGGGAAAGGCTCAGCAATTACATCAACGACCATGGAAGGAAAAACCTCTAACCTTGTCAGAAAATCTTCAGCAATTACATCAATGACCATCGAAGGAATTTCCTATGACCATGTCGGAATAGCTCAACAATTACATCAATGACCATGGAAGGACTTTCCTCTGACCATGTCAAAAAATCCTTGGCAATTACATCAACAACCATGGAAGGACTAACCTATGACCATGTCGAAAAAGCCACGCCCAACGCTTACATCTGCACCATGGGAGGACTTTCCTACCACCATGTGATAATGGCCCATCCCTTACATCTACACCATAGGAGGACTTTCCTACCATTATGTGAGAATGGCCCGTGTGCATCTGCGTCTTCCGAACTCATCACTTCCCCTTGGAAGGAACCTCGATATGAAGTACACCAAGCTTTTCTCTAAAGTATTCAAACTTCACTCTGGCCAGTGGCTTGGTCAATACATCCATTATCTACTCGTTCGTCGCAACATACTGGAGCTTCACTGCTCCTCTCTGCACCATATCCCTGATATAGTGATACTTGATCTCAATGTGCTTCGACTTGTTATGGAACACTGGTTTCTCCGACAACTTCACACAACTTTGGTTGTCGCAATACATACAAGTAGAATCCAACTAGAGATCAAATAAATCACACGGTAGCTTCCTAAGCCACACTGCCTCACAACTAGCCGAACAAGCTGTGACATACTCTGCTTCGGTTGTACTTAGTGCCATGCAGGACTGCTTCCTGTTAAACCAATAGATCCCACCTGATCCCATACTGAAACAGCATCCCAAAGT
The DNA here is from genome assembly GCA_027924585.1 of Larix kaempferi. Classification (NCBI taxonomy): domain Eukaryota; kingdom Viridiplantae; phylum Streptophyta; class Pinopsida; order Pinales; family Pinaceae; genus Larix; species Larix kaempferi. The sequence continues at coordinate 4,921,641 of BSBM01000278.1, read as the reverse complement.
GCTCTTCTTATCAATGGCACTACCTACCCAATCCGAATCAACATAACCCTCCAGGTTAATCTTCTGATTCGCATCATACTTGAGCCCATAGTAAACCGTACCCCTCAGGTGTTATAGGTCAAATCTGTACCTCTTCGTCCGTGATCACCTTGAGCTGTCGATCACACAAAAGGACAACTTGGATTGAGGAGCATGATGACCTCAGATGAGACCTTGACCTAATCCACCTCCTTGCAAGCTGGCAAAACCCTAAAAAACATCATTTTGAGACATGGGCGCTACTCTACCTGAATAAAATAGCGCATATGCTCTACTCCAGTGTGCAATAGTAGCGCACACCTCCTCATGGGCACTACTCCTCTTCAGTAGACTAGCGCACAACATCTAAAAAGTGACAAACACTAGTATTTAACACTGTAGCTATGCCATGGGCGCCACTCCACTATGAAATAGTAGCGCACACCTTAAAATATGATCAAAAAATAATTAATTTGACGAATGGGATTAGTTGCAGTTGGTTTCCCAACTTCCCTAACTTCCCCTGCAACCACCTCTCGACCTAAACTTCCTACCTTGTCCTATAAATACAAGGAGGATTGAAGAGAGGGGTTGAACTTTTAGAGATAAAGACATTTTGGATATGAGAGCCATTGAGAGACTTTTCTATATGAGAAGCTTGTATTGAAGGAGGTTATGTTGGAGGAATTCTTAAGTCAGAGAGGAGCAGGAGCCTAGGGTCAGGTTGCATGAGCATGCTGCAAAGTCAGGTATACTTTGTATCATTGATATGTTTTTGACAATAAAAGGTTGAAACATCTTTCTCGTCCCAAATCAAGTTATTATTGGATTATGTATTTTTTTGGATCAATGTTGGTTAATGCTTGATGTTTGAATTACTTGTCAATTCCATCATTATTATATTGGCCAAGATACGCTGAGAAAGGTCTTTGTTTTCTAGCTTTATCGAATGGGAGATTGGGTTGAGGATCGAGTGCAAGATTGGATAAAAGCTAGGCTCAAACTTTGTTAAAAAGGTATGTCCTCAAGACCTATAATCTATTTCCATTCATAAACATCTCTGTAATGCAATTAGTATGCTTACCTGTGACCCCCTTAAGTTGATAATGTCCATATCCTCATTATAGGGTAGTATTTCTCGCCAACAGACTGGTGACTCCGCTGGGGAGATTGTTTTTCTACTCTAGGAAACCCTTCTTAATTATCTTTCCAATACTTCTTAACCCTTTTAATATTCTGAGAAGCCCTGTAGGTATCCACTGCTTGCTTCTCTCTGCTTGATTCAGTCTTTTGCATCTTTCCAAAGTTATTTTTTGACTCTTTAAGACCCGTGTGCTACCCTACTGTACATACAGTAGCGCCCATGCACTAGTTTGTCTCTATACAATAGCGCAAACCTCCCTTTGAGTGTTGGTTTCCCTACTGCACAGTAGGGCACATACCTGTAGCTTTCTTTCTGAGGTAGGGTTGAGTTTTCTGCCTTTTTGGGTGGGTTTCTGACTTTGTTTTAGGCCTCCTTGACTAGTCTTTGAGGTCTGTAACTTTTCTTTGAGTCTCAGTACCCTTCTTTGAGTCTTTTTTCATCTTTAGGTCACTTGTTTACTTGTGAAGTGTTTGGTTCATTTGTGACTCTTTCTTGGAGACTAGGCCTTGTTCCTTAGTGAACACAGTTGCTTATCCTTACCCTGATAGTGTGTTGCTGACCTAGAAACCTATATGCTTTGCATTTGCTGTTTGTGGCAACACTTGTTTTCTCTTTATGTATCTTATCCTTTGTTTTAGGGTTTGACCCGTTTTGAAGCCTTTGGGGTGTCTTCCAAAACCTTTTTGAGTTCCAACATTTCTTGACTTCATTTTCTTTTCCAAGTATCAAGTGAGTTTGGAGTACTTTAGTTTGCTTCATCTTTCAGTCTTTGTGTTAGTAAGGTGGTTGTTAGTTCGCTTGCCTACCGATTGCTTGGCTTAGTGGTCTTGTTAGGGTTTGGTGCTTTCGGACATTCTTTTTGAGTTTGATTTCCAGTTTTGAGCATCTTTCCTCTTTGTTTTCTTTCCGCTTTGCTTCCAAGTGTGAGGGCTTTTTCTTTTGAAAAAACTTGTAGGACAAGTCTTTGTCAAACCATTGTTTTGACAGTTGTGAGCTTAGGAGCCATTTTTCCATACTTACACATCTTTTATAAGTCTTATTTGCTTCCTACTTTAAAGTTCTTTTTCGTTCATAATAACGGAAAAAGAAAAAAAATTCGTAGCTTAAGAATAGTGAGGCTTATATCTTTTGCAAAATAGCATAGTTTATTTTGTTCAGAATTTCAAAAGAAAACAAAAAAGAAAATTTGCTTAGATTTGCTCAGTTTTCAATTTGAAAAGAACATTAAATGAAAAAATAAAAATTTTTGTTGTTGAAAGTTATAATTTATGCACTTTGCTTTTATGTTGCAAGCACGCCACACAACGCACTACCTTTTGAGTAAAAAAGTAACCCTAAATTTTTTTAATAAAATTAAATAGCAACAATTTTTTTTTCTAGGGATACACAACACCAACTAGTCTTGGTTAGGATCTTGGGTTTAAAACACCTTAAACCACCCAAGATCACACATTACGCAAAAATCGTAGTTCGACTATCACAAGTAAACCCACTTCATTCAAAGCTTGCCTGGGATTTATGCAGTTGGTCTTGTGAGATCAGATTGTTGGGAATACCCCTCCTACTTTCTGTTTTGAGCATATACCAGGATTGGATCGCGTTTGGGGACTCTTTTGAGTTTCGGGCTTAGTTACCCTGCCCATGCCTTCTGATTCGACCAGCGATTATTCCCCCAGGAGTTTTCAGTGTGATGGTAGCCTTAGTATCTGACCATAGGATCATACACAGGTGACAACGGAGGGTATATCTATTGTACCTAGGACAAACGTGGGAGGAAATCCCTTGCAGGTCTTTGGGAGGGCGGCTGGGTGATTCCAGCGCTTGCACCCTTAGTCATTGTATTGTGGACCCCAGGTAATTGTTCTTCATCCTTCGTTGATCTGTTCTGGGCCATCATCATCCCAGACTCTTCTCCGGAAGGCATCTTGTTTGCTTGGTTTGCATACTTAGGACTTTTTTAGTTGGTGTGCTGTTTTTCCCCTAGTCTTAGTGGCCACTAGGTTTTTCTAGTTTTCTTTTTATATATAATCATGGAAGACCAAGAACTTCGTAGGTCGAGAAGGTTGCAAAACCTTCCTCTGCTTAGAGCGGAACCATTACCGCCAGCTAGACGACAGAGGGTAGACTCCAGTGTTCCTTTGGAAACCACTGGTGAAATAGAAATTCCTGAAGAACTACAACCTGCAATAGAAAGAACTGAAATAAAGGTTCCCGAGGAACCACAACTAGGGACTCCAGAACAACAAACTTTTAGTACAGTTGAGATTGAGGATCTCACTTCTGGTGAATTCAGTACTCCTTTTAATCCTCCTCTGACTAATCTTAGAAATCCGCTGCTGATACCCGTTTGTTTCTAGCAACCTGATTATAGTGCGTATCATTTCACACCTGAGCATTTTTATGACTAACCCGGGAGGTGAACTGGGAGTTCCATAGACTCCCACAATAGGTATGAATACAAATACTGTAAATCCTCCACCCACTGCTACGCCGAGTTCGGCACAAACTACTTCTATTTTGACTCCGTCCTTCAGCTTTAATACTGGTACATTAGGCATGCCGAGTTCAACAACTATGGCATCTACCTCTACACCTACTTTTGGACCTAGCAATACGATGAATCTTGTTCCACCTCCTGTAACTCAACCGTCATATCACATACCCAGTACTTGTATTTCCACACCTGCTGTAGGGCCAAATGCTTTTGCAACTGTTCCTATCATGAGTACCATGACTGCACCGTCCACGTTAGCTACTACTGGTTTTAATAACTTTGCAGGTCCCAATTTGAATCAAGGTAATATACTTGCAGGAAACGTCCCTTTTTTGTTATTCTCGGGGGGAGGGGGGTAACATTGTTAACCAACAATATGGCGGGGCTAACACCCAGCCATAGTGGACGAACACACAAAACACTAACCCACTTTCATTTGGGTGGGGGAATTTCAACAAAACTTTCACACAACAACAGATGGCAGGGGGAAACCCCTACCAGCAAATGACTGGGGGCAACCCCTACCAGCAGATGGCCGAGGGAAACCCCTACCAGCAGATGACTGGGGGCAACCCCTACCAGCCGATGGCTGGGGGCAACCCCTACCAGCAGTTCACGGGTCAGACTATGGGTGGTTCCCCCTTTATTACCATAGCTTATCAAATGCCATCTTGAAGACCTCGTTTACCATTTCGAGAAACTCTAAACTTGCCAGATCTTTCCAAGTTGACAAACGATCCAGTGTATCACAACGCCACATGGCCACCAGTTCCTACCAAGTTACCTTCGGACATTCCAAAGTTCGAAGGAAAAAATGGTGAGGATCCTGGTGACAATGTCACTACTTTCCATTTATGGTGTTCCTCGAACTCATTAAATGAAGATTCCATCAGGTTGAGACTGTTCCAAAGGACCTTAACCGGTGCTGTAGCCAAATGGTACATTGAGTTACCTGCAGCTACATTCTTCAACTTTGGGGATCTCGCGACTGTTTTTCTGAACCACTTCCAGCTTCCTGTTCGGTATGATGCCGGAACAGACCTTTTGTCTACATTTAGACAAAATAAAGCCACTCACTTATCTGATCACATTCAGGAGTGGCAAAGACGGAAGAGGATCATTAAAGCCAACATACCTCCAGAATTCCTTCTTGAGTGGTATTTGAAATCACTCCTTCCTTATATTTCTAAGGAATTAGCTACGTCTGGAGTGTCTACCGAGGAAGAAGCCATTTTACGAACCCAACAGCTAGACCTTGTTTATGCATAATCTGGGTTACTTTATGAAATCATACCTGATGCACCGCGATCAAATACTGATCTGAGTAGACCTAAACCTGGACCACATGCTGACGACATAGTGGGTTCAGTTGATTCTGCAACCTTCAAAGCATTGACCAAGCAGGTTCATGCCTAATCCGTCAAAAAATCGACTGCAGAAGTTACTTCCGTCACAACCTCTCCTTCTACTTCTGAATCTGTGAACCATGTTCAGAACAATCAAAAGGGCCCTCGGCAGCCCAATAAAAAAAAGAAGGGCAAGAAAGGAGAGCAGAACCATCAAAATCCCAAAAACGAGAATGCCGAGGAGGGTAACAAAGAGAAGAAGAAGGTTAAGTTCCCTTGTAAACTTTGCAAGCAGGACCACGTCACTCACCAATTCCCTCTACTCGAAGAAGCCCAGAAGCTACTTCAAGAAAAAAAACCTGCTGTACTTAGAGATCCATTCCCTAAGGGGCACGGTTCAACTTCTGGCACCTCCAATACTAGGGGCACCACACATGCTTCGGTTGAATAAAATTTTATCAACATGGTTAGCTCGGATGCACTCTTACAAACGAGAGCAAGAAATTACACCCCAGATGCACAGAAGAAGGATAAGGAGATTCCAGAATCTTCCACTCCATTCCACATAACTGTGGACCCACTGCCTAAGATCCCGAAAGGTGTCTTGAAATGAGCCTCACACAATCCCAACACTCGGGCTGCTTCCAACTACAATGTGGTTGAAGATCTATCCCAGACCCCTTGTGCTATGTCCACCTTAGAAGTTTTGCAAAGTTGTCCTTTACAATGAAACGCACTTCTGGCAGCAATTGGAAGTATGGAATCATCTAACATATCTGCATGCTTTGATATGTCTGACATCAAATATCAGTTTCCGTACCACGTCGCCCTACAGATTGAAGTGGTCCATGGTCCTATGACCATTAGACGGGCTGTCGTAGATGAGGGCGCGTCGACGTACATGATGTCCATTTCTTGCTGGAAAGCTTTAGGCTCTCCCGAGCTAGCCCCCTCTAACACATTGCTTACTTCCTTCGATGGAAGGACTTTCTGTCCACATGGAGTTCTACCATCGTTTGAAATTACACTTGCCGGTAAGACAGTTGCTGTAGAGATCGAAGTTCTGGACGCTCCGCTTGATTACAATATGTTATTAGGCCGGAGCTGGACGTATGCCATGCGAGCCATTGCATTGGCAATTTTTCGAGTTGTTATGTTCCCTCACGAGGGAAAGATCGCCATGGTCGATCAACTTTCGTTCTCTTGGAAAAACAACCAGACTTCATCGAATACCACTATTCCTTTAGTTGATCAAACTACCCCAGTAAGCGAGAGTTTAGTAGCAAGGCTTTACGGGTCGTTAATAGGCACTTTCGACCTAACCTCTCCTGTTCTTTTCATGCGTTCCGATGTAGGTACTTCTACTGAAACTTTCACAGTTGGTCTTAGGACTGATCTATGGATCCTTCCTACTGTATCAAAACCTTCAGTGCCTTTAACTGTTGTAGAGATAACCCATGAGGATTCACAACAACATGCAACAGAACATATCCTGACTCCTTTGGTCTCTACCGAGTCGAATATGGACCCTGCTTTTGCACGGTCAACGGACTCTACCCTCTCTCCTGATGGTTTGGAAACAGTTTTTCCTTCTGACAAAACATTTTTTGAAGACATGATAGGCCTGAGACAACCTTGGGAACATTTACACCCCAGGACATATCTACTTCCTGTTCTAAACCTGATAGAGAGAGGAGAGTTCCCTTCGAGACCCAGTGAGAATGCTGATTGGTTCTCTGTCCTTTCCACTTCACAAGCTATTTTTGCCGAAGGGAATAGGACGAGTGCAACAAGAACCATCCCCATTGACATTCCCACTGAACCTAGGGTCGCAGAACATATCTTTATTGGAGAGGACTATTATCTTGATGAGATCATTCCATACACCAATCTATTTAATGATTTCCATGACATCTTTGCCCAAACTCATGAGGAGATTCTAGGCATCGACCCTACCTGAAGGAGTCTTTCGAGCATTCTTCTACCTTTACTTCGAGCTCGTTAAAAACAGTAAGTAGGTTATGAGTAGTCTTCCACCTTTCCATTGAGCTCGTTAAAAATAATAAGGAGGCTATGAGCATTTCTTTCATATTCACTTCGAGCTCATTAAAAACAGTAAGGAAGTTATGAGCAATTTTCTGTATCTCCTTTGAGCTCGTTAAAAACAGTAAGGAGGTCACGAGTTTACTTTTTCGGTCTCATTAAACCTTTATGGAAAAGATCCCTATGGAGTTCTTTTAAGCCCTTTTCAGACTCTTTAAATAGGAAAATTTTGCCGAGCATAGTTGTCTTTTCGGGCTCGTTAAAATAACTGAACTGACATCCACTTAGGTAGAGAATTACCCCTTTTCCGGGGCTTGGTGGATAACTTACAGAAAATATATACTCTAGGTGTACTTTTGTATGCGCTAGAAGAGTTCTTCTTCCATTGTTTTATACTTTTTTGGGGGAGGAGACTAACTTTACGAAAAAGGACCTTTCAGAGCCTTTCTTTAGGGTTTTCAGGCTCTCTAAACATGAAAACACCAAGCGAGCATTCACCTACTCGGGCTCGATGTGAAATCCACAAGATGGTTAATAGAGGATTGTTTAAGTTTTTCAACTCTATAAACAAGAAAACACCGCCGAGCACAGACCAATCCGGGCTCGATATAAAATCCACAGATAGGTGTAAAGAGGATTGCTTAAGTTTTTTAGACTCTATAAATAGGAAAACACCAGCAAGCATTAACCTGCTTGGGCTTGATACTAAAATCCACAAGCAGGTATATGGAGTTATTGTTTAAGTTTTTCAGACTCCTTAAAATTGAAGACATCGGCGAGTAGGAATAGATCTCGGCTCGATATTAAAATCCAGAGATCAGTAATATAGAGTAATCTTCTATCTCTTCTTCGAACTCTATAAACAATGAAGAAGGTCCTGAGTCTTCCTCCCATGGGCTCGTTAAACTTTTTACATGGTTGGATCTATTGATTTTTCATTCTTTCTTGGACTCATTAAAACAACAAGAAAGGTATTCTTTTATCTAAAAAGAATAAGGGATGGGAAAGATGTGTCATATCTTCAGTGTCAAAGGTAGTTCAGTCATTTCTATCCTTGAACACAGCACCTACTTGAGTCTATCATGTCGGTTGGGTTTAGTTTTTGACCTTAGGGTGAACCTGATCTCCGAGTTGATTACTCCCCCGGTTGGTTATTCTTCCAACCATATGGAGGGTTTGATAATGTCTCCTACATTTTAGGTGTATCATTTTCCCCATTATGTTGAAAACTGCCTAAGTCACTTTGTGTCGCGCTCATTGTTCAAGGATATACCTTGTGTTGGCCATTCTGCAGTTTATCTTGACCTCATGTGTCGGCCATCCTAGTGTCAGTCTTGCTACATGTATTACTCCATATCAGCTCATACCAGTTGAGTGTCTCTCGTGTTGGATGATGGAGGATGCCTTAAGGCCTCCCTTCCAATGGACTTATTCCCATAGACATCAACTCATTTTGCTCTGGAAATGAAGTTTAGAGTTTCCGTTAGTACCTTGGAGATTGCAGTCACCAGTGGCAATTTTCCTTCCTGTTGAATCATGAAAATACATTAATGTCTCTTATTCGATAGGATCTTCGAGTGTTCAACTCCAAGTCCACTTATTCACACTTGTAGGATCGTACTAGGTACCTTGGGCCCCATCATCATTATCAGTGGAATCCCTCGCATTTGTTAACAGTATACATCAATGACCGGTAATCAAACAATACCCCCCATGTTCGACTGTCAGCTCATCTATTCACATGGTTCGGGTTTGTAACTTAAGTTGTTTTAGATGAAGACCTTGGGATGTTGATGACATCACCTCATTATGTTATCACCCAAGTTGCACAAGATTGAGCCTCACCTATATTTGGCTCTCCATGAGACATAGATCCAGTTTGTTGTTATGGCTATGATCTCTCAGTTTGACATGGATCCACGTTTGTATTCCAAGTGGCCATGCTATATATACATCTCCTTTTTATGTATCGGAGATCATATTTGTATCACACTGCACATCTATATGATGTCAAGATTGTAATTGCTCACTGACCTTGATCTTTGTTTCAGGTGTTCTTGTGACTTGCTTCCGCAGTTCCTTGCTCCTCCTCTGGCTTTGGATTGTAATGTATTTCAGCCATCGTTTCCCTTTGACCTCACACATTAGGGGGCATCTGTTATAGGTCAAATATACATCTCTTCGTCTGTGATCACCTTGATCTGTCGATCACACAAAAGGACAACTTGGATTGAGGGGCATGATGACCTTAGATGAGACCTTGACCTAATCCACCTCCTTGCAAGCTAGAAAAACCCTAAAAAACATCATTTTGAGACATGGGCGCTACTCTACCTCAATAAACTAGCGCATATGCTCTACTCCAATTTGCAATAATAGCGCACACCTCCTCATGGGTGCTACTCCTCTTCAGTAGACTAGCGCACAACATCTAAAAAGTGACAAACGCTAGTATTTAACACTGTAGCTGCGCCCTGGGCGCTACTCCACTGTGAAATAGTAGCGCACACCTTAAAATATTATAAAAAAAAATTAATTTGACGAATGGGATTAGTTGCAGTTGGTTTCCCAACTTCCCTAACTTCCCCTGCAACCACCTCTCGACCTGAACTTCCTACCTTGTCCTATAAATACAAGGAGGATTGAAGAGAGGGGTTGAACTTTAAGAGATAAAGACATTTTGGATATGATAGCCATTGAGAGACTTCTCTATAGGAGAATCTTGTATTGAATTAGGTTATGCTAGAGGAATTCTGAAGTCAAAGAGGAGCAGGAGCCTAGGATCAGGTTGCATGAACATGCTGCAAAGTCAGGTATACTTTGTATCATTCATATGTTTTTGACAATAAAAGGTTGAAGCATCTTTCTCCTCCCAAATCAAGTGCTTATTGGATTATGTATTTGTTTGGATCAATGTTGGTTAATGCTTGATGTTTGAATTACTTGTCAATTCCATCATTATTATATTGGCCAAGATACGTTGAGAAAGGTCTTTGTTTTGCAGGTTTATCAAACGGGAGATTGGGTTGAGGATCGAGCGCAAGATTGGATAAAAGCTAGGATCAAACTTCATTCAAAAGGTATGTCCTCAAGACCTATAATAAATTTCCATTCATAAACATCTCTATAATGCAATTAGTATGCTTACCTGTCACCCCCTTAAGTTGATAATGTCCATTTCCTCATTATAGGGTAGTATTTCCCGCCAACATCAGGTACCTCAGAATATGCTTTGCAGCAATCAGGTGAGCATGTCTCAGATCCGTCAGGAATTGGCTCAATGTGTTCACAGCAAAGCAAATATATGGTCTCGTATTCGTCAAGTACATCAAGGACCCAATCATCTGACTATACATTGTGGCATCAACCGACTCTAATGAAGCATCACTCAATAGCTTCAGGTTCGATGCCATAGGTGTGGCCATGGCCTTGCAGTCCATCATCCCGAGCCGCTTCAGGATCTCTACTACATACTTCCCTTGTCCAAGGAAGATTCCATCCACACTCTGCCACACCTCCATGCCTAGAAAATAGTGCATCATACCCAAGTCCTTCATCTCGAACTCGGCAGTAGATTCCTCTTTGTATCAGCAATCAATCGACCCTCATCTATTACAAACAGGTCATCCACATACAGTAGGAGTATCACTAGATTTCCTTCCTCAACCTTGTAGTAAAGGTTGGAATCCGCTTTACTCTTGGTAAAGCCCAAACTAGTCAAGAAGCTGTCTATTATGCCATACCATGTCCTGGGTTCATGTTTCAAACCGTAGAAGGCTTTCTTCAGTTTGCACACATGAGTCTCCCTAGCATGTGTCTCAAACCCGAGTGGCTGCTCCACATATACTTCCTCTTCCACTACACCATTCAAGAACGTTGTCTTGACATCCATCTAGTGTATCTTCCATTTCATCACTATAGACAGAGCAAGTACTGATCTAATGGAAGTATATCTGGATACATGTGAAAATGTCTCCTTATACTCTATTCCTTCTTTCTGGGAGAAGCATGTGCCACAAATCTTGCCTTGTATTTCTCTATGCTGCCATCTGCAGCATGCTTGATTTTGTAGATCCACTTGGAAATCACTACAGAATTCCCTCTTGGACTTGAGACAACATCCCATACATCATTCTTCACGATCGACTGGTACTCCTCGATCATGGAATCCTTCCATTCTTTCTTCTCAGCTACTTCCTCATAGTTGGAAGGCTCTTTTTCAATGATGTCACACAGTAGGGATACATAACTGGAGAATGGTATCGGCCTCTTGCTTTCTCTATGCATTCCTTTTGGAGCACCATATCTCTATGCATCTTGAATTGCTTCTCGTACCCATGCTAGTTTCCTCTTGTGAGAATTCTTCTCACGTGGTGGATCTACAGGTTCCTGTGGATCTTCTATCTCACGGTCTTCTTCTGGATTTAATTCATTCATTGTTGTATCTCGATTCTTGGGTGCTTCTGGTTCTTCAATGTCTTTAACTGGTATCTTCCTAGATCTGTGATATGTTGAGTCTTTGTCGAATGTTACATCTATGTTGATGTCAATCTTCTTGAATCCTGGGAAATATATCCTATAAGCCTTTGATCTTTCACTATATCCCACAAATATACCCTTCTTTCCTGAAGGATCTAACTTCATCCTCTTCTCTTTTGGAATGTGTATGTACATAGGTAAACCAAATATTCTGAGATGGTTGACCTCTGGTTTCTTGCCGGAGAAAAATTCTTCTGGTGTTTTGTTGTCAAGTACTCTATGTGGAGTACGATTTTGTACATACACAACTGTCCTAGCAGCTTCTGCCCATAGATGCATAGGAAGATCCTGGTCATGAAGAATTTCCCTTGCTGCTTCCATGATTGTTCTATTCTTTCTTTATGCAACTCCATTCTGTTGTGTATTATATGGAGTGGTCAACTCCTTCTTAATCCTTGAATATCTGCATAATTTCTTGAAGTCTTCTGATGTGAAATCTCCACCATTGTCAAACCGAAAAGTCTTGATTCTCTTCTCTGTGTGGTTCTCAATCAAGGATTTGAATTCCTTGAACTTACTGAATACTTCATCTTTTCCCTTCAAGAAATATATCCATGGCTTCCTAGAAAAATCATCAATGAAAGAAACATAATATACATACCCATTCAAAGAGCTGGATGACATTAGACCGCATACATCAAAGTGGATGATTTCCAAGATTCCTTTTTCCTTTCTTACGCTACTTGGAAATGTCTTCTTTGTGTTCTTTCATTTTGCACATCCTTTGCAAACGCCTTCATGCTTTGTATGGATATTTGGAAGACCTTCAACACCCTTTCTTGCAATAGATAGTGCTCTATAGTGCACATGTGCAAGCCTTCTATGCCAAAGTTCACTTGGTTCTACTGAGTCATGGACCAAGTCTTGTTCTGGTTGGCCCTTCAATTTGTATAAGCCTTCCTCTTGCTCTCCAATTACTACTACATCATCTATGGTCTTTCCCTTTGTCCACATTAGAACTTGGCCATCTACAAATGTAACCCTCATACCTTTTGCATCTAATGCAGAAATGGAGAGCAGGTTCTTCTTAAGTCCTGGTACAAACAAGACATCCTTCATCTTCATAGAATTCCTAGAGTCTAGCTTATAAGAAACTTCACCACTTCCTTTTATAGGATATTGGTAGTCATCCCCAAGTTTCACTTTGTGGGGTGATTCATGTTCAGATAGGTTCCTAAAGGATTCCTTGAATCCTGTCATATGCTTGGAAGCCCCAATATCTATAAGCCAATCATTGCTTCCATGTGTAATAGTTCCTGTGAGGGAAGATATCAAAACATACTCTTCATCGCTTGAAGAATCTTCACTTTCTTCTCTGGTTCTCTTCCTGGGAGGTTCATCATCTTCTACAATGTGAGCATGATGCCTTCTTTTGTTGCTCTTATTCTTGTGAGAGCCACCTTTATTAGTTCTAGGACAATCCCTGGAGTAGTGTCCCCTCTCATCACATGTATAGCATCGAATGGTGGACATATCTCTTCAGGGTTTAAAGTTACCTCTCTGATTCTAGTGGTGGTTCTTTTCTTTCTTACTGTGGTGGTGCACCTTCCTGTTATCACTCCTCTTGGAGTGTGCTATGAGAGCTTGGTCTTCATTACCCATCTTCTCTTCTCGAGCAACAAGTCGAGCTTCTTCTTGTGAGCATTCCTCCCACAACCTACTGAATGAGATGAGCTTCCTCTTGGAACAAATTCCTTGAATGAAGGAATCCCATGAGCCGGGGAGACCATTCAAGGTGGTCATCACAATTTCACCATTCTCTATATATTCTCCCAAAGCTTCAAGTTGTTATTTTATCTGAGAGACCCTTGTGAAGTAGGATTGCATGGTCTTTGCATTTTGAACCTTGACATTCTTCAATTGGTTCCACAAAGTCATCTTCTGATTTATGTTCTTCCCTTCAAATAGCTTGGTCAAGGAATCAAACATCTCCTTAGGTGTCTATAGAGAAGACACATGAGGTATGATATGGTCTTTGATAGAATCTGCAATAATCCTCTTGGACTCAACGAAGTTCTTCTTATGTAAGGCCTTAGCCTCATCTCCCTCTGGGACTGGAACCTCTTCACTTATGTAGGTGTCCAATTCATTCTCTTATAGGATTAACCCAATCCTATAATTCCATGTTTGGAAGTTATCAGCCCCTTCAAAATTATCCTCAAGCTTGGTGTGGTGAGACATCTTAATGAGAAATCCAAATGGAAATAAAAGATTTATATCTTACCACTTGATTTGCTGAAACTGGATCTGGAGCTGGCTAGGGTTTGATAGTGAAACCCTAAAAATCCAAACTTGGAATTTCAAACTTCTGTCTGGACAGGGAGATGCAATTGACTGAGGCGAGCAAGTTGGTGTGCTCAGATTTTGAAAACTCTAAAATTTACCCTTCAAAAGTGACGTGCGAATTTCAGATCTACAATTTTTGTCAAATTCTGGCTTTTTGGTTCTTCTGGTCCAAAACCCAAACTAGGGTTTGATAGATCCCGGGGTTCTACCCAACCAAAAACTTTGATCTTGGTATCTAAATTTCGATTTTGTTGAGGAGATCAATCCTATGATGAGAGAAATCCAAAATTCCACTTTTGTCAAAAGCCCTAATTTCCTGTAGTAGTGACGGGCCAAAAACTGAAAATGCTCGGAATCAAATTCTGTCTCGACAGAAAGATGTGCCTTCCTTAGGAGAGTCATCCTAGCCTCCTACCTTTGATGATATGTGGAAAGATAACCAAAAATTAAGAAGCCCTAGATTCCGCAACTGCATAGTGTCTTCTTCTCAGGTTAGCTTTGATACCATGTTAGATTTTCAACATTTAATTCAATATGATCTATTATCTTATTTGAGAGAATAACAGGCACAACAAATCAATCACAAGAGACAATAGACACAAATCATTTCACCAGGGAAACCATAAAGGAGAAAACCCCGCAAATTCCTTAGAGATAGAATGAGCAATAGTACAAAACCCCAAAACAATAAGATAGACTCTAACAACTCCTCCTCCACTTGTGCGAACTTGTCTCTCTCTCACTTATGCGAATGAGTGAGTGAGTGAGTGAATGAACAAATGAGAGAGTCACGCTTTCTATTTATACTTTACTTCACTTGCTGTTTTCCCTAACTGGGCCGACTTCTCCTAGGAGAGTCTAATAACCCATTAAAACCTAACTCTGGGCTGACCTCACTAAGGGAGTCTAATAACCCACTCTAGTATAATGATAACCTTACCGATCGGAGGAATGAAACCTCTCCGTCAGAAGTATAATGACAATATAAAATATACAAGTGAAATACATTCCAAAGTTACAAATACATCAATAGTGAGGTCATGCGGGCATGATTAAATGACCCTTGGAGGCATTCTCAATGGCCCTTGCAAGCATAAATGAAGACACTCTTGTGAGGCATAAACAATAGCCCTTGTGGGCATAAAAATGGAAACCATGTGGGGATGAAGATCGATGATGTGACTAAAAGACCATATATATATATATATTGAATATAACATGGAAATAAAAAATAATATTTATCAGTTGATAGAATAGAGAATTGAAGATGACATTTCGGCCTCCTAAAAATTCATGGGAAGAACAATTATAAATATGAAAGCCAAGTTTTTATTTTGTGGGTATGAAGAGGAGGATTTCGGGAGGTATAAGAGAGCTCTGTGTTCGGGGTTTTGGAAGAGAGGAGGATAGGTTCGGTGGCAACAACATATTAGAAGGTGCAACAATAAATGAGTTTTTTATATCTCTGATTTCTAGGGAAGTAGGTTGTGAGGACATGGACAACAAAATGAGACAGTTTTTGATCCAGGTTAGCAGCAGTTGAAGAAACAGACTGAAGACATGTTTGGATAGAATGAATACCTGGTATTGTTAAATTTGTAATTAGAAATATTTTATAGGGAGGTAGGGTGGAGTTGGGGAAACACTAATTAGTCTTTTTTGGCAAGTTGAAGCTTTCCTGGGATGTTGTAGCATCCTTTGACAAAACTTGGAGGTTGTAGCCTCCCGAGGTGTTAGATCACCTCCATGAATGTAATGTCAAATTATATCATAAATTGAAAACCATTCTGAGTATAAATAATGTGTTTTTGTGTGTTGTGATTACTGCTTATTGTTATTTAAATTGAAGCATTAATGTTGTTTATTTAACAAAGACTGAAGAAGAAGAAAAAAAAAGTGACCAATACTGATTCACCCCCCTTCTCAGTATTGGCTGTGTGTTCTTCAAGAAATTCCCCGACCTTGATCTCCACAGTGTCTATAATATCCCAGCCAAGAATTGGCCAGAATACTATCTCCAACTTCCAAATAGATCAATATTTTTAACTAGCAATTTTTAACAATTTTACATGGTGAGCAGGGTGTAAGTGAGGAGTACTGGTTCACTGATTGAGGATGGTAAGGATGAATTTTGGTTATGGATTTTATATGTAAAGTGTGAAGCAACAAATCAAGTCAGGTATGAATAGTGAGTCCTATGCACAAGGTACTGGAGCCTTTCACTTTTCAACAATAGACAAGTCTATTTCCTGAGGCTTCCTAGGCTTCCAGCATATGCATACTAGACTCGGAAAGGGTTTTGGATGGAAGTAAGGGTTATTCTCAGTCAATAATATCATTAAAACATTATGAATCATATTTCGTAATATTTTGGGAGGATGTAGGTTGATTTGGAGGCAAAACTAGTCAAGTGCACTACTGGGGATTACATAGGTAAGAGATTTCCAGGATTTTCCAAATAGGCTGTAATGAATCCAAAACCTCAGGAATAGAGCATGGGGGTATCTAATGGTGTTATAAGGACCTCATAGAACCATCATATCAATAAATTTCATCTTAGGGAAATCATATAGAAAGATGTGCCAAAACTAGCTAGAAAAAGGTGCCTATGGAGCTAGTCTTTGCTTGTGAAGTGTAAACACTCAGTAAATGATTATAAAAATATGTTATACAATTTATATGACTTTGATATGGATTATTAATTATCAGTGGGTCTAATTTGAATCAATTAGGAAGATCTTGCAACTATATTACCTTCTTCATTCAAAACAACTCCCCAAAAGCTAGAATTAGCTAGATTTAACTTCTGAAGGTGGCAAAGACCACAAATGTATACAAATATCAGTCAGAAGTGTATTTAAGGCTCTGATATATTATTTAATGTACTTGCAGGTCTAAATCAGAGATTTAGAGAGAATATTACAAACATTTTCACTCTTAGTGCACCAACAGACCTCCAACAACTAGTATTTCCCCCAATGGAAGGAGAAAGGGATGGAGGATGGGAAGAATGGTATGATTCTATGTATGGATATGATCATGATATGCTACAGGTCAGAGAATAGAGAATAGGGGGTGTGCACTAGCCTTTTGAGTTGAACTGGGCTCCTCCTTCAGAAATGGGAGCCTTCTTCCCAATTGATCTTCCAATATCTCCTCCTCAGTCTCTTCTAGATGGTGATCTCTTCTCTGGAGGTTGGATGGACTTAAATGGTGGCTAATATGCATCTTATCAGCAACAACATGAACCTGGAAGTAGACTGGAAACTGTTCAAGAACTTGGGGCACATCTCCCAAGGTTGTTGAGGCACATCTCTCAACACTAGAGAAGCTTAGAGATCTCAAGCAAAATTCTCAAATTCTCAAAATGATCAAAAGTGATGAATGGGAGTTGGAAACATTCTTTTATAGAATTCATGTTGACCTGTTGAGCAAGTTACTTGGCTTGGTGATCTGTGAGCATAGGTCACCTATGAGTGGGTAACCTTCCTTTTCCTTTGCTTGATGTCTTTCCTTCATTTTGGAAACTACCATCCCTTTGTTTCCTGATTTTCTCTAACATTCCCTTTATTCTGTTTAGCAAAAGCACCCTCTTTGCCTTTTCTGATTGTTTCCATTTTCTTTCTTTCAAAAAATCTTACATCTTTCCTTCTTTTGTTCTTTTTCTAAATCCACAAGTTGCTTTAGCCATATTTCTATTTTCTGACCTCTCGTTCCAATTTAGCAACATTATCCTCAAGGGGGGTGCCCTCTTGGCCCACTTGCACACATATTGGAAAATCCAATTACAAATATTAATTAAAAATTAAATAATCCAACACCCCAACATTAAAATAATTAAATAATTACTTAACTATAGGCCTGGCTCAAAATTCCCCAATTAATTAATAATTCACGTTAGATACTTAGTTTGGAGATTAATATATTCAGGGGGGGGCACCTTATCCATTTAATCACCCAAATACACCCTTAGGAATATTCCATGAGATAATTTCCACATTCACCCATTAATTAATTAATTAATGCCTAGGTGACTTAGGCCAAAATCACCCCCATGGACCATAAAAAAAATTGGGGACATGAAAGTGGCCCTCACCAGTTTAGCTTGAAGGGAGAAGTTCTACAGGAGGCTACTACATGTCATTATTTCAATTATGGATCCTTATTCATAGCCATTGAATTGGCTAACACACCATTTACACTCCAATATTTCATGTACAAGGTGTTTGCTAAGCAGGATTTTGAGTATGTATTAATTTTTCTTGCGTACATTTTGATTTATAGCAAGATTTGGGAAGAGTATTTGCACCATTGGGCTATTATACTTACCTTTTTGGAAGAGAAACCTTTGCATGATAAGATGTCCAAATGTGAGTTTGGAATGATTGAGATCATGTATCTTAGTCATATGATTGGGAAAGATGATGTCAAAGTTCACATGAAGAATATTTTGGCCACTTTTGATTGGCTGAGCCCAAAGAACTTATTTGAGTTGGGAGAATTCAACTTCCATACTACTTTCCACAGATCCATTGGAAAGTCTCCTTTCAAATCATGTATTGGTATGGAGTTCCTAACCATTTGGATATGATTTTTGGAGGTTGTAGAGTGCAAGAAGAAAGATCTTGGATCCAAACAAATAAATGCATATTAGATGCAATAAAGGGAAAGATTCAAATAGTATCAAATCAACCAAGGATGTATGGAGACAACAAAAAAACAGAGCGAGACTTCCAAGTAATCAATTTGGCACATTTAAAGTTGCAGTTGTTAGTACTCCAGTTGGTTCCTGACTATAAGGGATCAAGCAAAGGCCATATTTCAACTAGAATTTAAATATTTATTTGGAACTAAGATCAAAGGGGGCTCCCTCACAAGATTACTAATCTAACATTTTCTTCGTACTGAGAAACATAGGTTATTAGACATTAATATATTTACAAGAGTATGCCATATTTAACAAGGAATTAAAATGCAATTGGTTGGAAGCAATTACTAGCAAAGTTAGGACTGAGATATGCAAACTCTAAGCTTAGAGGAATTTCCATTGGGCATGGAGTCAGAAAGAAAAGATTTAAAAATTAAATTAGACACAATATCAATTGCAAAGGAATTTCATTGAATGGAATAGTAAACTAGCTTTAAATGAGGATGAATTTAGAAGGTGAAAATGAGATGACTAAGAGGAGTTCCTCCTGGACAAGTTACTAAAAATATTGGTGAAAGAATGAATGTAATGTTCCTCAACCATTTCAGAGTAGTCATTAGTTCCTAGCAGGAAGCAAAATCTTCATGAATCAACTTGTCATCACAATTCATATGTAACTAAACAAAGAAACAACTGAGCTTGATCCCTTCCTAAAATAAATACACATCTAGAGAATAGGCCAGAGGCCAACTGAAATTGAAATATCTGGATACTACCCTCATCATTTAACAAAATATTCATGTTTAAAGACTCTAAATAATTGTTAAACTATTGCTCAAATCCTTTATTTCATGAAAGATCCACAGAGAATTTTTTTTATGGAAATACATCTACAAAAGCATTACATTCGTTCCTCCATCAAAATCATGAATCCAATCACTAGTTTTCCTTCACTAAAAAGAATTACAAGATGTCATGTCGATGGCCATGACTGGCTCAACCCTCTCTCTTCTTTAGAAATTTCCCTTGCTCGTTTAAGACTTGCTCCCCTTATATCCTTCACTGAAATCATATGTACATTACTCATTAGTTTCTATTAGTTTCTTTTAGGGAATATTACAATAAAGTATAATATTCACTTTCTTTAAAAGAATATTATCATAATATAAAGGCAATCTTCCTTTTTCTGAATTTCCTTTTTTCAATGTTTACCAACATGATTCCATTTATGATAAGGGTCAAGTTCTTTATTTAATCACCGTAATGAAAAGTATTTGGTATATTTATCCTTTCGCCACATTTTTGAAAACCCGTCATTTGACATGAACGTAGGCATGGCTTGTCCTTTTATCTTATAGCCAACCATATTAATATAATAATATCTCTCTTACGTATTGAAATGATATGACATGGTCTTAATATCTAAGAACATTTCATCTTTACATCTCTTATCCCACCCCTATTTTCTTTCTATAATTTTCGGTTTTTACCAATCTGCTCATTGTAATGTCCACGTCGTTTAAAAACTACATGATTCGATTGCTTATATTGCTTGGGATGTGGGTTGCTAGGACCAGAAGGAAAATGAAAGGTAATTGAACAGGTTTTGTAAATAAGAAATGAAGTTGGTATGACCTTATTGTGCTTCAAGACACTGTGTATTTCTAGCTTTGTGTTAAACTTTCCATGTGTCTTAGTATGTCTTTGTCTTTTGGTGGTTTCAGCATCGTGAGAAAGCTGGCTTTGTATTTATGGCTTTGGGAGCCTACATAGATGAGAGCCCACCATCTTAGATGAGTTGTTTTAACATTTAGGCTCATGTGTCTTTGATTATCCATTGCGCAACTTTACAAACTTAAATCCTTGCTAGTCTTAGATCTTGGATGCTCATGCTTTACCTTTTTCCATATTTCTTTGAAATTTTTTTATATTATAATATAAAAAGAATTTTTTTATTTTTATTTTGATATCATATTATTCAATTCACAAATGAAATATGCGAATTGGATCAGCCAAATCATGAACCTCATAACTATAACCTTAGCGGGAAGCTAGATGCCTTGTATACAAGGCTCAAATGTTCATAAATGAACGTGATAAATATTAGTACCAACATTGACTCCAACGGAAAAAAAATCCTTGTAATATGTCGAGAATAGTAGTTTGAGTGCCTTCATCTGTACGATTTGAAAACTTAGCCTCCTTGAAACTTAATCTAAATACCAAACTTCCAATCCATATATATACCTTCCCGCCAAAACTTATCTACTTTTGACTGTAAATAAATATGAGCTTCTGAACGTACAACAATCTGATAGGATAAAATGATTAAAAGCAAAAATGTGTGTTCATTTTCAACTTATTTTTCTACACTACACCTACTTGAACAAATACTTCATTAGATCAAGTGAAATAAGCTTTCCAATGAAGCCACCAAAAGCATTGTTTATTTTAAACCTTTTTGCTTCTTGAATCTTCAAAAAGAAATATCAGCGGTTGATCTTACATAAAATTATCCTCTGATTCTTCATAATCAACAAAAAGATCATGAGGAAATATTTCATCAACTTGAAGCATTGATAAATCTTTAACTTGTTGATTTGGATTTTGATATTTAAAATTCACACTTGTATGAGGTTCAAGGCCTTGTAGAAGCTCTTGATCACATGCTTTTTGAGACATGAGAGGAATAATCTATTCTTGAATTTCTTAATGTGCTTCATCAACATTTTTCTCTAGAGCTGCATATTTGTAACTTACCTTCATCCGCAAATGTCTTTTCATCTCTGGAAATCTATTGTGCAAGATCTGTTATATCTTCTTTTCTAAACTCTTTCTTGTTGGTCCATACATTCATGAAAATTCCGCAAAATTCCATGAGGGAACCAATGGATCTTGGAGGAATATTATTTATCTATTCTTTACATCGTCCTTTCAAAGAATCATGAAAGAACCTCATGAATTAATCTTCATGCTCTATTGCCAGAATGTCAGTGAAATATTGAAACGAAGAAACATGCATCTATACAACAATTGAATCATCCCCAATAGGAAGAACTTCATCATAATATTCAGGATCAGGCTGAGCATGTGGAAAGCCTGCTATATTTGAAAATTTTAAAGGAGAATAAATTACAGCAATTCATCTTTCTATTGAAACTGAGTATGATCGCAAGCGGAACCACTAGAATGTGGAATCGCCAAGGTGAGTAGCTCAATAGCCTGTTCTAGACTCTTGTTCGCTTTCAAGAGGATATTTAACCTTTGTCATTATTCCCAAGAAAACTTTCTTTCACTTTTGCATCCCCGAAAACAATGCCAATTAATGTTAGTACTCTAGTTGATTCCGGGATGATTCCAGGATGTAAGGGATCAAGCGAAGGATATCTTTCAACCAGAATTTAAATCTTTAGCTAGCACTAAGATCAAAGGAGGTTCCCTCACAAGATTACTAATCTAACACTTTCTTCCTATTGAGAAACATAGGTTATTAGACCTTAAGATATTCACAAGAGTATGTCAGATTTAACAATGAATTAAAATGGAATTGGTTGGAAGCAATTACTAGCAGAGTTGGGACCGAGATATGCAAACTCTCAGCTCAGACGACTTTCCATTGAGCATGGATTCATAAATAAAAGCTTTAAAACCTGGATTAGACACAATATCAATTACAGAGTAATTTCATTGAATGGAATAGTAAACCATCTTTAAATAAGGATGAATTTAGAAGGTGAAAATGAGAGGACTAAGAGGAGTGCCTCCTGGAAAACTTCCTAAAAGTATTTTTGAAAGGATGAATGTACCGAGTCTCAATCGTTTCAGAGTAGTTAGCAATTCCTAACAGGATGTAAAATATTCATGAATCAACTTGTCGACACAATGCATATATAACTAAAAAAAGAGCCAACCGAGTTTGAAGTCTCTTCCTAACATAAATGCACATCTAGAGAATAGGCCAGAGGCCAAACGAAATTGAAATATTTAGATACTACTCTCATCATTTAACAAAATATTCATGCTTAAATACTCTAAATAATTGCTAAATTGTTGCTCAAAATCTTTATTTAATGAAATATATGCAGAGAGGAAAATTTATAGAAATAGAAGAGAAAATACAGAAGCTGTTACAAATAATGATCTTAATCTTTACAAAAACATTACATCCACTACTCCATCATAATCATGAATTCAATGACTAGTTTCTCTTTGAAAAGAATTACAAGATAGCCCATTAGCCACGGCTAGCTCAACCCTCTCTCTTCTAAAGAAATTTTGCCTGGTTTAAGACTTGCTCCCCTTCTTTTATATCCTTCACCAAAATCATATTTATGTTCCTCATTGGTTTCTTTAAGAGAATATTACAATAAATCATAATATTCACTTTCTTTAAAGAATATTATCATAATGTAGAGGCAATCTTCCTTTTCTCATTTTAATAATGAAGTTCCTTTTCTCAATATTTACCAACATGATTCCCTTTATGATAAAGGTCAAATCCTTTATTTAATCACCATAATGAAAAGACGTTGGTATATTTATCCTTTGGGCACATTTTTGAAAACCCATCATTTGACATGAACCTGGGCATGGCTTGTCCTTTTGTCTTAGAGCCAGCCATATTAATATAATAATACCTCTCTTACGTATTGAAATGGATGGCATGGCTATAATATCTAAGAACATTTCCTCTTTACATCTCTTATCCCATTCCTTTTTGCTTTCTATATTTTTATTTTCTTACTAGTATGCTCACTGCAATGTCCACGTCGTTTAAAAACTATATGATCCAATTGCTTGGGATGTGGGTTTCTAGGACCAGAATGAAAATGAAAGATAATTGACGAGTGCACTGTATAGAAGAAATGAATTTGGTATGACCTTATCGTTCTTCAAGACGCTGTGCATTTATAGATTTGGGTTAAACCCTCCACGTGTTTCAATACGTCTTTGTATTTTGGTTGTTTCATCAGCGTGAGAAAGCTATTTTTGTATTTATGGCTTTGGGAGCCTGAATAGATGAGAGCCTCCTGCGTCAAATTAGAGGTTTTAACATTCAGGTTCATATACCTTTGATTATCCCTGGTGAAAATTTACAAGCCTGAATTTTTGCTGGTCTTAGATCTTGAATGCTCGTGCTTTACCCTTTTCCATTATTATTTGATTTTTTTTATATTATAATGATATAATATAAAAATAAATTTAATGTTTTTGCTTGATATCATATTCAATTCACAAATGAAATATGTGAATCAAACCAATCAAATCATCGGCCTCATAACTATAAGCTTAGTCGGTAGCTAGATGCCTTGTCTAAACAAAAACAACCATACAAACAACAACCATACAAGAAATTTACCTTGAAAGGAGAGTGGGTTGCAAGGTTGAGTCAATGTCTCATGGTCCATGCAAAATTATGAGGAGGACAAGGGAAGTTGCATGGTACACTTGGGTAGAACAGTCATTGTATGATAAATTGTTTGAATATGAAGTTGGAGGGATCAGGCTAATGAGAAAAGTTGGTGCCCACATGAAGAGGATTTTTCCTACCTTTATTTGGCCCTTTTGCAAAGATGTGACCAAGCAAATTAGAGCCATTGACTGTGATGCACCTTATAGAGGATCTCTCCGTTTAATGACAAATATGGTTGTCCAAGTTAGGAGAGGAGTTTCATGTCGGGATGATAACTCAAGAAAAGTTCTCAAAGGAATGAAGGAAGTGGTGATGTGCTGCCCCATGTTTGCCTCCCTAGAATTTGCTCCATCACTTGTGCTTGAGAATGATGCTTTTGGAGTAGGCACAAGATTGCATTTGATGAAGAATGGACATCTCATTGCTTATGAGAGAAAGTTGTTGCAGCCCCATGAGACACACTATTTGATCCATAACAGGGAGATGCTAGTAGTTGAGCATGCATTGGTTAAGTATGGACCATTTTGAAAAGGAAGTGAGTTTGTGTTCAAGTTTGATCACAATGACCCAAGGCAAGTTTTGACACAAGAGGATATTAATAACAAGATACAAAAATGGGTCAAATGTAATTGTGCAATTTTTTCTTTGATAGATTCCTTTGATTCTTTGGGAAAACGGAATTGTAATTATATGGTCATATATTATGGAGGAGACATTCATATGAGTCCCAAGACAGTCTTGTAGCAGCATTTTGGAGGCAAAGCACATGTTCTTCATCACCACTATTTTCATTAGCTTGAGAAAAAGAAATTTTGGGAGGGGAGGATTGTAATGTCCCCACTTTAAAGGCTCCATGATCACCCCCCTAATCCATTCAGTCCCCATGGGTTCAGGAAGAAATAAAATAGACTAGCTAGGAATAATATTAGTCCATGGTTATTTAGTTTAATTAAATTAAACTTTAGAGAAATGTTATAGTTCTTAAATTGTAAATATTTAGTTATTATTTAATATTGTTATGAATTGGAAATGCTTAGCTGGCCCAGGAGGGCGCATAGGAGATTTAGTGGACCCTATGAGTTGTCCTCCAAAAAGGAAATTGGAAGAAAAGCAAAGGAAATCAATAAATCAATTGAAAATTTGAAAGGTAGTATAAAAGCAAGAAAGGATAGAAAAGCAAAAAGCAACATAAAAACATGAAAGCACTAGAAAAGAAGAAAGAAACATAAAAGCAGTGAATCACGGGGAAAAAAGGAAACATAAATAATCAAGGAAAATTGGGAGTTCCCAAAAGCAGGAAAAAAGACTAAAATAGAAAGGTGAGGAAGCAAGGATAAAGAAGGATAAAGATTCAACTTCGAAAATTAGTCAGTGAGGGCACATTGGATGAGGAAAGTGACCACATACAATGCATTTTGAAGCCAAATAAACTTAAAAAATAAGGAAGGGTGCACCCACTCACATCTTTTCCCATTTTTAGTTATGCATTGAGAGCTCTGATCTTCTCAAGACTTGGGAGATATGCCCATAGTCACAGTTGGGAGATGTGCCCCATCTATTCATAATTCAAGTTGAGGTTTCACCTAGGACATGAAGGGTGAAGAATTAATACTTGATCATTGAGGATACTTTCAGGTCTATTATATTTCCATTCAAGTGCTATCTTGTTCAGTGTTGAAGATTCTAGTTGTTGGTTTGTTTTCTACAGTGCCTTTTCTTTGCCAATGTTCTTAATGGATGATAGCGACCCCATGGTTATTTTCTGAAATATTTGAAGCTCTGTAATGTTAAGTATCTTTCTCATATTCAATATAATGATGTTCCTTTTTGGTTTTTAAACTATCTTTTCATATATTAATTAATAATTTTTCATATGCTCTTTATAGTGCCAAATTTGACTAGTTTTCCCGAATTTCGTATTAGTCTGACTTCCCTAACTCCAAATATCTATTTGTGAGTTGATGAAGTAAGAAGACACCTTATAGGGCCCATATAATCCTTCATACTAGACATAAATTACCCTTAGAGGCCATTCAAGTTGAGTTGGAAATCCACCCGTTGAGTGGTCCAAAAACTAGTTTGAATTTCCTATCTTCCAAACTGATTCCAGTTGAGTCTAATTGTAAATATCATGGTTGTTATAGCTAGTTTGGGGTAGTTTCAGGCCATAAACTTCTATATATGCACCAAAATCCATTTGGTTACACATAAGTCTTGGGGATATTTCCTCAGATTCTTTGTCTTTTCTAAAGGGTTGTCCCAGACGTGATGCACATAGAGAATGTGTAACTATCGAAGTTGGGAGTCTGTTTAGGTTGTTGTAGGATTTCCTTGAGCTCTATAAGGTCCTAAAATCCATATTGGGAAAATTTGGGAGTGTCTAGAGGTGTTTTGGTCTTTTATTTTGAATTCTATCCAAACTAGTTAGTTCTTTTTGTATCCTGCCCACCCTCTCTGTGTTTAAATTTTCAAATCTTTGAGTTAGTGTTCCTGTAATTGGTTTGGGTACTTTACAATTGAAGGAATTTGACAATAGATGACTCGATTTTTCCCAATATCCTCATATAAGGTTGGGTTTAGATCTAGATGGGGTCAACCCATTCTCAAATTAAAGTACTAAATAGTCAAATTGGTTAGTGTTTTTAATCAATTATAACTAGCCTCCATGGTTATCAACCAAACCATTTTTATTAATGCTATCATTAATTATACCAAGAAAGCGGAGTGTGACTTTAGATACAATTGATGTTTATTTAGAGCCATTATTTGATGATCTAGTAGAATTGTGGAAAGGAATTGAAGCAATTCAGGTTTTAATGGATGGTTATTCAATGCAATTCACTTTAAGAGCTTCTTTATTGTTTATGATAGACAACCATCCTACATATGGCACATTTACTAGTCTCAATATTCATGGATACCATGCATGTTCGAATTTCATATTTAATGGATTTGTGAGGCACTCAAGTATTTTGCATGAGTGTATTTACTATGGACATCATGCTTACCTTAAAATGGATAATCCATATCATCGACAAAAGTCAAGATTCAATGGTCAAGAAGAGAATCTTGAAGCACCATTGGAAACAACAAGTGACTACATTATTGGTAGTAAAAAAGAATGCAGTATATTGATAATGGTGTAATTTTTGGTAGTAAAAATTATCCACTTAATGATAGTAGTGTAAAACGATTGTGCATATTTTATAAGTTGTCATACTTCAAGCATATATACATTAGGCATACTATTGAATTTATGCATATTGAGAAAAACAGAGCTTTTGCTATTATAGAAACTCCTTTTGGTGCATGTGATATAATGCCATCACATCTAGACTTGTAAGAACTAAATATTCGTCAAAATATTTGGGTTGAAAAATATGGCAATGGAAAATATAGAAAACCTACTGCTCCTTATGTGTGGACACAAGGACAATGTGGACAGTTCTTAAAGTTGATGTCTTAGACTCACTTTCATATTAGATATGTAAGTAGTAATATTAGAATCCAAGTTGACAATAATAGTTTAAGAGGCCTCAAGACCCATGACTATCATGTCATAATCGAGGATATTTTTCCTATTCCGGTCATATCAAGTTTGGAAAAGGGACCATGATTGGCAATTATAAGGTTGGGCCTAGTATTGAAGAGAATGAGTTTGCATGTGTTATATCCTTCAAAGTTTGATAATTTGAGGGGAGAGGTTGTTGAATTCCTTTGTTTATTGGAACAAGAATTTCCACCAACAATATTCAATATTTCTAAGCATCTCCTTATACATCTAGAATATGAACTATATCATTATGGACCGATAAGAACAAGATGGATGTATCCTATAGAATGATATATGAAGGTTCTGAAAAAGTTTGTTTTTAATAAGAAAAAACCAGAAGGAAGCATGTCTAAAGGATATTTGATGCAGGAGGCCATAGGATTTTAGTAATGTAACTTGACATGTATAGGATGATGATGAAGACGAGATAGTTGCTAGAAAAGTATTAGAAGGAAATATTGGACATCGTTTCAAGCTATTACATGAGGAAAGAACTATGATACATGTCTATGTTCTTCAAAGCATATCCTCATTCGATAAGTGGCACAGTTGAAATATTATTTACATGATAAATTATTTATTTCATTTCATCTGATAGCTAAATTATTATCATTCGTAATGTCTTATACGTTCATATTCTATGCATAAAATACAAAGAAGAGGTTCAAATACAGATGTGTCCATCTCAAAAGAGTAGCTTCAAGATTTGAATATTGAAGGTGGCTCTTTTCCAAAATATTATGATTGGATTTTTGATGCAATCAGTGAAGCGTAACAATAAGGTCAAGATATAACGATTGAGGAAATTGAGATTTCATGATGTCCACTTATATGGGATTCTTGTTTCAGAGGAATGTAGGGATATGGCATTCATTTAAGAGTGGAAGAAAAGGACAAAGGAAAGGAAAATTTTTATTGTATTGTTAATGTTGAATTTCATCACGACACTGAAAATAAATTTTATGTCGAATTCATACAAGAAATTATTCAAGTTGAATATGGTGAAACTAGTCCTATATTTTCAAAATGTAAATGGATCAAGCCATTCATAGTACAACATGATGCATTTGGATTTGTACATACAAATACACATCAAATTTGATTAAATACTAATGGGTCGTATGTTTTCCCTTATCAAAATAAGCAATATTTTCTAATTGGTAATGTAATGATCTTGGGATGGTCATATGTCATTTAAACATAGTCTCGTTCGAAAAAGAAATTCATGGAAGATGTTGATATAATGCACGATATTGGGCAATATAATACTTTACAAGAAACATTAGAAGAAGCATCTAAATATGGAGATAGAGTATTTGAACTAGAAGAAACTTTGATTCCCAATGAAGAGGTTGAGAGAGAGAATGCAATGCATGATCAAGATAATCTGTTGTATGAGGACGAGGAAGATAATCAAGTAGATGCATATACAAGTGATTGTGATTATGATGTTGATGGCAATGCAAATGATGATGATGATGATTAATTTTTCATCTTAACTTTATGAATTTAAATTTTTTCACTACGAATTTGTATTGTTTTGGCCATGGGATTATACAAATGGTTGTTCTAAACTCTATATGAAATTTATCCTTCAATTTTCACTCTATTGGTTATGCAACATTCTCTTTTTTTGTTTACTTGCATCTATATAATATACATTTTATACGGGTTAATCCAGTAATATTCTATTTTTTTTAGTATCGTGCTTTCATATATATATGTATTAGCTATTGACCATTGCAATTTTCCCTTGATGGGTAGTGTGTGGTTGCAAATATTTCTTCCTGTCAAGTTCTCCACAAGAGCTTTGAATTCTTGGAACCGAATCAAGACTTTGTCCTTGGTATTCATTAAATATATCCAAGTATTTGTGGAATAGTCATCTGTAAAAAAAACATAGTACTCATTCTCACTCAGTGATATTGATGACATGGTTCCACAAAAATCAGAATGAGTCAAGTCTAATATACCCTTGGCTATGTTATCACTTCTACGAAAAATTGTCTTGTTGTACTTTCCCATAGAACACCCCTTGCACACTTCGTGTTGATTAGAACTGAACTTTGTAAGCCCAGTCACGGATTCCCTAAGTACCTTGATTTCTCCATGATGTAAATGTTACATTATCCTATGCCAAATTTCATCCAGATCTTGGAAACCGCTACTGCTGCAAACTAAATCACATGTTATCTTAAACTGCAACTTATACAGTTTGTTATTCCTCATACCCAACACCTTTCGCAAGATAGCACTGGATAGCTTTGGATGTATGAACACTTTTCCATCAAATAAAGTGACCACATACCCCGTGTCCTCTAACTATGAAATAGAGATCAAATTCTTTGTTAAACCAGGAACAAAAAGTACATTACTAATAGACAAAGGTTTACCTAACTCCCTATGAATGCGTATGGTTACACTTACTATTGGATTGTACTTCGTATCATTACCAAGAGTAATGGATATATCAAAAGTATACTCCTCCTGCTTGTTGAAGTACTCATGATCCCCTGTCATGTGGCAAGATGCACCATTGTTTATGTACCAAGTTCCTTTAAGAATGGAGCAATATAGGGACGCAATGAGTGAAAAATCATCTTCAAATTTGGCTGTGAATGCCTCCATATTTATTGTAGAAGTTGTTTGCTTCTTGTATTTTCTCTTCTTCTTGTTTGGGCATTGAGTGGCAAAGTGTCCAAGACTATGGAATGAAAACCATTTGACTTTGCTTGTGTCAACCTTCTTCTTACCATCCTCTTTGGAAGAAGCACCATTCTTGTTCTTTCCATTGCTCTTTAATGCTAAGGAAAGATTTTCCTCATCATGAGAATTCTTCTTATCTCCTTGTTGAGACCCTTCCCAGATATCCTCTTAGATAAAATCATCCCATAGCCTCTCCCAAGTAGGCAATGTCTGATATCCCACTACACATTTGATAAACATGTTCAGTTGCTTGCCAAATCCATTTAATTATTTCATACCAGTTCACTCTTTGGTACTCCTACTGCTTCCAATTCATCTTTGATCTGTTGAAGCTTGGTTAGGTAGGATGTCATGCTCTCTCCCATGGACATCATATTGCTATGCAACTTATCCTTGAACACCATCTTCCTATTATGGTTGTCACTTTGGTACAACTTTGTTAGTGCATCCCACATCTCGTTCTCTATATTCTTCTCAGTAAGATGCATAATCAGATGATCCTTAACACCATCCAATAAGATCATGTATTCCCTAGATTCTTTCACCTCACGGAGGTCCATGGAAATTGGATCATGTACTTGTATAGGGTATGTAATACTGACAAGAGCCCACAACTTATTCTCTTTTAACATTGCTGAAATATTGACCTTCCACTAAACATAGTTGGAGGATCCCTCCAATTTGTCCTCATACCTCATGTTGGTAGCCATGGAGATATAAAATATTTTATTTGAAATAAAATAGAAATTTGAAGTGCTTTTCACAAGTTTCGATCCCGTGACCTGTGTGATTAATCAGAGGCACTGCTTTGATACCATGTAAAGCTTCTAATACCCAACAATATGATAATTTTTCCAATAGAATTTTGACCCAACAATTTATCTTGAACCACAGTAAATTAAATTATGATCTATGAAAAAGATTATATAGTTGAGTATATTTACATGTGTTTTGACTTTATCATAAATTGGCATTGGTCTTTCACTGTAAAAAACAAACAATAGAAAATAATTTACTTCCTTTTGAAATTTTAGTCCATGGGATATAGATATTGGAGGTTGGACACTTGACTTGAGGATGCTTGGGTTGATGAGCATACTTCATGTAGGTTGGTGGACTCAAAGACATATTGAGGACGATCATTGGTGATTTGTAACCACATTCATGAATATCAAAGTAGCATTTTCTACATGAGAGGACACATGGAACACAATTAGAATAGGAATACCTTGCATACGAACACTTGGATATTAAACCATTGTGGTACTTAGATCTTGTTAGAGAGTGCACCATCGTAGAGTAGGAGCATTGAAACCATGAAGGAAAATGCTTGGAGGACATGTAAACTTCATGTTTGGTGTAATATCCATAGTTGGATATTCTCAATTAGTTAGGGTTGAACCCATGATTTCTGAAATAACCCACAAATCCGTAGATGTAAAATGATATATAAATTGATAAGATAAGATGATAAATATACAATTGTTGGCCCGCTTTTATAGTGGCTTGGGAAATGCCTATTTGAGGGGACGCATCCTCTCATTTAACTATTACTCCTACTTATTATTAATATTAATGTATTATTAATTATTTGTTACATTACCTTCCCTTTAAGGAAAGCTTTGTCCTCAAAGCTTTATTGAAGACAAGGTTTATGTTTGTTTGTTTTTTTTTAACTGTCATCTCTTGATCTTTTGTGTTTAGTATTTGCGACATTTGATGAAATGAGGCGATACGAGTTACGATTTCCCCAGAAGAATTTATGCATCGTCTCTGATGTGTTCCATCCCAAATCTAATTTTATCGAAGCTATTTGATCGATTTGTGGGATGGGTCTTCTTGTTTGTTTTTTTGTATTTTGATTTGATATTCTTGCTCGTCTGACATCATCTCTCCTCCATGTGTGTTCATTTTGACCCTTTCGTTGGTCAAAATGACCTTTATAATTGGGGTGTCGAAAATGAGTTTTTGTTGTTTGTTCTTCTGCTGGATTGACTTCTTTTTTATCTGTATCGATGACTGGATTTGTATTTGCTTCTTTTTCCTCAACTTGTTTTTTTGAGCCCAAAGGTTTTAATGTCCTCTTCTGAATGTTCTCCAACTTGTTTTAGAGTAAATATTTATCTTTCTTAAGATTCCTGATCATTTCTTCTTGAGATTTTGCATCGTCTTTAAGCTCTAATAGTTTTTTTTGGAGATCTCAATTTTCCTCCTCTATATTTTGATGGTCCTGTGCCCTATCTTTTGCCTTCTTGACTTGAAAGAGCAACTTCTGATTATGATCTCTTAAACGTGATATCTCTTCTTCTTTGTCCCTGATGACTTTGTCTAATTCTTTCAGCATCTTTTGTCTTGATTTTTTATCTTCTTGTGAAAAAATCTTCGAAATGTCTTTGAAATCTTCAGATGACACATCCTTTGAATCTAATTTCATTGAAACATCCTGCAGTGTGATTTGCTCTTTCTTGTATGAAAATGTTAAAGTTTTTTTCTTCATATTTAAAATAAATGATCCCAATGTTTCCATCCAGGGTAAACCTAGAATGATGTCGACTTCGTTTAAATATATAGTCGAAACATTGAATTGGGATGTGAACTTGTAATCCTTAATTGTTAGTTGTAAGTTCGTAATTTCATATTGCTTCTCATCGTAGTTATCTGTCTTTTCGATTATACTTGATTCTGGGATTAATAATTAATTTACCAAACTGTTACTAATGCGATTTTCCAGTATGGTAGGACAAATAGCAATACTAATATCTTTTCCTTGAATAGTTCCCTCAAGTTTTAGTATGCTATTGGCTACTTTTGAGTAGGTCTTAGGGAATCTTTCTTGATTTTCACTATAAGACTCCATTTTTTTTCCAAATAATAATAATTATTATTAAAAGTTAATAATTATAATATTATTAATAAATATAATATAATAATTATTATAACAATAATTATTATTAATGATAATAATAATTATTAATTATTATAATAATTGTTTTTGGAGTTGAAGGATAATAAAAATGGTGTGGATTGAGTGGTTGGGAGGAATGATTGTTACCTTCCCCACCTAGGTTCAAATCTCACTTTTTGTTTGTTCTCGGAGATTAAAACCAAAACCATTTATGAAGAAACAACGTGCAGTTTCACTTCTTTTTTTTACTTTACTTTTTTATTTTCTTTTTCTTAGGACAATGTCCTATTTTTTTGCAAAACTTTACTTTTACTTCTTTTTTTTCCTTTTTACTTCTTCTCACTTCTTTTTTCTTTATTTCTTTATTTCTATATTCTCTTTTCTTTTTTCTTATTTTACTTTTTTTTTTTTTTTTTACTTGTCTTTCTTTTCTTCTTTTTATTTTCTTTTACT
The DNA here is from genome assembly GCA_027924585.1 of Larix kaempferi. Taxonomy (NCBI): domain Eukaryota; kingdom Viridiplantae; phylum Streptophyta; class Pinopsida; order Pinales; family Pinaceae; genus Larix; species Larix kaempferi. The sequence goes on along the minus strand of BSBM01000278.1, from coordinate 4,888,093 downwards.
TTTTGCCTTTTTTTTCTTTCTCTTTTTTCTTTTTTACTTCTTTGGACAAGGTCCTATATTGATGGTACAAGCGTGGCTTTGATACCAATGTAATATCCATAGTTGGATATTCTCAATTAGTTAGGGTTGAACCCATGATTTCTGAAATAACCCACAAATCCGTAGATATAAAATGATATATAAATTGTTAAGATAAGATGATAAATATACAATTGTTGGCCCGTTTTTATAGTAGCTTGGGCAATGCCTATTTGAGGGGACGCATCCTCTCATTTAACTATTACTCCTACTTATTATTAATATTAATGTATTATTAATTATTTGTTACATTTGGAGAAAACTTAGTTTGACACATATACATCCTTTTATTTTAAAATGCTCCATATGGGGTTGTCTTGTTGGTTACTTGTATGAGCACATGCCTTATTTTATGTTAGCCTCCTTTTCCCATTGTATTTACAAGGGAGGAGAGACCTCCTGTATTCATTATGATCATCATTGTACTTTATATTTGTACTTGTCTTGGAGACATTATGGTTCATGAGGAAACACTATGAGAGAGAGAAGTCTTGTTGGGGGCAATATTCTAGGGTTCATGAGGAAACCCCAAGAGCTAGACATTAGGGATAAGTTGTTGAACACTAGAAGAAGGCAAGGAGAGAGAGAGAGAGAGGGAGGCATATATCTTAGATGTTCATTTAGAAATTTCTCTTGTTGATGTTAGGCTCTACTCTTAGGATTCTGCTTCACAGTGGTTTGTGAAAGAAGAAAGATAAACATTCTACGTTTGTGACATTTTCTAGTTTCCCATCACTAGAATATGGCCAGGCAATCTTTGCCAAAATTGAAATTTTGGATTGATGAAATTGTTGTCTAATGTAGAAATTGATTCAACACCTTTGAATACTTTTAATACAACTAGATTATGCAATTTCAACACCTGGTATCTTCAATTCCATTAATCCAAAATGATTCTTGTTGGATTTCAGACCAAAAATGTTGGTTTCCTTCCCATTATTTTCAACAATTGGAAAAGGTCCAATTCATAGCACATTTAGACTACAATGTTGGAAATATAGATTACATGATAAAAATCCTCATGCGATGTGATGTTCTAGAAAAATAATATGAATCTACACCACATTACAAGGATAATGAGTCTGAAAATAGCTTAAAAAGGAGACCAACTACTTTAAGATCATACATATGTATGCTTCTGTGTGTAATCTCATCTAAGTTTGTATTGGGTCATACATAAGAAATCTAATAATAGCTAGGTTTTGATTCCTTGAAACTTCCTTGCATCGACAATCAGGGTTCTCCCCAATGAGAAGTCCCAATTAGACTCTCCATTGTTTTGATTAGGGTACCCATTGGGTTTACGGTCATGTTAACGTATAAGATAATATTTTAATTATTTTATCTAATACGTTATAATCCACCATTTAGATTTTTAGAATTTTATATTCAATGTTGTTTACTAATTCTACATGCACATGCTTTTACCTAAACTTGTTTGACCAGTAGAAAGAATCCTCACCCGGAGAGGCATAGATTCTTACCTCTCATCCTATAATGTCTTTGCTATCGGTCAACCAAGGGTATGTCCTAATTAAGTGCAATATTCTATCTAGTCTAACCTATCCTTGCAAGGAGAAAATTTAAGAAGGAGCAATAACAATAAACTGCATCATACAATTTCATAAGCTAACTACTGAAAATATTGTATCTAACATCCACATAATAAATTCAACACATATATATCTTGAGCATTAACATTTATTACATTCATTACTAACAAATAACACAGAAAATAGCATTTGCATCCACATACAACAAGATCATTCAAAAACTATTAGAATAGTCCAACAGAATAGGAAATATCTTAATGCATGTACACAAACAAAATGAAGAAATTAGTTGATTTGTGCATTTTTCCACATGCTTCAACACAATTTACAATGTATGCTTCCACCCGGAAAAATGTCTTTTTCATTAGCAAAAATTAATTTTTCACATATGAGTTTCAATACAATCTTTCACAAGCAAAATCCCTCACTTATATAATTTCTCCTATTTATCTTTACAATCCCAACCTTTGGGTGACTTATCATTGCACCTTCTCTAGACTCTTTTCCTTCCAAAACTTTTGCCTTATCTTGATTACAAAATAAGTGAGCAAAATATTAAAATAAACTAAAATATTACATTAAGGCAATGGAGAGCTCTCGTGAGTTCAGATATATTCATCCCAAAGGCTACTTTCATAAGATATAACATTTAATTGTTGGGGTTCTAATGACATTGGGGATACTTCATGAAATGATAAATCTTTGACTATAGCATTTAATCCTTTAGTTGTTGCATTATGACCACTAGCCAAGTACTGTGTCCTCAGAATGGCTTTCCCAATGTGTTCATGTAGATCTTCTGGAGTGATGGAGTCTAGGATTCTAATATCAGCAATATATTCCTCCTTGATGTTCCTTAATTTTCCCATTCATTTCTCTTTTGGCACTGGGCTTTTGAATGTTCCAAGAGAAGGAAAATGCCACTTTTTGAAAGCTCTGTGAATGCTTTGGTGAATTTTCTCACGTTTCGAAATATAATCATTTATGTCATTCTGCAATTTCTTTTCATCTTTCTGGCATTTGTCCAAGGTTTCAAAATCCAACTTGAGTTCAACTATGGATCTCTTGGGAAAATGTGGAGGGATTTATTTGGTTGTTTTCCTCCAAGCAGTCATCTTCTTCATCCTGTTGTAAACATCTGTAAGTTTGTTCTTAGTAGAAATGGCTTCCTCAGATATTTCTGATCCAAGTTACCATTCCTTGTACTTCATAAGTTTTTTCAGTGAGCAATTCTTGATAATGATATAGTTGTTTTTGAAGAGAAGAAGCACAATCATAAAATGGTGTCAACTCTTGCTAATTTTGTTCTTGTATAGTATTTAACTGAATCACTAGTGATTGCTTTTCTCTGTTAAGCTCCGCTATCTATGCTTGCAAAGATCCTTTCTCTCTGGTAAGAGATTCCACCTATTGATCCTATTATCACAAAACTTGTAGTTGTCCCAAAAGGAAATCCTATCTAGGATGGTAGAGGTGTTGCACAACTAAAGAGGTGACCTAAGAGGGATTCGATTCCCAAGGATAAATGGTTGGCACGTAAATTGATGCACTCTTCAATTTATATCAAGCAAATGAAATACTAAGGGGGTACCCTTTCTAGCTAAGCAAGGCTAGCGAACCTCCTTTAGGAACTCTAGGGAAATGTGAAGTTGAAGAGAGAGAGAGAGAGAGAGAGAGAGAGAGAGAGAGTAAGTATATCTAAATCTAGGGAAGACTAGTGGAAAATGGAGTTAGTGCTTGGTTGAGGAGGCTTATGAAAGGATTAAATTTTTACCAATGAAATGAATATGCCACTAATGGAGTTAAATGAATAGATCTAGATATATCTAATGCCAGTCTAAAAGACACAAGTGGGTTCCACCCTTGATTTAGTCAAATTGAAGTGAGGTGGGGCCCACTAGGTGAAATTAAGATAGGAAAGGCACTAGGGTAGATACGTTATAGATATGGAGTTTAAAAGACAAAACATAAACATCTAGATGATAGATTTGGAAAATGACTAAGAACCCACAAGTGCGTCCCCCCTTAGAGATGGCCGGTGCCTTGGATCGAGGGGTAAATGGAGTCGGATTTCCACCAAAATTGGTCTCTAAGGTTATTTAATTAATTAAGAGGTGGGTTTTAGTTATTAAGACCAAATTATCACCAGATATATCAGGTCTATAAAACTAGGGTTTCAACAATGAGAGTTTGAAGAGACCTATGGATAAAATGCATGGAAACCAATATGTACATTGTAGATCTTACCTCAATTTCTTTTAGCCACCAAGTACATTGATGATCCTTCCGCTTAGTTACAATTCCAATCAAGATCAAGTGATTTCAAGCCGAAACGTCCTATCCCAAGGAGGAAAAGTGTCTTCTTTTACCTGTAAATCCAAACAACCCAAGTTATATTTGATCCACAAATAAAAGATAATCTATGCATGGCATATCAAAATAAATAAATCAATGGATGAAGCACAATTGAAAAACTCCCTTCAAGATGAAAACAATGTGCCCAAAAGAAGAAGGGGAAGCCCCACAATCGTCCCTTCAAGCAATTAGCACCCCTGTACAATATGAATTCGGCCTCCCTATGAAGATGTTGAAAACCACCTGTAAAGAAATCTGAAGTCTAAATAAAATATTTAAAATCATGTACAAGAACATTCATCAAAGCACGATAAGTAGATCTGTAAAATAATATTTTTATCCAAGAGTTCAAGAGCCCAAAGGTGCCTTTAGAATGGGGGGTCTCTTAAATAAGAATGAGAGAGACCAAAACCCTAAAATTTTTATGAATGATTGGTGGATATCAAAAGATAATAATAATACAATCGATGGCTAAGATGATCCAGAGCAACAATACATAGATCAACTCATTAAAGAGAGGGGTGCACACTCACTAAGTGACCCTAGGGGGTCGCACCACATGGAAAATGACTAGGATGAGTGAAGAAAGCACATGGTGGGTCTAGGAGGTATTAATGTCCTTCACTAGCATCACCCCATGGAACAATGATAAAATATATGATTCAATAACATATCAAAGTGACGGTTAGAGGAAAACCACCCTTGACTATCACAAATTGGGATAAGGAGGCATTCAAAAATCCTGTCATTCTTAAGATTTGGCTCATCTTTCTGGGTTTTCTAATGTGGGATATCTAGAAGGAGAGAAATGGGAGGATCTTTGAGGGAAACCAGAACTCCCTGCAGACGGTCTGGAACCAAGTTAGCAAGCATATCCAGGAAACCATTAAAATTACCCCGTGGATGGATAGAGACTGGGAAATGGACGACCAAGAAAAACATATTCTAGTGGGATGGCGGTTGGACTGCTCTCCACAAGCATGGATAAGGCTTTAGGCCCGAAAGGCGGCTCCTTCAAGTCCCCGTCTATGGAACCTTCCTCCTAGAGGCCATTTCAAGATAAACTTTGATGGGGCTTCTAAAAGGAACCCTAGTTCGGCCGGATTTGGAGGAGTGATCAGAAACAGTGATGGTGTTATTCTTCGATACTTCTATGCAAATATCGGATTCGACACCAACAATGCGGCTGAACTCGAAGGATTGCTTCACGTAATCATAATTTCCATCTGCAATGATTGGTAACCCATGGTCATTGAATGGGATTTGCATGTCATCATCCACATGGCCAAGAAGATACAAGGTGGCCAAACTGTAGCCAAAGTTGTGAAGAGCTGGCAAATGATTTCTCGTGTCGAATGGCTCACTGCCCTCATCCATGGATTCCACGCTTGGTCCTTCACCCATATTAAACGTGATGGAAACAAGGTGGTCGACCTGTTGGAAAAGATTGGGGAACGCAACGGAGCTAGGGTGGATGAAGGACAACTTCTGAACGAGGGAAGCAATGGCTGGTAGACTCAATGCACCCATCAACAGTTATCCTGCGAAGCCGGTGCTTCAGTATTAAACCAGGACATGACCTCCCATGATCTCACCCCGAGCTTCAATTATGGAGAGATCCTATAGCCACCTCCTGCCATTGAAAGGCAAGGTACAATGAACCAGGCAGAGTATCCAAGAGAGGTATGGGTTTCTCATGCAACCCAATAGAATGTTGAGCGAAATTAGCGTGGTTACCATCTTTTGTTTGCAATACTGGGATATTTATTCAGAGCAACCCCCTCCTCCTTGCATTCTCTCTCTGTATGTTTTGAACAGTTACGCTGGGCGATATCAAGAGAGAATTCAGTGTTATCTGTTGTTCCGAGTGACTAGTGCGATGGATCCCAAGCGGAAGGCACATAAGGGTAAAAAGGTTGGTAGGATGAAAACAACCCATGAGCTTTGGAAAGAAGGGCATGCCACCCAATTCTTTCGCAAGCATATCCCTCCTATTATCAGGGAGGAAATTGAACGGGTTGAGAAGGACCTGTGGGAGCAGGTCAAAGCCCTATATATCAATACTATTAAAGAAGAGGTTGAAGAGTGGATAAGTGACCCAGGGACTTTGGCTAGGCATATTTCATCCTATGAAAGGATTGCCACAACCTATTGGGTTACTAAGGAGCTCCTGGACCATGTGATGATGAACAGGGAAAACAAGGCTTTGGGGGAGGTTGAACCAGTGAGAGCCTGGAAAGAGCACTTGGAGAAAAATTGCTATATGCGGAGGATGATCAATCGAATTGCTCAAAAACTCGGCCTTTCTCTGGAATCCCAGGGTGCTGTTGCTGGTACCCTCGCCCCGCGCCCTCCAAGAACCTACCCTATTCATGGTCCATTTGGACAACTTTCTTATGCATATGACAACAAGCTCGACGGCCTCCGCTATGGCACTTTGATCGATAGGAACATCGCCCAGACTCCCAAATGATGGGTTTCGGGTTGGTTTGTAATGATTACTGGTTTTTCGTCTGTTGTTTCTGTGTCTTTAGTTTGGATAGGTTGTTATGGTGCTGATGTGCCTTACCCACAGTATCCACCTCTATAATTTCTCTCCATTTCGGTTTTAGTGTCCTGTTTGTCGGTTTCCAGTTCAAAGTTGGAAGGTATTTTTGAGATAGTTCTTTTTTGGATATGGGCTATTGTAATAGGGTTAAGGGAGTAGATAGGTTCTGTGTTGAAGGTTAAGAGGAACACATGGATCTTGTAGTAGGGTTGTGTTAGAGACTATTTAGGCATGAAAGGCCCTGTGAGCCATGATCTTTTTGTACTGAAGGTTCCTTCTTAATATAATTTTTCTTGCTTATAGAAAAAAACATCTCAAAGTGACCAAATGACCAAATCATGGCCCCCTCAATAGCAGAATAATACATCAAAATAATAACCTGGAGAGTGTGTGGACCCCACTGAATGTTGTAAGTTTTGTCGGAAGGTGTTGGATACATCAAAAATGACCTGTGAACAAAACTCATGCCAATTCCTCGCCTCAATTAACCAAATCAATTTCCTTAGTGGCCATTTTATTCCATTTTTAATCCTTAGAAAACCACCTGTAAATCATTAAAATTCCTGTAGGTCTCTTCCCGGTGCCTAGGGCACAAATATGACTTTTCCAAAGTGTCTGGGGTTATGTAAATATGGTAATAACAAGTGGTTGGACCCCATACTCCCTCTGTAGTTCCCTAGGTGAACCAAATAAGCATCCAACTATGCTGTCAGGCTATTTTATAATGGAAAATCTGCAATAAAGTGACAATCTGAGTGAAATATCGTCTAGAAGTGCCTGTAACTGAAAACAGAGTGTATCAATGGAATCAGAAGGTCCAAATGTATTAGATATAAGTACCCATACACCATGTGGCTACCTGTATAATCATCTACAGTCTCGACCATGCCTAGACAATATAAAAATAATGGTTTGTAAATAATAATAACCAAAAAAAAATCATCACACCATCATATGTAACCTGTTTCCCCTGCATGGAACCATCAAATGGGAATCAAAGGACCATAAATCATAAACCTCGAACATCACTAGCCCAACTCATCTCAGATCCTATGGTTGACTTGGTCAAACTGGGTTTGACCAGGTCAAGACTGATCAAAATATGACCCAGGCTTAAAATGCTTGATGTTGCAAGTGAAAATGGATAAGGTATTCTATTTTAATCATTCTAATAGAAAGAATTAAAGCATAAAGTTTCATTTCAATGGCGGTTAAACGATAATCAAAATATAAGACCAATATTAAAATAATCAATTACTTAAAACAAAACCTCAAGAATATACTCATTTCATGGCCGTGATCATTTTTCTAGAAGTGGGTGAAGGTGAAAAATGCAAGGCTAGGATAAGTTGATGAATTTACTGACTCAACAATGTGATACTTTGGATAAGGGGAAATGAATACACACTTAAGCATATGCTGGATAATAACACATAGGGAATGGTAGTGTCTCACAAATGGAATGAATTGTTTTGAGAGGTGCTTATTAAACCCTGGGAAATGTCTACAACTCACATCCAAGCTGAAACAACTCTGTGAGGATCTACTCTAGAACCGATGTAACTAGGTGCACAACTAACTGTAACTTGAGGTTCTATGGGACACTTAGAATTAGTTGCCCCTTATTCCATCTCACATCCCAACCCGTAGGATCCGTGAGGAATTTAATCATTACATAATATTACGGCCAGTAGTCTTTAGATTTATCATATATTTAACCACTGCTTTTTAGGCCTCATAACCCTTTGTATTTCTTGTGTGCTTATAAGAACAACTAATTGCATCTTTTATCCAGGGTACTTTACATTTTATTTCAATTCATTTCATATCCCTCTTTCATTGTGCTGAGAAACATAGTTTCAAAATATTTCCATGGGCTTTGTGAAAGAGATATAGCAATAGTTCATTCATGCATGTAATGATGGTAGATCAACTTGATTCAGGTTTTAGCCAACACAACTCATTAAACTAGGGGGATTATCGACAATCAGAACAAAATATCGGGGAAACCAACAAGAGAGGTCAAGGAACCAAATCCAACTTACCTAAGATCGGGAACCAACACCAGCGGGTTCTCCTGGCCCAGAAGGGTCAAGGCTTCGGTAAGATCTGTTTCCAACTCAGAGCGAGACACAAAATAACAGGGATGATATCCAACATAGAGGCAAAAAGTGGGGAGGTCCTCCATATCACAAGCTGAGGTGTAAGTCAAGGTGAAAGCAAGAATGGGAGAGAATCGATGGATGGGGAAAGTGAAAGGTGATGAAAAAACTAGCAAGCCATAAATGGTGGGAATGATCACGTCCATTCTACTAAGAGGGTAAAACCAATGAGTATAAACAAGAGCTTCTAATTCTAAGTAATCAAACCATTTGTATAATCACTAAAACAACCATGTATACATTATATATATATATATATATATACCACCATATCATGACCACTAGATACCAATTCAAGAAACTAAGATTAAGAAAAGAGAAAAACAATCATAACCAATGCACATGCATATACCTATTCGGCCATTTACATGTATCTGCCATCTGGATCATCAATAGTCACTGGAAACACTACTGCTGTGAAAACTTTGGGCACTGCACTGCTCTGTATGGAACAAAAGTGGTCACCTAGGTCATCAAATCTGAGGTCAAGAGGCTCAGTCTTGGAATAAGTTTCATCATGTCTAATCTAGGGCTACTCTGATATGTGAGTGATCATCAAAAGTAATGCTCATCATAGGCTGATATCATAAAAACTGTGTAAAATCCTGGCTCAAAAATATACATGAATCTGCTCTACAAATCATAGTAGCCCGGCTACTATGGATGTGATAACATTTGGCTCCATCTGGAACAAGTGATATCAGGGAGAGAGTGCTTGAGAACCTCAGAATCTATGGTCCCCAACACTCATTGCATCAATCATCAATCCATCACCTGATTGATCCGCTTCATCTTCAAAAATGTACCTGTTCATGTGCACATGAAAGCAGACACTATCGAGGAACATGTATGGTATAAAAAATAAAATGATAAAATAAAATTCTAATGTAGAATGGAAAATTAAATGCATGAAAAGAAGAGCTTAATCTAGCAACTAACATGTTTTTTTTTTTTTTTTAACTTTTTATTTTATGCAAGAAAGCTTAGAAAGTAGCAAAATAACCAGACTCAAACAACTCAGAAAAAACTCAGAAGACACTTAGCACTCAGAAAAAGAAAGACACTCAAATCCTATTTCTCAAGTGAGCTTATTGAAAGGCCCACCTACTATAAACTAAACAGGCAAGAGAAACTTTACCCCGAAGGGACAAGTAGGTAGTAGTGTTTTAATAACACCTTGTTTACTAGAAATTCCAATTCATCACCGTCCAATGTTTCTAACCAAACCAAACCCTTTCCTACTATCATGCTTACTCGATAAGGGCACATCCATAACTTCTCAAATTTTCCACGATTTCCTGGATTCTCCTTGTTTTTATCCCAAATCAAGACTATATCACCTACCCCAGAGTTTACATTTCTACTCCTTTGATCAAAAGTTCCTTTAACCCTTTCTTGTTCTATGACCATTCTATTCCAAGCCTCTCTTCTAGTTTCATCCAATTCTACTAGTATGTCAATTCGTGCTTGCATGGATTCTTGTCCTAAAGAACATTGTTACAAAATTTCATACACAGGGATCTAAAGATTTATGGGCAGTCGGAAATTATGGCCGTATACTAATTCAAAAGGATTTTTACATGTTATCCTCTTAATGGTTCTCCTATCTTCCCAGAGAGCATACTTAAGTTTATCATCCCAACTCCTTTTATTTTCACCCATTCCTTATGGGTAGTAGTTAGAAGAATGATACAAAGTGATTCCATGATTTGAGAAAAATGTGGACATTTATTTTTTGCTAAAGGATTTTTCATTATCCGTGGTGATTTTCATAGGACAACCATATCTAGAAACTATGTTCTCTTCTAAAAACTTGACTACCACTGATGTCGTTGTCCTCTTAGTAGAAATGGATTCGACCCAATGGGTAAAGTAATCAGTATAGGTTAGGATATGTTTATACCCATTAGATGAACTTGGATCAATAGGGCCAATAAAATCCATTCCCCATTGTTGAAAAGGAGCTTCTACGATAACTAGAGCTAATTGGAGGCAAGATAATCTAGGTTTTCCTGAGAAAAATTAACACTCTTGACAAGTCCTAACAAAGGCATGCCCATCCTTAAAAAATAATGGCCAATAATACCCAAATCGCATCATCTTTGCAGCTATGGTTCTGGGTGCATAATGGCCTCCACACAATCCTAAGTGCATTTCACTCATGATCCTTTGGGACTCATCAAGGTTCACACATTTTAAAACAATACCATCTGTATTTTTCCATCATAAACCATCTTCCGTCAATATGTACTTACATTCCTTTAACCTCAAAGCTCTTCTTTGGTGATCTAAAAGGTAGTCAGGACATGACAATTTTTTTAGATAATAAATAATATCCTTATACCATTCAAGTTCTTCATCAATATAGAGTATCATAGCATTTCCCATGTCCATTTATTCATGATTAGCACTAGCTTGAGCCTTGGTTTCAGTGATGAGTTAAGCTAACCCTTGAACTTTTACTATCTTAATTGGTTTAATCTCGATATCATATTCCCGAATTCTAGATATCCAGTTTCCTCTAACCACGATGCCATCATGTTGAGATAGAACATCCTTAACCTCCTGATATGGAACATAAGATAATATTTTTTAGTATCCTATGGCCTGAAATGATTTAAATATTTCACCAATGCATAAGCTTGTTTCTTAGTGGTTGTATAATTTAATTTGGTATCTCTGATATTTTTACTCATAAAATCAACAGGTTGTTCATGATTTTTTTCATTATTTTGCAACAAAACACCTACTATAGTGTCTTCAGATGCATACGAGTAAATAGGGAATTCCTTATTGTATTTAGGACATACTAGGATAGGAGTAGAGGAAATAGCTTTCTTTAGTGATTCAAATGATGCAGCATATTTCTTATCCCAGATAAATTTTACATCTTTATTTTGTAAGGCATTTAAAGGTTTGGCCAACTCAACTAAATTATGAATGAATATTGTTACAAAGTTTATCTTTCCAAAAAAGGATTGTAGGGAGATGACATCTCATGGTGGAGCTATGGCTTGGATTCCTTGTACTCGCTCAGGATCAATTCTGATACCTTCCTTAGAAACTATGTGACCCAACAACTTTCCCTCATCAACACCCAAGGTGGAATTCTTAGGATTTAAAGAAATTACAAACTTCTGACATCTATCAAATATTTTCTTCAAATGCTTTACATGGTCATCCCTTTCTTTGGAGAAAACAATTAAATCATCTTCATAAATCACAATAATTTTTCCAATCAGATCATCAAATACATGGTCCATTTCCCTTTGAAATGTTGAACCTGCATTTAACAGGTTGAATGGAATCCTTATATACTCATATGTTCCCCAAGGCATGGAATCCTTGCATACATAGACTCATTAAATAAGTGTTCATGTGTCTCTACATGCTCTTGCATAGGTGGTTCATTGAATAAATTTATAGATGAACCATTTCCAGTTGGAATTGTGGCGTATGTAAGATCCATCTAAACACTTCCTCCCAATCTAGCTGACCACTCCCTAGACAATAACATTCCCCAAACATCAGGGACATCGAGGACCAAGATATTCATTGTAAGCTCGATATCCGAACATGTAGCTAATCTAACATGCAAATTTTCAATTACCCCAATAGATTTTAATGTTCTAGAGTCCATCCCGCACACATTTCTAAAAGGCCTTGTAGGCACCAGTTCAAGTTGTTCCATAACTCTAAGTGGCATTACATTTACCTCAGCGCTGGAATCCAACATGAAATTATGCAATACCAACCCATTTACTTCAAGAGATATATAGAATGGTGGGCATCCACCGAAGTTGTCACCTAACACACTCTAGATCATGATAGGGGAATATTTAGGTTCAACTGGGGCGTGTTTTATCATTTGTTTCTTTGTTTTGATTCCCAAATGGTTGGTATCCCTTTTGTGAAATGAGGGGATTTTGAAAATCTCGCAGAAAGGAACATGCATATTTGTTTTAGCCAAAAATCCTGACACATCAATGCTCAAGTTGTAGGGGCTTTCCTTATCCTTTTAATTAACACTTAATCCCAAAAATTTCATAACATTGTACCTGACAGATAGGATTTTGATTAGATCCTTCAATGAGACTAAAGCAGATGAATTAGTTAGCTTGCTAGGAACATTAGTTCTTGGTTGGTCTTGAGGGTAGGATTTTGTGACTGGGGCATTTTTTTCTTTTATAGGCCCTGGTTGTTTCCTCCAAAGTGTTGCTTTAGGTATGCTAGGTTTGCGAGGAGGTTTAGTCCTTGCCTCTTGATCTTGTTTTTTATTTTCTAAAGGATTTTAACTAATACGAGAATCATTTCCACCCTTTGTGATTATTTCAGATGAAGGCTTTGGAGTTTTGGAGATGATTCTTTGCACAAGTTGATTACTACGACGAGCCGACTTACTAGGTTGTGTATCAACCGGCTTATGTTGTTGAGGCTTAGTAGCATTAGTTTTTGAAAGAACGGAGTTATTAGAGATGTTGGTCATCATTGATTTTGTTTGTTCATCGCGTTTCTTGAAATCTTCATCCTGATTCTTTAGTATTAGAGCCATATTGGTGACCAACTCACATAGGTTTGACATGAATTCCATGGTCATTCTGGACATGTCATTCTCTTGAGAATACCTTTTCTTTTAGGTTTGTTTCTCAATGGAGTCACGTTTAGGAGTCTCCAGGTAAAATTTAAATCTTGTCTATCGAAATATATGTCGTATAATAGCGGGGAGAGATGAGTGAAATGAGATGGTTATGTATGATTTAGAAATGTAAATGATAACCATCCAAGTATAAAACCAGATGCGGTAAGATATAAGATGATCACACGGACACTCGCAGATACCTAAGGTAAGCCTCTACCTCCTCGACAACGATGCCAAAAATGTTATCACACAACTTGCATTTGTACCAAAAGGTAATCCTATCCAGGATGGTAGAGGTATCAGAAAAATAAAGAGGTGACCTAAGAGGGCTTCGATTCCCAAGGAATAATGGTTGTGAGGTAAATCGAGGCACTCTTCACTTTAGATCAAGCAAATTCAATACCAATGGGGAGAACCTTGTTAGATAAGGAAGGCTAGACAACCTCTTCTAGGAACTCTAGGGAAATGTGAAGTTGAAGAGAGAGAGAGATCAAGAGTAAGTAGATCTATATCTAGGGAAGACTAGTGGTAAATGGAGTTAGGGCTTAGTTGAATAGGCATATGAAAGGAGTAAATGCTCAACCAGGAAATGAATATGCCACTAATGGAGTTAAATGAATAGATCTAGATAGATCTAATGTCAATCTAAAAGAAACAAGTGGGGTCCACCCTTGATTTAGTCAAAGTGAAGTGAGGTGGGGCCCACTAGGTGAAATTAAGATAGGAAAGGCACTAGGGTGGCTAAGTTACAGATCTGAAGTTTAAAATACCAAATAGTAACACCTAGATGATAGATCTAGAAAATGACTAAGAACCCACAATTGCGTCCCCCTTTAGATATGGACAGTGCCTTGGATCGAGGGGTAAATGGAGTCGGATTTCCACTAAAATTGGTCTCTAAGGTTATTTAATTAATTAAGAGGTGGGTTTTAGTTATTAAGCCCAAATTATTTCCATATCTATCAAATATATAAAAATAGGGATTTAACAATGAGGGTTTGAAGTGACCAATGGGTATAATGCATGAAAACCAATATGTACCTTGTATATATTACCTCAATTTCTTACGGCTGCCAAGTACATTGATGATCCTTCCGTTTAGTTACAATTCCAAGCAATATCCAAGTGATTTCAAGCCAATGTTGATGTATATGTAACTTCGGAATGTATTTCACATATATGTATATTGTATTGCTATAAAGATGTTATTATTCCTCTATATGGAAGTGGTTGTATTCCTATAGAGATGTTATTATTCCTCTATACGGAAGTGTTGTCATTTATATTGTAAGTGTCGTAACTTATACTTGATGGGTTATTAGACCACCTTGTTGGGGTCGGCCCTGTATAATTCATGTGGGTCAAAGGGTTATTAGACAACCCTATTGGGGGTTGGCCATGTGGTTCAAAGGGTTATGAGACCACCCTAGTGGGGGTCGGCCTAGTCAACATTATGTTAAGTGGTTAAGTTGAGGCCGACCTAGTTGAGTAAAGGTCAAGTCAAGTTAGTGTATAAATAGAGAGCGTGTCTCTCTCATTTTACACATTCTATTCTCTCACTCAAACTTGGGAGAGTGGTGCACTTGTGGAGGAGGAGGATCTGCTGCTAGGAGAAGACTATCTCTTGTATTTTGGTTGTGTCATTGCTCTATCTATCTCTGAGGAAGTTATTGGGGTTTTTCACCTTTATGGTTTTCCCCAAGTAAACTCTGTGTCTCTTATGTGCTTGCATTATTGTGTCCATGATTGATATGCTGTAGATTTGCTGTACATGTTGTTCTCTCAGTTAAGATCCTAGATTAGATTGAAGTAAATTCTAAAAATTTAACATGGTATCAGAGCTAGCCTGAAAGAAGTCATGATATGGCATGTATGACACTTGTTGCACTTACGATGCTAGGGCTTGATATAGAAAAAACCAGTCATCGTAGAACTTTCGCTATAAATCCGTTTTGGAAAAGTTTTCGGATCTGAATATTTTACAGGTCGAATATCAGATCCCCATGTACCTTGTGTCCAAAGGAAAACCTCTAATTCGTTGTACTTTGTGATTTATGATCTGTACAATATAGGGTTTCTGCCTCTTCCAGATTTGAGTCAAAATCAGGTGACCTTGGGAAAAAGGTCATAACTTGGGCTAGGAAGATCCAAATGAAATTTCATAAAAAGTGACAGGTAGTAAATAGACTGTAATATCTCAGAAAAATGTTTCAGAGGCCGAAGTTGAACTAGTGACATGTGGCACGCTGTATAAGTTCGCTCTCTTGTATTATCCCATAAACAGGTCACGTTGCGACACTTGGAATAACTCTCTCTCAGAGAATCCAATTGAGGTCATACCTATTGGGAGGGAAAGATAACAGGTCGGGCTATCTCAAAAAACAATTTCAGAGGCTGAAGTTGAACCAGTGACACGTGGCACACCGTACAAGTTCGCTCTCCTATATTATCCCATAAACAGGTCACGTTGCGACACTTGGCATAACTCTCTCTCATAGAATCCAATTGCGGTCATACCTGTCGGGATGGAAAGATAACAGGTTGGGATATCTCAAGAAACATTTTCAAACCCTGTGGATTGAAAAGTTCGGAGTTACACCAAAAACAATCAAGTACATATTTCTGTCAAAACAGAATTATTTTTTAGTACCTTCATTCATGGCTTCAGGAATTTAGGGCTTCGGAGAAAGTTGGAATTTTTGTAATCGGAGACCACGGATGGATGCTACTCATCAAAATATAAATTTAGAGACCAATATCAGATTTTTTGGTTGGGAAGAAGGCCGGGCTTGATCAAACCCCAGTTCGGGACTTTGATCGAAAAGATGGAAAATTAGGGCTTCTGCAAAAATTGGAATTTTGGAAATATGTGACCATGGCTGGAAGCTCCTTAGAAAATTCAAAGCTTAGAGTTTTGAATCAAATATTTTGGTTGGGTGAATCTCCAAGAAACTCAAACCCTAATTCATGGTCCTCCCTAGTGAATCCAAAAATCTAAAAGGCAATTTTCACGGGTGAAACTTTGTAGTTTTCAAATTCTGAATATACGAGCTTGATTAGCTCATCAAGGCGCATATTTCTATCCTTTCGGAAGTTTGAAATTCAAAGTTTGAATTTTTGGGGTTTCTCTGACAAACCCTATTACAGCTCTAGGTCCAGTTCTTGCAAATCAAGTGGATTGGCTAAATCCTAGAAGAAGATTGATTGGTCACCTACATAAGTGAAGACGTTCTTGTCTCAGAGGGAGATGAGGATAAGGCCTTCCATAAGAAGATTACAAGCAACCCCGATAGGTATGGCTTACAGGTATGTTTCATGGTTAATTTTATCATATGTTTGTATTCATATCATTACAGTACAATCTTGATTAATTACTAGACTTGTCGTATCACCTTAATAGAAGATATTCATTGATTAAGGTTTTGACACTTATGAATGTACTAATGTATTGTGATGTTGTATGAGGTTTATGTTGTTCGCTAACATAAAAGGTACACCAAGAAAGACAAATCATGTTCTACTTCAAGAACATATGATCATGGTGACATGGAGACAAAGATTTATTTATTGTCATGGATCACATAGAATATCTACTTTCGAGGTATGTATAACTTGGTCCTACAATGGTTAACCTATGAGACATGCAGGTTACTAGCACAAGTCACTGAAGAGAACCAGAAGACATTATGTGGGTATGTTATACATAACTAGCTAGCATGCTAATCTAGGTATGTTTTTCCTATATCAAGCTAGAATCCTACCTTGTGTTAGGATCTTATACTGTTGTGTTGATTATTCATGAAGTCATAGGTTTGAATAGTCATGGATGTATGCATATTATGTTTCTTACCATAATTGATGATATGACTAACCAGAAGAATCATGAAGGTATAGGTTTGAGTAATCACGGGTTTATGCATTGATGATTTAACTAATCAGAAGAGTCCTATGATCAAATAAGAATATGCATGAGTAAAAGAAGACTTCCCTGAAACCTTGAATACTAATGTTTATTATCTGTGAATGATCATGACTATACATGTTTAAGATTATTGTGTTTTGATAGCATTAAGATTATACTAATAAATGTGTGATTATGTATGAGACCTCAAGGATAACACAATGATGATACTAATAAGAATGCATAGTGATTAAGGATGGATGTAAGTTCAAGGACAGGTAATCTAGGAAGCAAAGATCAAGAGGGAGCACACTCCAGTTGTTCCTTCAAGAAAGCAAAGGAGCACACTTCAGTAGTTTCTGCAAGGATGCAGACATTCAAAGGGAGTTGACCATCTTTCTACATTCCACAACAGAAAGGTGTAGAAGAAGCTACTTCAACAGCTCCTGCAAGGAAGCAAAGACTCAGAGGGAGTCCACCCAGCAACCAAACAAAGATAAGTATCTTTAATTATCATTTCTTGCATATTTGTTTGTTTAAATAAAATTGTTCAATGATGTATATGCTCATGTTCCTAGACTTAGGATATGTATTGTGCATATTAGAATGATTGCATTAATGAACAATATACTACTAATATGCATGTGACGGGTAAGTGGCCTATGGCACTGTACAAAATTCCAGTGCTACTTATCTAGAATGAAACCTCTTTGCTGACATGTTGGGAGTAGTGCAAACTCTTAACAATGTTCTGGTAGAGACTGGAAGGCATCTAGAAAGTTGTGGAACATGGATAAATGTTGTATTGAAGCATTGGCTAAGATAATTGCATGACTGTATGACATATTTCTTTATGTGTAAGAATTTGTTCTGAAAACCATGATATGTTTTCTAATCATGCAATTTAACTTGTAGTGTAGGAAAGATCGTATACCATCACCTACAAAAGAAGGACTACAACATTTGTTCAGCAACAAAGTTATCTATTGAAAATATTGAAGATATTGAAGTTCCCAGGATCTGGGAAGAATACCATGATCGAGCAGTACCAGTCGATCATGAAGATGTTTGGGATGCAGTCCCAAGACCTGAAGGGGAGTTTGCAGTGACTTCCAAGAGAATCTACAAGATCAAGCATGCTGCAGGTGGTAGCATAGAGACTTTTGCTCATGTAGCCAAATACACTTCCATTAGATCTGTACTTGCTCTAGCTGCAGTGATGAAATGGAAGATACACCAGATGGATTTCAAGACAGCTTTCTTGAATGGTGTAGTTGAAGGAGTGTATGTGGAGTAGCCACTTGGTTCTGAGACACACGACAGGGAGTCATATATGTGCAGAAATTGGTATGGTAGGACAGACAACTTTCTATCCAGTTTGGGCTTTACCAAGAGTAAAGCGGATTCCAACCTTTACTACAAGGTTGAGGAAGGCAATCCAGTGATACTACTTTTGTATGCAGATAACCTGTTTGTTATAGGTGAGGATAGATTGATTGCCGACATGCAATGGAAGCTTGCTGCCAAGTTCGAGATGAAGAACTTGGGGATGATGCACTATTTGTTTTTGGCATGGAGGTGTGGTAGAGTGCAGATGGAATCTTCCTTGGACAAGGGAAGTATGCAGTAGAGATCCTGAAGAGGTTCAGGATGATGGACTGCAAGGCTATGGCCACATCTATGGAATCGAACCTAAAGCTTCTATGTGATGCTTCATCTAATCCGGTCGATGTCATGATGTATCGTCAGATGATTGGGTCCTCTATGTACCCGACGAACACGAGACTAGATATTTGCTTTGCGGTGAACACATTGAGCCATTTCCTGATGGATCCGAGAGATGTTCACCTGGTTGATGTAAAGCATGTTCTGAGGTACCTGAAGGGTACAGTGGATTATGGGCTCAAGTATGAAGCGAATCAAAAGTTTAACCTGCAGGGTTATGTTGATTCAGATTGGGCAGGCAGTACTGCAGACAAGAAGAGCACTTATGGGTGCTGCTTCAGTATGGGATCAGGTGTGATCTCTTGGTTCAGCAGGAAGCAGTCCTGCGTAGCACTGAGTACAGATGATGCAGAGTATGTTGTAGCCTGTTCAGCTAGTTGTGAGGCAGTATGGCTACGGAAGCTACTGTCTGAGTTATTTGATCTCCCGCTGGAGGCTACTGGTATATTTTGTGACAACCAAAGTTGTGTAAAGCTGTTCGAGAACCTAGTGTTTCATGAAAGGTCGAAACACATAGAGATCAAATATCACTATATCAAGGATATGGTGTAGAGAGGAGCTGTGAAGCTCCTGTACATTGCGACGGACGAGTAGATTACAGATGTGCTGATGAAGCCACTAGCCAGGGTGAAGTTCGAGTACTTCAGGGAGAGGCTTGGTGTTCTTCGGATTGATGACACTTCGAGGAAGAAGTGATGGACACATTTGGATAGGCCATTCCAAGCATGTTGGAAGGAGGATCCCTCACATGGCTGTGGATGTAAGCACTGGATGATGAGCATTAGGATGATGCTCCTGTTACTGCTCTGTATACGCATCATGTTGGATGCTGGATATGATTAGTTGGATCATTTATATGTATATGTATGTACACATCATGTTGGATGCTGGATATGATCATTTGGATCATTTGTATGTATTTTGTATGTGCATCATGTTGGATGCTTGGACCATGTATCTGTATATGTATCAGGTGGATACGTTGTATGATCAGGTAGATCATGTATCTTGATATGTATCATGTATGATCAGGTGGATCATGTATTTGTATTTGTATTAGGTGGATACATTGTATGATCAGGTGGATCATGTATGATGATATGTATCAGGTAGATACTTGGTATGCATCAGGTAGATGCATTGTATGATCATGATGACGAGCTTCAGGGTGTTGCTTCAAATGATATGTATCAAGATGATACCGTGATGATGATCAATGTGATCATGAGCATCAAGATTATGCTTTATGTGATGATGATCCGTTGGATCATGAGTATCAGGTTGATACTTGGAGGTCAGAGATGATATGTGGCAGGTTGTGTAAATAGCATGTAATCAGTCCTGGGAGATCTTTCCGGTCGTGCTGCGGCACATAAATGTTCCTAGGATACTCTTTTCGGTATTGCTATGTAGTATGTAATTAGTCCTCAGATATCTGATAGGTTGAGCTGTGTGCTCGTAATCAGTCCTGCGATGAAGTATTACTACGGAGACATGTAATCAGTCATGGAGATCCGAGAGGTTGAGCTGTGTGCTTGTAATTAGTCCTGGGATGCTCTTTAGAGATCTTTCCGGTCGTGCTGCAGCAAATAAATGTTCCTGGGATTCTCTTTAAAGGTTTTGTCTATCCACATGTAATCAGTCCTGGAGATCCGAGAGGTTGAGATGTGTGCTCATAATAAGTCCTGGGATGCTCTTTAGATATCTTGCCGATCGTGCTGCGGCACATAAATGTTCCTGGGATGCTCTTTAAAGGTATTGTGGAGGAGATGCATGTAATCAGTCCTGGGAGATCTTGTTGGTCGTGCTTAGGCACATAAATGTTCCTGGGATACTCTTTTCGGTATTGCATCCGCACATAAAATTAGTCCTGAGAGGCCACCTCTATCAGACTGTTCGCACAGATGATGAAGACCTGCAGGTGGTGGGCCTACATCCAGTATGAAAAAGCACTGGCTCTGTAGAACTTCCTATGACTAGTAGATTCAGAGATTGATTGAGATATCAGCAACAATGACTATGATGATGATGACTCGATGATGATTATTCAGTGACGATGATCCAGAGAAGAAGACTTGTGCTAAGAGACCTGTGTCGAGAAATACCTTCCTAGTTAAGAGGGAGTGTTGATGTATATGTAACTTCGGAATGTATTTCACATATATGTATATTGTATTCCTATAGAGATGTTATTATTCCTCTATACGGAAGTGGTTGTATTCCTATAGAGATGTTATTATTCCTCTATACGGAAGTGTCGTCATTTATATTGTAAGTGTCATAACTTATACTTGATGGGTTATTAGACCACCTTGTTAGGGTTGGCCCTGTATAAGTCATGTGGGTCAAAGGGTTATTAGAACACCCTATTGGGGGTCGGCCATGTGGGTCAAAGGGTTATGAGACCACCCTAGCGGGGGTCGGCCTAGTCAGCATTATGTTAAGTGGTTAAGTTGAGGCCGACCTAGTTGAGTAAAGGTCAAGTCAAGTTAGTGTAAAAATAGAGAGTGTGTCTCTTTCATTTTACACATTCTATTCTCTCACTCACACTTGGGAGAGTGGTGCACTTGTGGAGGAGGAGGCTCTGCTACTAGGAGAAGACTATCTCTTGTATTTTGGTTGTATCATTGCTCTATCTATCTCCGAGGAAGTTATTGGGGTTTTTCACCTTTATGGTTTTCCCCAAGTAAACTCTGTGTCTCTTGTGTGCTTGCATTACTATGTCCATGATTGATATGCTGTAGATTTGCTGTACATGTTGTTCTCTCAGTTAAGATCCTAGATCAGATTGAAGTAAATTCTGAAAATTTAACAGCCAAAAAGTCCTAGCCCAAGGAGGAAAAGTTTCTTTTACCTGCAAATCCAAACAACCCAAGTTAGATTTTATCCACAAATAAAAGATGAGCTATGCATGTGATATCAAAATAAATAAATCAATGGAGGAAGGACAATTGAAAAACTCCCTTCAAGATGAAAACGTCATGCCCAAGAGAATATGGGGAAGCCCCACAATCATCCCTTCAAGCAATTCACACCCCTATAGAAGATGAATTTGGCCTCCCTTTGAAGATGTTGAAAACCAGTTGTAAAGAATTCGTATGTCTAAAGAAAATATTTAAAATCATGTACAAGAACATTCATCAAAGCATGAGAAATAGATCTGCAAAATAATATTTTATTCCAAGAGTTCAAGAGCCCAAAGGTGCCTTTACAATGAGGGGGTCTCTTCCTTAAATAGGAATGAGAGAGACGAAAACCCTAATCAATTTATGAATGTGTGGTGGAAAAGATAATAATAATACAATAAAATGCTAATATGAGCCGGAGAAACAATACATAGATCAACTCACTAAAGAGAGGGGTGTGCACTCACTAAGTGACCCTAGGGGGGTTGTACCACATGATAGATGACTAGGATGAGTGAATCAAGCACATGGTGGGGATAGGAGGTATTAATTTACTTCACTAGAATCACCCCATGGAACAATGATAAAAGATATCAGTCAATAACATCTCAAAGTGACCAAATGACCAAATCGTGGCCCCTCAATAGGAGAATAATACATCAAAATAATAACCCAGAGAGTATGTAGACCCCACTGAATGTTGTAAGTTGTGTTGAAAGGTGTGGGATACATCACAAATTACCTCTTAACAAACCTCGTTCCATTTCCTTACCTCAATACCCAAATCAATTTCCTCAATGACCATTTTATTCCATTTTTAATCCTCAGAAAACCACCTGTAAATCAATAAAATGCTTGTAGCTCTGTGCCTAGTGCCTGGGGCACAAATCTGATTGTACCAAAGTGTCTGGGGGTATGTAAATATGGTAATAAAAAGTTGCGGTACCCCATAGTCCCTCTATAGTGCCCTAGGCGAACCAAAAAAATATTGTGAGGAACCTGCAACAATTAATTGATAAAATGCACAATATATGAGATCACGGAATATTTTATTGATCGTAGGCCACTTCGAGGGGGAAACCTCCTTTGGGAAAGATCAATACAAATAACTTCACGGTGCCTTCCTTGGCCTCAACACACACTTATATACTAATTCTATGCCCAATATTATGGGTCAATGCCATGGGACATATAATACTACGGGACGACTTACAAACCATATGCATCCAATACTATGGGTCAATACCATGGGATAATACAAACTATGGATCAACAAATACTAAGGGATGAATTACAAAGCATATGCATCCAACAACAACAATACAAACTATGGATCAACAAATACTACGGGATGACTTACAAAGCATGTGCGTCAAACAACAATATACTAACAAAGTAAAGAGAAGGTGGGTTCCTAACATCCCCTCCCCCTTAGAAAATGTTTGTCCTCAAAGATTTAGATGTGGAAATTGTTTTTGAATCTAAAGGAGTGGTTTCCATGTAGCATCCTCTGGTTGCATTCTGTGCTAGTGAATTAAGACCTCTATGATAGAGCGAGAGCGAAGCTGACGAGTGTGCCTATTGAGGATGGCCTCCGGCTCCAAAAGGATGGATACTTCATTATCCAGTTTTGGTAAAATAGTATATCCTTTGATGTTGGTGCCAAGAAATTTCTTTAGACAAGAGACATGAAATACTGGATGAATGCGGGAAGAAGGAGGAAGTTCCAATTTATAAGCAACAAACCCAATCTTCTGAAGAATCCTATATGGCCCATAGAACTTTGGAGTGAGCTTATGGTTCCCTTTGAGTTTCAGGGAGGATTTCTTATAAGGTTGGAAACAAATAAAAACCATATCACCTTCTTGAAAAGTGCGCTCAGAACGGTGTTGATCGGATTGTTGCTTCATGCAATTTCTTGCCATGTGAAGATTGTCCCACAAAATATGAAGAATTTGATCGCGGTTTTGAAGGACCGTGTCAACTTCCTGAACTAGTGAACTGCTGGGGGTGTATGGAAGAAGAATTGACGGTGCCTGACCATAGACTGCTTCACATGGAGTCATTTTAGAGGCAATGTGGTAAGATGTATTGTTCCACCATTCAGTGAGAGGGAGCCACGTTTCCCACTGATGTTGTTGTTCAGAGGTGAAGCAATGAAGATAAGTTTCCAAGCATTTATTGATAATTTCAGTCTGACCATTTGTTTCTGGGTGATACCCTGAAATCATCTTCAGTTTGGTGCCAGTGTGGAGAAATAGTTCAGTCCAAAAATGTTGGTGAAATTCGCATCACGATCCAAGACAATGGAAGAAGGGATTCCATGAACACGAAAGATCTGGTCCATGAAAATTTGAGCGACTGAGGAGGTTGTATAGGGATGGTTGAGAGCACAAAATGACTATATTTGGAGAGGCGATCAACCACAACCAAAATCACTATCTTCCCTCCATATTTAGGGATCCCTTCAATGAAATCCATAGAAATATCTGTCCAAATCCGTGTAGGGATGGGCAAGGGTTCGAGCAATCCTGAAACGAGCATCGTTTCACCCTTATTGCGCTGGAAGGTATCACATTCAGCCACCATCCATTGAATTTTTCTTTTCATTCCCTTCCAAAATAAGTTACGCCGTTCTCACTCATATGTTTTGAGGAACCCAGAGTGACCAACCGATGGAAAATCATGGAGTTCATACAAGACAACTTGTTGAATATCTATGCTCTGGGGAAGCACCAGACGACCCTTGTATCTCAAGGAAGCACCATCCCAAGAGTAATGTGGTACAATAGAAGGGTTGTTGGCCAAGCATTGGATGATTTGAGATAATGAAGAGTCATTAATATAGCCCTGTTGAACAGATTGCAACCAATTTGGAACAGGCATAGAAATAGTTGAAAGAGAAACTTGGTCATCAAATGTGCGAGAAAGAGAATCCGCCACAATATTGGGCCTTATCCTTCTTGTAAGTGATATCATAGTCATAACCCATGATTTTGCTAACCCATATCTATTGTGTTGGGGAGGATACACGTTGTTCCAAGAAATATTTCAGACTCTGGTGATCATTCTTGATGCAGAAATGATTCCCTAATAGGTATGGTCGCCACTTTTGTACTACATGCAAAATAGCCATCATTTCCTTCTCATATGTAGAGGCAGCTAGATTATTACCTGAAAGGCCTTTGTTGGTGAATTCAATGGGATGTTCATCTTGAAGGAGAACAACACCAATTCCATTTCCACAAGCATCGCTCTCAATAGTGAAGGGCTTGGAAAAATCGGGCATAGCTAGAACAGGTGTAGTACACATAGCTTATTTCAGTTTGTCAAATGCACACTCAATAGCATGTGTCCATGTAAAAGCATACTTTTTCAATAGAGCATTTAATGGAGCTGTAATATTCCCATAATCCTTGACAAAATTGCGATAGTAGTCAGTCAACCCCAAAAAACCACGAGGCTCTTGAGTGTCTGAGGATGTGGCCAATTTTTCATGCTAAGTGATTTTGCCAGGATCCACGCAAACCCCTTGTGCTGAAATAATGTGCCCGAGATACTCTACTTCCTTCTGTCCAAAAACAAATTTAGACTATTTGGCGTGGAGATGATGGTCAGATAAAAGTTGCATTACAAGATCCAAATGCTATAGATGTTCAGCCCATGTTTTACTGTAGATGAGGATATCATCAAAGAAGACCAGAATGAATTTCCGCAAGTAGGGATGAAATATTTTATTCATCTGGAATGTGGAAGGAGCATTAGTGAGGCCAAAGGGCATGAAAAAAAACTCAGAGTGGCCATCATGTCTGTGGAAAGCTGTTTTAGGGATATCATCCTCATGAACCCAAATTTGATGATACCCAGAATGAAGATCCAACTTGGAGAAAAATTGAGCACCATGAAGCTCATCAAGAAGCTCGTCAACAACAAGAATTGAAACTTATCCTTTATTGTGAGGTGATTAAGTGCTTTGAAGTCAATGCAGAGGCACCATGACCCATCTTTTTTGCGGACAAGAAGAACTAGTGAAGAAAAGGAACTAGTGCTTGGGTGAATAATTCCTTGCTTCAGTAAGTCCCGAAAGGGAATTTCAATCTTTGTTTTTGGTGAAATGGGTAGCGATAGGGCCTGATGTTGGGAGGAACACTTCCAAGAAGGATCTGAATATGACGGTCCTCTATCCTTGAAGGTGGAAATCCCACTAGTTCAGCAAAGACACCTGTATATCCATCCAGAATTTGTTGTAGATCCAAGGGCGTAGTGGAGACTGCTGATGGTTGCATATGAATGGAATGGATCTGAGCGATGACACCATGTGAATTATTCTTAAGGAGTTTCTCCATGCGATGTGAGATGATGATGCTGATAAACTGTTACACTTAAATCTTGCTACCTTGAGACTCGGTGTAAACATCCCTAAAGTTTCCTTGACTAAGTCATTAACCTGGAAGAGATGCAAACCTTACCATACTAGGGTTTGAGAGGTCGTCACAGGTTGTCCTCATACAACCTACGACGTCGCATCTTGTCATATTATAGAGTGCGACGATGTCAGTTAATGGACAAAAATAGGTCCTTCGAACCCATTCTCGAAACTAGTTGACATGGATACCTATCCCTGACCTTTTGGGAGACCTGTCATTCGTTTCCTAACCTCTTGGAAGGATCCCCTCTCTCTCCTATCATATCTCAACCTACTCTATCCACTTAGTCCTATAAGAGTGAGCCTCATTCCCATTCCAAAGGGAGGAAGTCTATGGTACTCTTATGCTGGTGAAATTAGTTCAGTAGATTCAACACTCTAGCTTTGGAGACATCTACTTCTCTCTAGAAGCTTTGGCATGGCTTGTCGGAAGGAGCTTGGAACGTTGAGGCATTGGTTGTAATCCTCTTTTCTATTGTACTCCCCACTTTTCATACAGTTAATATAATTGCTTTCCATAAATGTTGTCGCATATGTAATATTTAGAGTTTTCCTCCTTATCTGTTATCTTAGATCTATCATATGAAATGTATTCTTTCACTATTCGTGGTCTTTTATATGTTCAATAGGGTCTTGTAGCTTAAGATATGACGACGCTGGAGCATTGGATCAACGAAGAAGAAATGGATCTGCAAATCTGAGGTAGACAATCTACTCTTTCATTTGCACTTCTATTTGATCTAGGAAAGTGTATTGTATTTTGTCCTATTTGTTCTAGTCTTACGTTGAGTCTAGGGAGATCAGGCCTTGAGTCTACTCTCAGTAGATTGTCCATCAAACAAATCTGGCGACCATACTAGGGAAGAACATTGTTGTAGTTTTCAATTTAAATATCATTTTCAGTTGATTTCTTGTAACAAGCCATATCATTTTCCATTTGCTTCTTGAGCCTTGTTTCACCATTAGATCTTCACATTGAAGAATCTGTATCCCTCCTATGAGTTTGTGCTAATCATTTTCAAACCATTTCATTACTCACTGTTTGGAGATTGATTCATTTTTTACTTTGGATCTCGCCTGTCACACCTGGGTAGTGGTGCCAGAGAGACACTGTGTCATTTTTTATCTCTGTTCTCTGTCTGTTGGCTTATTATCACAACCCTTTCATTGGTCTACTACGACATCGTCGCATTTCCCGCATTGGTAAACTGCGACATCGCACTGTTTATAAACACAGACTGCGCCGATCTGCCAAAACTGGCACGTGGGCGTCCCCCTCCATATTTTTCATTTGAGTTTTGGTTTGATGTGCAGACCCCTATGTATTGCAAGATCCATTCAGAGACCTCTCTTTGATTTGTGTGTTAGTAGTGTTTGATTCTTTTTGGATTGGTTTTGGGTCCCATCTTGGACAAGTCTAATATTTGGTAGTGGTGGAAACTTTGGTCTCCCCCACCTGCATTGACTCACCCTTGCATTCCCTCCTCTCCTTACCTAATCTAGTCATTGCATTGGATCGGTTTCTAGACCTCGTTTGCATACATCTTTTGGTTTTTCTTGCATCCGGTTGATTTTGGTTCTTTTGGGTTTTGGATCCATGTTTGGCCCCTTGATTAAAAATTAGTGTTTTGCTTGCATTTTAAAGCGAAATGGGTTCTATTTAAAAAAAAAAATCCCCCTCATGGTCGGGGGGGGCATGAATCGTGTATCCTTTAGTCGTTTTGACCCATCTTAAGGTTTTGAGGTAATTATTGGTTTGGTGTGATTGCCTTGTTTTAAAATCCTTGAAAAGTGTGGGATATCCATGCCTTTTTTAGCCTCTTTTTCTTGGGTTATGCATCTTGTTTCCCTTACATGCTGAGCTATTCAATCATTTTTGGGAAAAATTGTTTCCTTGTCTCCACTTTAGTTCAAAGAGAAGCTTGATTTTGTCCTTCTTTTGCTATATTCACAAATTTGGATAACGTAAATATTCTTCTTACTTTATTTTGATCATTTGATATTTTTGGTCTTACCATCATAAGAAGAAGAAAGGCTTGTTTCAGATTTGTGTGCATTTGAGTTAGATAAGATTGTTAAGTGCTTATCTTTGTCTTGAATTTGATTGGAAAAATTTGTGGAATATTTATTTCCATAGCTTAGATGTGTCTTTTTCAAGTGTAAAAAGATAGGAAATGGATTGGAATTATTGCATTTGGTGTTCGTAAAAAGATCTCTTTTATTGCTTTGGGTTAGTTTTGGGTGCATCTTTTACTTCTTTCCGTCATTTTGAAAGAACTAAAATTGTATTTGCATTGGGTTGTGCATTTCGGAAGAAAACATATCTCTGTCTCCTTGTTAAGTAGGACTTCATTGAAAGGAAGACTTGCATTTTCATATAGATTAGATTTGCATCTTGTTTAAATTCCAAGTCTTCACATCATGCATCCACTTAACCACATAAGATAAAATTAACGCTAGCTTAGGTTAAAAACTTTTAGCAACTTGTGTGTTAAGTTAGAGACGTGTTCTGGCATTGTTAAGCGTGGAAACTGTCGTTATTTTCCAGCACTGTATCCCAGGGGTATTGTAGTTTTCCATGTACTTATGGGTATATCAAATCTCTTTCACGTACCCACCAAGTACTACGTGCACTTGGCATATATCGAAAGGTGTTTCACGTACTCGGTAGTATATCGAAAGGTCTCTTGCCGAACGGTTGTGCATTAGACAACACCACTATGGATTTGAGATCCCACATACCTTGAGTATATCGGGAGACACCATTAGGAATCCTGAAACCATTTGAGTTATCCATTTGGCCGTCTTAACATTTCAATACACCGAGAACAACACTCAGGGAGATTACTGTGCATGCACTATCCAGGTAGTCAAGTATTCAGGCAAGGGTACGGTCCCAATCCTCCTTGTCATGTTTTACTATTGGA
The DNA here is from genome assembly GCA_027924585.1 of Larix kaempferi. Taxonomy (NCBI): domain Eukaryota; kingdom Viridiplantae; phylum Streptophyta; class Pinopsida; order Pinales; family Pinaceae; genus Larix; species Larix kaempferi. The sequence goes on along the minus strand of BSBM01000278.1, from coordinate 4,858,873 downwards.
GCCTACGGTATATAGCGATTTGTGATGTTTTGACAATCCCATGAGGTTCCTAACTCTTTCTTCACTCCTTTCACAAGTTTTCCCGTTGCTTTTAGTTTTGAGTAGCATTTCTTGTGTGTCGTAATTAGAAGGACTTAGCGAGTTTAGATATGGAAACCTCTTCTGGGACCACTAATCAAGAGGCCCCTTTTCAAGGGGTACCTTTTGCCTTTCCTCTAGTTGGAGATATTGGTCCTCCCTTTATTTCCACTTTAAACCTTCCTGGATTAACCATAGGATTACCGGTATGGTTATTCAACCCGATGATTCTAGCTGTACCCACTGTATCAAATGTTAACTCTCCACCACGAGAGGGTCAACCCCAAAATGATCCTTCCCCTTCTTCCTCGGATGCATTTTCTTCCATTTCTTCTTCCTCGCCTGATCAAAGCTATATTGTTAGTAATTGGGTGGATAAGAAGAAGAAGAAAATGAAGATAAATAAGAAGAAGGATAAGAAAGAGACCAAGCATCAACCATCTTCCTCTGATGGCACTCATTCTATGAGAACACCTCGTAAACCCAAGTTCCCTTGCAAGCTTTGCAAGGGTGATCACCTTCTCAAGGATTGTCATGGTCTTTCCCATGTGTTAGAAGTGTGTGTTGATGTATATGTAACTTTGGAATGTATTTCACCTATGTATTTCATCTATGTATATTGTACTCCTATAGAGATGTTATTATTCCTCTATACGGAAGTGTCGTCATTTGTATTGACAAGTTTCGGAAGTTTCATAACTTGCCAATGGGTTATTAGACCACCTTGTGTGGGGTTGGCCCTGATTAAGTTAACCATGGGTTATTAGGCTAAGATGGACAAGTCGACCCCACTGGTTTATTGGGCAGTACAGGACAAGTATAAATAGAGATCGGGAGATCTCTATTTGATCACTCATTACTAACTTCTATCTCTATCAGAAAGTGGCGCACTTTTGTGGAGGAGGATCATCTGCTAGGAGAATACTCTCTCTTGTACTTTGGTTGTACTTTGGTTGTATCATTGCTCTCTCTATCTTTGAGGAAGTTGTGGGGTTTTTCACCTTTATGGTTTTCCCCAGTGAAACTCTATGTGTCTATTGTCTCATGTGATTGCTTGGTGTGATTGATATGCATTGTTATACTTGATATGCTGTACATGTTATTCTCTCAGTAAAGATCCTAGAGTATATTGAATTAATGCTAAAAAATTAACATGGTATCAGAGCTAACCTAAGAAGAAGACATTGTGCAATGGCAGAAACTAGGGTTTCTTGTTTATTGGGTTTCTCTCCACATATTTTGGAAAAAAAGTAAGGTAGATTGACTCTACTCATCAAGGAGAATCTTTCTGTCCAATTAGAATTCAATTCTTGGCACTTTCATTTTTGGCCCTAAAATGTAGGGTTTCCACAAAAATGGGAATTTCTGAATTCTGAGGACATAGCTGGAAGCTCCTTGGAAACATCGAATTTTAGAGCTTTAGATCGAAATTTTTGGTTGGGTGAAGCTCCAGGAAACTCAAACCCTAATTCAGGGTCCTCCCTAGTGAATCCGGGAAGACTAAAAGGCATTTCTGAAGGGTGAAACTTTGCAGATCTCAAATTCTGAATATACCACGCTGATTAGCTCACCAAGGCGCATCTTTCTATCCTTTTAGAAAGTTGAAATTCACATTTTGAATTTTAAGGGTTTCTCTGACAAACCCTAATCTAGGACCAGATCCAGTTTTCAGCAAATCAAGTGGTAAGACCTAAATCTTTTCTATTTCCATTTGAAGTACTCTTTAAAGATGTCTCACCACACCAAGCTTGAGGATAAGCTTGAATCAACTGATAACTTCCGAGCATGGAAGTATAGGATTGGGTTAATCTTGGAAGAAAATGAGTTGGACACTTATATAAGTGAAGAGGTCCCTGTCCCAGAGGGAGAATAGGCTAAGGCTCTTCACAAGAAGAACTTGGTCAAGGGAAAGAGGATCATTGCTGATTCTATCAAGGACCATATCATTCCACATGTGTCATCTCTAAAGACACCCAAGACAATGTTTGACTCTTTGACCAAGCTGTTTGAAGGGAAGAACATAAATCGGAAGATGACTCTGCGAAACCAATTGAAAGGGGTAAAGCTTCAGAATGGAGAGACCATTCAATCCTATTTCTCCAAGGTCTCTCAGATCAAGGAACAACTTGAAGTTGTGGATGAAATGGTGGAGAATGGTGAAATTGTCATGACCACTCTGAATGGCCTACCTAGGTCATGGGATTCATTTATTCAAGGAATTTGTGCAAGAAGGAAGTTGATCTCCTTCAGTAGACTATGGGAGGAATTCTCTCAATAAGAAGCAAGGTTTGTGGCATGAAAATAAAAGATAGGGAATGAAGATCAATCTCTTTCAGCTCACACCAAGAAAGGGAAGATCAAAAGGGAGTCATCTCACAAAAGAAGACCTTCACACCACCATCATAAGAAAGATCTCAGATGCTTCACTTACAATGAGAAGGGACACTTTGTTGCATATTGTCCCAAGAACAAAGGGGACAACAAAAACAACAACTTCAACAAGAAGAAGAAAAATAACAAAAGAAGATATCATGCTCATGCTGCTAAGGATGATGAACCACCAAAGAAGAAAGCTAGGGCAGAAAGTGATGACTCATCAAGTGAAGATGAATATGTTCTAATCTCTGCTCTCATAGGTACTATTTCTCATGGTTGTAATGATTGGCTTATTGACAGTGGGGCTTCCAAACACATGATTGGGTTTAAAAAATCCTTTGCTAATCTATCTGAACATGAGTCACCCCATAAGTTGAAACTTGGGGATGACTACCAATATCCCATCAAAGGAAGTGGTGAAGCCTCCTACAACCTAGACTCTGGGAAGTCCTTGAAGATGAAAGATGTGCTATATGTACCCGGGCTCAAGAAGAACTTACTCTCCATATATGCATTGGATGCAAAAGGCATCAGGGTTGCATTTGTAGATGGCCAAGTTCTAATGTGGCCAAAAGGTAAAACTATTGATGATGCAGTAGTGATTGGAGAGCAAGAGGGAGGTTTGTATAAATTAAAGGGACAACCTGAACATGCCATGGTACATGAATCCATGGAGCCAAGTGAACTTTGGCATAGAAGGCTTGCACATGTGCACTATAGGGCACTACCAATTGCAAGTAAAGCAGTAGAGGGTCTTCTTGAAATCAAGACCAAGCATGAAGGTGTTTGCAAAGGCTATGCAAAAGGAAAGAACATAAAGAAGGCATTTCCAAGCAGTGAAAGCAAATCAAAAGGAATATTGGAAATTATCCACTCCGATGTATGCGGTCCAATGTCATCCAGTTCTCTGAGTGGGTATGTTTTTTATGTCTTTTTCATTGATGACTTCTCCAAGAAGACTTGGGTTTATTTCTTAAAGAACAAAGATGAAGTGTTTGATAAGTTCAAGGAATTCAAATCCTTGATGGAAAATCAAACTTATAAGAAGATAAATACATTCAAATCTGACAATGGCGGAGAATTCACTTCAAGTGATTTCAAGAAACTATGTAGTGATTCAGGGATTAAGAGGGATTTGACTGCTCCCTACAATCCACAATAGAATGGAGTTGCATAAAGAAAGAATAGAACAATCATGGAAGCAGCACAAGCAATGTTGCATGACCAGGATCTTCCTATGCATCTATGGGTAGAAGCAGCTAGGACAGCTGTATATGTGCATAACAGAACACCTCACAAGATATTGGACAACAAGACACCAGAAGAGGTCTTCTCTGGTAAGAAGCCTGAAGTCAGCCATCTCATAATATTTGTTGTCCAGTATACACTCATGTTCCAAAGGAAAAGAGGACAAAGCTAGATCCTTCAGGAAAGAAGGGCATCTTTGTGGGGTACAGTGAAAGCTCAAAGTCTTACAGAATATACTTTCCAGGGTTCAAGAAGATTGATGTTAGTAGGGATGTAACATTTGATGAAAACTTAGCCTTCATCAAATCAAGAAAGACACCTGTTGAAGACCATGAAGAACCCAAGGAAAACAGATTTCAAGACATCACCACGACTGAATCAATTCCAGAAGCAGATCGTGAAGTTGAAGATCCACAAATACCTGTAGATCCACCTCGTGAGAATAACTCTCACAAGAGGAAACCTGCATGGGCGAGAGAGCTCATTCAAGATGTAGAAAGATATGGCATTCCAGAAGAAGAACACAGAGCAAAGAAGAGAACTAGATCACATACCAGCTATGTTGCTTTACTCTGTGATATTATGAACAAAGAACCTTCCAGTTATGAAGAAGCAACGGCAAAGAAAGAATGGAAGGATGCCATGATCAAAGAATACCAGTCGATCATGAAGAATGATGTTTGGGATGTAGTCCCAAGACCTGAAGGGAAGTCTGTGGTGACTTCTAAGTGGATCTACAAGATCAAGCATGTTGCAAATGGCAGCATAGATAAATACAAAGCAAGATTTGTAGCTCGTGGCTTGTCCCAGAAAGAAGGGATTGATTATGAAGAGACTTTTTCTCCTATAGCCAGGTACACTTCCATCAGATCACTACTTGCCCTGGATGCAGTGATAAAATGGAAGATACACCAGATGGATGTCAAGACAGCTTTCTTGAATGGTGTAATCAAGGATGAAGTGTATGTGGAGCAGCCACTCAGTTTTGAGACACATGACAGAGAGTCATATGTGTGCAGGTTGAAGAAATCCTTGTATGGCTTGAAACAAGCTCCTAGGATTTGGTATGGTAGGATAGATAGCTTTCTATCTAGTTTGGGATTTACTAAGTGTAAAGCAGGTTCCAAAATTTACTACAAGGTTGAGGAAGGCAATCTAGTGATACTACTTCTGTATGTGGATGACCTGTTTGTTACAGGAGAAGATGGTTTGATTGCTGATACCAAGAGGAAGCTTGCTTCCGAGTTCAAGATGAAGGACTTGGGGATGATGCACTGTTTTCTAGGCATGGAGGTGTGGAAGAGTGCAGATGGGATCTTCCTTGGACAAGGGAAGTATGCAGTAGAGATCCTGAAGAGGTTAGGGATGATGGACTGCAAGGCCATGGCCACACCTATGGCATCGAACCTGAAGCTTTTGTGTGATGCTTCATCTGATCCATTTGATGTCATTGTGTATCATCAAATGATTGGGTACTTGATGTACCTAACGAACACGAGACCAAATATTTCATTTGTGGTGAACACATTGATCCAGTTCTTAACGGATCCCAGAGGTGTTCACCTAGTTGCTGTAAAGCATATTCTGAGGTACCTGAAGGGTACAATTGATTATGGGCTCAAGTATGATGCGAATCAAAAGTTTAACCTACAGGGTTATGTTGATTCAGACTGGGCAGGCAGTGCTGTAGATAGGAAGAGCACATCTAGGTGTTGCTTCAGCATGGGATCAGGTGTGATCTCTTGGTTTAGCAAGAAGTAGTCCTGCGTAGCACTGAGTACAGCCGAGGCTGAGTATGTTGCAGCATGTTCCGCTAGTTGTGAGGCAGTATGGCTCCTGAAGCTACTATCTGAGTTATTTGATCTCCCGCTAGGGGCTACTGGTATCTTTTGTGACAACCAGAGTTGTGTGAAGCTGTCTGAGAACCCGGTGTTCCACGATAGGTCAAATAACATATAGATCAAATATCACTATATCAGGGATATGGTGCAGAGAGGAGCAGTGAAGCTCCTGTATGTTGCGACGGATGAGCAGGTTGCAGATGTGTTGACGAAGCCATTAGCCAGAGTGAAGTTTGAGTACTTTAGAGAGAGGCTTGGTGTTCTTCAGATTGATGACACTTCAAGGAAGAAGTGATGGACACATTTGCAGGAGCCATTCCCAGCATGGTGAGAGGAGGATCCTTCCATGGTTGGGGATGTAAGTGCTGGATGATGATCATCAGGACAATGCTCCGGTCACTGCTCTGTATATGCATCACGTTGGATGCTTGTTATGATCAGTTGGATCTTGTATATGTATATGCATCATGTTGGATGCTTGGACCATGTATCTGTATATGTATCAGGTGGATACATTGTATGATCATATGGATCACGTATCTATGTATGTATTAGGTTGATACATTGTATGCTCAGATGGATCATGTATCTATGTATGTATCAAGTGGATACATTGTATGACTAGGTGGATTATGTATGATGATATGTATCAGGTAGATACTTGGCATGCATCAGGTGGATGCACTATATGATCATGTTGATCATGGATGATGAGATTCAAGATGTTGCTCCAGATGACATGCATCAGGATGATGTAGTGATGATGATCAAGTTGATCATGTGATGATGTACATTAGGATGATGTATGATGAGTATTAGGTTGATACTCTGTGTTCATGGATAGGTTGTGCAGATGAGCATATAAGTAGACCTGGGAGATCCGACAGGTAGAGCTGTGTGCTCGTAACATCCTAGGATGCTCTTTCAAGGAATTGTCCTATGGCATGTAAGTAGACCTAGGAGATCCGATAGGTTGGGCTGTGTGCCCGTAATAAGTCCTAGGATTCTCTTTTGAGGCATTTCCATGATCACATGTAAGTAGACCTGGGAGATCCGATAGGTTGGGCTGTGTGCCCGTAATAAGTCCCGAGATTCTCTTTCGAGGCATTGTGGTAGGGGTCACATGTAACAAGTCTTGGAGATCTGGACAGGATGAAAAAGGCCTCATATGCTCCTTAGAGATCTTACTTATCAAGACACTCTTTTAAGGTTTTGTGACAGTCACATGTAAGTGGACCTGGGAGATCTTGTCGGTCGTGCTTCGGCACATAAATGATCCTGGGATACTCTTTCAAGGCATTGTGACACACATAATAAGTCCTGAGGATTCCACAGTATGGAAAGTGATGATGAAGACCTGCAGGTGGTGGGCCTACATCTAGTATGAAAAAGGACTGGCTCTGTAGAACTTCCTATGACGAGTAGATTGGAGATTGATTGAGATAGCAGCAGCAGTGACGATGACGATGATTTGAGGATGATGATTCGCTGATGATGATCCAGGGAAGAAGACTTGTACTAGCAGATCTGTTTCGAGAAATACCTTCCTAGTTAAGAGGGAGTGTTGATGTATATGTAACTTTGGAATGTATTTCACCTATGTATTTCATCTATGTATATTGTACTCCTATAGAGATGTTATTATTCCTCTATACGGAAGTGTCGTCATTTGTATTGACAAGTGTCGTAAGTGTCGTAACTTGTCGATGAGTTATTATACCACCATGTGTGGAGTCGGCCTCGATTAAGTTAACCATGGGTTATTAGGCTAAGCTAGGCAAGTTGGCCCCACTGGTTTATTGGGTAGGATAGGACAAGTATAAATAGAGATTGAGATATCTCTATTTGATCACTCATTACTCACTTCTATCTCTATCAGAAAGTGGTGCACTTGTGTGGAGGAGGATCATCTGCTAGGAGAAGACTATCTCTTGTACTTTGGCTGTATCATTGCTCTCTCTATCTTTGAGGAAGTTGTGAGGTTTTTCACCTTTATGGTTTCCCCTAGTGAAACTCTGTGTGTCTATTGTCTCATGTGATTGCTTGGTGTGATTGATATGCATTGTTATACTTGATATGTTGTACATGTTATTCTCTCAGTAAAGATCCTAGAGTATATTGAATTAATGCTCAAAAATTAACAGTGTGGTCTAAAAACCCGAAACCGCTTGTATCATCAACCTCTAACCATCATATTGATGACACTCCCTCAACCAGTGACCCATTGTTGAAGGTTACGCAGGGTAAAGTCCTGTATCCCTATTTTATATGCAAGGGTATGCACCATACTTTCCTTTGTCCAAGCATGGATGAAGCTTCACAGTGGTTGGAATATATTACTATTCCTCAACAGGTGATTCCAACAAGCAATAGTAAATTTTCCCTCGACCCCCCGCTGGTTAACCAAGTGATCAATTCAGTTGCACCTATAATTGAGCCCACTCTTAATTCTCAAAGTGAAGTGATCGAGTCACTGTCATGTCCACTTGATCCCTCTCTTCCAGTATAGAGCGTCCGGACTGCAACTGTCACCTTGACACAGTCTTCATCTCATCCTACTCTCCCCAATGAGAGTGGATTGACAACCACTGATGTTTTTCTATTCAGTTCCGATCATGGTGGGAAAGAGCTCGTTTCCACGGGACCCCCTCCAAGTACTGAGGTCATTTCATTTGATTGGAATGAGTTAACAGAATCTCGTCTTCCTTCGAGTATTCCTTTTCAAATATTAGTAGGATTTTCCGATAAAGAAATTTTTCATACGATAATTGATGAGGGAGGTTCTGTCAATGTTTTATCCTCAACTGCTTGGCAAGCTATAGGTTTTCCTCATCTTGTGCCAGTAACTGAACAGATATTGTCTTTTAACCGAAGTCCTACTCGACCTTTAGGGATCCTTCTTCAGTTACCTATCACTTTGGGAGGTAAAACTGTTTATATTGATGTCATGGTTGTCCAAGGTCCTTTAGATTTCAATATGCTCCTTGGACGTGATTATGTCTATGCTATGAGAGTTGTAGTGTCCACACTCTTCTGAATGATGTATTTTCCCTATGATGGAAGGATTGTGGCCATTGATCAACTTTCCTATGTGACACCCACTCATCACATGAGTCCTAGTCATCAAACTTCCCTAAATGTTCCACATGTTTTCATGGTTTCTTCCCCATCATGATGGGGGGCAGGTTTCTAGCCTCTGGGCATCATGCTAGAGTAGTTCCCCTAGCTTATTATTTTGGGGGGCACTTTACCAACCTCTAGTCGTCATGTTGGGTAATTTCCAAGCAATGTTTACTTTTGGTTTTAAGCTTGCATAAAAATGAAACCAATTTCTCAAGCAAAGTTTACTTTTGGTTTTAAGCTTGTGTAAAAATGAAACCCGTTTCCAAGCACAATTTGCCTTTGGTTTTAAGCTTTCCCAAAAATAAAACCATTCCGTCAAGCAAAGTTTCTCTTTGATTTCAAGCTTGCATAAAAATGAAACCATTTCCTAAGCATAGTTCCCGTTCTATGTCAAGCTCGTTAAAAAATGAAATAGATTCCTGCGAGCATAGTTCCCTTTCTATGTCAAGCTCGTTAGAAAATGAAATAGGTTCTCGTGAGCATGGTTCTATTCTTTTGTCAAGCTCATTAAAAAATGAAACAGCTCCTTTCCCTTTCAGTCGAGTCTTCTCGTAGACTTAGTACCTGAACCTTCCTTTCATCCACCTATGCCTTAGGTGAATGAATTGAAGCTTGGGGGGCATGTATTCAACCTCTGAAAGTTATTTTTAAGTCAACTCAATCTCCTCTCCACATCATGTTGGAGCTAAGTCACTTACTTCTAACAATCATGCTGGGGGCATGTACCAAAATTTGGTTTTCATGGTGGGAAGAGTCCACCAATGGGAATATTTTCAAGCATACTTTCATTTTTGGTTTTCGAGCTCATTAAACCATGAAAATAATCCTGAGCATAGTTCATTTTCTGTTACAAGCTCATTAAAAAATGAAGCAGATATCATGAGCATTCTTCCAACCTATCTTCGAGCTTGTTAAAAACAATAAGATGGTTTGAGCATACTTTTCACTTTTTCGTGCTCTAGCTAAAACATGAAAAGTGGTTTGAGCTTACTTTTCACTTTTTTGTGTTTTGGTTAAAACATGAAAAGTGGTTTGAGCTTACTTTTCACCTTTTCCGTGCTCTGGTTAAAACATGAAAAGTGGTTTGAGCTTACTTTTCACTTTTTCGTGCTTTGGTTGAAACATGAAAAGTGGTTTGAGCTTAGTTTTTACTTTTTCATGCTTTGGTTCAAATATGAAAAAGATTCCGAGTACTTTTGATACCATTATCGTGCTCATTAAAAATTTGAGTAAAAAGGTGTGTCCAACGAGTATAGGTTTATCACTTTATCCGGCCTCACTAGACTATTTACGAAAAATGAACTGTGCCGAGTTTACTTTTTCCTTTGTTGTACTCGGTCACCAACCATGACAAATTTGTTCATGGAGTCCACTTTAAGCTCTTTTCAGACTCCCTAAATAGGAAAAGATTGCCAAGCGAACTTGTTGCATTCACACTTGTTAAAGAATTTGAATGGTCGTCTTCTTGGTGATAGTTTACCCCTTTTTCGGACCAGGGGGCACTACTTACGAAAAATGTATACTCCAGCCAATCATGACTGGAAGAGTCCTCTCCCATGTTGTTTTACCCTTTTTCAGGATATGAGGCTAACTTTACGAAAAAGGACCATTGGAGTCTTCTTTAGCTCTTTTCAGACTCTCTAAACATGAAATGACGACCGAGTTTACCTTCTATGGACTCATTAAACTTTTACATTGAAGGGCCCATCATGGGATGAACCCCTCCTATCCCAGGTTTGGAAAATATTTGGGATTGGACTCGTCTATGAGATGAGCTATACCAAGGATCTGGTTACCCTCACCAAGCTCGTAACAAACACATGAGGCACTCATCATTCATGATGGCGAAAAAGGAAAGCTTTTGTGTCACACCCTTTATCAGTGGCAGTGCTTAGTCATTTCTTGAACATGGCACTCATTTGCATTTGCATACTGCACTTGGATCATCCATTTGTCCTCAAGTTTCACCTACTTCCTGAGTCTTGCTACTCCTTTGAGTCATTCAAAGAATGCTTCCATCATCCGTTGCATTAGGAGTTGGTACCATAACTCGTCAAGTCAATACTGACAAGGCATGCCACACCCATGTTCAAGAATATTATCACTACTCATTATCTGCAGTCAGTACACCTTCCATCATGTCGGTCTACTCTGATTCAGTCTTGCATATTACTATACCATTCGATCTGCTCTACACATCCTTTGTCGTGTTTTGTGCCAATTATGGGGGATACATCATGGCCCTCCTTCGACGGATTCATCCTTGTCGACTTCAACACATTATCTGAGGATTGAATCTAGAAACCAACCAAGTACCTTGGCCTACATGCCTCAATGGCAGGTTACCTCACTTTCAACATGAGTTTACATCATTGACTCTTGATCGAAATATTTCGTCATGCATTCGAATTCAACTCATTTATTCACACTTGATGATATGTACTGTGATACCTTGGGGATCATTGACATTAATGGTGATTTCCCTCACACTTGTTAACAGTACACATCAATGACCGATAATCAAGTGGTTTCTACCATGTTCGACCTCAAGACATTTGTAATCACATGGATAGATTCATATCATTGCAGGTTCGGCTTGAAGACCCTCGGAGTCATGTTTTACCCAGACTACGATGGAGATTGTTTTGAGTCATTTTACACGGATCCACATTTCTATTGGTCATGGGTGTGTTATCATCTCATCATGGATCTACACTTGTATCTAGTAGCCATGATTGTGTTTAGTCGGTCATTACTGCCATGGATCTGCATTGTATTGGTCGGCAACCATGTTGTACGTCATGTGAGACTATGTACTCAGAGTCAGTTGTACTGCAGCAACATTCTTTGCCGGACAAGTCCGTTGCCATTCCTTCTGTCAAATCATTTTACCTGTCCATTTCAACAACTTCATGCTTTGGGGGGAATTCTGTTACACTTAAATCTTGCTACCCTGAGACTCAGTGTAAACATCCCTAAAGTTTCCTTGACTAAGCCATTAACCTGGAAGAGATGCAAACCTTATCATACTAGGGTTTTAGAGGTTGTCATAGGTTGTCCTCATACAACTTGCGATGTCACAGCTTATCCTATTACAGAGTGCGACGATGTCAGTTAATGGAAAAAAATAGCTCCTTCGAACCCATTCTCGAAACTAGCTGACATGGATCCCTATCCCTGACCTTTTGGGAGACCTGAAATTCATTTCCTAACCTCTTGGAAGGATCCCCTATCTCTCTCCTATCATATATCAACCTACTCTATCCACTTAGTCCTATAAGAGTGATCCTCATTCCCATTCCAAAGGGAGGAAGTCTATCGTACTCTTATGCTAGTGAAATTAGTTCAGTAGATTCAACACTCTAGCTTTGGAGACAACTGCTTCTCTCTAGGAGATTTGTCATGTCTTGTCGAAAGGAGCTTGTAACATTGAGGCATTGGTTGTAATCGTCTTTTCTATTGTACTCCCAACTTTTCATACAATTAATATAATTGCTTTCCATAAATGTTGTCGCATTGGTCATATTTAGAGTTTTCCTCCTTAAATGTTAGTTTAGATATATCATATGAAATGTATGCTTTCACTATTTGTGGTCTTTTATATGTTCAACAAGGTCTTGCAGCTTAATATCTAATGACACTGGAGCATTGCATCAACAAAGAAGAAAGGGATCTGCAAATCTAAGGTAGACAATCTACTCTTTCATTTGCACTTCTATTTGATCTAGGAAAGTGTATTGTATTCTGTCCTATTTGTTCTAGTCTTACGTTGAGTCTAGGGAGATCAGGCCTTGAGTCCACTCTTGGTAGATTGTCCGTCAAATAGATACCCTGGTTGTAATCCTGTCAATGTGTGTTTTTGTCCATTGGTTGAAAATTGCATCCAAAGTTCAACAAAATCCCATAAGATGGGGCCAAGTGTGCATAGCCATTGAGCACCCAAAACCACATCACATCCGCCTAAGGTCAAGGAAAACATGTCAGAGCGTAGGTTATAATCTCCCATAGAGATACGCACATTGCGACACTTCCCTTTGCAAGGTAAGGTGCCCCCATTGGAAACCATGACTTCAAAGTTGGAGCAAGGATGGACAAAACAATCAGCCTGTTTGGCAATCTGAGGGTCAATGAAGTTATGAGTGCTACCAGAATCAATGAGTATTGTAAGAGGAAGCTTCTTGAAGTAACCCCTGACCCGCATTGTTTGGGGGGTGGTTATTCTGGCTAAAGAATGGAGAGATATCTCTAGGTGGTCTTCCTGAGACGGAGGGTCAATAGACGGCTCCTGAATGTTGATATGCTCATCTATTGTATCTGAAGCTTTTTCACCAATTTTAGAGGCAGGCAGAGAATCCACATACAAGAGATAGAGATTTTGTTCAACACATCTATGTACCCGAGTGAATTTCTCATCACAATTATAACAAAGCCCTTTTTCTCTACGTGCCCACATCTCTATTTTAGACAAATGCTTGATAGGAGTTGGTCGAGGAGCTAGTGGAATGGGAGGTTGTTGAGAACCCATATTTCTGAAGGGAACAAAAGTGGGTTTGGAGCGTTGTTGGGCTGCAATCTTGTCTTCTGCCTACTTAGCCAACCCTAGGGCTTACATCATTGTGTTGGTACTAAACAGTTTGACCTCAGAGCGGATCGCATCCTTTAGACAACTGATAAAACAACTCATGTAGAATTCATCAGGCAATCCTTTGGTGTGGTTGGCTAGTTTCTCAAATTCGGTTTGATACTCTCTCACAGTGCCAATTTGGAGAAGTTTAGTGAGGGCTCCTGTGAAGTCATCAAAAGCACTAGGACCAAATCGTTGCAAGAGGAGTTGGAAAAAATCTGGCCATTTTGGATCTCCATGAGCCTTGATGTACCAACGGTACCATTGAAGAGCTTCCTGTTCCAAATGAAAGGATGCAAGTGGAACTTTGGTGACATCAAAAGTATTATGCAGATTGAAATATTTTTCTGCCCGATAGATCCATTTAGTCAAATCAGTACCATTGAAGCGAGGAAAATCAAGCTTTGGACCACGGAAATTGCTAGAATAAGAGAACCCATTGTTTGAAGAAGAATCTGACTATTGTTTATTGTTCATGGTTGAATGATCAAGATGGAGGCCAAGAATATTTTCATCTAGATCCTGGAGTTTGGTTTTGAGGGCTGCAAGTTCTTCCTCCATGGTTTTTGCTCCTGCGCAGGTGAAAACCATAACCAAGAGTTTGTTTTTTGAGTGGGTAGAAAAACAAAAACATAAACTGTTTTAGTAAAGGAAAATCTGGATTTGGGAAAAAATCGGATGGGTAATTTGGGTTTGACTAGGTTTTGGACACTTTCGAATGGACATGTGTAACATCCCCAAAAATTCACTAAAATTTAAAATTTTTCAAGTAGCATTAAAAGCTTGTATTTGCTGCACGGAATAATTGTTAGTGCTAACTTTAACAAATATAAACAATGATCAATTAGTTTCAATGATGACATCTTCTATTAATGATCGTCGGTGGTTAAAGTTTTGCGACACTTATAGCTAACGACGATTTTCGTAACTACTTGTTAGCCTATCTCAATGTATGATAGTTACTTAGTGTTCAAGAATCCTTGAATGTCATTCATATCCCATAATTTTTATTTATTACATTAGGTTGTTAATGTTGAAACATGAATTGACTTCATCATTAATTATTCTATGATATAAATGATTCTAGAGACTAACTGGTTGTTTCAATGTAATGAAGGGGTCCTTATGTATGCCTTGAGGCTTACTTAGCTATTGATAGCTAATGCTCTTCACTTCACTTCTTATTTGCATATTACAGGTAAGAATGAGATTTCAACTGACACATCCTCGATGTATTTCAATTTGGAACTGTTTGTACAATTTTTAACCTTCGATGTTAATTACTAGAGTGTAGAGTTCTTTAACCTGTGCTAGGGTAAGACCTCCCCTAGCTAAGAGTATCATAGTCAGGATTTTAATCATTTGAATATCAGTCATAAGCGTATGTTTTATGCTTACGTTCATTATCCGGTTTCAATGGAATACTATACATTTACTAAACTTCCGCTATAGTTTAACATTGTTTCTCAAATGTTAATTAAAGGTGATTTGTATGTATTAATAGTTTGATTATAAACCAACCATGGTTTGCTATGCATACCCCTTTTACAAGGAAAATGTCACTATCTTTAACTATCCTTTTGCATTAACCAAAGGTGGAAATTCTTCCTATCCATATTATTTATTATAATATAGATATAAGTGTTTGTACCATAAACATACATTTTATATGATTTACATTGTTTATCCAAGGTAATAGTGATATAGTCTATTTGTTAGATAGTATACACTATATGATTTTATACGTTGAACTATATGCATATGCTTTTCATACTTTACACTTGTATCCCAACGTTAATGTGATATAAACTATTGATTGAATAGTACACACTATATGGTATTGAACTATACCCTAACTATATGTATACGGCCAAAATGCATACAATCCAAACGTTGTAAACTATGCTAAAGGTGTGAACTATAATCTTAACAAGTGTAAACCAAGCACTTCATGTTATATGGCGTGAAATACGACACTAACATGTAATGGAAAATGCGTTGGTAGGATCACTGGCTCGTAGCTGTAGTTTTAAATGTTATTTATTAGAGTTTGGTGGATCGTAAAAGGTCTACCCTCATGGCCAACTCTACACCATCGATCTAGTAGGTGATCTTGGGTTTTGGGATAAACCCTAACCTGGCATTGATATCCCATCACCTTTCATGAATCAGCTCATTTGTAAGTTTTGTGGGAGAGGCCGATACGATTTTCTAGGGTTTGAGAAAGCATGGAAACAGTCTCTCCTAGGGTTTCGTTTCTGAGACCCTGTACTCAGTAGCATGTTAAAATTCATAATATAAGTGCCGAGATCTTCACAGATTTTACAGGATTGAACTTTGAAGCATGCGGTTGTTGTAATACAATGATTGCAAGAACCCTTTTGTTGGTTCGATGGTGAATCTTGGCTTATCAGAGTTTGACTGTAACTGTCCAGAGTTTTTAAGGTTCAGACACGAAGGTAAAATACTTTGATAACATCGTACAGTTTTTAACTTCTATTATCATGGATGCATTTTAATAAATGAACTAACTCAAAATCGTTGTTGTTTTTGGTTTAAAGGTGAATAGGTTGCTTCTTGTCACGATTTATTGGGAGATAAAATCGTGGACGAAATCTATGCTGCCTATCTCTATGGTAAGCCTCGGTGGTTCTTTGGCTCGCCACAATGTGACTCTGTAATGAATAAATGGTGAAAACAAAGGAATTGCTGCCAGTTTGTAATCCTTCGTCAATTTACAGTTTTGAGAATAACTCATGATAGATTTTTACTATTGGCATTATGCACAGTTTTGTATGCCGAAGGGCAAGGACTAGAGAGTTTTGTTCCCGAGCTTTTTGAGCTCTCGTTGGTTTCCCAACTATTTCCCTTCGAAACTAAAAGTGTATAAAGTTTTTTTATGGATTTTAAATAATGTTTTGTTTTTAAAATTGTTCGTAGATGATGGCTGTAATCCTGGGCTTAATACTCTGTCATAATGATTTCCATGTGTTGATGAGCTTGTGGCTATGCTGAGGGTTGAACCTTCGACCCTGTCCTGCATTACTTTCTTTCGTGGTGTTATACGAATAATTTTTAAAAGTTTTTACAATGTTAAAAGATGTATGGAAGTACCGAGCCCGAAGAATTACTCTCAGCAGTCTTTGTTATTAAAGGAATTTGATGCTTGATTAATTATAAATTTTGGGCAAAGACCGTCGATATTGGTGGATAAATGAATTGTTTTGCTTTAAAATTGTTTGTATTTAAAGACCGTGAGCTTGAGTTTTGATACTCTGCCAAGATGATTACTGTGTTTTCCTTTTAACTTGTGTCCTACTAAGGGTTTCGAACCTTGCACGAATAAAAAGGTGAAACCCTTACAGGTTGTAATATTGTATTTATATAGATGTAGTTTTACAGGGTGAATCCTTAGGGTATCGAACCTGGTCTTATATTTGAAGCATTGTTTGGTTTTGACAAATGAGAAGTTTACTTCATAATGCTAAATGAAGCTTACGCTCAGGGTTTGAACCTTGGAATACTCGACAGATTTATTAATTGTTAAAATATCCTATTTTAGATAATTAAATTCGTATTTGTAATACAGTGATAATATGTCATAATACCAATAATATGTAATAATGTTTTTTTTTTAAAGTATGATTACTATTTCTTTTGTTGCTGTATTAAAATTCGTTTTGGTTATAAAAGACTTGCACTATGAATTTCGATACTACTAGGGTTTATGATACATAATATATAATGTTTTACAGGATTTTTATATGAGAAGTTAAAGCTAAAAAATATGTGTTAATTGTTTTCTGAAAAGAAGGGTTTAAACCATAAATAAAACTTAGGTTTTGGACAAAGGGAAAGAGAATACTTAAATATTATTACTTCTGTTACTATGAAAGATCTGCTATTAAATTCTATTTAATAGGTTACGCTATGTTTTTCTTTGTATAATACAGAAGATATTTTTATTGCAAAATAAACATAAATATAGAACAAAGACATAACAGATTTTATTTGTGAAAAGAATTCAATCATCTCTATTATTTGCATATCATTATTCACATTTATTTTAAATACTCTTCCCTATACTAGAGTACAGCACTGAAATAGTGCATGGAAAAATGCAGGGAAGCATTATTACTCTATCATTCATATTTAATCATAATTGTTAACTATCCATTTAACATTGAAAACTAATTGATATATGGATTTTCAAAGTAGCTAAATTTACAGAAGTAAAACATTTATCAGCAGTCTAAGATACTTAGAAAATAGAAAACATAATACATTCAGATCATTCATATACGTTGACAAAAAATAAATAAGATAACACAATTTGAACCTGATAACTGTAGAAGAGACAAACAACTAAAGGAGCATGTTCCACCCAACCATCTCTTGAAGACATCCAAGTTACTTGCCTTTGGACCCCCGAGCCTGTTTACTGAACCACCAGGACGAAGACATTGTGTGGATAAATTAAATAAATTTCTTTGCAACTCAACAGTAGCACTTGACAATAGTACTTCCTGCTTTTAGCAATATTGAACTTAGCAATGTGGTTGCACTAGTTCAGAATGCAGTCTTAGTTCACTCAATCACTTCTAACCTTCCCTTCATAAAATGTCTTGTGCTCTCTTCTTTTTCTGATTAAGAAATTCTCACAAGGTAAGAATGATCAGCCTCCTGCTGAATTCGATGGGTAGATAAGTAGCATGCCTAGGTCTTTGGTCAATTTTATTTAGTAAATGAGCCACCTGCTCAGTTCCACTTTCTTGGGAGACATGACCATAAAAGTAGGGAAGTTTCCCCCTGCAACAGTTACAAGTGAGTTGAGGATGCTGCCAAGTGTAAGTTTTCTCTCCACCCCAGTCCATTCCTCCTAGTGGGTCAGTAAACACTCATTCAACAGTCTCCTTTGGATATTTGTCTCCACTTTTTATTTATTAATAATAAAATATTCAAAGGAATTAATTACAGTAATCCTTGACCCCACTTGGTCAATAGTCATAAAAATTTACAATAAAAATAAAACATAATGTTTCCTTCATGACATAAAATGTTTAGAACTTGGGTATGTGACAACATGGAAGCAGAAAAGTAGGATTTCAGAAGCGAGGTGAAGGAATGAGAGAATTTGGAAGAGAGGGACAAAGAAACAGAAATATGAAATGAACATTGTGGTAAAATTTGAAGGCGAGTGGGTGAAAATCAAAGAAGTTATAGCAAACCCTAAAAATAGAAAAATGTGGGATTGCTAGCTTTGGGAAGTGGAATTGGGATAGGGTCCTCAAGAATGAAATATGCAGAATGGGATTGCAGTGGCATTAGGGAAGTTTCAAGGGAAACGAAGTTAAAATAAGGGAGATATGGCAAAAAAACAGAAGGGATTGGAAACAGATGGATCTACAACGACGCGGAAGGGATAAAAAATAGATGGATCTGCAACGACGCGGAAGGGATCGGAAACATATGGATCTGCAACGGCGCGGAAGTGATCGAAAACCGATGGATCTGCAATGACGCGGAGGGTATCAACAACAGATGGATCTGAAACGACGTGAAAGTGATCGATAATAGTTTTGGACAAAGAAAATCTGTGATTTATCAGCTGAAAATAGATATGGACCCTAGGTATGCTCATCTTCCTAACGGTTCAGGGGATTCACTCGGCCACCAATGCTATATGATGGCTTGTGTATTGAGGCAGTATCCCTCACTCCACGGCTCAGGTAAAACCGATAACCGCTTTGCCACAAACGACAGCTCTTGGTTTACCTCACGGGTGGGAACTAGTCAATAAGGTAGGGATCGTTGCCCTTTTCGCTAGCAGGTCCTCTCAATGGGCCAGCTACTTTAGGGTTCCTGTGGTACTCCTCACAATGAGTTTTAAGGCTTATGCCCAATTACTTCCCACAGTTAATTGGATAGGGATTATTCCCAGATATGAACCTGCAACAAATGCGAAAAACAATTTGGCAGAAATTTCACCCAACGAGCCCAAGAAAGTGCTCTGATACCAGATGTGAGGAACCCGCAACAATTAATTGATAAAATGCACAATATATGAGATCAAAAAATATTTTATTGATCGTGATCCACTTTGAGGGGGAAACCTCCTTTGATCAGGCTCAATACAAATAACTTCACGGTGCCTTCCTTGGCCTCAACACACACTTATATACTAATTCTATGCCCAATACTATGGGTCAATACCATGGGACATATAATACTACGAGACAAATTACAAAGCATATGCATCCAATATTATGGGTCAGTACCATGGGATAATACAAACTATGGATCAACAAATAGTAAGGGATGACTTAAAAATCATATGCGTCTGTTGGAGGGGCCTAGGTCAGCCTATCGACTAGGCCCTCCGCTCGACCACTCTGAAGTATATGTCGACAGGTCGCGTCGACTAGTATAGGTCGGGTCGGTCGGTTAGATCGACAGACGGTTATGGAACTATATTGAAAGTATATATATATGTAGGATGTTGAGCCGATGTACTAGTTAGATTGGTTCTATGTTGTATTATGCTCTTGCTGGTTAATACAAAGGCTTATGCTTCTCTCTCTCTATCTCGTCTCTTGTATATGCATCATTGTGTATGTGTTATACCTCAATATTACACATTATGTATGTGTCGCATCCTTGCACTAGCGACCTAAACGACAGTTTCCCTTAAAGATCATCTGAACATCCAAAGTGAAAAACACTGACTGAACACTGAAATCAAAACCTTTTTCTGCCATCTGCCAACCCAACTTAGCCTTGTTTGTGAGAACTACCGCTCCCTGCACATCTACAGGGGCGCAGTAGTCAGCACTACTGCACGTTGCTCCTTCTCTGGGGCGCGGTACTATCGCATTATGCTTAGTTATAGGGGCATGGTAGTCTGAAATTAGCCTTTTTGCCTTGGACTTTGGGATCTCAACCTTCGAGGAGATTTTGTTGGGATTACCAACTTTGGTTCGATCCTAACTCCTTCTTTGTTTAGCTAGCTTGATCCACTAAACCCTCCATAGATCCACACTTCTCTCTTATTGGTTAACCTTCCCATGTGATATAAGAGAGAAGCTTTCCATGGGCCAAAAGGAGGAATTTTGGGGCATCCAACCTATGATCTTCAAACTTCTGCAGAGATAGCTAGAGGAAGCACTTGGAACTAGAGGATTGGCTTGGACATCAAGCAACCTTTGTAAGCACTTTTCAAGCTTCTTAATAAGATAACTTGTCTTGTTTTTCCCATTTCATGTGTATTGTATAAATATTTGATATGAAATGTATCTAGTTTAGATTTGAACTTAACCTTTGCTTCAAGGTATTTGGAAGATCGCGTGCTTGTCCTTTGTTTGATTTCAATAGGTTCTACATTGGAGTTTCGGGATCAAGAGCTAGAATCGGGACAAACGTCGAATTGGAAGGTGAGTTACTAAACCTATGATCTTATGAGTCTTGCAAGGGTGATGTTGGAGAGCTTGGAAGGAGGTGCTGCTACTTTGGACATCAAGGTATAACATTGTAATCAGCTTCTTTTGGATTTCTTATGATTAATATAACTTAGCCTATTCCTCTCATTTTCATGTCTTTAATGATGAATGCATGGAATTGTCTATGTTTTGATAGTTAGATCTTTGTTTATACATATATTGCTTTGGAGAAAGTGTTGTATTTCCTTTGTGAATAGGTTCATAAGTCCATAATCAAAGGCTAGAGCTGGAACAACTTAGGAGCAGCAAGGACAACCATCAAAGTAAGGTACACCATCTACTTGCTTTGTATTTCCATAGCTTGTTAGCTGATGTGTGAGCTAGATCTAGGAGGACTATAGTGTCTATTTGTTTCATCTCTGTATTGGGTAGGAAACTAGGGGCCTTTTCTAATCCCAAGGGGATATCTACCTATCCGTAGGGAGAAAATCTCACAACAGAAACTGGCGACTCCGCTGGGGAATTGAATCCATTTTCTTTGCTTGTGAAGTTTTCTTTCAATTTCACTCATTGATTGTAAGAATTGGGTTCTTTTACCCTCATTCACTTCCCTGTTCTCTGAATTCAGACTTCTGTTACAGATCAGTAAGTCCTCTGGGTTGGCAAACCCTCGAAAAGTTAAAATCTTTTCTTAAATTTCTGCCTTTTCCCCCCTGTTCAGACACTACCGCACCCCCGTAACTGCCTATAGAGTGGTAGTACCATGCCTTAACCACTGTCTAGAGCACAATAGTCTATCAGTACCGCTCCCAGGTTGCCTGTAGGCCCGCGGTAGTTCCTGGAAAGTATTTTTATTTGGTTTGTTTGGTTATTTTTGGGTCTTTTCGAGATTTGGATCCATGTTGGACCTTTGAGTAAACACTAGTGTTTTGATTGCATTTTTAAGTGAAATGGGTTCTATTTTTGAAAAAAAACGTTCCCCCTAATGGCCGGGGGGGGCATGAATCGTGCATCCTACAGTTGTTTTTACCCATATTAAGGTTTTGAGATCATTTTTTGGTTTGGTGTGTTTGGATTGCTTGGCATCTTATTTTCTTTACATCATATCTAATGATTGTTGGGAAAGATTGATTCCTTGTCTCCGCTTTAGTCCAAAGAGAAGCTTGGTTTTGTCACTCTTTTGCTATATTCATGAAACTGGAAAAAATTTATGTTCTTCTTGCTTTAATTTGATCATTTGCAATTATTGGTTTCAAATTCATAAGAAGAAGAAAGGTTTGTTTCAGATTCGTGTACATTCGAGTTAAAGATAGAATTGTTGAGTGCTTTTCTTTGTCCTCCATCTAATTGGAAACGTTTGTAGAATCTTTCTTTCCGTAGCTTGGATGTGTCTTTTTCAAGTGTAAAAAGATAAGAAATGGATTAGAATCATTACGTTTGGTGTTCATATGAAGAACTTTTTCATTGCTTTGGGTTAGTTTTGGGTACATATTTTACTTCTTTCTACCATTTTGAAAATAAATAAAATTGCATGTGCATTGGGTTGTGCATATTGGGAACGGAAAGAATTATTCCTTACTTTAGCTAGTGTTCATCGAATAGAAAGGCTCATTTCGATTCATTCTCATTTGCATGGTTTGGGTCGTCACAACATCACCAAGTTTCATGTCCATTTACCCGATTGAGTAATACAACCACTAAAATTAATCTCCCTAACTAAACACACCATAACCTCACTTGAGGAAATCAAAAGAACTTGGTAGTTAGGTAGGACACCGAGGATAAGAATCCAAATAATTCACCCTTGTCATTATCATCTGAGACATAGTCGTTGTCCTCTAGGGTACTAAAATACTCTAGTATTTGTTGACACGGTCATACACCAGTTTGTGTGTTTTAAACAACAGGGGTTAAACCACCGTGAGATCGAGAACCAGACGAACTCTGTGGAATGCCGCACTCTGCTGATCCCTAAGGAAACATCGATCATTGTATTCCTTGTGTTATACGGCCACCATATTGATAATACAAGGGTGATAAGGAAGAAGCGCCGAAAACCTTTTCCAACGTGTCATGAACGAGGTAGCTTAGTGACTTTTCTTCTAGGGCTCTTTACCTAGGATCCCTTTCGGTAGAGGGATATCCTTCCATTATTGGTCTCTCATTTTGTATTTTTCGACTTGGATTTCATCACCTTGCGAAGGATACAATTTGTTGAGGTCTCCAGCCCTTAGTTAGGAGATTTTGCTTGTTATCTTATAGAGGGTCTTTTTCTTTGTAGGGATGCTTGTTGGCATTTTGGCCGTTTTGTTGTACAGCTCGCTTACTGTGGCAGCGGCCTCAGTATAGTTTTTTGAGCTTGCTCTTTTGGCCTGTGAGCCTTGTCTTTTCCTAGCTCCCCTTTCACACGCTCGGTTGCCTGAGGGTTTTTGAGTTATTTTTAACAAGACTTAGTCTACATCACTTAGTTTTGTTTCATGGAGAATCTACCTCCATGCACCCATGCTCCTTCTGGGACTACCAATCTGGAGACCCCTTTTCAAGGGGTACCTTTTACGTTTCCTCCAGTTGAAGATATTGATCCTCCCTTTATTGCCACGTTAAATATTCCTGGATTAACCATAGGATTACCGATATGGTTATTCAATCCGGTAATTCCGATTGCACCCAATGTTTCGAATGTTAATTCTCCACCACGAGAGAGTCAATCCCAAACTAATCCTTCCCCTTCTTCGTCGGATGAATCTTCTTCTATTCCTCGCCTGATCAAAGAAATAGTGTTAGTAATCAGAAGGATAAGAAGAAGAAGAAAAGGAAAGTTAAGAAGAAAAAGGATAAGGAAGAGACCAAGCGTAAACCAGTTGCCTCTAATGGAACTCGTTCTACAAAAACACCTTGTAAGCCCAAGTTCCCTTGAAAAATCTGCAAGGGTGATCACCTTATCAAGGATTTCCCTGGTCTTTCCCGTGTATCGGAAGTGTGGTCTAAAAACCACAAACCACTTGTATCATCAACCTCTAACTATCATGTTGATGAAACTCCCTCAACCAGTGACCCCTTCGTGAAGGGTTGGAAGGGTAAAGTCCTATATCCCTGTTTGATTTGCAAGGGTATGCACCGTACTTTCCTTTCTCCAAGCATGGATGAAGCTTCACGGTGGTTGGAAGATATTACTAGTTCTCAACCGGTGCTTCGAAAAAACGATAGTAAGTTGTCCCTTGACCCCCCGCTGGTTGACCAAGTTATCAATTTAGTTTCATCTACAATTGAGCCCACTCTCCCTTCCGAGAGTGAAGTGATCGAGTCGCTGTCATCTCCACCCGATCCCGCTCTTTCATTGAAGAAATTCCAGACTGAAGCAGTCATCTTGACACAATCTTCATCTCATTCTTATCTTGCAAGCGAGAGTGAATTGGAAATCACTGATGTTTTCCTTATCGGTTCAGAATGTCCTCGGCAAGGGGAAACCCTATCCATTTCTGTGAGACCCCCTCCAAGTAATGAAGTTATTGCCTTTGATTGGAATGGTCTAATAGAATCTCATCTTCCTTCGAGTGTTCCTTTTCAGATATCTGTAGGAGTTTTCGATAAGGAAATCTTTCGCACCATAGTGGATGAGGGAGCTTCTGTTAGTATTTTATCCTCAACTACTTCGCAAGCCTTAGGTTCTCCTCGGCTTGTTCCTGTCACTGACCAGATACTGACTTTCAACAGAAGGCCTACTGGACCTTTAGGGTCCCTTCCTCAGTTACCTATCACATTGGGAGGGAAAACTATCTGTATTGATGTCATGGTCGTCCAAGGTCCCTTAGATTTTAATCTACTCCTTGGATGTGATTACGTCTATGTAATGAAGGCTGTAGTGTCCTCACTCTTTCGAGTGATGTATTTTTCCCATCATGGGAATGTTGTGATCATCAATCAGCTTTCCTTTGTAACGCCCACTCAACGCATGACTCCTAGTCACCAGACTTCCCTAAATGTTCCACATGTTTTAGTGGTTTCTTCCCCCTAAGGGGGGGACGTTGGAGCAAAGTTCTATTCCGGTGTCAAGCTCGTTAAAAAATGAAACCATTTTCTCAAGCATAGTTTACTTTTGGTTTTAAGCTTGTGTAAAAATGAAACCAACCATCATTTCAAGCATAGTTTACTTTTGGTTTTAAGCTTGTGTAAAAATGAAACCAACCATCATTACAAGCATAGTTTACATTGGTTTTAAGCTTGTGTAAAAATGAAACCAATCATCATTTTGAGCAGAGTTCCCTTTATGTGTCAAGCTCGTTAAAAAATGAAACAGGTCACCATGAGCATAGTTCCCTTTCTATGTCAAGCTCGTTAAAAAATGAAATAGGTTCCTACGAGCATAGTTTATTCTTTGTTTCAAGCTCGTTAAAAAATGAAACTGACCCTCAAGCATAGTTTACCATTGGTTTCGAGCTTGTGTAAAAGTAAAATCAATCTCAAGCATAGTTTACTTTCAGTTTCAAGCTTGCGTAAAAATGAAACTACCTTCAAGCATAATTTCTTTCTGTTTTAAGCTCGTTAAAAAATAAAAAGGACCCTTTCAAGCATTGTTATTATCTATTTTCAAGCTTGTGTAAAAATGAAATAGATCTCCCTTCCATTTGTTCGAGTCTCTTGCCAGAGTTAGGATTTGAACCTTCATTTCATCTGCCTCGGTCACTTGGTCCTGGTTCTCCCTACCCCCCCTGGTGAACACATTCGGATTAGTATCCAGGATTTTTGGGTAAGGAAGAAGAGTAGTTAGATGAAACGAAGCTTGGGGGGCATGTTTAGCCGTTAGCAATCATGCCGGGGGCATTTACCAACCTCTAGTCATCATGTTGAGAAGGAACCCATCAATGGGATTTAACCTTGAGCAGAGTTTACCTTTGGCTTCAAGCTCGTTAAAAAAAAAAATGAAACCAGTAAATTGAGCAGAGTTCTATTCTTGTTTCAAGCTCGTTAAAAAATGAAACATATCCTTTCCCTTTGAGTTGAGTCTCCTCGTAGAATTAGTACCTGAACCTTCTTTTCACCTGCCTATACCTTAAATGAATGAAATGAAACTTGGGGTCATGTCTTCAACCTCTGGAAGTTATGTTGAAGTCAACTCGATCGCCTCTCCACACCACGTTGGATCTAAGTCACTTACTTCTAGCAATCATGCTGGGGGCATGTACCAACCTTTGGATTTCATGACGGGAAGAAGTTCACCATTGGGAACATTGTCGAGCATAATTTCCTTTTTAGGTTTCGAGCTCATTAAACCATGAAAATTATCCTGAGCAGAGTTCATTTTCTGTTACAAGCTCGTTAAAAAATGAAGCAGACATCATGAGCATTCTTCCAACCTATCTTCGAGCTCGTTAAAAAATGAAGCAAACATCATGAGCATTCTTCCAACCTATCTTCGAGCTCATTAAAAACAGTAAGATGGTATTTGAGCTTACTTTTCACTTTTTTCGTGCTCTAGTTAAAAATATGAAAAGTGGTTTGAGCTTAGTTTTTACTTTTTCGTGCTCTGGTTCAAATATGAAAAAGATTCTGAGTGCTTTTGATACCATTGTCGTGCTCGTTAAAAATTGAGCAAAAAGGTGTGTCTAACGAGTATAGGTTTATCACTTTATCCGACCTCGCTAGACTATTTATGGAAAAGAAACCGTGCCGAGTTTGCTTTTCCTTTGTCGTACATGGTCATCAACCATGACAAAGTTGTACATCGAGTCTTCTTTAAGCTCTTTTCAGACTCCCTAAATAGGAAAATATTGCCAAGCGAACTTGATGCTTTAACGCTTGTAAAAGCATTTGAATGATCGTCTCCCTAGTGATATTTTACCCCTTTTTCGGACTAGGGGGCACTACTTAGGAAAAAGGAATACTCCAACCAATCATGACTGGAAGAGTCCTCTCCTGCGTTGTTTTACCCTTTTTCGGGCGATGAGGCTAACTTTACGAAAAAGGACCGTTGGAGTCTTCTTTAGTTCTTTTCAAACTCTCTAAACATGAAATGACGACCGAGTTTTCCTTCCCTGGACTCGTTAAAATTTAACATCGAAGGGCCCACTTTGGGATGAAACCCTCCTTTCTCATGTTCAGAAAACATGTGAGATTGGAATCATATATGAGATGAGCTATACCGAGCATCTGTTATCCTCCTCAAGCTTGTAAAACAATAAAGAGGTACTCGTCTATCATGTCAAGGGAAAATGGGAAATGAGTCAAGTTTACCTTGTTGGCAGCTTGTGAGTCTTCACCTTTGAACATGCATGCATCCTCACCTTGTCTATTTTGGGTAGTCAGTCTTGTTGATAGTGTCATCATTATGATCATACGTCCTCATTATTGCTATGAGTTCACACTTCCTGTGGTTCTATCTATTCAAGTAGTCCCTGCTGCCAAGATCTGCTTCATGCCATTATATGTTCAAAGAGTTATTACCTTGAGTCCACCTCCACTTCTTGTCAAACCTTCCCTTTGTGTCAGTACATATTCTATTGTTTCATTGGTCCATACTATCTCTCATTCTGATTTCGTGTCGATGATGTAGGAATCATTATGGCCCACCTTCGACGCGTCTATTCCTGTCGACACCAAATCACTATCCAGGAATTAGGCTTAGGAGTCAACCACTAGTACCTTGGTACCTACATGCCTCAATGGCAGGTTTCCTCGTATTCAACAGTAGGTTTTCATCATTGACCTCTGATTGAATGATCTCTCATATGCTCGACATCGACTCCTTTATTCGCATTTCGTTGAGATGTACTATAGATACCTTGGGGATCATTGTCATTATTGGTGATTTTCCTCGTATTTGTTAACGGTTCACATCATTGACCAGTAATCAAATGGTTTCTACCATGTTCGACTTCAACACCTTGTAATCACATAGCTAGATTCGTATCGTTTGCGATCAGGTAGAAGACCCTGGACACCCTTTTGTATTTTGATTACGTCCAGGTTGCAATGGATATTTTTTCTATATTGTCACACAGATCCACTTATGTATTGGTCATGGTTGTGTCATTATTGTCTCATGGATCTACGCTTGTTCATAGTAGCCATTATTTGTATACAGTCTGTATCATCTCAGTACTCATGGATCTGTAATGTATTGGTAGGAAGCCATGCTTTGAGTCATTTGTTTCTGAGCATGGGAATGCCCGCCTCGGTGGTATATCTGACAGTTTGTTTCTGTTTCATCTCCTTGTTGCTCCCCTCAATGCTATCTCCGAACCATATTTGTAAATTCTTTTGGCCATCAGTCTCTTCTAACCTCACACTTTAGGGGGCATCTGTTATACCTCAATATTACACATTATGTATGTGTCGCATCCTTGCACTAGCGACCTAAACGACAGTTTACCTTAAAGATCATCTGAACATCCAGAGTGAAAAAAACTGACTGAACACTGAAAGCAAAACCTTTTTCTGCCATCTGCCAACCCAACTTAGCCCTGTTTGTGAGCACTACCGCTCCCTGCAAATCTACAGGGGCACGGTAGTCAGCACTATCGCTCGTTGCTCCTTCTCTTGGGCGCGGTACTACTGTGTTATGCTCAGTTATAGGGGCGTGGTAGTATGAAATTAGCCTTTTTGCCTTGGACTTTGGGATCTCAACCTTCTAGGAGATTTTTTTGGGATTACCACCTTTGGTTCGATCCTAACTCCTTCTTTGTTTAGCTGGCCTGATCCACTAAACCCTCCATAGATCCACACTTCTCTCTTATTGGTTAAACTTCCCATGTGTTATGAGAGAGAAGCTTTCCATGGGCCAAAAGGAGGACTTTTGGGGCATCCAACCTATGATCTTCAGACTTCTGCAGAGATAGCTAGAGGAAGCACTTGGAACTGGAGGATTGGCTTGGACATCAAGCAACCTTTGTAAGCACTTTTCAAGCTTCTTAATAAGATAACTTGTCTTGTTTTTCCCATTTCATGTGTATTGTATAAATATTTGATATGAAATGTATCTAGTTTAGATTTGAACTTAACCTTTGCTTCAAGGTATTTGGAAGATTGCATGCTTGTCCTTTGTTTGATTTCAACAGGTTCTACATTGGTGTTTCGAGATCAAGAGCTAGAAGCGGGACAAATGTCGAATTGGAAGGTGAGTTACGTCTTTCATCTCTTTTGAATGCATTCAATCTTGTTGTGAATATTAGTTCAGGAACTCAAGGTAGCATTTGTTTCCTTTTTGTCTTAGTTTAGAGTCAATCAAGTCTACTTTAACCTAAGAGAATTTCTACCTATCCGTAGGGAGAAATATCTACAACAGTATGCTTGCTTATAACATATAATGTATCCACGGTAACCACATGAACCTTGGGACTACAACATCTAGTTCTATTTCCGGTGGAGGAGCAGTTCAAGAAATTCATGGAGACAGACAAGCGCAGGACACCTAGAACTCTTATCAAGAAATCAAATATTTCAGTCGAACCTCATGTCGACCTAACCATTCTTACTCTCCCTTCTTCCCCAACCATAGTGGAGGAAGAAACTAATCCTTTAGAATTACCTGGCCCTGTTGACCCAGCAGATACTATTTTGAGTTAGTTCATCGCTAACCTTCCAGTACTATGTCCCAATTGGTGCGAGATGGTCACTCAACAACCAGTTTATGAAACCATACCATCCATTCCATGTAATTTGGCTCCCCCCAACACTATTACAACCAACACTTTACCTTTACCATCTACAACAGCAAAAGTTGTTGGTCATAAAAAGACCCATCTATCAGAAACCTCGACCCATTAGGTCTGATTTATTCACAGGTAACATCTGTTTACACCCCTCTCCTAGTCACACCACTGCAACAACAGTTGAGTCAATGTCACCCAGCAGTCGAACTTAGTAAAAACTCCCCTCAAGTCGTTAGTCCACAATTCGAGTCTACAGTTCAACAAATTGAGTCAATTCTAGTCGGTTCGGGTCCGTTCGGCAGTACCACTTCATTAAGTCTAAATACAACAACACTCAACCCTCCATCTATTCCAGCAACTCATTCGAGTCTCCCTACCGACGGATCTAAGTCTAGCCCATTGATACACCAGCAAAGCAAAGAAGCAATAGTAACAGAAGCAGTTGGAGACAATACAACTCAAGCCAGTGAAATAGCCACAGTTCAAGACATTGAAGCTGCCACGACAGGAGCACCTGAACAAACCATCATGTAAGATGCTAGTACATTTAATGATGATACATCCAGTATTCCAGCAAACACTAACATAAGTGCCAAAAATCCTGAACCTCAAATTCCAGTTATCAAAGAGGCAGAGAAAATCATACCAATTCAGACAGAACAAGTTGTTGCTACAATACAAGCACGTGTAGAAAATCATCCAGCTACAGCTGACAAAGGAAAGGAGCCAGAGCAGTCAATCATAAGTAAATATGAAGAAAAATAGAAAGACAACAAGAAGAAACGCAAAGAAAGAGAACATCAGCAACAATTACAACAGCAGCAAGCACAAAAAATCCAAGCAGAAAGCCATCTTTTAGTCTACTTAGACCAATTTGGGCCTATATCTACTTATTGTCCACAGTTGGCTCCCCAGTTAGAACTTGATTTACTCAGTGATGCACTTTTCAGAGAACATCGACATCGGCGACAGGAGACAGAAGACCAGATCAAGCAGCTACAGGAAGAAATAAATGCATTTTTAGCTAAGTGTGAAGACTTATCCCTACAAGTCATCCCACTTCCATCAAGTCCCAACACGACATCACCACTCGACAGAGCATTTCAGTTATTTGAGTCTGTCGTGTTGATGCTGCAAGCCAAGCTTCTAAATAAACAACAGGACCAGGCTATCGAAGTATCCTCCCTCATGGAAAATCAGTTTACAGCTTTCACAGAAGCTCTTAATTTGCTCAAGAAATATGATATTCAAGCAGTCAAACTCGTTGAAGTTTTGAACAACTAGTATGTACATTATGGTGAAGTATACAAAGAACTTCAAAAGACAATAAAACTGTTGGGCACACTTCACCGTCAGCGCCTGAATTTAGAAGAAGCTTTTACTGAAAGCCTTGATAATCAGATCATCATGGAAAATAGAAAGATGGAAAAGCTAGAAAAACAGGAAGCATAATGGATATCTCAAGCACGTTGCGGCATCTCAAAAATTGAAGAAATTCAGCCTCGATTCCAACATTTACTTGTTGCTTCCCAAGAGAAAATTACCATCTTTGGACCCAACATGATTCATTTACAGAATACATCCACCCACGACAAGATGGAAAACTTGTCGAAGCTCACGACATTAACTGTCGACATTCAAAATTTGTTGCACACCCGGGAAGAGTTCCAGCACCATCTCTCTGTTTTTGCCGAAGTTATTATTGAAGTCTTCCTACAGATATCTGATGTTGTCATCTCCAGCTGACCTTCATCATAAATGTCTTAGTGATTCTTTTTTCATTTTTATCTCTCCTTTTCTTCGGGACGAAGAAAGATTTTGAGGTGGGGGAGATGTTGGAGGGGCCTAGTTCGGCCTATCGACTAGGCCCTCCTCCTGACCACTCTGAAGTATATGTCAACAAGTCGCGTCAACTGGTATAGGTCGGGTCGGTCGATTAGACCAACAGACGGTTATGTAACTATATTTAAAGTATATATATAGGCTGTTGAGCCTATGTACTAGTTAGATTGGTTCTATGTTTTATTCTACTCTTGCTGGTTAATACAAAGGATTATGCTTCTCTCTCTCTGTCTCATCTCTTGTATCTGTATCATTGTGTATGCTTTCTTATAACATATAATGTATCCACGGTAACCACATGAACCTTGGGACTACAACAATGTCCAACAACAATAATACAAACTATGGATCAACAAATACTATGGGATGACTTACAAAGCATATGCATCCAACAACAATATACTAATAAAGTAAAGAGAAGGTGGGTTCCCAACAAAAATCCAACTTTGCGAGTTATGCCATTTTATAATGGCAAATCTGCAGTAAAGTGACAATCTGAGTAAAGTCTCATCCATAAGTGCCTGTAACTGAAACCTGAGTGTACCAATGGACTCAAAAGGTCCAAATGTACTAGAGATGAGTACCCATACACCCTTTGGCTACCTGTATAATCATTTGTAGTCTCGACCATGCCCAAACAATATAAAAATAATGGTCTGTAAATAATAATAACAAAAATAAATCATCACACCATCATATGAAACCCATGTCCTCTACATGGAACGATCAAATGGGCATCAAAGGACCATAAATCATCAACCTCAAACATCACTGGCCCAACTCATCTCAGATCCTATGGTTAACTTGGTCAAACTGGGTTTGACCAGGTCAAGACTGATCAAAATATGACCTAGGCTTAAAATGCCTGATGCTGTAAGTGCAAATGGATAAGGTATGCTATTTTAATGATTCTAATAGCAAGAATTAAATCATAAAATGTCATTTCAATGGTGTTTAAGTGATAATCAAAATATAAGAACAATATTAAAATAATCAATTACTTAAAACATAACCGTAACTTGAGGTTCTAGGGGACACTTAATTATATTGTCCCTTACTCCATCTCACATCCCAACCCTTAGGCTCCATGAGGAATTTAATCATTACATAATATTATGGCCAACATTCTTTAGATTTAGCATATATTTAACCACTTCTTTTTAGGCCTCATGACCCTTTGGATTTCTTGTGTGCTTATAAGCACAGCTAATTGTAGCTTTTATCCAGGGTACTTTACATTTCAATTCAATTCTTTTCATATCCCTCTTTCATTGTGCTGAGAAACACAGTTTTAAAATATTTACATGTTCTTTGTGCAAGAGATATAGCAATAGTTCATTCATGCATGTAATTATGGTAGTACAACTTGATTCAGGTTTTAACCAACACAACTCAGGAAACGAGGAGGATTATCCACAATCTGGACCAAACATAGGGGCAACCGAATAGAGAGGTCAAGGAATCAAATCCAACTCACCTAAGCTCAAGAACCAACACCAGTGGGTTTTCCTGGCCCAGAAGGATCAAGGCTTCGGTAAGTTTTGTTGCAAACTCATATCCGAGACGCAAAACAATAGGGATGTTATCCAACATAGAGGCAAAAAGTGGGGAGGTCCTCCATATCACAGGCTAAGGTTTAATTCAAAGTGAAACCATGAATGGGAGAGAACGGATGGATGGGGAAAGTGAAAGGCGATGCCAAAACTAGCAATCCATAAATGGTGGGAATGATCATGTCCATTCTACCAAGAGGTTAAAACCAATGAGTATAAACAAGAGCTCCTAATTCTGAGTAATCAGACCACTTGTATAATCACTAAAACAACATGTCTACATAATATATATATATATATATATATACTGCCAGATCATGACCACTATATACCAATTCAAGCTACTAAGATGAACAAAAGAGAAAAACAATCATAACCAATGCAAATCCATATACTTGTTGGGCCATATACCTGTATCTATCATCTTGATCATCAATAATCACTAAAAACACTGCTGCTGTGAAAAATCTGGGCATTGCACTACTCTGTATGGAACAAAAGTGGTCACCTCGGTCATCAAATATAATTTCGTGAGGCTCAGTCTTGGCATACGTTCATCATGTCTGATATGGGGCTGCTATGATATGTGAGTGATCATCAAAACTACTACTCATCATAGGCTGATCTCATTAAAAATATGTAAAGTCCTGGCTCAAAAATATACAGGAATCTGCTCTGTAGATCATGGTAGCTAGGCTAATATGGATGTGATAATAGATCCCACTGATTTTCTTTCTCTTGTAACCCTCTCAATTGAGACTGGAGACCCGTTTTTTCACCTTCTAATATTACTATATGTACATTAAGCGAGTCCTCATATTCTAAGCTTTGTATGGTTTGCATGGCTTCTTCTTTCTGCAACTCAAGGGAATCTCGTTGGCGTCTCATTTCAATCCCTTCATTCCTAGCCTACATTAGATTATTTTTCAGTTTGGACACTTTAGCCTTACTGATTTCTACATCTTCCATTAGCTTGTATATGTTGTCTTCGTTAGCTAATGTTGTAGCAACAATAATAGATGTCGTGAACTTGGGATATTTATTTGTGCCCTCAACTACTGGGACTTCTTGTATAGTGACAACATCGGGTTGCAAGGCAACTTTGAGTCTCATTTATTTTCTCTTTATAATAGTCTTTCTTTTCAAGTCATAGACTATAGTTTCCAATTTAGCAACCATATGTTTCTTAGATGGTGTAAATGGTGTAAGTCCTAGTTAAACTAGAGGGATATTTGCTCTAGTAAGAGGAACTTTTTTGTTTCTATCTGTTGTATTATCAATTTCCATATCTTGTTTTCCATCACCTTGTTGTAGATCTTGTGATTCCACAACTTTCTTGAGCAATTCTTCTTCTTTTTCAATTTTCTTCAATTCCTCTTCTTGTAGTCTCTTCTCTTCTTTTTTGGAAACCAAATTTTTAACTTTTTCTTGTCCAGTCTTTTTTCGGTGATTCTTCAGTTCTTTCCTTCTCTTTTCTCTCTTATTATACCTTCTTTTTCATTTCTTCTTCTTGTAATATCTTATCATTTTCTACCAAAATAGTTTCTCCTACTTCCTTTTCTTTTGCATCTGCTTATAGGTCTTCTTGTTCTCATGTGTTAGATAGTTTGCTAGCTCTTGTCCTTTTACTGAGCCGTTTAATTCTGCAAGATTCTTTACCCGTCTATACACTTCTTCCTTCTAACATCCCATAATTTCGTAAAATTTTAAAAAAATTTGATAACAGCATTAATTATGAAAATTATAATTGCGGAATTAATAATTGAGATTACGACAACATTAAATGTAATGTTGTTAGTACTAAACATGCTTTAATTTTTGTTTAGCAGCAATATGATAATGACAATTTGACTAAAGTAATTAATGAACATGATAATGATGACAATGAAATAAAAATATTAGGAATATGATGCGACACTTTTTCTTTTACAATGATACTAACAGTTTGACTTTGCTGCATAAGGGTGTCCTACGAGGTACCCTGGAGCTTACTTAGCTACAACGCTAAAGCTTATTGAATGTCCTATGTGCAGACGACAGGTAAGAAGTTTCATGGCTACGTGTAAGGTTCAAATTCAACGTCGTAATTTAATAAAATGTTATAATTCTGTTGCGATCCACCACAAGTGTGCAGGTATGAATTTCGTAGCTATAATATTGTCTTTCAAATGTACGTCTTACCATTCCACGGTATTTAAAATAGAATCATCTATGTGCGTCATCTTGTTGATGGTTTTGTTGCCGTAATTCTTGTCGTTGTTAATGATGGCTTTGTCGTCGTTTTAAGATAATAAGTACTTTTGAAATTTAGCGTTGTATTTGTAATGCTAATCGTCATATGCTTTGTGATAAGAGTCAAGTATGGGGTTCATGACCATAGCATGGTTTTTGTACTAAATAAAAGTCAATGGTCTTTGTTGAAAATCAAAGTGTACACTCCTATATTAATATGATTTATATAGGTGAAAAAATATTAGAGGCCATGGTTATTATGTTGGCCATATAAGTCACATAGGATTCTAACCTATATAGTAGGTTTATATAACAATTTATTCATAATAAATTTTTATAAAGGAAAGTTTACAATATACAAATATTATGAAATTGCCATATTACAATTGTTATAAATAAAATTTCACCAAAACGAAATCATAATTGATTTTATTATAAGGTTGAACTTAAGCCTTAACTTAAGCCTTGACTTAAACCTTAATACACTAAATCGAGATTATAAAGTGAGAATCTATATCTACTATACAAACATAACTATAATGTTATTAATACTATGAATAACCATTGGAACTATAACGTAAATCACGATAGCACTGACATGTAATAAATGTTGATAGGGTGGCGAATTGCTGGTTCATTAATGGCATAAGGCTCGAGCTATCAAGGGGATCGAGTCTCGATCTTGCATTAAAGGCTTGAAATGAAATCTCCAGGTGACAAGGATCGCCACCACTCCACATATTGTAAGAACGTTGTAATGGTTAAGAGTTAGTATTCCTCTGAGCTATATGTGAAAACGATCCAACGTGATCCATCCTGGCAAATGACTTGCATGTGAAATGACATAGCATTAATTGAAAGGGTTGTTCAAACCAATGCAATCTCGCTAGCATAATCACGAACATTGATTGCGATGAGATTGAACCGTCGAATCTCAACCCTAACATCTATCGTTGATGTGATATATGAGTTTGGAATGTTGTTTTAATATTTCTATTGTTTTTGGTCCTGTATGGCCGACAGGCTGCTGAAATTTTGGTAGGAGGTTTGTTAAGAGGTTCGACCTCAAGACCTATGGTTCAGGGTTGGAGTTGCAGGTTTTAATCCATTGTCATGGCATCGTTTGTAACAGACTGGGTATCTGTTTATAGTTTCAAAGGTTGATAGTTTTCTGGCGCTTGTCATTTTAGTTTGAGTAAAAAAAAAAATATGCCTGGTGTAAATGGACAGAGGGTTTCTTGTCTCGTCTTCAGCGTGGAGTCATTGTTGAACTGGTGAAAGTGGAAATCTTTGGTATTCTACAACAAGGTAAATAATCTTGTAAAGATTAGTATCATTCCTTTCTTGCAATTCGTCTTTCAATATGAAAATTATCAGTTATCTAACTCCATCGAATTCCTTGTCAGTTACAAGTTGTGAAGGAATGATTCAAGCCAAGGTTTGGAAAGAGCGGCATGCTTGCAAACTGGTAAGCTCCAGGTCTTCCAAAATCCCTCGTAGGTTCTCTATGACTGTGGTTGATGAGGTTTCAAGGGTTGTGTGGCTGGTCCTACCATGATTTGTCGTTGTTTGTTGATTGAAGAACTTTGAACCACCATTTGTAAATCAAATGATAACTGTTTTTTGATATTGTGACTTTTGTTTGGTTATAAGATCTTTGGTTCTCTACCTTGTTATTGATCTTCGTCGAACTGGAAAATGTAAAGCTCGTCAATGTTGATGGTTTTAAGAACTCATTTCAATAATGAACTTGGGTATAAACCCGGTATGTTTTTGTTTTGGAAAAACATGTTGTAATTTTCATTCTGAACACAACGACTTCGTTTTCTTAAAGTTGGAACTATGTAATGTTTTAAAAACTATGAATCACGACTTGTCATTTTAAGTTATGAGTTTAAAAGGTAGGGCCGAGGATCATCTATTGTGTAAGCAATCTTTTTCTTCTCAGTAATGAAAACGTATGATATTTAACTCTGTGTAAAAAGTCCATGTTATACGACTTGCGGCCATAGATTGATATCGTGATTTTCTACTTATTCTAGGGTTTGTGAAAATTTGTTTTAAATGATAGCTCTGTAAGTGTTGTTGGAAAAGGTGTTCAAGACATTGTAAACGAAACGAACAGGTCATACCCTGATTCGTATTTGGTCTTTGGGAATGAAGATATAAAATATAATTGTTTTTCATAATAGTCCTTACATATAGTAGGGTTTGTACTATAGAGTAATGTGGAATAATATACGTTTAAAATACTTTGGATAATGTTAATGGATATTCAATCGATGCGATCTTAGATTTACATTGATAAAATGCTATGTTTTTAATACTATAAACGTTTTGTAAAATAAAGGAAAATACAACACTGAGATTGGAAAGATACAAACGATTTATGAAACTAAAACGATAAGTGTGAAACACTATAGGTTTAACATTGCTCATGGTTACAGTTTGAATAACTATTGGATAAAATGACTGATAGCAATAAAATGTTTATAATATTTTAATTATCTGTTTATACTATAAAATTATAGGAAATGGAAATAGTAAGAAATGAAAACAGTGTGTGTATGTGCAATGTGAAAAATCGTGTGATGACTGTTATGTACAGTCTTGATATGATGATCACATTGATTTATTTGCTGCTATGTTATTATTATATAAACACAATATGATATATATATAGAGAGATATGATTTCTATCTATTCTCTATGTACAGTAATGATAAGAATAATGCCATGCAACTATACAGAAATTAAACACTGTTTGTTTTTCATATAGCTAAGGAAACATTTATAATATACATTAGATATTAAACAGAACTTTCTACTATTATTTAACTATACGATAGAAAACTGATAAATATATAAATTACTATCTATCTATCGAATTGAAAATGGCAATTTGCCTATCTTTTAATCTGTTCTCAATTTGCGTATCTATACTAGAGTACGATGCCCAAAACAGCATGTGAAAAAATATAGATACTGGTTTATCAATTCAAAACATCATTTAAAATTTAACATTCAGACTTCAAACAAATTTAGAGATAGATTCTTTTTTGTAAAACAGAAAAACAAAGATTACTAAATATACAGAACAAATCTATTAGCTGAGATGAGATAGGAAATGTATAAAACCTGGATAAAATCTATAGGGGAAAAAACAGCCCAAGAAGACTCTTCCACACAACCAATTCCTGAAAATAGTCAAGTACTGCCTTAGGACCCCCGAACCTGTTCATTGAACCACCAAGAGGAAGAAACTCTAGGAATTAGGACTTCTTCTTGCAATAGCAAATAACTTCTTAATCTTCAATAGCTAGCAGTCCAATAGACTTGCACCAGCATCTCTGGTTCTTCTCAGCAATATGC
Source organism: Larix kaempferi (assembly GCA_027924585.1). Lineage (NCBI taxonomy): Eukaryota > Viridiplantae > Streptophyta > Pinopsida > Pinales > Pinaceae > Larix > Larix kaempferi. The sequence goes on along the minus strand of BSBM01000278.1, from coordinate 4,820,500 downwards.
AGACCTAATATTGCACTCACAACTAGCCTCCCTACTCAAATCTCTTAGAGATCACCTGATGCACATGAGGAAAATATTATGTAGAAATATTGATTAAGAGTTTCCTGCTCAATTCGAAGTTTCCTTTTGTAGGCTGCCTAGGCCTTTTCAGATGTTACTCGGTCATTAAATGAGATGCCTGCTCACTCCCTCCACTTGGGGGATAATGCCACGTTTTTAGGGCTAGTCGTCCCATAACCAACAACTAGTGGTGTGATGCAATTGCTACCATCTGTCCTATTCCTTCCAACAGCTTCCATTCCTCCTAGTGGGCCAATGAACACTCATTTAACAGTCTCCTTGGCTGCTTGTCTCCTAATTAATTTATTTAAATAATAATATTCAATAATTACATTCATCCTTGATCATAACTGATCATAATTACAAAACTTTGTAATTAAATTTAACATAAAGTATTTTGCAAATAAAATAATAATTTTCAAAAATTTGGGTAGGTGACATACACCCCTCTTAAGTCTCAACATCGTCCTCGATGTTGGTTAATCACTACTTGAGTGTTCCTCAAATAGAGTTGGGTATACTTCCTACATACTACTCTCCAACTCCCAGGTTTCCTCCTCTGGGCTAAGGTGCTTCCATTGCACCTTCACCTACCCAATGCTGCGATTTCGGAGAATAGTTTCCCTCCTTTTGAGGATACAATCCGGTTCCACCGAAAAATATATGTCTTGTCTCACCTTTACATCATTCCAGCTTACAACATAAGTACAGTATCGTGCACATATTTTTTTTTAAATGATATATGAAAAACATTACGTATTTTTAAGTTTGGTGGCAAAGCCAGTTGGTATGCCACTGCTCCAACTTTAGACAATATTTCAAAAGGACTGCAATACCTGGGTGGCAACTTGGCACAACTCTCCAATTTCGGTGAACTCTTTTTCGGTCTTACCTTGAGGAATACATGTTCACCAACCTGGAACACTTTATGAGTTCTTTTTGAATCTGCTTGACTCTTTTTCCTATCTTGGGCAACTTTTAAATGTCCTTGCACCTGTTTCACAATTAGTTCTAACTCTTGCAATAATTCAGGTCCTAAAACAACTCTATTTACTGGATCATTCCACGAAACAAGTGTATTACATTTCCTACTATAAAGAATTTCAAAAGGACTAAGTCTGGATGATGCATGATAGTGATTATTATAAGCAAATTATGCTAAGTGCAAGTAGTCTTCCCACTTACCAGGCTAATCCTTAACATACATTCGTAATAAATCTTCTAAAACTTGATTTACCCTTTTTGTTTGACCATCCGTCTGTGGATGAAATGTTGTACTAAAATTTAAAGTTATGTTCAACCCCTTAAACAGTGACCTCCAGAAGTTTCCTGTAAACTTCTAGTCATGATCTGAAATTATTACTTTCGGTATTCCATGTAGTCTAAAAATCTATTTCATAAAAATCTCTGCAATATCTGGAGCTTTATGAGTACTCTTTACGGTTATGAAATGTGTTGCCTTGCTGAGTTTTTCCACTACCACCATGATTGAATCATGTTGTTTCTGATTTTTAGGTAATTAATAAAGTCTAAGCTGATCACTTCCCATTTCCAACTTGGTATCGGTAACGATTGCAACAATCTAGCAGGATGTTGGTATTCAACCTTCACTTTTTGACAATCCAAACATTTAGCTATGTACTCTGCTACTTCATCCTTCATTCTGGGCCAATAATATTTTTTTTTCAGCATAGTAATGGTCTTTTGATAACCTGGATGACCAGAATAGTGACTTTTATGCATCTCATTTAATATCAGAAATTTTATTTCTGGTATGTCTGGTACATACAATCTGTTTTTAAACAGTAATAAACCATTTTCCTTCATGCTGAAATCTGCCATACATTTTTCAGAACTGTTGTTTGCTGTCTTTTCCTTCATTTTTCTGTATTCCTCATCTATTTCACTCTTTTCCAGAATCTGATTTTCTAAATCAGTTGAATAAGTACTGATTGCTGAAATGAAATTTAGTTTTGCCTTATGACTCAAGGAATCTGCAACCTTGTTCTCCTTCCCTTTAATATGTTGAATTTCGAAATCATACTCACTTAAGAACGTCAACCATCTAGCTTGTCTAGCGTTCAGGTTTGTCTGATCCAATAAATATTTAAGACCCACATTGTTATCTATTAATAATGTAAATTTCCTACCAATAAGGTGGTGACGCCACATTTTTCAAGCATGAATAACTGCCAATAACTCTAAAGCATAGGTAGAGTAGTTCTTTTCATGTACTTTCAGCTTTCTAGATTCATATGCCACCGCATGCCCTTCTTGTGTCAGGACTCCACCGAGTCCTTCATTGCATGCGTCCGTACAAACTACAAAATCCTTGTTGGGGTCAGTTATCCTCAAGATAGGTGCTGCCGTCAATAGTTCCTTTAATTTCTTAAAACTGTCAACACATTTCTGATCCCAAACAAATTCCTTCCCTTTCCTCTGCAAGGAAGTTACGAGGTTGGCAATTTTTGAAAAATTCTCTATAATTTTTTGTAATACCCAGTAATGTCCATAAATGATCTTACATCCGACACATCTTTAGGAATTGGCCAGTCATTAATGGCCCTTATCTTTTCAGGGTCAACCGAGATTCCTTCTGCCAAAATTATGTGTCCTAGATACTGAATTTTGTCTTTGTGGAAGTAACACTTACTAAACTTGGCGTATAGTTGATGATCTCTTAGTACTTGTAAGATAATCCGTAAATATTCATCATGCTCTTCTTTACTTTTTGAATACACTAAAATGCCGTCTATAAACACAACAACAAACTTGTCTAACTATTTATGTAGAATATTATTCATCAGACACATAAATATAGCCGGGGCATTAGTCAAGCCAAATGGCATGACTACGAACTCGTAATGTCCATACCGAGTTCGGAAAGCTGTCTTGAAAATATATTCATCCTTAACCCGTACTTGATGATATCCTGATCTTAGATGAATCTTTGAAAATACTGTTGCTCCATGTAGCTGATCAAATAGATCATCTATGCGGGGCAATGAATACCTATTCTTGATCGTCATCTTATTAAGCTGGCAATAATCTATGCACACTCTCAAGGTTCCTTCTTTCTTCTTAACAAAGATGACAGGTGCTCCCCAAGGAGACACACTGGGTCTAATATACTTCTTGTCAATAAGCTCCTTCAACTATGATTTTAATTCGTTTAACTCCAGTATGCTCATTCTGTATGGGGCTTTATAATTTGGTACAGCTCCCGGTATTAACTCTATGGTAAAATCTAAATCTCTTTTGGGTGGTAATCCTGGAATCTCTTCAGGAAATACATCCTTAAAATCCTTTAGGACAGGTATGTCCTCTAATTTTAGTTTGTTCTCTCTATCCATCTACTCATCATTTACCACATTTACTGCAAACATTTGGCATCCTTTCCTAACTGACCTCTTAACTTGCATGGATGAAATCTGTCTAAGGATTACCTTCCTTGGGATGCCTTTTATTTCTACAGTTTTCCCTTCATCATTTAAACATGTAAAACTTTTTCCATAACAGTCTAGGATGACATGATGGGCTTCTAACTAGTCCATCCCAACTATAATATCATAAGAACCCAAAGGTAGAATATTCAACTTGATTTGTGTTTGTAAATGATTCATGGATAAAACACAGTTTTCTATAAAATCTTATACTTTTCTCTTTGTTCCAGTTGCTAGTCTAACTAGCCATGATTTACTAAACTTTTCAGTTTTCAGTTTAATATTTTCCACAATGTCTGGTGATATATAACTTAAGCTAGCACCTGGATCAATTAAAACAGTAACAGGATGGTCATATAGCATACCTTCAATTTCTACCATGGAGATTTGATGATCTGCTTGCCTGTTGTCAAGTGCTGCATTGATTCTGGGCATTTCCCTTGCCACGTCTCCCACCGTAGGTTTAGTCTGTATAGAGTTGATGTTGTTTGCTTTTTGCTTCCTCAATGTACATTCTGATGCGTAATGAGGACCTTGGCATTCAAAACATTTGATAGGTTCCTTTGGCTCATTGGTCTTGGCATTATTAGATGCATTTCTAGGTGTTGTAGAATTCTGCTGTGAATTGTTCCTGGAATTGTTCCCTTGATAATTCCGATTCTGAAATTTTTTCTTTTGAAATCCAAAATTTCCACTGATTCTGAAATTTTTCTTTTTCTGCTCAAAATTGTTGGGCTTATGATTTTTCTAGTTTGACATTCCTTCTCTTTTTTTATTTGTGTCATAACAAAAAACTACCTTTCGCATAGCCTCTTCCAAGGTTTTAGGACTGTCGTACTCGATTCTGTCCTTAATACTGAAAAGTAAACAGCTCAAGTACCTTTGAATTTTTTGTTTTTCTTCTATAAGGTATGGTACATATCTTAGTAATTTCAAAAACTTACTATTCATTTCCTTCATGTTCATACCTCCCAGCTTCAAATCGTAGAAATCTTTGTATTTTTCTTCATAGTATTGTTCAGACAAGTACTTATTTTTAAAGTATCGTTTAAAGGTACTCCAGCTTACATATTTATCTTTGATGCCTTTTACTCTTTTCATGTCCTGCCACCAAATATCCGCTTTTCCGGTCAAGTTATATATAGCCATTTTTTCCTTTAAAGACTCTGAATAGTTATAAATTTGGAAGTATTTCTTCATACCGGACAACCAAGCTTCAGTTGTCTCTCCCTTTTCAGTTTCTCCATTGAAAGTTGGAGGTCTAATCTTTTTAAACTCCCCATAAATCTGCTCATATTCTTTTTTATTTTTCTTTTTGGGTTTGAAATCTCCTTCACTGTTATCACTGGTGTAGTTATGTTTCTTTCTGTGTGTTTCAATAGCATCTCCTGATGAGGTTGAACTGTCATTCACTTTGCTGATTTTCATTTTTTTTGTTTTTATCAGCATGAGGTAGATCCTCAACTTTGGAAATATCTTCATTATCTTTCTCTTGTTCCTCAGTTTGGCTCCGTTCAAACAACACTTGGTTTAATTGCTCTTATGCTTGCAGAATAATTGCATTGTCTTGTTTCACTGATCTGATTTCTGCTTTTAATTCATGAAAGGAACGTAACAATTCTGTCAAACTGTTATTTAGTTCACCATGACCTTCTGCTACATAGTGTTGTCCCAAACTATGACTGTTTGGCTATAATCTATCGTCTAATTGTTCAGCTGAGTTCTCCATACCTGTAACTGAAAACAATTTCTGGAATAACATAATAATTAAATTTTTAAGTTAGTACAATTTTCTGTTGTATGAAAATTTTCTGCTGCGTGTTTTGGACCTCATGCAGGCCTAGAGTTCGAATCTGAGCTCTAATACCACATGTAACATCCCATAATTTCGTAAAATTTTAAAATTTTTGATAACAACATTAATTATGAAAATAATAAGTGTGGAATTAATAATTGAGATTACGACAACATTAAATGTAATGTTGTTAGTACTAAACATGCTTTAATTTCTATTTAGCAGCAATATGATAATGACAGTTTGACTAAAGTAATTAATGAACATGATAATGATGACATTGAAATAAACATATTAGGAATATGATGCGACACTTTTTCTTTTACAATGATACTAAGCGTTTGACTTTGCTGCATAAGGGTGTCCTACAAGGTACCTTGGAGCTTACTTAGCTGCAATGATAAATCTTATTGAATGTCCTATGTGTAGACGGCAGGTAAGAAGTTTCATGGCTACGTGTAAGGTTCAAATTCAACATCGTAATTTAATAAAATATTATAATTATGTTGCGATCCACCACAAGTGTGTAGGTATGAATTTCGTAGCTATAAATATTGTCTTTCAGATGTGTGTCTTACCATTCCAAAGTATTTAAAACAGAATCATCTATGTGCGTCATCTTGCTGATGGTTTTGTTGCCGTAATTCTTGTCGTTGTTAAAGATGGTTTCGTCGTCATCTTAAGATAATAAGTACTTGTGAAATTTAGCGTCGTATTTGTAATCCTAATCGTCATATGCTTTGTGATAAGAGTCAAGTATGGGGTTCATGACCATAGCATGGTTTTTGTACTAAATAAAAATCAATGGTCTTTGTTGAAAATCAAAGTGTACACTCCTATATTAATATGATTTATATAGGTGAAAAAAATATTAGAGGCCATGGTTATTACGCTGGCCATATAAGTCACATAGGATTCTAACCTATATGGTTGGTTTATATAACAAGTTATTCATAATATATTTTTATAAAGGAAAGTTTACAATATTCAAATATTATGAAATTGCCATATTACAATTGTTATTAATAAAATTTCACCAAAACGAAATCATAATTGATTTTATTATAAGGCTGAACTTAAGCCTTAACTTAAGCCTTGACTTAAACCTTAATACACTAAATCGAGATTATAAAGTGAGAATCTATATCTACTATACAAACATAACTATAATGTTATTAATACTATGAATAACCATTGGAACTATAACATAAATCACGATAGCACTGACATGTAATAAATGTTGAAAGGGTGGCGAATTACTGGTTCATTAATGGCACAAGGCTTGATCTATCAAGGGGATCGAGTCTCGATCTTGCATTAAAGGCTTGAAATGAAATCTCCAGGTGACAAGGATCGCCACCACTCCAAATATTGTAAAAACATTGTAATGGTTAAATTTCAAGACTACTTTGTAATGGTTAAGAGTTTGTATTCCTCCGAGATGGATGTGAAAACGATCGAACGTGATCCATCGTGGCAAATGCCTTGCATGTGAAATGACATAGCATTAATTGGAAGGGTTGTTCGACCCAATGCAATCTCGCTAGCATAATCACGAACATTGATTGCGATGAGATTGAACCGTCGAATCTCAACCCTAACATCTATCGTTGATGTGATATATGAGTTTAGAATGTTGTTTTAATATTTCTATTGTTTTTGGTCCTGTATGGCCGATAGGCTGTTGAAATTTTGGTAGGAGGTTTGTTAAGAGGTTCAACCTCGACACCTATGGTTCAGGGTTGGAGTTGCAGGTTTTAATCCATTGTCATGGCATCGTTTGTAACAGACTGGGTATCTGTTTATAGTTTCAAAAGGTTGATAGTTTTCTGGAGCTTGTCGTTTTAGTTTGAGTAAAAAAAAAATGCCTGGTGAAAATGGACAGAGGGTTTCTTGTCTCATCTTCAGCGTGGAGTCATTGTTGAACTGGTGAAAGTGGAAAGATTTGGTATTCTACAGCAAGGTAAATAATCTTGTAAAGATTAGTATCATTCCTTTGTTGCAATTCGTCTTTCAATATGAAAATTATCAGTTATCTAACTCCATCGAATTCCTTGTCAGTTACAGGTTGTGAAGGAATGGTTCAAGCCAAGGTTTGGAAAGAGCGGCGTGCTTCCAAACTGGTAAGCTCTTGGTCTTCCAAAAACCCTCGTAGGTTCTCTGTGACTGTGGTTGATGAGGTTTCAAGGGTTGTGTGGCTAGTCCTACCATGATTCGTCGTTGTTTGTTGATTGAAGAACTTCGAACCACCATTTGTAAATCAAATGATAATTGTTTTTCGATATTGTGACTTTTGTTTGGTTATAAGATCTTTGGTTCTCTACCTTGTTATTGATCTTCGTCGAACTGGAAAATGTAAAGCTTGTCAATGTTGAGGGTTTTAAGAACTCGTTTCAATAATGAACTTGGGTATAAACCCGGTATGTTTTTGTTTTGGAAAAACATGTTGTAATTTTCATTCTAAACACAACGACTTCGTTTTCTTAAAGTTGGAACTGTGTAATGTTTTAAAAACTATGAAACACGACTTGTCGTTTTAAGTTATGAGTTTAAAAGGTAGGGCCGAGGATCATCTATTGTGTAAACAATCTTTTCCTTCTCAGTAATGAAAACGTATGATATTTAACTCTGTGTAAAAAGTCTATGTTATACGACTTGCGGTCGTAGATTGATATCGTGTTTTTCTACTTATTCTAGGGTTTGTGAAACTTTGTTTTAAATTAAAGCTCTATAAGTGCTGTTGGAAAAGGTGTTCAAAACGTTGTAAAAGAAACGAACAGGTCATACCCTGATTCATATTCGGTCTTTGGGAATGAAGATATAAAATATAATTGTTTTTCATAATAGTCCTTACATATGGTAGGGTTTGTACTGTAGAGTAATGTGGAATAATATGCGTTTAAAATACTTTTGATAATGTTAATGGATATTCAATCGATGCGATCTTAGATTTACAGTGATAAAATGCTATGTTTTTAATACTATAAACGTTTTGTAAAATAAAGGAAAATACAACACTGAGATTGGAAAGATACAAACGATTTATGAAACTAAAATGATAAGTGTGAAACACTATAGGTTTAACATTGCTCATGTTTACAGTTTGAATAACTATTGGATAAAATGACTGATAGCAATAAAATGTTTATAATATTTTCATTATCTGTTTATACTATAAAATTATAGGAAATGGATATAGTAAGAAATGAAAACAGTGTGTGTATGTGCAATGTGAAAAACTGTGTGATGACTGTTATGTACAGTCTTGATATGATGGTCACATTGATTTATTTGCTGCTATTTTATTATTATATAAACACAATATGATATATATATAGAGATATGATTTCTATCTATTCTCTATGTACAGTAATGATAAGAATAATGCCATGCAACTATACAGAAATTAAACACTGTTTGTTTTTCATATAGCTAAGGAAACATTTATAATATACATTAGATATTAAACAGAACTTTCTACTATTATTTAACTATACGACATAAAACTGATAAATATATAAATTACTATCTATCTATCGAATTCAAAATTGCAATTTGTCTATCTTTTAATCTGTTCTTAATTTGCGTATCTATACTAGAGTACGATGCCCAAAACAACATGTGAAAAAATATAGATACTGGTTTATCAATTCAAAACATCATTTAAACTTTAACATTCAGACTTCAAACAAATTTAGAGATAGATTCTTTTTCGTAAAACAGAAAAAAAAAAAAAAAAAAAAAAAAGAGAGATTACGAAATATACAGAACAAATCTATTAGCTGAGATGAGATAGGAAATCTGTAAAACCTGGATAACATCTATAGGGGAACAAACAGCCCAAGAAGACTATTCCACCCAACCAATTCCTGAAAAATAGTCAAGTATTGCCTTAGGACCCCCGAGCCTGTTCACTGAACCACCAGGAGGAAGAAACTCTAGGAATTAGGACTTCTTCTTGCAATAGCAAATAACTTCTTAATCTTCAATAGCTAGCAGTCCAATAGACTTGCACCAGCATCTCTGGTTCTTCTCAGCAATATGCAGACTTAAGATTGCACTCACAACTAGCCTCCCTATTCGAATATCTTAGTGATCACCTGATGCACATGAGAAAAATATTCTGTAGAAATATTGATGAAGAGTTGCCTGCTCAATTCAAATTTTCCTTTTGTAGGTTGCCTAGGCCTTTTCAGATGTTACTGGGTCATTAAATGAGTTGCCTGCTCACTCCCTCCACCTGGGGGATAGTGCCACATTTTTAGGGGTAGTTGTCCCATAACCAATAGCTAATGGTGTGATGCAATTGCTACCATCTGTCCCATTCCTTCCAACAGCTTCCATTCCTCCTAGTGGGACAGTGAACACTCATTTAACAGTTTCCTTGGCTACTTGTGTCCTAATTAATTTATTTAGATAATAATATTTAATAATTACATTCATCCTTGATCAAAACTGATCATAATTACAAAACTTTGTAATTAAATTTAACATAAAGTATTTTGCAAATAAAATAATAATTTTCAAAAATTTGGGTAGGTGACATACACCCCCCCTTAAGTCTCAACATCGTCCTCGATGTTGGTTAATCACTCCTTGAGTGTTCCCGAAATAGAGTTGGGTATGCTGCCTACATACTACTCTCCAAATCCTAGGTTTCCTCCTCTGGGCTAAGGTTCTTCCATTGCACCTTCACTTGCCCAATGCTGCGATTTCGGAGAATAGTTTCCCTCCTTTTGAGGATACAATCCGGTTCCACCGAAAAATCTTTGTCGTGTCTCACCTGTACATCATTCCAATTTACAACATGAGTACAGTATCGTGCACATATTTTTTTTTAAATGATATATGAAAAACATTATGTATTTTTAAGTTTGGTTGCAAATCCAGTTGGTATGCCACTGCTCCAACTTTAGACAATATTTCAAAAGGACCGCAATACCTGGGTGGCAAGTTGGCACAACTCCCCAATTTCAGTGAACTCTTTTTCGGTCTTACCTTGAGGAATACATGTTCACCAACCTGGAACACTTTTTGAGTTCTTTTTGAATCTGCTTGACTCTTTTTCCTATCTTGGGCAGCTTTTAAATGTCCTTGCACCTGTTTCACAATTAGTTCTAACTCTTGCAATAATCCAGGTCCTAAAACAACTCTATTTACTGGATCATTCCACGAAACAAGTGTATTACATTTCCTACCATAAAGAATTTCAAAAGGACTAAGTATGGCCAATGCATGATAGTGATTATTATAAGCAAATTATGCTAAGCACAAGTAGTCTTTCCACTTACCAGGCTAATCCTTAACATACATTCGTAATAAATCTTCTAAAACTTGATTTACCCTTTTTGTTTGACCATCCGTCTGTGGATGAAATGCTGTACTGAAATTTAAAGTTATGTTCAACCCCTTAAACAGTGACCTCCATAAGTTTCATGTAAACTTCTAGTCATGATCTGAAATTATTACTTTCGGTATTCCATGTAGTCTAAAAATCTATTTCATAAAGATCTCTGCAATATCTGGAGCTTTATGAGTAGTCTTTACGGGTATGAAATGTGCTTCCTTGCTGAGTTTTTCCACTACCACCATGATTGAATCATGTTGTTTCTGATTTTTAGGTAATTAATAAAGTCTATGCTGATCACTTCCCATTTCCAACTTGGTATCGGTAATGGTTGCAACAATCCAGCAGGATGTTGGTATTCAACCTTCACTTTTTGACAATCCAAACATTTAGCTATGTACTCTACTACTTCATCCTTCATTCTGGGCCAATAATATTATTTTCTCAGCATAGCAATGGTCTTTTGATAACCTGGATGACCAGAATAGTGACTTTTATGCATCTCATTTAATATCAAAAATTTTATTTCTGGTATGTCTGGTACATACAATCTTTTTTTAAACAGTAATAAACCGTTTTCCTTCATGCTGAAATCTGCCATACAATTTTCAGAACTGTTGTTTGCTGTCTTTTCCTTCATTTTTCTGTATTCCTCATCTATTTCACTCTTTTCCAGAATCTGATTTTCTAAATCAGTTGAATAAGTACTGATTGCTGAAATGAAATTTAGTTTTTCCTTATGACTCAAGGCATCTACAACCTTGTTCTCATTCCTTTTAATATGTTGAATTTCAAAATCATACTCGCTTAAGAACGTCAACCATCTAGCTTGTCTAACATTCAGGTTTGTCTGATCCAACAAATATTTCAGACCCACATTGTTATCTGTTAATAATGTAAATTTCCTGCCAATAAGGTGGTGACGCCACATTTTTCAAGCATGAATAACTGCCAATAACTCTAAAGCATAGGTAGAGTAGTTATTTTCATGTACTTTCAGCTGTCTAGATTCATATGCCACCGCATGCCCTTCTTGTGTCAGGACTCCACCGAGTCCTTCATTGTATGCGTCCGTACAAACTACAAAATCCTTGTTGGGGTCAGCTATCCTCAAGATAGGTGCTGCCGTCAATAGTTCCTTTAATTTCTTAAAACTGTCAGCACATTTTTTATCCCAAACAAATTTCTTCCCTTTCCTCTGCAAGGAAGTTACGGGGTTGGCAATTTTTGAAAAATTCTCTATAAAATTTTTGTAATACCCAGTAATTCCCATAAATGATCTTACATCCGACACATCTTTAGGAATTGGCCAGTCATTAATGACCCTTATCTTTTCGGGGTCAACCGAGATTCCTTCTGCCGAAATTATGTGTCCTAGGTACTGAATTTTGTCTTTGTGGAAGTCACACTTACTAAACTTGGCGTATAGTTGATGATCTCTTAGTACTTGTAAGATAATCCGTAAATGTTCATCATGCTCTTCTTTCCTTTTTGAATACACTAAAATGTCGTCTATAAACACAACAACAAACTTGTCTAACTATTTATGTAGAATATTATTCATCAGACACATAAATACATTCGAGGCATTAGTCAAGACAAATGGCATGACTACGAACTCATAATGTCCATACCAAGTTCGGAAAGCTGTCTTGAAAATATATTCATCCTTAACCCGTACTTGATGATATCCTGATCTTAGATGAATCTTCGAAAATACTGTTGCTCCACGTAGCTGATCAAATAGATCATCTATGCGGGGCAATGGATACCTATTCTTGATCGTCATCTTATTAATCTAGCAATAATCTATGCACAGTCTCAAGGTTCCTTCCTTCTTCTTAATAAAGATGACATGTGCTCCCCAAGGAGACACACTGGGTCTAATATACTTCTTGTCAATAAGCTCCTTCAACTATGATTTTAATTCGTTTAACTCCAGTATGTTCATTCTGTATGGGGCTTTATAATTTGGTACAGCTCCCGGTATTAACTCTATGGTAAAATCTAAATCTCTTTTGGGTGGTAATCCTGGAATCTCTTCAGGAAATACATCCTTAAAATCCTTTAGGACAGGTATGTCCTCTAATTTCAGTTTGTTCTCTTTATCCATATACTCATCATTTACCACATTTACTGCAAAAATTTGGCATCCTTTCCTAACTGCCCTCTTAACTTGCATGGATGAAATCTGTCTAAGGATTACCTTCCTTGGGATGCCTTTTATTTCTATAGTTTTCCCTTCATCATTTAAACATGTAAAACTTTTTCCATAACAGTCTAGGATGACATGATGGGCTTCTAACCAGTCCATCCCAACTATAATATCATAAGAACCCAAAGGTAGAATATTCAACTTGATTTGTGTTTGTAAATGATTCATGGATAAAACACAGTTTTCTGTCAAATCTAATACTTTTCACTTTGTTCCAGTTGCTAGTCTAACTAGACATGATTTACTAAACTTTTCAGTTTGCAGTTTAAGATTTTCCACAATGTCTGGTCATATATAACTTAAGCTAGCACTTGGATCAACTAAAATAGTAAGAGGATGATCATATAGCATAACTTCAATTTCTACCACGGAGATTTGATGATCTGCTTGCCTGTTGTCAAGTGCTGCATTGATTTTGGGCATTTCCCTTGCCACGTCTCCCACCGTAGGTTCAGTCTGTATAGAGTTGATGTTGTTTGCTTTTTGCTTCCGCAATGTACATTCTGATGCGTAATGAGGACCTCGGCATTCAAAACATTTGATAGGTTCCTTTGGCTCACTGGTCTTGGCATTATTAGATGCATTTCTAGGTGTTGTAGAATTCTGCTGTGAATTGTTCCCTTGATAATTCCGATTCTGAAATTTTTTCTTTTGAAATCCGGAATTTCCACTGAATCTGAAATTTTTCTTTTTCTGCTCAAAATTGTTGGGATTATGATTTTTCTAGTTTGACATTCCTTCTCTTTTCCGATTTGTGTCATAACAAAAAACTACCTTTCGCATAGCCTCTTCCAAGGTTTTAGGACTGTTGTACTCGATTTTGTCCTTAATATTGAAAAGTAAACAACTCAAGTACCTTTGAATTTTTTGTTTTTCTTCTATAAGGTATGGTACATATCTTAGTAATTTCAAAAACTTACTATTCATTTCCTTCATGTTCATACCTCCCAGCTTCAAATCGTAGAAATCATTGTATTTTTCTTCATAGTATTGTTCAGACAAGTACTTATTTTTAAAGTATCGTTTAAAGGTACTCCATATTACATATTTATCTTTGATGCCTTTTACTCTTTTCATGTCCTGCCACCAAATATCCGCTTTTTCTGGTCAAGTTATATATAGCCATTTTTGCCTTTAAAGACTCTGAATAGTTATAAATCTGGAAGTATTTCTTCATACCGGACAGCCAAGCTTTAGTTGTCTCTCCCTTTTCAGTTTCTCCATTGAAAGTTGGAAGTCTAATCTTTTTGAACTCCCCAGAAATCTACTCATATTCGTTTTTATTTTTCTTTTTGGGTTTGAAATCTCCTTCACTGCTATCACTCATGTAGTTACATTTCTTTCTGCATGTTTCAATGGCATCTCCTGATGAGGTTGAAATGTCGTTCACTTTGCTGATTTTCATTTTTTTTGTTTTTATCAGCATGAGGTAGATCGTCAACTTTGGAAATATCTTCATTATCTTTCTCTTGTTCCTCAGTTTGGCTCTGTTCAAACAACACTTGGTTTAATTGCTCTTGTGCTTGCAGAATCCTTTCATTGTCTTGTTTCACCGATCTGATTTCTGCTTTTAATTCATGAAAGGAACGTAACAGTTCTGTCGAACTGTTATTTAGTTCGCCATGACCTTCTTCTACATAGTGTTGTCCCAAACTGTGGCTGTTTGGCTAGAATCTGTCGTCTAATTGTTCAGCTGAGTTCTCCATACCTGTAACTGAAAACAATTTCTAGAATAACATAATAATTAAATTTTTAAGTTAGTACAATTTTCTGCTATATCAAAATTTTCTGTTGCGTGTTTTGGACCTCATGCAGGCCTAGAGTTCGAATCTGAGATCTAATACCACATGTAACATCCCATAATTTTGTAAAATTTTAAATTTTTTTATAACAACATTAATTATGAAAATAATAATTGCGGAATTAATAATTGAGATTACGACAGCATTAAATGTAATGTTGTTAGTACTAAACATGCTTTAATTTCTGTTTAGCAGCAATATGATAATGACAGTTTGACTAAAGTAATTAATGAACATGATAATGATAATGATGACAATGAAATAAACAGATTAGGAATATGATGCGACACTTTTTCTTTTACAATGATACTAACAGTTTGACTTTGCTACATAAGGGTGTCCTACGAGGTACCCTGGAGCTTACTTAGCTGCAACGATAAAGCTTATTGAATGTCCTATGTGTAGACGACAGGTAAGAAGTTTCATGGCTACGTGTAAGGTTCAAATTCAACGTCGTAATTTAGTAAAATATTATAATTATGTTGCGATCCACCACAAGTGTGCAGGTATGAATTTCGTAGCTATAAATATTGTCTTTCAGATGTGTGTCTTACCATTCCAAAGTATTTAAAACAGAATCATCTATGTGTGTTATCTTGCTGATGGTTTTGTTGCCATAATTCTTGTCGTTGTTATGGTTTCGTCGTCATCTTAAGATAATAAGTACTTGTGAAATTTAGTGTCGTATTTGTAATCCTAATCGTCATATGCTTTGTGATAAGAGTCAAGTATGGGGTTCATGACCATAGCATGGTTTTTGTACTAAATAAAAATCAATGGTCTTTGTTGAAAATCAAAGTGTACACTCCTATATTAATATGATTTATATAGGTGAAAAAAATATTAGAGGCCATGGTTATTACGCTGGCCATATAAGTCACATAGGATTCTAACCTATATGGTAGGTTTATATAACAATTTAATCATAATATATTTTTAGAAAGGAAAGTTTACAATATTCAAATATTATGAAATTGCCATATTACAATTGTTATTAATAAAATTTCACCAAAACGAAATCATAATTGATTTTATTATAAGGCTGAACTTAAGCCTTAACTTAAGCCTTGACTTAAACCTTAATACACTAAATCGAGATTATAAAGTGAGAATCTATATCTACTATACAAACATAACTATAATGTTATTAATATTATGAATAGCCATTGGAACTATAACGTAAATCACGATAGCACTGACATCTAATAAATGTTGACAGGGTGGCGAATTGCTGGTTCATTAATGGCACAAGGCTCGAGCTATCAAGGAGATCGAGTCTTGATCTTGCATTAAAGGCTTGAAATGAAATCTCCAGGTGACAAGGATCGCCACCACTCCACGTATTGTAAGAACGTTGTAATGGTTAAATTTCAAGACTACTTTGTAATGGTTAAGAGTTAGTATTCCTCCGAGCTGGATGTGAAAACGATCCAACGTGATCCATCGTGGCAAATGCCTTGCATGTGAAATGACATAGCATTAATTGCAAGGGTTGTTCGACCCAATGCAATCTCGCTAACATAATCACGAATGTTGATTGCAATGAGATTGAACCGTCGGATCTCAACCCTAACATCTATTGTTGATGTGGTATATGAGTTTGGAATGATGTTTTAATATTTCTATTGTTTTTGGTCTTGTATGGCCGACAGGATGCTGAAAGTTTGGTTGGAGGTTTGTTAAGAGGTTCGACCTCGAGACCTATGGTTCAGGGTTGGAGTTGCAGGTTTTAATCCATTGTCATGGCGTCGTTTGTAACATACTGGGTATCTATTTATAGTTTCAAAGGATGATAGTTTTCTGGACCTTGTCGTTTTAGTTTGAGTTAAAAAAAAAAATATGCCTGGTGTAAATGGACAAAGGGTTTCTTGTCTCATCTTCAGCGTGGAGTCATTGTTGAACTGGTGAAAGTGGAAAGCTTTGGTATTCTACAGCAAGGTAAATAATCTTGTAAAGATTAGTATCATTCCTTTTTTGCAATTCGTCTTTCGATTTGAAAATTATCAGTTATCTAACTCCATCGAATTCCTTGTTAGTTACAGGTTGTGAAGGAATGGTTCAAGCCAGGGTTTGGAAAGAGCGGCCTGCTTCCAAACTGGTAAGCTCCGGGTCTTCCAAAAACCCTAGTAGGTGCTCTGTGACTGTGGTTGATGAGGTTTCAAGGGTTGTGTGGCTGTTCCTACCGTGACTCATCATTGTTTGTTGATTGAAGAACTTTGAACCACCATTTGTAAATCAAATGATAACTGTTTTTCGGTATTGTGACTTTTGTTTGGTTATAAGATCTTTGGTTCTCTACCTTGTTATTGATCTTCGTCGAACTAGAAAATTTAAAGCTCATCAATGTCGAGGGTTTTAAGAACTCGTTTCAATAATGAACTTGGGTATAAACCCTGTATGTTTTTGTTTTGGAAAAACATGTTGTAATTTTCATTCTGAACACGACGACTTCGTTTTCATAAAGTTGGAACTGTGTAATGTTTTAAAAATTATGAATCACGACTTGTCATTTTAAGTTATGAGTTTAAAAGGTACGGCTGAGGCTCATCTATTGTGTAAACAATCTTTTCCTTCTCGGTAATGAAAACGTATGATATTTAACTCTGTGTAAAAAGTCCATGTTATACGACTTGTGGCCGTAGATTGATATCGTGATTTTCTACTTGTTCTAGGGTATGTGAAACTTTGTTTTAAATGATAGCTCTATAAGTCTTGTTGGAAAAGGTGTTCAAAACGTTGTAAAAGAAATGAACATGTCATACCCTGATTCGTATTCGGTCTTTGGGAGTGAAGATATAAAATATAATTGTTTTTCATAATAGTCCTTACATATGGTAGGGTTTGTACTGTAGAGTAATGTGGAATAATATATGTTTAAAATACTATGGATAATGTTAATGGATATTCAATCGATGCGATCTTAGATTTACAGTGATAAAATGCTATGTTTTTAATACTATAAACGTTTTGTAAAATAAAGGAAAATACAACACTGAGATTGGAAAGATACAAACGATTTATGAAACTAAAACGATAAGTGTGAAACACTATAGGTTTTACATTGCTCATGTTTACAGTTGGAATAACTACTGGATAAAATGACTAATAGCAATAAAATGTTTATAATATTTTCATTATCTGTTTATACTATAAAATTATAGGAAATGGATATAGTAAGAAATGAAAACAGTGTGTGTATGTGCAATGTGAAAAACTGTGTGATGACTATTATGTACAGTCTTGATATGATGATCACATTGATTTATTTGCTGCTATGTTATTATTATATAAACACAATATGACATATATAGAGAGATATGATTTCTATCTATTCTATATGTATAGTAATGATAAGAATAATGCCATGCAACTATACAGAAGTTAAACACTGTTTCTTTTTCAGATAGCTAAGGAAACATTTATAATATACATTAGATATTAAACAAAACTTTCTACTATTATTTAACTATACGACAGAAAACTCATAAATATATAAATTACTATCTATCTATCGAATTCAAAATGGCAATTTGCCTATATTTTAATCTGTTCTTAATTTGCGTATCTATACTAGAGTACGATGCCCAAAACAACATGTGGAAAAATATAGATACTGGTTTATCAATTCAAAACATCATTTAAACTTTAAAATTCAAACTTCAAACAAATTTAGAGATAGATTCTTTTTCGTAAAACAGAAAAACGGAGATTACTAAATTTACAGAACAAATCTATTAGCTGAGATGAGATAGGAAATTTGTAAAACCTGGATAAAATCTGTAGGGGAACAAACAGCCCAAGAAGACTGTTCCACCCAAACAATTCTTGAAAATAGTCAAGTACTACCTTAGGACCCCCGAGCCTGTTCACTGAACCACCAGGAGGAAGAAACTCTAGGAATTAGGACTTCTTCTTGCAGTAGCAAATAACTTCTTAATCTTCAATAGCTAGCAATCCAATAGACTTGCACCAGCATCTCTGGTTCTTCTCAGCAATATGCAGACTTAAGATTGCACTCACAACTAGCCTCCCTATTCGAATCTCTCAGTGATCACCTGATGCACATGAGAAAAATATTCTGCAAAAATATTGATTAAGAGTTGCCTGCTCAATTCGAATTTGCCTTTTGTAGGCTGCCTAGGCCTTTTCAGATGTTACTGGGTCATTAAATGAGCTGCCTGCTCACTCCCTCCACTTGGGGGATAATGCCACGTTTTTAGGGGTAGTTGTCCCATAACCAACAGCTAGTGGTGTGATGCAATTGCTGCCATCTGTCCCATTCCTTCCAACAGCTTCCATTCCTCCTATTGGGTCAGTGAACACTCATTTAACTGTCTCCTTGGGTGTTTGTCTCCTAATTAATTTATTTAAATAATAATATTTAGTAATTACATTCATCCTTGATCAAAACTGATCATAATTACAAAACTTTATAATTAAATTTAACATAAAGTATTTTGCAAATAAAATAATAATTTTCAGAAATTTGGGTAGGTGACATTCCTCCCATAAAAACTAATTTGCATATTCATAATTAATCCTAGCTGATTGGCAATGTAAAGCCACTTTCTCATGGCTATCATTCCCGAAAAAAAAAAAATTCACCAAAATGATAAGAATCCAAATCTTTCACAAATTCTTGAGCTTCCTTGACCTTATTAAATATGTATGCTCCAAATGTGACTAGCACTAGAGGCCAAGAGGCTTTCTTATTGTCATGTAAGAAATTATGATACCATTTATAAATGTATGTCTCACTATGCCCTTTAAAATGATGTAATAAATGACATATTTCGGCATCAATAGTGAACCTTTTGACCTCCATAAATACGTAAATAAGTACCTTTAGAAGTAAAATAATAATCTCCTAGATGAGTGACTATTGTAAGGGCCTCATCATACATACAAATTGGTTCTTTATAAAAAATCAACTTGTATAATGGGACCAAGAAATATTCTCAAATTTCTTTGTAATAACCTGGATGTTTTTAAATCCATAAAATCTAAGACGCCATGTACATCGTAGTTTCAATGGGGTTCCACCGGCATCTTAGACTTGGAAAAGGATTTAGGGTCATATTACAATCTACAAGGTAAGATGACATATGAAATTCAGCCTTGTTTTCTTTAATCCCTTTATGTGCATCATTGATATCTTGTACCATGTTCTCGGAGATAATATCGTCCCAATTGAACTCTATACCATGCATTGTGACGTGATATAGCAGAGGTATCCAAATGAGTTTGTAGTTGGTTGAGTTGTATCTTCCATATATTCTACATAGGAGAGTGGCAACAATTTTGAAAGAACTTTTCAAGAACTTAGTCTCATACTCTCCACTACTTATTTGACACAATTGTTTCCTAGGAAATAACATCTTCTTTGCACACTCTGCATATTCTATCTTAAATTTTTTAATTTGGTCTTCCATCAAAAATACTTTTGGTGTTGGGAGTTCATAAGCCTTTCCTATATGGGATGGATGGAATGAAGCAAAGCCTGTTCCTGCAGTACTTGCAATTATACGAGATTTAATGTTAACATAGGGGAGAATCCACCCTATCATTTCAGTGCATGGGAATAATTTTGGTCATGCAATAGCATTGTGAATACCCAACTTCTTTATATTTTGGTAGATCAAATCCTCTTCAATCGTTGATTCAGGTACATTTTGATCTCTGATAAAATGATATAGTTCACCCCATTTGAACTCAGAGGCTATTCCTGTGACTTATTGAGTATCATCAAATTGAATTTCTAGAGCCAGTTCTGGTGAAGCTTCATCATCTGAATCCAATATAACCTTAGAAGAATGCTTTGGACCCCTCTTTGACATATCTGGATCCCATGAAGCAAAATAAGTATCATTATGTTGCATATAATCCATTAAAACTTTAAACTAAATACAATTTAAGTAGACAAGGAGTAGATATAACGCTTTAATGAACAAAGCTCCTAAAGGATTGAATATATAATCTGATGTTATTGCAAATAACGTTAGGTCCCTTCTCAATAAAATGCAATCACGAAACCCATGGCCATTTGAAAAATGTGAATGGTATATGTGGTGTGCATCTAGTGTTTAAGGTTATTATTGATAAATTTTCAATAGAATGCATCTGAGAAACATATCTGAATACTATGGTTTAAGCAATTCTTCCCTTACAGTTCTTCAGTGGCAATGTGTAAGTATTAGGGATTTTAAAGAAACATATGCATAAATGGTAAAACTAAATCCACTCAGGTTCTAACGGAGTTTAGCCGGCCAATGAAAGAGAAAATACCAAATATAAATGGTCTACCCTAGTAGCCAATTGCGCATTTTCCTTCTATGACACAAATCCTTTAATGCCAAGTGGAAAAATCAACCAAGATGAAGAAAAAATTGCTTACTTGGATAGATGATAGATGTATCAATTAGTCTGTAGTTGTGTTGATTGAGATTCCTTTTCCAGATGGCATGGAGGAATAAAACGACGTTGAAGAGAAATAAGGAACGAGCTTGCTAACGGGGTTTAAATCCTAGGACAACTTTCTCCACAAACCCTAGTTTGCTTTATAAATGAGCCCAAATGGCTAAGTTGTGCTTTTAAAATGTTTTAAAGGTTACTTTGAAGGTAAAGAAACAAAACTCACTGCCACATATCAGAGGATTTTACAATCGTTTGCAATGGCTTGTCGACGGTGACTTCATCTGTTCACCAAAATGTATCGGTGGCAAACCTCTTCTTCCACCAATGTACTCCGACAAAAATCTCATTAAGCTATGAAAATCATATTTGATGACGTTTCAGGGGAGAAGACGAAAGAGATGTGACAATATTGGAGACAAATCGAATTTTACTCCGAGACATATTCAGATGGAAAAAGGAAAGTATGGCAACAGAAAATCGAAATCTCAGCGAAACTTGCCCAGAGCAAGGGCAATGAAAACAAATTCTGTGAAGTTTCAGCGGCGAAATAAGAATAAGGGAGTCAACGTTGGAGGGATTGGACAATATCCTCCAACATGTCCACACGTTTTATGAAAGTAGTCTGAAGTTTCAGCATAGACGAAAAAAATCCTTCCCAAAGTTCTCAACATTTCAGAGAGATTTATAAAAGTTCCCGTAGTTTCGGTGGAAAAGTGAAAACTTCTCCGGTGTTTCAGAGAGTTTTACAAAAGTCACCAAAACGTTAAAACTCAAAAGAAAAATGAGCCAAAAATGGAAATTTTTCTAAGTATCTCTTTTTTCCAGTAAACAATTAACTTCAAGAGGTACTTAACCATGTCAGAGGAAACCTGAAACGACAGAACTAGCAAAATGTTAGGTTCAAATAGGAGGGGCCCTAGCTTTCAAGAGAAAATGTAGTTGATAGGATTATGAGGTGCAAATCCATTTCTATGTTACATATGATGAAAAGGTCTAGGGTTCCTTACTCATTTGTGACAAAATGATTAGGATATTTTCCTTCAAAGAAATTAACTTCCAATGTTCCCATAATAAGAACATTGGTCTTGCTTATGGTGTCCATTCATTTGTAGTAGGTACACCTAATTCTCTTCCTTTGCATCTTCATATGTTGCACTTGAGGTTGATGTTGGCTCTATAGATCGCATGATGGATTCCTACTCTATTGATGAGCATCCACTAGTTCAAGTGAATATTGGAGGAGGTAGAACAAAGCGACAACTCACATGGCATTTGCTAAGGTAGTGAAAGTATTTATAGAGTTCCATTCGCTAACGAGATTCAATCATATCTCATATTTAAGCACATAGGTCTTGTTGCATGTGAAAATACCAGATATCCACAAAAGCTTGTTTTGTTTACTTTGGATCAGTGTGGTTGTCTTGATCGCAAGTACACCATTTTTGGGAAGGTTATAGAAAAAAAATTCTTCAATTTTCTAAAGCTGAGAGGCAATCAAATGGATAAGGATTATTGCATTTGTGGGTAGATATTTTTGATGTAGATATTTTTCTCTATGAAGATCCTTTCAAAGAGAGCAATCATAGCTCAGGTCGCTCTATTTTATAATTAATATAAATCAATTGAGTTTGAAGTTATAATTTGTAATCAACTAATCACTAGGATTGATTTGATTACATCTAGTATTGTCGAAGATCTTACTGAGCTACTCACATTGTAAAAGCAATGATCTAGCACTTGCAGAATAGTCAGAGATAATTATTATATACAAATGATGTTCATTCCAATATTTTGCAATGTATCCTGATTTCCGGGATTAAAGGATCTAGTATTACATCTCAAATATTCGAACTTTGTATTATTGCTTAACTTTCAATCTTCCACATAATCCCTATGGAACCTAATTGTATCTTGAATAGATTGAAGTCTAGGATTGTTTTGCACAATTCCATAAAAAGGTACTTTTGGAAGGGTAAGTGTTGAGTTTAGTAAATTCCCCCTAGTCTAACAATCCTGTGTACTTTTGTCAATTTTGATATTTCAATAACTATATATGCTTTTAGAATTTAATTTTAATAAGTTTATTCTAATATTTGTGTACTTTTTTGTTTTTGATAGTGCCCATTAATTCGAGCAAGGCGTGAACTACTCAAGGAAGGTGATAAAGTGAAAATATTAGATCCATATGACAATGCTATTACCGACATTAGATAAATTCACTCACTTTTGGTGTTCCATGGAGTGGCACCGAGTCTTGAAGATGCAAATGTTAATGTCATTAAGGTAACAAGAAGCATGATGCCCTTTCCATATCAAGATAAATTTCATGAATGTTGTTAGGAACTCGTGTCAACCCTTCTCTTTAATTTGTTAGTATATTGTTGTTGGACGCATATGATTTGTAAGTCGTCCCATAGTATTTGTTGATCCATACTTTGTATTAGTCCATGGTATTGACCCATAGTATTGGGCATAGACTTAGTATATAAGTGTGTGTTGAGGCCAATGAAGGCACCGCAAAGTTATTTGTATTGAGCTTGCTCAAAGGAGGTTTCCCCCTCGAAGTGGCTTGTGATCAATAAAAATATTCAGTGATATTATATATTGTGCATTTTATCAATTAATTGTTGCAGGTTCCTCACATCTGGTATCATAGCACTTTCTTGGGATCGTTGGGTGGAATTTCTATCAAAAAAAAAAATTTCGCATCTGTTGTAGGTTTAGATCTAGGAATAATCCCTATTCGCTTAACTATGGAAAGTACTTGGGCATAAGCCCTAAAAATCATTGTGAGGAGTACAACAGGAACCCTGAAGTAGTTGGCCCATTGAGAGGGCTTGCCAGCGAAAAGAGAAACGACCCCTACCTGATTGACTAGTTCCCACTTGTGAGGTAAACCAAGAGTTTTCATTTGTGGCAAAGCGGTTATCAATTTTACCTGAGCTGTGGAGTGAGGGGTACTGCCCCAATACGCATGTCGTTAGACAACATTGGTGGTCGAGTGAAACCCCTGAACCGTTAGGAAGTCGAGCATACCTGGGGTCCATATCTATTTTCAGCTGAACTGTTTCCAATCAATTTCGCGCCGTTGCAGACCCATTAGTTTCCAATCACTTCCGCACCGTTGGAGATCCATCTATTGCAGATCACTTTCGCGTCGTTGCAGATCCCACCGTTTCCAATCCATTCCAAAATTCGTTTCAGATCTAGCCATTTCAGATCCATCCTGATAGTCGTTTTAGATCCATTTTGAAATTCGTTTCAGATCCATCTATTTTCGATCCATTCCGAGTCATTTCAGATTCCGCCATTTTCGATCCATTCTGAAAGTTGTTTTAGTTACATTCTAAAAAAATAAAAATAAAAATATTGTTTTTTCCCCATATCTCCCTTGTTTTAACTCTGTTTCCCTTGAAACTTCACTGCCACCCCTGCAATCCCATTCTGCATATTTCATTCCTGAAGACCCTATCGCAAATTCCACTTCCCAAAACAAGAAATCCCACATTTGTCTATTTTTAGGGTTTCCCATAACTTCTTCGATTTTCACCCAATCGTCTTCAAATTTTTCCACCGTGTTCATTCCCTAATTCTGTTTCTTTGTCCCTCTCTGAAAAATTTTCCTATTCTTTCACCCCGCTTCTGAAATCCTCATTTTCTACTTCCCTATCCATTCGAAAGTGTCCAAAACCTAGTCAAACCCCATTACCCATCAGATTTTTTCCCAAATCCAAATTTCCCTTTACTAAACACGCTTATGTTTTTGTTTTTCTACCCATTCACAAAAAAAAAATTCCTGGTTATGGTTGTCACCCGCGGATGAGCACCAATCATGGCAGAAGAACTTTCAGCCCTCAAAACCAAACTCCAAGATTTGGATGAAAAATTTCTCAGCCTCGATCTTCAGCATTCAGCCATGAACACTGGGTTCTCTTCTTCCAGCAATTTTCATGGGTCGAAGCTTGATTTTCCTCACTTCAATGGTAATGATCTGATTGGATGGATATACTGGGTAGAACAATATTTTAGTTTGCATAATACTTTTGATTTCCAAAAAGTTCCACTTGCATACTTTTATTTGGAACATGAAGCCCTTCAATGGTAACATTGGTACATCAAGGCTCATGACAAGCCAAAATGGACAGATTTTTTCCAACTCCTTTTGCAACGATTTGGTCCTAGTGCTTTTGATGACTTCACAGGAGCACTCACTAAACTTCATCAATTTGGCACTGTGAAAGAGTATCAGACAGAATTTGAGAAACTAGCCAATCACATAGAAGGATTGTCTGATGAATTCTACAAGAGTTGTTTTATCAGTGGTCTTAAGGATGAAATTTGCTTAGAGGTTAAAATGTTATGTCCCAACAAAATGATGGAAGTCCTAGGGTTGGCTAAGTTGGTGGAGGACAAGATCACATCCCAACAACGCTCCAAATCCACTTTTGTTCCATTCAAAAATATATATGGTTTCCCAACGACCTCCCATCATGCCATCTCCTCGCACCACTCCTATCAAGCATTTGTCTAAAGCAGAGATGCGGGCACGTAGAGAAAAAGGGATTTGTTATAATTGTGATGAGAAATTCACTCAGGGACATAGATGTGTTGAGCAACAACTCTATCTCTTAGATGTGGATTCTCTGCCTGCCTTTGAACTTCGTGCAGAAGCTCCCGATACACTAGATGATCAGGTCAACATTCAACAACCACCTATTGACCCTCTGTCTCCGGATGACCACCCAAAGATATCGCTCCATGCTTTAGCCAGAGTCACCACCCCACAAAGAATGCAGGTCAGGGGTTACTTCAAGAATATCCCTCTTACAATACTCATTGATTTTGGTAGCACTCATAATTTCATTGACCATTGGATCGCCAAACAGGCTCATTGTTTTGTCCATCCTTGCTCCAACTTTGAAGTCATGATTGCCAATGGGGGCATCTTACCTTGCAAGGGGAAGTGTCACAATGTGCGTATCTCTCTGAAATATTATAACCTACACTATGACATGTTTTCTTTTTCCTTAGGTGGATGTGATGTGGTTTTGGGCATTCAATGGTTACGCACACTTGGCCCCATCTTATGGTATTTTGTTGAACTTTGGATGCAGTTTTCAGTCAATGGGAAACAACACACATTTACGGTCTTACAACCAGGGTCTCTCCACATCATCAGTTCACATCGCCTAGAAAATATCCTTAATAAGAATTCACATGGTTTTATCGCTCAGCTCCATTCCATTCAAATGCACCCATCAACAGTCTCCACTACTTCCTTGGATAGATATGTAGGTATCTTTGATGAACCAGTGGGCTTGTCGTCTTTAAGAGACCTTTCCGGTAAGCATTTAGACGCATCTACATATGAGAAGGAAATGATTGCTATTTTGCATGCAGTACAGTAGTGGAAGCCATACCTATTATGGAATTATTTCTGCATCAAGACTGATCACCAGAGTCTGGAAATTTTCTTGGAACAATGGGTCTCCTGCCTAGCACACCTGAAATGGGTTATCCAACTCATGGGTTATTCCTATGCAATCACTTACAATAAAGGTAAGGAAAATATGGTGGCGGATGCTCCTTCTCGCACATTTGATGACCCAGTTTCTCTTTCAGTTATTTCTATGCTTGTTCCAAACTATGAACTCCTTGCTTCTCCATCAGCAGGGCACTCCAAGTTCCTCAAAACGTATGACCAAGAACAGTGTAACTTCTTTTGGCAGAGACTGAAAATGACAATTCAATAGATGTTGGTACTTTGATACTTTCTAGGTCAACAAAGGTGAAACGACACTCCTTTTGGGATTGCTCGAACCCTTGCCCATCCCTGCAAATATTTCGACAGCTATTTCTATGGATTTCCTTGAAGCGCTCCAGTGGTACAATACCACATCTAAAATGACACCATATGAAGCAATATATGGATAGGCACCGCCAGTTATTCTTCCATACACCCTCAGCAGTTCCACAGTTAAGGAAATTGACTCGGTTCTTCGAAACCACGATCATATTCTTCTCATTTTGCAGGACAATCTTCACATAGAAAGAATTCGAATGAAACAACAAGCCGATCAACACCGTTCTAAGCGAACTTTTCAAGTAGGTGATCTAGTTCTTCTTCGTCTACATCCTTCCAAGAAATCTTCCCTGAAAATCAAAAGGCATCACTCTATCACAGAAGTATTAATTCAGTGGCACGGAATGCAATCCGAGGATGCTACAGGGGAACCACTGCTTCAGATTTGGCATCAATTTCCACATCTAAAGCTTTGAGGAGAAAGATTTTTCTAAGGGAGAGGGGATGTTAGGAACCCGTGTCAACTCTTCTCTTTACTTTGTTAGTATATTGTTGTTGGACGCATATGCTTTGTAAGTCGTCCCATAATATTTGTTGATCCATAGTTTGTATTAGCACATGGTATTGACCCATAGTATTGGACACATATGCTTTGTAAGTCGTCCCGTAGTATTATATGTTCCATGGTATTGACCCATAGTATTGGGCATAGACTTAGTATATAAGTGTGTGTTGAGGCCAATGTAGTCATCGTGAAGTTATTTGTATTGAGCTTGCTCAAAGGAGGTTTCCCCCTCGAAGTGGCCTGCGATCAATAAAAATATTCCGTGATCTCATATATTGTGCATTTTATCAATTAATTGTTGCAGGTTCCTCACAAATGTACCCATTTGAAGGAGATGGAAGGGGGTTTCACTCGGTGGCCAAGGAAGTATTTGGAAAAATCATTTATGTAGATGATTTTCATGTTCTTGTAGAAAAAATAGATATTGTTTAGTCAGTTGTTGTTGTTGTTGAGAGTATGGACAAGTACTGTTGGATTGTTGTCATGGACTAATACTAGATCGGTGATCATGATTTTTTATGAATTAGTTTATACTTTGTTGGAAATGCAAATTATTTTTTATAGTAATTGACTACTTATATTGCTAGATGTTGTTTAGTCAGTTGTTGATGTTGTTGTTGAAAGTATGGACAAGTTAGATTGTTTTTGTGGACTAGTACTGTATTGATGATCATGATGTTTTATGAATTAGTTTATATTCTTTTGGAAATGGATATTATATTTTATACTACTTGACTGATTATATAATTTTTACATGGTTCAAATTATATATATTTACAGTTCATTCATCTAAAATTTTGAGTATAAATTGTAGAGGATGGGAATTGTCATACATGCTCCTACTTTAATTTGGTTTGTAGAGATTATGAGTAGGAATTTGATGCTTTGTTTTCACCTATGAGAATATACCATCCTACTTTGAGAAACGACCTGTTACACATTGAAGATATTTAGAGTCGAACTTGGGAAGTTCCTTTTTTGTTGCTACAAATTCATTAAATTATTATAATGCATATGCACAAATATAACCAATCTTATCTTCCTCATGCCAATGAATTGTTTGATTTAACTGGTTTTCATTTTTTAGGATATTGCTTTTCATCAAAATCATCCTCAGAGATCAATTTTATTACTATTCACTTATTCCATTTATCATGTCATTCATGAATACTGCAGAAACTAATGTTGTTCTCATTTATGGCTATAGTGTTTATGATTATAAAAATATTCATGTGCCCTGTATAGAGTGTATGACATAATTACTAGGAAGTTGAAGGAGGTAAGAATACTTCATGAAATTGTGTAAGAATAAATTTTGTTTGTAGGATGACATTTGATTCTCATGGTGAAACCTATAGATATCCATGTTGGTTAACTTGTGGTCATTCTAAATGTTTTCCTTTGGTTCTAAATTATTTGTTGAGACATAATCATTGTAGCTTCCTTTTTTTCCAGTTATAGTTTATGGCTAATATTTGATGTTGGTTTCGAAATGTTGCATTCTATAAATTGCTTGAAAGTTAACAAATCTATAGTGTCCTTCAGTAGAGGATCTCAAAATTTGAACATGATATGCTCATAATGTTATCTTCTCTTTCAACCCCGGTTTTCTCAATTCTTTTGAGTTTATCTTATTGGATAAACTGGTTATTACAGGTGTAGAAGAGCAAACTGTTCGAATTGAGCTGAAAATACATAGCTTAGAGAAGGAAAAATGTCTAGTAGTTTTACTCATTAATGCTTGCTCAAGGAGGGACCTAAAAGAGAATGTTGTGGGGTTGTGCTTTGTTTCTGAAGATGTGACTAGGAAGAATATTATTATGGATAAGTTCACTTGCATTAAAGGTGAATACAGTACAATAGTTCTGAATCCAATCCTAATTCCTCCCATATTTGGGATAGATGAATGTGGGTGGTGTTCTGAGTGGAATTCAGCTATGGAAAAGTTTCCTAGTTGGAAAAGAGAGGATATAAATGATAAAATGTTGTTCTGAGATATTTTCGGTACCCAAACAACTTGTTGTCATCTTAAAGGCCATAATTCTTTGACACGGCTCAATATTGTACTAAATAGCTCCATGGATGGACAAGAGACAAAGAAGTTTCCAATTGTATTTTTTGGCCGTTATGGTAAATATGTAGAGACCTAAGTTACTTTTTGTAAGCAATAAATTAGATGAAGAGGGAAGAATCACATGAGTTTTCTGCTTTTTGCACATTTCCTTTCCAAAATTTCAACAAGCATTGTGTTTGTCGATTAACATGTTAGAACAAGAATCTATGAATAGACTCAAGGAATTAACATACCTTAGGTTAGAAATTAAAAATCCACTTTATGAAATCATGTTTACGCAAACAAGGATGGAACACACAAATTTGAGGGAAGACGAGAGACAACTAGTGGAAACAAGTGTACTTTGACAAAAACAAATCTTAAAAATTATGGATGATATGGAGTTAGAAGCATCGAAGATGGGTATGTTTTCTCATCCTATAATATTTACATTATCTCTTAGCATTAATAATCTTATTTTTGTGGTTGATTTCTGTTTCTAGCACTCATTCCCATGGTAAAACAACATACTAATGTTGTCAAAATGTGACTCATTTTACGTTTGCTTGATCCATGTTCTCTTACATATGGCATGTATACATCCTAGTTTTCTCATAAACTATTACTACACATGGAAACATCCTGATTAGATTCAAGTAGGAGTGCATGTGGGAGAGAATATCATACACCTAAATCCCTTATAATGGCACCATGTCCATTGTACTTGCAACATCTTTTTATCATGCATTCATACTTTATTATCCATGAATAACTTTGAAAAATGAAAACCTTGGCTATTTGGAAGCTTTCTATAATGTTTTTTTTTTAACAAAAGAATGCATTGTATCCATATTTATGTAGGAAACTCATCACTTGTTATTTCACAAATCATAATGCACAACAAAGGTGCAAGAATACCTTGGAAAACATCATAACACTTGAAAATGTACTTTTGAATCATCCAAAAAGCAACAATAGAGAGAACAAAGGACTCCTTGAATGGTTTTAAATGGAGCAATATCCAACACCCCTATGGGCTGTTCCAAAACTTCTACAATAAAGGATTTTATGTAAGATACTTTTTTTTCCACTTTGACCACAATGCGCATTCTCACACTTGGTTATTTTCAAGGAATTGTAGTCATAAATTTCAAATCTACTTCCAAGTTACCTCAAATATGATGTTCCTAGCTAGAATCCAAAGTTTATAGTTTAGGATGTATAGGAAAAAAAATGAATATAAAAAAACCCAAAGTAAACCCTAGGAGCCTTACTGTGAAATTATAGAACACGGCAGATGATAGAGCTAAGAATACCTCACAGTGAAAAGAATGAGCAGAAAAGATGAATTACGGTGAAAATTGCAATGAAATGAGCAGTAAAATTAATCATGCATTGGAACTCATATAGAAATAGAAATGTGTGTTATTATCCATTAATCAGTATAGTCAAAAGATATGTTACAATGGATAGAATTCTATTATACTAGTAGAATTCGAATCTTTTTCAGCCTAGCATAGGAATTGTCACCACTGGAGTGCTCCAAAAGTACCAAAATCAAATCAACTAAACCAAAAATCAGTTAACTCAAGTTGTTGTCAGTTAACTGACCAAGGAGGGCACATTAGTGAGTTTTTCATGCAAAGTAGGTGAAAAAGGTCGCATTATATAACTATCAGTGGTGATCAGAGCTAAAACCCCGAATAGAGTTCAGGGACTCAGGTGGACTGAACTAAAACACAGGTTTAGCTCCTAAAACACGGGGAAATGACTCTGGTGGGCCTAAAATAATGCATGTAGGGATTTAGGTGGCTAATGGGTCCTAGATGACATATTCACACCACTAGGGGGTAAATAATATCATCAAATACTAGGAAAAGGTAAATAATTCTAAGTAGGACAAGGATGGAGTATTAATTATCCTAACACCCCCCTTTAATCCCAAATTGGACATCATGGGCCCTGGTTACTGAGACCAAAGGTCACCCATACAATCAAATAAATGATAAAAAATAAGTGTTCATGAAACTAAGGAAATGGGGGAAAATCTCATGGGAAAAACACCCCCCCCTAAAAAAATGAACAATAGGAAACTCAAACAGCCTTCACACCAAGCAGAGAAGGAAAATATTTTTTGACTGAAAGAATTTGTAAAAATATAGGCAATATGCTCCTATGTAGGATAGAAATGCAGGTGTTGGATTTGGATCTGGATCTGAATCTTCTCCTTTGATGTACCTCCCACTGTGTCAAAGTTGTATTTTCCAAAGCAATTCTTTCAGAAACCATCTTTGATACTGGAGCGAATGGCTCATTGTAGTCCAAATCATGAACCTTTGAGTACCCTTTATCAACTAACAGAGTTTTGTATTTGGTTGTAGATCCATCATGTAAATTCTCTTTGAAAGATTCTAGATCAAACCCCACCATCATGTAGCATCTCTCTAAGAGAAGTCGATCTGTATGACATAGTGCAAGGTTTGCATCTCGATACTGAGTTTTGTTTCTTCTATGGTCAGATGGATCCATGGTTATGTTCACATCAGCTTCAAGGACTTTGTTATCCCATATTGTACTTGGCCATGGATTGGGAGTAGGTGCTGAATCTAGATTTGGATCTGCTTGAACTTCATACTCAACATCAATATCTTGGTCCTCATCTTCAGAATCTGAAACTGGATCATTAGAATAGACATCATTCTGATATTTATCAGATGCAATTCGAGTAGGAAGAGAATATGGTAGAAAATGTGAGAATTCATATTCCATTGATGCATGGTTTGCAACACCTTTCTCTATCAGCTTCCTAGATGAGATCTGCAATCTCAACTGTGTCAGGACCAAAGACAACTTTCTTCAGTGAACATGTGTGTCTCATCTGATAAATAAATAAAAAATTTCTTATCAAGGAAGGCACATACAAAAAAAAATTGAACTTTCCATTCTCCAGTTGCATTGTGCCCTTCCCTGCAGCAGATATATGAAAATCATCTCCCATGTGAATATCAGGACCATCGATAAGATCTAGAGAAGAAAATTATTCTTTGGAGGAAACCAAGTAGTTGGATGCTCCGTAATCAATGAGGAAGGATTGTGATTGTGAGAATACATCCTTTAGTGCATGGCATCTCTCATGATCATCTCTCTCACTTCCATAATCAGTATTCCCTGTGCCTTCTGGGAGGTTAATGTTGTGTTGTTCAAGGAGTTTGTTCATTTGATCTATCTTCTTCTTCATCCAAGATCTCTCTGGATGGTTTCCTTTCTTGCAATAGGAACACTTGGCCTTTTCAAACCCTTTTTGCTTATCCTTGTTGGAGTTGGAGGATCCTTCTGATGGATTAGACTTCTCCTTCAGCTTGGATTCAAACTGAATCTTTTCTTCCCCTTTTTTATTCCCTTCATCATTCACACATTTTGACTCTTTAACCATAAGAGCTTGATTTTTGGAGGCCTTCAAGGCACCCATCTGAAATAGTTTGTCTTGTTCTTTGATAACAGATTGAGTGAATGCATCTAAAGAAGGAATTTTCCAATTGGGGATTGAAAATATCCTTGAATGGAAAGTAGAAACAAATATTGAAAATTCTTGACCAAGCTTGCTTAGGATGGATAGCACCAACTGATCATCCTTATTCTCAATAACACATTGTTTGCACTGCATGAACGAGGATTTGAATTTAGAAAATAAATATTGTATGGTTTCGAAATTGTTGGGTTGAAGAGCAATTAATTCATTCTCTAGAATATGGTCTCTCGGCTCATCTTGATTTCAGAAGAGATTCACAAGCTTCAACCAAACTTCTCTTGGAGTATTCAATTCATCAAGGTGGAAGAGAAAATCTATGGAAATATGAATACACTTGAAACCAAATGCTTCATCTACTATGTTCAGGTACTTGGCCTTCTCAACAGATTCCTGAGGTTCGACCTCCTTTCCCATTGTGACCATGTAGAGACTCATTGATGCCCCGAAAATCGCAGCATCAATCAGAAAGGGATTCTCCCCAATAGGAAATCTCAATTAGATCGCTCACCGTTTGGTGTGGGGAATCCATCTGGTTAACGGTTCCGGCTACTGTGTAATATTTAAATATTTGTTGTGTTCTTTACCAGTTGCGGCCCGATCCACCATTTATGTGTTTTAAATTTATGTATGAGATGCAAGTGCTGTAAACTAATTTAATCTAAATGCAAAACTGAAACAAATCTTAATCTAAAACTATAATAAGCAAATCTATTCTATCCTCACGAGGAGCCAAAATAAGAGAATGAGCAGCATACTATAGATACACATAAAGATCTCGCAGATAGTTGTTTGAACCATTTTAAATGTGAATTACAGCAGAAAGTGAGATACATTCAAGATAACTCAAATGAATTAAAATGATTTCACCACTCATAGTACACAGCATAATACACAGAAAATGAGAAACATTCACAGCAATGGAGTAATCCACAATGAGTTAGAACGATCTCACAATAAACCAGTGGTAAGAGAGTCGAAATAGTTCCAAATCCTTTTACACAGATCCCAAGCAAATGCCATGAAGGATTTCAATAGACAAAAACAAACTCATGTATCTTTATATCTGGAAAATAGTTCCCATACATAGTGCAGTCTTTTTTCTTCACCTGTCAAAAGTCCTTTCATTCTCTTCTATATGTCTATTTATAGATTTACAATGCTTTCCTTTTCCCAAAACCTAAACCTAAACCTAGGAGGGAACATAATGTTTGTCTTCTAGTGGTCAATAAGACAAAACCTAGAACACGGCTGTCTTTTACAAAATTAGAACAAAACAGAAATAAAGTTCCCTTTTCTTTATTACAAAAAGACAAATAATAGCTGTCTTTTTACAAAATATGTAACCAAAATAAATTCTAGCTATGCTTGTCCATTTATTTCATTTAAAACCAACTAAGGACCGGATGCATCAATAGATTTTGCTGACTTTTCAACTTATGTTGGTCCACCGATTTCAGCTTGGATGTTCGCTTGTGCCGGCTCTACGAATCCCAATGGTTCCTCTACTTTGGCTTGCTTGGGTGGCTCGACTGACTGGATATAACCGAACCAATTTCCACTTTCTTAACCGATCTACCAATAATATCCTTCTCCCTTTCATGAAAATAAACGGAATCCAGGTTAGCCACTTGGCGCCGCTGCTTGGGGTTGTATGAGGTTAGTGCTAATTCATCAGTAGGAACACCTCCAGTATCAACTATCCCTGGTGAGTCTTTATTTGGTAGATCTAAGTCCATGGGTCACGGATCAGATGGACCTTGTTATTTTTCCTTTCTGACTTCTTCTTCTGTTTGCAACCTTGCCACCCCTACCAATTCGGCTGCCTCCTTTTCTGCCTGCAGTCTTTCTAATTCTGCTCCACAAGCTTAGCTTTGCATCGGGCGGATTTCCTAGGCATGTCAAAACCTACAACAAGCAAGGTAGCACAAATAAGGGATCCAGTGAATTTCAAAAAACAACTATTAAATGCAATACCCCCTCCCAAACATGTTGTTGCACATAAAGTTGAAGGTTTAAAAAACAATTAACAGCATATTCATGGAAATAACTAGAATGTGCGTTTTCACAAAACCGAGAGTTCATTGAAAAAATTGCAATGCAAACATTATTTCATTGTCGTTAGTTAATGAAAGAAAACATATGGCTATGTGAAATACTAATGGTGTGGGCCAAAGAGAAATCCTTGAATATGTCCAAGGGAATTTGGTGAGCTATGTTCTCCCAACGCAATGGTGAAATGATCTCCCAAATCCCGTTCAATGCATTTGTATAGGGGAAGCATTAATGTCTTCATGGACGATAGGCTGGTGAGTTGGTGAGCACGGGGCTCAAGCCGAATGGCACTTAACTCTGCATAGGGTGATATGAATGGATTCACCAATTTCGTATTTGCACATGTCCCCAAAAAGATCGGAAGCGCTATAGTGGCGATCGCAATGCTAAGCTTCTACGCAAATAGCGGTGATTTTGTCCCAAAAATCCACAGTGATGGCTTGTATCGGAGATAAAGCTCTGTCAGGGTTTCTGGGGCTAGAAATGGCGCAACGAGCGGCGTGCTTAAACTTAAAACCACGACCCGGAAGCTACATCGAACAACGAGGCGCAGTGATGGAAGCGGCGCTTTTAGGGATAAGTATTTCGTATCGGCGGGTTTTTAGACATAACGCTTGCGCCTATAAAAAAAAATGCGCTAATTTGGACCAAACCAAAAGGAGCAAAAGAGATTTCGCGTCGGTAGATTTAGAGTTAAATTCTGCGTGATGGTCAGCTGGGCTAAGGATAAATCTTGCGCCTAAAAGGCGTCCAAAATAGATCTACGACCTGCGCCAATGTCAGCCGAATTAGTCTTAGTACTTGCACCACAAGAGGACAAATTTAGGATTTAATCTTGTGCCGCAGGCGGCCATAATAGACCTTGGAAACTCGCCAAAAAGCGCGCAAATCAAAGTTGACTCATGTACCGAAAGCAGCAAAAATAGAGTTAAAACTTGCACTGAAGAGGCAGAGTTAGGTTTGCGATTTGCGCCGAAGACGACAGTCTTATGATCGAAACTTGCGTCGAAGGCTGGAGATTTATGGTTAAAACTTGCGCTAAAGGCGGAAGGTGACTTTGCCTTAAAAAAAAGTTTAGAAAACTTCTTTGGGAAACAAGTGTTAAAGTTTTTCCAAGTTAGAGTAGGATAAGCTTCAAAAGAAAGAGAAAGAAAAATCAATACAAAAGTGTAGGAGGAGGGGCCCCAATATTTTTCAAAATTTTGGGGAGATGTTGCAGCAACAACAATTGGTGAATCGCTGGCGAACACAGATCTCTGAAAAACACTCTCTCATCCATAGGAAATTTTAAAAGCTGCTCACCTTATGTGCAACAGTCGGATTGATCATTCCAATTTCCGCAAAGGAAGTGATCACTTTATCCGTTGGTCATTAGGAAATTGGAGCTTCGATAAAGACATCCTTAAAACTCTCCAAGGGCCAAAATATGGGGTTCATTTTTAGAAGATCCATCTTTCAGACGACCACTATCATCAGACTCGACAGGATTTGTAACAACATCTCATAGACAATATTCTCTTGTTCCTCATTCCCACGTTGCTTGCATCCTTTTGGATTTTCTTTAATTAGCGACTTTTGTCATGTGAGTATTCCAGAAAAATTTCTTCAAGACTTAGCCATTTGCCTGAGTTCTTCAATCCATTGATGTCCTTTTGTGTGAGTCGGATATTTTCTTGGTTTCTCATGCTCACGGACGGAGAAGAACTCTGCTGGGCATTTTGGTGTGGCTGCTTAAATTAAAAGTCTTTATTGCTCTCAGCCATGCTTTAATGGAGGCAATATTTTCTAGAAAACAAACTCTTGATTATAAGCTCTTTTGGATTTAGATTTGCAGCATGGAGTCATTTTAATACCTTATTCTTGTTATCACCCAAAAAGTGCTCACTACCTCATCTCCCTCATTACATGACTCATTTATCTATATTTCCTAGCATATTTGCCTCCAAAACCTTAAAAAACCATTAAAAAGCCTCCAAAAGGCCAAAAACCCCCCTTTTTCCCCAAAATAATTTAAATTTCCTCCAAAAATAGAAAAAACCCTCTAAAAAGGGAATAAAAAATATAAAAAAGAGGAAAAAGAGGGAAAAAAGAAGCAAAAACCCTATACAATTGACCTAAACCATATGGTGCCAAAAACCATGGGTCAACACTCCACCACTAAAAAACCTATAAATAGGTGATGGAGGCTCCCCATTTCATATCCACAATCTTCCCTATCCTCACTCTGCCAAAATCACTCTTGAAACCCTAGCTTACCATTTGAGCTAGTTTTTCCCATTTGAGTGCCCCTTTTGGCCCATTATTCAAACACCTTGGAGAAGGAGAAGGAACCCATTAGAGCACGGAAGCAGCCCTCTTGGACTACTGCAAGAGCTCCACCAACCTCAATATTTGAGGTAAATTTAATACAAAAGAAAATCTTTATCATCTTGTCATGTCTTTTTATTTCTCATTGATGCACATGCTAGGTTAAATTTCATACTGTTTTACTGCTTTAATTTATTGTTTATTGAACTACTATTAAGGAGGCCCTTCTCCTTAGTAGGTGCTCATTTGCACAAGCTAGGGTAAAATCCCTAGCTATAGTTTTGGCGACTCCACTGTTGTTCCTTTGAATTTTTGGTTAAAAAATTTTAAAAGTTATATTTTCTGCAAGTATTTTTCCCGCATAGCTGCGATCTGATCGCGGCTTTCAGTTTGTTTCCTGCGATCTCCCCACGGCTTTCAGCCTGTTTTCTATGATCTCCCGCGGCTTTCAGCCTATTTCCTGCGATCTCCCCGTGGCTTTCAGCCTGTTTCCTGCGATCTTTCCACGGCTTTCAGCCTGTTTCCTGCGATCTCCCCGTGGCTTTAGGCCTATTTCCAGCGATCTCCCCACGGCTTTCAGCCTGTTTCCTGCAATCTCCCTGTGGCTTTCAGCCTGTTTCCTGCGATCTCCCCGTGGCTTTCAGCCTATTTCCTGCGATTCGCCCACGGCTTTCAGCCTGTGACCCGCGATCCGCCCGCGCAGTTTTGCCACAGACCCGCGATCTGGTTTCTGCACTTTTTTACCCTATTTGAACCTAGATTTTTTCTGCAATATTTTCTGCACCTGCACAGCCATCTGTCCTATCTACAGCCACACTTACCTACAGCCTTTTTCTGCAGTTTGCTTTCTGTTCCATTTACAGAGTTTTTTAAGTTTAAGCATTTCAATTGAAAAAAGAAAATTTTGCATTACAAGTCTAATTTCTACATTATTAGCTAGAAAGTTGCCCACCCCATGTCACTTTTGATTGGGTTCATTACCTCACACGCACACACTCTGTCACCTAATTCAAGTAATCCTTAAAACACTACTTAACACAACCAACATTCTAACCCCACTTGGGGAACACATAAGAATATTGTAGTTAGGTAGAACAGGGGGGATAGGCATCCAAATAACACCCCTCGGTCAGTTACACTTGAGACATAGTTGTTGTCCATTCGGGAACCAAAATCGCCTAGTATTTTTTGGCACGGTCACAACCAGTTTATCAGAGGGCCTCTCCCTTAGGAGGGTTGAAGTAGCCATATTGGTTCCGGAGGCCTGGGTGGAATACCGCAATCCATTCAGTAACCGAAGGCTACCTACTCGTTGGTCTACGTGTGGTGATTCCTTTTAGGCCCACATGATGATAGGACCGGAGCTGCAGATTCACCTTTCTGGACGTGTCATGAACGGGGTATCTTAGTTTTCTTTCTTCTAGGATTGTCTTACCCAGTGTCCCTCCCAGTAGGGGGATTTCTTTAGCCACTTGGCTCTACTATCCATATTGTCTGACTTGGATTTCATCACCTTGCAGAGGATATGTCTGGTTGAGTCAGAATACTATTTAGCTAGGTGTTTGCATGCTCCCTTACCTCCCTTTGGTCTAGCGAGTCCACTATTTTTATTTTTTAGGAAACTTGCTGCTTGTTGGTATTTTGACCATTGTTGTTGATGCTCCGCTTATTGTAGCATAGCTATTGCAATAAGCGTTTTGAGCCGGTTGTTGGCCCGAGTGCCACCTTTTTTGTGCTCTTCTTTTGCACACTCGGTTGCATTAGGGTTTTTGAGTTGTTTTTCACTCAACACAACCCCAGATACTTGACACCATCTGTCACCATTGAGTCCCCGAGACATTCTCAGCGCCTCCAGGGCGAGCCCCTGCAGCACAGTTCACTTGACATCACCCGTCATAGACGTAGTGCTTCATCACTCGACTCCACTCGTCGACGACATAGAGCTCTGTCCCCTGGCCCTGACGCCCCTTATTTCACATCTAATTCTGAGGTAGATTCTGAAAACCCCACTTACACTGCACCAACCAGCCCCATGGCTGGCATGACATCCAACCCTTTATTTGTAGGGACCATTGGTGGAGCATCCACCACCACCCCAGCTACCACACCTGCTTTGGGTATGCCCTCGATGGGGCCCACACCCACCATTCCGATCACTGTGCCCATTCCAGTGGCTAGCATACCCAACCCAACTCCACCAGTGACTCACACTACCCCTGGCGATGCATGACCATCCCATACCACCTTCGTTCCTCCACCTGGGGGCAACATCCCCAACCTAAACCCAGCCCCTACACTTGGGGGCATTGGCCACAACGTGGCCATGACCACCAGTATGTCACATCCTTCTACTAGTTTTCCATTCATGGCTAGTCTCAACGTTTCTGACCTGGCCATACTGACCAACGATCCCATCAGACATGACCCTATGTGGCCTAACATGCCCACCAAGATCCCATCAGACATCCCTAAGTTTGAGGGCAAGGCAGGTGAAGACCCCCAGAACCACATTATGTCCTTCCATCTATGGTGTTCCTCCAACTCCATAGTGGATGACTCTGTCTGACTCCGTCTGTTACAATGCACCCTCACTGGCTCTATAGCCAAGTGGTACATCGAGCAGCCCCATGGGACCCATGCCACCTTTACTTCCCTCACCTCGACCTTCCTACAGTTCTTTCAGTTACCTGTCCGCTATGACGCGGGAGTTCAGATCCTACTATCTTGTAGACAGAATACGGCCACCCACATCACTGACCATATTCACAAGTGGCGTCGATGTCGAAGCTTGTGCAAAATCAATTTAGACGACCATATCTTCTTAGATTGGTTTCTAAAATCTCTCCTTCCTATCATTGCCAAGGATGTGGCATCCGAGCGACCCTAGTCCGAGGAAGAGGCCATCCTCAAATCCCAACAATTTGACCTTATTTATGCCTAGTCTGGTTACCTATATACCATTATACCCGATACCCCACCCGGTGATTCCTCCCAAAATGATGTGCTGGGGGCATCCCATACCACAGATGGCATCATTGGCCGTATTTCCTCGCATAACCAGCCCTTTTCCATCACCCATACTAGTACTGGCCCCGACCTTTTGCAGGCAACATCCCAATCTAGAGCAACCAATTCGTATGCTCCCATGGTACATAACCACCATTCCCACGGACCATCATGTCCACCTCAGTGCTTCAGCCATCCTTCCCCTGCTTATGCCCCCCCAGTCGCACCTCAGCCATAATACCAATCGTAGGTCACGGAAGCTCCTGTATCCTCTCAAGCCCCCCTGCTTATTATCTACCACAGGAATCACCTGCGGAAAACCCACAACCCGTCACACAGATGTATCAGCAACCCCCACAAGGTTCAACACCTGCATCACCTCCACCCCCTTATTATCCATCGTAGCTTGCTCCCGCGGCCTGCTCCCCCACTTGCACAACCCCAGAACCCACCTGCCGCCCAAGGGAAAGTGTATGCGAAACAAAATCCATAGCAGAACCAAAATAACCAACGCCAACAAGGCCAGCAAAACCATGGAAAATGATGTAACCGTGGGAACAATCCCCCTCCAGACCAAGGCGGCCAGCCACCTAACCCCCCAAACAATAATAACACGACACCTGCCAACCAAAACCCTGACAGGCCACCCAAGCAAGCCAAAAACCCTAATCTGTGAATGAACCATCCTTGTTCTATTTGCGGGGTCTATGGCCCTTACACACACACCTACCCACATTTGGAGTGGGCTCGACAACTCTAGATCGATGATGCCCACCGCCAAGGGCACGCAGCACCTCAAGCACCACCTAACCCCCCACCACCTCAGACTGAACCCTTGGTGTTACAGAACCCTTTACCAACCCAAGGTGTGGTGAACACTCAACCGTTAGCTCCCCCTCAAGGAAACGCACCACCACAACAACAAATCACTTATGCAGCTCCTGATCAACCCATGCTAGACTCAGGTACCCATCACTTGTTAATGATGTCATCCGTCGATGTCGACCTTCAAACCCGTCGAAACCAATATGGCTCCACCCCTGAAGCCCCTCCCGCCGAAAAAACCACCAACACTCTTCCCACCGATCAGTCGTTACGAATACCTCTGTCCCCACTAGATGGCGCCTCCAAAGCCCCTCACTTCCCACTTCGCCGCATCAACAATAACCCCAATTCTCGCGCTGCATCTAATTACAACATTGTGGATGACTTAGCTCAGTCCCCCGCAGCCATGTCCGTGTTAGAGGTCTTAAAAAAATGTCCTACACAGCGCAAGACTTTTCTCTCAACCATTGGCACTATTGACCCAACTAATTCACGAATGATGGCCTTTGATTTCGACCAATCCGAACCCCGCCTGCCTTCCACATTAGCATTCCAAGTTTTTGTATCCATTCGGAATCTTTTCATCCATCGGTGCATCATCGATGAGGGTGCCTCTACATGCACTATGTCCATATTCGTTTGGAAGAAGTTGGGGTCCCCTACTCTCCAGCAGTCCACCACTGCGTTGTGAGCCTATGACGGCCGTTCAGCTCAACTGCAAGGTATCTTAGCTAATGTCCCCATCCAGTTGGCTAGTAAAACAGTGCTTATTGACATAGAGGTCATCAATGCCCAACTTGATTATAACCTCTTACTTGGCTGTAGTTACATGTATGCCATGCGGGCAATTGCCTCATCCATTTTTCATACCATGATGTTCCCCCATGAAGGATGCGTGGTCAAGGTTGATCAACTCACCTATTACGATCCCAATGCCCCCGCTGCACCCGAAAACGTTCTCCCCATGGTTGAACAACCTATTTACGGAGCATCTACCTCATTGGTTTCCTCATTGGGACCCGAAGTCTACTCAGATACGCCGATGACTTACACATTCCAATCCATTCCACCCTCGTCACCAGCTATCGAAATATCTGACTTTTGTACCCTCTCCCACAATACACCAACACCCAACCATCAACCGCCCTTGATACCCCAACCCCCATTGGGACCGAGTCATGTTGGTGTTACACCCATCCATACCATCCCCTTCCTATTCCCCCCTTCGGGAGTAGTAAGCACTCCAGTTATGGCTACTCTCAGCCTCCCCGGGTTAACTTTAGGACTACCTGTATGGTACATCATGCCTCCCATTTCCCCTCCGACACCAAATGTCATCCTACAACCGGTGCAACCCATCACCACTACTAGTCAACCACCTCCCGATGTCACTACTCCTTCCTCATCCACCAATTCATCCCCTCTTATCAAGCACACTGGGGGCAGAGGCCCACAACCATACACTGCTTTACCCCCGCCCAAAACGGTTAAAAACCCCCCCACGTTTCGCACTCCTCCCAAATGCTCTTTATGTGATGAGTTGGGCCATGCTACCCATCAATGTCCACAATTACCCGCATTACAAGAGCACATGAAAATGCTTGATGACGACCCTAACATCCTGGTTGTCCAACTCGACCCTACACCTAAGCCTCATGATAAATCACTGCATACCAACCACCCTTGTGCAATATGCGGTATTTACGGCCATTACTCACATCACTGTCCAGATCTCCCAGATTACAGAGCAGCTCTCTACGAGATGAAAACCTTGGACCTCGAGACGGATCCCCCCACCATTGAAGAGATCTACCCCCCAACATCCCCGCCACCCGGAGAGATTAATACCATTTATATGATCTCTTCTACTAGCGCTCCCTCATCAACGGATTTGACGACCTAAAATTTCCACAATGATGAGGAGATTCTTGAGGCTCTTACTACACCTGATTACCCCTGGGAGAATATTCACCATTGTTCCTATTTCCTTCCAGAAGAGTCCTCCCCCACCGCAGCCACCCAATTTTCGGTTGAGTCCAAAGACTTCCTCCCCACCAAAGTCGACTGGTTTAAAGATCCCATTCCCGGTCCCGATGCCTTTGAAGAAGGTAACATGGCCAATATCTCACCCACAATCCATATTGATATCTCCGCCCCAGGCGGTGCCCCTGAAATCATTACTTTGGGAGCCTCGTGCACCGAGTATCGAAGAGTACAAAAAACTTTTCAAAGAGTTCCGTGATGTCTTTTCCTAGTCTTGACCCCACCATCATAGAACACCACATTGACACATGGCCAGATGTACCCCCCGTTCGCCAGAAACAACTCCCCATTCATCCATCAAAGCTCCCCGCCATTAAAGCAGAGATTGAGGAACTTCGCACAGCAGGATTCATTTATCCTATTGCATACACCACTTGGGTTTTTAACCCCGTCCCTGTTAACAAGAAGCAAGGCACCATCCGAGTATGTACTAACTTCTGCAATTTAAACTAAGCATGTCCCAAAGATAACTTCCCCATGCCATTTATTGACCAACTCATTGATACGTGTGCGAGGCATGAAGTCCTATCCTTCATGGACAGTTTCTCTGGATACAACTAGATTCAGATCCGCAAGGAAGATCAATACAAGACTACCTTCACTACCCCATGGGGCACCTTTTCCTATCGTGTCATGCCTTTCGGCCTTGAAAATGCTAGTGCCACCTTCCAACGGGCCATGACCTATTGTTTTCACGACTTGGTCCATATCCTATTAGTCTATCTTGACGACCTCATAGCACGTTCCAAGAAACGATCCGACCACCTCAATGACCTCCGGCAAGTTTTTTTGCATTGTCGCCAATATCAAATCTGCTTGAACC
Source organism: Larix kaempferi (assembly GCA_027924585.1). NCBI lineage: Eukaryota > Viridiplantae > Streptophyta > Pinopsida > Pinales > Pinaceae > Larix > Larix kaempferi. Next base: position 4,776,418 of record BSBM01000278.1, on the reverse strand, counting down.
CACTCAAGTGCGTCTTTTGCGTTCCAGCAGGCCATTTGTTAGGTTTCATTATTTCCCATAAAGGAATCGCTATTGACCCCCTCAAAGTCCAAGCCATCATAGACCTTCCTGCACCGCGCACGCTCCGGCAGCACCAGAGTTTACAGGGAAAATCTAATTTCCTCCATCGCTTCGTTCTTGATTATGCCACCACAGTTCATGGTTTCTTATGCCTGCTTTGTACTCACATACCCTTTGTTTGGGATGACCAGGTGCAAGCTGCATTCGAAGCCCTTAAAAAAGCTCTCAAGCAAGCCCCTTTGATCTCCCCTCTAGATTTCTCTCAGGACTTCATCCTTTACGTCTCGGCATTCGACCACCCCGTGTCAGGAGTCCTTGTCCAAGAAGATGTTGCTCGCTAGGAGCATGTCATTTATTATGTCAGCCAAACCTTGTCTGGACCACCCCTACATTACCCGTATGAAGAGAGGCTAGCCCTTGCCGTCGTCTTTTCCATACAAAAATTGCGACATTGCATTTTACTCAGTCATACCACAGTTGTCACCGACTCCACCCCATGGTCTATCTCTTGAACTGGCGACTTCTGCAAGGTCACGTTGCTAAATGGGAAATTACCCTCCAAACTATTGAAGCTGCCAAGAACCGCTCCAAGGCTGGTTATGACAAACATGTCCACCCACGAACTTTCCGTGAAGGAGACCTAGTCCTTGCCTATGACCAAGCCCATGACAAGACCGGTAAAGGGAAGTTTGAATCCATCTGGCAAGGCCCTTACATCGTGCATACCTACCTCGGACATGGGGCATATATTTTAACTGATTCAGAATGCCACCCTTTGCGCAACCCCCATAATGGGTTGTATCTTAAATGATTTTATCTTTAAACATACCCATGGCCCCATTGGTTCGTATTGTACAGTTTGCTTTCTTTTTGTTTTTCACTTTTTTATCGCAACCTTATATTCATCATTTTTGCATGATCACAGATGGACCATCTTCCACCTCATTACATTGGCTTCACTAATGGAGCAAGCCGCTGGTCTCCAAACCTGGCCTCTGCAGCATGGATCTTATATTCCCCTTCACATGAGTTGATTCACCTTGACGGAATGTGCATAGGCGCTACTACCAATAACCAGGCCGAGTATGATGCTGTGACCAGTCTCTTGACTGATGCCCTTCAGAAGGGTATACGTCACCTTCATGTGTTCCTTGAATCTGAGCTCAACAATTGCTACCAGGTGTGTGATCCTTGCCTCTTTAGACAGTTCCTGCGCACAAAACAGCTTAGCCGACAATTTGAATCCATCTCATTCACCCATGTCCCACGAGATTAGAATAGTGTCGCAGATCAAATGGCTAACAACATCCTTGATTGGCATATAAATCCCACCATGTAAACCATCCATCATGCATCATCATACCATATCATCACATCAAAAAACATATAAAAAACCCAAAAAGACTACATTTACAACAAGGGGCATCCACGTGCCTATCATCATACACCACTTGCATCCACATGCAATACACACATACAAGAAAGCACATGCGCATCCACGTGCGTACAATAATCATAACCGCAAAAAAGGCATTCATGTGCATATCTATATAAATAAACATCAATGTTATACACATGTCCTGAGTACCTCAGCACTCAGCTATACAAACAATATATATACATCGAAAAGCCTCCTCAAATACATGTCATAGCTACAAAAAACCCCTAGTGTCAATACACATCGGGGGGAGTCCTCCATACTCCCTAATGAGAGTCGTAACCTCCATCACTGCCTGTATCAGCTGCCTCTGAATCCTCACCCTGCTCCTCCTCTGGAAGCTCCTCATCTGCTGAGGGATCCTGTTCCCTACTCCTCTCTGCCAATACGGCCACCCAAATCGTAATAGATCGAAAGTCCTGTGGAGCCTCGAGGCATGCCTCGATCACACCCTAATCCAGGTGCCGCCACCCCTCATCAGTAGACAATCTAGGAGAACCCGTAGGGACTCCAAAGTCCCCTCAGCGTCCCGTTGACACACCTCCCCTCCGTCTGGCGGGGCTAGTATAGCCACATGCCCCCTGCGGTCTACGTATCCCCGTGGCGGCCTCAACCCAACATCTGCATCACATCTGAGAACATACATAGTCAGTAACAACATATACATCTATCAACCCTAACATACATAAAATCCGACATCGAACAATCAAACAAGTGGATACATACCATCTGACCCCCATGCCTTCCCTGGAGGTCATGGCGCCTCCAGATCTTGTGTGTAATCCATATCCCTGTATGGATAGTCGTCCAAAGTCAGCGACATATGTAACCACTGAAGGTAGAGCTCCTCTATGAAGTATCTCCCGACCTCTCCGCTACCATGCCGGTGCATCATCTGTCCCCACCGCACCATGCGCGGCTCCCTCAGCCCTCCTGCCCTAATCGGCACCCGTGGCCGCAATGTAGGTACCCGCTCCATAAAGAAGGAACAGAGGAAGGATCCATAGCAGAATCCCTTTCCAGATTCCTTCACCGAGGTTAGCTGCCACTGAACGCAGGTGAGGAACATCTGGCCCTACGAAAAGTATGTGCCATGCAACACTCGCTCCACTAACTGCATCTGGCCCCCCGACACCCATTCAGGCGCCTGAGACCCCAACACCCGAACCACACATGACGCAATCGCTTGCACTGCTGGCTCATGCAGGTCAATAATACGAAGTGCATTCCTATGCACTTCAGCATCCGGGACACAGTAGCGCTCCAACATCTCCTCTATGTCCACGTCCGCGGACACCCGTGGCTGTGTATCAGCCACCCTACCCAAACAGGGCAGTCCCGTCAAGAAGTAGACATCTTCCAGGGTGAGATCCACCCTCTCCCCCTGCACCATGAACGCATGTATCTCCGGGTCCCAAAACCCTACCAACCAGTTCAGCAATAGTCCCATTGAATGCATCATAGGTACCTGTGCAAACTTCAAAAGCCCGCATAACCCCAAAGTCGACCGCACATGCCGATCCTCCCAGATGAACTCCATCATGTCATCAGGGATCTCCCGCTCCCACCATAGCACAATCGGCATCCTGTAAATCACACAATGAAAACTCATTAGACCCTCATCAAATAAATAACCACTTCCCCCCCGGTATAACCCTAAAGCACGATCCAGATCGCGGCTTTAGGGCCCATGCCGCGATCTCAGATCGTGGCTCTCGGGATTTGAGTCATGATCGCAGATCACGGCTGTCAAGGCTGCAGTCGCGGTTGCGAACTACGGAGTCGCGATCTCGGACCGTGACTGTAGAGGCTGAACTTGCGATCCAGAATCACGTATTCAGCCTTAGAACTCACGATCCCAGATCGCGATTCCACCCCGAAACCCGCGATCCATGCCCTCGTGGACTGTACAAACTCCCCTGGGGACCCACCACCCGAACCCAACAAAAATTAAAGGTATGAGTTTAACGGAATACCTGCAACTCACGGATCGAAAATCGGCCGGTCGGATCGTCTAGAAACACCACCTATGCTCTAGTCCACTCTGATCTCCTGTCAAAGTCAACAGTCCAACTGACACTTGTCATGTTGGATCCGCTTACTATTTATAGCCCGTTGAATGTTTCTTGTTTCGGCCATTCTAGATTCATACGGAGTCCATTCTCCAAACCGTTTCCACCACTGGACTCAGCAAGATGAAACCGTCATCATGGTCGACTCGTTTTCTTAATTTTTCCCGCACCGTTTTTGAGCATTTTTTCTCGACACCTCTTGTCATCTCAGTTTGTGTGCCACATTGGCCATAGCCCATTTTTTATATATTTTATGTCGTCGAATTCATTTTTCCGCGCTCGTGATGATGCTTGAGATCATTTCTCGCTCTCACCCTCAGATTTTTCGGGTATTTTTTCCAAAACGCCCCCCGTCGCCTCAGTTCACGTGCCACCTCGGCCGTCATCCATTTTTGACACTTTTTGTGTCGCCAGATTCAGTTTTCCGAGCTCGTGATGATGCTTGAGATAATTTCTCGCTCTCACCAAGATCAATTTCAACATTGTGTCCCGACACCTTGCTGCCTCGGTTTGCGCACCACATCGACCGCCATCGGATTGTTACACATTTTTACATGAGCCATTCACTCCATTCATACTGCAATTACTTCGTTAGTTTTTCAGCATTCATCATCCCACAAGGAGGCCCACCAGTGTTCCCCCCCCACCCTCGTTCTTGGTTCTCATCGATGTCCCTTGATTGAACACTCTCCCCTTGCTTGGCCATTCGTTTTGTTCAGTATAATTTTATCCCTTTTTCAGGCTGGACAAGTCCTTTACGAAAAAGGCACTTAGGGAGTTTCTGTTAAGCTCTTTTCTGACTCCTAAAAGAATGAAAAGATCATTGAGAAATATTGCTTCCTTTCATGCTTGTTAAAGTACCTGAAAGGGCGTCTATCTGGTATAAGTTTTACCCTTTTCCGGACCTGGTAGACTAATTACGAAAAATGAATACTCTAGTCACACCGGCTAGAAGAATTCTTCATTGCATACTTTTATGCTTTTTCGGGCCTTGGAGACTAACACACGAAAAAGAACCCCCCTAGAGTCTTCTTATTGCTTTCAGACTCTCTAAAATTGAAAGCAACCACGAGCATGCACCGTCCTGGGCTCGTACAAATCCACACGACAGTACCATTCCATTATCTTAAAGTCTTCTTATCGCTTTCAGACTCCTTAACATTGAAAACAATCACGAGCATGAAATTTCTTGGGCTCGTATAAATCCACACGACAGTACTATTTTGAGCACACTTATTCCCACTCCTTAAACCATAAAGAAGTCCCCCCAGTTCATCTCAGCACCATGATCGATCATCTCGGCAACACCCCCAATAAGGTCGCCTTTGTTCAAAGTATTATGCAGTCTCCTGCCATCTTACACCAACTTGAGTATCACTCATCCTAGTGACCCTCCCTAATCCATTAAAGCTATGATCCCCTTTCCACCAGTCAGTTTCATATGCTTCCCGATCACCCCCGCCATCATACTCTAAACAAAGGAAGTTTGAGTCCACCCACTCGATTTGCCCAGTTATTCCCTACCCCCATAGTATGCCAGTCCTACCATCAGTACTCTCACACTTCGGTTCTCCACCTCGTGCTCCTATCAAGGAAACATCATTGCCTTGGTAGTTGCAGGCCTCCCTCTGTCGATGCAATCCCATATATTCCATAGGATAGACCCAGAGGTCCCTGCACCTTGGACTCATCACCATCTGTGGTGAGTGCCTCCAAACCATTTTGAGAGGAGTCATCAGTGCCTCTCCGAGTGGTTATTTCTCACATGCTTGACTTCAACACCTTGATCGCATCATTGAGAATCGTGCAGGGTATATATCCCTTCAGTTATTGGTTGAAGACCCTGGATTTCCCCTGACTCTAGCACATTGGTGAGTCACTTCGGAACACCTAGTTATATGTTCCCGTGGATGTCCGGGTTGCGTTGGCAATTGTATTCGGAAGCCATCCACTTATATGCTTCCTTGAGTACCCAGTTCAGCTCCAGTTCAGTGTACCATTGAGGGTATACCTCTCCGTCATTATGATCTTCCAGTTCATCAGTTCCTCTGGTACCATACTCATCACCACTATTGATATTCCAGTGTATCAGTTCTTCAGCTCAGACATGGTCAACCCGGCAGTATATCCCAGATTTGTGTCCCCTCTGGACCCTTATGATGTACACAGTGGTTCTCCATGTATCTTTCAGGTCCCCATTTTTGGGCCTCATTGTTATTTTTTATATATCTTGATACGAGCATGGGTATGCCCGCCTCGTCCATATATTGAGATTCTTCCTCATTCATTATTTTGAGGTCATGTATCTTTCAGGTCCCTCTTTTTGGACCTCATTGTTATTATTATAGATCTTGATACAAGCATGGGTATGCCCGCCTCGTCCATATGTTTAGATTATTCCTCATCCATTATTAAGGTCATGTACTTTCATTTTTTGCAGTTTGTTCGAGACCGTTGTTCTGGGCTCTAGTTCGTTTCTTCTCCTCTCCACATCCAAGGAAAACCATAAAAGACCTATGATGTCTATCAGTCATACAATGAGCTCCTGCCCTCACACATCAGGGGGCAATCTATTAACACCCAAAAAGTGCTCACTACCTCATCTCCCTCATTACATGACTCATTTGTCTATATTTCCTACCATATTTGCCTCCAAAACCTTAAAAAACCATTAAAAAGCCTCCAAAAGGCCAAAAACCTCCTTTTTTCCCCAAAATAATTTAAATTTCCTCCAAAAATAGCAAAAACCCTCTAAAAAGGGAATAAAAAGTATAAAAAAGAAGCAAAAACCCTATACAATTGACCTAAACCATATGATGCCAAAAACCATGGGTCAACACTCCACCACTAAAAAACCTATAAATAGGTGATGGAGGCTCCCCATTTCATATCCACAATCTTCCCTATCCGCACTCTGCCAAAATCACTCTTGAAACCCTAGCTTACCATTTGAGATAGTTTTTCCCATTTGAGTGCCCCTTTTGGCCCATTATTCAAACACCTTGGAGAAGGAGAAGGAACCCATTGGAGCACGGAAGCAGCCCTCTTGGACTACTGCAAGAGCTCCACCAACCTCAATATTTGAGGTAAATTTAATACAAAAGAAAATCTTTATCATCTTGTCATGTCTTTTTATTTCTCGTTGATGCACATGCTAGGTTAAATTGCATACTGTTTTACTGCTTTAATTTACTATTTATTGAACTGCTACTAAGGAGGCCCTTCTCCTTAGTAGGTGCTCATTTGCACAAGCTAGGGTGAAAACCCTAGCTACAATGCCTTCGAGATGTGCTTCCTTTCCGTGGGTCTAACTACAACGATCTTCTTGAGACACTTATAAATGTGAGGGTGGATAGAACCCGAAGATAGTGATAAACATAATCATGGATTTCTGCTATTAAATAGGGGTTAATGCGACCAACAGAACAGGATCTCTTCATTATGGAAAACGATCAGCAAAGCCAAAATGCATAGATAAACTTTCTTTTGAGGGTACATTTCTAGCTTCATGAGTTGTGAGATTTCTCAAGAGATCTATCTTCACGAAAGACCAAATTGCAGGGCTACAGGAAAATTCTATACAAAGGAAAGGGGAAAGGGAAAACTCAAATAATCAGAAAAAGAGAACAACTTGGCTGAAACAAATAGAAATCAAGATACTAAAGTAAAAAGTAAAAGAAAAAGAACAAAACCTTTATTTATGTACAAAGGCTCTCTTAGAGACCTTAAGCAAAATACTGTTTCAAAGCCAGGCCGTTGAGGGGAAGATTAACTTCCTCTCCCCGAAGGCTTCTTAACTTATACGTTGATAGGCCAAGCTTTTCAAAAATTTGGTAAGGGCCAACCTATAAGTGTTGAAATTTTGTATGCATTCCCTTACCATTGTGTTGATGATCCCATTTCAGAACTAAATCTCCTACTTTGAAACTTCTTTTTCCATATTTCTTCTTTTCAAACCATCTTTTGACTATGTCTTGATGATGATGGAATTGATCTTTGGCCTTTTGCCGTGACTCTTCGAGTTTTAGCAGGGTATCGATTCTTGATTGAAGAACTTAACTACTGGAACCTCAGGAGGCTTGGGACATATGAAAGGACGGGAGTAATACATTCGGGGGAAGGATGGCTTCCTTACCGTAAACCAAGGTAAATGGGGACGCACCTAAGGCATTCTTGGGGATAACCCTGTCTGCCCATAGAGCATTTGGAAGGGCTAGGTGCCAGCTTCTCTGATTTTCAATTACAGTTTTCTTAAGAATTTGGATGAGATTTTTATTGGTTGACTCAGCTAATCCATTTCACTAGGGATAGGAATTTGCTGAATAGTGCAGTTTGATCCCTTTCTCATAAACAAATTGATTGATATTAAAAGACAAAAAATAAGTTGCATTATCAAAGACTAGGGAAATTGGAACCCCAAACCTGGTTATGATGCTTTCTTCCAGGAATTTGATAACTGCATCTTCGTTGACTATGCGCAGTGGAATGGCTTTAGCCCATCTCATAAAATAATCAGTAGCTGTTAGGATGTACCGGTGCTGTAGTGAGGAATTCGGGTTTATCTCTCCGATAACATCTATGCCCCATTGCTCGAACGGTTCAGAAATGATAACCAGTTGCAACGGTCGCGCTGCTTTTGGCAATTTCTCGGCACTTCTTTGGCAAACATCACAATTCTTTGCATATGCATGAGCATCCCTGAAAAGAGTGGGCCAATAATACCTGGCTCTGAGAATTTTATGAGCTGTGGTATCCCATGAATAATGTCCCCCAGCAGGGCCATCGTGTAATTCTTCGACTGCCTTCCTTGCATCTTCTTTCTCCAAACATCTGAGGAAAATGCCATCATCAATGTAAACTACAACACACTGACCGCCCAGTCCTCGGAAGGCAATGTGCATGGCCCGCTGAAAAGTTGCTCTTGCATTTATCAAACCAAAACGCATCCTACGATAAGCAAAGGTACCCCACTTAGTACAAAAAGAGGTTTTGAGTCGGTCCTCTTCCGCTATGAGCACTTGATTATATCCAGAAAAACCATCTAGCAGCGAGAACAATTCTGATCCTAATACCATCTACAAAATATGCTCCATTGGGGGTACAGGATAATTGTCTTTATTGGAAGCCTTGTTCAAATTCCGAAAATCTACACACAGTGTGATTTCCCCTGACTTCTTTCGTACGGGTACTAAGCTAGCAACCCATTCAAAATGTCTGACTTTAAAAATGATCTTTGCATCTAGCAATTTCTTTAATTCCTTTTGAATTAGAGGCTCAAGAGTTGGATGCATTCTTCTTAGCTGCTGCTGAAAAGGTTTGACACCCTCTTTCATTTTTATTACATGCTGAATGATACAAGTATCATATGTTTTCAGATCGTCGTAATTCCATGCGAAGACATCCTTATACTGCTTGAAAAGTTTGATAAACTTTTCTCTTTCTCCCGGTGAGCAACACTTACTGAGATCAACATATTTCGGCTCTGCCTCTGTTCCCATATTAATCAATTCATGCGTCATAGAGGAGTTATGATTTTTAGCATTCACTGGTCTCTTGAACTTGCTCTGTAAATCAAACAAAACTTCGAGAGTCCTCACTTTTTTAGGCATAAAATTTCCTTTAACAGCGTGTTTTCTTTGAAGGTCTGAGTCATGCTTCTCTTCGTCTATTATGGCTTCATGGAAGGCATCTTCATTTGTCAAGAATCTGATGATCTGATCATCATCATCAAATACTTTGAGATTAGTAATGTTATCTGGAACAGATGGCCTGAAAATCAATTCAATAGAGCATTTATTATTTGTAGGAACTAATCTGGAAGCGGAAGTAGCCAATAAATCAGCTGTAGCCTTTTGCAATCTAGGAATGGAATTTATATTGAAAGCATCAAAACACAAAATCAAATTCCAAATCTCAGATTGGTAGCCTTTTAAATGAGGAGAAAGGCAGTGAATTGTATCTCTCACCTTCCTAACGACTATTTCAGAATCAGCAAAGACTTTCAAATATTTGACACTTAAAGCAATAGCCTTCTTTAACCCATGGACTAGAGCTTCGTACTCAACAGTATTGTTAGTACATTCAAATTCTAATCTACAAGATAAAAAGTGTTTATCCCTATTGGGGTCAATCAAAACACAACCGGCTCCTGACCCTTCTTGGGTTTTGGAGCCATCAAAGTAAAGAATCCAAAACACATTTTCTTCTTTAGCTAAACTAGCATCATTAACAACTACGTCAGTGACTAATTCTACTATGTTACAATCAATATCATCAGTTCGAGAAAACTGAAGGAGATCAGACTGTTCATCTGGATTATGGCTAGCATCTTGTGCTTGATAATTTCCTGGTTCAATCTCTAAGAAATAGTTTCCCAAAACTGAAGACGAGAAAGCAAGAGCTTCATTCTTTTCTTCCAACTGAGTTACATTTTGTTTCATCTTAGGTTCTCTCAGTATCTTGATTTGGTTTTTCCTATTCTGATAAGGCAGCCACAGATGAGACCAGTGTATAACAAAATAGCCATTCAGTTTCATAGACCAGTCCCTACTCAAAATCAAACCGTAAGCTTCTAGGATATCAACCACCATTATATCAATGAACTGACACACCCTAGGGTCTGCTGACAGCCTAATGAGAACATCTTTCATTTCCCCAATTACCTTAACAGCGGTCCTATCCAATTGTATAATTTGAGATGGACAAGGGATAGGCTTCCCATTAATCTTTCTGCAAATTGATAGAGGCATGACATTTGAACTGGCACTTGAATCTACCAAACAGTTATGAACATTGTGTTGATGTATATGTAACTTCGGAATGTATTTCACATATATGTATATTGTATTCCTATAGAGATGTTATTATTCCTCTATATGGAAGTGTCATAACTTATACTTGATGGGTTATTAGACCACCTTGTTTGCGGTCGGCCCTGTATAAGTCATGTGGGTCAAAGGGTTATTAGACCACCCTATTGGGGGTCGGCCCAGTCAGCATTATGTTATGTGGTTAAGTTCGAGCCTACATGAGTTAGGTAAAAAGGCAAGTCAAGTCAAGTATAAATAGAGTGCGGGAGGCACTCTATTTACTCACTCACTTCTCACACATGCACTCAAGGAGGAGTGGCACACTTATGGAGGAGGAGGTTCTGCTGCTAGGTTGTGTCTATCTCTTATGGTTGGTTGTATCATTGCTCTATCTATCTCTGAGGAAGTTATTGGGGTTTTTCACCTTTATGGTTTTCCCCAAGTAAATCTTTGTGTCTCTTATGTGCTTGCATTATTGTCTCCATGATTGACATGCTGTAGATATGCTGTACATGTTGTTCTCTTGGTTAAGATCCTAGATCAGATTGAAGTAAATTCTGAAAATTTAACATGGTATCAAAGCTAGCCTGAAAGAAGGCATGATATGGCATGTATGACACTTGTTGCACTTACGATGCTAGGGCTTGATATAGCAAAAACCAGTCATCGTAGCACTTTCACTATAAATCTGTTTTGGAAAAGTTTTCGGATCTGAAATTGTTACAGGACGAATATTAAATCTCCAGGTACCTTGTGTCCAAAGGAAAACCTCTAATTCATTGTACTTTGTGATTTATGATCTGTACAATATAGGGTTTCTGCCAATTCTAGATCTGAGTCAAAATAAGGTGACCTTGGGAAAAAGGTCATTACCTGGGCTAGGAAGCTCCAAATGCAATTTCGTAAAAAGTGACAGGTAGTACACAGACTGAACTATCTCAAGAAACGTTTTCAGAGGCCGAAGGTGAATCAGTGACACGTGGCACACCGTACAAGTTTGCTCTCCTGTATTATCCCATAAACAGGTCACGTTGCAACACTTGGCATAACTCTCTCTCAGGGAGTCCAATTGAGGTCAGACCTATTAGGATAGAAATATGACAGGGCAATCTATCTCAGGAAAATTTTTCAAAGGCCGAAGTTCAAAAAGTGACACGTGGCACGCCGTACAAGTTCGCACTCCTGTATTATCCCAAAACAGGTCACGTTGCGACATTTGGCATAACTCTCTCTCAGAAAATCCAATTGAGGTCAGACCTGTCAGGATGGAAAGCTAACAGGTCAGGCTATCTCGAGAAAAATTTTCAGAGCCTGTGGATCAAAAATTTCAGAGTTACACCAGAAACAATCAGGTACATATTTCTGTCAAAACATAATTATTTTTTGGTACCTTCATTCATGGATTCCGGAATTTAGGGCTTTGGAGAAAGTTGGAATTTTTGTAATCGGAGACCACGGCTGAATGCTACTCATAAAAATAAAAATTTAGAGACCAAGATCAGAATTTTTTGTTGGGCAGAAGGCCGGGCTTGATCAGACCCTAGTTCGGGACTTTGATCAGGAAAGTGGAAAATTAGGGCTTCTGTAAAAATAGGAATTTTTGAAATCTGTGACCATGGCTGGAAGCTCCTCAGAAAAATAGAAGCTTAGAGCTTTGGATCAAACCTTTTGATTGGGTATAAGAGTGGGCTTCATCAAACCCCAGTTCAGGGTCACGTCCAGTGAATCCGGAAGTTTCAAAGGCAAAATTAAGGAGTGAAACTTTGCAGTTTTCAAATTCTGAATATACCAGTTTGATCAGCTCATCAAAGCGCATATTTCTATCCTTTCGGAAGTTTGAAATTCAAAGTTTGAATTTTTGGGTTTCTCTGACAAACCCATATCTAGCTCCAGGTCCAGTTCTTGCAAATCAAGTGGATTGGGTTAATCCTAGAAGAAGATGGATTGGTCACCTGCATAAGTGAAGAAGTTCCTGTTTCAGAGGGAGATAAGGCTAAGGCCTTACATAAGAAGATTACAAGCGATCTCGATAGGTATGACTCATCGAGGTATGTTTCGATATTTTTCCATGATTAATTTTATGGTATGTTTGTCTTCATGTTATTACGATTAGTACAATTTTGATTTTAGATTTGTCGTATCACCTTAACAAAATTATGAATGCATGATAGAAAATATTCATTGATTAGGGTGTTGACACTTATGATTGTACTAATGCATTATGGTGTTGTATGAGGTTTTTGTTGTCTACTAACATGAAAGGTACACCAAGAAAGACAAATCATGTTCTGGTCCAAGAACATATGATCATGATAACATGAGGACAAAGATTCATCCATTGTCATGGATCTCATCGAAGATCCATTTACGAGGTATGTATAACTTGGTTTTGTAATGGTTAACCTATGAGATATACAGGTTACTAGCACAAGTCATTGAAGAAGAACAAGAAGACATCATGTGAGTATGTTAGACATAACTAACTAGCATGCTAATCCAGGTATGTTTTTCCTATATCAAGACAGAATCCTACCTTGGGTTAGGATCTTATACTGTTGTTGATAATGATTATTCATGAAGTCATAGGTTTGAATAATCACAGGTTTTATGCATATTATATCTCTTATCTTGATTAATGATTCAACTAACCCGAAGAGTCATAGGTTTGAGTAATTACAGGTTTAGACATATTATGTTTCTTATGATTTGACTAACCATAAGAATCCTACATAAACCTTGAATGCTAATGCTTATTATTTTTTATTTGAAAAGATCATGACTATACATGCTTGAGATTATTGTGTTTTAATAGTATACTAATGAATGAATGATTTTATATGAGTTCACAAGGATATCACAATAATGATACTAATAAGCATGCATAGGGACCAAGGATGAATATGAGTTCAAGAACAGGTAATTCAGGAAGCAAAGATCAAGAGGGAGTACACTCCAGTGGTTTATGCAAGAATGCAGAGGGAGTTGACCATCTCTCTACACTCCACAACAGAAAGGTGTAGAAGAAGCTACTTCATATTAGGACTCCAGCATCTCCTGCAAGGAAGTGAAGACTCAGAGGGAGTCCACCCAATGAACAAACAAAGATAAGTATTTTAATTTCTTGCATATTTGTCTGTTTAAATAAAATTGTTCAATGATGTATATGCTCATGTTCCTAGACTTAGGATATGTATTGTGCATATTAGAATAGTTGCATTGATGAACAATATACTACTAATATACATGGGTAAGTGGCCTATGGAACTGTACAACATTCCATTGCTACTTATCTAGAATGAAACCTCTTTGCTGACATGTTGGGAGTTGTACACACTCTTAACAATGTTCTGGTAGAGATTGGAAGGCATCTAGAAAGTTATGGGATATGGATAAATGTTGTATTGAAGCATTGGCTAAGATAATTGCATGACTGTATGACATATTTATTTATGTATAAGAATTTGTTCTGAAAACTATGAGATGTTTTCTAATCATGCAATTTAACTTGTTGTGTAGGAAAGATCATATGCCATCACCTACAAAAGAAGAACTACAACATTTGTTCAGCAACAAAAATTATCTATTGAAGATATTGAAGTTCCCAGGATACGGGAAGAATGCCATGATCCGTCGATCATGAAGAACAATGTTTGGGATGCGGTCCCAAGAGCTGAAGGGAAGTCTGTTGTGACTTCCAAATGGAACTATCAGATCAAGCATGTTGCAGATGGCAGAATAGAGAAATATAAAAGTGATGAAATAGAAGATACACCAGATGGATTCAAGACAACTTCCTTGAATGGTGTAGTTGAAGAAGAAGTGTATGTGGAGCAGCCACTTGGTTCTGAGACACATGATAGGAAATCATATATGTGCAGAACTTGGTATGGTGAAGATAGATTGATTGCCGACACGCAGCGGAAGCTTACTACCGAGTTCGAGATGAAGAACTTGGGGATGATGCACTATTTGTTTTTTTGGCATGGAGGTGTGGCAGAGTGCAGATGAAATATTCCTTGGACAAGGGAAGTATGTAGTAGAGATCCTGAAGAGGTTCGGGATGATGGATTGCAAGGCCATGGCCACACCTATGGCATCGAATCTGAAGCTTCTATGTGATGCTTCATCTGAGCCGGTTGATGTCTCTATGTATTGTCAGATGATTGGCTCCTTGATGTACCTGACGAACACGAGACCAGATATTTGCTTTGCTGTGAACACATTGAGCCAGTTCCTGACGGATCCGAGGAGTGTTCACCTGGTTGCTGTAAAGCATGTTCTGAGGTACCTGAAGGGTACAGTGGATTATGGGCTCAAGTATGAAGCGAATCAAAAGTTTAACCTACAGGGTTATGTTGATTCAGATTGGGCTGGCAGTGCTGCAGATAGGAAGAGCACATCTGGGTGCTGCTTCAGTATGGGATCAGGTGTGATCTCTTGGGTTTAGCAGGAAGCAGTCCTGCGTAGCACTGAGTACAGCTGAGGCAAAGTATGTTGCAGCCTGTTCAGCTAGTTGTGAAGCAGTATGGCTACGGAAGCTACTGTCTGAGTTATTTGATCTCCCGTTGGATGCTACTGGTATCTCCTATGATAACCAGAGTTGTGTGAAGCTGTCCGAGAACCCAGTGTTTCATGACAGGTTGAAACACATAGAGATCAAATATCACTATATCAGGGATATGGTACAGAGAGGAGCTGTGAAGCTCCTGTATGTTGCGACAGACGAGCAGATTGCAGATGTGCTGACGAAGCCACTAGCCAGGGTGAAGTTCGAGTACTTCAGAGAGAGGCTTGGCATGCTTCAGATCAAGGATACTTCGAGGAAGAAGTGATGGACACATTTGCTGAAGCCATTCCAAGCATGTTGGAAGGGGGATCCTTCACATGGCTATGGATGTAAGCGCTGGATGATGAGCATCATGATGATGTTCTGGTTTCTACTTGGATATGATCAGTTGGATCATGTGTATGTATTTTGTATACGCATCATGTTGGATGCTGGTGGATACATTGTGTGGATCATGTATCTTTGTATGATCAGGTAGATCATGTATGTTGATGGATACATTGTGTGGATCATGTATCTTTGTATGATCAGGTAGATCATGTATGTTGATGGATACATTGTGTGTATCATGTATCTTTGTATGATCAAGTAGATCATGTATGTTGATGGATACATTGTGTGGATCATGTATCTTTGTATGATCAGGTAGATCATGTATGCTGATGGATACATTGTGTGGATCATGTATCTATGTATGTATCAGGTGGATACTTGGTGTGCATCAGATGGATGCATTGTATGATCAGGATGATCATAGATGACGAGCTTCAGGATGTTGCTCTAGATGACATGCAGCAGGACGTTGCAGTGATGATGATCAGGATGATCATGGATACATCAGGATGATGTATGGTGAGTATCAGGTTGATACTCTATGGTCGTGGATCAGGTTGTGCAGATGAGCATGTAATCCGGTGCCCTGGGAGATTTGCAGATGGTCTTTCAAGGTTTTGCCTATGGCATGTAAGTCGGTGCCCTGGGACATCTGGCAAATGCTCTTTCAAGGTTTTGCACTGGGAGGACATGTAATTCGATGCCCTGGGAGATCTGCAGATAGTATTTCAAGGTTTTGCCTATGGCATGTAATTCGGTGCCCTAGGATATCTGGCAGATGCTCTTGCGAGGTTTTGTCCTATGGCATGTAATTTGCTCCTGGGAGATCTGGACAGGATGAAAAAGGCCTCAGATGCTTCAGCCAGGTTTTTCCATGACCACATGTAATTTGTGCCCTGGGAGATTTCAGGTCGGAGTTGTGTACCCGTAACATCCTGAGATGCTCTTGCTAGGTTTTGTGGTGACCACATGTAATTTGTGCCCTGGGAGATCCTTCAGGTTGGAGTTGTGTACCCGTAACATCCTGGGATGCTCTTTCGAGGTTTTGTGGTGGGGTCACATGTAATAGCGCCCTGGGAGATCCTACAGGTCGGAGTTGTGTACCCGTAACATCCTGGGATGCTCTTTCGAGGTTTTGTGATGCACGTAATAAGTCCTGAGGATTCCACAGTATGGCCAGTGATGATGAAGACCTGCAGGTGGTGGGCCTACATCCAGTATGAAAAAGGACTGGCTCTGTAGAACTTCCTATGACGAGTAGATTCAGAGATTGATTGAGATAGCAACAGCAGTGACGATGATGATGACTCGATGACGATTATCCAGTGACGATGATCCAGAGAAGATGACTTGTGCTAGAAGAACTGTGCTGAGAAATACCTTCCTAGTTAAGAGGGAGTGTTGATGTATATGTAACTTCAGAATGTATTTCACATATATGTATATTGTATTCCTATAGAGATGTTATTATTCCTCTATACGGAAGTGTCATAACTTATACTTGATGGGTTATTAGACCACCTTGTTTGGGGTCGGCCCTGTATAAGTCATGTGGGTCAAAGGGTTATTAGACCACCCTATTGGGGGTCGGCCATGTGGGTCAAAGGGTTATTAGACCACCCTATTGGGGGTCGTCCCAGTCAGCATTATGTTATGTGGTTAAGTTCGAGCCTACATGAGTTAGGTAAAAAGGCAAGTCAAGTCAAGTATAAATAGAGTGCGGGAGGCACTCTATTTACTCACTCACTTCTCACACATGCACTCAAGGAGGAGTGGCGCACTTATGGACAAGGAGGTTCTGCTGCTAGGTTGTGTCTATCTCTTATGGTTGGTTGTATCATTGCTCTATCTATCTCTGAGGATGTTATTGGGGTTTTTCACCTTTATGGTTTTCCCCAAGTAAATCTTTGTGTCTCTTGTGTGCTTGCATTATTGTCTCCATGATTGATATGCTGTAGATATGCTGTACATGTTGTTCTCTCAGTTAAGATCCTAGATCAGATTGAAGTAAATTCTGAAAATTTAACACATTGTGGTTGAAGATTTCAAAAGTTAGGAGGAAAGGTAGAGTTTGTGATATGGATTTTCCTCCAATGCTGGCTTCATTTATCTCAGGGTCATCTTCTATGTTTTCAGACGAAGGACTAGCTTGTGGGTCAAAAATCTCTAGCAACTTTTGTCTTTGCTAGGGAAAACTACAAATGTCAAATATGGAAATGTTGGCTTTAGTCTTCTTAATGTCTTCAATTATATCGTAACCCATATCACATACCTTAGAAATCTTGGGCTGAGTTTCTGTTTTGTTTGGAGTAATATTTGGTTGTTTGGCTTTTTCAGCAATTGATTCTTTTATAGGTGTCAAAATTACCTTGGGCTACTGTGGGATAGCCTTGGGCTGCTGTGGGATAACTGTTATATACCGCCTTGGCAATTCCCTTGAGGATTTCACTTTAGGAATATCTAAAGTTTGATCAGGTAAGGGGCATTTACTTCTAATGGAAACATTTATGGATGCTGCTTGAGACTCATCATCAAGCTCTTCAAGAGAATATTCTTGAGTTGGTGCCCAATCCTAGAGAACCATGGTGGTGTCTAGGGAGGTTTCCTCCTGATCAGAAACTTGTTCCTCTTGAGGATCCTTTTGTTCCGATAATTGTGCATCGAGCATTTGATTCATCACTAAACTCATTGAATTAATCCACTACGGACAACTTTTTTCAGAATGTTGTTCTTGATGGAAAGTACAGAAATGATCCATACCTACTTCATTTAAATTTAAAAAAACAGAATTTATTACGGGCGGAGTTGGCTGTCCATTTTCTTCTCTTTTCTTATAATAAGGCTTGAACGACTGCCTAGAGGTACTCGTTGCTTTATCCTTTTCTAAATCCACAATTTTGTTTGAAATATTTTGCATCATTTTGACAATGTTTTCCATATCAGTTGATGGCTCTTCCTTGTTTTTGGTTAAAAGAAAAGGTTTCTTCGTAGGCTGCTTTGCTTCTAAATCTAGAACATGCTTGGCAATGCTGTCCACTTCTTCTTCTACCTTCTTTGCTTCTTCAAAGTTTTCTATTAAGGTAGTTTTCTTTGCTCTTTTAACAAACATGGCTATCAGAGAGTCAAGAGCTGTTGTATAGTACTCAACTAATGATTCCTCAGCAGGCCTTGCAGCGTCACTAAAATTATTCAGCAGGGTAGTGAATCTTTGGTTAAACTCTTGGACTTTCTCCTTCTTCTCCATTCTCGTGGACAACAATTCTTTCATTAGGGTAGCTATTGTTTTCTGGTTTCCATATTTCTTTAAAAAACATTTTTCGAAGTCTTCCCAATCGGATATTGAACTAGCTTGAAGGCTAAAATACCAGGAAGAAACTTTAGGTTCAAATGTGTAGGGAAACAATTGGCAAACCACATCTTTGTGTTCTACATTTAAAAGATTCAAGGCTAGATAAAAACTCTTAAGATGATCTTCTGCAGTGATCCCTTTACCCGGGTCATATTTAGGTAAAACTTTCTCAGGGTTCTTAGGCAGATTATGGAAAGGACCTGCCAGATTCAAAGCTCCTGCTTCTCTCTAAGCCATGATTCTCGGAGTATGCGGTGGAGAGCTACGTGGAATATGAGGTGGAGAATTTTGTGGAGTATGCAACTCTGGAGGAGTTTCAAATCCAATTTATCCCAATTGCTCAGTAATTTCTTCTAACGATAGATCCACCAGATCTTCTAAGTTTTGAACCAATACAGCGTCTCTGGTATACTGTGGTTCTCTCTTAGGAGCTGCTCATCTGGGAAGTAACGAGACTGCGTTGAAACCACCGAGTTTCCTAACATAAGCGCGGGTATGCCTTCTTAAATCTGCTATTTGAGCAAAAGGAACAGCATACAGTGTTTCTTGCTGTTCACCTTCAAGATTTGGATTTTCTTGATTTATGGATTCCAGATCTAAATCTTCTGGAACGGCTGTTTCAAATGGGTCTTTAATGGGATTTTTGCTAATGAAGGGATCTCTTCTGCCATCCATTCATTGGTGGCCCTCCTTATAGTGCCAAAAACTGTTGATGCCCCGAAAATCGCAGCATCTATCAGCAAGGGATTCTCTCTGGTAGGCAATCCCAATTAGATCACTCACAGTTTGGTGTGGGGAATCCGTCCGGTTAACGGTTCCGACTACCGTGTAAGATTTAAATATTTGTTGTGTTCTTTACCGGTTGCGGCCCGATCCACCATTTATGTGTTTTAAATTTATGTATGAGATGCAAGTGCTGTAAACTAATTTAATCTAAATGCAAAAGTGAAACAAATCCTAATCTAAAACTGTGAGAAGCAAATCTATTCTATCCTCGCGTGGAGCCAAAATAAGAGAATGAGCAGCGTACTGTAGATACACATAAAGATCTCGCAGATAGCTGTTTGAACCATTTTAAATGTGAATTACAACAGAAAGAGAGATACATTCAAGATAGCTCAAATGAATTAAAACGATTTAACCACTCATAGTACACAGCATAGTACACAGAAAATGAGAAACATTCACAGCAATGGAGTAATCCACAATGAGTTAGAATGATCTCACAATAAACCAGTGGTAAGAGAGTCGAAATAGTTCCACATCCCTTTACATAGATCCCAAGCAAATGTCGTGCAGGCTTTCAATAGACAAAAAACAAACTCCTGTATCTTTATATCTGGAAAATAGTTCCCATACATAACGCAGTCTTTTTTCTTTGCCTATCAAAAGTCCTTTCATTCTCTTATGTTTGTCTATTTATAGATTTACAATGCTTTCCTTTTCCCAAAACCTAAACTTAAACCTAGGAGGGAACATAATTTTTTTCTTCTAGTGATCAATAAGACAAAACCCAGAACGCAGTTGTCTTTTACAAAATTAGAACAAAATAGAAATAAAGTTCCCTTTTCTTTATTACAAAAAGACAAATAACAGCTGTCTTTTTACAAAATATGTAACCAAAATAAATTCCAACTGTGCTTGTCCATTTATTTCATTTAAAACCAACTAAGGACCGGATGCATCAATAGCTTTTGCTGACTTTTCAACTTCTGCTAGTCCGTCGATTTCAGCTTGGATGTTCGCTTGTGCCAGCTCTACGACTCCCGATGGTTCCTCTACTTTGGCTTGCGTGGGTGGCTCGACTGACTGGATATAACCGGCCCAATTTCCACTTTCTTAAACGATCTACCAATAATAGCCTTCTCCCTTTCATGAAAATAAATAGAATCCAGGTTGGCCACTTGGCACTGTTGCTTGGGGTTGTACGGGGTTAGTGCTAATTCATCAGTAGGAACAACTCCAATATCGGCTATCCTTGGTGGGTCTTTGTTTGGCAGATCTAATTCCACGGGTCGTAGATCAGATGGACCTTGTTATTTTTCCTTTCTGACTTCTTCTTCTGCTTGCAGCCTTGCCACCCCTGCCAATTCGGTTGCCTCCTTTTCTACCTGCAGTCTTGCTAATTTTTCCTCTGATTCTGACACCACGAGCTTAGCTTTACACCGGGCGGATTTCCTAGGCATGTCAAAACCTGCAACGAGCAAGGTAGCACAAATAAGGGATCCGGTGAATTTCAAAAAACAACTATTAAATACGATACCCCCTCCCAAACATGTTGTTGCACATGAAGTTGAAGGTTTAAAAAACAATTAGCAGCATATTCATGGAAATAACTAGAATGTGCGTTTTCACAAAACTGAGAGTTCATTGAAAAAATTGCAATGCAAACATTATTTCACTGTCGTTAGTTAATGAAAGCAAACGTATGGCTATGTGAAATACTAATGATGCGGGCCAAAGAGAAATCCTTCAATATGTCCAAGGGAGTTTGGTGAGCTATTTTCTCCCAACGCAATGGTGAAATGATCTCCCAAATCCCGTTCAATGCGTTTGTATAGGGGAAGCATTAATGTCTTCATGGAAAATAGGCTAGCGAGTTGGTGAGCACGGGGCTCAAGCCGAATGGCACTTAACTCCACATAGGGTGATATTAAGGGCTTCACCAATTTCATATCTGTGCATGTCCCCAAAAAGATCAGAAGCACTATAGCGGCGATCGCAATGCTAAGCTTCTGCGCAAATAGCGGTGATTTTGTGCCAAAACTCCGCGGTGATGGGTTGTACCGGAGATAAAGCTCCGTCGGGGTTTATGGGGCTAGAAATGGTGCAACACGCAGCGTGCTTAAACTTAAAACCGCGACCCGGAAGCTACATCGAACAGCGAGGCGCAGTGATGGAATTGGCGCTTTTAGGGATAATTATTTCGCATCGACGGGGTTTTAGACATAACGCTTGCGCCTATAAAAAAAAATGCACTAATTTGGACCAAACCAAAAGAAGCAAAAGAGCTTTCAAGTCGGCATATTTAGAGTTAAATTCTGCGCCATGGCCGGCTGGGCTAAGGATAAAGCTTGCACCTAAAAGGCGTCCAAAATAGATCTACAACCCGTGCCAATGTCGACAGAATTAGTCTTAGTACTTGCGCCACGAGAGGCCAATTTAGGATTTAATATTGCACCGCAGGAAGCCATAATAGACCTTGGAAACCTGCCCAAAAGCTCACACATCAAAGTTGACTCAAGCGTCGAAAGCAAAAAAAATAGAGTTAAAATTTGTGCCGAAGAGGCAGAGTTAGGTTTGTGATTTGTGTCGAAGATGGCAGTCTTATGATTGAAACTTGCACCGAAGGCGGGAGATTTATGGTTAAAACTTGCGCTGAATGCGGAAGGTGACTTTGCCTTAGAAATTTTTTTAGAAAACTTCTTTGGGAAACAAGTGTTAAAGTTTTGCCAAGTTAGAGCAGGATAAGCTTCAAAAGAAAGAGAAAGAAAAATCAATACAAAAGTGTAGGAGGAGGGGCCCCAATATTTTTCAAAATTTTTGGGGGATGTTGCAGCAACAACAAGACTCTTGTTGCACAACACCATCTGCATATCAACCCTCCAATCAAGATAATTGAACGGTGTCAGGATCCTTGGAGACAAAAGAACATTCGAATTCTCCATATAAAACTATTGGAGCGAATACAAACTGAAACTGCTTCTACTACTACACTGAAAAACCTTCAAAAAAATGCAAAAAACTCTCAATTTTGGAGATAAAATTCTATTGAGCATTGCTTTAGGAAAATAGGCACTTTTATCTGGATCCTTCACACCTGGCTAGACCTCAAAGCATTTCTCCAATGAATTCAATGCAATGGAACCAGGATTTGATGTGGAAATCCAGAGGCTTCTGGTGCACTTCTAAAAGAATCTACTCAACCTATGCTCTCTGAGATCTGATACTATGTGAAATTCTGGATCGCAACAGATCATAGAGTTGAGAATACCTCACAGTGAAAAGAATGAGCATAAAAGATGAATTATAATGAAATGAGCAGTAAATTAATCATGCATTGGAACTTGATAGAAACAAAAATGTGTGTTATTATCCATTAATCAGTATAGTGAGCATATATGTTACAATGGAGATAATTCGATTATCCTAGGAGAATTTGAATTCTTGTTAGTCTAGAATAGGAATTGTCACCACTGGAGTGATATAGAAGTCCCAAACTCAACTCAACTCAACCAAAACTCAGTTAACTAAATCTATTGTCAGTTAACTGACCAAGAATGGTACATTAGTGATTTTTCCATGCAAATTAGGTGAAAAAAGGCGCATTAGATCACAATCAGTTGTGATCGGAGGATCACAATCAGTTGTGATCGGAGCTAAAAACCCCAGTATAGTTCAGGGACTCAAGTGGACTGAACTAGAACATAGAGTTAGCTCCTAAAATGTAGGGAACTCATTCTAGTGGGCCTAAAATCATGCATACAGGGTGCATTAGGTGGCTAATGGGTCCTAGATGACATATGCACACCACTAGGGGGAAAATAACATCATCAACTACGAGGTAAAGGTAAATAATGCTAAGTAGGACAAGGATGGAGTATTAATTATCCTAACAGGTATGAGTTTTGGACAATGAAGACTGCATTTGGTAGTATAAAATGAAAAAAATTCTACGAAGTAAAGTTTCAAGAACAATTTTTAAACAGGAAAGAGACACTAGGAAAACATGCTTCCAATCTAAGCATGAGAAATGCTTGCCATTTTTTTCATAAAGATGTCTATTCTCCCATTTCCTAGAATTTCATTTAAATGCTTATATAAAAATGGTGTGCTCATAGAAATTTCTCATTTTCTATCCCTTAAAAAAAGATGTTTAGGTCACTTATTTTCATTATTTAGCTTTTGCACCAATGTTGCATATATCTCTATATTATCTGGATATTTTTTTATTTCTTCCATGTCCTTCAAGTTATTGATTTGTAGATGGCTTTCCTAATTATACAAATTCCTCCATGTCCATCCCTAATGCACTAGTCAACCCCTTTCTCTTTTCCTAAACCTCTACCTTGGGAACAACGGGCTTCATTCATGGCTCTTAAACGAGTGCTGAGTGAGGATGTATGTGGTGCTCATAGTAGTATTGTATTTTTCCATGCAACCCTAAGAGGAAATATCCTTATTGGATATCGCTTTTGAAATATATAAGGGGAGGAAAGTGGCCTTGAATGTCTTGGAATCTATTATTCGAGGCCAAACAAAAGTACAATCCAATGGCATGTAAAACTAGATTTTACCTACATGGGCATTGAGAAATGGCCACATAATCCTCATTCTCTATATAACAATGATTAATATATCATACTAATTCCCAAACACAACATTGGTGGAATCCATGTAGCATGTAGCAGGTATCCTTATGTGATTTCTACAAGTCATACTATAATGTTATGATAGTGTGGACATTTGTGGGGGTGAACTCATAGTCATGAGGGTGTTCCCACTTCCACATTGAAAAACTTTAGATACCCAAATATGATGTAAATGGCTCAATCATGGGAATCCATGCAATCATACAACATTATTTTCATGAGGAACTAGCACCAGTTGAAATTCACCCTATGCACACATAATTCCACTACATAAATAGCATCTAAGATGCACTTGCCTTTGATTTAGTTTCTCATCATGCAACATGCTATCGGTTTATAAGAAAAAACGAGCCTAGTCCTAATTGATAGGCATGATTTTAGCACCATGAACACCCTTGTAAGTCCCATACATCAAGTAGAGATTGGGATTTCCTTTTCCCTATAGTGTTTCCTTCCTCCCTGGAAAGAATTGTTGACGTCTTCACCCTCCATGGGTACACTTGTCAACTAGTGGATATATTGAACATGAATAAGGTATTGTTTATCCAACTATAATGAATTTTAATGCACTTGGATGATGATGAACTTGGTGCACTTCATCACCTCACTCATGGTGCCAAAAATTGGAAGGTCTAATAGAACTGTCAAGGTGGAGTCTCACAAGGAATCATATGCTAACTTCTAGACAATAGTTATTTATCTTGATTGTAGTATTATATGGTCCATGTAAACCTCAAGATTCATGTCTAAGAAGAGGTACCTGTCCTTGAAATCATGGTCTATTAGTCGGATTTATGTCATGTTTCCTTACAAATCCACCAAGAATGCAACACGTGGGTTGACAAATGAATGTATGAGCTTTTGATTATATTGATTGTGGAGTATGTTGACTATGTATCTATACAAAGTAATTGTTTTCATAATTGAAGCAACATTCTGTTGATGGGTCCTTGTCTTCTCATCAAATCAATTTTGA
Source organism: Larix kaempferi (assembly GCA_027924585.1). NCBI lineage: Eukaryota > Viridiplantae > Streptophyta > Pinopsida > Pinales > Pinaceae > Larix > Larix kaempferi. Next base: position 4,751,442 of record BSBM01000278.1, on the reverse strand, counting down.
AATGTATAAGACTACATATTGAAATCGTGGAAGTCTATAGCTATTTGAACAAAGTATTGAAAGAACTCCTTAGTGATAAAAAATCCTATAGAGGGTACTCATGAATGTGACATGTTGAATCCACTGTATCTAGCATCCCGTAGGATACAAGTCCAAGTGTTCCAATCTTTGGAAGTAACAATGACCTATTGAAGGATATATAGAAAAGGTTAAGAATGCCCTTGCGAATGTAGTCACCCTCTATGTGATTGAGTTTTCCTTGATAAGTTGGTGGTTATTCTGATTTGGTTTTCTGGTCAATGAGAAAAGGGTTAGTTGAAGGATATTTTCTTGACATATGAGGATTTGGGAACATTTATGCCTATTTCTATATATTGGGTTTACTATGGTCTCTATTACTTGTTCTACCCTCTTGATGGATACAAAATTCATACTCTCAAGGAAGAGAATTTGAACAATATGGTGTTTCAAACTACTATCATCAATTTGGTGGAGGATCGATTTTCAATTTGGGGCACAAATTCCAAGGTTGGCATGTTTTCCAAGCAATTATATAATCAAAAGAAGTGTTGTTTATACAATAGATTCTAGTGGAGTCGTACTACTGGTTTTGACTACACTAAAAAGAACAGAAAGTGGCTTGTGTTTCAAGGTAGCTTCATGGAAACTATGATGAGGTTGTGATGTTGAAGAGGTTTCACATAAATATCAAGGGAAAAATTGTTGCAACTATGTCTATATTGGCTTTTACAATCTGGACATCCTGTCGAGCACATTTCTCTAGGAAGCCTGTGAACAGTTTTTGAGGTGATACTTTGGATCAAATTTCAAGAATTATTTTTTCCTGTATTGTTGATTTTATGACTGTATTCAGCCGCTGATGTAATTTCTTGAGATTCAATACTGCTTCATAATAAAATCCTCTTGATTGGTTTTCCCCTTTTGGGGTTTTTCCAAGGTCTAGTTGACCAAAATTCATGTGTTACTGTGTTATTACAATTTATTGTTTTAAGTGTTTATCTGTCGCAAAATGTACTTTACCGAAAGTATATCAACTTACAGTCATGAATATTAAATGCTTGATAAATGTGCTCATTTATTATTTACTGTTGAGGTTGATATCAGAGGTTTGTAAAGTGTTTGACAAAATATCTCAGTGACTATGCATTTACAGTGCATAAAATTTTGTCATTTTTCTTCAAGCAAAGTATGTGATCTTGTGGCAGACCACACATAAAAATAGGTAGATGGATATTAACATCATATTTTACATTTATAAGGAAACAATCAAGAAAATCATTGAGAACACACCATGCATTCAACCATAGGTGGTTGAAGCGTATAAGGGAATTACATGGTTCAAATATGGGATGTACCACATGTATGTGCAAGCAAAAAGGGATCTAGTGAAGCAGTGGTTGCTGACACACTTTAGGATGATAGAGAAAGATGTAAATGCTATTATCAGTGATTGGGACGTAGAGTGGAGAGTCCATGTACCAGAAGAAGAACAAGAAGGACAAGAAGGACAAGAAGGACAAGATGAACAAGAGCAACAAGAAAAAGAAGAATAAGAAGAGAAAGAAGAGAAAATAAATGGTGCAGGAGACACTGAACAAGAAAAAGAACAAACATGGGAAAAAAAAGAAAGGAACGGGACAAGGCAGGCCCATCACAACAAAGAAGAAAAGGAAAGAAACAAAGGAGAAAGTCATCCAAGCATTGAAAAAATATGACTTGGAAAATATTGGTGACCAATTTAAGGAAGTAATAGAGGAAGCATTAGATCGAGTTACACAAAAGTAGGAGGAAATGCATTCAATGATGTAGGATTAGTTAACCTCGTTGTGAACTCGCTGATGGGGGCCTTTTGGAGCAATTGTTTTGGAACGGTTTGGAGAACTACATGAAGCAAGTGGACCGAGAGATGGGCATGAAAGGAACAACACGCGCAAAAATAAAAAGTTAGTTAGGCATTGGTTGTCCATTTGTAACGGGATAAGTCCATTTTGAAATGTATAAATATGTCAAGGGTTTTGGGTATAAGTTTTGGTGTATTTTTTGGAGAGTTTTTGTCATGCTTAAGGAGAACATTGTAATGTCTTGGGGTATTTTGGGTTAAGACAAATATTTTATTTGTAATGCACAAGTGTTGTAAGAACTGTTTAGATGAGAATAAAGAAGCATTGATGTGTTGTGGATCCAATGGTCTAGCTATAGTATTATTATTATGATTATGTTTTGCATATAATGTTTAATTCCATAGATATGTTCTCAGTTTACATGCATATGTCATAATGAATGAGTAGAATAATTCTGTTATAAGCATGATATATGTGTCTATACATATTGTTGATTAAGTAAGAACGGTGGGATCTGCCTCTCATCCCTTCATCATTCCAGAAACTTTGTTCATGTAGTTCCCATAGATTCCTTGGGTGAGACTGCATCTACTTGCAAGTGATGTCGGTGATCCCGAAAGGGATGGTATCTAGGGGTTTGTTGGTGAATCAGTGTTACAAACTCAGTCTTCCCTCTGTGCATCAACACTCAAGTTGAAGGTCCCACTTCTCCCCCATATCTTCCAAAGGTTAAGGGGTCTTGGTGTTTTCCATCCTTGAACCCTCAACTACCTTTGGAGGCACTTCCATGCCTATTTGACCAATATATTTATCCCCAACTAGATGGTCTTCCACTTCCTTAGGTATAATAGATTTAATCCCTTTATCTTTACCCTAAATCTCATTATCCTTCTTCTTCCATATTTTTGTAGAAAACTTTAGGCTCTATTCACTAGCCATATGTCCATAAGAGTGACATCTTACAAACTTAAACATGATTTCCTCTGCTAGGGTCCTCCATCAAGCCCATTAGAATAATGATGCAAGCAATAGAGTAATTATTTGAGGATTGAGAGATAATATGACCCAAGGGGGGCATATATGGGAGTAAATGTATATGATATGACCCCAAGGGGGCCATATGTGGGGGTAAATGTATATATAATTTAGGGTCAAGTTAATAAAGGGATAACGTGTGTAATGAGTTGTAATATCTACACTCATGTACATTGTGTGTACTTTGATTTATTACAATATCTTAATAATTTGGTAAATAACATAAGATCTTATCTACCTACATTGAAGTATTGATTTTATTTCCTATATCCTCAAAAAATTCCATCGACCAAAAATCCAAGAGAAAATTTGGTAGTTTCACCCATATTGGTTTGATAAGAAACCTCCGCATGTAAGGATCAAAACATAGACTCCACTTCCTTAGCATCAAAGGTGAATTTCCCCACATCGAACTCTTGCTCAATATCTTCTAAGCGCCCACTATGATATGAATATAAATGCAAGCCATCCATGAACCAACACATGAAACTATGGGAGCTATCCAACAATGAAAACAACTCCAACATCATCCAATGCTTTAATGATTTCTCTGTCATTTGGTGACAATAAACCTACCTTGATAGTAGTTGGTTGGCCAATTCCACCACTTACTTCATCTTGATATACTCCCTCGAGACCAACTTAAGATTCCCCCCTTATTCTTAATGCACTTCATTTTTTCCATGAGCTAGACTTCACTATTTTTTCCCCCTGGAAATGACAACTACTTTGATACCTTAGAGACCTACTTGGAGCTTATGCTCCTCCCTTCTCTCTAGGTTCTCACGTATTCCATCCTTTGATGCTTGAAATCCAAAGCTACAATATTTGCAAAATAAAATGTCCTCCAAACCATTTAGATTGAGTGTATACCTTCCTCCACCACACAAATATTTAGGAGCCAACTCTATGTTCTAGTTCAGTCCACCTGAGTCCCATAACTCTACTGGGGGTTTTAGCTCTGATCACTACTGATTGTGATATAATGCACCCTTTTTCAACTAATTTGCATGCAGAACTCACTAATGCACCCTCCTTGGTCAATTAACTGAGTTTTTGTTCAGTTGAGTTGAGTTTGGGGCTTCTGGAGCACTCCAATGGTGACAATTCCTATGATAGATAGACTGCGACTTGAATTCTCCTAGAATATTCGAATTCTCTCTATTCTAACATATTTTTGGACTATACTAATTAATGGATAATTTTACAGATTTTTTGCTTCCATCTGAGTTTCAATGCATGGTTGATTTTACTGCTCTTTTCACCACAATTTTCACTGTAATTCACCTTTTCTACTCATTCTTTCATTGTGAGGTATTCTCAGCTCTATGATCTGTTGTGACTTATAATTTTACATGGTATCAAATATTAAAGAGCGTAGGTTGAGCAGCTGCTTTCAGTAGTGCACCAGAAGCCTCTGGATTTCCACAACACATCATGTTGTCATTGCATTGAATTCATTGGAGAAATCCTTTGAGGTCTTGCCAGGTGTGAACGATCAAGATAAAAGTGTCTATTTTCCTAAATCAATTCCCATTAGTAGTTTATCTCCAAAATTGAGAGTTTTTTGCAGGATATTGAAGGTTTTTTAGTGCAACAGTAGCAACAGTTTTCAATTTGTATTCACTCCAACAGTTTCAATGGATAATTCAAATGCTCCCTTGTCTCCAAGAATTTTGACACCCTTCAATTATATTGATTGGAGGGATGATATGCAGATGGCGTTGCACAACAAGAGTATGTACAGGGTCACAATGGGAAAGGAGGTCAAACCTCAGGAAGTTGTTCAGAATTCCAAGTATCTAAACAGATTATATGAAGCGTTTGGTTTCATGTGTAATCATATTTCCATATATATTTTCTCTTACACCTTAATGGATTAACGACTCCAGGAGAGGTTTTGTTGAAGCTTTAGACCCTATCCGGAAAGAAATATGAGATGAGGGGCCATATTATGGAGAATGATTTAATTGCTCTTCAACCCAACAGTTTCAAAACCATACAACAATTCTTCTCTAAATTCAAATCCTTGGTCATGTAATGCAAATAATGTGGCATTGAGAAGAAGGATGAGAAGTTGGTGCTATCCATTCTAAGCAAACTTGGTATGAGTTTTTCTATATTTGTTTCTACCTTCCATTCAGGGATCTTTTCAATCCCCAACTGGAAAATTCCTTCTTTAGATGCATTCACCGAATCTCTCATCCAATAACAAGACAAATCGATTCATATGTGCACCTTGAAGGCCTCCAAAAATCAAGTTCTTATGGTTGGAGAGTCAAAAAGTGTGAATGCTAAATCGAAGCATAAAGGAAGGGACAAGAAGCAAGTTGAATCCTAATCCATCAAAAGGAGCCTCCAGCTCCAAGAAGCATAAGAAAAAGGGGTTTGAGAAGGCCAAGTGTTCCTATTGCAAGAAAGGAAACCATCCAGAGAGATCTCCCATGAAGAAGAAGATCGATCAAATGATCAAAATTCTTTAACAACATAGCATTTCCCTCCCAGAAGGTGCAAGGGAGACTGATTCTGGAAGTGATACAATTGATCATGAGAGATGCCATCCATTGAAGGCTATATTCTCACAATCACAAGCCTTCCTCATTGATTATGGAGCCTCCAGTCACATGGTTTCCTCCAAAGAATCATTTTCTTATCTAGATCTCAATGATGGTCTGATTATTCACATGGGATATAATTCTTAGATCTCTGTTAAAGGGAAGGGTACACTACAACTAGAGCATGGAAATTTCAAAAAAATGTTTTATTTGTGCCTTCTTCGGCAGAAAACTTGTTATCTTTTTATCATATGACACACACGGGTTCACCAAAGAAAGTAATCTTTGGACCTGACACAGTTGAGATTGCAAAGATCTCTTCTGGGAAGCTTATAGCAAAAGGGTTTGCAAACCATGCCTCAAAGGAATGTGAATTCTCTCACTTTTTTACATACTCTCTGCCTACTCCATTGGCATCTGATGAAGATCAAAATCACTAGAGGAAAATTGAGGTCTAAAATGGGTCTCCCAAGGAAAACAATAAAATAATGGTTAAACTAATAAAAGAATATTATAAATTTTGAAGGAAAAGACACAAAACTACTTTTTGTTTTCGTATTTTCAACTTATATCCCTATTTTTTTACTCAAATTTCAAGCAGTAGCACTCGTTGGATGCCGAATTCAATTCTACATCCAACAAGTGCTCCAAAATTTGAGTAAAAGCACAAGGAGATAAGTTGAAAATATGAAAAGAAAAAAGTAGTTTTTTATGACAAATATGCCAAGTCAACCATTATGGTTCAATCATTTTCTTGAAATTCTATTGGTTCTTGAATTCCAATGCATCAATGGCTCATTTTCTTATAAGGCCTATTTTAGACCCCAAATTTGGTCTAATGGATGTCTCTTCTAATGATCCAGTTTCAGATTCTGAAGATGAGCACCAAGATCTTGATGTTGAGTATGAAGTTCAAGAAGATCCAGATCAGATCCAACACCTACTCCTAATCTATGGCCAAGGCCAATATGGGCTCACAAAATCCTTGAAGCTATTGGAAACATAGTTGGGGATCCATCTGACCATAGAAGAACTAATCTCAGTATCAAGATGCAAACCTTTCACTGTGTCATACATATCCACTTCTCTCAGAGAGATGCTACATGATGGTGGGGTCTGATCCACAATCCTTCAAAGAGACTTTCCATGATGGATATACAACCAAGTTCAAAGCTCAATTGGTTGACAAAGGATACTCAAAGGTTCATAGTTTTCACTACAATGAGTCATTCTCCCTAGTAGATGTTGGTAGGTGGTTGGACAAGCCAGCATTGCGGATGCTACGCAAGGTTGAAGATACCGCAAAAGGCAGAAAGCTGAGAGCAAGTGATAATATTTTATGTAATTTTGGGTCAGTTGAACTGCTGTATGTGGGTTTTAGGTCATTTAGACCACAATAGATAGATTTTGGGTCATTTGCTTTGAAGTGTCGGTTAAGAAGTAGTTAGTAAGTGGACAAACAATGTAAGGCGCAAGCCTATAGATAGACGTAGGATTGTAAGTGTTGAGATATCATCTTTTGGAGAGTATGTTTGTTGAATCTTAACATCTAAGAGATCTTGATCCAAAGTTGAGATTGAGTATTTTGTTGTATCTGGGTTTTTTGCGGAGATAAGCATGATGTGATAGAGTTTTTGAGCAGAATCATTATGTTGTTTCTATCTTTCTGTGATAAATGCTTTATGTGAATGATGTGATGTTTTCTTATTGCGGTTAATGCTTTACTGTTATATCTGTTGCAATTATGATTTGTTCATGTTGAATGATGTCGCAATTATGATTAAATGCCTCAGTTGAATGCTTAGATCTACTTTTGAAATGTTGCAATAAGTTAAGAGATTGATCCACAACATCCTCCTTCATTTTGCGGAAACATGGTTCCGTCAACTCTCCCTTGAACACCTCGGGTGAGACCTCATCTGCTCTGCGGGTGTTGCTTGACATGGTAAAACCTGTCTGGACCGGTGCTCAGAGAGATCGTGGTGGTTTGGGTGTCGACAGTGTTGGGAACCCCTGTCGACTAGGTTTGTGTAATCAAATGGTTCCATTGCCGGAACCATAGCGCAAAGTGACAGTAGGATATGTTGTTGCATCCGAAAAAACCAGAAATCCAGAACTGGTTCAACCAGAAGTTGCAAGAGTTTGTTGAAAAAGAAAACCAAAACCCTCGGCTGACGGTAGATCAGTGGGTGGAAAGGTACATTCACGACGGTCCGCACAAATATTTTTTCAGTGAATTCCCAATCATCTTGTTCGAGTGGTTGGAAAAATTGACCTTTCAGAAGAGGAACTTTCAAGGTGGTGAGCCAACGTCCTGGACCCCAGAACTGATCCAAGAACTTCAAGAGGTCGACAACAAAGCGTCATGGGCTGTCGAAGTTTTGCTTGACAGTGTACTAGAAGGCTATATCACTGAGTTTGCGGTTGATACGAATAAGCCTTATAGTGAAGTTGAAAGATATTTATTCCGCGGACCACGAGGCAGATTTCTGTTGTCACCGTAGTTGTTGATCAAGATGCTCATTTGCAAAAAAGGCATACTGAAGATGCATCTTGATCAGTAGAAACCCTGGTGGGTGGAGGCTGTGGGTATCACAGCTAAGGGGGGGCGTTGAATGGCATGATATGGGGTATATGGGTGGAAATTGTGGCGAGACTATGAAGCAAGACGAGGAAGAGAGTGGTCTTATGAGGTGAGGAGCAAGGTTTCGATGGGAAAAGATGCAGAGGACAGGAGAAGGTCCTGCTGCGATCGAAATGCAAAGCCGTGAAGGAAGACCACACAGGACGAAGCGACCTCACAGTACTGACAGGGAAAACCAGACTACGCTCAGAATAGAGGTAGGACCAAACCTCAGCAGCAGCAGTATACCCACACCTCCTCTCTCTATCGCACAACCAGTGAGAAATACCGCATCGACACCACCATGTTGATCGTGTCAACAGCGTTTACGTACCAGCAGGTCAGAGAAAGTAGGAAGGAATCCCAAGATGGCAGGCAAGGATGCGAATATGTCGTTGTTCCAGGGAAGTGGAACAGAAAACCCAGAGCAGTACTGGTTTTTATGTGAAGCAGTATGGACCGTTAAACAGATTACTGTTGATGATGCTAAGAAAGGACAATTGGCGACAACTCTTCGAGGTCGCGCATTGGACTGCTTTATGAAGTTTTTTCAAGTTCCCCCCAGCGCTCCAGAAAAGACACTAGATGAAATTAGAAAAGGATTGATTGCAGAGTTCAGGAAGCCCAAGTCAGAAGCACAATATATTACAAAACTGAAAGAAATTAAGCAGTATCCCAATGAAACTGTGTGGGATTTTGACCAACGATTCAAAACATTGATGGCACGGGTCAGTTTTGACATGAGTGAGGTCCAGCACAAAGAATGGTTCATTGCAGCATTGCTACCTCACATTTGGCTACCACTGATGCAACAGAACATTACCACACCGAGTGAGGCTCTGGAAATTGCAATGTGATTAGAAGCTTTTCCAATTGGAGAGAACGCGGCGAGTATGTCGTAGATTCAAACACAGCTGGCCAACTTGACAATACAACTACAAGATCTTAAGAAGGGCAAGGAGCAGCGAGAAGAAGTATGATGTACACGATGTTGCGGAGAGGGGCATACTAAGGATAGTTTCCCAGATTTTCACAATTATCTGGTATCCAGGGCACCGAACCCCTTGAGTGGCATGGGCATGCCATGGTGTCACGTCTTCCAGGTATATGGGCACCGCCATGAGGAGTGTCAATACATGCAGAAGATGGTGACAAAACCAATGAATTTGTATTGCACATTCTGTAAGTCTATGGGACATGATGATAAGGACTGTAGGGAATATGGCTTACTTCACGAAAGAACATATGATGCCTACTATGTGAAGGATGATTAACGTGTAGTACCGCAACCGTAGGTGGCCTAACCGCCACCACAACCGCAGGTGCAGTTTGCACCACAGCCGTAGCAACAACTTTGGTCAGCAGCCGTAGTACGTTCAACATCCCCAATATGTTCAACAGCCGTAGTATGCTCAGGTAGGGCAGTTGCAACCGAATCCCATGCAGCAGCAGTTTAACCAACCATAGTATCCGCAGCAAGGGGGATTCCGCGACGGATTTCAAGGAGGGCGCGGTGAGGTTTCGACGGTTTTGGAGGTCACGAAGGAGGATGAGGTCGCGGCCCAGTCCAATTTTGTAACTGTGGGGTATTAGGGCATTATCGGATGGATTTCCCACAGTTGCAGACGCAGTGTACATATTGCTTTGTTGCTGATAACACTGTTGAAAATTGTCCATACCTAATTGCGCGATGGCAGGCCAGAAATATACCGCAAATACAGAATCAGAACCTGGTGCCAAATCAGAATCAACCACAAAACCAAAATCAGCGACCACCAGGCAATGTACCTCAGAATGTAAACCAACCTGCAAACCAGACACCGAATCAAAATCAAGGATCCGTTGTGCGACAATTTCAGCAGAGCCAAGGGCGTAAGATGTTTTCGTTGTTGTTATTACTCGAGGAGGTGTGACAACATGCGCAAATGGCTCACATCCTCTGATCCAACCAGCTAATATGAAGAAAGCACAGTTTGATATTGATGTCAAGCGTGATGCATTTTTTGAAGCACGTAACGCGCTGTAAAAAGATTGCATTAAGGACATTGTTTGTGACATGCCTCCTGTTTTTGATGCCACTTCAGAGGCAGGTCCATCACGACAGTCTGGGACCTTTCATAAATTTTTTGAGAGTTTGTTAGTGCTAGCAAAGGATCCTAATTCCCTTGCCGAAATTGAGGGACTGTTGCAGCAATCAGCTAGGGGATGGCAAGAGTCCTCGGTAAACTCCATATAGAGGCGGAAGACTGGTAAGGAGATGCGCATGAACATTCAAATTGGAGACTACGAAGTTGATTTGGTTATTCTGGATCTTGGTTCGGTTGTCAACATCTTAACCAAATAGGCCTGGCAGAAAATGGTGAGTCCCATGTTGAGCTGGTCTCTCGTACAGCTCCAGCAGGCGAATCAGGCCAAGGTGACACCGATTGGAAGAGTTCCCCGCTTGGTAGTGGATATTGAAGGAATGAAGAGCTGTGTTGATTTTGACGTTATTGAAGTCTTCGAAGGAGGAAGTTCCTATCCTACATTGCTGGGGATTGGATGGGCTAACGATAGTGCAGCAGTCATTAATTTTAAGAAGCGAATGATGACCTTTGAAAACCAGGAACTTTGCGTCATCGCTTCATTGGATCCGGTAGAAGGACGACGATATATTGAACTGGTGAAGGATGAAATTGTATGAGGATGGGATCATGCATACAACATTTCTGAAGATTATGTTCATCCAACTATCAAGGGAGAAATTGGTTGGTGCAGTTCTAGCTCTACAACTTCTGATTCCGAAGATGCTTTAGAAAATTGGCAGAACCGCATGCATGAAGTATCATTCAGAAAGTGCGGGTTGGTTACACAGTCGCCGTGTCATGTTGCAACTAAGTCTGTTGAGCTGCCGGTATACAAAGGCCTGTCGGGCATGTCTGAGTTTTTGGTTGCATTTGAAGCTAAAGTATCAGAACCATAGCAGCTTCTGGAATTGTAGGAAGCACTAAAGGCTACTCCGGCAAGGTGGTGGGAGACCCACAAGAAGCTGATTACTGACTGGCCGTAGTGTTTCCGATTGCTGATGGTTCACTTTGGCGACAACGAAACCTATCACATTGGGAGGTATGATGGGCGGAATGACCCTTGGAGTCACTTGATGGAGTGTCAAACTCTATGGGCATCATGACCAAGGGACGAATGAGCCCATGCTTTTATCCACACTTTGGATGAAATGTTGCGGTCATGGTATGCATTAGCTGAACTGCGAGGGGAAATCACCACATGGTTACAGATGACGGTTTGCTTTACGCATACTTTCAGCTTCGCGGATCCCAACCCAGATGCTCACAATGGTTTGCATCTGATCCGCACGTTTTTTTGAAGGTAGTTCCAGTGGCATATCCTAATGATCCACGTATCCAGTGCAATTTGCAGTCAATGATGGAGTGTTATAATATCAGTAGAGGACTAGAAGATGGGGATGATCTATACAATGTCAACATTTCAGAGTTAGAAGGGATTCGCGATGTTGCAGCACCTAATGCACCAACGAATTCATTTAATCAGCCGCCCAAGCTAAGGAAGATGAACATTGGCACATAGGAGAATCCAAAATTTGCAGACATTGGGGATTATTGGGATGAAGAGATGATGGCGAAGATCACCAAATTGTTGCATGAGTTCCAATATTTATTCCCGACAAAGTTTTCGGAGATGAAGGGAATCTTAGGGGATTTAGGGGAGATGAAGATCCCCCTGAAGCTGGATGCAAAACCACTTAGGCAACGACCATATCGACTGAATCCATGCCATAAGGAGAGGGTCAAAGTAGAGCTTGATCGCATGCTGGATGCTAGCATTATTGAAGCGGTTGAGGAATCAGAGTGGATTAGTCCTATGGTGGTGCAGGACAAGAAGACCGGTCAAGTGCGCATTTGTGTCGACTGGCGGAAATTGAATGATGCATGTCAGCATGATCCATTTCCGACACCGTTTACTGATGAGGTGTTAGAAGGCATGGGTGATCAAGAGATGTATTCATTTACGGATGGTTTCTCTGGTTATCATCAAATCAGGATCACGAAGGAGGATTTCCATAAGATGACATTCGTGACCGAATGGGGTTGTTTTCAGTACATGGTGATGCCATTTGGACTCAAGAATGCACCTGTTATATTCTCTCGAGTTTTTGTTGCTTCCTTCAGGTATTTTATTTAGAAGTCTCTACAAGTGTACATGGACAACTGGACAGTGTATGGATTGATCGGCGATCATCTCGCAAATCTGCGACTAATGTTGGAGTGTTGTCGACAGCATCAGATATCGCTGAATTTAAAGAAATGCATATTTTGTGCGCCATTTGGGATACTATTGGGTCACATTGTCTGCAAGGAAGGTTTGTTGGTCGACCCAACAAAAATTGCACTCATCCTAAGCCTGACACCGTCGACCAATGTCAAGCAGTTGAGATCGACGTTGGGGCACACTGGGTACTATCGCAAGTTCATCCGTGGCTATGCAACAATCACAGCTCCTATGGAAAAGATGCTAAAGAAAGATGCAGTATTTTTATGGAGTCCCGAGTGTCAAGCCAGCTTTGAAACGCTAAAAGCTAAGATGGCTTCCGCACCCATATTGGTCTTTCCTGACTGGAGCAAGGAATTCCATGTTCATGTGGATGCATCCTCGCTAGCGCTGGGAGTGGTGCTTGCGCATCTAGGAGAAGGGGATCTGGATCACCCCATTGCTTTCGCGAGCTGGAAGTTGTCGTCTGCAGAAAGAAAATACACCACTATAGAGAGGGAAGGTCTGGTGATGGTCTATGCGTTGTAGAAGTTTCAGCACTATTTTTTGGGAGGTCACTTCAAGATGTTCACGGATCATTCAGCTTTAAAATATCTAGTCAATAAGCCTATGTTGGGGGGAAAGACCTATCGCTGGCTACTTCTTTTTCAAGAGTTTGATTTCAAAGTAATTGTGAAACCAGGACGCTTGAACGCCGGACCTGATCATCTGTCACGGATTGAAAATGGGGAGGAACCTACCAACATCAAAGATGGGTTGCCAGATGCGCAACTCTTCAGGATTGAAGTTGCTGATGACTACTACGAAGAGATCCTTCAGTTTCTAGCGACAATAACCATACCAAAGGGACTCACTACCAGTCAGAAGAAGCAACTCGTGGTCAAGGCTACGGATTTCCAGCTGATTGCAGGACAGTTGTACAAATTGGGGCCGGATGAGATATTGCGGTGCTGCGTTCTACCTCGGGCATATCTTGTCGGAAGCACATTTAGGGGTGGTTGGTGGGCACTACGACGATCATGCGACTTCCATAAAGGTGCTACGTGCAGGGATTTGGTGGCCTACACTTCACAGTTATGCGATGGACTATGCACGGACCTGCGACGTCTGTCAGAGAACTGGGAAACCCTCCCGAAGGGATGAGATGCCACTAATACCTCAAGTGACACTGCAGCCATTTGACAAATGGGCAGTGGATTTTGTGGGCCCTTTCAACCCACCTGGGAAATGCACTAGTGCACGATACATCATAACAACGACGTATTATCTAACAAGATGGGCAGAGGCTGCACCAGTTGTCGATTGCACTGCTGCAACAGCAACACGGTTCTTGTTTGAGAACATTGTTACTCGATTTGGTTGCCCGAAGATATTGATGAGTGATCAGGGGAGTCACTTCATCAATCGCATTGTCAGTGCATTAACAATGGAGCTGCAGATACAGCATAAGAAGAGCACACCCTATCATCCGCAGGCCAATGGAATAGTGGAAGCGTTTAACAAAGTCTTGGAGCATGCACTTACAAAGGTATGTAACACCAGTCGCAGTGACTGGGACTTGAAGATTCCAGCAGTCTTGTGGGCGTATCGCACCACTTGCAAAAGGTTGACGGGACAAACACCATTCAAACTAGTATATGGGCAGGAGGCGGCTATGCCCATGGATTACATTGTTCCAAGTCTACGCATCGCAGCTGCAACAGGCATGAATGACGATGCAGCGATGGCAGAACGAATGGCGCAACCGATACAACTTGACGAAGATTGCTTTCTCACAGCATTTCACCAGCGTGTGGAGAAAGATCGCCAAAAGGCTTGGCATGATCGCCATATAAAAAATAAACAGTTTCAGCAGGGCGAATTGGTGTTGTTGTATGACAACAAGTTTATGAAGCATCCAGGGAAATTGCAGATGCATTGGTTGGGTCCATATTGCATCAGTAGCATAACTTCACGTGGCGCAATACAGCTGCAGTAGTTAGATGGAGCGATGCTTCCCAGGTTGATTAATGGTAGTAGGTTGCGGCCCTACAGGACGGGCCTGAAACAGTGCGATGCCTGAGTCCCATCAAAAAAAAAAAGAGCAAAGGATGGTAGGTGGTTGGATGGCGCACTAGTAGAAAGAGGATGCGCAAGCAGAAATGGCCATATCACAGTTTGAGAGTCGGTTCGCGATAGTTGCAAGGTTGCAACCGAGTCAAATCAGTAATCATTCTGAATCATAAGCGAGGGGACTTTTTCGGTTTGATAGGTATGATCGTTAGTGGGACTGGATTGGCGCCGGAGTAACGCACGTTTGGTGCATGGGACACACCGTGCCAGTATGGCCGGGGGTACCAGGAGTGATGGTTCGCATGGTTTGGCACGCATGCCAGCTGTAGAAGGTATGGTTGCCACTCCGGCCGTCAGCAGTCTAGTCTACACACATAGGAAACAACGGGATGACAAGCTTGGCACCTTACGTGAAATAGGTTTATGAATGATTTTTTTGGGCAGACGTCCCATTAGGGACGATGCATAAATATAGGAACCAGAGGTTGGCTGAACAACAAGATATTTACTGAAAGAAAGGAATTCATGCTGCTAGAGGGTCAAACATCGAGCTAAGTTAGGAATTCCAAGGAGGTTGTGGAAATGATCCATTTCATTTCATGCGGTTGCACACCAGGTGCGTTGAGGGCCTGAACGATGAGTGTGCATGAGTGCCTCGAGACAGAAGCGGTGAGGAAATTCAGGTGTAACAGCGATGAGGTTTCATCCGATATGTCTAGGAATGTGGTGGTAGTTCGATGAGTACTGGTCCTTGTGACCACTAGATTAGCAGGGGTGGTAGCCCCCTAGTTCTCGTAGAAGGTGATCTCTGGTGTGAAACAGATGTGCCGGAGCAGTCGGCTTGTTTCTCACCCCGGTACTGTTCGTCCTCTTTTTCTATGTCTACTGTCAGTTTCTAGTGACTAGAGGATGAGTTTGGACAATTCCTGATAGCCCACGGGAAGATCACCGTACTAGTGTGAGAAGTACATGACAGAGAGCCACCAATTGATGTATCCACTCGAGCAACACACACCAGCGATTTCTAGACAGCAAGAACAGTTCTCAAAGAGGAGTCAAGCAACAGACGAGACCAATCACACCATGTCCTACTGATGTGGCTCAAGGGCGAGCCACAAGATTGTGTTGGAGGTCTGTTCGCAGGTGGTTTGGACAAGTCATCATCGCAGCATCGTGGATGCTACGCAAGGTTGAAGATACCGCAAAAGGTGGAAAGCTGAGCGCAAGTGATAATATTTTATGTAATTTTGGGTCAGTTGAACCACTGTATGCGGGTTTTGGGTCATTTAGACCACAATAGATAGATTTTGGGTCATTTTCTTTGAAGTGTCGGTTAAGAAGTAGTTAGTAAGTGGACAAACAATGTAAGGCGCAAGCCTATAAATAGACGTAGGATTGTAAGTGTTGAGATATCATCTTTTGGAGAGTATGTTTGTTGAATCTTAACATCTGAGAGATCTTGATATGAAGCTGAGACTGAGTATCATGTTGTATCTAGGTTATTTGCAAAGATAAGCATGATGTGACAGAGTTTTTGAGAAGAATCATTGTGTTTTTTGTATCTTTCTGTGATAAATGCTTTATGTGAACAATGAGATGTTTTCTTATTGCGGTTAAGGCTTTACTGTTATATCTGTTGCAATTATGATTTGTTCATGTTGAATGATGTCGCAATTATGATTAAATGCCTCAGTTGAATGCTTAGATCTACTTTTGAAATGTTGCAATAAGTTAAGAGATTCATCCACAACATCCTCCTTCATTCAACGGAAACATGGTTCCATCAACTCTCCCTTGAACACCTCGGGTGAGACCTCATCTGCTATGCGGCTGTTCCTGGACAGGGTCAAACCTATCTGGGATGGTGCTCAGGAAGATCACGGTGGTTTGGGTGTCGACAATGTTGGGAACCCCTGTGGACTGGGTTTGTGTCAACAGTAGAAGGAAATGATTATGAAAGACTTGTTTTGGAAAATACAACTTCGAAACAATGGGAGGTACATCAGAGGAGAAGATCTAGATCCAACACCTACATTGTTATCCTACATAGGAGTAGATTGCCTACAATTTTACAAAGTCTTTCACTCATAAGATATTTTCCTTCTTTGCTTTGTGTGAAGGTTGTTTGAGTTTCCTGTTGTTCATTTTTGAGGGGGCTATTTTTTCCATGAGGTTTTTCCCCATTTCCTTAGTTTCATGAAAAGTTCTATTTATCATTTATTTGATTGTATGGGTGACCTTTGATCTCAGTAATCATGACCCAGGATGTCGAATTCTCGATTAAGGGGTGTTGTTAGGATAATCAATACTCCATCCTTGTCCTACTTAGCATTATTTTCTTTTTCCTAGTAGTTGATGATGTCATTTTTCCCCTAGTGGTGTACAGATGTCATCTAGGACCCATTAGACACCTAATGCACCCCACATGCATGATTTTATTCCCACCAGAGTCGGTTCCCTACATTTTAGGAGCTAACTATGTGTTCTAGTTCAGTCCTCCTGAGTCCTTGAACTCTACTGCCCGGTTTTAGCTCTAATCACCATTGATTGTGATCAAATGTGCCCTTTTTCACCTACTTTGCATGCAGAACTCACTAATGTGCCCTCCTTGGTCATGTAACTGAATGTGTCTTCAATCAACTAAGTTTTGGTTCAGTTGAGTTGATTTTGGGACTTTCGAAGCACTCCAGTGGTGACAATTCCTATGCTAGACAGACTGAGACTCGAATTCTCCTAGGATATTTGAATTCTCTCTATTGTAACATATTTGTGGACTATACTGATTAATGGATAATGTTACACATTTTTGCTTCCATCTAAGTTCCAATGCATGATTAATTTTACTTCTCTTTTCACTGCAATTTTCACTATTCACCTTTTCTGCTCATTCTTTCACTATGAGGTATTCTCGGCTCTATGATTTGCTGTGACTTAGAATTTCATAGTTACAAGCATATTCATTTTGTTCTTTAAATAAATTGTTAGATTGCATGGGTTTCCTAGAAGCATAACCTAAGGTAGGGATAACAAGTTCATTAGAAACTTTTGGAGAACCTTGTGGAAGAAACAAGATACCATATTGCAGTTTAGTTCTTCCTATCATCCACAAACCGATGGGAAAATTGAATTTGTTAACAGGAGTCCTAGAAATATGCTAATATGTTTGATAGGTGAAAGGCCTATAAGTGAGATGTAGTGCTAGTAGAATGAATTTTCTTACAATAATTTAGTGAACCAATCTACAACTAAGTTTCTATTTCAGATTGTCAACGAAAGATCACCAACAAGAGCGGTTGACTTGGCACCATTGTTGGAGAAAATCCAAAAGCATGCATATGTTGAATCTTTGCAGAACACATGAAGGAAGTTCATGAACAGGTACATAAACAATTGCATAAAAGAAGTCAATAGTATATGCAGAGGGTTGATGCAAAATGAAGACTCAAAGCTTTTGAGAAGGGGGACTTAGTATTGGTGCATTTGAGGAAGTAAATTTACCCACAAGAAAATGTAATAAACTTAAAATGAAGAAAATTGGACCATGTAAAATCATGAAGAAAATTTCTAATAATGCTTATGTTTTAGAGTTTCCTACAGAATTAGACATTTCAACCATATTCAATCTTGTTAACTAACATGAGTACCATGAAGGAATAGCTGAGCAGACTTATGATTGTTTTGTTGATTGGAGGGGAAAAATTCCTGAATGAGGAAGAGAAGAAATTGTAGAAATTCTAGATGAAAGGATGGTTGGAAGGATGTGAAGTAAGAATTTCAAAGAGTATTTGGTTTGTTGGGGAGACAAGGGGTTGCAGGACACCACTTGAATTCAGAACTGGACCCATGCTTTGAGAAATTCACCAATAGGAAGCGTGACATGTTGTCAAAGCTCCTGAACACCATATGAGGAGATCACATGGGTTAAATTGTTAGTTCCCCTTCAATTAATTCCAATAGCACGTGTTGGAATCGATTTAATACTGATAGGGGGGGTGAATCAGTATTAGCGTAGTTATCAACAATTTTTACCTTGTTAGACATATTAGCCTTTACTTAATTCTCATCTTCAGTTATGCATCAATAAATAAAACATTCATCCATTCATGCAGCAAGAAAAAGAACATAGAACATGGGAATTTGACGTGGAAAACCAATCGGGAAAAAACCATGAAATGCTTCTTTATAATGAGAAAGAATACATTTAAGGAATCACCAACTTCCTATATTTACCAGCACCAACTGGAAGGAGGCACCGACCCCCTGCTTTTACAAGATTCGACCTGAAGGAAGCATCGATTCCCTGCGTTTCTCCAAAACCAACTAGAAGGAGGATACAACCCCATTTCTCCTTGCCCCATCCTGCGGCCCAATTATCCAAAATGTGATTCTTACTTAATGAACTTCAACTCCATGCACTCGTCTAATCTTCTGAAGTTAATTTTGATGTGTGCTTCCTTCGTATGCAGTCAATTCTCAAACATTGAGCTGCATACATCACTTGACTTCCCATTCCTCTCAATTCACACTTTTGTTGATGTCTTACTTCATGTACTATGTGTTCATTGATATTACAGTCTGTGTTGAGGTATACTTTATCATTCTATTATGGCGCTACTGCTTTCACCAATTGATACTATGCTTTCAATTGATAGTTATTCTATCTTAATAGCTATCTGTTGGATTTTGTGTGAGCATTTTCAAATAATTACTCTTATTTAATTTCGCTCCTTGCAAGGATAGGTTAGCTTAGTGTAGAATAGGAGTAGATAATTGATAAGGTAGAAGTGGTAAGACGGGACGTAAGAACTTGCGCATCACTAGTGTGATTTCTGCTTGTCAATTATATGCATTAGTTAGAAAGCACTTGCATATTTATATCCTTAAAACATAAAATATAAACACTGGGCCGAGCCGCAACCAGTACACAATTAAACAAACACACCTACGGTAGCCGGACCATTAACCAGACGGATTCCCCATACCAAACAGTGAGTGATCTAATTGGGATTATTCATTGGGGAGAATCCCTATTGCCGATGCTAGGATTTTTCAAGCATCAACACAATGGTGATAGTTGCATCCAACTTGTTGACTTGTCTCCAAGGCTGCTCTTAGTGAGTTAATATTTTTCTCACGTTCACGTGCAGATCTTGGCAGTAACACACGGTAAGCAAAGTCTGTACTCATAAACATAACCTAAACACTAGGTAGCTAAAAACACAAAAAACTCCATTCAAAACAACTTCTAAATACATTAATCTACAAACACATGCCACTAAAAATACAAGCAACATATACACAGAATCACATCTATCTTCTATTGAAATCTTAACAACAAAAATAATAGACTACCAATGCCTTCTATGCTTGTGGAGTGCCCCAAGTAGGAATAGTACCCTAACCCTAAAATCGTGTGCACTATCTTAAATGGAAGTTTACTTAAGAACATGTGTTATCTCTGTGGAGGTCACAAGTTCAAATCGGCAGGGGTAGGGTTCCTCATTCGCCCGTTATTACAAGGCTCGAAGGGTAGGCGGCCCCTGTGATAGAGGCTCACCCCAGTGGGCTTTGGGACGTCTCGGCCCCTGCTGAGTCACAAGTTACTAGTATATTTGGCTTGCAGGATGTTGGATATACCCTTAGGTTGTTGTTCCCATGGTTAAAAAAATGGAAGTTTACCTAGCTTATGTGTTTTGGCTAAAAACATAACTACTACTAAAGATAGCAGCAACCTAATTCTCAAAAGGCAATCTCAAAAGTAAACAAGCTTCTATTCTAAAAACTGATATGCTAAATTAGTAAATCTGGAACGGCAGCCAACACTGGAAGTGAGATTGGTCCATGTGGAGACATGCATGCGTACTCTATGTCTCTCTTTGCATGACGGCAACACTGCAGCCAAGAGTCTAGTGTTGTGTCATCGCTCTCCTCAGCTCAGCCCTCATCATAATCACACAGATATGCTGCATAGGAACCAAGGACATCAAGTGCTGAAGCACACCATCACTGGGAGAATACTATCAGAGCAACCGAGGCAAAAATTCTAACAATCCCCAAAATAGATGAGAGAGAGTGTAAGCATCGAAAGTAAACCATGGGAATCAAACCGGTGTAAGTTAAAGGTAAACTCCCACAAGTGTACCATTAAACCACGACCTACTTGACTGTTAATTTAGTGTAACCAAAAATTTCAACAAAGAAAAAAGAAGGAAAATATTAAGGATAAACTCACAATGGTTTAATGCAAGACCACAGCACAACTGACTGTTATATTTAATGTACTAGAAATTTCAGCCAGGAAAAATAAGGGAAAAAATGAGAAAAGACAAGGAAAAACTGGACAGCGATATAGATCCCTGTTTTGGAAACTCCTAGAATAAAACCATCATCATCAACTGTAGTAAAATATCATCAATCTTTACCGGACAACTCTGCATCAAACTATTAATAGGATGCTATTAATAATTGGTAGAATTTATTATCCCAAATAACAGAATAAAAAATCCATTGCCATAAAGATCATGATATATTAGGACTTGTATGTTAATGCAATACCGAACTTCACAATAAATGTGAAACAATACATAAGAGGAGGAGACGACATTTTGAAGACAAAAACTATTCTAAAACACCAAAACATTCAATGTTAATGTGAGATGACATACATGGACATCCATCAAAATGGTTGATGTGAGCAATACCGCAGGTGCTTTCTCTTGTCTAAGAGAAGGGAGAGGAGACTGAGGTTTTTGTTTTTGACTCTCTACGTTTCGATCCCAAGCCAGGGATCTCTTCAGGAATTTATAATACATGTACAGGCTCTCATCAGTTACAATTAAGAGGCTCTCATCAGTTACAATTAAGATTCATGACAAACTTGCTTCTGGTTTCCCTCGTGATAGATTATCCATTTCAAACTTGTTTCCCTCATGAAATAGATTATCTTTTTCAAACTAGTAAATGTTAGCATTCATGATTGTATGGCCTGGTGCCAAGCAATGAGGTGATACAGTTTGCATTAATGTGAAGAAATAAATTCAAGATTCCCAGAGAGCGCGGATGAGGTTTAGTACAGGTCTTAGATGATTTTGCCACACCCCTTGTAGGGCTTAGCAGAAAAACCGCTGTAAATTATTATGAGCATCATTTTACAAGCAAAAACAATGAACGCGCATAAACACGTCCCACAAGTATTTCCCTATAAGAAAAAGTTGCCTGAACTCAAGCTATATACTTCAACGTTCAAGACTGCAAGTGGACTTATTCATATAATCTAAAACATGTTACATGAGATTGCTGCAACAAAGAAATTACAGATACAAAGAACACTAGTAAAGTGGTCCATTAAACACCATTTTTTCCTTTTTCTTCAAAATGTGTATAGATTACATGTCGAAAATACATGGATATTCCAAACAGAATGTATGCAAAAGATACTCTCCAAGTCTGCATTCATGAATACAAAAGCTTCTTTCGCTTGCAGATCTGCCTCTTCCACACATATTATCACTCAACTTCCCCGACCTGATTAATAATCTTTGCAATTTCTTTCTGTGATTTTATTAATGAATCGACGCTCTTCTTCAAATTCTTTCTAGCAGAAATGCGGGGGATTTCTTCCATTATCATCCCCAATGCCTCACTGAGATCTGTTCCTGATAATTCTTTCACGATTTCTCCATCCAAATCATTCTTAATCAGATTTTTGTAAACAAATTGTAGGTACAAAGGGATTCCATCACCTACCCTCTGAATGACTACTTTCCAATAAGCAATCAGCCTCATCTTCATGTCGAAGGCAACTTCCAATCCGTCACTTGGGATTTTCATTAGTTCTCCTATATCAACTAATTCTCCAATACCATCGACCACGACTGTCTTTGTATCTATAGGAGATTTAGCAGCAGCCGGTTTTGCTGGCATATTAAAACTAAACGTCGGTTCTGTTGACATACTGAAATTAAAAGAGGTTTGTGGAGGCGGATAAAAACTAAATGCAGGTGCACAGTTTTGTTGTTTAACAATTCTATGCACTCCTTGCATGAACTGTTCTTTCTGCTGCATTAGTTTGGTCCAAGTTTCCAGGTAAATAGGATTCACTGTGAATAACACAGATTTCTCCATCTCTATCATCTGATTCAGATACTGAATGCATTCTTCTTTTCTCTTTGAAACCAGAGCTCGAGAGGCCCTCGTTGCTGCTCTTAGGAGATAGGGATAACTCTGAAAAGTCGAGTTAATGACCTTAATAACCACCTTCTCCACATACTCCCATACTTCACTAGTTAACCCAAGACTTGTACTCAACATCTCCTCAATGGGGTTGTGCAACAGGTTTGCAAAGACCGAACGAGGTAAGAAATTGGGAAGCCCAACCCCTTTTGCTTCTTCCCACATCTTGGTCTCCTGCACTAGAAAGTGTTTTTTATCTGCGACACTTCTGTCGCTTAGCAGCTCCTGATAGTAACTCTCAAACATCTCCCGCAAACGGGCAGCACAATGCATGTCAGATTCTTCTGAAAATTCTCTGTAGTCTCCTTCTATGAGAAGCTTGTTTAATGAATCCTTCAATAAATTCATCATCTTCATAAAAGCAATCATAGCCTCGGCAGTATTAGATATATGCTCTGGTAGGGCACGCAATTCTGACTGCCTCTGCAAAAGGGTTTCGTCGATTTTTTTCACTATACCAGAAATAGACTGGCTGATGCTCTTGGCTTGAATCTGCATAAGTCTCTTGGCCAACATAGGTATACCCACCATGGATTTGTCGATCTTATTCAGCTCAGAATGTGATCTAAACAGCTCGGCTTCTCTCTTCCCGGCCTCTTCATCCGATTCATCTCCCACCCTTTTGCGAACATAGGCATAACCCAGTCCTCTGTTCACATCATGCCTAAGCCCTTCAGGAACCTCATCGACTACAGTGACCACAGCCAGAGTTCTTTCACCGTGTTCGTCTACCTGCAGAGACATTCTCACGGATTCACACATAGGGAAATTCTCAGTAGCTGATAACACATTGAGGATTATGCTCTCTTTGGGAGAAATATATTGCATGACAATTTTTGAGATTTGTTGGTAGATTTTTCCTGGCTCCCTCGTGATGCTTGGCAAGTCCACGATTGTCAAATCCAAGGCATCAATCTTTTTCACATGAAGAGTTATGGGCATATCGCTTATGCCCTTACATCCTGCAATCTCCTTTGTAACCCATTTGAGCATATCTGCTATTTCAAAATCTGCAGCATGCGTCTTCTTATTCCTATATTCAATCACAATACCACAATCCTCTGCCTTGGATTTCTGCAATCTCAAAATAAGAGGGACTCTCGTACTGCAAATGCCCAAGCTTATTCCTGCCAAGGACTCCAATACACTGGTTTTGCCACTTGATTGATCTCCTACCACCACAATGCTTGGCAGTTCGATACCTTCTTTCATAATATTGAAATTACGAAGCTTGTCTACTACATCTAACAGGGGTCGATTAACACTCTGGCTGTAAATCACATTTAAACTCGATGTCTCTTGGCCTTTAAGCTGCAAATCCTCGAGTGTTTCAGGCATGGTTGAACTTACCAGAATGATATCCATCTCTGTAGATTATGCCACTGTAGGGTAGTGGGAATGTAAACAAATAATGAAAAACCTGTTGAAGGAATCAGGAACGCATTAATGAAACAAGACGTGAAACCAAAGTGAAACGGTATCGAATTTCAAGGAAAGAAAAACGGCTTTGGCTGTTCGAGTGCGCCTGTTCGCTGTGATGAGGAAAGCGAACTCTATGGAGGGAAGGAGGAACGTCGTACTGCTGGAATTTTGAAAAAAGACGGGCCCAATCATAAGATAGGGGTAATCAGGATTCCAGGGATGCTATCATGCTTGTGGATTTGCAATATGCAAGATTTCATAGTCGCTTCCATTCCTCATGGGCGTTTAATTTTTTATATAGAGGGAAGCTCAGTTACTCAAATTAGTAAATTAAGTTCATGATTTGAATTTTACCATTACATTTTACTAATTTTAGCTCGGATTTTACTATCAAATTAATAAATCTAGTCATTGTATTTCATTGTTTTAATCTCATATAATAATCAAGAAAATGTAAACTTTGTTGTCCATATCACATTCAATTTAGTAGTCACTTTAACAATGTAGGTCATGGATGAGAGTAAAGTAAGAAGGGCATTTAGTCCTTGATAAAGAGGGAAGAGGAACAAATCTAATTTGCTAAACACTTCATGATTTAGATTTAACCATTACTTTGCTAATTCTAGTCATCCTCATATATTGTTTAATCTTCCATATAATAACCAAGAAAAAGTAACTTTGATGTTTATAGCACATTCAATTTAGTGGACACTTTAATATAGGAGCATGGAGGAGGATTAGGGTTTGTAGTTTTATGGAGTTAGGGTTTTCATATTACTGAGGGCGACAAGGAACAAATCAACTATTTAGATTATCACCTTGAGGGGAGGTCTTTTTCACGAAGGGACCACCATCAATGCTAGAGGAGAACAAATCAATGCTCCTTCTAGGGCTCATGAGGTGAAGGTTCCAACCTATAGCCAAATTCTTGATAGTGCCTCCAAGGTTCTATGGTTAGAGGTTAGATGTAATACTGACAACATTGATGAGGCCCATACAACTTTCATTACATTGCAAGCTGGAGACCTCACTAACAAGACTCTCACTAGATGAGATTTACTCCTCCTCTTCCTAGGGACATGCATACTTCATCATTCTCATGTAGGGAACTGACTCTGGTGGGCCTAAAATCACGCATGCAGGGAGCATTAGGTGGCTAATGGGTCCTAGATGACATCTTCACACCACTAGGGGGGAAATGACATCATCAACTACCAGGAAAAATAAAATAATTCTAAGTAGGACAAGGATGGAGTATTAATTATCCTAACGTAACATCATTAGTCTTCTTACAAGGAATGAAATGTGCCATTTTTGAAAACCTATCTATAACAACACATATTGAATCATTACCTCATTGGGTTCTTGGCAATCCCAACACAAAATCCATGCTAATATCACCCCATGGTGCTTTTGGTATCGACAATTGTAATGTCCCTTGTTAGGAATTTTATTAAAATGACAATTTTTCACTTTTTTCCCCTAGTTCGACCTTTGACTAGTTTTGAGCTCTAGGTCTCCAAAGTATGGAATTTAACTAGCAATTTGAGGTTCAAATCCCCCCAAGGTAATGACTGAAATTGGCGTTCCAAATGCCTCCAAACCCACTCGAATTTCTAAACAGAGGTAGGGGATGTCTCAAGTATGTTATTAAGTTCTAATATGCACCATTAATAAGTTATTAAATATGTTCTAACCTTCTCCCAAATAGCAACAAAAATCACTAGTTCGACCCTTGGGGAAATGGCACCAAATCTTCTCCAAATGTAAATAAACTGAGTAAAATGACTTCAAATGCTTAAGTACTGAACATGAAAATTGTATAATACATCAATAACATTCCATTCATAAATAAACCATCAGTAGTTTACTTATCCATTCAAATCCATCAACATTACATTGGTTCACAACAAGGTAGTGGGGAAATGGCACTGTTCTTTCATTAAAAATGAGATTTATACATTTCTACTTGGAATTTTTACCTAAAAATTTCTGGAGATGAAGAACAGAGCATTTAATTCATATTACAAAAGGAATGGGGCATTAGAAGCTCACCAAAAATGCCCTCCCTCAAGGAGCAAGAATATGCCTTCAAAACTGGAAATAATTGAGAGAATGTGATGCATTAGAAGAAACCACGATCTTCCTTGTAGCTTACACCTGCAACAAATGAATCCATTAAATCTCCAAATGAAAGGTTTGAATGGCCTTTCCTATTACCAACTTGGATGGGAATCTTTCACCCTCGAAATTGGCTAAGGCAAGAAACTAGTCATCCACTAGCTCTCCCTCTTCACAAATGCAATTGCAAATTTCTCAAATGATCAAAATCTGGTTTCATTCTTTTTTATTGACATTTATAAACTTCTAATGTCCTCCATGGGTTGAATTCCTTCCAAGAGACTCATGCCAACTCAAGTTGGGAAGAGATTCCAAAGAACTCCACTTGTACAACAATTTCTAGTCTCCCACTTCCACCAAATCACAAGTGGAAGCATCTTAGCTTCCCTAACTCTCTTGAGCGCCCTCTTGGGGGCTATTTTTAGCCTTGACATGTCATATATGTCAAATGTCAGCCTTCAGGTCTGATTTGTGTCATAGGTGTCATAGCATCTTCATCATTGTTGTCACAAAGCTAGGGAATCTAGCCCAAGTGTCTCACTAGCTCCAAATTGCCTCTTCCTCTTCTATGTGAGTTACTCTTCCTCTACATTTCAACCTTGGATGATTCATGCAATGAATAATACCTTTTGAAATCCCCAATTATGTTACCATTCACCTTGAATTCGAATTGGTGAGAGAATGATGTCAAGTGTAGTGGGGAAATCTAGCCATATGTGGGTCCCCCTTCCTCCATGTGTCTTCATGATAAAATGCCACTTTGATTTTCACTTGTATATATTTATTTAGCTCATTTATTAAATATTTATTCCATTCTAATGTTCAAACATCATTTATTATTCTCCTTATTCCAAACCCCAAAGCTTCCTCCTCAAACCTAGGAAACTAGTAATTTTCCTCCTTGGCAATTATTTGAACCTTAGCATGAATTTGACAAACTCGAATGAATATGTCCAATGTGCTTAGGCCATTGTGACCCAATGTCAATTTGGGACATGACAAATCCTCCCTTCCCAATATAGCTTGTCCTCAAGCAATTTCAAACATGGGTGTCGAAGAACCTGCTTTCTGTATAATTCTTTGAAGTTGCCATTGAATTGCCCAACCTTGAGTCTTTGAGATTCCATGAATATTTTAGAGAGGAACCACCATGCTTTCTGTTGCACTACTCTGATAAAAATCACTTTATTAAGTGGGAAATCCATCTCCCATACTGCTTGCTTCCCCAAAAAAATTGAAACCAATGAGACAAAAATTATTCCAGGGTCCCATTTCTTGTACTGCACCCCAACAATTAGGAGTGCTCTCCAACCCATACCATCAGATAAGAAGATTCCTGGATCCCATTTCCTTGTATGCATTCTTCCAAACATCATGAGTAAAAAATATATATCATCAAAGTACATAACAATATAATGAAAATGTACATCAAGGAGGTGCTTCATCAAAGAATCATGAAAGTGCTTATACCTCCAAGCAAGTAGACCACCATTTCCCAAGTGCATGCAAGCTTCAAGTGACCAATCAAATCTGCTCCAATGACATAGGTGAGGATCCCATGTCCTATAATGTTGCTCCAAAAGGATGTGGTATGCATCAAAATATTTAGCCATGTATTCTTTCATCCAAGAAGTGAATGAAGAATCTCCACTAAAATCTGAACCAAATAATGAGCAGAAAAAACAAGGAGACTTCAAATGACTCAAAGAAGTCTCACCCATACATCCCTGAATGTGAGAATCATAAAGATATAACAAAGTATGTGGCTTCCAACAAAGATGTTCTCCAATCATAAATCTATTCACCCAAGTGTTGGATGAAGTTACTCCAACATCAAATGAATCAAGTGTTGAGCAAGAAAAACCATGAGATTCTCGGACACTTCCACAACAGCCGATTTACCTAAACGATAGTCTCACTATGATTTGAGATTTTGAATGATTTCGGAAAGTTAAAGGTGTTCTATTCCAAAATCCTAGTTTAAGCTAGTTGGTTTGTGTATAGCCTAAAAAAAGAAAGTTACTAATGAATTTTATTAATGGTTCTTTTTAAAGGTTGTTACTTACTCAAAAGATAGTGCAATGTGTGGTGATGGTTTCAAATGAAAAGAAATGTGTATATGAAATGTAAAAACTTCACAATTAACCTAATTTGGTTGTATTTCAAAACATGAAATCATAAAGAAAACTAAGCATAATAATAATAAAAATTGTATTTTCAAAGATGATAGTACTAAAGACTACAACTACTTCGAAAAGAAAATGAAAATTCTTGCTATAAAAAGAAAGTTCTTTTTTAAATTTGTTTTTTTCTTTAACTATGAAAGAAAGACAAATAAACATGAACCAACAAGAATTGTAAAAGCAGTGCAAGCAAAGAGAAAAAGACCCAAAACTAAAGCAATCAAACCTTATGCAAGACCGACAAAGACCAACCCAACTAGTTTCTTCTGAAAGTAACTAGGTTTTGGAAACCAAATGCAAACCAAGATGATTGATATGTAAGACAGAAAAACATAGAAACTTATGCAGAGATCAATTTGCTCCTGAATACCAATGATCAAAGAGGATGAAAATCCAAGCACTTACCAAACACAAAATGGGCTAGAAAGCAAGGGTGACTTCACAAGCACAAAAAATCAAGGAGAAACTCTCAAATAGGATACAAACAGACTCAGAATGCACTGAACAATGTCGGGAGGGTATCAAATCAGCAAAATACTTCCAAAGAGACAAACAAACCACCCTAAGGCCAAACCCTAATTAAAAAGAAAAAGTCTCGGGAAAAACCCATGACCATACTATGCAGCAACACATAGTTGACCCACGGGTACATATACCAGCAACTCATGAGTAGGGAAGAAAAGTCGCGACTGTATGTATATGTAGGTCGTGAGTGAGCCTTGAAAAGACTAAAAAGACCTAAAAACTTATTGAATCAAGCATAAAAGCCAAATAATATATTTAAGAGTGACTGTGAAATTGACTCAGATCAACACCCAAAGGAATTAAAAAGGTGTCAGATCAACAAGCAAACTTCCAAATCCAAAAGGTAATCCTAAGACCAAACCTTAAAATGAAAAGAGAACAAGTCTTAGGAGATGTCCGCGACTTTCACACGCAGAAGCACGCGGGTGCAACTGAATAACCGCGGGTACCTATATAGGAAACTCGCGAGTGCGACTAATTAACCGCGCCTGTATGTACATGAAACTCACGGGTGGGCTCTGAAAAAACTTAAAAAGGAAAGAAGTTTGCATATCAAAATAGAAATGATTCAAGCAGAAGGGTCAAGGATACCCTAGGAACTTCTACATAGATCAAACAAGTTATTAAAGTTGCCAGATTTCTGTGGTGGTTAGTTTCAGACGATTTCGGAGAATCCACCGTAACCAAGTCACTTGGTTACTGTGGATTCTCCAAAATCATCTAGAAGTTATTAAATACTGAAAAATCTCAACAAGAGTCCCCAAAGCAGAAAAACAGATGGTGCTCCCCAGCGGAGTCGGCAATTATTTTGTTAGGAAAATTACTCTTATAGTTGGGGAAAGACTACCAACATACTAGGGTTATCATATGAACATATATAGATTTGCAACATTATTATCAAGCAAATAGAGTTAGTGTTAATAGAAATGTATACCTTATTTATGGAGGTTGATCCAACTTTTCTCCCTTTGTTCTCCACTGCAACAATCCTGCAAAACAAACATAAGACCTTCCTCAAACCAGTTTGACTACAAATAATATATTGATATTAATAAATAAACATAACATCAACTTGTAATCAAAATACAATAGATATACACAAATCTATGGGAAGGGAAGCATGTCCAAATATTTATTGAAAAAATGCAGAAAATACATAGGCTATACCTGTCTTGCACTAGCACCATTGTAACCAGACCCTGGGCTCCTACCCATATCTCTTAGCTATGAATTTCTCCAGCATAACTTTATCCAATGATCACAAGGTCCGTTTCTCAATCCTCTCCCTTGTATTTATGGCAAGGAAAGGAGAGTAGGTTTGAAAGGTGGTTGAGTTTGGAGGTTAGGGTGCTTTGAGTACCTGCCTCAACTAATCCCAATTCGTGTTTCCAATATATTTTTTAGCTTTTTCTTAAGACACCTGCGACTATGGCATATGAAAACTAGTGAGTGAATCGCTACTATCAAAACGTGAAACTAACGGGTGCATCTTTTATTGATACTTGCGGGTTGTCAACATGGACACTCCCGACTAAGTCAATGGTTTACAAGTATAGGAGTCGCAGTTATGTATAAAAATAGGTAGAAAAAGATGCTTTTGAGGAAAGGATTGCAAGGTTCAGCTCCAGGTCATCTAGGGTCAATGTAAGTTGTTCCATCCATAGTGTCATTTTGTGTGATCGACAGGGAAATGTGATCATGGATAGATAAGTGCTAATTTGACCGATAACAACTATGGTTTGCACACTATTATTATTATGTTGGACATTAATAATTAATAAATAAAATAGAACAACCAGATCGACTGATGCCACGAACAAGAATATGAGGAACCACGATGTTACGAGAAAGGGGTTGTGGAAAACGCGTTACCTTGTGTTTTGACCTGTGTGGATGTGATACACCCTTCTTGTGGACTTGGTGGACCCTCTCTATTTATGCACCCTCATTTGTTATGCTACCCGTTGGTTTTTATTTTATTCCGAGATTAATTTTATTTGGAGTTAGAGTTTTTCCCTCGCCTAGTGCGCCCCTCATGAAAATTAGTAACTCCCATTTTTATGAGGACTCTTCCTCTCCCCTCTAATGCGCCCTCTTGAGAAGTGTAACTCCCATTTTGATAATTTTGGAATGTAACTCCTCCCTTGTGTCTCCCTCTATCCCCCCAATTCAAATTGCTCTTGGGAAATGGGATTTGGGTGGATGTGAGTTAGTATCTCTTGTTGGTTATGCATGCTCTTGGATTTTTTTTATGATGGTACTGGTATGATTGGTTTTGGTTTCTCTTGACATGATTTTTTGAGTGCACCCTTGTTGAGCTTGTTCCCAAGTTGAGTTACTTTGGAATTGCCACTGTTTTGTCCTGGAATTTCCTCTGGAGATCCTAGATTGGAAGTGATGTGGAATACACTTTCCATTGGATTTGAGGTTGGACTAATATATTTATGAATCTTTTTTCCTAGATTCATTGGAATTTCCCTAGACTGGAAGTCGAGGAATACTTTCCATTGGGTTGTGGTTGGACTAATTTCTCCTAAAAACTTTGTCCTGGAATTGCCGCTAAAGATCCTGGATTATAAGTGATATGGAATCCACTTTCCATTGGATTGTGGTTGGACCAATTTTAGATGTATTTTTTGGTTGAGTGCACTATTTCTTGTGGCATCATGGTTTTGGATTTGGGTGACCATTGCAAAGTTATTTTTGTCGTGCATTGTGTCTCTAACTGGGTGGAACATGGCACGGTCGATTTCGATTGCGTATTTTGCAAGATAAGTAATTCATTTAATGTTTATTTGAATTAATTGGATATGATATGATTATTATATGGTTTCAAATGAAATGTATGAGAAAATAAATGAGATAATTATGGAAGAAATATATTAGAGATTTTAGTTACATTATGCTACTAGTTTTTGGGAAAAATAGCTAACTAGTGTTTGGTATTTTGTGAGCAAGTGCTTGAGAAAACATTTTATTTGGAACCTCTTATAAATATATGATAATTGTGCCTTTGTTATTTATATTATGTGTTCTTTTATTGTGCAATATCTTAGGAATTATTGGAAACACCTCTCCACAATGTTTCTAGCCTCTATTCGAAAACTAGTTCACCGATTGGGTTGTTTTATGTAGTTTCGAGACTTGGCATGTGAAATGTTTGAGAAAATGCCCGAGTAAGATAAATGTTACACTTTAAATGTATGAATAAATTTGTGTAATATTTCCTATATAATTCTAGATTTGCTTATTGAAATCCTAGTTTTGTTTCCATTCACTAGCTCCTTCGAAAGAATTGGTTTAAATGGATTTATGGATTTGCATGAGAAGTGTTTGACGAAATTTTTACATGAGTTATAAATCTTATAATAATGATAATATATTTTATTTATATTTTGAATGGCTTCCGAATGACTCTTCAAATTTTTTATGCATTTATCTTACTTGATTCATCAAGTTCTAGCCAATTTGGAGAAGTAGATTTAGCTAGTTTGATGAATTAATAAGAGGACTGTTTATGTAATGTCCCCAAGAGATATCAAAGGGTACCAAGGACATTTCATTATCTCTCTAGGGATAATTAGAATATTTTTTCACAACGAAATAATTTTATAAATATTTAATTTCATTTCCTACAATTTAATTATGACAAACTATTGATAATTCCAAATAAATTAAAATAAAATTCATAACTGATCAAGAAAATTGAACCAAGGTTGGTAAATATCATAAAACACTATATAAAATAATTATGAATCCATCCAAATCCATAGAACATGTTACTTGCACCTAAAAAGGTCATTTTCACTTAATCATGATTAACTAGTATTAGTGTATTAATTGCGACATTTAGCGCATAATTGACGACACTTAACTTCATTTTTTTATCACATAATAATAATTTATCAATCATAATGGATAATTAATACCTAATATCATGTAAATAATTCCTAATTATAATTTTCCAATTAATTAAACAAAACAATTACGAAAATGACTCCACAAGACTAGTTAACTAGTATTTAACACAAATAGCTATTCTTGCACGAATTCAACACACAACCATGCCAATGAACCAAAAAGTGAACCTAGATAAATTATACATATATTTAAGTATGCACATGCACATAAACAATGGTTTTTTCAATCTAAATCAATGCACCTAATTAATGAACACTGCTAGGAATTTAACCCAATCAATTGTATTGAGTTCCAGAGAACAAAGAGGGGAGGGTAAATATCTGGAAAATAGAATTATACAAAAAAATTAAACTACCAAAAACATATTATATGGCTGTACATTCCAAAAATTACGGAAACATAGATTCAATCTACAAACTAGTTACCAATTTCCACTGATTTGAAGCTATTTTCCATTTCTAGTTTCCAAATGCAAAAAAAATAAGAAAGTATTGACTACCGTAGCTCATGGAAATAATATCATATGTCCACTAGAGACAAATGGATGTATCTTTCCGCTCATAAACATTCCTCTTATTAATTCATCAAACTAGCTAAATCTACTTTTCCAAATTGGCTAGAAATTGAGGGATCAAGTAAGATAAATGCATAAACAATTTGCAATCATTCGGAAGCCATTCAAAATCTAAATACCATGTATTATAAGTATTATCATAGTTATAACTCATGTAAAAATTTCTTCAAACACTTCTCATGCAAATTCATAAATCCATTTAAAACAATTCTTTCGAAGGAGCTAATGAATGGAAACAAAACTAGGATTTCAATGGGAAAATCTAGAAATTTATAGGAACTCTTCCACAAATTTATTCATACATTTCAACTGTAATTATCAAATATAATATAATTTATCTCAATTTGGCATTTTCTCAAACATTTAACATGACAAGTCTCGAAACTACTTAAAACAACCCAACCAGTGAAGTAGCTTTCGAATAGAGGCTAGAAACACTATCACATAGGTGTTTCCAATAATTCCCAAGATATTGCACAATAAAAGTACACATAATATAAATAATAGAGGCACAATTATCAGATATGTAGCATAGGTTCCAAATAAACATTTTTCTCAAGCACTTGTTCACAAAATACCAAAAACTAATTAGTTATTTTCCCCAAAAACTAGTAGCATAATGTAACTAAAATCTACGAGATATTTCTTCCATAATTAGATCATATATTTTCTCATACATTTCATGTGAAAAGATATAAGAATCATATCAGATACAAATAATTCAAATAAACGTGAAATAAAGTACTTATCTTGCAAAATACGCAACCAAAATCGACCGTGCCACATTCCACCCAACCATAGACACAACGCAAGCCAAAACTGACTTTGCAATGGTCACCCCCGAGTCAGAATCATGATTCCATAAGAAAAAGTGCACTCAACCACAAAACCAATCTAACATTGTTAGGATATCTCATCATTCAGTTATGTACTTTGCATGCATTTACATGCATCCACATGCAGCCCAGTCACCAATTTGATGCCTCCAGCACCTAGTCCCCAGTCTTCCAGCACACAAGAGATTCCTTCCACTCAGTTCTATCCCTCCTAGTGTTTAGTGCGCCCAGCATGCACCTACCACTTGAGAAGGGCGCCTTTTCTCACCTGCCAATATAGTTCACTTCAGTTAGTTGATTTCTTTCCTTGATTTGAGGCTAGAATGACTCTCAGTTGATTGTATCACTCCGATGGACCTCTAGTGAGACTAGACTGCCTATTCTAAATCCAGTTAGCTCCTCATGTGCCCTCCATTGAGCCTCCTTCATTCAATTAGTGCTTACATGTGCCACTTACACCTACCACACTTAGTTAGACTCAGTTTGACACCTGGTTGACCGTTACTTGTGCATTGATGACTCCACTGATCTGATGATGAGACTCCTAGTTGGATCCAAGATATTCCATGCAGTAAATTCGAATGACCTCCTTGGTTAATTAGAATTGCTCATTCATTGTGATAGTACTGTATTGTATTTTCACTATTCTGAGTTATAGAGCACTGATGCATATCTCTTGCACAATTTTTACTCCAAATTGTTTTACATCATTGTGATTGATTTACTTGTTCAATAGATCTGTTGTGACTAATTTTACATGGTATCAGATCCATGGCAGGGACAATATTTCTCTTTTGCAGGTGTTCTACATGAAGAATTGAGTGAATTTGCTCAAAATACTGCACAGCGGCATGGCAAATCTCATGTGCATGCAAAGCTGAAATTTCTCTCCAATCCACTCCAGAAGCCGTGAGTTTTCCACAAAATTCCTGGATATAGATCATTGGATCATCAAGCTTGCTTGATCTCCTACACCGGGTGTGATGCAACTCTAAAACGAGTGGATTGTTCGACCTTATTGTTCTTGTTTTCTTGTGATTTGCAGGTTTATAACTCCTCCATTAGCACTCGTTTTCATTGAGATGGATTCTTCTTCTTCAAAGCTCCTCACTCCCTTCAATTATTTTGAATGGAAGAATGACATGGAGATTATGTTGTGCTCAAAAGGGTACTACAGAGTCACCACGGGCCTCGAAGTTGAGCCAAATACACTAATTGAGAAATCCAAGCACTTCAACAAATTGGATGAAGCATATGGTCTTCTTTGCCTCAATATTTCCAAGGATCTCCACTTTCACCTCAGTGGATTGACTACTCCAAAGGCAGTATGGGAGCAACTCAAAAAGATTTTTTGTAAGCAAGATGACATGTGGTCTTTTCAATTGGAAAATGAATTGATTGCCTTGAATCATGAAAATTTTGAGTCCATCAATGATTTCTTCACCAAATTCAAGCACTTGGTATTTCTATTGAAGCAAAATGGAGTTGTAAAAGATGATAAACAATTGATTCTTTCTATTCTTTCAAAATTTGGAAAAGACTATTTGGTATTTGTCTCTACATTCAATTCCGGAAAGCTCACAATTCTGAATTGGAAAATGCCTACCTTAAGTGACTTCATTGAATCCGTGACGAAGGAGCATGATAAACTCATTCAAATGGGGACCATATGCTCCAAACACCAAGCATTATTTGCTAGAAAATCCAAAGCTACGAATGACAAAGGAAAGAAAAAGAAAGAGAAGCCAAAGTTTGATCCGTCCAAGCAAAGGGAGAAAAGCAAGCAAGCGAATGAGCCATCCGGTTCAAGAAACAAGCAAAAAGGAAAAGAGACCAAAGAGAAGTCAAAATGTTCTTATTGTAGTAGGGGATATCATCCTGAAAGCTCATGCATGAAGAAGACAATAGATCAAATGACACTTCTCTTGGAGAAAAACAACATAACCCTTCCTGATGGTGCAAGGAAGAAGGACAAAAATGATCATCCCGAAAGAGGTCATGCACTCATGGCAATAGTTTTGAATTCCTCCACTCTTCTCATTGATTCTGGAGCTTCGAACCACATGGATGCAAATAAATATTCTCTATCATATTATGATCCGTCAAGCACCATTCCCATCCACATGGGGGATGACTCTCATATTTCATCAAAGGGCAAAGGTACCATTCATTTAGAGCCTGGCAGTTTTCACAATGTTCTCTATGTGCCTTCCTTAGCTTTGAATCTTCTTTCCATTTATCAGATGAATCACACTAGTACACCAAAGAAAGTCGTATTCTTCCCTAACAAAGTTGAAATTTATGATATTCAAAGTGGAAAACTTATTGTGGTTGGAAAAGAAAATCACACCACAAAAGCTTATGAGTTTTCTCACTTTCTGCCACAACACAAGCGCACTACTCTTCTTACACATGGCAATGAGGTCAGTAGGATTTGGAATGAGAGGTTTGGACACCTTATTTACAAATATTTCCTGCTTCTACAGAACAAATACATGGTTGATGGCCTTCCGCACCTCCATTCCTCGAAGGGAATTTGCCCAGGTTGCATCATTGGGAAGCACCCTGAGCACAAATTTGACCATGGCAAAGCTAGCAAAGCTTCTACAATTTTGGGGCTGATACATTTTGATATTAGTGGTCCACTTCCCAACATGTCCA
This sequence comes from Larix kaempferi, assembly GCA_027924585.1. Taxonomy (NCBI): domain Eukaryota; kingdom Viridiplantae; phylum Streptophyta; class Pinopsida; order Pinales; family Pinaceae; genus Larix; species Larix kaempferi. The sequence continues at coordinate 4,714,553 of BSBM01000278.1, read as the reverse complement.
TGAATGGCTTGAGGTATTTTTTGACATTCATTGATTACTTCTCCCGTTTTACTTGGGTCTTCTTTCTCAAACACAAATCAGAAGTGCTTGGAAAATTCAAGGATTTTAAGGCTTCTGTTGAGACTGCCACTGAGAGCAAGATAAAAGCTCTAAGATCTGATAATGGCGGAGAATATATCAAATCTGAGTTACTGCAACTTTGTGCCGAAAGTGGAATTCAGATCCAACATACAGTTCCCTACACACCTCAGCAGAACAGTGAAGCGGAAAGGAAGAATCGATCACTGAAAGAGATGGTTACCTGTATGCTTGAGTCAAAAGGTTTGGCTGCAAATATTTGGGTTGAAGCCATGAATGTTGATGCATACATTCAAAAATGAGTTCCACATTCATCCGTAAAAGGTAAGACTCCTTTCGAAGCATTCACTGGTCAGAAACCGAATGTGTCCAATTTGAGCGTTTTTGGCTCCATTGCATGGGCTAGAATTCCTTCTGAAAAGAGAAAAGCTCTGGATCCACAAGTACTGAATGTATCCTAATAGGATATGGAGAAGAATCAAAGGCATATAAACTTATGAATATCATATCCAAAAGTATATTCATAGAGCGAAGTGTGAAATTTGAAGAACCGATTCAAGATCTGAAACTAGTCGAGGAAAACACTACCGATCAACAGTCTCTACAAGAAGAAGATTCGAGAGAAGATGAAGAAAGCATTGGATCTGATATTTCTGATATTTTATCAAAATTTGATGGCCATGAAATATTAGGTTCAGAATCCGACCATAATGATCCTCCTCAGTTACCAAAGTGGGCCCAAAACACTCTACAATATGCTGCTCCAAACATTGGAAATCTTGTTGATCCAAGGAGAAGAAGAGAAAACTTTCAAAGAGAAGGTATGGCTCTTTCTTTTTCTGATTGATTACTATCTGAGAAATGTTATTTGATGATTGGTTCAGATCCCAAATCATACTATCATGCCCACTGAGACCCAAGATGGCAAACTGCCATGGATGAAGAGTACAGTTCTCTTCAAAAGAACAATACATGGGAACTAGTTTCTTTTCCTCCTGGATGAAAATTAGTCCAATGTAAGTGGGTATACTGCACAAAGGTTGTTGCTGATGGCTCTATTAGCAAATTCAAAGCTAGGCTAGTGGAAAAAGGTTTCTCCCAAGTCCAAGGAGTGGACTACACTGAGACTTTTGCACCGGTTGCAAAGATGGATTCCATCCGCCTCGTTTTGGCTATTTCCACATCCAAGCACTGGGAAGTGCACCATATGGATGTGAAGAGTGCTTTTCTACATGGATATATAAATGAAGAAATATATATGAAGCATCCAGAAGGATACATATCAGATCCATCATTAGTTTGCATATTTGTAACAATAAAATAATATTAAATATAATTAATATTAATAGTCATGCCCTTTGGTGAAAAGGTTCAAGACAGGATTATTTAATCCCAACCCTTTGTATGCATTTATCATCTTCTACATTATTCAATATACTTTCTTCTACATTTACGTTTTCTTCTCTCTCCATTGGTATCAGAGCCACCGGCCCTGCACCACCACCACCTCTGTTGCACACACGCTTCCCCCATCGTTTTCCCACTCCCGCTCCATCATTGTCCCCCACCACTCTCCCACTCCATCGTCAGCTGCACTCTCCACCGCTCTGCCCTCCCCCACCACGCCCTCCTTCATCGTCGTTGCCTCCCTACACTCCCGCCATCACCTGCGCGCCCTCCCACACCTCCACCATCCCCCTGCGCTGCTGCTCGCAGCCCCCGCCACCCTCCTCCTTCTGCCACCATTCGGCATCCCCCACAACCTGCACCTCCACTCCATTTTTCACCCTCTCTTCCACATCTGTTTCCCCGTCCTCTTCCACACATGCACTGCCTCCTGCTCACCATTTCCGTGCCCTTCCCTCTCTACCAGCATCTGCACCCTCCACATCATCCCACGTCCACCCTTCTTCACATCTCCCCCATGTCGCCTTCCCTGCACCGATCGACTCCCCCACTGCTTCCTCACTACACCCTTGCCTTGCATCCTTCCCGCGTCCCCCCACTCCCTTTCCCATCTTCTCCTCTGCAATCCGCCATCCAACCGTCACATCCCCTCGCTCCCACACCTCCGCAGGCCCCACACCCCCGCCACCCCTACGCAGCTCCACACCCTTGTGCTCCTTGGCTACTCACACCCCCCACTTCCTCTCGCTCCCACACCACTACCCTCGCTGCAACATCCCCGTCACCCCCCCCACTTCCCTCTCTCCGCCTGCAACTGCAACTCTTCCTGCATCCCTACCTTCTGCTCCAACACCCACGTCACTCATCCTCTTGCTCCCGCCCATAATTCGGCCGCCCACCATTCGCCCACCTTCCTCCCTTCCGCCACCGTTCCACCTCCCTAACGCTGCCTCCATCATCCACGGTTGGCTATTTAATTTTTTTTTAATACTTTAATATTAATAATATTTATTAATATTATTATTAATTTAAAAAAAAAATTATATTACAATAATAATAATTATTATAATTAGTTAAAAAAAATTGTGGCGAGCTGGCTTCGTACAACAAATAAAAATAAATCCACGTTTAGCGCCGAGAAGATTCCACCAATCACCAGATCAATGAGTGAATTAAACGCCTGATTTGATTCAATCAATGAGAAGATTAAGAAGAACTATGAGGAACTCCAGGAAAAGATCGATCAAACCAATGACAATTTGGCAGCAACTTGGACACAAATCACGTCATGAATAGAGAATTCCGTTCTCACTCTACAAGAAAACCAAAAGAAAAATGAGGCAGTTTTAAAAGCCATCTTGGAAAGATTACCAGTACCAAAAGATCCCAACTCTCCCAGAACACCAGAGCAGCCGGATCCTTTCAACATGTCGTCATCATTCTCATATACACAAGGACGCCAAATACGGGTGAAAGTCGAGCTACCCAAATACGATGGGGATGAATGACAGTGCATAGCGTGGATTAACAAATCCGGGGAATACTTAGACATCCACAATATCCATTACAAAGAGGAGAAAGTTAAATATGCCACCATGCATCCAGAAGGCAACGCTTACAACTGGTACTTATGGTGGAAGAAAACTACAAGATTCTGTTCTCACAACTAGGTTAGTTTCAAGAACGACCTCTTTAAAAGATTCCAAGGCGTTGAAGAAAAATACTTCTTTTCCAAAATCACAAGGTTACAATAGAAAAGCAGTGTCGATGAGTACACCTTTGAGTGGGAAGCACTCTCAACTCGAGTTCCAGAGTTAACCGATGACCAACGACTACAAACCTACATACACGGCCTAAAACAACACATCTGTGATGAACTAGAGTTACATAACATCTCTACCATGGAGGAAGCACGACGTAAAGCCAAGATTATTGAAAGCAAATCCATTCATACAAATTTCAACCGAGACGACTCCGAAAAGAACCCCCTCCAATCAACATTCACGGGAAATACAAGATATACACCACCTCAACTTAGGGAAGGAACGAATCCCACTTTAGAGGCCCAGAGAATAAAGGAAGGGAAATGTAAGTTCTATGGAGACAAATGGGATCCTAAGCATAGATGCTTACAAAAGAAATTGTATGCCTATGAAGCAAAGTTGGAAGTCAACAACGATGCAAAGAGTCAACAAGACTACCACACAGAAATCGAGGATGACACCCCACAAATCTCATTAGCCGCTATTACCAGAATCTCCCAACCGCAAACATTGAAGCTTAGAGGACATATAAAAAAGAATGATGTCACAGTTCTCATCGATTCTGGCAGCACCCATAACTTCATTAATGTCAACCTTGCTAAAGTATTTAACCTATTTGTTTTCCCAGTTCCTAACATGAAGGTTATGGTAGCAGATGGCAAGAAGATTGATAACATAGGGAAATGTCACCAAGTCAAGTTACAAATACAAGAGTATAACTTAGAATCAGATTTCTTTGCGATTCCGTTGGGAGGAGTCGACATAGTATTAGGAATACAATGGTTACACACCTTAGGGACATACTCCGCAAATCACCAAGAGCATTTGATTGAATTCCATGCATTTGGGAAAACACACAAATTATACGGGTTCCAACCACCGCCGACACAACTGGTTACATCACATCAAATAGAAAATCTACTTCAGAAGGACGCACCAATGTACACACTTCAATGTCAAGAAATGAAGCTTCTAACAAGTAAAGGAGATAGGGACAAACAACCAGAGGTACAAAAGTCGATTCAGAAACATCGCAAGGTGTCTCAAAAGCTACTTATGGAGCTCCCACCAAACAGAAAAATCGAACACATATTCGAAATAGAACCAGGGACAAAACCAACCAGTAGCATACCATACAGGTGTCCACATCATAGACGATGCCGCAGTTCATGTAATCATTGTCGTCAAATAAGCTTTGAGGACAAAGCTTCCCTTAAGGGGAAGGCAATGTAACAATAAAATAATATTAAATATAATTAATATTAATCGTCATGCCCTTTGGTGAAAAGGTTCAAGACAGACTTATTTAAGCCCAACCCTTTGTATGCATTTATCATCTTCTACATTATTCAATATACTTTCTTCTACATTTACGTTTTCTTCTCTCTCCAAGATTGAAGAAATCTTTGTATGGATTGAAACAAGCCCCAAGAGCTTGGTATGCAAAGATGGACTCCTTATTTCTTTCTAAGAATTTCGAAAGATGCAAATCTGATCCAAATGTGTATCTACAGCAAGTTAAAGGTAATTTTCTAATTATTGTTCTTTATGTTGATGATCTTCTCATTACTGGTAGCACTCTCCTTGCAATCAACAAGCTAAAAACTACCTTAAATCTAACTTTTGACATGAGCTATTTGGGCTTGGAGATAGCTCAAAATTTTGATGGGATCACATTATCTTAGGAAAAGTATGCTTCGGACCTGCTATTAAAATTTAATATGGCAGAATGTAAGGCAGCTCTGTTCCCATTCCTCTCAGGAATCAGTATTGAAGAGGGAAATTCTACACCACTTGCAGATTGCACTAGGTATCGACAGTTGATTGGTTCACTACTATACTTGACACACTCAAGGACTGATATTTCTTATGCCATGAGTGTTGTATCAAGGTATATGCAGCATCCCCATGAGCTTCATTGGCGGGAAGCCAAAAGGATCTTGCAATATGTGCAAGGTACAAGACATTTTGGCATACACTATGTTGCAGATTCTGAGCTAGATTTCATTGCTTTCACTGATTCAGATTGGGTGGGTGATAGCATTGATCGGAATTCCACTTCTAGATATGTTTTCATGATTGGTCATGGCCCTATTTACTGGTCAACCAAAAAGCAGGAAACCATTGCACTTTCTTCAGTAGAGGCAGAGTATCGAGGGGCAGTCAATGCCTGCATTCAGGCAGTTTGGTTGCAGGGTATTCTTTCCGAGTTTGATTTTGGTAGCACTACTTCGACTGTCATATTTTGTGATAATCAAAGTGCTATCAAGATCTCCATAGATCCAGTTCAGCAGCAGAGGACCAAGCACATTATGATTCACATGCACTACATCTGAGAGCTTGTGCATGATCGCACCATTGTTCTGCAACATTGCCCTACTGATGAGCAAATTGCAAACATCTTCACCAATATCTTCACTGAGAAGAAGTTCTCTTACCTCCATTCATTATAGGGGGTGAGTTCCATCATGGTGGAGACAGATTAGATCCTTCTATGTTCAGTTTGAGGGGGGGGGGGCTTTCTTCCCATTGGGTTTTCCCTTCTTTCCTCACTTAGATTTATCTCTAGCATTTTTGGATTATTGTATCGAGGTGACCTTTGGTCTCAGTAACCAGGGCCCTATTCAGTTATTATTTTTTACATCATAGTATATCTTGAGGGGGGGTGTTAGGATATATCATCATTCAGTTATGTGCTTTGCATGTGTGCATGCATTTGCATGTATTTGCATGCATCTGCATGCAGCACAATCACTAGTTTGATGCCTCCAACACCTAGTCCCCAGTCTGCCAACACTCGAGAGCTTCCTTCCACTCAGTTTTATCCCTCCCAGTGCTTAGTGCACCCAACATGCACCTACCACTTGAGAAGGGCACCTTTTCTCACCTACCACTCCAGTTCACTTCAGTTAGTTGAGTTCTTTCCTTGATTTGAGGCTATACTGACTCTCAACTGATTGTATCACTCCGATGGACCTCTAGTGATACTAGACTACCTATTCTGACTCCAGTTAGCTCCTCATGCACCCTCCAGTGAGCCTCCTTCATTCAGTTAGTGCCTACATGTGCCAGTTACACCTACCACACTCAGTTAAACTCAGTTTGACACATTGTTGACCGTTACTTGTGCATTGATGACTCCATTGATCTGATGATGAGACTCCTAGTTGGATCCAAGCTATTTCATGCAGTAAATTCAAATGACCTCCTTAGTTAATTCGAATTGCTCATTCATTGTGACAGTATTGTATCGTATTTTCACTATTCAAAGTTATAGAGCACCGATGCATCTCTCTTGCACAGTTTTTACTCCAAATTGTTTTACATCATTGTGATTGATTTACTTGTTTAATAGATCTGTTGTGACTAATTTTACAAACATTGGTCCAACCACAATCCAATGCCAAATGGATTCCACATCACTTCCAATCCAGGATCTCCAGTGGCAATTCCAGGACAAAGTTTTCAGGAGAAATCAATCCAACCATAAACAAATGGAAATTATTCCTCGAATTCCACTCCAGGTAAATTCCAGTGGCTCCAGGACAAAAGATTCAGAAATATATAATTCCAACCTCAAATACAATGGAAAATGGATTTCACATCACTTCCAATCCAGGATCAACAGAGGAAATTCCAGGACAAACAATGGCAATTCCAGAGTAACTCAACTTGGGCACATGATCTGCAAGGGCGCACCATCCAGCAAAAAATCATTTCAAGAGCAAACAAAACCAATCACACTCGTACCATAGAAAAAACAAGAGCCAAGAGCATACATAACCAACAAGAGAGACTAGTTCCCATCCACCCAAATCCCATTTCCCTAGGGAAATTCAATTGAAGGGTGAGAGGGAGGCACAAGGGAGGAGTTACATTCCAAAAATAGAAAATAGGATTTACACATCATGAAGCTACACCAAGATACACACTAACCCAAGTCAAGAGACCACACTAGGTGAGAGAGAGAGACGGAGAGAAGGAGACTCTAACACTAAATAAAATTAATCCTGGAATAAAATAAAAACCAAGGGGTATCATAACACATGAGGGTGCATAAATCAATAGGGTCCACCGAGTCCAAAAGGAGGGTGTATCACATCCACATAGGTCAAAACACAAGATAACACTTTTCCCACAACCCCTTTCTCTTAACATAATGGTTCCTCATACTTTTTTTTGTGGCATCGGTTGATCCATTTTTTTTTTTTATTAATTAATTAATAATGTCCAACGTAATAATAATGTGCAAACCATAGTCCCGTCACCTTGTGCTACATCACAAAACAACTAATAACCACAACATATGTCCATGGGATAAACCAGAGGGTATTACATACCTCCTCCCTTAAACCATGCATCGTCCTCGATGCATACACATACATGCCTTTACAAAAGGATAACACACATGCCCACACATGCCTCAGAAAGATAACATATTTCTAACCACAATACTTCCCACTACCACTTACTTTCATGTCTATCTCCACTTCCCATGGGAGAACTGGGACTAGTAGAGTGGACTCAAGGAAGCAAGGTTCGATCCTCAATCCCCACGATAGGGTCTTCAATCCTCTTTACAAGGCCTTCAAACCTCAACAAAGATACGTCCACTTGAAAATCATATTTCTTTCACTCATCTGATTAACATCAGGTGTATTAAAAAAATGTGATACATGATAAAAAGATAGTCTTTTACAAATATACTTTTCATGTTCCAACAAACACACACACACACACACACACACACACACACACACACACACATATATATATATCTTTGAGATACATGATACATGAAATAGATCACATGGAATACATTATTATATACAAGGAACATGATATATAGATACTTTTTCAACAAAATACTTAAAATGCATCTACATTAATCTTATTCTAATCAATTTCAATCATATGAAATGCATCAGGTGTATCAATCAATTTCATGAAGTGTAACAAGTATACCATCCAATCTCATGAAGTGCATCAAGTGTGTACTCTTTCTTCATGAAATCCATTCCAATCTCATGAAGTGCATCAAGTGTGTACTCTTTCTTCCTGAAATCCATTCCATTCAATCAATCACATGAGATGCATATACTTTACCTGCAGATACAAGAAATGGATCATGCATATGCTCTATCAAAAATATGCATGAAATGAATCTAATATGTATGATATGCATTCTAATCAGTCAATCACATGAGATGCATTACTAATATGCTTTTCCATGATTTATCACCCAAATACTTTCCCTACAAGGATGCATGAGATTTACCATGATACTTTACAAAGATGTCTTTCAACAAAGGTATTTGATATACCACAAGGATACCCTAACAAGATACTTTCAACAATGATCACAAGGATATTTTTCTTACAAGGATACTTGTATTAGTATTGGATATATAAGGATACGTGAAGTACATCTTGAACAAAGGTACATGAATCATGCTTTAAGAAGTCACATGGTTAGTACATACTTTTCAACAAGATATACAAAATACCACCAGGATATTACCATATATTTACACATGAAATGTCACCAAGATAACACCAAAATACCTTTCAACAAATATCACAAAGATACCTTTCTAATGAAGATCGCAAAGATAAATATCACAAAGATATATTTCTAATGAAGATCGCAATGACAAAGATATTTTTCTAGCAAAGATCACCTGAACATTTTATGCACTTAATGTAACAAGTAAGCCGACTTATATACAACAATTCCAATCTAACTAAGAAACCAAAAAGGGCCATAACGACTAGTAGTTAAACATACTACCTTTCATCTCCACACAAGCATAAGTATTCTTTAGAGAACATTCAAAAAATCATTATACATCAACTAATAGTAATTAGTATAAACTAGTAACATCAACCAATATCAATCATACATCAGCCATACAGGCATCGGTCCATAATACATCAATTCATACTACCTCAACCATATATCAATCATATGTCGATCATATATCAATTATACACCAATATCAACCAATGACAACAATACATGCATCAACTGACCATACAAACATCAATCATAGTACATCAACCACAATATATCAACGAGAATACATCAACCACAATATATCAACGAGAATACATCAACCATAAGCAAAATATATCAACCAGAAGAAAAATACATCAATCATAATACATCATCCAGAGTACATCAACAAGAATACATCAACCAGAACACATCATCTAGAAGCAAAATACATCAACCATAATAAACAAGTTATACAACTTGATGAGAACCCGTCATTGTTCTAGTTTTTTTTTTGGGTGTCAAAACCACCAAAAAATAACCCCAAATCAAAAATAGTGGTGCTACTGGTAGCACCACTATTTTTCGGGACTAAAATTACAACTTTTTGGTAACCCCAGGAGGTGCATTAAAGTGTCGCTACAATAAAAGACGTAAAATAGATCCCCGAATCGAAAAATGGTAGCACACAATTTTCTTTTCGAGGCTAAAATTCATTTTTTTACGTAGTCACCTTAATAGCTGATGCCTTTACAATGTAAATGCCAAAACCAACCTATGACTTGAAAAGTGGTGCTGCCAATGACACCCCTTTCCTTTATCAAGTTAAATGTGCATAAATTTCTAAACCAGACTCGGAAAATACTTAAATTAAAACAAAGTCTTTATAAAAAAAATACATCACAACTTTATGAAAAATAATTAAAAACTTAATAAATATTAACAATAAAACCATTAAAAAAAATGCATTCTAAATCATTTTTGTTTAAATTAAAGAAAAAAACAAAAAAAAAGCCTAACCTAAATAATAATAATAATAATAACAAAAAGAATGTGATGGCGGTGAATTGGTGGCAGGTTGGTGGTGGAGGGGTGGTGAGGAGGTGGCGCGATTCTTAGAATCATGCCCCTCCATCACCCACTTCCCCTTTCCTTATTCCTCCCATTCTCCCTACGTACTATCTCCCTTCCCCCTACCCACTATATCCACCTAACCCCCCTTTCCCTTATCCCTACACACTACCCCCTCCCCCTACCCCCTATCTCCACGTAACCCCCTCTCCAACCTACTCCACTACCCATCCCCTCGCACTTCACGTGCCCCTCCTGTAGCGTCCCCTCCCGTCATCCCAATGCAAGGGAGAGAACAAGACCAAACATACGGGCTTCGTTTTACAATCGCAGCCCCATACGTTACTCAAAAATGCATAATAATTCAAAGCTTAATGTGTGCAGGTTCAAATTAACTAAGCACAACAGAATTAACTCATATTTGCATACACACAAATAGTAATGCATAACATATATATATCACATCAGAGGATGATCCAACATGTAGAGACTCAATCTCGTTCCAAAGCCATGCATAAATCCCATATTGAGATAATCATTTCATTTCATTAAACATGGACAATTAACATACTGCAGAACACAAAATGCATATAATTTATAACACAGAGAACACTTATCTTGAAGATGAAGCTGTCCAACAACTGGCTATGTGAGAGCAACGTTCCACCCAACCATAGAACTCTGCCCAGCTTATATTCTTTCAGCTGAGAGATCACCCCTGAGCTGGGTTGTGTATCCACTAAAGAGTAACTAGTTGGGCACACTCACATCCATGGTTTCACTTAACAGCTATGCTAAGCCAACACATAGTTGGGTTTATCAAGTATACAAGAAGATAGAGGAGGGTAATGCTAAGCCAGTGAGCTCAACCGCAGAGCTACAAGCATCTCAAATGAACTCAACAATCAGGCACCCACATTACCTGCCACATCCAACACCAGGAAGGTACCCTTCTCCAATACACAGTCCCTCGGGAAAATCTTCCCTCCAGTGCTCTTCAGGATAGGCATAGAAAGGTCCAACTGCTAGCTTCCTGAGATTTTATCCTTCACTGGGTTTATCAAGCAAACCCAACTTCTATTCAATTGTTCATAATGGAATTTCTCCCAATTCAGTCATTCAATAACTCAAATCCGTCACTAGTTTTATGGGCTGCAAAAACTGGGTTTTCCTATGGATTTCGGGGTAGCTAATACTCTCAATTTCGCCCCAAGGTTCATATCTATGGATCCCCCATTGGATTTTACTGTCCAATACCAAATCTGGGCGTTTTTGGCACCTCAAAGCGTGGGTTCTTGCATAGTTGTGATTTCTGGTTTTTCTCACTGCTGGCAATTTCTGGGTGATGAAAATTGATGTTGTGTGATCAACAATGGAATGGGAATGAGATTGGAAGGATTCCCAAGAGGTAGAGTGACTTGTGGGTTAAGCAAAACAAAGCCCATGCCCTGCCATACGAATTTCTGGGCTGCCCATGCTCGATTGAAGCCATGGACTGAATTCTTCAACAACTTCTTCACACCGAAATAAATGTCAGCAAGGAAAGTCAAAAGGGTTCACAAGATGACATTTGGCAGCATATGGTTCAATCCCACAACCCCCTCACCACTCCGTAGTGGATACACATGGCCCCTTCTCATTCGTTGCTCCCATAGCCAATTCTGGTATTTTATTACAATATTAATATTTACATCAATTTACAATTTTTCCATGGCTTAATAGCACATGGGTATCAAAATATCAAATACTTGTCCATTTTAAATAAAATCCGAACATACACTAGCGGGGCCTTGGCCTTGAGCTCCATGCTAGCAAAAACATACATCGCATGTATACAATATTACATAAAAGCCAATTTAACATAAGGGTCAAAATGGGGTATTACACCTCCCCATTTATTAAAACTCCCCTCACACACATCTTTTTAAATTTTAATGTTTTAGCCTGTTTTCTCATTTTTTTTAAATATGTTTTTTATATTTTATATTTTTAATTTCTTTTTATGTTTTTTATTACTTTTCACTTTTTCATTTTTCTCTTTTGCATGATGGCACCTCTTCCTCATACCAGTCACATTCTGCTTCATATTGCTCATAAGCATCTGCATATTCCTCATAAGAATTGTACTCATAGGATTCATCATAATAGTAAGACATGGCTGCCAATTATTCTTGAATGTATGTACCTAATACACAGGTGCAAGGACCATGCTCTGATACCACTGTAATGTCCCTTGTTAGGAATTTTATCAAAATGGCAATTTTCCACTTTTTTCCTTGGTTAGACCTTGGACTAGTTTCGATCTCTAGGTCCCAAATTTGCCCCAAATGATCCCAAATCTTCTGAGAAGGTATATGAATGATATTAGAACATAAATATGTGTTTCAGGGATGCCTTTGTACCTTTAAAACACTTCTGCAAATACTCTTTCAATTCTGGTCAATGTAGGTAACTTTACTAATGATTTCCCTTTGACTAGTATTGGTCTTTAGGTCTCAAATTGACTCCAAATGCCTTCAAATATTCAAGTAAGGTTTATTAATGATATTAGTAATTGAATATGATGTTCAAGGATAATATATGGCCACCAAAAGACCTCTGCAAACTCTCTTAAGATTCTGGACCAAGTATGCAATTTTACTAGTAATTTGGGGTTCAAATCCCCCTGAGGTAAGTACTGAAAATGGCTTCCCAAATGCCTCCAAACCCACTCAAATTTATGAACAGAGGTATGTAATGTGTTAAGTATGTTATTAAGGTCTCATATGCACCATTAATGGTTTATTACAACTGTTCTCACCCTCTCCCATTCAACTGCAAAAATCCCCAATTCGACCCTTGGGGAAATGGCACTATTTCACCTCCCAATACAACTAAACTAAGTAAAAATGCTTCAAATGCTCAAGTACAGTACATGAAACTTGTAGAAGACATCCATGGCAGTATATTAATCACAAATATATCAGAGAATCATCCATTCATTCGAAATCATCATCAATACATTGGTTCACAACAAGGTAGTGGGGAAATGGCATTGTTCTTCCATTAAAAATGAGATTTATACATTTCTACTTGGAATTTCGACCTGAAACTTTTTGGAGATGAAGAACAGAGTATTTACTTCATATTACAAAAGAAATGGGGCATTAGAATCTCCCCCAAAGAGTACAATAGCTCACCAAAAACGCCCTCCCTCAAGGATCAAGAATATGCCATCAAAACTGGAAATGGTTGAAGGAGCGAGCTGCAATAGAAGAAACCATGAGCTTCCCTGTAGCTTACACCTGCAAATAAAGACTCCATTAAAGCTCCAAATGAAAGGTCTGAATGGACTTTCCAATTGCCAACTTGGATGGGAATCTTTCACCCTCGAAATTGGCTAAGGCAAGAAACTAGTCATCCACTAGCTCTCCCTCTTCACAAATGCAATTGCAAATTCTACAAATGATCAAAAGCTATTCTCATACTTCATTTCTACATTTTATAACCAACATTAGCCTTCTAAGGGTCGAAATCCTCTCAATAAATTCAATAGATTTCCATTTAGGAAATATTCCACATTTGCCACTTGTCTCCTAGTTCCAACCTTCCATCTTCTCCCAAATTCGATTTTGGGTCTCTTTGGCTTCTCCAACTCCAAAATTCGACTTCCTTGAGCCTAATTTTGGGGCTGACATGTCATAGTGGTCAGATGTCAAAGGTCAGGTCTGCAATTTGTCATAGTTGTCATAGATGCTCCATCATTGGTGTCATAGGGGCTAGGGAATCTAGCCCAAGTGTCCACAAACTTCCACTTTGACTCTTTATCTTCCATGGAGGTTACCAATCCTTCCCAATTCGACCTAAGATGCTCAATGACATGTGTTATGACTTACCAACTCACCCAAGAGTGTTCACATTCCCATTAATTCGAATTTGCAAAAGAGATATACCATGTATTATGAAAAATCAAGCTAGTGTGGGTCCCACATCCTCCATATGTCTCCAAAACCATTTGTCACCTAGGATTTCTCTTGAATTTCTTTATTCACTCTATTTAGTAAATACTTGAACCCTTCTAATGTCTAAACATCATTTATTATCCCCCTTATTCCAAATCCCAAAGCTTCCACCCCAAACCTAGGAAACTAGTAATTTTCCTCCTTGGCAATTATTTGACCCTTAACATCAATTTTACAAACTCTAATGAATATGGCTAATGTGATTAGGCCATTGTGACCCAATTCCAAATTTGGGACATGACAAACCATTAAGGACAAGTGGCTCATTTCCTCAAAGCAAATAGACAAGGAGTTACATATCCATAAATAAATAAAATAAAATAAAAGAGAATGTGAACCCTTAAGGACAAGTGGCTCATTTCCTCCAAAAAATAGACAAGGAGTTACTCGCATATATTGAAAATAAAAAATAAAATAAAAAGGAAAATGGAACCATTAGTAAGACAAGTGGCCTATTTCCCCAAAATAGGCAAGGAGTTACTCATGAATATAACCACCACCATCCAAGTGGCATAAATAAGCCTATAAAAGCATACCATCAATAGAAAATCCAAAATCCATATAGGGTATAAATGCCACTTAATAAATCATATTAATATTTAATAATATTAAAACTATATCATCTTAATAACTTATCATTAAATTAATATTGATAATGGTACATAGTACATACTATTATAATGACAATTATTTACTTATCAAATAATAATCATAATGTACCAGTAAATAAATTATACCACATGAAGCATTTAAATATTAACAATTCAATGAGCAGTAAAAGAGGCAATGCACGATGAACAAGCATTGACCAATCAAGTCACTGAACAGGAAAAGATGCAATGCACAAGCATCAACCAATCAAGTCACTGAACAGTAAAAGAGGCAATGCATAAGCATCAACCAATCAAATCACTGATGCAATAAAAGAGGCAATGCACAAGCATCGACCAATCAAATGAATGAACAATAAAGGAGGCAATGCAAGGTGAACATACATCAACCAATCAATCTACTTGATTATTAGATACACACCGCATAGTACTTACCAATCAATCTATTGAACAATAAATATGCAATATTAAATAATTCTAAAGCATACAACAAACTGATCTCTTAAGTGAGGCTTATTATTCTTTCATTAACATAAGGGAGGTTAAAATTCTTTCACAAAGAAAATTTATAAATTCTCAATGCACATAAACATAAAATTATGAGTTTGTAACATGCCCAACAACCGCATTATATACCTCTTCGGACTCGTAAGCCCTATGCAGTGCTTGAGCTCATCGACGGTCATTGTTTTTTAATACGGTCGGTGCCTATGAGGAAGCCCTGTGCCTCGGGCAGCTTGGGTCCATCGGCATTGCATATCTATACATGATACTTGGATAGCAACATCACACGCGAAATGGGTTAGATTTGGTCCTGTGCGCGGCAACCTACGCTAGGGTTTCTGAAGACGGCTGGTGCCCGTGAGGCATCCCTGCACCTCCGGCAACCTGGTGCACTCAGGAGAATGGTGGACAAATTTCTCTCAGTTGCCTCCAGCCGAGGACCCTCGATCCCGTTCTCGCTCAACAAGGCATCCTACGACCAACCGGCTTTGATTGTTCGGGAAATACCAGCGCCCTCCATTGCAGTGGTTGAGGAATATTTGATTGAAGCAAGGAATTTCGCAGAGTCAGCTTTGGTTTGTCGCTTCAATGGGTTCTGGCCTCGCCTGGTTGATCTCCATAAGTGGATTTCTGAGGTATGGAAACCCTTTATTCATGAGGAAATTTCTACTTATCCAATTTCTGGGGGTTTTTTTATTGTGGGTTTCGATTCTCTAGAGGAAAAACATATCATTCTTGACCCTAGTTCGTGGTTTTGGGGAAGTTCGGGGCTTTTTATGAAACCCTCGAGCCCTCTTTTTTACCCAACGTATGACCAGATCTCATCTGCTCCAGTTTGGGTTCAGCTTCCAAATTTTCCCTTGCATCTCTGGAACTCGGCCTCGCTTGAAGCTATTGGCAATGTGTTGGGCTCCTTCTACGATCGAAGTCCAGAAACAAAGGATTACATCAAAACTACCTTTGTTCGCATCTGTGTGGAAACGGACTTCAACAATGGCTTTCCTACTGAGATCCATTTGACCAACAAGGATTATGTGTGGGTGCAAAAGCTAGATTATGAAAATGTGATGTTCAGATGCAGATCTTGCTTCGCAACCGGACATCTTATAAAAGATTTCCCAAAAGCCTCTCAGATCCCCAAATCCAAAAATATTCATCGCAAATCCACTTGGTGGGATGGAGCAAACTCCAAGCATTATATAGTAAGCATAAATGAAGATCTATCCGAAGAGGCTCCAACACAAGCTAAGGAATCTCCTCATGCTAAAATAGAGGACACTCTAGAAGAACAGAGGATCCCCGCCAATGAAAAAGATCCACCTGTAGATCCACGAGATAGTGCTATCCAACCGATGGACCCAAAAATTCCAGCCCCACAGGATGCACCCGAAGATGCAGTGCCCATTCTCGAAGCCTTTGTCGAGCCATCAGATTGGGCCAAAGTTGGCAAAAAGAAAAAAGGAGCTTGACCATCTTTGAAGACAAAAGAAATTTTAACTTCTCCAATAAAAATAAGAAGCCAAAAAACTTCATATCGTTAATCTCTGGATTGTATCGAGATGTATGTAAGAAGTAGGACGACATAAATTTTGGTCTTGCTAGTACTAAATGTAGCCCAGTTCCTTCTTGGGCAGTTTGTTAGAAGATTCAATCTTCATAGAATAGGAAAGTATCAGGATAAGTTAATACTAGTTGTATATGAACAAGGAGTCATGGACGTAGTCCTCTCTTGGGATCAATCTATCTTCAGAACTATGTAATCTTTATTCTTCTTTTTTTTAATATAAAAGCTCTTAAGCGTTTTTGTTAAAAAAAAACAGGCCCAACAACCACAGAGTTGGAACCCTAGCTCTGATACCACTTGTAATGTCCCCTGGTGATATAAAAGGGTCTTATGGAAATATAATTAACTCTCCATGGATAATTAGAATATTTTAGCACATCATAATAATTTTATAAATATTTCATTTCATTTTCTACAATTTAATTATGACAAAATATCGATAATTCCAAATAAATTACAATAAAATTCATAACTAATCAATCAAATTGAACCAAGGTTGGGAAATATTATCCAACACTATATAACATCATTATTCATCCATAACAATCCATAACACATGTTACTTGCACCTTAAAAAGTCATTTTCACTTAATCATGATTAACTAGTAATTAGTGTACTAATTGTGACACTTAGCGCATAATTGACGACACTTAAAATTACTTCATTTTTTATCACCTAATCATCATTTATCAATCACAATGGATAATTAACACCTAATATCATGCAAATAATTCCTAATTATCATTTTCCAATTAATTAAACAAAACAATCACGAAAAATGACTCCACAACACTAGTTAACTAGTATTTAACACAAACAACTAGTCTTGCACAAATTCAACACACAACCATGCCAATGAAAAAAAAGTGAACCTACAGCCATTATACATATATTTAAGTATGCAGATACATCCAAATAAAGTTGCATTTTCAGGTCAGATCCTTTTACACAAACGATAATTCTTTCAAGCTAAATTAGTGCAACTAGTTAAGAACACTGCTAGGAATTTAACCCAATCAATTTTACTGAGTTCCGGATCACACATAGGGGAGGGTAAGGATATGTAAAATATAATTCTAGAACAAAATTAAAGTAAAAAACTAATAGCATATGGCTATGCATTCCAAAAATTACGAAAACATAGATTCAATCTACGAACTAGTTACCAATTTCCATTGATTTGAAGCTAGTTTCCGTTTCTAGTTTCCAAATGCAAAACAATAAGAAAGTATTGAATAATGTAGATCATGGAAATAATATTAGAGGTCCAATAGATACAAATGGATGTAGCTTTCCTCTCATAAACATTCATCTTCTTAATTCATCAAACTAGTTAAATCTACTTTTCCAAATTGGCTAGAAATTGAGGAATCAAGTAAGATAAATGCATAAAAAATTTGCAGATTCATTCGGAATCCATTCCAACTCTAAATACCATGTATTATAAGTATTATCAGAGGTATAAATCATGTAAACATTTCGTCAGACACTTCTCATGCAAAGTCAAAAATCCATTTAAAACAATTCTTTCGAAGGAGCTAGTGAATGGAAACAAAACTAGGATTTCGATAAGCAAATCTAGAACTTTATAGGAACTATTCCACACATTTCTTCATAAATTTCAAGTGTAATTATCAGATCTAATATCATTTATCTCACTCAAATATTTTCTCAAACATTTTGTATGCCAAGTCTCAAAACTACATAAAACAACCCAACTGGTGAACTAGTTTTCGAATGGAGGCTAGAAACACTATAGAGAGGTGTTTCCAATCATTCCTAAAATATTGCAAAATAAAGTACACATAATATAAATAATAGAGGCATAATTACCAAATTTGTAGAATAGGTTCCAAATAAACATTTTTCTCAAGCACTTGCTCACAAAATACAAAAAACTAGTAGCATAATGTAACTAAAATCTGAGAGATTTATTCCATAATTAGCTCATATATTTTTTCTCATACATTTCATGTGAGACCATATAAGAATAAGATCAGAGCCAAGTAATTTAAATAAACATGAAATAAAGTACGTATCTTGCAAAATATGCAACCAAAATCGACCGTGCGACGTTCCACCAAGCCATAGACACAATGCAAGCCAAATATCACTTTGCAATGGTCACCCCCGATCCAGAACCATGATTCCACAAGAAAGAGTGCACTCAACCACAAAACCCATCTAACACTTTTCCAACCACAATCCAATGGAAAGTGGATTCCACATCACTTTTAATCCAGGATCTCTAGTGGCAATTCCATGACAAAGTTTTCAGGAGAAATCAGTCAACCCAAAAATCACTGGAAAGTCTTCCTCGACTTCCACTCTAGGGAAATTCCAGTGGCTCCAGGAAAAAATATTCAGAAATATATCAATCCAACGTCAAATCCAGTGGCATGTGGATTCCATATCACTTCCAATCTAGGATCTCCAGAGGCAATTCCAGGACAAACAATGGAAATTCTATAGTAACTCAACTTGGGAACAAGCTCCGCAAGGGCACACCAACCAACAAAAACTCATGTCAAGAGAATCCAAAACCATCACACCAATTCCATAGAAAAAACTATAGCCAAGAGCATACATAACCAACAGCAGAGACTAGCTCTCTTCCACCCAAATCCCATTTCCCCAAAGCAATTCAAATTGGGGGGAGAAAGAGAGACACAAGGGAGGATTTACATTCCAAAAATATAAATTAGGATTTACACATCATGAGGCTACACCAAGAGACACACTAACCCAACTCAGGCGGGAACATTAGGTGAGAGAGAGAGAGAGAGAGAGAGAGAGAGAGAGAGAGAGAGAGACTCTAACACTAAATAAAATTAATCCCGAAATAAAATAAAAACCAAGGGGTAGCATAACACATGAGGGTGCATAAATAAAGAGGGTCCACCAAGTCCACAAGAAGGGTGTATCACATCCACATAGGTCAAAACATAAGATAACACTTTTCCCACAACCCCTTGCTCGTAACGTCATGGTTCCCCATACTCTTTTTCGTGGCATGATTCGATTCGATTGTTTTAGTTATTTATTTAATTAATAATGTACAGCATAATAATAATGTGCAAACCATATCCCCATCACCTCGTGCCACATCACAACAAAACTAATAACCAGAACATATATCCAGGGGATAAACCAGAGGGTATTACAGTTATGAGCAGAAATATACAATCATTTGGTTGTAGTGTACCTCTGATATGATTTCCATGAGCTACAATATTCAATACTTTCTTATTGTTTTGCATTTGGAAGCTAGAAAAGAAAACTAGCTTCAAAGTAGTGGCAATTGGGAACTAGTTTGTAGATTGAATCTATGTTTTCGTCATTTTTGGAATGTACAGCCATATGCTCTATTTTTGGTACTTTAATTCTATTGTAGAATGTTATTTTAGATATATTTACCGTCTCCTTTTTGTGCTCCGGAAATCAGTACAATTGATTGGGTTAAATTCGTAGTAGTGTTTAATAACTAGTTGCACTTATTTAACTTGAAAGAATCATTGTTTATGTGAAAGGATATGACCTACAAATGCAACTTTATTTCGTTGTATGTGCATGCTTAAATATATGTATAATGGCCGCAGGTTCACTTTTTGGTTCATTGGCGGGGTTGTGTGTTGAATTCGTGCAACACTAACTGTTTGTGTTAAATACTAGTTAACTAGTCTTGTGGAGTCACTTTCGTAATTGTTTTGTTTAATTAGGTCTTATTTACATGATATTATGTGTTAATTATCCATTGGGCTTGATAAATGATGATTAGGTGATAAAAAAATGAATTTATGTTAAGTGTCGTCAATTATGTGCTAAATGTCGCAATTAGTACACTAATTACTAGTTAATCATGATTAAAAGTGAAAATGACCTTTTTAGGTGCAAGTAACATTTTTATGGCTTGGTATGGATGCAATATGATGTTAGATAGTGTTGGATAAGGTTTCCCAACCTTGGTTCAATTTGCTTGATCAATTATGAATTTATTTTAATTTATTTGGAATTATCGATATTTTTTCATAATTAAATTGTAGAAAATGAAATTAAATATTTATTAAATTATTATGTTGTGCTAAAATATTCTAATCAGCCCTAGAGTGCTAATGATATCTCCCTAAGATCCTTTGATAGTCCCGAGGGACATTACATTTCCCCTTGGAATGACAACTACTTTAATACCCTAGAGCCCTAATTGGAGCTTATGCTCCTCTCTTCTTCTTAGGTCCTCATGTATGCCACCCTTTGACTTTCGACATCCAAAGATACAAGAGTTTCAAAATAGAACACCCTCCAAACCATTAAGATTGAGTGTAGACCTTCCTCCACCACACTTCTTTGAGAATGTTGAAATATGTGTGTCCCTAGGTAGAGGAGCAGTAGATCTCATCCAATGGGAGGCTTGTGAGTGAGGCCTCTAGCTTGCGATGTAATGAAATTTGTATGGGGCTCATCAATGTTGTCATTGTTACATATAAACTCTAACCATAGAACCTTGAAGGAACTACTAATATTTTGGCTATAAGTTGGAACCTTCACCTCATGAGCCCTCCAAAAAGTCATTGATTTGTTCTTCTCTAGGATTGATTGTGCTCCCTTCATGAAATAGACCTACCCTCAAGGTGATAATCTAAATAGTCGATTAGTTCTTTGTCACCCTCCATAATACGCAAACCCTAAGTCCATAAAGCTCCAAAACACTAATCCTCCTCCATGCCCTTATATTTAAGTGTCGACTAAATTGAATGTGATATGGATATCAAAGTTACATTTTCTTGATATGAGAGATTAAAACGATCGATCAAGATGACTAAAATTAGTAATGTAATGGTAAAATCAAAATCATGAACTTAGTTTAAACATGTTTAAATTTACTTCTCTTCCCTCTCTTTAAGGGACTAAATGTTACTCTCATCCATCACCTACATTGTTAAAGTGTCCACTAAATTGAATGTGATATGTACAATAAAATTTACATTTCCCTGGTTATTATATGAGAAAATAAAACAATAGACTACAATGACTAGATTTAGTAATTTAATAGTAAAATTCATACTAAAATTAATAATAATATAATTGTAAAATCCAGAACATAAACTTAATTTACTCAATTAAATTAGCTTCTATTCCCTCTATATCAAAAATTAAATACCTTCATTACTCTACTCTCATCCTATCACTTACATTATTTTTTTAATCCTAATTTTTAATATATATACTCTCATCCATCACCTACATTATTTTTTGAATCCTAATTTTTAATATACATAGTACACCATGTGAAAAAAATCGCTATAAAGTATAATCCATCTATACATCCACATCCATTTCCTAAACCTCATCGTAACCTTTCTTACCGATACCCACCCATGAGGAATGGAAGCGAATCTGAAATCTTGCATTTTGCAAATCCACAAGCATCCCTCGAATCCTCGTGACCCCTATATTATGATTGGGCTCGTCCTTTTTCAACACTCCAGGAGTACGACGTTCCCCCTTCCCTCCATAGAGCTCGCTTTCCTGATCGCAGCGAACAGGCGCACAGTCGAACAGCCAAAACCGTTTTTCTCTCCGTGAAATTCGATACCGTTTCACGTCTTGTTTCATTAAGTGCCTTAGTCCTTCAACAGTTTTTTCATTATTTGTATACATTCGCACTGCCCTATGATGGCAAAAGCTACAGAGATGGATAGCATTCTGGCACGTTCAACCATGCCTGAAACACTCGAGGATTTGCATGAGCTTCAAAACCAAGAGACATCGAGTTTAAATGTCAGTTACAGCCAGAGTGTTAATCGACCTCTGTTAGATGTAGTAGACAAGCTTCGTAATTTCAATGTTATGAAAGAAGGTATCCAACTGCCAAGCATTGTGGTGGTGGGAGATCAATCAAGTGGCAAATCCAGTGTATTGGAGTCCTTGTCAGGAATAAGCTTGGGCATTTCCAGTACGAGAGTCCCTCTTATTTTGCGATTGCAGCAATCCAAGGCAGAGGATTGTGGAATTGTGGTCGAATATAGGGATAAGAAGACGCATGCTGCAGATTTTGAAATAGCAGATATGCTCGAATGGGTTACAAATGAGATTGCAGGATCAAGTAAGGGCATAAGCGATACACCCATAACTCTTCATGTGAAAAAGATTGATGCCTTGGATTTGACAATCGTGGACTTGCCCAGCATCACGAGGGAGCTAGAAGATATTTACCAACAAATCTCAAAACTTGTCATGCAATATATTTCTCCCAAAGAGAGCATAATCCTCAATGTGTTATCAGCTACTGAGAATTTCCCTATGTGTGAATCCGTGAGAATGTCACTGCAGGTAGACAAACACGGTGAAAGAACTCTGGCCGTGGTCACTGTAGTCGACGAGGTACCTGAAGGGCTTAAGGATGATGTGCACAGAGGATTGGGTTGTGCCTATGTTCGCAAAAGGGTGGGAGATGAATCGCATGAAGAGGCCAGGAAGAGAGAAGCCGAGCTGTTTAGATCGCATTCTGAGCTGAATAAAATCGACAAATCCATGGTCGGTATACCTATGTTGGCCAAGAGACTTATGCAGATTCAAGCCAAGAGCATCAGTCAGTCTATTCCTGGTATAGTGAAAAGAATCGACGAAACCCTTTTGCAGAGGCAGTCAGAATTGCGTGCCTTGCCAGAGCATATATCTAATACTGCCGAGGCTATGATTGCTTTTATGAAGATAATGAATTTATTGAAGGATTCATTAAACAAGCTTCTTATAGAAGGAGACTACAGAGAATTTTCAGAAGAATCTGACATGCATTGTGCTTCCCGTTTGCGGGAGATGTTTGAGAGTTACTATCAGGAGCTGCTGAGCGACAAAAGTGTGGCAGATAAAAAACACTTTCTGGTGCAGGAGACCAAGATGTGGAAAGAAGTAAAAGGGGTTGGGCTTCCCAATTTCTTACCTCGTTCGGTCTTTGCAAACCTGTTGCGCAACCCCATTGAGGAGATGTTGAGGAGAAGTCTTGGGTTAACTGGTAAAGTATGGGAGTATGTGGAGAAGGTGGTTATTAAGGTCATTAACTCAACTTTTCAGAGTTATCCCTATCTCCTAAGAGCAGCAACGAGGGCCTCTCGAGCTCTGGTTTCAAAGAGAAAAGAGGAATGCATTCAGTATCTGAATCAGATGATAGGGATGGAGAAATCCATGGACTTCACCGTGAATCCTATTTACCTGGAAACTTGGAACAAACTAATGCAGCAGAAAGATCAGTTCATGCAAGTATTGCATCGAATTGTTAAAGAACAAAACTGTGCACCACAGACCTCTTTTAATTTCAATATGTCAACAGAATCGACCACTTTCAGTTTTAATATGCCAGCACAACCGGGTGCTGCTAAATCTTCTTTAGATACGAAGACAGTCGAGGTCGATGGTATTGGTAAAGTTGATATAGGAGAAATAATGAAAATCCCAAGAGACCGATTGGAAGTTGCCTTCGATATGAAGATGAGGTTGATTGCTTATTGGAAAGTAGTCATTCAGAGGGTAGGTGATGGAATCCCTTTGTACCTACAATTTGTTTATCAAAATTTGATTAAGAATGATTTGGATAAAGAAATCATGAACGACTTAGCAGGGACAGATCTTAGTAAGGCACTGGGGATGATAATGGAAGAAAGTCCTCGCATCTCTGCTAGAAAGAATTTGAAGAAGAGCATCGATTCATTAATAGAATCGCAGAAAGAAATTGCAAAGATCATTGGTCAGGTAGGGGAAGTTGAGTGATAATATGTGTGGAAGATGCTGATCTGCAAGTGAAAGAAGCTTTGGTATTCATGAATGCAGACTTGGAGAGTATCCTTTGCATACATTCTGTTTGGAATATCCATGTATTTTCGACATGTAATCTGTACAAATTTTGAGGAGAGAGAAATAAATGGTGTTTAATGGACCACTTTACCAGTGTTCTTTGTATCTGCAATTACTTTACCAGTGTTCTTTGTATCTGTAATTACTTTACCAGTGTTCTTTGTTTCTGTAATTTCTTTGTTGCAGCAATCTCATGTAACATGTTTAAGATTGCAGCAAAATTTCTCTCATAACACCTCTTTGTATCACCTCATTGCTTGGCACCAGGCCATACACTCATGAATGCGTACATTAACAAGTTAGAAAAGGATCATCTTTCACGAGGGAAACAAGAAGCAAGTTTGTCAAGAATCTAAACTGTAACTAATGAGTGTCTGTACATGCATTATGAACTGTTGTCAAGAATCTTAATTGTAACTAATGAGTGGCTGTACATGCATTATGAACTGTTGAAGAACGCAGTCTCCTCTCTCTTCTCGTAGACCATAGAAGCCGCGTGGGGCATCAATCATTCTGATGGATGCCCATGTATTTCATCTTATATTAACATTGAATAATATATAGGACAATTAACATTCTGATGTTTTGGAATAGTTTTTATGATTTCAAAATCTCATCTCGAAGGTAGTATATTTTGTAATGCACTTAATGCTAAGTTTATAGTATTCACTTTCATGTATCTCTTTTTAGTTGTTAATGTGGAGAAGAGCTCTGCATTCCTTGTTTTTCATGTCTGCTATTGTCCTCTGCGTTCATTGTTTGACATGGTATTAGAGCTGTAAGGCGAATCCTCCTTCACCAACCTCGTGAAGGATCATAAAGTGGCCAGAGGGAAGTCTAGTTCAGTAATGTCCTCTCCTGTATTTGTTCCATAGATTGAGCCATTGTATGTGCTGGAGGTAGTCTCCATTGCCATCGTTTACAGGTTGTGGATGAAGTTTGGCAAGCATTTAAGAATAGAGTCAGTCTCTTGCTCAATCGTTGATTGAGAAATAGTTTGAACCGCAACCTAAGGGCATTGAGAGAACAACCTTCTCTCTTGTTTAACAGGTGATTGATTAAAAAAGAAGAGGTGTAGTAGATGTTCCTGCTTGAAGCCGCAGGTGGAAGAGCCAAAGGAGCTGCCATTCCTTTGTCTACGATCATTTGTTGAAAAGCCTAAAACGCCCCAGCTTTAGTGAGTTGTCCTCTACGCAGAGTTGGGAGCTGTCTATCGCATTGAAAGGGAGATCTCAAGTTCAGGAAGAGGAATACAGACTGCTGGTGAAAAGAAGATCTCCGTGCCGGTGCAATCCGAGGAAACCTTCAAAGAACTAACGGCAAAGATCAGATCTTGAGACCAGGATCGGACGGTTGAGAAGATTCAGGATGCTCCACTGTACAGGTAGAGAGGAGAGTCCCCTTGCCCCCTGAAATTTGAATGTAGTGTGACCACACGACGGTTGATAGAATTTCAGAGCCACAACCTTCACCGATTTCGAAGAAAAGTTTAGCCCCGAAATTTTGAGACTCGTGCCAAGTTTCAATCACCAAATTTTAAAAAAAGGAGTTCATTTAATATCAGGAAATGGCTAATGACCCAAGGTTAGCACTTTATAAAGGCTTTGTGGTTGGTAAAAAAAATTAAAACCCCAACTTTCTTGATAAACACCTTTTACATTAAAAGAGAGCCCGACTTTTCTTAAAATTAAAAAAAAATCTTTTATATGTAAAAGTTTTTTTATATAAAAAGTTCGTTTTTGTCGAGAGAAAGACAAAAAGGGGCACGCTATTTTGTTTTTATAACTATAGAGTTCACTTTTTTTTTTAACAAGAAAAATCTATATTTTATTGATAAGTATATGAAGTACACTGAACAGAAAAGTATCTAGCATTACATCTATCAAGAGTCACCAAATACCGAGATCATTCCAGGTCTTCCAAGATAGTTCCCAAGCCAATGAAACCAGGATATACCAATCTCGAGAAAAAGGGAAAGGTGTTTGAGTTACATAAGAAAGGGGAGTTGCTCATGGCTTTAAGTAGCAATCAAAATCAATCCAAGGACCAATTCTAATAGGAACAAATTATGAAATGTGAGCAATTAAAATGAGAAGCTTTCTACAATCACAAGATTGTTGGGAAGTTGTAGTAAATGGATTTATTGAGGAAAATCCTGTAGATTGACTAATAATTAGAGGAATACAGTTGCAGAAAATAGAAAAAAAGATTCAAGGGAATTGTGGTTTCTGCACAATAGAGTAGAAGATGCATTTTTTCCAAAAATTTTAGTAGTTGAACATGCAAAGGAAGCATGAGAAACTCTTGAAATAGCGTATCAAGGAACATATAAGGTCAAAAATGCAAAACTGCGGACACTAAGGAAAAACCTTGAGACTCCTCAGATGAAGGACACGGAATCAGTGGACAAATTCATGACACAAACAATGAATGTTGTAAATCAACTTCGAGCACATGGAGAAAATGTTCCAACTCAAAAGGTGGTTGAGAATGTGCTCAGAAATCTTCCAAAAAAAATTGATATGGTTGTTACAACCATTGAAGAATGCAAAGATTTAAAACAATTCTCCATTGAAGAGCTCACTAGATCATTGTTAACGCATGAAACAACAATCAACAGGCATAGTGACTCTTATGAAAATGCATTCCAATCTCAAACCCCATTCAACGGAGGTAGAGGACATGGAAGTAGAAGTAGAGGCGGAAGAGAAAGAGGTCATTCTCAGATAGGAAACAAACCAATAGCTGCAGAACAAATAGAGAAACCACAAAATTTCTCTCATAACACAAGAAGAAGAGGTCGAAGCAATAGTCAACCAAGGAGGATTGACAAATCAAATGTTCAATGTTTTCACTACAAGAAATATGGCCATTTTGAGAGTGAATGTAGAAAGAAGCAATCAGATTTGAACAAAGGGAGAGCCAATGTTACCAATATAGAAGAAGGGACATCACAATCAATGTTCCTTTCCTGCCAATCTAGATAAGAATTCAAGAACAAAGATATATGGTTGTTGTCCACAGTGGTTGCAACAATCACATGACAAGTAATAAAGAACTTTTTTCAAGCTTAGATGATTATATTAAGATTGAAATAAAATTGGGTGATGATCATCAAGTAAATGCTTTAGGAAAAGGCATAGTATCAATCATAACCAAGCAAAATGAAAAGAAAGACATTTCAAATGTCTACTTTGTCCAAGATCTATTACATAATCTATTAAGTGTTGGTTAACCGAGTCAAAACAGTTATAAGGTCATATTTAAAATATCATCATGCACAATGTTGGACAAACCTCCTAGTCGAAGGGTTGTAGCCAAAATTAAAATGACCAAAAATAAGATGTTCCCATTAGTCATGAAAAATGGAAATTTGTCACAATCTTATGCTCAAACAACTACTAGTTCAGATGAAACCTAGATATGGCATTGAAGGTATGACCACTTGCCTTTTAAAGGTTTAAATGATTCGCAAAAGAATTCTATGGCCAAAGGTCTACCCATGATAGATGTTCACCATAATCCTTGTGAAAGTTGTATACTGTCTAAACACGAAAGGGACAAATTTCCAAATACTGACACCTATAGATCCAAAGCACCTCTTGAGTTAATCCATACAGACCTATGTGGTCTCATGCAAACCCATTCCATAGGAGGAATTTTTTATTTCTAACATTTATTGATGGTTTCAGTAGAATGACATGGATGTTCTTCATCAAGAAAAAATATGAAACATTTGCAAAATTCATAGAATTCAAAGCTACAACAGAAAAACAAAGTGGCAAGGGCATCAAAGTGTTGAGATCAGATGGAGGAGGTGAATATGATTCCAAGTATTTTGTAGCATATTGCAGAGAACAAGGTATCCATAGACAATTTACAACAAGATACACTCCACAGCAAAATGGAGTTGCTGAAAGGAAAAATCAAACCATCATGAATATGGCTAGAAGTATGTTAAAAGCCAAAAATTTATCAAATGAATATTGGGCAGAAGCAGTTGCATTATCAATTTATATTTTGAATAGATCTCCAACAAATAGTGTAAAGATAAAGTTCCTCTTAAATCATGGAGTGGAATGAAGACAAATATTCCTCATTTAAGATTTTTTGGCTATGTTGCTTATGCACATGTACCAACAGAAATAAGAAGAAAATTGGATGATAGAAGTGAAAAATGTATCTTTGTGGGATACAGTGAACAATCAAAGGCATACAAACTATATAATCTAGTCACTAAGAAAACAATACATCCCAAATGTTCCCCATCATCAAGGGGAGGTAGTTCCTTTGATTCCACATGCAACTTGTTGCCCAATTTCCTTCTTAAGACAAGACACATGAAACACATTATGTATCTTGCTTCCTTCCAGTAAATCCAACTCAGAAGCAACTTCATCCACCTTTATTATCACCCTGTAGGGTCAATAGAACCTTGGTTGCAACTTATTAGCCCCATTTTCCTTCAAGGAAGATTTCCTATAAGGATGCAATCTCAAAAACACCATATCCCCCAATTGGAACGAGCACTCCACTCTTTGTTTGTCCACATACAATTTGTGGTGGTTTTGGGAAAATTTCAAGTTTTCTTGAGTACTTTGAGGAATTCTTTACTCTCTTGGATCCAATCCTTGGCATTTTAGGCCCCACTATCATCAAAAATCATATCTGCAAAAGTGGGAGCATCATACCCATACAAAGATTTAAAAGGAAACATAACAATGGAAACATGAATAGTAGTGTTGTAGCAGAATTCTCCCAAGTGCAACCAAGTGACCCATGTTCTTTGCTTCCCTATAATAGTTTCTAAGGTAACCTTCCAGCCATTGGTTCACCCTTTCAGTTTAGCCATCACTTTGAGGATGATATATTGTGCTAAGGTCCAAACTAATTCCCACCAACTTGAACAATTCTTGCCAAAATGCCCTTGTGAATTTGTTATCCCAATCACTCACAATGGACTTGGGAAACCCATGCAACTTGAAAAATTCATGAAATAATAGGGAATCCACTCGTCTTGCTTCATATGTGGATGGTACAACAACAAGAATGTGCATATTTATTCAATCTATCAACCACAACCTAGATGCAACCTTACCTTGCACTTTGGGAAAATCGTTGATGAAGTCCATGGATATACTTCCCATTTTTGCTCTGGAATGGGAAGGGGCTGCAATAGACCAGCAAGATGTGTGTGCTCCACCTTGTTTTGTTTCCCTGCCATACATCCTCTAACATACCCCAACACATCATTCTTGAGGCACTTCCATGAGTACCTCTCTCTCATCCTCCTGTATGTCTTCAAGAAACCACGATGGCCTGCTAATGGGGAACCATGGGAAACTTCTATAATCCTTTTCTTCAAGATTGAATTAGGCACCAAGAATATTCTATCATTGAAATAAATG
Source organism: Larix kaempferi (assembly GCA_027924585.1). Lineage (NCBI taxonomy): Eukaryota > Viridiplantae > Streptophyta > Pinopsida > Pinales > Pinaceae > Larix > Larix kaempferi. The sequence continues at coordinate 4,684,521 of BSBM01000278.1, read as the reverse complement.
ACCTCATTAAGGAACTTGTATGAATCGTCATGTACCAACCCATCCATCACTTCACATGCAAACTTGTTCTCAGAATACTTAATAGCTAGTTCAAATTTCCAATCATTAGGAACATGCATCAAAGAGAGAGTAGGCTTCCTAGAAAGTGCATCAGCCACTACATTCATTTTTCCATTCTTATATTCAATTTTAAAATCATAGGATTAGATCTTTCTTACCCATTTTTTCTTCATATCATTGAGCTCCCCTTCTGTCAAAAAGTTCCTCAAGCTATCAATTAGAGTAAATTTGGGTAAAAAATGGGCCTCCTAAGCAAAATAATAAGAAAATAATAAAATAATAGTAGAGAGAGAGTAAAAAAACATGTATCTCCTTGTAGGTTTACTCAAATTTCAAGCAAAGGACTCATTGGATATTATGCATCCAACGCGTATCCATGTTGCATACTTTTAACAACATCCACACAATGAAAAATCGAAAATACAATAAAAAAAACGTGTTTCCAGTGAGAGAAAACACGTTTTTTAATGTATTTTCGATTTTTCATGGTGTGGATGTTGTTAAAAGTATGCAACATGGCTACTCATTAGATGCATAATTTAATTATGCATCCAACGAGTCCTCCTACTTGAAATTTGAGTAAACCTACAAGGAGATAAGTTGAAAATATGATCCAAAAAAGTATTTATTTTTTCACTCCAATTTTTTTAGGTGCTCCCTTTTTTAATTTTAAAACATTTTGATTGGCTAATACATGATGACATGGAATTTGTATTATTTTTGTAAGGCCCATTTTAAATTGAAATTTCCTCTAATAGTGTGAACAGTCTTCACAATGAATTTTCCGCCAACTAGATATTGTATAAACTTAGCCAAAGCATGCATGATGGCTAACATCTCCTTGTCATATATGGAATAGTGCCTTTCATGTGGTTGCAATTTTCGGCTCTCATAAGCAATGGGGTGCCTATTTTTCATCAATACCGCCCCAATGCCTTCTCCTGAAGCATCACACCCTAACACAAATGGTTAAGTGAAATATGGAAGGGATAGAACCAGGAAACTACTCATGACTTCCTTCATTTGCTTGACAGCTTGTTCAGCTTCCTTGGACCAACAAAATGTGCCCTTCTTAGTGAGATCTGTCAATGGAGCACTGAACTTGGAGACTCCTTTGACAAAATTCCTGTAATAAGTGCAAATGCCAATGAAACCCCTCAACTTTGTGAGGTTCCTTGGACTAGGCCAATCAAGGATGGCCTTGATATTCTCCATGTGTACTTTGACACCCTCTTGTCCAATGACATGGCCAATATAGAGAATCTTAGTCATCCCAAAATCACATTTGGACAACTTGGCATAAAAATATTGATCTGACAAAAAGGTTAGCACAATATCCAAATGGTGAATATGCTCATCCCATGACTTGCTATAAATCAAGATATCATCAAAGAACACAAGAACAAATTTATTTAATTTCTTACCAAACACCATATTCATTCAAGATTGGAATGTGGCTAGTGCATTAGTCAACTAAAAAGGCATGACTAAGAACTCAAAGTGAACATAATGACACTGGAAAGTTGTCTTGTTTATATCCTCCTCATGTATTCTAATTTTATGGTAATCAGAACGTAGATCTATCTTGGAGAAAAACTTTTCCCCATGGATTTCATCCATCAACTCATCAATCCTTGGAATAGTATATATATTCTTAATGGTCTTCTGTTGAGAGCCCTATAATCAATGCACATGTGCAAGGTTCCATCCTTATTCTTCATTAGGACCACTGAAGATGCAAATGGGCTTGAGCTTGGACTAATGTGTCCCAATTCAAGCAACTCTTTGATGGATTTCTCTATATCATCCTTGAACCTCTTTGGATGCTTGTAAGCGTGGATATTGATGGTTTGGGTTCCCACCTCCAACGCAAACCTATGCTCAACTCCCCTATCAGGTGGTCTCCCATGTGGAATTTCTCCAAACACCTTCTCATGCTTGCACAATAGCCTCTAGATGTCCTCATGATGGTGATAAATATCAATGGTTGTGGCTTGTGAAGTAATAAGACACTCAACATCCCACCCAAGTTTTCCATGCCTCATGATAGATCTCATAATGTGTGAAGACACCACTTGATTTGGATAGGTGTGCATTCCCTTCAAGACCACTTTCTTCCCACTTGCATATTTGAACTTCATCTCAGGAACCTTGTCTAGTTCAAGGAATGCTCCCCAATTTAGAATAACCATTGGAATCCCAACATTATGTTAGTATCAGCCACATCACATACATAGAAGTTATCAGTAAGAGTGTAGTCCCCAATGGTGACTTGTAGCTTGGGAATCCATCTCTGCAATTCATGGAATGATTTTATGGAATGACAATAGTGAAGCCATCAAATGGATTTGTTTGTAGATTACTTATTTCCACCAAAGTTGAATCAATAAATTTATGTGTGGCGCCCCTATTAACCAAAACAATGACTCTTTACCCATGCACCACTCTTTTGATCCTAAGAGTGTGGTAGCGGAGAACTCCTCCCGTCAACACTCCAATATTTCCCATTAATGGAAGTGTTTGCTTCTCCTCTTCAGTTGACTCATAATACTATTCTACAACCTCTTATTCTTCCCCACCTCCTCCTCATTTTCACTTTTTGAAAGAATTTCAATGCAATACACCTTCCCTTTAGTGCATTTGTGTCCTGGATCCGAAGGCTATTGACATGTGAATCATATATTCCTACGTCTCAAATAATCTCTATATTTAATAAAGTTATCCCTCTTAATATTGATGGTCGCATTCTTCAATGGGTTCCTTTGATCTTTGTATTTGGTGGGGAAAGAAACCTTGGGAGGAAATATTGCTTTGGGAGCAATATCTTGCAGATATCTTGCCTTGATCTTAGCTTCTTGCAAGGAAGTTCGTCTTTAACCCTTAACCATCCCTATAAAAGGCTCAACTAAACCTTTTGAAAACTACATAATAAAGTGGTGTTCAGAAACTTTATCCACCATCATAGCTAGAAATGTAAGTCTATGTACTTCCTCTTTGCCTCATGTGCGCTAGTTCCTTGAAATGTATATCAGGGTCCCTTCTTTCAAATATACCCATCAATATCCTGGTAAATTCATCATAGGAAGTCATGTGGTCATGTCCCAAGGTATTCATGCCATAAAACCACCATTCAGAAGCCTCTCCTTCAAAATGCAATGTAGCCAACTTAATGGCCTCTCTTTCCCGCATGGGGTTCAACTGGCCTCTCTTTCCCACATGGGGTTCAACTGGCCTCTCTTTCCCCCATGGGGTTCAACTATAGGTAGGTATCCAACTTTTGGATCCATGCATCAGCAGAGCACTTAGAAGATCCATCAAAGGGAGGGAGAGTTACTTTCCCAATGGTATATTGAAACTCAAAGTTAGGGGTGAACAACCTATGGTTTCCCCTTGTCTTGGTCCCATCTTGTATCTCACAGTAATCTCAAAAGAATAAATTCCTCCTCCATTCTTCACTTAACTGCATGTTACCGTGGTGTTTTCCCAACATGTTTTTCATATTCCTCCACCAATGTGGGAATGGTAGGCCTTGACTGGGTTGTGTACTCATGATGACGATTGTGAGGGCCCGTTCTTGAAAAGATGGCTTCTTCATAGTACTTCTTCCCATGGGATCCAATACCACTCCATCCTCCATACCTATTACTGAGCTTCTTTAAAAAGCGCTCTGTATTTTGATTTTGTGACTTCATTAAATTTTCTAGTGCCTTCAACAAACTTTGAGGAAACATGTTATCCCATTCTTCTCCTCTTTTCCATCTTTCTTCCATACTTTCACCTTGAACTTTAGCTTCTATGAAACCAACATCTTCCTCTTCTGATGGATGATTTGGAGAATAAATGGAACCTTCATGCTAGGTGTAGAGGAACATGCTCTAATACCATTGTAATGAACCTGAATTATAAATTAGTCTCACTCACTACCTCACTTCCAAATTTGGTTTTCAATCTCCCCTGGGGTCTACACAAATTGGCAATTTTTTGTATTTTTCCCAACCGAAATCATAATATGTTCTGCAACAGTCACCTATAGGTCTAAAAAAATCTTTTGAAAATATAGGGAGACTCACAAGTTTTCAAGGATGGGCAAGGATTCCATACAGTCTGAAGTAGGCACATTTTATGGGTTCATCACCCCCAAATTGGGACTTATGTAGTACCCAATGGATCCTAGTGCATCCAATGAGTGTATATAGACTCAAGGTAAGTTGGTAAATCAATGGGGAACCTCAGGTACTAGCAGCAGGTCATGGAAATTCATAGTTATAAATTTGGAGACAAAATAAGAAAGTGGGACTCCACAAAAACCATGTTTGCAACTCGATCCAAACAATAGTAAACAATTTCAAATTTTCGATCTGAAGGTAGAGTGGGGTCCAATTTTTTACAAGATACCTACATGTACCTTCATATTTTCATTTGAGTGAACATCAATTAGTTTTCCAAGCCAAAAGTGAAAACTAATCAAAATTGGAGGCACATTGAGCATAAGTAAATAAAAATGTGCAAAAGAGACCAAAAATTGTAGAGCCAGATATGAATATTTATTATGGATATTCTGCAAAGAGTCAAATTTTATAATATATGGCTTGATATAGCACAGGTGACCCAATGGCTCTTCTACAACATAGAATGCTTCACAATATTATAAAAAATGACATAGTAATGCAATATTATCAAAATTGTGGAATATGTGTTTTCATCGCCACTACACATATGGTAGATACTACTGTAAAATGTATGAAAAAATATCAATGAATGAATTTTGATGCTTCACTCCTTAATAAACAAGTGAGGGGCCCAACACCCTCTGGAATTGCAAGGGGCGCATCACCCAAGCAAAGGAATATGCTCAAGCAATAGCCAACCTCAGGAGGTATGCATTCTGTTGTTTATATAACTTCATAGAAACCCCAAAACCACCTACAAATACCATGGATAAAAGAACACTATGTTCTCGAATACCACCAACCAACTCTTTGGAAGGGATCTAGTCAAAGAAACCCTGGATTTGGTAAAATCATCAATGAGCTCCACAAGTGCTATCCCCTTGGACACATACAGCTCCACAAGTTTGCAAACTAGCCTCTTTGACCCAATATTTTACATTAAAAGTTTAAACTACCTCAAGGGAGATTAGATCCCTTTCCTAATGATGAGTTCTAACAATTTTCCTTAAATCATGGAATTTCCCTATTTTATGGGAAATTGCCCAGATTTGTTCCAAACTCAACCTAGGCGCCTCCTTAACTTTTTGAACACTGTATTAATAATAATAAAACCCTTAGGGACCCATTCACACTCAGATTTGATCCCAATCAATTTGTGGGAAAACTTTACCTTTGGGATTTTTTCTCAATTTTCTCAAAGCAATTTTTATCAAAATTTTAATTAACTCCTAGATTGAATTAATTTCTACTTAAACCCATGGGAACCTAATGGGTAAGTGGGGTGGATACATGTGCTTCTAGGAGGGGGACTTTACATATTCTACAACAGTAAACATGCATAAAGGGTTTCCAAATCAATTAAATTAATGCAGGAATTTGAGCTGCTAAAATTTACCTAATCTCTGAGAAAGCAGTTCATAAAATATCATTCAAGAAAATAAGGAGATGTAGTATTTATTTTCTTCACAAATAGAGTAGAGAATAAATATGAAAATCAATAGTAAAATGGTCCCTATAATGTTTCAACGTACCTTCTCACTACAAGTATTGCTACGACAAGGGAGAGTTAATGGTGAAAGTTTTCCTGAGTTTTCAACTTGCTGGTTTTATGTCAAGTTTTCATAGTTTTTATGCCCAACTGAGTTTCATGAAGCTGGAAATAATTTATAAAAATTTCAGACATTTAAAACACGCTGAAAATCACTTTTACGGGCAGAAAATTAAATACATATTCACGCCATAAAATATTTCAGACTCAGAAATTTAGCCAATGGCCCTGGAAAAACCCCCACATGGAAAACCAGTCAAAGAGAGAGATTTTTATTTCTTTCTACAATATTTCAGTACAATAATTTCAGTCAAAATTTTTACTTATCTCAACCAGAAATTACACCCACAGACTATCTTGATTTCAATTCCAAAATGCTACCTCAGAAATTTACGGGCAGAAAATTAAATACATATTCACGCCATAAAATATTTCAGACTCAGAAATTTAGCCAATGGCCCTGGAAAAACCCCCACATGGAAAACCAGTCAAAGAGAGAGATTTTTATTTCTTTCTACAATATTTCAGTACAATAATTTCAGTCAAAATTTTTACTTATCTCAACCAGAAATTACACCCACAGACTGTCTTGATTTCAATTCCAAAATGCTACCTCGAGATAAGTGCCTATTGGCAAGCGGTTTGGTAAGATGGTATCGCAGCATCTTCGATGCTGTGACAAGGCAGAAGATGGTGCGAAAGGCGATGAGCAAAAGATTATTTTGTGCATGTGTGGGTCAATTGTACCGCGGATTGCAGGTTTTGGGTCATTTGGACCACATATTATGTACTGTTGAGTCAATTATACCGCAAAATGCGGGTTTTTGGTCGTTTTTGGACTAGGTCAGTTAGATATTGGGTCACTTGTCCATAGTGTCAGTTAGGAAGTCGTTAGTAAGTGGACAAGAGTTGTAAGGCGGAAGCCTATATATAGATAAGAATTGTAAGTGTTGAAAAGAACACAATGAACTAGAGAAGAATGTGAAGCTTTGATGTTGGTTGTATGATTTCTGGGTATGTTTTGATGTCAAGAGTCATTGCGGAGATCTAGTTTTTGCAGAGACAATTGTATCTGGATTGAAAATGATAATATGATGAAGCTATTTTGGTACAATCTCTGTGTTCAATCTGTTAAGTTATAGTAATGCGATGTTGCACTTTACAAATAATGTCATGCTTCTTTGATGCGATACTTGCTTTACAATTACTATTGTTGCAATGATGAATGTTTGGGTTGAATATTGCTTTACTACTATGTTCAATGTTTAAAGATCTCTATCCTAGTATTGCAATAAGTTTAAGTACTATAGCCACAACCATCCTCCTTCATTCAGCGGAAACATGGTTCCATCCACTCTCCCTTGATCGCCTCGGGTGAGACCTCATCTGCTCTACAGGTGTTGCTGGGTAGGGTCAAACCTGTCCGGGCCGGTGCTTAGGGAGATCGCAGTGGGTTGGTGTCGACAGCGATGAGAACCCCTATCGAATGGGTTTGATTCAACAAATGGTTTCATTTCTGGGACCGTGTACGAAGTGAAAGGAGGATATGTTGTGGCACCCGACGAAACCGGAGATCCAAGAATGGTTTGATCAGAAGTTGCAGGAATTCGCTGAAGAGGAAAGCCGGAACACTCGATTGACAGTAGGTAAGTGGGTAGATAGATACATTCATGACGGTCCACACGAATGGTTCTTCTATGAGTTCCCGGTCCTATTGTTTGAATGGTTGGAAAAGTTGACCTTCCAAAAGAAGAACTTCCAAGGTGGTGACCCGACGATCTGGACCCCCAAATTGATTCAGGAACTACAGGAAGTTGATAATAAAGCATCGCAAGCTGTCGAAGTTTGGTTCGATAGAATCCTAGAGGGCTATATCACAGAGTTCACGGTTGATACTCAGAATTCCTACAGTGAAGCTGAAAGATATTTTTTCTGCGAACCTCGGGGCTGATTTTTACTGTCGCTTCAATTGTCGATCAAGATACTTATTTGCGAGAAAGGTATATTGAAGATGCATCTTGATCAGTAGATAGCCTGGTGGGAGGAGGCCATGGGTACTACGACGGTTGGAGGGCGACGCATGGAATGTTAAGGGGTAGATTGGTGTAGGTCATGATGATACTATGAGTGAAGCCGAGGAAGAAAGTGGTCTTACGAGGGGAGGAGCAAGGTTCCTATAGGAAAAGAGGCAGAGGACGGGAGAAGGTCCTATTGCGGTCAAACCACAAGACTGTGAAGGAAGACCACATGAGACGAAGCGACCTCACAGTCCTGAAAAGGACAAGCAGACTACGCCCAGGATAGAGGCAGGACCAAACCCCAGCACCAACGTGCCCACACCTCCACTCACTATCTCTCAGATAGCAAGAAATACCACTTTGACACCGCCAAGTTCGTTAATTCCACAGAAGCTAATTGGTAGTAGTACAGCGAAAGGAGGAAGAAAGCCCAGGATGGCGGGCGATGATGCTAAGTTACCGTTGTTCCATGGGAGTGCGACAAACAACTCGGAACAGTATTGGTTTTTGTGTGAAGCGGTCTGGACCATAAAACAGATCACCGATGATGCTGCTAAAAAAGGAAATTTAGCGACAGCTCTGCGAGGTCATACATTAGATTGGTTTATGAAGTTCGTTCTAGTCCCTGCAGGAGCCCCAGAGAAGTCGCGGATGAGATTCAGGATGGGTTGATTACCGAATTTAGAAGACCCAAGTCTGAGGCTCAATATATTATAGAATGGAAAGAAATTAAGCAATATCCCAATGAGACGGCATGGGATTTTGTATCGCGGCACTGCTACCACATATTAAGCTACCACTGATGAAACAAAACATCTTGACACCCAGTGAAGCTATGGATATTACAATGCGATTGGAGGCGTCGCCGATTGGAGAAAATGTAGCCTGAATGTCGCAGATACAAACACAACTTGCTAACTTAACTATACAGCTGCAAGATTTGAAGGAGGGCAAGGAGCAACATGAAGATGTCTGGTGTACATGATGTCGAGGAGAAGGGCATATGAAGGACAATTACCCGGACTTCCGCAATTATTTGGTTTCAGGAGCGCCAAATCCATTAAATGGTGGTAGTATGTCATGGTGTCACGTCTGCCAAGTGCATGGGCATAGTCATGACAATTGCCCATATATGCAGAAAATGGTCACCACCCCGAGGAATCTTTATTGTACATTTTGCAAATCAGTGGGTCACAACGATAAGGATTTCCATGCATATGGGTTGCTACAAGAAATAATGTGTGATACGTTATATGTAAAGGACGACCAGCATGTCGTACAACATCCGCAACCGTAGGCAACCCATCTGCTACCTCAACCGTGGATGCAGTTTGTACCGCAACAGCAGCAACCGCCACAGTTCATGCCACAATATGCTCCGATGCAGATGGCTCCACAATAGCCACAGTACGTACAACAACCGCAGTATGCACCACAAGGACAAGGAACGCAACCGCACCAGTGCAGCAACAGTTTAATCAACCACAGTACCAACAGTAGGGAGGATTCCGAGGAGGATACCGGGGAGGCCGTGGCGATGGATTTTGTCATGGAGGAGGACGAGGTGGTCGTGGACCTGTTCAATGCTATTACTGTGTGGTATGGGGACACTACTAGCGAGACTTTCCGCTACTACAGAACCAGTGTACATTCTGCTTTGTTAATGATCACACGGTTGAGAATTGTCCACAGTTGATTGCGCGCTGGCAAGCAAGAAATACTCCCCAGTTGCAAAACCATCCCCAGGCACAGCAGCTTGCCCAGAACCAAGTGCAACAACCAGTATAGAACCAAAATATGCCTGAATGTCGCAGATACAAACACAACTTGCTAACTTAACTATACAGCTGCAAGATTTGAAGGAGGGCAAGGAGCAACATGAAGATGTCTGGTGTACGTGATGTCGAGGAGAAGGGCATATGAAGGACAATTACCCGGACTTCCGCAATTATTTGGTTTCAGGAGCGCCAAATCCATTAAATGGTGGTAGTATGTCATGGTGTCACGTCTGCCAAGTGCATGGGCATAGTCATGAAAATTGCCCATATATGCAGAAAATGGTCACCACCCCGAGGAATCTTTATTGTACATTTTGCAAATCAGTGGGTCACGACGATAAGGATTTCCATGCATATGGGTTGCTACAAGAAATAATGTGTGATACGTTATATGTAAAGGACGACCAGCATGTCGTACAACATCCACAACCGTAGGCAACCCATCCGCTACCTCAACCGTAGATGCAGTTTGTACCGCAACAGCAGCAACCGCCACAATTCATGCCACAATATGCTTCGATGCAGATGGCTCCACAATAGCCACAGTACGTACAACAACCGCAGTATGCACCACAAGGACAAGCAACGCAACCGACACCAGTGCAGCAACAGTTTAATCAACCACAGTACCAACAGTAGGGAGGATTCCGAGGAGGATACTGGGGAGGCCGTGGCGATGGATTTTGTCATGGAGGAGGACGAGGTGGTCGTGGACCTATTCAATGCTATTACTGTGTGGTATGGGGACACTACTAGCGAGACTTTCCGCTACTACAGAACCAGTGTACATTCTGCTTTGTTAATGATCACACGATTGAGAATTGTCCACAGTTGATTGCGCGCTGGCAAGCAAGAAATACTCCCCAGTTGCAAAACCAGCCCCAGGCACAACAGCTTGCCCAGAACCAAGTGCAACAACCAGTATAGAACCAAAATATGCGGCAGAATCAGAATCAGAATATTAACCCACCAGGGAATCCACCGCTGAACCAGACCCAGGGTGCAAATGTCACGACAATTTCTGCAAAGCCAAGACCACAGGATGCCTCTGTTGCTGTGGTCACTCGCGGAGGAAAGACAACTGGAGTGGACAACTCAATGATCATATTAGCCGGACAAAAGAAGGTATCATTTGACATTGATGCGGAGCGGGAGACGTTTCTTCAAACACGACATGGGCTAGACAACGACCGAGGTAAATCTGTTGTGTATGACATGCACTCTACTTTTGATGCTACTTTGGAGGCTGGCCTGTCACAATGGTCCAGCACACTTCGAGCATTTTTGGAACATTTTTTGTCCCTGGAAAGAGATCCTGATGCTCTTGCTACGATTAAAGCCTTGTTGCGACGACCGGCCTAGGATCGACAAGAGCTCACGGTCAATTCCCTGCAATGATGGAAGATGGGTAAGGAGATGCAGATGAATATTCAAATTGGCGACTACGATGTTGATTCGGTTATTCTGGACCTTGGTTCAGATGTCAACATCTTGACCAAGCAGGCTTGGCAGAAGATGGGGAGCCCCCCATTGAGCTGGTCTCCTGTACAGCTCCGATTAGCTAATCACACTAAAGTAACACCAATTGGGAGAGTTCCACGAATGGTGGTGGACATTGAAGGAATGAAAACATATGCCAAATTTGATGTAATAGAAGTAGTCAAGGGAGGAAGCTCTTATCCAGCATTACTGGGGATTGGATGGGATAATGATAGTGGAGCTGTAATCAAATTCAAGCGATGGATGATGACTTTCAAAAATCACGATCTTAGAGTTATCACCTCATTGGATCCGACTGAAGGACGCTGCTACATAGAGCCAGTAAAGGACGATGATCCCAGCGGATGGGACCATGCATTCAACATTTCTAAAGATTATATCCATCCGATTGCCAATGGCAAGCTAGGATGGCACAGTGACAGCTCTACGTCTTCCAACTCTGATGATGCGCTAAAATATTGGCAAAATCACTTGCACAAGGTATCGCTCCGTAAGTGTGGGTTGATCACACAGTCCTTATGCCATTTCGCAACTGAAACGATTACACTACCCATATATGAAGGGCTTCCTGGCTTATCTGACTTTCTAACGAAGTTTGAAGCAATATTTTTCGAACCTCAGTGATTGTTGGCGTTGAACGAAGCATTGAAGGCTGCTCCAGCATGCTGGTGGGAAACACACAAAGCATCCATTGATGAATGGTCAAAATGCCGAATATTGATGATGGAACGCTTTGGCGATACCGAGGTCTACCACACCATGAAGTATGATGGTCGAGACGACCCTGGTGGTCATTTGATGGAGTGTCAACAGTTATGGGTATCATGACCAAAAGATGAGTGGGTCCATGCTTTTATCCATACCTTGGATGAGATGCCACGCTCATGGTATACTGCAGCTGAGTTGCGAGGGGAAATTTCTACTTGGTTGGAGCTCGCAGTGTGTTTTATGCATACATTCAGTTTTGCGGATGACGATCTTGAGGTCAATAATGCATTACAGCTCATCCGCGATGTCATTCTATAGGTTGTCCCAGTGGCCTATCCTGCGGATCCACATGCGCATTGCCAGATGCAATCTCTCATGGAATGCTTCAATATCAGTGGTGGGCCAGAAGATGGTGATGATCCGCATAATGTGAATATCCTAGAATCCGAAGGAAGTCATGCTGTGGTACCACCTGATGCGCCAAGCGATCCTATCAGTCAGCCGCTGAAGATCTGCAAGATTAACATTGGTACAAAGGACACTCCGAAGTTTGAAAATGTCGGGGATTACTGGGATGATGAGATGATAAGCAAGGTCACTGATATGCTCCACGAGTTTCAGGATGTATTTCCGACAAAGTTTTCCAACATGAAGGGGATCTTGGGCGACTTAGGGGAAATGGAGATTCCATTAAAACCAGATGCTAAGCCGGTCCGGCAGCGACCCTATCGACTAAATCTGTGACATAAGGAGAGGGTCAAGGAAGAACTTGATTGCATGCTGGATGCTGGTATCATCAAACCGGTCGAGAAGTCAGACTAGATTAGTCCGATGGTGGTACAAGATAAGAAGACTAGCAAGGTGCGCATTTGCGTCGACCTCAGGAAGCTAAATGATGCATGTTTGCACGATCCGTTTCCAACCCCATTTACCGACAAAGTGCTTGAAGGTGTGGGTGGCCAGGAGATGTACTCTTTCACAAATGGGTTCTCTAGGTACCATCAGATCCGCATTGCCAAAGAAGACCGCCATAAGACAACTTTTGTTACCGAATGGGGCTGCTTTCAGTACACTGTGATGCCGTTTGGTTGGAAGAATGCACCTACAATATTTTCGCGAGTTGTTGTCGCTGCATTCAAATATTTCATTCAGAAGTTTTTACAGGTATACATGGACGATTGGACTGTCTATGGATTGGTCCGCGATCATTGGGCGAATCTGCGGTGGATGCTGGAACGATGCCGGAAGCATCAAATATCGTTGAATTTGAAGAAATGCATCTTTTGTGCACCGTTTGGGATATTGCTAGGCCATATTGTCTGTAAGCAAGGATTGTTGGTTGACCCAGCAAAGATTGCGCTTATTCTGAGTTTGACACCACCGACTACTGTTAAGCAGTTACGAGCGACATTGGGACACACGGGGTATTATCGCAAGTTCATCAAGGGTTATGCTACGATTATTGCCCCTATGGAGAAGTTGTTGAAGAAGGATGTGGCATTCTAGTGGATCCCGGAATGTCAAGCTAGCTTTGAAACACTGAAGGAGAAGATGGAGTCGGCACCAATATTGGTATTTTCGGACTGGAGTAAGGAATTCCATGTCCATGTTGATGCCTCATCGATTGCGTTGGACATCATATTGGCTCAACCAGGAGAAGGTGCTCTTGATCATCCTATTGCTTTTGCAAGTCGGAAGCTGTCCTCCGCCGAAAGGAATTACACTACTACTGAGCGGGAAGGTTTGGCAATGGTCTATGCGCTGTAAAAGTTTAGACACTATTTTCCGGGTGGGCACTTTAAAATGTTCACCGACCATTCTATGTTGAAATACCTAGTCAATAAGCCTATGTTGGGGGGGAAGATATGCCGCTAGCTACTTTTGTTTCAGGAGTTCGATTTTGAAGTCATTGTGAAGCCCGACCGGTTGAATGCCGGTCCTGATCATCTCTCACGGATCGATATAGGAGAAGAGACGACCAACATTGAAGATGGTTTTTCGGATGCTCAACTATTTCGGATTGAGGTTGCAGATGGCTACTTTACGGAAATCATTCAGTTTTTTACAATGGGTACTGCACTAGACGAGTTCACCACCAGTATGAAGAAGCAGTTGGTAGTCAAGGCTGCAGACTTCCAGCTAATCGCAGGAGAGTTATACAAAATGGGTTCCGATGAGGTATTACGCAGATGTGTCTTACCGCATGATAAAGCGCAGATATTAGCAGAAGCGCATGGAGGAGTAGCCGGAGGACACTATGGTGGTAGGGCAACTGCTAGGAAAGTGCTGCATGCCAGGCTGTGGTGGTCCACACTGCATAATGATGCGACAAACTATGCGTGGTCCTATGATGTCTGTCAGCGAACTGGAAAACAATCCCGATGCGATGAGATGCCACTTATGCCTCAGTTGACTTTGTAGCCGTTCGACAAATGGGCAGTGGATTTTGTAGGACCGATCAATCCACCAGGGAAGTGCATGGGTGTGCGCTACATTATCACAGCGACATGATGTAGGCCTTCAACAAGGTATTGGAGCATGCACTGACAAAGGTGTGTAACATGAACCGCGATGACTGGAATCTCAAAATCCTAGCAGTCTTGTGGGCCTATTGCACCACATGTAAATGGCTGATGGGGCAGACACCATTTAAGCTGGCGTATGGACAAGAAGCAATTATGCCCATGGAGTATATTGTCTCAAGTCTGCGCATCGTGGCCGCAACAGGCATGGATGACGCAACAACACTAGACGAACGTCTAGAGCAGTTGGTGAAGTTGGAGGAAGATCGTTTCCATTATCAAAGGCTGGAGCGGGAACAACTTAGGAGCAGCGAGGAAAACCATCAAAGTGAGGTATGCCATCTCCCTGCTTTGTATTTCCATAGTTTGTTAGTTTATGTATGGGATAGATCTAGGAGGACTTTAGTGTCTATTTGTTTCCTTTCTGTCTTGGATTAAGTATCTAGGGACTTAGTTATGTCCATGAGAGAGTTTAACTATCAGTAGGAAGAATTCTCTAGCACAGCTTGGATGAGAATCATTGGAATCCAAAAATTAAACGAAAACACTTAAAACAAGTTTGATATAACCAATCTCAATCCAACATCCCGAAGGAAAGGAGCCCAATAAAATTTCTATTGTACAAGCATGATCAAGTGAGAACTATCAAGATCTTGAGAAATATCAAATACGAATCCGATATGAAAAGTATGAACAGACAAGTCCAATATGGGTACATTAGTAAATGATAATCATAATTTGAAAAGGGTGATACTAGAGGCAGATCCATTGAAATAAGTCTAATAACATGAATCCAATATAGATTATCACTATCAGATAAAGCAATACAAACGAACAACCCCGAAGTTAAATTGTCAATTCGATAGAGATGATCTGAAACAATAAGCTTGATAAAGGTTCTCAAGCGATTATCATTGGGTAAGGATCATTGGGATGTAAATAAAAGAAACTACCAGGATCAATCTGATATGATGATATTGATGTGATAAAACAAAATACAAAGGCATTGTAAACAAGGAAAAGAGTTGAAAACCATCTGCCATAGATATTGGGAAATACCTAAGTCAATTATGATAAAACATGAGAACCATTTTCTTGGATTCATCAAGATAAATCTTCATCATAAGTTCAACAATAAGAGAGAATTAGACTTAAAACATTGATGAAATTAAGGTAAATAGTACCATTCATCATTCAAAACTTGAAACCAAAGAATAATTTATTCATCACATCATCAACTAAGTACTACCAATAATAAAACCATTAATCAAGAAAAAAAAAATTCATGATTAAAACCTTGAAGAAATAAGTACATGCTCAAGGCCAAAGACTATTAATCAGTACCATAAAAACTACTAATAACCAAAGGCCTCTTCTTCCAATTCATAAACAATCTAAATTTAGTAGGGGGGGCATTTAATTTTTTCCCTAAGGATGAAAAAATTAATGGGAGAACTGTTGTAGGCACAACACCTTCCACCTATTTTCCCCTTCTTTGGTCCATGTCCAAACTTAGACAATCTTCAATACCTTCCTCCAATAGATTATAAGCCATTTTTCTAGATTGTAGGCAGTATCTCAACTACACATTGTTTCTTGAACCCTCCCTAGATGAAAGAGAAAGGGATTCCTCAATGTTATCTTTGCTAGGCATAAAATTCTCGACTTCCTTGTGCACAAAATTCCCCTCCTTAGAGGTTTCCAAGAGTGAACTACTATAGCTAGTTCCCTTGCGTATCCCATCCTTTAATAGACTCCAAGGGAAACGTTCCCTCATAAACCCCCAATTTAGGCCAATCTATAGGGTCTGAGAGATTGAAATTTCCTGCATAATTTAATATTTACAAGAACAAATATAGACTTACTTGTGTTCATTGCTGGTTGGCTAATGGATATGTCCCATAGATAGTCCTTTGAATATTTGCACCATGGTCCTCCTTCAATGCCTCTAGCTTAGGAATAAGGTACAACTTCTCCCCCATCTCTTCCAAAGGCTAAGGGGCTTTGGAATTTTACATTTTTGAACCCTCAACTACCTTTGGAGGAACTTCCATGCCTATTTGGCTAATATATTTACCTCCAATCAAAGCCGAGTCTTCCATATTTTTGTAGAAATATTTTGGCCACCAAAACATGTTTTCTTTGCTATGTCCTCCATTCAGCCCATTGAAACAAGGATGCGAGCAATTGACTAAGTATTTGAGTATTGAAAAATAATATGAACCAAGGGGGGAATTTATGGGAGTAAAGATATATGATATGGCCCCAATAGGGGCATATATGGGGG
The DNA here is from genome assembly GCA_027924585.1 of Larix kaempferi. Taxonomy (NCBI): domain Eukaryota; kingdom Viridiplantae; phylum Streptophyta; class Pinopsida; order Pinales; family Pinaceae; genus Larix; species Larix kaempferi. The sequence continues at coordinate 4,667,930 of BSBM01000278.1, read as the reverse complement.
TAAATGTATATATAATATGGTCGACGTATTAAAGGGATCACATGTCCAATGAGTTGGAATATGTACTCCCATGTACATTATAGTGTGTACTTTGATTTATTACAACATCTTAAGCATTTGGTTCATAAAATAAGCTCTTATGTGCCTACATTGAAGTATTGATGTTATTTCCTATATCCTCAAAAGTCTCAACTGACCAAAAATCCAAGGGCAAACTTGGTAGTTTCAACCATATTCATTTGATAGGAAACCTCTACATTTAAGGATCAAAACATAAAATCCACTTCCTTAGCATCAAGGATGAATTTCCCCACATCTAACTCTTACTCAATATCTTTTAAGTATCCACCATTTATATGGATACAAACGCAAACAATCCACAAGAAAACACATGAAACAATGGGAGATACCCAACATTGGAAACCACTCCAACAATGTCCAATGCTTTATTGACTTCTTTATCTTTTGGAGGCAATAAACCTACCCTACTAGTAGTTGGTTGGCCAAATCCACCACTAGGTGCATCTTGATATCCTCCCTTGGGACCAACTTATTATTTTCCTCCTTATGCTTAATGCACTTCCTTCTTTTCCCTAAGTTAGACCTCACGGAGTGTTTTATCTCCTTGGAAATGACAACTACTTTAATACCCTAGAGCCCTACTTGGAGCTTATGCTCCTCTCTTCTCCCTAGGTCCTCAGGTATGCCACCCTTTGATTTTCAACATCCAAAGATACAAGAGTTTCAAAATAGAACATCCTCCAAACCATTAAGATTGAGTGTATACCTTCCTCCACCACACTTCTTTAAGAATGATGAAGTATGTGTGTCCCTAGGAAAATGGGGAGTAAATCTCATCGAGTGGGAGTCTATTCAGTGAGGCATCTAGCTTGCGATATAATGAAAGTTGTATGGGGCTCATCAATCTTGTCATTATCACATATAGCCTCTAACCATAGAACCTTGAAGGAACTACTAAGATTTTGGCTATAGGTTTGAACCTTCACCTCATGAGCCCTTCAAGGAGTCATCAATTTGTTCTCCTCTAGGATTGATTGTGCTCCCTTCATGAAAAATACCTACCCTCAAGGTGATAATCTAAATAGTCAATTAATTCCTTCTCACCCTCCATAATATGTAAACCCTAAGTCCTTAAAACTACAAAACCCTAATCCTCCTCCATGCTAGTACATTAAGTGTCCACTAAATTGAATGTAATATGGACATCAAAGTTACATTTTCTTAATTATTATATGAGAAATTAAAACAATAAATCAAGATGACTAAAATTAACAATGCAATGGTAAAATCAAAATCATAAACTTAGTTTACTAAATGTCATTCTTAGTTTACTCTCATCCATCACCTACATTGCTAAAGTGTCTAAATTGAATATGATATGGACAATAAAATTTACATTTTCTTAGTTATTATATGAGAAATTAAAACAATAAATTACTATGACTAGATTTAATAATTTAATAGTAAAATTCATACTAATATAATGACAAAATCCAAATTATAAACTTAGTTTACTCAATTAAATTAACTCCTATTCCCTCTATATAAAAAATTACCCTCATTCTTGTACTCTAATCCTATCACCTAAATTATTTTTTAATCTAATTTTTTTAATCCTAATTTTTAATATACATACTCTCATCCATCACCTACATTATTTTTTGAATCCTAAAAAATTTTTGAGTCATAAATTTTTTAATATACATAGTACACCATGTGAACAAAATCGCTATAAAGTACAATCCTTCCGTACCTCGGCATCCATCATCGTAACCTTTCATACCGATACCCACGAGGAACGGAAGTGAATCTGAAATCTTGCATATTGCAAATCAACAAGCATCCCTCAAGTCCGTTTTCAAAATTCCACGAGTACGACGTTCCTCCTTCCCTCCATAGAGCTCGCTTTCCTCATCGCAGTGAGCAGCGAACAGGCGCACAGTCGAATAGGCACACAGTTGAGCAGCGAACAGGCGCACAGTCGAACAGCCAAAACCATTTTTCTCTCCGTGAAATTCGATACCGTTTCACGTCTTGTATACATTCCCACTGCCCTACGATGGCAGAAGCTAGAGATATGGATAGCACTCTGGCACGTTCAACCATGCCTGAAACCCTTTTGCAGAGGCAATCAGAATTGCTTGCCTTGCCAGAGGCTATGATTGCTTTTATGAAGATGATGAATTCATTGAAGGTTTCATTAAACAAGCTTCTCATAGAAGGAGACTACAGAGAATTTTTAGAAGAATCTGACATGCATTGTGCTGCCCGTTTGCGGGAGATGTTTGATAGTTACTATCAAAAGCTGCTGAGAGACAAAAGTGTGGTTGATAAAAACCGCTTTCTGGTGCAGGAGATCAAGATGTGGAAAGAAGCAAAAGGGGTTGGGCTTCCCAATATCTTACCTCGCTCTATTTTTGCAAACTTGTTGCACAAACCCATAGAGGAGATGTTGAAGAGAAGTTATCGGTTAACATGGGGAGTATGGGAGTATGTGGAGAAGGTGGTTGTTAATGTCATTAGCTCGACTTTTCAGAGTTATCCCTATCTCCTAAGAGCAGCGATGAGGGCCTCTCGAGCTCTGGTTTCAAAGAGAAAAGAGGAATGTATTAAGTATCTGAATCAGATGATAGAGATGGAGAAATCCATGGACTTCACAGTGAATCCTATTTACCTGGAAACTTGGACCAAACTAATGCAGCAGAAAGATCAGTTCATGCAAGGAGTGCATAGAATTGTTAAACAACAAAACTGTGCACCTGCATTTAGTTTTGCACCACCTCCACAAACCTCTTTTAATTTCAGTAAGTCAACAGAATCGTCGACTTTCAGTTTTAATATGCCAGAACAACCCCTGGCTGCTAAAGCTCCTATAGATCCAAAGACAGTCGTGGTCGATGGTATTGGAAAAGTTGATATACGAACATTAATAGAAATACCAAGTGACCGATTGGAAGTTGCCTTCGACATGAAGATGAGGCTGATTGCTTATTGGAAAGTAGTCATTCATAGGGTAGGTGATGGAATCCCTTTGTACCTACAATTTGTTTATCAAAATATGATTAACAATGATTTGGATGGAGAAATCATGAAAGACTTATCAGGGAAAGATCTCAGTAAAGCATTGGGGATGACAAAGGATGGAAGTCCTCTCATTTCTGCTAGAGAACTTCAGTAGCAAAAGAAAAAGCAGCAAGTGGAGCAAATCCAATCAGAAGGCAACCTCTCAATTTACTTAGATCAGTTTGGATCTACTGCCATTTATCAGCCATAGTTGGCATCTCAAATACAGCTTGATTTAATTGAGGATGCAATCTTTAGAGAGCAGAGACATCGCCGACAGGAGACAGAAGACCAGATCCATCAGCTACAGGAAGAAAATAATGCATTTCTCACTAAGTGTGAAGACTTATCTCAGCAATTCATTTCACTTCCATCAAGTCCCGACCTGACAACACCCCTTGACAGATCATATCATTTATTCGAGTCTGTCATGTCGGCCCTACAGTCTGAGCTTATAAAGAATCAACAGGACCAGGCTGTCGAAATATCTTCCTTAATGGCAAACCAGTATACAACCTTTACAGCAGCTCTCAGTTTGCTCAAGCAATATGACACTCAAGTAGTCAAACTTGCCAAAATTTTGAACAATTGGTATGTACATTACGACAAGGTGTACAACAAACTTTAAAAAACACGAACGCTTCTGGGCACACTTCATCATCAACATCTGACCGTGGAGGAAGCACTTACTGAAAACCTCGACAATCAAATCATTATGGAAAATAGGAAGCTAGAAAAATTAGAAGAACATGAACTACAATGGATCTCACAAGCACGCCTTGGCCACTCTAAACTTGAAGAAATCCATCCCCACCTCCAACACCTACTTATTGTTGTCGAAGAAATAGTCATAGTCTTTGGCCCCGACATGATCAATTTACAAAATACATCCACTCATGACAAGATGGAACACATGTTGAAGCTCACGACATTGACTGTGGATATCCAAAATTCGCTGCATACATGGGAAGAATTTCAGCACCATCTCTCTGTCTCTGCCGAAGCTATTGTCGAGGTCTTCCTACAATCACTTAAGGTTCCCAGCTCCAGCCTACCATAGTCATAACCGTCGAAGTCATTAATTTTGTTGCACAGTTATCATTTTGATCTCTCCATTTCTTTGAGACAAAGAAATATTTTGTGGTGGGGGAGATGTTGGAGGGGCCTAGGTCAGCATATTGACCAGGCCCTCTGCCCGACCGTTTGAAGTATATGTCGACAAGTTTGGTCAACTAGCATAGGTCGGGTCAGTCGGTTAGACCAACAGACGGTTATGTAACTGTATTGAAAGGAATATATATAGGCTGTTGAGCTGATGTATTGGTTAGATATGTTCTATGTTGTATTTTGCTCTTGTTGGTTAATAAAGGCTTGTGCTTCTCTCTATTGGTCTCTTGTCTCTTGTATCTGTATCATTATGTGTATGCTTGCTTATAATATATAATGTATCTCTGGTAACTACGTGACCGGCCGGACTACAACAAATCTTCTCATGTAGCCACAGGTATCCGCCATGGAAACATGTCAGTAGTCATTTGATGCATACATTGACCTGCGCCACTCGCCCAAAGTGTGGTATCTGGGTGAGGTCTAGTAGCCCCGAGTGCTCTAGTCCCCCTGCCCACTCTGTAGGTTCCTTTGTGGTTGGGCATCCTTTTCCATGGCTAACGTTGATGTATCCTTCTTCGCATTCTTCGAAGTTTTCTAGGTCATGGTCAGTGTATTGTATCTTCTGCAAGTTTACCACAATGTTTCCAGCTTGGGGAACTCCTTTTGGTGTTGAATTTCATACATTCATAGCATAAAACATAAATGCATTACCAAGATCACTAGAAGTAAGACAAAGCACAAAACAACAACACAGAGTTTTACCTTGGGAAACCCAATAGGGAGAAAACCCAGCAACCTTCGCAGAGAGATGATAATTCTGAGATCAGAGTACAAATGAATAAAGAGAGAGGAGATGAAAGTATCTTCCACAAGTAAACAACCCAAATAAACCTCCTTCTTCAGGTGATGCAAAAATCTGCTCCTCCAAGTGATGTGCACTTCACAAGTGTGAGAATGAGATAATGAGGTGCACAAGCCTCATATTTATACATGTGCGAAACTGGAAAATTCCCTTATGGGGCCGACTTGTCTTTGGGGGCAATAAATATTTTATTAATTACTTTTGTACCCCAAGACTTACATTGATTCTTTCATGTATTTACATAATGTTCTTCTCCCTTAGGAGGTATAATCAAGTACAATGATGGTACAATAAAATATAATAAATAATATCTTCCGAAGTTGTACAAAATCCAACACTCCCTCTCAACGAGGAAGGTATTCTTCGGTCTTCATCTGCATCACGATCATCTAGGTTTCATCTTGTACTCAACTCTATGTCTATCATCTTTCTGCATACGAAAAGTTGTCCACACAATATATATGCATCATCATCACCAGTCCTTCGGTGAGTCTAGGAGAATCACTCAATCCTGGATCCAAGAGAATCACTCAATCCTGGATATCTGAGGTATACAGCTATACCATTTCTGCTATACAATTTTCTACTTGTCTTTCTCATCTGCGAATGGGGTCCTCCCATATCTGGCTGAGATCTCAGACAAGAAAAAGGGCACGACCATCTACTGACTATCCTACTCTTCTACCTATGAGATTTCTCCCATATCTGTCTGAGTATCTAGACTGTAGAGGCACCTGTGCAACCACACAGCCAACTGCTGACTATCCTACTCATATTCCTATGATATTTCTCTCATATCTGGCTCAGTAACTGGACTGCAGAGGCACCAGTGTGAACCTGACCAACTACTGACTATCCTACTCATCTTCCTATCGGATTTCTCCCATATCTGGCTGAGTAACTGGACTGCAGAAGGTACCTGGGTGAGCCCAACCAACTACTGACTGTCCTATTCATCTTCCTATGAGATTTCTCCCATATCTGGCTTAGTAACTGGACTGCAGAGGCACCTGGGAAAAGCAGGGCAAGCATCTCATCTTTCCCTCTCAAGGAGGGAAACGTTCTCTTCGACTCCAAGTCTTCCCCGAAAGTATTCGAACTTCACTCTGGGAAGTGCCTTGGTGAGAACATCTGCATTCTGGTCGTCTGTCAGCACGTACTGTAACTCGACTGCACCTTTCTGCACCATATCACGAATGAAGTGATATCGAATCTTGATATGCTTCGACCTGTCGTGAAATACAGGATTCACTGACATCTGCACACAGCTCTGGTTATCATAGTGAATCACGGTCGGCTCTAGAATCTGGCCGATCAATCCTGCTAGGAGTTTACGAAGCCAAAACGCTTCTCGAGCTGCTGTGATAGCATCCATGTACTCGGCTTCTGCAGTACTTAGTACAACCAAGTTCTGCTTCCTGCTGCACCAGGAAATAACTGTAGAACCCAAACTGAAGCAACATCCAGAAGTACTCTTATGATCTGCAACACATCCATCCCAATATGAGTCTATAAACCCCTGCAATATCAGGTCACCATCTGAAGCATATTTCAATCCATATCCTACAGTGCCACATAAGTATCTGAGCACGTGTTTTGCAGCAATCCAGTGAATCTGCCTCGGTTTGCACATGAACTGACCGAGGGCATTCACAGCAAAACATATATCTGGTCTGGTGTTGGTCAGATACATCAATGACCCAATCAACTGTCGATAAATGGTTGAATCAAACAAATCAAACTTTGAAGTAGAATCTCTCAACTATTTCCAATTTGCATCCATCGGAGTAGCCATGGACTTGTAGTCCAACATTCCAAATCTCTTCAGTATATCGATGGTGTATTTTCCTTGTCCTAGGAAAATCTCTTTCTGCCTCTGCCATACTTCTAATCCCAAGAAGTAATGCATCAAACCAAGGTCTTTCATTTCAAACTCAGAGGCGAGATTCTTCTGACACCATACAATGAGTTTCTCATTTCTAGTGAGAAACAAGTCATCAACATATAATACCATGATCGGTGGCTCATCATCTACAACCTTGTAGTAAAGGTTGGGGTCTGCATCACTCTTGGAAAATCCCAAGCTCACCAAGAATCCGTCTATTCGTCCATACCAAGCATGAGGTGCTTGCTTGAGGCCATACAATGCCTTCTTCAGTCTGCATACATGAGACTCCTTTCCTTGGACAATAAACCCATCTGGCTATTTTGATATAAACTTCTTCCTCAATAACACCATTGAGAAAAGCTGTCTTCACATCCATCTGATGCAACTTCCATCCCATATCTGAAGCAATCGCAATAATGGATCTGATGGAAGTATATCGGGCCACAGGAGCAAAAGTCTCATCATAATCAACTCCCTCTTTCTGAGAGAATTCTCTAGCTACAAATCTGGCCTTGTATTTCTCAACACTGCCATCTGCTCCATGCTTGATCTTATATAACCACTTAGAAGTCACGACTGACTTCTCCTTAGGTCTCGGCAAAACCTCCCACACATCATTCTTCATGATGGATTGATATTCTTCCATCATGGCATCCTTCCAAACTTGATGTTTGGATGGTTCATCGTAAGTTGTGGGTTCTGAATCAATAATGTTGCTCATTAGAGAAACATAGCTGGAGAATCTCTGAGGTCTCTTTCTTTCTCTGAAAGTGCCATGTGGAGCATCCTGCAGTGTCTATTGTTCCCATCAGGTCTTTTCCGACCTGTCACATCTCTGGGGATATCAACTGGATCTATGGGATCGATAGGTTCATCCTTTTCTGCTAACTCCTTCTTGAACTAGAGGGGGAGATGATCTCATCTCCTTTGGTTCTATCATTTCATCATCGATCTCCATGTTTGATCCTCTGCCTTTCCTGATAGCTAATTCTTCTTCAAAGGTCACATCCCTACTGACTTCAATCTGTCTGGACCCTGGGATGTAGATTTCGTAAGTCTTTGAAGACTCACTGTATCCCACAAAGGTTCCCTTCTTTCCTGAAGGTTCCAACTTGGGCACAAGTGTAAAGACTGGATAGCCAAATATCTAAAGGTGGCTTACTTCTAGTTTCACTTCTGTGAAAGCTTCCTCCGAGGTCATCCTTCTAGGCTAAGAGTCATATTCCAGGAAGCTTCTTGCTGAACATCAATGGGATTCATATGTCCATCGAAACAGGTCTTCTCTTGTAGGCCAAATCTCATGGCCTTTTCCCTACAAGTCAAATCCCTACTGATGATCAATGACATTTTATAATCAATTTGAAAAAACAAATAGTTTACACAGGCATCTTAGCTAATACTTTATCACAACAATCATGAACATGTCTAACAAACACTTCTGGGAAGTATCTAGATGTCTATATCTCCACTAGACCATGCCATCAAGAGTGTGCACTACCCTAAGCATGTAGGAGGGAGATATCATCTAGACTAACTTCATGAAATTTTGTGTAGCTCATATGCATAATATAACAGGGTAAACTATATCAACTGCTCAATACAGTAGATCTGCATATAAAAGGCATATAAGACAAAAACAGATCTATGTAAGTAAGAAAACAGAATACGTATCTCTTATTGTTTTGGTGTGTGGGCCCCCACTGCCTTCTTGTGGGAACCATAAGAGATCTCCATTCTTGCATTCTGGATCTTCTAGAAGAGGAACTATGTATGATCATCATCCCTTTGCTTCTTGCGATGATGATCCTCTTCTACATCAGCACTTGAGGCTTCATACTTCCTTTTACTTGAACTTAGACAACTATTTGCATAGTGTCCATATTTTCTGCACCTATAGCATTGAACTTGAGATAAGTCCTTCTTCTCCTTTTGATCTAGGCGAGGACTTGGTCTTCGATTGTGGTGCTTGTGTTTATGAAACTTCCTTCCTTTTCCCTTACCCTTCATGGCATGAGAAACAAAATCTTGGTTCTCCTCAGGTTGAATGTCATGACCTTGGAGTCTTTGACGTGCTGCGATCCTTGTCTCCTCCTGAGAGCAATCTTACCAAAGCTTGTCAAACTTTGGTAGTTTAGATCTACCACTTATGCTTTGGATAAAGGACTCCCATGATGGTGGAAGACCATTTAAAGTGTGGAGTACAAGATCCTTATCGCTAATAGGATCTCCACTGGTGCTGAGCTTGTCTCTGAGTTCTGCGATCCTCATAATGTATGAGGCAATGGATTCCAACTTTTCTATCTTCATATTTGAGAGTTGGTTTCTCAAAGTCATGGACACATTTAGGCCAGTGTGTTCAAACAGCTTCATAATGGTCTTGAACATTTTTCTAGCACTCTTCTTACCTGATATCTGAGGAATCAAATGGTCTCTCACGGAATCCACAAGAATCCTTCTTGCTTTAGCATCATTCTTCCTCCATCGGTATTTATCCTCTTCGGCTTCTGGTTCAAGTTCAGGGACATTCTCATTTATATATAGCAAGAGATCATTTTCTTCTAGGAGTAGGAGAACTCTAGACTTCCAGGAGATAAAGTTGGAAGCTCCTTTGAAATGATCTTCTACCTTCATCCCAATCATCTTGATTTTAGATATGGTTCAGAAACCCTAGCATGAGCTATGTCAAAAATGAAAGTTAATAATTTGAAAAAAAAACTGAACCCACAAATAAATTCGCCTTTCCAAGGAGAGTTGAATAGAGGATGGGCTAGTCCAAATCTGTGGAGAGAGATGAGTTAAAACTGAAACCCTAATTTTGCTGCAGCCGCACAGTTAGGTCAAAAATTGTAAGTTCTTAGAATTTAATTATGTCTTCACCAATGGATTAGTCTAGCCAAAAACGAAATTCCTATGGCTCTTTTTCTTTAAAATAATGGGTGAAGACTTCACAAGATGAAATCCTAATTCCGGCAGGTATCTGACAATGCTTCGACAATGGATTCTTCTAGAATGGCTCTGATACCATGTTGAATTTCATACATTTATAGCATAAAACATAAATGCATTACCAAGATCACTAGAAGTAAGACAAAGCACAAAACAACAACATAGAGTTTTACCCTAGGAAACCCAATAGGAAGAAAACCCAGCAACCTTCGTAGAGAGATGATAATTCTGAGATCAGAGTACAAATGAAGAAAGAGAGAGAAGATGAAAGTATCTTCCACAAGTAAACAACCCAAATCGGCCTCCTTCTTCAGGTGATGCGAAAATCTGCTCCAAGTGATGTGCACTTCACAAGTGTGAGAATGAGATAATGAGGTGCACAAGCCTCATATTTATACATGTGCGAAACTGGAAAATTCCCTTATGAGGCCGACTTGTCTTTGGGGGCATAAATATTTTATTTTTAATATTTTATTAATTACTTTTGCACCCCAAGACTTACATTGATTCTTTCATGTATTTACATAATGTTCTTCTCCCTTAGGAGGTATAATCAAGTACAATGATGGTACAATAAAATATAATAAATAATATCTTCTGAAGTTGTACAAAATCCAACATTGGGAATCGTCGTCATTTTAATCTCGTAATTTTCGTTCTTGTTGATTCAGACTGGTGGTGTCCCCTACTTGCTCGATGGTACATACCCTAGTATTGTTGGACCTTCTTGCGATGTTGTTGACTTGCCTGCTTCTCCTTCTGCCAGTCGAGCCAAGTTTCGAGTCCCTTTCTTCAACTCTCGGTTGGTGTCTGCAGGTCGACTGGCGGTCCGCTTCTTTTTGAACGATATGCCAGACATGAATTCTGGTTTCTCCTGCATGACTGGCATTGGCTATGGACGCTCGGTGCTTGTGCTCGAAATGTAAACCTCCATGCGCTACTATGCAGGTTCATTCTTAACACACAATTCGTCGACCTACTCCCTTGCCCCATATTTATAGTGTTGAATGGCCGCATCCTTCCGATTTTGGACAATAATTTCCAAATCAAGCGTCGATTTCCCAAATCCATTGCATGCGTCGGGAATTAATTGTGTTGTGTTTTCTTTTGGTGTTGGTCATTGTGGTTTAATTGCTTCATTTATGGCTAGATTGGACCCTTCCGCATCGTCGCAGCTTCCGACTCGTCGAATCGTGCCACTCCTTGGTGTAGTTTGCGAGTATCTTGTCGCAGATTGTCTGACTTGCCGTTTTTTTTTCACAGTGCCATAATTGATCCTGCGATGCCAGTACTTCGTTGGAGTTTCTCCCATTTATGTCTTCCTCACTCCTGGGACCTTAGGTTCGTCTGCATTTGTAGATCGACACGGGTCCTGACTGCGTCGGTTTTCTTAACGTGGACCACCATCGGGCTGATCCACTCCAATTCTTCTACTGGTTCTATGATTCCTTGCTCCAGCATTCTTTCAATATCAGTCTTCACTCGCTCCTTATACCTTGTATTTAATCAGTATGGCCGCTGCTTTACTGGCTTCGCATCAGGTTTCAGTGGAATTTTCATTTCTCCTAGGTTTCCTGAAATTCCTTTCATCTCCAAGAATTTTGTCGAAAACAAGTCCTGAAATTCATGCAATAGATCAGTCATTTGCGCAATCGTCGAGTCATCCCATTAGTCTCCGATGCTCACGAACTTGGGATTCTCTTCCGACCCAATGTTCACTTTCTTGATCTGCAATGGCTGCTGAAACTTTTCGGAAGGCATATCTGGTGCCTCGACACTGCGACTTTCTTCTGACTCTGGGATATTCGTGGCCCTTGGATCATCTTCATTGTCTGGTTCTCCTGTTATGTTGTAACATTCCATCAACATTTGGGGTGTCACAGTCACTGGAGCCCCATATGTTTCTCTGTCGGAACTGCGTCAAATAATTTCTCTCGGACCTCCTGTAATGCGCTGTGGATGAAGGGGTTTTCGTCGGAGAAACTGAATGTTTGGCTAAATCCAATTGTTAGTTGTTCCCATGAGGTTGTTCTGCGTCGTGGTTCTGTTGCGACATACCAATTTTGTGATACTTCATCCAATGTGTGAATAAATGCATGGACCCATTCCTGTTTTTCCCATGGTCCCCATTGGCTTTCACATGCATTCAAATACTCCTTTGGATATCCTCTGCCATCACACTTCCTTCCGCAGTGTCTGTCAGTGTCGCCGAACCTAACCATCATTAGGTGTCGACATAGTGTCCAGTTAGTTATGGTAGACTTGTGCACCTCCCACCATCGCGTTGGTGTAGCATTCAGGGCTTCCTCTAAGGCCAAACATTTACTAATAAATGCGGCCAAGTTGGGAAATCCCCCATACGTTGGTTGTTAGAAAAACAGGATTGCAAAGCAATAACAATTAACAGAAATGCAAATATAATCACACACACATTACAAGAGAGACACAGATATATCGTGGTTCACCCCAACTTGGGCTACGTCCACACTGAAGTTGTCAGTCCTTATTATTATTCCGTCCAGCAAAGTGAAGGGATACAACCTGTAGCACAGCCACTGCACTTCCTCTTCACTGTCTCACAGTCTCTCTTATCATATATCAGAGATATTTACAATGCATAAAACCTAATATATTTTGTGATCCAGGTGGATATTGGTGGCCACCCACCTTTCCAACTGGCTCAAAACAGTTTTATGGCAATTTTGGTATTGTACTATTTTTAGCAGTTTTTCGGGTCCTGAACTTCTGGGGCCATTTTGAGGCCCTAAATGACATTTTTTGGCAATTCGGAATATTTTTTGGCCCCAGTCGAAAGTTGTAAATCTCGGATAGACCTTTCCAACGGGCTACCGAGCGCCCCAAACGGAGATCGTATGCAAAAGTTACGACCCCGGGAAGTTGATGTACTAACTTACCCAAACGGGGCCCACATGACTTTTGGCGCTTCATCTCCTAGGGTTAGGTTTTTGGATGTCTAGGGTTTTTGACATTCCTGTTTATTGTAAAAGGCCTTGAGAGCCTCATTGTAACAATCTTCTTGCGAAATGAGCGCAGCCGTCACATCTCTTCTCAGAGATAAGCCGCCACCATTCCAACAAGCTTGTTTTCCGCTGCATTTTACAGTTCTAGCATATTTCCTTATTGAATAGAAAACCAGTTTTACTGTATCTCTGTTATTTTGTGTTAAGCATCTGATAATAATATGTATTCATTTCGTTCTGCTCATAAAATCCGGATCAGTGGTATCAGAGCGGTCTGCTCCTTGTCGTCTTAATGCATGTCCCCAACGAGGTCAGGGTACAAAGAATTGGGTCTCGAGCTTGTTTCTCTTGAGGACAAAAGCTCTCGCACGCCCAAGCGACCTCTCATGGCAGGAGAAAAGAAAGATGATGGGACAGGAGATCCTATCAAAATGTTGCTTGAGGAAGCCCTCACGCAGCAGACGAACGAGATGATGCATAATTTTGCGCAAATCCTTCGGCGACTACCAACAAGTGACGCATCTTCCTCGAGCGGAGGCGTCGCCCCCTTCAACGTACAAATCAACTTCGATATCCCTATATTTGAAGGACAGATAGACGCAGATGCTGTAGATAAGTGGTTGAATCTACTAGAAGGGTATTTTTCTGTCCATAACTTTTCGAATAAAGAAAAGATTACTTTTGCGGCCCTCAAAGCCGTTCCCCATGTCAAAGATTGGTGGGAAACATTCTGCGAGCAAAAGGACACAGAAGAAGCCTCATTATTTTCAGTCACGGCCACCTGGGAATCCTTCAGGGATGCTATTAAGGAACAATACTACCCTGTTGGAAGTTATGATGACTTGTATACCAAATGGACCACACTGCGACAAGAAAGAGACCAAGCAGTGCCAGAGTTCACAAATATCTTCCATACCTTGCGCACCAAGCTGGGTATCAAAGATTCAGAGCGACATCTGGTGCTCAAGTATCGTGGTGGTTTGCATAGATACATCCAGACCGAAATGGAATTTCTAGACATCTCTTCCTTGGGTGCGGCCTACCGATATGCCGTCAAAATCGAGCAGAAGCTCAAACAAAAGACGCGGCAATTTGGGCCTGGGAACCCTTCACAGCAAAAGACAGGAAAGGGCGGCCCCAACCCACAGAATAAAGGACAGAGCAAAGATGGACAGTATCAGGACAACCAGTCCAAGCCGCAAGCAAAGAAGGACACCGAAAAAACAAAGAAAGATACCAGTAAGTGGTGCGACTTCCATAAGAGCCCTTGGCATAACACTGCTAATTGCCGCTCAAAGCAGTCGCTGGTGGCCGAAGTGAAAGCATCTGAATCAGATGCAAGTTCTGACTCTGAGTCCGAACCAGAAAGGGGAAGACGGATCATTGACGCGGAACCCAGTGCCACCATTGCTACCACCAAGCTCCAGCCTGATGACCCAGACGAGCCAGAAGAAGGAGAACGCCTCTTCCATTCACAGATGTGAGTAAAAGGCACCCCGCTGCACTTCATCGTTGATAGTGGTAGCCAGAATAATCTCATCTCAGCAGAGGTCGTCAAGCGCCTGGCCCTGCCGACAACGTTGCACCCACAACCCTACACCATTGGATGGCTCCGCAAAGGAAGCGATCTCCGCGTCAGCCAACAGTGCCGACTACCATACGGCATCAAGCCCTTCAAGGACGAGGTATTGTGTGATGTTGCTCCTCTCAAAGTTTCAGATGTTCTTTTGGGCCAACCTTATTTATGGAAACGCCATGCTGTATATGATTCTAGTCCTCGTAGTGTTATTATTTCTTTGAACAGGAAATTGTATAGGATACCTGAGGCAGTCCCTCCTAGTGCTATTTCCTTGATCTCTGCCAAGCAATGCAGGAAGGTCATATCTCAGATAGGGAAATTTGTCTTCTTCGTGATTCGCTCTCAGAGTGAAAGAAAGATCGCAGCCACATCCCGGGCCTCCACGACCAATCTATCCAAACAACAGAAGCAACTGGATAAGGTGGCGGAAGGATACTCAGATATCTTCTCCTCTCCGACTGGGGTACCTCTGCACTGCCAAGTCAAGCATCCCATCGATCTGACCCCAGGTGCACCGCTACCCAATGGGCCAGTCTATCGTCGCTCTCGGTTGGAAAATGAGGAGATCAAGAGGCAGATCGAAGAATTGTTCCACAAGGGGCACATCCGTTCCAGTTCATCACCTTGTGGGAGCCCAATCGTGCTGGTACAGAACAAAGATGGGACCTGGCGACTCTGCATTGATTATCGGGCCCTGAATAAAATCACAGTCCGTAACCGGTACCCGATTCCTCGAATGGACGACCTCCTTGATCAGCTCACGGGGGCCAAATACTTCAGTAAGATTGATCTGAAGTCTGGCTACCACCAGGTCCCAATAGAGCAGATAGATGTATGGAAGGCTACCTTCAAGTCAAAAGAAGGTCTTTTTGAATGGCTGGTCATGCCTTTTGGTTTGACAAATGCTCCAACAACTTTTACGAGGATGATGGACGATATCCTACGACCCTTCACCAACAATTTTGTAGTGGTGTATCTGGATGACATCCTCATCTACAGCAAGACTTGGGAGGAACACTTGCAACATATTCAGCAGGTTCTGCACACCCTGCGGAAGCACAAACTATATGCAAACTTGGAAAAATGCTCCTTCGCCATGGACAGGGTCCATTACTTAGGCTACATCATTGATCGACATGGTGTGCATGTGGATCCAGCCAAGATCCAGGTCATTCGTGACTAGCCAGCCCCAACCACACTCACTGAACTTCGGAGCTTCTTGGGCCTCGCTAATTTCTATCGCCGGTTCGTAGTGGGATTCTCTCATATCGCATGGGCCTTCAGCCAAGTGACGAGGGGTGGTGGTAAGGAAAAATTTGTGTGGGGCCTGTCCCAACAACAAGCCTTCGATGACTTGAAGAAACGTTTGTGCTCATCGCTGGTACTCTCATTACCGAACCTACAACATCCCTTTGATATCGAGACAGATGCTTCAGATTACGCTGCGGGCGTCGTTCTCAATCAACACGGCCACCCCATGGCATATCATAGTGAGACACTATCAGATGCTGTCCACAAGTACCCTACCTACGACAAAGAAATGTACTCCATTGTACAAGCCTGCCTCCAGTGGAGACATTAAATTCTTGGGAAAGAGACAGTCATCCACACTGATCACAAGCCACTAGAGTTCATGCAGACCCAAGGAAAGTTGCAGAATGACCGCCATCAGAAGTGGTCAACATATTTACAGCAGTTCCACCTCAAAATCAAATATAAAACGGGGAGTACCAACCGAGTTGCTGACTGCCTCAGTCAACCTCTAGTCGCGACACTTACCATGGTTCTAGACTCTTGTGGCCACAAGACCTCCGGATGGCCCCACCTCTACAAGACAGACCCTGACTTCTCCGCCACCTATCAAATGTTGGGCACCAACTCAATGGTTTCTAATTTCCATCTTCAGGACGGGTTGTTGTGTCGTCTGGGCCATCTCTGCGTTCCATCAAGCGAGCGTGCGAAGCTGATTTGGGAAGCTCACTACAGTCGGGTGGCAGGACACTTTGGCGTCGAAAAGATAGTGGCAGTGTTGCAGAAACATTTCTACTAGCCGAAACTTCGACAGGATGTCGACAAGTATATCACGTCCTGCACCGCTTGCGCTATTGCCAAACCGACCACTAAGAAACAGGGCCTATACACACCTCTGCCTACTCCTGACAGGCTGTGGGAATCCATCTCAATGGACTACATGTCGGGCCTCCCATCCACCAAGAGGGGAAATGACTGTGTTTTCGTGGTTGTTGATTGCTTTTCCAAGATGGCAATTCTAGCCGCTTGCAAGAAGAACATCACATCAGAAGACACTGCCAAGCTCTTCTTTGAATGAGTATGGGTACATTTTGGGATCCCATAGACCATTATCTCAGACCGTGAGATTCGGTTCCTCAGCTCATTCTGGTCAAGCCTCTGGTCACTGCTGGATACCAAGCTCACCAAATCCACTGCCTTCCACCCCCAGGCCAATGGACAAACGGAGGTCGTCAACTGGATGGTCGTACATATCCTACGCATGTACAATTCAACACACCCCCTCCCATGGGATGAGAGTCTCCCCTGTGTCCAACATAGCTACAACCGAGCCCTGCATAGATCAACCGGCCATAGCCCCTTTCAGGTGGGGTTGGGATTCCAACCATTGGGCCCCATGGATGTTGCACTTCCCCTTGCGACCACCTCGGCCAACTCATCCCTAGAAGCTGAAAAAGCCGCCCGGTTCATTGAACGGATCCAGCATATCCACCAACAGGTTCAGGATATTCTACAGAAGTCTAATGCCAAGTACAAGCAGCGCCATGACCAACATCGGGTGCCACATAAGTTTCAGGTGGGCGACAAAGTTTGGTTGCATTTGCAGAAAGAACGCCTTACAGGGCCCCATCGAAAGCTTCGCCCACTCCATTATGGTCCGTACACCATCACCAAGGCGGTGGGTGCCAATGCTTTTGAGCTCAACATTCCGCCCTTCCTTGGTTTGCATCCAGTCTTCAACGTGGCTCTCCTTCGGCCATATTTCCCACCACTATTAGACACCTCAGAGATAGCAGAGAAGTTGACACCAACAGAGCTCAACCCTGACTGCCTACAACAAGCATCTAGTGATCATATTGCAGACACACAGATCAAGGGCACTCGACATCAAAGGATCTAGCTTTATCGACTTGTCAAAGCAGGGCAGCTCCTGCACCAAGGCAAGTGGGTCACCCGAGGCCAAATTCAGCAGAAATTTCCTCATCTGATGGGGGAACTCAACGCAATGGAGAGCATTGCTTCCTAAGGAGGGAGGATTGATCCAGCTGGATATTGGTGGCCACCCACCTTTCCAACTGGCTCAAAACAGTTTTATGGCAATTTTGGTATTGTACTATTTTTACCAGTTTTTCGGGTCCTGAACTTCTAGGGCCATTTTGAGGCCCTAAATGACCTTTTTTGGCAATTTGACTTATATGCAGCCCTAGTTGAAAGTTGTAAATCTCGGATAGACCTTTCCAACGGGCTACCGAGCGCCCCAAACGGAGATCGTATGCAAAAGTTACGACCCCGGGAAGTTGATGTACTAACTTACCCAAACGGGGCCCACATGACTTTTGGCGCTTCATCTCCTAGTGTTAGGTTTTTGGATGTCTAGGGTTTTTGACATTCTTGTTTATTGTAAAAGGCCTTGAGAGCCTCATTGTAACCATCTTCTTGCAAAATGAGCGCAACTGTCACATCTATTCTCAGAGATAAGCCGCCACCATTCCAGCAAGCTTGTTTTCCTCTGCATTTTACAGTTCTAGCATATTTCCTTATTGAATAGAAAACCAGTTTTACTGTATCTCTGTTATTTTGTGTTAAGCATCTGATAATAATCTGTATTCATTTCGTTCTGCTCATAAAATCCGGATCAGTGGTATCAGAGCGGTCTGCTCCTTGTCGTCTTAATGCATGTCCCCAACGAGGTCAGGGTACAAAGAATTGGGTCTCGAGCTTGATTCTCTTGAGGATAAAAGCTCTCGCATGCCCAAGCGACCTCTCATGGTAGGAGAAAAGAAAGATGACGGGACAGGAGATCCTATCAAAATGTTGCTTGAGGAAGCCCTCACGCAGCAGAGGAACGAGATGATGGATAATTTTGCACAAATCCTTCGGCGACTACCAACAAGCGACGCATCTTCCTCGAGCGTAGGCGCCGCCCCCTTCAATGTACAAATCAACTTCGATATCCCTATATTTGAAGGAGAGATAGATTCAGATGCTGTAGATAAGTGGTTGAATCTACTAGAAGGGTATTTTTCTGTCCATAACTTTTCGAATAAAGAAAAGATTACTTTTGCGCTCCTCAAAGCCGCTCCCCATGTCAAAGATTGGTGGGAAACATTCTACGAGCAAAAGGACACAGAAGAAGCCTCATTATTTTTAGTCACGGCCACCTGGGAATCCTTCAGGGATGTTATTAAGGAACAATACTAACCTGTTGGAAGTTATGACGACTTGTATACCAAATGGACCACACTGCGACAAGAAAGAGACCAAGTAGTGCCAGAGTTCACAAATATCTTCCATACCTTGCGCACCAAGCTGGGTATAAAATATTCAGAGCGACATCTGGTGCTCAAGTATCACAGTGGTTTGCATAGATACATCCAGACCGAAATGGAATTTCTAGACATCTCTTCCTTGGGCGCGGCCTACCAATATGTCGTCAAAATAGAGCAGAATCTCAAACAAAAGACGCGGCAATTTGGGCCTGGGAACCCTTCACAGCAAAAGACAAGAAAGGGAGGCCCCAACCCACAGAATAAAGGACAGAGCAAAGATGGACAGTATCAGGACAACTAGTCCAAGCCGCAAGCAAAGAAGGACACCGAAAAAACAAAGAAAGATACCGGTAAGTGGTGCGACTTCCATAAGAGCCCTTGGCATAACACTGCTAATTGCCGCTCAAAGCAGTAGCTGCTGGCCGAAGTGAAAGCATCTAAATCAGATGCAGGTTCTGACTCTGAGTCCGAACTAGAGAGGGGAAGACGGATCATTGACGTGGAACCCAGTGCCACCATTGCTACCACCAAGCTCCAGGCTGATGACCCAGACAAGCGAGAAGAAGGAGAACGCCTCTTCCATTCACAGATGTGGGTAAAAGGTACCCCGCTGCACTTCATCGTTGATAGTGGTAGCCAGAAGAATCTCATCTCAGCAGAGGTCGTCAAGCGCCTGACCCTGTCGACAACGCTGCACCCACAACCCTACACCATTGGATGGCTCCGCAAAGGTAGCGATCTCCGCGTCAGCCAACAGTGCCGACTGCCATACGGCATCAAGCCCTTCAAGGACAAGGTATTGTGTGATGTTTCTCCTCTCGAAGTTTCAGATGTTCTTTTGGGCCAACCTTATTTATGGAAACGCCATGCTGTATATGAGTCTAGTCCTCGTAGTGTTATTATTTCTTTGAACAGGAAATTGTACAGGATAACCGAGGCAGTCCCTCCTAGTGCTATTTCCTTGATCTCTACCAAGCAATGCAGGAAGGTCATCTCTCAGATAGGGAAATTTGTCTTCTTCGTGATTCGCTCTCAGAGTGAAAGAAAGATCACAGCCACATCCCGGGCCTCCACGACCGATCTATCCACACAACAGAAGCAAGTGGATAAGGTGGTGGAAGGATACTCAGATATCTTCTCCTCTCCGACCGGGGTACCTCTGCACTGCCAGGTCAAGCATCCCATCGATCTGACCCCAGGTGCACCGCTACCCAATGGGCCAGTCTATCGCCGCTCTCTGTTGGAAAATGAGGAGATCAAGAGGCAGATCCAAGAATTGCTCCACAAGGGGCACATCCGTCCCAGTTCATCACCTTGTGGGAACCCAATCGTGCTGGTGCAGAAGAAAGATGGGACCTGGCGACTCTGCATTGATTACCGGGCCCTGAATAAAATCACATTCCATAACCGGTACCCGATTCCCCGAATTGAAGACCTCCTTAATCAACTCACGGGGGCCAAATACTTCAGTAAGATTGATCTGAAGTCTGGCTACCACCAGGTCCCAATAGAGCAGACAGATGTATGGAAGATTGCCTTCAAGTCAAAAGAAGGTCTTTTTGAATGGCTGGTCATGCCTTTTTGTTTGACAAATTCTCCAGCAACTTTTATCAGGATGATGGACGATATCCTACGACCCTTCACAAACAATTTTGTAGTGGTGTATCTGGATGACATCCTCATCTACAGCAAGACTTGGGAGGAACACTTGCAACATATTCAGCAGGTTCTGCACACCCTGCGGAAGCACAAACTATATGCAAACATGGAAAAATGCTCCTTCGGCATGGACAGGGTCCATTACTTAGGCTACATCGTTGATCAACATGGTGTGCATGTGGATCCAGCCAAGATCTAGGTCATCCGTGACTGGCCAGCCCCAACCACACTCACTGAAATTCGGAGCTTCTTGGGCTTCGCCAATTTCTATCGCTGGTTCGTGTTGGGATTCTTTCATATCGCATGGGCCCTCAGCCAAGTGATGAGGTGTGGTGGTAAGGAAAAATTTGTGTGGGGCCTATCCCAACAACAAGCCTTCGATGACTTGAAGAAGCGTTTGTGCTCATCGCCGGTACTCTCATTACCGAACCTGCAACATCCCTTTGATATCGAGACAGATGCTTCAGATTATGCTGTGGGCGTCGTTCTCACTCAACACGGCCACCCCGTGGCATATCATAGTGAGACACTATCAGATGCTGTCCGCAAGTACCCTACCTACGACAAAGAAATGTACTCCATTGTACAAGCCTGCCGCCAGTGGAGACATTACATTCTTGGGAAGGAGACAGTCATCCACACTGATCACAAGCCACTACAGTTCATGCAGACCCAAGGAAAGTTGCAGAATGACCGCCATCAGAATTGGTCAACATATTTACAGCAGTTCCACCTCAACATCAAATATAAAACGGGGAGTACCAACCGAGTTGGTGACTGCCTCAGTCGACCTCCGGTCGCGGCACTTACCATGGTGCTAGACTCTTGTGGCCACGAGACCTCCGGATGGCCCCACCTCTACAAGACAGACCCTGACTTCTCTGCCACCTATCAAATGTTGGGCACCAACTCAGTGGTTGCTAATTTCCATCTTCAGTACGGGTTGTTGTGTCGTCTGGGCCATCTCTGCGTTCCATCAAGCGAGCGTGCGAAGCTAATTTTGGAAGCTCACTACAGTCGGGTGGTAGGACACTTTGACGTCGAAAAGACAGTGGCAGTGTTGCAGAAACATTTCTACTGGCCGAAACTTCGACAGGATGTCGGCAAGTATATCAGGTCCTGCACCGCTTGCGCTATTGCCAAACCGACCACTAAGAAACAGGGCCTATACACCCCTATTCCTACTCTTGACAGGCCATGGGAATCCATCTCAATGGACTACATGTCGGGCCTCCCGTCCACCAAGAGGGGAAACGACTGTGTTTTCGTGGTTGTTGATTGGTTTTCCAAGATGGCGATTCTAGCCGCTTGCAAGAAGAACATCACAGCAGAAGCCACTGCCAAGCTCTTCTTTGAACGAGTATGGGTACATTTTGGGATCCCACAGACCATTATCTCAGACCATGACAGTCAGTTCCTTAGCTCATTCTGGTCAAGCCTCTGGTCACTGCTGGATACCAAGCTCACCAAATCCACTGCCTTCCAACCCCAGGCCGATGGACAAACGAAGGTCGTCAACCGGATGGTAGTACAAATCCTGTGCATGTACAATTCAACACACCCCCGCCCATGGGATGAGAGTCTCCCCTATGTCCAACATAGCTACAACCGAGCCCTGCATAGCTCAACCGGCCACAGCCCCTTTCAAGTGGGGTTGGGATTCCAACCATTGGGCCCCATGGATGTTGCACTTCCCCTTGCGACCACCTCAGCCGACTCATCCCCAGAAGCTGACGAAGCCACCCGGTTCATTGAACGGATCCAGCATATCCACCAACAGGTTCATGATATTCTACAGAAGTCTAATGCCAAGTACAAGCAGCGCCATGATCAACATCAGGTGCCACATAAGTTTCAGGTGGGCGACAAAGTTTGGTTGCATTTGCAGAAAGAACGCCTTACA
Organism: Larix kaempferi; assembly: GCA_027924585.1. NCBI lineage: Eukaryota > Viridiplantae > Streptophyta > Pinopsida > Pinales > Pinaceae > Larix > Larix kaempferi. The sequence goes on along the minus strand of BSBM01000278.1, from coordinate 4,645,398 downwards.
GGGCCCCATCGAAAGCTTCGCCCACTCCGTTATGGGCCGTACACCATCACCAAGGCGGTGGGTGCCAATGCTTTTGAGCTCAACATTCCGCCCTTCCTTGGTTTGTATCCAGTCTTCAACGTGGCTCTCCTTCGGCCATATTTCCCACCACTATTAGACATCTCAGAGATAGCAGAGAAGTTGACACCAACAGAGCTCAACCCTGACTGCCTACAACAGCAATCCAGTGATCATATTGCAGACACACAGATCAATGGCACTCGACATCAAAGGATCCAGCTTTATCGAGTTGTCAAAGCAGGGCAGCTCCTGCACCAAGGCAAGTGGCTCACCCGAGGCCAAATTCAGCAAAAATTTCCTCATCTGATGGGGGAACTCAACGCAATGGATACCATTGCTTCCTAAGGAGGGAGGATTGATCCAGGTGGATATTGGTGGCCACCCACCTTTCCAAGTGGCTCAAAACGGTTTTATGGCAATTTTGGTATTGTACTATTTTTAGCAGTTTTTCGGGTCCTGAACTTCTGGGGCCATTTTGAGGCCCTAAACGACCTTTTTTGGCAATTTGACATATTTTAGGCCCCATTCGAAAGTTGTAAATATCGGATAGACCTTTCCAACGGGCTATCGAGCACCCCAAACGGAGATCGTATGCAAAAGTAACGACCCCGGGATGTTGATGTACTAACTTACCCAAACGGGGCCCACATGACTTTTGGCGCTTCATCTCCTAGGGTTAGGTTTTTGGATTTCTAGGGTTTTTGACATTCGTGTTTATTGTAAAAGGCCTTGAGAGCCTCATTGTAACCATCTTCTTGCAAAATGAGCGCAGCCGTCACATCTATTCTCAGAGATAAGCCGGCACCATTTCAGTAGGCTTGTTTTCCTCTGCATTTTATAGTTCTAGCATATTTCCTTATTGAATAGAAAACCAGTTTTACTGTATCTCTATTATTTTGTGTTAAGCATATGATAATAATCTGTATTCATTTCGTTCTGCTCATAAAATCCGGATCAGTGGTATCAGAGCGGTCTGCTCCTTATCGTCTTAATGCATGTCCCCAACGAGGTCAGGGTACAAAGAATTGGGTCTCGAGCTTGATTCTCTTGAGGACAAAAGCTCTCGCACGCCCAAGCGACCTCTTATGGTAGGAGAAAAGAAAGATGACGGGACAGGAGATCCTATCAAAATGTTGCTTGAGGAAGCCCACATGCAGCAGAGGAACGAGATGATGGATAATTTTGCACAAATTCTTCAGCGACTACCAACAAGCGACGCATCTTCCTCGAGCGTAGGCGCCGCCCCCTTCAAGGTACAAATCAACTTCGATATCCCTATATTTGAAGGAGAGATAGATGCAGATGCTGTAGATAAGTGGTTGAATCTACTAGAAGGGTATTTTTCTGTCCATAACTTTTCGAATAAAGAAAAGATTACTTTTGCGCTCCTCAATTCCATTCCCCATGTCAAAGATTGCTGGGAAACATTCTACGACAAAAGGAAACAGAAGAAGCCTCATTATTTTCAGTCATGGCCACCTGGGAATCCTTCAGGGATGCTATTAAGGAACAATACTAACCTGTTGGAAGTTATGACGACTTGTATACCAAATGGACCACACTGCGACAAGAAAGAGACCAAGCAGTGCCAGAGTTCACAAATATCTTCCATACCTTGCGCACCAAGCTGGGTATAAAATATTCAGAGCGACATCTGGTGCTCAAGTATCACGGTGGTTTGCATAGATACATCCAGACCGAAATGGAATTTCTAGACATCTCTTCCTTGGGCGCGTCCTACCGATATGCCGTCAAAATCGAGCAGAAGCTCAAACAAAAGACACGGCAATTTGGGCCTGGGAACCCTTCACAGCAAAAGACAGGAAAGGGCGGCCCCAACCCACAGAATAAAGGACAGAGCAAAGATGGACAGTATCAGGACAACTAGTCCAAGCCACAAGCAAAGAAGGACACCGAAAAAACAAAGAAAGATACCGGTAAGTGGTGCGACTTCCATAAGAGCCCTTGGCATAACACTGCTAATTGCCGCTCAAAGCAGTCGCTGGTGGCCAAAGTGAAAGCATCTGAATCAGATGCAGGTTCTGACTCTGAGTCCGAACCAGAAAGGGGAAGACGGATCATTGACGTGGAACCCAGTGCCACCATTGCTACCACAAAGCTCCAGCCTGATGACCCAGACAAGCCAGGAGAAGGAGAACGCCTCTTCCATTCACAGATGTGGGTAAAAGGCACCCCGCTGCACTTCATCGTTGATAGCGGTAGCCAGAAGAATCTCATCTCAGCAGTGGTCGTCAAGCGCCTGGCCCTGCCGACAATGTTGCACCCACAACCCTACACCATTGGATGGCTCTGCAAAGGAAGCGATCTCCGCGTCAGCCAACAGTGCCCACTGCCATACGGCATCAAGCCCTTCAAGGACGAGGTATTGTGTGATGTTGCTCCTCTCGAAGTTTCAGATGTTCTTTTGGGCCAACCTTATTTATGGAAATGCCATGCTGTATATGAGTCTAGTCCTCGTAGTGTTATTATTTCTTTGAACAGGAAATTGTACAGGATACCCGAGGCAGTCCCTCCTAGTGCTATTTCCTTGATCTCTGCCAAGCAATGCAGGAAGGTCATCTCTCAGATAGGGAAATTAGTCTTCTTCGTGATTCGCTCTCAGAGTGAAAGAAAGATCGCAGCCACATCCCGAGCCTCCATGACTGATCTATCCACACAACAGAAGCAAGTGGATAAGGTGGTGGAAGGATACTCGGATATCTTCTCCTCTCCGACCGGGGTACCTCTGCACTGCCAGGTCAAGCATCCCATCGATCTGACCCCAGGTGCACCGCTACCCAATGGGCCAATCTATCGCCGCTCTCTATTGGAAAATGAGGAGATCAAGAGGCAGATCCAAGAATTGCTCCACAAGGGGCACATCCGTCCCAATTCATCACCTTGTGGGAGCCCAATCGTGCTGGTGCAGAAGAAAGATGGAACCTGGCGACTCTGCATTGATTATCGGGCCCTGAATAAAATCACAGTCCATAACCGGTAGCCAATTCCTCGAATTGACGACCTCCTTGATCAGCTCACGGGGGCCAAATACTTCAGTAAGATTGATCTGAAGTCTGGCTACCACCAGGTCCCAATAGAGAAGACAGATGTATGGAAGATTGCCTTCAAGTCAAAAGAAGGTCTTTTTGAATGGCTGGTCATGCCTTTTGGTTTGACAAATGCTCCAGCAACTTTTATGAGGATGATGGACGATATCCTACGACCCTTCACCAACAATTTTGTAGTGGTGTATCTGGATGACATCCTCATCTATAGCAAGACTTGGGAGGAACACTTGCAACATATTCAACAGGTTCTGCACACCCTGCGGAAGCACAAACTATATGCAAACTTGGAAAAATGATCCTTCGGTATGGACAGGGTCCATTACTTAGGCTACATCGTTGATCGACATGGTGTGCATGTGGATCCAACCTGTTAAATTTTCAGAATTTACTTCAATCTGATCTAGGATCTTAACTGAGAGAACAACATGTACAACATATCTACAGCATATCAATCATGGAGACAATAATGCAAGCACACAAGAGACACAAAGATTTACTTGGGGAAAACCATAAAGGTGAAAAAAACCCCAATAACTTCCTCAGAGATAGATAGAGCAATGATACAACCAACCATGAGAGATAGACATAACCTAGCAACAGATCCTCCTCCTCCATAAGTGCGCCACTCCTCCTTGAGTGCAGGTGTGAGAAGTGATTGAGCAAATAGAGTGCCTCCCGCACTCTATTTATACTTGAATTGACTTGCCTTTTTACCTAACTCATGTAGGCTCGAACTTAACCACATAACATAATGCTGACTGGGCCGACCCCCAATAGGGTGGTCTAATAACCCTTTGACCCACATGGACGACCCCCAATAGGGTGGTCTAATAACCCTTTGACCCACATGACTTATACAGGGCCGACCCCAAACAAGGTGGTCTAATAACCCATCAAGTATAAGTTAAGACACTTACAATATAAATAAAGACACTTCCATATAGAGGAATAATAACATCTCTATAGGAATACAATATACATATATGTGAAATACATTCCGAAGTTACATATACATCAACACTCCCTCTTAACTAGGAAGGTATTTCTCAGCACAGTTCTTCTAGCACAAGTCATCTTCTCTGGATCATCGTCACTGGATAATCGTCATCGAGTCATCATCATCGTCACTGCTGCTGCTATCTCAATCAATCTCTGAATCTACTCATCATAGGAAGTTCTACAGATCCAGTCCTTTTTCATACTGGATGTAGGCCCACCACCTGCAGGTCTTCATCATCACTGGCCATACTGTGGAATCCTCAGGACTTATTACGTGCATCACAAAACCTCGAAAGAGCATCCTAGGCTGTTACGAGCACACATCTCTACCTATAGGATCTCCCAGGGCAACGAATTACATGTGGTCATGGCAAAACCTCGCAAGATCATCCCAGGACTGATTACGGGCACACAACCCAACCTATCGGATCTCCCAGGGAACCGAATTACATGCCATAGGACAAAACCTCGAAAGAGCATCTGCCAGATATCCCAGGGAACCGAATTACATGCCATAGGCAAAACCTCGAAAGACTATCTGCAGATCTCCCAGGGTACCGAATTACTTGTCCTCCCAGAGCAAAACCTTGAAAGAGCATTTGCCAGATGTCCCAGGGCACCGAATTACATGTTATAGGCAAAACCTCGAAAGACCATCTGCAAATCTCCCAGGGCACCGAATTACATGCTCATCTGCACAACTTGATCCACGACCACAGAGTATCAACCTGATACTCACCATACATCATCCTGATGTATCCATGATCATCCTGATCATCATCACTGCAACGTCCTGCTGCATGTCATCTGGAGCAACATCCTGAAGCTCGTCATCCATGATCATCCTGATCATCACTGCATATACCTGATGCATACCAAGTATCTACCTGATACATATCATCATACATGATCCACCTGATCATACAATGTATCCAACTGATACATATACAGATACATGGTCTAAGCATCCAACATGATGCATATACAGAATACATACACATGATCCAACTGATCATATCCAGCATCAACATGATGCGTACATACATACATAAAAATGATCCAACTGATCATATCTAGCATCCAACATGATGCGTACATACATACATAAAAATGATCCAACTGATCATATCCAGCATCCAACATGATGCGTACATACATACATAAAAATGATCCAACTGATCATATCCAAGCAGAAACCAGAACATCATCCTGATGCTCATCATCCAGCGCTTACATCCACAGCCATGTGAAGGATCCTCCTTCCAACATGCTTGGAATGGCTTCAGCAAATGTGTCCATCACTTCTTCCTCGAAGTATCCTCGATCTGAAGCACGCCAATCCTCTCTCTAAAGTACTCGAACTTCACCCTGGCTAGTGGCTTCGTCAGCACATCTGCAATCTGCTCGTCCGTCGCAACATATAGGAGCTTCACAGTTCCTCTCTGCACCATATCCCTGATATAGTGATATTTGATCTCTATGTGTTTCGACCTGTCATGAAACACTGGGTTCTCGGACAGCTTCACACAACTCTGGTTATCACAGAAGATACCAGTAGCCTCCAACGGGAGATCAAATAACTCAGACAGTAGCTTCCATAGCCATACTGCCTCACAACTAGCTGAACAGGCTGCAACATACTCTGCCTCATCTATACTCAGTGCTACGCAAAACTGCTTCCTGCTAAACCAAGAGATCACACCTGATCCCATAATGAAACAACACCCATATGTGCTCTTCCTATCTGCAGCACTGCCAGCCCAATCTGAATCAACATAACCCTGCAGGTTAAACTTTTGATTCTCCTCATACTTGAGCCCATAATCCACTGTACCCTTCAGGTACCTTAGAACATGCTTTACAACAACCAGGTGAACACCCCTCGGATCCGTCAGGAGCTGGCTCAATGTGTTCACAGCAAAGCAAATGTCTGGTCTCGTGTTCGTCAGGTACATCAAGGACCCAATCATCTGAAGATACATGGAAACATCAACTGGCTCAGATGAAGCATCACATAGAAGCTTCAGATTCGATGCCATCGATGTGGCCATGGCCTTGCAATCCATCATCCCAAATCTCTTCAGGATATCTACTGTGTACTTCCCTTGACCAAGGAAAATCCCACCTGCACTCTGCCACACCTCCATACCTAGGAAATAGTGCATCATTCCCAAATCCTTCATATCGAATTCTGCTGCAAGCTTCCTCTGTGTGTCGGCAATCAATCTATCTTCACCTGTAACAAACAGGTTATCCGCATACAAAATTAGTATCACTGGATTGCCTTCCTCAACCTTGTAGTAAAGGTTGGAATCCCCTTTACTCTTGGTAAAGCCCAAACTGGATAGAAAGCTGTCTATCCTACCATACCAAGTTCTACACACATATATGACTGCACCATGCTATCTTGAAATCCATCTGGTGCATCTTCTATTTCATCACTTTTATATTTTTCAATGTTGCCATCTGCAACATGCTTGATCTGATAGATCCATATGGAAGTCATAACAAAATTCCCTTCAGGTCTACATCCCAAACATCACTCTTCATGATCGACAGATCATGGCATTCCATTTCTTCATCCTAGATCCTGGGAACTTCAATATCTTCAATAGATATCTTTGTTGCTGGAACAAATGTTGTAGATCTTCTTTTGTAGGAGATGGCATATGATCTTTCCTACACAACAAGTTAAATTGCATGATTAGAAATCATCTCATAGTTTTCAGAACAAATTCTTACACATAAAGAAGTATGTCATACAGTCATGTAATTATCTTAGGCAATGCTTCAATACAACATTTATCCATATCCCGTAACTTTCTAGATGCCTTCCAATCTCTACTAGAACATTGTTAAGAGTGTGCACAACTCCCAACATGTCAGCAAAGAGGTTTCATTCTAGAAAAGTAGCAATGGAATGTTGTACAGTGCCATAGGCTGCTTACCCATGCATATTAGTAGTATACTGTTCATTAATGCAACTATTCTAATATGCATAATACACAACCTAATTCTAGGAACATCAGTATATACATTATTGAACAGTATTATTTAAACAATAAAATATGCAAGTAATGACAATTCAAATACTTATCTTTGTTTGTTTGTTGGGTGGACTCCCTCTGAGTCTTTGCTTCCTTGTAGGAGCTGCTAAAGTAGCTTCTTCTACACCTTTCTATTGTAGAATGTAGAAAGATGTTTAACTCCCTCCGAATATCTGCATCCTTGCAGAAACTACTGAAGTGTGCTCCTTTTCTTTCTTGCAGGAACAACTGGAGTGTGCTCCCTCTTGATCTTTGCTTCCTGGATTACCTGTCCTTGAACTTACATTCATCCTTGGTCTCTATGCATGCTTATTAGTATCATCATTGCGTTATCTTCTAGGTCTCATACATAATCAAACATTCATTAGTATAATCTTAATATTACAATAATCTCAAGCATGTATAGTCAGGATCAATTCAAACACAGATAATAAACATACATATTCTTATTTAATCATAGGACTCTTCTGGTTAGTTAAATCATCAATCAAGAGAAGAGATATAATATGCATAAAACCATGACTATTCAAACCTATGACTTCATGATTCTTCTGGTTAGTCAAATCATAAGAAACATAACATGTCTAAACCTATAATTACTCAAACCTATGACTGTTCGGGTTAGTCATATCATTAATTAAGGTAAGACACATAATATGCATATACCCATGATTACTAACTTCAATGAATAATCATAATCAATCATGCCAAGTATACTTAAATAAAGGATCTTATCACAAGGTGAGATTCTAACTTGATATAGGAAAAACATACCTGGATTAGCATGCTAGCTAGTTATGTCTAACATACTCACATGATGTCTTCTTGTTCTTCTTCAATGACTTGTGATAGTAACCTGTATATCTCATAGGTCAACCATTATAAAACCAAGTTATACATACCTCGTAAATGGGTCTTCTATGAGATCCATGATAATGGATGAATCTTTGTCCTCATGTCATCATGATCATATGTTCTTGAACCAGAGCATGATTTGTCTTTCTTGGTGTACCTTTCATGTTAGTAGACAAGATAAACCTCACACAACACCATAATGCATTAGTACAATCATAAGTGTCAACACCCTAATTAATGAATATTTTCTATCGTGCATTCATAATTTTATTAAGGTGATATGACCAGTCTAAAATCAATATTGTACTAACATGAAGACAAACATACCATAAACTTAATCATGAACAAATCTCAAAACATACCTCAATGAGTCATATCTATTGAGATCGCTTGTAATCTTCTTATGTAAGGCCTTAGCATCATCTCCCTCTGAAACAGGAACTCCTTCACTTATGCAGGTGACCAATCCATCTTCTTCTAGGATTAGCCCTATACACTTGATTTGCAAGAACTGGACCTGGAGCTGGATATGGGTTTGTCAGAGAAACCCAAAAAATTCAAACTTTGAATTTCAAACTTCCGATAGGATAGGAATATGCGCCTTGATGAACTGATCAAACTGGTATATTCAGAATTTGAAAACTGCAAAGTTTCACTCCTCAATTTTGCCTTTGAAACTTTTGGATTCACTGGACGTGACCCTGAACTAGGGTTTGATGAAGCCCACTCTTCTGCCCAATCAAAAGGTTTGATCCAAAGCTCTAAGCTTCTATTTTTCTGAGGAGCTTCCAGCCGTGGTCACAGATTTCAAAAATTCCCATTTTTACAGAAGCCCTAATTTTCCACTTTTCTGATCAAAGTCCCGAACTAGGGTCTGATCAAGCACGGCCTTCTTCCCAACCAAAAATTATGATTTTGGTCTCTAAATTTTTATTTTTATGAGTAGCATTCAGCCATGGTCTCCGATTACAAAAATTCCAACTTTATCCGAAGCCCTAAATTCCAGAAGCCATGAATGAAGGTACTCAAAAATAATTCTGTTTTGACAGAAATATGTACCTGATTGTTTCTGGTGTAACTCCGAAATTTTTTATCCACAGGGTCTGAAAACGTTTCCTGAGATAGCCTGACCTGTTAGCTTTCCAACCTGACAAGTCTGACCTCAATTGGATTCTCTGAGAGAGAGTTATGCCAAATGTCGCAACGTGACCTGTTTTGGGATAATACAGGGGAGTGAACTTGTACGGCGTTCCACGTGTCACTGTTTGAACTTCGGCATCTGAAAACTTTTATTGAGATAGCTCGCCCTGTTATCTTTCCATCCTGACAGGTCTGACCTCAATTGGACTCTCTGAGAGAGAGTTATGCCAAGTGTCGCAACGTGACCTGTTTATGGGATAATACAGGAGAGCGAACATGTACGGCGTTCCACGTGTCACTGGTTCAACTTCGGCCTCTAAAAACGTTTCCTGAGATTGTACAGTCTGTGTGCTACCTGTCACTTTTTACGAAATTTCATTTGGAGCTTCCTAGCCCAGGTTATGACCTTTTTCCCAAGGTCACTTGATTTTGACTCAGATCTGGAAGAGGCAGAAACCCTATATTGTACAGATCATAAATCACAAAGTACAACGAATTATAGGTTTTCCTTTGGACACAAGGTACATGGGGATCTTAGCTTCATCCTGTAACAATTTCAGATCCGAACACTTCGCCAAAACGGATTTATAGCGAAAGTTCTACGATGACTGGTTTTTTCTATATCAAGCCCTAGCATCGTAAGTGCAACAAGTGTCATACATGCCATATCATGCCTTCTTTCAGGCTAGCTCTGATACCATGTTAAATTTTCAGAATTTAATTCAATCTGATCTAGGATATTAACTGAGAGAACAACATGTACAGCATATCTACAGCATATCAATCATGGAGACAATAATGCAAGCACACAAGAGACACAAAGATTTACTTGGGGAAAACCATAAAGGTGAAAAAAAACCCCAATAACTTCCTCAGAGATAGATAGAGCAATGATACAACCAACCATGAGAGATAGACATAACCTATCAGCAGATCCTCCTCCTCCATAAGTGCGCCACTCCTCCTTGAGTGCATGTGTGAGAAGTGAGTGAGCAAATAGAGTGCCTCCCGCACTCTATTTATACTTGACTTGACTTGCCTTTTTACCTAACTCATGTAGGCTCGAACCTAACCACATAACATAATGCTGACTGGGCCGACCCCCAATAGGGTGGTCTAATAACCCTTTGACCCACATGACTTATACAGGGCCGACCCCAAACAAGGTGGTCTAATAACCCATCAAGTATAAGTTAAGACATTTACAATATAAATAACGACACTTCCGTATAGAGGAATAATAACATCTCTATAGGAATACAATATATATATATGTGAAATACATTCCGCAGTTACATATACATCAACACAACCAAGATCTAGGTCATCCGTGACTGGCCAGCCCCAACCACACTCACTAAACTTCGGAGCTTCTTGGGCCTCACCAATTTCTATCGCCGATTCGTGCTAGGATTCTCTCATATCGCATGGGCCCTCAGCCAAGTGACCAGGGGTGGTGGTAAGGAAAAATTTGTGTGGGGCCTGTCCCAACAACAAGCCTTCGATGGCTTGAAGAAGCGTTTGTGCTCATCGCCGGTACTCTCATTAACGAACCTGCAACATCCCTTTGAGATCGAGACAGATGCTTCAGATTATGCTGTGGGCGCCGTTCTCACTCAACACGGCCACCCCGTGGCATATCATAGTGAGACACTATCAGATGCTGTCCGCAAGTACCCTACCTACGACAATGAAATGTACTCCATTGTACAAGCCTGCTGCCAGTGGAGACATTACATTCTTGGGAAGGAGACAGTCATCCACACTGATCACAAGCCACTATAGTTCATGCAGACCCAAGGAAAGTTGCAGAATGACCGCCATCAGAAGTGGTCAACATATTTACAGCTGTTCCACCTCAACATCAAATATAAAATGGGGAGTACCAACCGAGTTCCTAACTGCCTCAGTCGACCTCCAGTCGCAGCACTTACCACGGTGCTAGACTCTTGTGGCCACAAGACCTCCGGATGGCCCCACCTCTACAAGACAGACCCTGACTTCTCCGCCACATATCAAATGTTGGGCACCAACTCAGTGGTTGCTAATTTCCATCTTCAGGATGGGTTGTTGTGTCGTTTGCGCCATCTCTGCGTTCCATCAAGAGAGCGCACGAAGCTGATTTGGGAAGCTCACTACAGTCGGGTGGCAGGACACTTTGGCGTCGAAAAGACAGTGGCAGTGTTGCAGAAACATTTCTACTGGCCGAAACTTCGACAGGATGTCGGCAAGTATATCAGGTCCTGCACCGCTTGCGCTATTGCCAAACCGACCACTAAGAAACAGGGCCTATACACCCCTCTGCCTACTCCTGACAGGCCATGGGAATCCATCTCAATGGACTACATGTCGGGCCTCCCGTCCACCAAGAGGGGAAACGACTGTGTTTTCGTGGTTGTTGATCGCTTTTCCAAGATGGCGATTCTAGCCGCTTGCAAGAAGAACATCACAGCAGAAGCCACTACCAAGCTCTTCTTTGAACGAGTATGGGTGTTGGTCAAAATTAATGTTACTTAATTAACCTCAATTTAATTATCAACCGGGCAATCGTAAACTTTGAGCTGCTACACTATATGTGCAGGCAAGATAGTTTTAAAATAACCCTAATCTTTCAGAGAAATTCCACCTACAGCAATCTTTCAGAAGAACAATCTACGGATAAATTAAACAAACCCTACAGCAATCCCTTAAATACTCCACAATCCACACTCAGCTACAGGGCTGATAATCTTTTCTACAAATGAAAGAGCTTAATAAGTTTCACAATAACTATGATCTATTGATCTGAAAACTCCACTATAATCCTACGAGATCTAATGCTTCACTCCACACTAATACTTCTAAAATTGTTTCCAGAGTAACACCTGTAATCTCTTGACTTTAAATGGTCAACACACAACCTATTATAACGAAGCTTGGCTGGTTATTGTTATTAAATATACTCTGTTTTATTTATGCACATTAATACACACAGGGAAAATGCCAAGGTTATTTAAACAATGCTCATTAATCAATAATAGGACTGTATGAAAAATATTCAATAGTTATGGTTTGCATGTGCACTCTGTGAAGCTGGTGTTAATTCAGGAAAGCAACATTTACAAACCCTATTTCATCAATGTCAAACAGCCCAATTCTTCCTATTTAATTACTTATTTAAAGGATTATTAACAAAGCCCTATCTGCTCTCTAGATTCCAATCTTCAAACCCTCTCTGCAAAATATTACAAGTGCTGTTCCATTTCAACAAGATATCCTACAGCTCTTCAAACTTGAAAGTGAAAAGGGTGAACTATTCATCAATCACGCTGCAGCAAAAAGGATCTTCAACAGCTAAAGTCGATTTTATTAACCAAATTGCCAATACTACACTCCATACTGGAAATCGAAGAAAATAATTAAACCCACACCATTCCTTAATTTATTTTACAGTACTGTGAACAAACAGAGTCTAACCCAATCCTGCAGCTATCACGATATCACTATATGCTGGCAATAAAAACAATGTGAAAACTCAGTCTACCTGTAACCCTTCACAAAGCAAAACTTGAATCAAATCATCACACAATTTATAAAGACAATAACCCTAAACAATAATCATGGCCATTAATATACAATCCAAGCTGAAAACCAGAAAGGGGCGTTAAATACAAACTATTCCTGAATTTACTCAGCAAGCTAATTCAATTACAAATGACTAAGAATCTGCAGATATGCATATGAGTAAAACATCAACATTCTATAGAACAATATCAAGGCAGGGAGACATTAACCTGTGATTACAAAACACACAATACAAAATACCAAGGTTGGTGCTGAAGGGGGCCCTCCCTCAATGCCTTCCAGCTCTAAATCGAAAACTTAAAGGGAACAAACGCTGGTTGTATTAATAAAATGGAGTATTACAATCTTCTCTCTCGTCCCCTCTTAGGGTTTCAAGAAGCCCTTTTATACTAAAGATACAGACTAGAATCAGTCGTGAGACAGAGATTGATCCTCAAACAACTTCTACAATTAACTCGGCACACCTGAGCCAAATATGGGAGCTCGAATCCCTTCAAATCTATACAATACTAAAACAAGAAAGCAACAGCTTCTTAATCAACGACCATCCCCAAAACAGCACCTGGAAAGTCTGCGTAGGCATTTTGGAAGGCGATGAAATCTCAGGGTACGCCCAAAGTGTGGATCGAAGCCCCCAAATCTGCTGGTGCAGCCATCGTGAACCTGTTCTAGAGCGCCGAAAACCCTACACAAAGAAATAACGAGCCATCAGGTTACCGGATATATATATGTGGAGATTTAAAAACCAATTTATGCATAAAACGATATAAAGCAAGAAATAAACAACCAAAAGTCACTTACCAAACCTTTGTCCACGTTGGTCTTCATAAAAACATATCCATGCGCAAATAAACATTAATACAACTAACTTATCATATGGTTTTATAAGTGTTATGCTACAAAGTGATGTGTTGGACAACTAATAATAGGAGACCAACATCTCCCCCAACCCAAAGATCTTGCATGTCCCTATGCAAGAAAACCTCATACAACATGAATTGAAACTTGAAGTAAAGTCTGATAGAATTAAAGTCTGATTTTGCAGACTTTACTCATCATTCCCGCATTTAGCAGGTCAGATATGCTCATGAACATCGGTGGTGATCAACAATCAAGTGTTCCAGGAGCAAAACTTGCTAGCACAAGGACTTAATCCAAAACAAATCATGAGAAAAATACATAAAGATGATGGCACAAAGCTGAGAAACTCAGCATCTAAAATAGAAGAAAGTAGCCCTCATTAATGGCCTTGCCATCCAAAAACTCAAAGAAGTAACCATGGCCCAAATCCAAATTCAGGGCCTTCTTGGAAAGTCCAGCTACTAGAGAATTATGCTCCCGGAAAACGTGGTTGAAAATCACCTGAGGAGCCATGTGGATCAAATATTTTATATCTTTGCACCAAGGCATCAGAAAATAACATCAAATGCCAACAATCGATTGAGTCATGAAATAACTATCAAGGAGTCTCCATAAATTAGCTGAATTGGAACAGCTAACCTCATCACACTTAAAAACCCCAATTGCAATAAAACAAGGTTATGATTTTTATTACAGGCTGCCAATCAATAATAAAGGATGAAATATTGTCCAGATTAACAACATAAAAGAAAAACTGTGATATATCAATTAAATGAATGCCAAAATTATCATGATAGTTCATAGCTCATCAATTTTTTATAGTAATGGCAAAAACATTTAATTATAACCATAAACCTCAATATATATCAATTAAGACTTGCCCAATCATGCCATGTGCATTACCTTCATCAGCATTTCTTACCTTTGTCATGTCAATTTGCAAAAATTCCTATTCCGGTACTTCATCCAGCATTTAATCCAGTACTTCAGCCAATGTAAAATACAACAGTACTTTCATATTGATAAAAATAAACAGAAATTACCAGCATAGTAGTAATTGCCGGCATTTTGAGCAGCAGCTGTTCTATTCAAGCAAATGCACTCACACGGTGATGTTAATCCATAACTTTCAAAATATGCAACACTCAATGAGTTAATAAACAAATAAACTGGATTGAAATTTGTTTACCAAAATAGTTCATAGCATAACTACTTCATTTCCAACTTACTGCTACTCCTAATCACACAAGAACCAAACTATGTCATGAAATCAATTTCTATTAAAAATACAAAACAAACCAATCGAAATGCAAACTTCAATCAATCACCCTTACTCCTATGTGACTATAATGCTCAAACAATCATAAATGCAAACTTTATTCTTGCCATTCATACAGAACTATTTCCACCAAGACATAGGCCACAGGACAAAAGGAATGCTAACAGAAGCTAATGGAATAGTAGTCCTCTTTGACCCAGCTTCACACAGGATAGTTTGAGTAGTGCCAAAAACTGTACTGAAATCCTCAGCTATGTTCAGAACTTAGAAAATATCAGGCATAAACTTTCTTTTTTTTTACAAGAATCAGGTAACCCAAAATGCAGAACAACTAGAGATGATTATCAATTGGCTATCAATTAACTTTTTCAAGTAATTTATTAAATTTTATTTAACCACCCTTATGACCTCTCTTTTACCTTTACATAGGTACATCGTTCATACAGACAAGTATAGATGAGGCTGTTAAAAGAGGATATTAGAGTCAGAACCCACTGCCAGCAAGCCCGTTCAGTACTCCGGTGGGGTAACTGTAACATCTTAAGAAGCTTCTTCCCCAGGCAGATGCCCCATTGCCAACAGGCCTGTTCAGCACCCTGATGGGTTTGCCTGTTCATACCACAGGTCGGTACCCACTACCAGCGGACCTGTTCAGTATCCCGGCGGGTTAACCTCTTACACCCTTTTTCTATCAGAGGCTCTTGTCCCAATTTCACCTTAAAGATAAAATTTATGATTTGCTCAAGCATAGATGAGTGGGGAAGCTGCTCTGAAAACCATCTAGGAGTGGGATGGTACCAGAATCGGAAGAGTATTCTTTGTATATGCCTGTAAAGATTTGCCCATATGAACAACTAACCTTTGTAACTGTAGAAAGTGAAAGTCATAAAGTGGCTAAAGACAATGTATATATATGTGTGTTTAGTATTATAACAGCCAAGAGATAATAACCCCCAAGCTGCCCGGTCCTGGATACCTTTTTTAACATGATGCCTGTCTTAAAAATAATTTCATGCCCATAGCTGTTACTAACAACAATTCCCTCTCTCTATCTAGTGTGAAACCAAGTCAAATGGTCCTAGCAACCCATAAGTTCATAAGCAGAAAATATTTGGGAAGCTTAAAGCATTAATGTAGGCAATGCTTGGTGGGAAAATACTCATATGAATAGCCAGAACAGTTCTGAAAAATCTGACAGCACACATACATTGACCTAATACAGACATTCTAATTACCAGTACAGCCCAGAAATTTTCCAAATTAACACAGTCTTCTGCAAAAACAATCAATGGTTGAAAAATAAAAAGAATAACAAAAGACTTCCCTGTTGTTTTTCTAAAACATCCTGAGCCTAAAAAAAAACATCCGCATTCTCCTAAAAGAACCCTAATAAAACAAACTCCTGTACATATATACAAAAATAGTTTTATTGAATGTTACTGTGAAGAAGTGTGAGATGGAGGAGTCATTCCTTCACCTACCAGCTCTAGCTCAGATTGCTGACTCATGGTATGGATGAACTCTTGCTTAGAAATGGGTTTGTGATATACCTTTAACTGATGCCCATTCACCACAAAAGCAGTCTGTTCGTCATCAATTGTCTTTATTTTGACAGAACCATTATAAAAAATAGTCACAATTTCATATGGCCCCATCCATCTAGTGGTAAGCTTACCTTTGAAATGTTTGAATCGTGAGTCAAACAACAGAGCCCAATCACCTTCTTCAAAAGTCTTTTTCTTCAAAAATTTATCATGCCATTTGGTCCTCTGATTCTGTATCAACATAGTTCGTTGGACAGCATCTTGTCTGATTTCATCAAGCTCATTTAATTGCATCAGCCTCTGCTCCTGGGATTCATCTAAATTTAGGCTCAATTGTGCAGCAGTACGAAAAGTCTTCACCTGAAATTCTATAGGAAGCAGAACCTGTTTCCCATAAACAAGCTGATATGGGGTATACCCTGTGGGTTTCTCCACGTAGTTCTGTAAGCCCACAATGCCTCGGGTAGCCTGTCTACCCAGTCTTTGTGATGCAGCTGTACAGTCTTAGTTAAAATGGATTCTAACACTTTATTTGATGATTCCACCTGCCCATTTGCTTGAGGATGGTAAGGAGAAGATTTATAGTGCTTAATCCCATATTGTTCTGTAAGTGCTTTCATTGATTTAGAGACAAACTGTGCTCCATTGTCAGTCACAATTTCACGAGGAATGCCAAAACGAGTAAAAATCTCTTCATAAATAAATTCTATGACTGATTTCTCAGTGGCCCTCAATAGGGATTTTGCCTCAACCCACTTAGTCACATAGTCAGTGCAAACTAAAATATATCTCTTTTTCCTTGACATTGGTGAGATTGGCCCAACAAAATCCAATCCCCATTTTTCAAAGGGTTCAATTTGTACCTGGGCTTGTAAAGGCATTTGATCAGCAGTAGTGGGTCTCCCCATTCTTTGACAGCTGTCACAGCCCTGTACGTACTTTTCAGCATCTTTAAAAAGGGTAGGCCAGTAATACCCTTGATGTAACACCTTATATGATGTCCGCTTGTCTGAGAAATGGCCTCCACAAGGTCCATCATGACAGGCTTGAAGGATGTCACACATCTCATCCTCCCTTACACACCTCCTGATAATCAGATCTGGACCGGTTCAAAAGAGGTCATTACCTACCCATGAATAATTAGCACTTTGCTGTATGATTCTTCGTTTTTCATAAGATGACAGATGAGCAGGTAGTTTCCCTGTAACCAAATAGTTGGCTATATCTGCAAACCAGGGTGTTTTAATAGAAACAACAAATAAATGTTCATCAGGGAATGTATCATCTACAGGAACATTATCATCAGCATGAGTCAATTTGGAGAGGAAATCTGCAACCAGATTTTCCTTCCCTGGTTTGTCAACTATGGTAATGTTAAATTCCTGTAGCAAAAGTAACCATCTAGTAATTCTGCCACTAGTGATTGGTTTATTCATTAAAAATTTAATAGCAGAATGATCGGTATGAACAAATACCTCATAACCTGTAATATAATGCCGGAATTTATTGATGGCATGGACCACTGCTAGAAACTCCTTTTCGGTTACTGTATAATTCAGTTCTGCAAGTGTTAAATTTTTACTGATGAAATAAATAGCATATGAGGACTGATTGTCTTTCTGTCCGAGCACTCCCCCCAAGGCAGTGTCTGAAGCATCAGTTTGTATATGGAAGGGCAAAGACCAATTTGGCCCCCGCAGAACTGGTGTTGAAGACAATTCTGACTTTAATGTGTCAAAAGCTGTCTGACAGTGTTGATCCCAATCGAAACCACTGTCTTTGGCCAACAATTTGAACAGTGGGGCTGCTATCTTTGTAAAATTAGCAATAAACCTACGATAGTACCCTGCATGTCCCAGAAAACTTCTGACTTCTTTTTGTGTAGCTGGTGGAGATAGACTAGTAATGATTTCAATTTTTGCTGGGTCTACCTTAATACCTTCTGATGAAACATGGTGCCCTAAAACAATACCCTCAGTTAACATCATCTTACACTTTTCATGGCTTAATGCAAGATTTGTTTCTTGGCACCTAATTAAAACTTTTTCCAGGTTATCCAAGGCTTCTTTGAAATCATTACCATAGACTGTAAAGTCATCCATATATATTTCCACACAGTCATGG
Source organism: Larix kaempferi (assembly GCA_027924585.1). NCBI lineage: Eukaryota > Viridiplantae > Streptophyta > Pinopsida > Pinales > Pinaceae > Larix > Larix kaempferi. The sequence goes on along the minus strand of BSBM01000278.1, from coordinate 4,626,857 downwards.
ACTAAATCAGCCAAAATACCTAACACTGCCCTCTGGAAAGTGGCAGGAGAGTTACACAGTCCAAATGGTAGCACCTTGTAAGCATAAGTTCCCCATGGGCAGGTAAAAGTGGTTTTTTCTTGATCCTTTTTATCTGGTTATATCCACTGTATCCATCCAGAAAAGAAAAGTATTTCTTTCCTGACAATGTATCCAAAACCTGGTCTATGAAAGGAAGAGGGAAGTAGTCTCTAAGAGTTGCTTTATTTAACTCACGAAAATCAACACATATTCTCCACTTACCTCCCTTCTTCGGAACAATCACCAACGGAGATACCCATTTGCTATCAGAAATGGGATAGATGAAATCTGCATCCAACAATTTTTGTAATTCATCTTTCACAATGTCTTTAAGCGCAGGATTCATTCTTCTCTGTGGCTGCCTTACTGGTCTAATATTTTCCTGCGTATAGATGTGATGAATGCATGTGTCAGGGTGAATGCCTTTCATGTCTGTATAAACCCAAGCAAATGCCCCAGACTGTGCCTTAAGTAAATTAACTACCTGAATTTGCTGGCTTTGAGACAGATTTGCATTAATAGACAAAGATCTCCCTGGACTAATCTCCATTGGTATAGTTGCAGCTCCAACCTTCTCATCTATAAATAAAACTACTGATGATGAGGTGGCTGAAGGGTAATAGTGTTCCTGAAAATCTTCTGTGAAAACATTGTCTAAGTCAGAGAAGGACTGAGGGAACTCAACACTAGTGGTGGCTGAAATAAATTGATCTAGGATATCATCCTCAGTCTAGTGTTCCAGCCCCCTAGTTTGACTGATGGACAGTAAGGGTTGTCCCACATCCTCATCCCCGTAAGGATTCTCTAACCATAATATGTTTTCCGATACAGGTTGTGCTGGAGGATAAATAATTAGGTTTTGAAGAGAAGTGCCTTTTGATATAGTTAAAATACCCTCTCTGCATCCTATAAAGGCATTGGCAGTGGCTAACCAGGGCCTGCCTAATATAACAGGATGTTCCCCCATTGGGTGTTTGGTTTGGAGTACCAGAAAATCCACTGGATACTCCCAAGAAGCTACTGTGACAGTAATGTCATCTAAGGCCCCCATAGGTTTGACTGTGCTCCTATCAACCAACTCCAAAATAGTAGGAGTGGATCTGAGGAGATTATGCAACTAAAGTCTCTGCATGGTGGTCATAGACATGACATTAATGGCAGCCCCCAGGTCAACTAGAGTGTTTCCTATTGGAATCTCATTGATGTAAATGGTCACCACTGGATTCCCAGGATTTGCAAATTTTGGGGGTAAGGAACAGTCTGAAATATAATTGGACAGCTGGCCTAAAACATTTATCTTGGGTGGGTCTTTCTGTTTTCGACCAGGTTTCTTTAAGCACAGTTCCCTTACCATTTTTGCATAAATAGGGACATCTCTAATAGCCTGAAGTAATGGAATCTTGATACAAACATTTCTCAACTCATTTTCCAAATCAAACTGTGGACGCACCGCAGGCTTCTCCACTAATAACCTCTCTGGGTAAGGGGGGTTGTTATTTACTTGTGGATGAGCAGGTGATTGGAAATGAGTTCCCAGTGCTTGAGTGTTTTTTAAGGCAATCTGCACTTCTTCTTCCTCTGTAATCTCTTTTTCATCATTTTCTTCTCCAGTCTCTTCATGAATAATCACTGCTGGAGGGGTTTTATTCAATGTTTTCCCAGACCTTAATTGTATTTCCTGTAAAGGAGCTGAATGAATTACATAAGTTGGAGCCATTTGAATTTCAGCATTATGAAGAGACTGGGGAGGTCTGTTATTAGGGTTTGGGATAGGTTGTGCTGGCAACAACGTGGGTCGAGGTGGGTTTGGATTTTGATATTGTTGTGGAACTAGGGGTATAGGAGGAAGAGCAGGTGGTGTAAAGACTGGTAATAGCTGCTGTATATTTGGTGGCATTGGACAGTAACTAGGAGGGGTGGTTGATTGTGTTCCTTTATAGGGTTGTCCTTGTGGTCCCCCATATGACTGTCCTCGCCAACCTTGCTGCCATGGCTGGGTCTGAGTAGGTTGAGAAGGCCAATTCTGCCACATTTGTGGGCCCCATGGCTGCTGAGGTTGCTGCATGGGATAGTAATATGCAGGGTTTGGAAAAATAGGCTCTGGGTACATGTTTTGAGGTCTAGGCTGCCAAGGCCTTCTTGATGCATCGGTAGGTTCAGCATTAAGCTTGTAAAAGGCTTGCAGTTCTGGTAAAGAAGGGCAATTGTCAGTAGGATGTTTATCAGCGCAAAGAGCACAGACTGAAATAGTATTAAGCGGGCACTCTTTCAAAGGGTGTCTTTTCCTGCATTTAGGGCAGAATATGTGTAGTGCTTCTATGTCCTCCTCCTCTTGCCGTTTCTTTGTTTTCAATGCATCAAATTGGGAACTTAAGGTGCCTAAGATGTCAGTTTTAAAATTTTCTAGCAGGTTCCCCAATTCAACTCTTGTGACCCCACTAGTTCCTGCTGTTCTAGAAATACAGGAAGGACCTTCCCTTGTGCTTTTTCCTGCCTTGGCTCTACTCCTAGAATATTTTTTGCACAGTTCCGTAATCTCCTCAAAGGACTTATGAGATACATCACCTAAGGCCATCAAGTTGAGGATTTCCTCATATTCATCCAGAATCCCTTTTAGAAAAAGAGTTCTGACTGCATCCTCCTATAAAGTATTATACTTAGACTTCTGTAATACAAAGCAGAAGCGTTCTAGGAAATCCTCAAGACTCTCTTCTTCATGCTGTTGCATTTTAAAGATATCATTTTGGGAGTCTCTAGGCCCACAGTAGTCTCGGTATTTTCTGAGGAAAGCACTCTTCATTTGTTCCCAAGTTCGGATGGTGGATTCCCCCAGGCTCATAAACCATCTAAGTGCAGAATCCTTAAGGGTGGCTAGAAATAGTTTTAACTTTTGAGAATCCTGTAGATAATTATAACTCCTGCATAAGATGTCAAACTCAAATAAAAAGGTATCCGGATCTTCAGTACTTTTCCCATAGAAGGTAGGTAATGAAGATGCTGGGATATTTTTCATACTGACATCCCGTGTAAGATCCAGAATGGGGAAGCCAAAAGTTGTTTCAGTTCGTCCCTCATGTTCTCCCTCTCCTTCCATCTGGTGTCTAGTTTACTGATCACTCATGACAAGAGGGTTCCTAAACCAATTGACACCTAATCCGTCTCTTCTTGGGGATAGAATAAAGTCCCAATGGTCTGGCCTAGGCCAAGTTTGAAGATTGAAAGGTAAATCTGTGGTAGATTCTATTTGAGAAACCACCGGATTCTGGTTATGTCCAAGAAGGGAGTTTACTTTTTCTATGTTCACTGTGTCAACCACATTGGGATCTTCTTTTGGAGGTGAAGCTTGTTGGATCTGTGGGATCTCTTCTGAATGTAACTGTTCACTGGGTATAACCTCAGTTCCTGCTGGTTTGGTCCCAAATTCCACTGAATTTTGACTATTGTTGTTTTCAATTTTGTTGCCGGTATCCCTATCCCTAGGGTTAGTAAAAGGGGGGGTTTTGTTGTTTCCAAAAAGATCGGAATGAACCTTAATGAATCTTCCCTTACTATCTCTAGGTCTCATCAAAACAATCTCTGAAAATAACAAGACTTTTAATCGAAATAAATTGAAATACCTGTGCCACAGTTGGGTTTGAAGGAACCTGTTATGAAATGAGCAAGTTTGCCTTACCAATCCTTCTCCTCCAATCTGCCACAACTAGTCACACCTAAAAACTGTTGTAAAATTAGATTTCTGGAATTAAACACACCTCACTTGCAAAAGGATAACCACACTAAAAAATAAACACTTTTTACAGGAAAGATAAACACACTTCTTGTAATAAAATAATTCAAACTTGCGAAGAAAAACAACCACACTTACCAGAAGGACACAACAAGAATTTGGGGCAACCCACTAAAGTGGCTGCGGCAGGCTGTTACACCATGGGAATCCCATAGTGAATTCGTCTTTGCGTCTTAATGTTTCCCCTCCACCTTGTTGTGTACTGTAAAAAGGATCCTATCTACCTGAACTTCTCAGTCAACCAAAAGATGAGCAAAATACCAGCTTACCTTGGAGCAACTCCCCGGCAACGGCGCCAAAATGTTGGTCAAAATTAATGTTACTTAATTAACCTCAATTTAATTATCAACCGGGCAATCGTAAACTTTGAGCTGCTACACTATATGTGCAGGCAAGATAGTTTTAAAATAACCCTAATCTTTCAGAGAAATTCCACCTACAGCAATCTTTCAGAAGAACAATCTACGGATAAATTAAACAAACCCTACAGCCATCCCTTAAATACTCCACAATCGACACTCAGCTACAGGGCTGAGAATCTTTTCTACAAATGAAAGAGCTTAATAAGTTTCACAATAACTATGATCTATTGATCTGAAAACTCCACTATAATCCTACGAGATCTAATGCTTCACTCCACACTAATACTTCTAAAATTATTGCCAGAGTAACACCTGTAATCTCTTGACTTTAAATGGTCAACACACAGCCTATTATAACGAAGCTTGGCTGGTTATTGTTATTAAATATACTCTGTTTTATTTATGCACATTAATACACATAGGAAAAATGCCAAGGTTATCCAAACAATGCTCATTAATCAATAATAGGAATGTATGAAAAATATTCAATAGTTCTGGTTTGCATGTGCACTCTGTGAAGCTGGTGTTAATTCAGGAAAGCAACATTTACAAACCCTATTTCATCAATGTCAAACAGCCCAATTATTCCTATTTAATTACTTATTTAAAGGATTATTAACAAAGCCCTATCTGCTCTCTAGATTCCAATCTTCAAACCCTCTCTGCAAAATATTACAAGTGTTGTTCCATTTCAACAAGATATCCTACATCTCTTCAAACTTGAAAGTGAAAAGGGTGAACTATTCATCAATCACGCTGCAGCAAAAAGGATCTTCAACAGCTAAAGTCGATTTTATTAACCAAATTGCCAATACTACACTCCATACTGGAAATCGAAGAAAATAATTAAACCCACACCATTCCTTAATTTATTTTACAGTACTGTGAACAAACAGAGTCTAACCCAATCCTGCAGCTATCACGATATCACTATATGCTGGCAATAAAAACAATGTGAAAACTCAATCTACCTGTAACCCTTCACAAAGCAAAACTTGAATCAAATCATCACACAATTTATAAAGACAATAACCCTAAACAATAATCATGGCCATTAATATACAATCCAAGCTGAAAACCAGAAAGGGGCGTTAAATACAAACTATTCCTAAATTTACTCAGCAAGCTAATTCAATTACAAATGACTAAGAATCTGCAGATATGCATATGAGTAAAACATCAACATTCTATAGAACAATATCAAGGCAGGGAGACATTAACCTGTGATTACAAAACACACAATACAAAATACCAAGGTTGGTGCTGAAGGGGGCCCACCTCAACGCCTTCCAGCTCTAAATCGAAAACTTAAAGGGAACAAACGCTAGTTGTATTAATAAAATGGAGTATTACAATCTTCTCTCCCGTCCCCTCCTAGGGTTTCAAGAAGCCCTTTTATACTAAAGATACAGACTAGAATCAGTCGTGAGACAGAGATTGATCCTCAAACAACTTCTACAATTAACTCGGCACACCTGAGCCAAATATGGGAGCTCGAATCCCTTCAAATCTATACAATACTAAAACAATAAAGCAACAGCTTCTTAATCAACGACCATCCCCAAAACAGCACCTGGAAAGTCTGCGTAGGCATTTTGGAAGGCGATGAAAGCTCAGGGTATGCCCAAAGTGTGGATCGAAGCCCCCAAATCTGCTGGTGCAGCCATCGTGAACCTATTCTAGAGCACCGAAAACCCTGCACAAAGAAATAACGAGCCATCAGGTTACCGGATATATATATGTGGAGATTTAAAAACCAATTTATGCATAAAACGATATAAAGCAAGAAATAAACAACCAAAAGTCACTTACCAAACCTTTGTCCACGTTGGTCTTCATAAAAACATATCCATGCGCAAATAAACATTAATACAACTAACTTATCATATGGTTTTATAAGTGTTATGCTACAAAGTGATGTGTTGGACAGCTAATAATAGGAGACCAACAATGGGTACATTTTGGGATCCCACAGACCATTATCTTAGACCGTGACAGTCGTTTCCTCAGCTCATTCTGGTCAAGCCTCTGGTCACTACTGGATACCAAGCTCACCAAATCCACTGCCTTCCACCCCCAGATCGATGGACAAACGGAGGTCGTCAACTGGATGGTCGTACATATCCTGTGCATGTACAATTCAACACACCCCGCACATGGAATGAGAGTCTCCCCTATGTCCAACATAGCTACAACCGAGCCCCGCATAGCTCAACCGGCCACAACCCCTTTCAGGTGGGGTTGGGATTCCAACCATTGGGCCCCATGGATGTTGCACTTCCCCTTATGACCACCTCGGCCGACTCGTCCCCAGAAGCTGACAAGGCCGCCCGGTTCATTGAACGGATCCAGCATATCCGTCAACAGGTTCAGGATATTCTAAAGAAATCTAATGCCAAGTACAAGCAGCGCCATGATCAACATCGGGTGCCACATAAGTTTCAGGTGGGAGACAAAGTTTGGTTGCATTTGCAAAAAGAACGCCTTACAGGGCCCCATCGAAAGCTTCGCCCACTCTGTTATGGGCCATACACCATCACCAAGGCGGTGGGTGCCAATGCTTTTGAGCTCAACATTCCGCCCTTCCTTGGTTTGCATCCAGTCTTCAACGTGGCTCTCCTTCGGCCGTATTTCCCACCACTATTAGACACCTCAGAGATAGCAGAGAAGTTGACACCAACAGAGCTCAACCCTGACTGCCTACAACAAGCATCCAGTGATCATATTGTAGACACACAGATCAAGGGCACTCGACATCAAAGGATCCAGCTTTATCGAGTTGTCAAAGGAGGGCATCTCCTGCACCAAGGCAAGTGGCTCACCCGAGGCCAAATTCAGCAGAAATTTCCTCATCTGATGGGGGAACTCAACACAATGAAGACCATTTCTTCCTAAGGAGGGAGGATTGATCCATTTGTATATTGGTGGCCACCCACCTTTCCAACTGGCTCAAAACAGTTTTATGGCAATTTTGGTATTGTACTATTTTTACCAGTTTTTTGGGTCCTGAACTTCTGGGGCCATTTTGAGGCCCTAAACGACCTTTTTTGGCAATTCAACATACATTTGGCCCCAGTTGAAAGTTGTAAATCTCGGATAGACCTTTCCAACGAGCTACCGAGTGCCCCAAACGGAGATCGTATGCAAAAGTTACGACCCTGGGAAGTTGATGTACTAACTTACCCAAACGGGGCCCACATGACTTTTGGCGCTTCATCTCCTAGGGTTAGGTTTTTGGATGTCTAGGGTTTTTGACATTCTTGTTTATTGTAAAAGTCCTTGAGAGCCTCATTGTAACCATCTTCTTGCGAAATGAGCGCAGCCGTCACATCTCTTCTCAAAGATAAGCCGCCACCATTCCAGCAAACTTATTTTCCGCTGCATTTTACAGTTCTAGCATATTTCCTTATTGAATAGAAAACCAGTTTTACTGTATCTCTGTTATTTTGTGTTAAGCATCTGATAATAATCTGTATTCATTTCGTTCTGCTCATAAAATCCGGATCATTTTGCCCTAGCCGTATTACAATGTCTTTCTTTTATAGGGAAATATAATGGGAAAATACCACGAGATACCCAAAACCATGGGCCCGCAAAACAGCTGGCGAAAACAGCCCCAAATTTTTTTCTCAGGGGCTATGCCCCCAAACCCCCGCCGAGGGAATGCTGGCCCCCGGACCCCCGAGCCAAGCGGGATGGTCCCCCATAGAACCGCGCTAGGGTGAGTGTACATTCCACCTACATATCATATAAAACTGAGTTACAAACACGGCTGAAACAATATCATCTATGAGACTAGAAGATCTGGCTCCACAACCAACAATCTCCCACTTGGAGACTAATCACAACAACTCCACCGCTGTTGTACTTGCTGGACCTTGGACTTGGCAACTTTCTCCTCTTCACCTTCATGCTAGAAGGCCAACAGAAACCAATCAGGAACTCAGTTTCTCTCTGGTCACTACCTTTGTAAACATGTCTGCGAGATTCTGGCTAGTATGTATCTTTTCCAGCTTCAACAGTTCATCTTCCAGAATAGAGCGTATGAAATGGTACTTGAGCTGTATATGTTTAGTCCTGGAATGGAATGTTGAGTTCTTTGCAAGATGAATGGCACTCTGGTTGTCACTATACAACCTGCTATCCTTCTGCTTCTTACCCAATTCCCCTCCATAAACCTCTGCAACCAAATCATCTCTTTACTAGCCTCTGTAAGAACAACATACTCTGCTTCCGTTGTTGAAAGTGCAACAACCTTCTGCAGTTTCTAAATCCAACTTACTGTTGTTCCACCTACAGTAAACACATACCTTGTGGTGCTCCTCCTGCTATCCTTATCACCTGCCATATCTGCATCAACATGTCCCTGTAGAATAGTGTCTGAACGTCCAAAACATAATGCCTGAGTGGTGGTACCTCTCAAATACCTGAGAATCCACTGTACTGCCTTCCAATGTTCTTTACCTGGATTGTTCATATATCTGTTCACAACTCCCACTGCTTGTGCAATATCTGGTCTTGTGCACACCATGGCATACATCAAGCTACCAACTGCAGATTGATAGGGAATCTTGGACATGTAATCTGTCTCTTCCTGTTTGTTGGGACACATTTCCTTACTTAGACTGAAATGGCTGGCCAAAGGTGTACTAATTGGTTTGCATTTTTCATTCTGAACCTCTCCAACACCTTTTGTATGTACTCACCCTGAGACAATGTCAATTTGCGATTTTTCCTGTCTCTTGTTATTCTCATACCAAGGATTTGCTTTGCAGCACCCAAATCCTTCATCGCAAATGAATTAGCTAGCTTCCTTTTGAGTACATTTATATCCTGCATGTTAGACCCTGCAACAAACATGTCATCCACATACAATAACAAGATAATATATCTTTCATTGTCTAGCTTCTTGAAATAAACACAGTGATCAAAATGACATCTACTATAACCTTGTTATGTCATAAACCTGTCAAATTTTAAATACCACTGCCTTGGAGCTTGCTTCAAGCCATACAAACTCTTTTTCAACCTGCATACCAAGTTCTCCTTACCTTTGACCTCATACCCTTGTGGATGCTGCATATATATCTCTTCCTCCAAATCCCCATGGAGAAAGGTTGTTTTTACATCTAACTGTTCAAGATGCAAATATTCTACCGCCACTAGACTTAAGATAGTCCTAATTGAAGTCATATTAACAACAAGAGAAAATATTTCATCAAAATCTATACCTTTCTTTTGTGCAAATCCCTTTACAACAAGTCTGGCCTTATATCGATTTTTTCCTCCTTCTTCCTTCAACCTGTAAATCCATTTGTTCTGCAATGCTCTTTTACCAGCAGGAAACTGAACCAAATCCCAAGTCTGGTTTCCTACCAATGAGTCAATCTCCTCATTCATGCCTTGCTCCCACTTCTTTCTAGTTTCCACTTGCATTGCTTCTTCATAACATTCTGGATCACCAGCATTAGTCATAAACAAATAATACATTGAAGGAGAGTATCGTTCAGGGAGTCTACTTAACCTGGTAGATCTTCTTATAGTTGCAGGAGTTTCAGGCACTTGCTGCTGTTCTTGATTTTCTGGCACCTTTGGAACTTCATTTTCTGTAATTTCATCAAGTAATGTGTACTCTGTGTTTTCCTTTTCATGTTTCTTTCCCTGCAACTGATCTTTATGCATGACCTTTTCATTGACTATGACATCTCTACTTCTAATGATTTTATGATTTTCATAATCCCATAAACGATAACCAAAATCATCAACCCCATATCCAATAAAGGTACATTTCTTGGATTTAGCTTCAAGCTTTGTTCTATTTTCTTTATCAATATGGACAAATTCTTTACAACCAAACGTTCTCAGAAATGAGTAGTTTACCTTTTTATCTTTCCATGCCTCCTTTGGAATACCACCATCCAAAGCACTTGAAGGTCCTCTGTTTATTAAATAAACAGCTGTATTTACAACATCTGCCCAAAACTGTAAGGGCAACCCTGCATGCAGTCTCATACACCTTGCACACTCCATGATCGATTTGTTCATCCTTTCTGACACACCATTTTCTTGTGGTGTTCCTGGGACTGTCTTCTCTCTACGAATCCCATGGTATGAATAGTAACTATCAAACTCCTTGCCGCAGTACTCACCTCCATTATCATATGTGAGACACTTCAACCTTTTCCCTATCTCATTCTCAACCAAAGATTTCCACTTCTTAAAAGTAGCAAACACATCAAATTTCTATCGAATGCAATAAACCCAAGTTTTCCTAGTTGCATCATCAATAAATGTAACATAATAATGAGAGCCACCAAGAGATTGTACCTGAGCCCGTACCCATACATTTGTATGCACTAGCTCTAACTTTTCATTCTTCTTCTGTTTCCCAACACTGAGAAATCTGACTCTCTTCTGTTTTCCATAAACACGGTTTTCACAGAATTCCAAACTTACCTGCTTCAAATCTGGCAGCAACTTTCTTGAGTGGAGAATTTTCATCCCCTTCTCACTCATGTGGCCAAGCCTATGATGCCACAATGTTGTATCTGTTCCTGTGGAAGCTAAAGAGATAGAATGGTCAATATTATGAGGACATAAATACAACGTACCTATCCTATCTCCTTTTTCTATCACCATTGATCCTTTAGTGATCTTCCACCACTTTTCTCCAAATGTAGATAGACAGCTGCCATCTCCCAACTGCCCTTTTGAGATCAGATTTATTTTCATAGCAGGAATATGCCTAACATCTTTCAACAGCCAGTCAGTTCCATTCTTAACTTTTATCCATACCTTACCCATTCCAACAATTTTACATGGCTCATCATCACCCAATAAAACATGTCCAAAATTGCAAGGAACATACTCATGAAAGTATTTCCTATGGGGTGTAGCATGACATGAAGCTCCTGAATCTACTACCCAATAATCACTAGTATTATATAATGCAAGAATCAAATCATCTTGTAACACATCACCTGCTACATTTGCTTCCTGGGTAGTTTCCTTCTGTGCATCTCGTTTCTTCTTTAGAGATCTGCAGTATTTCTTCAGATGTCCTTTCTTTCCACAATTCCAGCACTCTATTTTTCCCAATCTGGACTTGGATTTGCCCGTTTTAGACTTTCCATGATTACCTTAGCTCTTTCCTCTCTCCTTTTGTCTTCCCCTGCTCTCCATGGTCAACGCATTACCTAATATCTCATCTGTGCTTTTTCTTAGCATTTCCTCTCTAAGAATAACACCATAACATCATCAAATTTCAAGGTGTTTGAACCACAGACAGAGTTACTTATAGCCCTGACCAAGCTATTCCAGCTTTCTAGCAATCAACATAAGATTAGAAGAGCCCTAACCTCATCATCAAAGTTCACACTTACAGAACTTAGCTGATTTGTAACCATATTAAACTCATTTAAATGATCAGTAAGAGATCCAACTTCTGACATCTTCATATTAAATAAACGCTTCATTAGAAATACCTTGTTGGAGGCCAAGGGTTTTTCATACAGCTTACCCAGTGCACTCATCAAACCCTCCATTGTCGTTTCTTTTGAGATATTGAAAGCCATTGACGAATCCATGCTCAGCCGTATTGTTCCCAAAGCCTTTCTGTCAAGAACCTCCCATTCATCATCCTTCATGGACGTCGGCTGCTTTGTTCTTCCTCCCAACGGTAGGAATAGATCCTTATGGTACAAATAGTCCTCCATTTGCATCTTCCATAACCGGAAGTTTTGGCCATTAAAATTCTTGACCTTAAACTTTCCTTCTTCCGCCATTGCTCCCACTCGAACCAGAAACCCTAGCTTCCTGTGGGTTTATCTGCCAAATAGACCTTTGGCTCTGATACCAATTGTTAGAAAAATAGGATCGCAGAGCAATAACAATAAACAGAAATGCAAATATAATCACACACACATTACAAGAGAGACACAGATATATCGTGGTTCACCCCAACTTGGGCTACGTTCACACTGAAGTTGTTAGTCCTTATTATTATTCCATCCAGCAAAGTGAAGGTATACAACCTACAGCACAGCCGCTGCACTTCCTCTTCACTGTCTCACAGTCTCTCTTCTCAGATCTCAAAGATATTTACAATGCATAAAACCTAATACATCTTGCCCTAGCCATATTACAATGTCTTTCTTTTATAGGGGAAATATAATGGGAAAATACCACGGGATACCCAAAACCATGGGCCCACAAAACAGCTGGCGAAAACAACCCCAAAATTTTTTCCCAGGGGCTACACCCCCAAACCCCCTTTCTTGGGGGCAATGCCCCCCGCTGGGGTGAGTGTACAGTCCACCTACATATCATATAAAATTGGGGTAAAAACACGGCTGAAACAATATCATCTATGAGACTGGAAGATCTGGCTCCACAACCAACATTGGTAGCTTGCACTCTTCTGTAGCTACCCTTCACAGCAACTGAGTGATCTGTGTGCACCTCCTAAACGACACTTCATGCATCCGATTTTGCCAATTTTCAAGTGCTTCGTCGGTATCTGATGATGCCAAATTGATACTGCGCAACCCTGATTCTCCATCCACAGTAGGGTTGATATAATCTTCACAGATGTTGTAAATATTGTCCCATCCCTCGATGAATTCATCCCTCGTTGGCTCAACTTATCTCTTCCCTTCCGCGAGGTCAAGAGGTGAGACTACCCTTATCTCACGGTTCTCAAATGACATAGTTCTTTTCTTCAAGTTGATGATAGCTGGATTCTCCATCTCCCAGTATATCCCTAGCAGCACTGGATAAGGGCTTGTGTTGTCAATAATATCGATGACATCAAAATCTGCATATGTTCTGAGACCCTCGATCTCAACAGGGACCTGGAATAGTCGACCAATCAGGGTGACTTTACTTTGGTTTGCTAGCCATAGCTGTACCAGGGACCAAGCCAACTGTGGTTTCCCCATCATTTCCCAAGTCTATTTCGTCAGGATGTTTACATTCGACCCCAAATCCAAGGTAATGGAGTCGATATCAAATGCTCTGACTTGCGCAGACATCCGCAGTTCTCTTCCTGTCTTTCTCTTATGTATTCGATTGATCGTTCGCTCCTGTCGTGCGCCCTCCCGTCGATGCAATAGGAACAATATTTCTACTAGTGCGTCCTGATATTTTGCCAGCTCCAGGCAACTCTCTATAAAATCTCTTAATGTGTTAGTCTTTTTCTAATAATTCGTTGTGTTGAATATCGGTGGCATGTCGTAAATACCTTCTTTCTAGTGAAGAGGTGGCTGCATCAACTGCCTCATTGCCTCCTATGCTTTCAAGAAAATATCCATTTCTACTTCTGCTTCAAATGTGACTTGTTTTCGTGCTGCTGATTAGATGCTAGGCTATGACCTGTCGGCCCCTATCATAGCACATCCTCGAGTCACTATTCCAACAGCCGCATTTTGACCACTGACCTCTACTGATATATTCTGTACTGTTGGTGGTGGATGCTGGTTCTGATTTTGATTTTGTGGAGGTGGGGGCAGGTTCTTGGTTTCCCACTTTGCAATGAGTTGAGGACAGTCTTCGACACCATGGTCCACAACGTTGCAGTAAGTGCACTGTGGGGTTGGATTCAGGCAATCCCTCTGGTAATTCCCCTGCTGAAAACAATTGTAACATATGATCGGTCCTCGACCTCGTCCAACAGCTCCTCCTCGTCCAACACCAGTGCTTTGGCCTCCGCGGAACCCCCCTCTGAACCCTCCTTGTAGTGACCTGTATGGCAGGTATTGCGGTTGACTATAGTGAGGCTGCGGATATTGCGATTGACCGTATTGCGGTTGTTGAAATTGTCATTATGGATATTGCGGTTGGCCATACTGTGGCTGACCATACTGCGACTAATAATACTGCGGCTGCGGATTATATTTAGGGGGCGGTTGATTATATTGTTGTTGCTGCTGTACTGGTGGTTTCTCTTCTCCCTTCATGAAGAATGTATCCGCATTCCTCTCTTGGAGTAGGTCATAATCTCTTTAGTCTTTCTCGTCGAGGCCAACCGATTGACAGAACTTGCAATACAAGTTCACCAGTTTCGACACCATCTTCTGCAAGTACACACATTCTTCCGGTCGATCTCCTCTCATCTGACATACGCGGCACCAAGGAATCCCTCCCTGACTGAGGGGATTCGGTGCACCCGATTGCAAATATTCTCAAAACTCTGGGCACTGATCCTTGCGGTGTCCTTCCGACCTACATCTAGTACACCAGACATCTTCGTGGGCCTCTTTTCACTTCTTTATATCTTGTAACTGAATCATCAATTTTTCCAACTGCGCTTGTATTCGATCCATGCCTAGGCCTGTTTCACCAATTGGTGAAGCCTCCAGCTTCATTGTGATTTCCAATGCCTCTTCTTGAGTTGCTACCTTCTGTTGCATCAGCGGCCCACGAATGTTTGGCACCAGCCCAGCGATAAACCATTCTTTATGTTGCATATCGCTCATCCCAAAACTCACTTTCGCCATTAGCATTTTATACTGTTGGTTGAACTCCCATACCGATTCGTTTGGAAATTGATTGATTTCCTTGAGTTCAGTAATGTACTTCAACTCGGATTTTGGTTTACTAAACTCATCGATCATCCCCGTATTGATTTGTGGCAATGTTTTATCTGGAGTTTCCGTCGGTACCTTAGTAAACTTAATATACCAGTCTAGCACATGGCCCCTGAGGGTCGTCGCTAACTGTCTCTTCTTGATATTGTCATCCTTGATCTACTTCACAGTCCATACTGCCTCGCACAAAAACCAATATTTTTTGGGATCCTCGGTCCCATTACCCTAGAAGGTTGGCATCTTTACGTTGTCACCTGCAATTCTTTCACTTCTACTGTTATTATTTACTGATCCGCTACTCTTACTACTGTTCTGGCATGTAGGAAAGCTCTGCGAATAACTTGTATTTCTTCCAATCAAGTTCTGAGTACTGTGCGGAGTTTAAGGTACGTTGTAGCTTAAGGTTCATCCTTATTCGGCTTCTGGGGTATCCTGTTCACCTGCTTCTTCGTCGTAATAAGGTTGCTTCATCCCTTGTGGTCCTATTTTGAAGTCTTCCATTCCGGTCCCCTCAGGAGACTCTCTCTCAGTCCTCCTCTTCTTCTCCGGTCGCTGAAATATCGCCCCACTCCTCAAGGTACCACAGCCTTCTTCAGCCTCCCTTAGAAATTCGTCGTCGCTCATGTCCATCTACCCCACATCTTCCTATCAGACCCGCATTCATGCGGTAGCCACAACTCCCACACACTGATCTTCTACTCATCGGAATTCCTCCTCAGTATGCCCTTTTCGCAGATGATCATCTTAATCCACAACTTTGGCGATAACAGGAATCTCCCTCTGGTTCGTTTCAAAAATTTCCTTTCCGCATCACTATATGATTTGATCGTATCAACGGCAAACTTAGTGATGTATCCCTCTAAGATACTATCTACCCAAAATTCAATAGCCCTTGACACCTGTTGGCTGGGAAAACTGTCCTTGGCCAACTTACGGAAAAACAACCCACACCGAGGGCTTAATGCAACCCTCTGTATGTTTAAGATAGTTGTTTCCCACAGGATCTAGGCCCTGCTGCCTATGTGATGTGCTCTTCAAAATGAAGAGTCTCTCTAAGGTGTGTGAATGTGAAAATTACCTAACTAACCTGCTAACAAATCAAAGAGTTTTGGATTAATGCCTAACTAATCCTAAACACTATTTTTTAAACTAAATGCAGAATAAAATAATAGCAGCTCCTAATTTCTGCTCTATGATAATCTAATAACTATTTTCTATCCTGGCCAGGAGCAAGAGAATTGTTATGATTTCAAGTCTGAAACAAGAAGACAGTTAAAACTTTAATAAGGTAGAAAAGTCCCCAACATTAAAATGAACTGTTATCTTTCTGCATGAGATAAAGATCCACAGCAGAATGATTATAATATAAATTCAGACAAAAAACCAATGATATCAATCTACCATGTAATTTTGGAAACATGGAAACATATAACTATTACTTAGTTTATATATAGGACACAGCATGCATACAAACCAACAGTAATAGAATATTGATTTAGATAAAACCAAAAATAACTAGAACAGTCTGTCACTCCAACTTTGAGGTAAATCACTCAGATTCCAAAATAAACATGTTAATCCGAATTCATTATATGATGACTTAACATACATCATGAATAATATATGAGACAGAAACTTGATCAGAGTCTCAGCTTTCTGCAATAAGTCTAGTCTTCAGAAATAGTTCATAAAAACTCAAATTTAAGTAGAAAATAACATTATTACGTACTGTTATGATATCGTCTTCCTCTATTATCCAGAATTCGAACCAATAGGAGAAAATAATAAAGCTTCTGGGAAAAAGTTCCCTTCAACCTTTACAAAGCCTCCCCACGGTGGTGTCTCATATTCCTTCTGCAAATGAAAATTCTACAAAATAGAAAACGAAATGAAAGAAAACACAGTTTCCTCCATTCTGCCGAGACCTCCTCCCACCTGACTGAGCATTCGAATTACTGCTTCTTAAATAGAAACTGAGGATCATACTCCTTCCCATAAAAGCAACAAATCCTCCTTAAGAAACGGAAGATCGAAACTGTTTTCACTAGAATCAATTGATCATTGTATCGATCTTATCAAAACTAGAGTTCTAACACAGAAATCGTTGCGAAACGAAGGTCTAATATGAATGACGCTGGGAAATCTCTGTGCTATGAATGCATGGAATAAATTCGAGCTAACACTCTCCATAATTTTCTAAAGACATAGTTGCGTCTGGAACAACCTTGATAACATCCCGATGCGAATCTTCCTCCTCGAAGATCTCATTTTTTCCTTTGACTTTGAAGTGATGTGGCTTATGTATGAGTTGTTTTTCTGTGTAAATCTTATTTCATTAACTTGTGCCATGAATTTACATATCTTTTAAGTAAACGGTCAATACCATTATAAAGAAGCCATCACACATCAATGAAATAAGAACAATAGAAATTTCAGTTCATGTTGCAAAGTAATAAAATTCGAATCTCCCTTTTAATAATGTCATCCCAAAAGTTATGCACCATACAAATGATAAATGAGATAATGATGTCATGATGGTTATGAACCAATGGTTTAACAATATTCCATATGCATATTATTACGTGTTAAGGGTTACAAAAGACTCATTAATAGAATATTATAAAACAATTCAAGAGTCTTTCATGATCTTTAATTATAACGTGATTTTACATTATTTGTGGAAGAGAATTCATAAGATATGAGATGAAACTAATTTTGCAAATATATCATATTGGATTCAGGAAATCCCTCTGGTAATTCCCCTGCTGAACACAATTGTAACATATGATCAGTCCTCGACCTCGTCCAACAGCTCCTCCTTGTCCGACACTGGTGCTTCGGCCTCCACGGAACCCCCCTCTGAACCCTCCTCGCAGTGACCTGTATGGCGGGTATTGCAGTTGACTATAGTGTGGCTGCAGATATTGCAATTGACCGTATTGCGGTTGTTGAAATTGTCGTTGTGGATATTGCGATTGGCCATACTATGGCTGACCATACTGCAACTGATAATACAGCGGTTGTGGATTATATTTAGGGGGTTGTTGATTATATTGTTGTTGCTGCTGTACCGGTGGTTTCTCTTCTCCCTTCATGAAGAATGTATCCGCATTCCTCTCTTGGAGTAGGTCATAATATCTTTAGTCTTTCTCGTCAAGGCCAACCGATTGACAGAACTTGCAATACAAGTTCACCAGTTTCGACACCATCTTCTGCAGGTACACACATTCTTCCGGTCGATCTCCTCTCGTCTAACATACGCGGCACCAAGGAATCCCTCCCTGACTAAGGGGATTCGGTGCACCCGATTGCAAATATTCTCAAAACTCTGGGCACTGATCCTTGTGGTGTCCTTTCGACCTACATCTAGTACACCAGACATCTTTGCGGGCCTCTTTTCCCTTCTTTATATCTTGTAACTAGATCGTCAATTTTTCCAACTGCGCTTGTATTCGATCCATGCCTAGGCCTGTTTCACCGATTGGTGAAGCCTCCAGCTTCATTGCGATTTCCAACGTCTCTTCTTGAGTTGCTACCTTCTGTTGCATCGGCGACCCATGAATGTTTGGTACCAACCTAGCGATAAACCATTCTTTATGTTGCATATCGCTCATCCCGAAACTCACTTTTGCCATTAGTATTTTATACTGTTGGTTGAACTCCCATACCGATTCGTTTGGAAATTGATTGATTTCCTTGAGTTCAGTAATGTATTACAACTCGGATTTTGGTTTACTAAACTCATCGATCATCCCTGTATTGATTTGTGGCAATGTTTTATTTGAAGTTCCCGTCGGTACCTTAGTAAACTTAATATACCAGTCTAGCGCATGGCCCCTGAGGGTCGTCGCTAACTGTCCCTTCTTGATATTGTCATCCTCGATCTACTTCACAGTCCATACTGCCTCGCACAAAAACCAATATTGTTTGGGATCCTCGGTCCCATTACCCTGGAAGGTTGGCATCTTTACGTCGTCACCTACAATTCTTGCGCTTCTACTGTTATTATTTAATGATCCACTACTCTTACTACTGTTCTGACATGTAGGAAAGCTCTGCGAATAACTTGTATTTCTTCCAATCAAGTTCTGAGTAGTGTGCGGAGTTTAAGGTACGTTGTAGCTTAAGGTTCATCCTTATTCGGCTTCTGGGGTATCCTGTTCACCTGCTTCTTCGTCATAATAAGGTTGCTTCATCCCTTGTGGTCCTATTTTGAATTCGTCCGTTCTGGTCCCCTCAGGAGACTCTCTCCCAGTTCTCCTCTTCTTCTCCGGTCGCTGAAATATCACCCCACTCCTCAAGGTACCACAGCCTTCTTCAGCCTCCCTTAGAAATTTGTCGTCGCTCATGTCCATCTACCCCACATCTTTCTATCGGACCCGCATTCACGCGGTAGCCACAACTCCCACACACTGATCTTCTACTCATCGGAATTCCTCCTCAGTATGCCCTTTTCACAGATGATCATCTTAATCCACAACTTTAGCGATAGCAGGAATCTCCCTCTGGTTCTTTTCAAAAATTTCCTTTCCGCATCGCTATATGATTTGATCGTATCAACAAAAAACTTAGTGATGTATCCATCTAAGATACTATCTACCCAAAATTCAATAGCCCTTGACACTTGTTGGCCGGAAAACTGTCCTTGGCCAACTTATGGAAAAACAACCCACACCGAGGGCTTAATGCAACCTTCTGTATGTTTAAGATAGTTGTTTCTCACAGGATCTAGGCCCTGCTGCCTGTGTGATGTGCTCTTCAAAATGAAGAGTCTCTCTAAGGTGTGTGAATGTGAAAATTACCTAACTAACCTGCTAACAAATCAAAGAGTTTTGAATTAATGCCTAACTAATCCTAAAGACTGTTTTTTAAACTAAATGCAGAATAAAATAATAGCAGCTCCTAATTTCTGCTCTATGATAATCTAATAACTATTTTCTATCCCGTCCAAGAGCATGAGAATTGTTATGATTTCAAGTTTGAAACAAGAAGACAGTTAACACTTTAATAAGGTAGAAAAGTCCCCAACATTAAAATGAACTGTTATCTTTCTGCATGAGATAAAGATCCACAACAGAATTATTATAATATAAATTTAGACAAAAAACCAATGATATCAATCTACCATGTAATTTTGGAAACATGGAAACATATAACTATTACTTAGTTTATATATAGGACACATCATGCATACAAACCAGCAGTAATAGAATATTGATTTAGATAAAACCAGAAATAACTAGAACAGTCTGTCACTCCAACTTTGAGGTAAATCACTCAGATTCCAAAATAAACATGTTAATCCGAATTCATTATATGATGACTTAACATGCATCATGAATAATATATGTAAAGAAACTTGATAAGAGTCTCAGCTTTCTGATTTACCTCAGATTCCAAAATAAACATGTTAATCCGAATTCATTATATGATGACTTAACATGCATCATGAATAATATATGTAAAGAAACTTGATAAGAGTCTCAGCTTTCTGCAATAAGTCTAGTCTTTAGAAATAGTTCATAAAAACTCAAATTTAAGCAGAAAATAACATTATTACATACTGTTCTGATATCGTCTTCCTCTATTATCCAGAATTCGAACCAATAGGAGAAAATAATAAAGCTTCTGGGAAAAAGTTCCCTTCAACCTTTATAGAGCCTCCCCACGGTGGTGTCTCATATTCCTTCCGCAAATGAAAATTCTACAAAATAGAAAACGAAATGAAAGAAAACACAGTTTCCTCCATTCTGCCGAGACCTCCACCCACCTGACTGACCATTCGAATTACTGCTTCTTAAATAGAAACTGAGGATCATACTCCTTCCCATAAAAGCAACAAATCCTCCTTAAGAAACGGAAGATTGAAACTGTTTTCACTAAAATCAATTGATCATTGTATCGATCTTATCAAAACTGGAGTTCTAACACAGAAATCGTTGCGAAACGAAGGTCTAATATGAATGACACTGGGAAATCTCTGTGTTATGAATGCATGGAATAAATTCGAGCTAACACTCTCCATAATTTTCTGAAGACATAGTTGCGTCTGGAACAACCTTGATAACATCCCGATGCGAATCTTCCTCCTCGAATCCCATTCTCCATATTGATTGAGCAATGCGATACAACATTACACTTACTTTTCTTTCTGCAATTCAAACCAAAAATAGTAAATCTGTTAGAGTATCAGGGGGAGCTAGAATCGTTCCAGAGGAAGCTGAGAACAGAGCTCTACCGCTCAGCAATCTATATATTAAAAATGAGAATATATATTACATATACACTAGTATACAGCTTCTGGATGAATCCAAAGAGAGGGCGGGAAGCCTCTTCTAGAAACTAATCTAACTTCAACTACCATATTTAATTCACTACCTACTTCATTGACAAGTCACGTGGGCTCACCTTGAAGGTCGGAATTGTTTATTCCAACACTCCCCCGCAATTCTGACCATAAACATCTACATACAAAATGCTAAGCATATAATCAATGACTCTGTGGGCTTACAACAGTTCAAATTTATGCCTACTGGTCTAAGTCTCAGCCAGGCTTACATACAGTCACAAAACAAGTCAAAATTTGTTTTACCTTCACGGGCCTTTTTCTTCCGTTTGCTCCAGACCTTGTACTCCACGATCCTTCTCGTTTTCTTCTTCTTTCTCACCTTCTTCTTCCGTATTTCTTCAAGCTCTTTTGGTCTCATTCTTCCATCTATGTCATCGAACTTGCCAATGGCATTCTGGCATGTCTCCTCACCTTCAATGAAATTCAGAGTTGCTTTCATCATATGATGTTCCCACATGCTATCTTCAGGTTTCATATTTTCAGCAACCTGTGAATCTGTGGCTTGCTGCCACATAAGCTCATAATAGTACCTTATCTCTTCAGGACTCCATTTCTCAAAGATCTCTTCAACTGGCTTTTCATCTTCACATCCTTCATCCTGTTCATCCATCTCCTCATTTTCAGCTGGCTCAACTGCTGTAGCAAAACTGTCACCCTTTCCTTCATCTTTTGCAGCTACATGACTGCCTTCTTCACTCAACTTTGCAACTTTCATGCTGCTGTCCTCTTCATCCTTGTTTGCAGAGATACTGTTGTCTTTTTCAATTTTATTTTCAACATACACATTGTTGTTTTCAGCTGAAATCTCTTTCTCGGCTGTTTTTCCATTCAATAATTCATCAATCAAGCTGATTTCATCCTTCAAAATCAGCAATTCTTCCTCTGAGAGAATCTCCTCATCATATTTTTCTTGAGCTTTCCGCTCTTCATGGCTGTCAATTGCACGCTGATTGCTGTTTATACTTGCAAACTCACAAACTTCCACCCTCTTGGGCTTGCTCTTCATGAGCTTCTCTTCATCACGTTCAACCTCACTCGGCTGGCCTGTACCTTCTTGGGTTGCTTCCACACTCTCTGCTGCTACTATGGCAGCTTCCTTTTCAACTTCAACAACATCCACATGCTTGACTGCAATGTGGGATTCACTCATTTCAAACTTCTTGTGCTCTGTTTGACTGACAGAGGCTTCAAGCTTCTTCTCAGCTTCAACTTGAACCACAACTACAGCTGTTTCTTTATGGCTGCTCCCCCTTTCGCTGCATTCTTCCTCTAGAATGCACCATGCTTCCTTAGAAGTCTTTGCTGCTGTAATCATTTGCGTCAATCTGTCATCCACAGCTAGTTGGATGAGATGCAATGCCAAAGCATCTTTGGCTTCATCATTTAATTCAACATGTGTATCTACATACCGTAGATATACCCTCATTCTACTTGTCCACATGGCAAAATTCGTGCCATTAAACTGTGGAGGTGTTGGCAGATCCACTCTGCTCCACTGATTTTCTTTCTTCTTGGCTTGTCTAGGCCTGGACTTTCTGCCCATTTTTGCTCTGTGGCTGTGACTGAATGTCTTTACTATGCTGTTCCTTTTAATTACAGTCCTAGCTCCCCCTGTCTTTGCTAAACAAAGTGTTCCTTCTCACGGGACTGTTCAACTTCCAAACTCACTGAACTGTTCAACTGGGCTGTTCTTTTTAATTCACAGATTGCAGGGAGAGGCAGAGCATAAATGAAAACAGAGTATGGCCCATATGATAACTTCCCCTGGTGTTCACACATCCCAAAACTTACAAGAAATCTAGACTAGATTCAATACAAGCTGTATTACTGAGCCTGAAAACTAGATATAGTATAGGAATGCTTGCTAACTTTGCTAACTTCACCGTATTGCCCTTGCATTTAGAATCCCTGCAGAATGATCAGAAACTGCAGCTTTGCTTCTTCGTTCTCTCAGGGCTTCAATTGCGCATACACAATGCACTGAGGTAAGGTTTAGGTAGCCAATTATGATGAGAGAATGCTTCTCCGGACAAGTATGCAGTGCTGGGAAAGTATCACAAACAGCTTGAACAGCAGGAGCAGATAAAAATGTGCATTGACTAATATTTAACTGCACTAGGCCATACCCCTCTTGGTCACTCAAAACAAATTCCATGTAATCACGACTAACAGCTGTATTTCGTTCACTGATGCCGCAACTCTGTCTACCTCCATTGTTTCGCTTGCATCTTTGACTGCTTTGAGTGGATACTGGCTCAGTGTTGTATCTAATATTACTGCTCTTATGTTTGGAGTTTTCCTTCCCTGCACCGTAAATGCTGCTGTTTGCTAAAGAGTACAGAGCCGTGTCAGTGATATTTTGGCAGAAGTACAATCCCAATGATCTTAAGCGAGGGCAACAGCATTAGAATCAAAGCCACAGAAAAAACCCAAAATCACAAAATCCAGGCCAGCTTACAGTCGACTACGACACAAATATATCCAAGGCCATGGATGACTTCAAATCGGCCAAAACCCCAAATCACAATACCTCTAGGACACCATAATCTCCACAGGAAAGGGAATGAGTCGATGCCAAGTCAATCCAAGCAAAAAACAAATGAAATAACAGCGGCCACGAGTAAAATTCTTACCACAGCTGCGGCACCAGCGCTTAACCTGCCGGGGATCGAACTTCTTCCTTACCACGTGCTTCTTCAACCTTTTTTTTAATCAACAATGACCACTTCGGCGGGAGCTTGAGCTACAGGCTGTTCTTTTAATTCACGGAACTGTCCTCTTCAAAAAAAAAATCAAATGCTGCGGTGTTCTACATGCCTCAGGGCTCTGCACAAGTTGAATGACATGGAAGAGGTATCGGAGAGCTCTCTGACAGGACGAGTCGGATCAACAGCCGAGACTGCGAGCTACTGGGGCTGATATGGTTACTGGCTAAGAACAGAACCGCTTACATTCCTACCGTATCGGTCGTTTTCAGGGCTGTTATGTACAGTGGCCTCTCGCCTGAGACGACAGTCTGCACCGCTAACCCTGAGAGAATGCCTCTGCCTGTAGATTCGACTCAACTAGATGAGTCTGCAGGAAGCTTTATCAACCCTGCAGCAGTGGCCCTCATGGGTGTTATCTTCATCCGATTCCAACGCAAACCGAGCTTCAACGCCAGCACCTGAACCACCAAAGTCTTGCAATTTCTCTGTCTGTTCCTCACCACCTAATGGTATGTAAAAGCTTCCAATATTTGTTGTACTTCCTTTCTTGCGCACCTTCCTTCAATAAACAACGGCTCCTTTAACCTTTGACGGCTGCTTCCTTAGCGCCTACCACAGAGGAAAATAAACCAGCAGCTCCAAAAGCTTATTTAGCCGACTTCTCAACTGACGGCAAACTCCTTTGCAACTCCACCTACGTCTACTGCTCTCGGGTTTCGGCTAACACATACAGGCTGCTCCTTCTACCAGACAAAGAGCTCTACCCTACATGAGGGAAGGCTCCAATCGGTTCAACAAAACCCAGCGACGAAATCCTTCACGAGGCAGGTGAATGAGGATCCTTACTCGCAGGCTCTGATACCATGTTAGAGTATCAGGGGGAGCCAGAATCGTTCCAGAGGAAGCTGAGAATAGAGCTCTACCGCTCAGCAATCTATATATTAAAAATGAGAAAATATATTACATATACACTAGTATACAGCTTCTGGATGAATCCAAAGGGAGGGCGGGAAGCCTCTTCTAGAAACTAATCTAACTTCAACTACCATATTTAATTCACTACCTACTTCATTGACAAGTCACGTGGGCTCACCTTGAAGGTCGGAATTGTTTATTCCAACAAAATCAAATCAACCTCATACAAATAAGTCGCTAAAAATAATAATAAAATCAAAACAACTGAAAACTTTGAAGATGAATTGATGTATTCCTTCGGCTATGCTTTTGTGATTTGCGTGTAATGTTTCTCTCGGCATTTCCTTTACCTGCCACCAAAACTGCATAGTAATAATATTACAAAATAATGCGGATAGATAAAAATGTCAGAAATGAAAATAAAAGTTTCATTCAATATTGAGTATCTCTGTAGTAACTATCTTTTCTGGTAGAGGAGACGTGCTTTTAATTTCCTTTAATGCCCTTATAGAAAATCTTCACCAGCGCATAATCCAAGGAACTTATATTCACTTACAGTCTCTTCGTAACCTGCACAAGAAACAAATTATAAAAATATTCAAAATCAAATCGTAAAATTATGATATCACCTAAGTAAAAAGATATCATGCAGGCTTGAAGCATCTATCAACAAAATCGAAGATTGATAGTACAGACATAGGATAACCAAATCTAAAAGTTTGTTCGATTTTATTTTATTTTAGTGAGCTCTCTCTTCACAACATTTAAATCATAAACAAATCTTGCTTATGTGGTTTTCCTTTGTGATTTTGCGAAGATCTCATTTTTTCCTTTGACTTTGAAGTGATGTGGCTTATGTATGAGTTGTTTTTCTGTGTAAATCTTATTTCATTAACTTGTGCCATGAATTTACATATCTTTTACGTAAACGGTCAATACCATTATAAAGAAGCCATCACACATCAATGAAATAAGAACAATAGAAATTTCAGTTCATGTTGCAAAGTAATAAAATTCGAATCTCCCTTTTAATAATGTCATCCCAAAAGTCATGCACCATACAAATGATAAATGAGACAATGATGTCATGATGGTTATGAACCAATGGTTTAACAATATTCCATATGCATATTATTACGTGTTAAGGGTTACAAAAGACTCATTAATAGAATATTATAAAACAATTCAAGAGTCTTTCATGATCTTTAATTATAACGTAATTTTACATTATTTGTGGAAGAGAATTCATAAGAGATGAGATGAAACTAATTTTGCAAATATATCATATTGATAAGAATACAAATAAAGTGTCAAATATTTAAGTTTGTGTTTTAAAGGGATTAAAGAGCTTTATTAATAACTTACATATTATATTTGTACAAAAGTTAAAATTAAAAGATTAATAATTTTGCACAAATAAAATAGAAAGATAAAAGAAAACTTTTGAAATATGAATTGAAAAGATATTCTTTTGACATTTATAATAGTTTCTCAGAAATCACATTATATATTATAGGGATATATCAGTTGTTAATGAAGTAAAAATTTGGCCTTAGAATTATGTTGTAAAATAAAAGCCAAGGATTACTTTGATGCATTGCTTCTTCACTGAAGTGAAGGGGAAAATTTCACCAAATCTTCGGAACATGAAATCAATCCACATAAGGCAAATTAAAGCATAGAAGTACCTCAATCAAGATCGAATAAGAGTAATCAAAAGTTATTAAGGAGCCAAGAAGCTAGAGGATTCACTCAGCAGAATTCATCATAATTACCAAGTCTTTCTCACATCAATATCAAGCCAAAGAGCAAGCATCTAAAATAGTGAAAGATTGAGAAAGAAGTCCATGAAATCACCTACCAAAGCAAGGAAGATAAGAAAACTAAAACTAAGTATTTACAAAATTCTAATGGGGGCCACTTTATTTGCAAAATCAAGGGGAGTTGTTGGGGTGCCAACAACACCTTGTCGTTGACCCGCTTCAGCTGTTGGATCAGTTCTGGAGACTAGTGGTTAGGTTCACCTCCTTGGAAATGGTTCTTATGAAAGGTCAGTTGCGCCAACCACTCGTGCAGCAATATCGGGAATTCGCAGAAGAATATCTCGTGGATATCAGAATAAATATGCTTTTCCAACCAATTGCTTTTCGTCTGCCCAAGGTTCCAATTTTCTCCTTCCGTAAATTCTTCTCCCTTTTTTTCAAACCAATCCTGGATCTACGGTTTCGTCAAGTGCCACAACATGTCCTCTTCTCTCTTCTGCAGGGTCTTGACAATGGAACCATTTGTTGACACAGTTCTGTCGATAGGGGATCACTTCGCAATGTCATCAACAAACACCAACCCAACACCCTTAAGGATCGGCCTAATAAGGTTTTAACCTTTCCAACAACACCCGCGAAGTGAGTGAAGTCTCACCCGAGATGGTTAAGGGGGCTGCAGGAACCAAGTTTCCACAGTGGGAAAAGGACTTGCATCTATTCTAAGCATCAGAAGCCAGAGATTCACTTTCGCATCATGCTTCGCAACTCAAACATACCTTCATCATTTGCATATTCAACATTCGCATCAATGAAACTTTACATAAAAGACAACATAAAATATGACGCAACATTCATTATTCGACATAAACAAAAACATAAGAACATATCCGAACATCTTCATGTATTAACTCATCAAAACCTGTGGTATAACCTTTGCAAAAACAGTCAAAACATCTTATCCTGGATCCATACAAAACTGTCGAAAACAGAGCAAAACATTACAGAGTTCATCCGCACATCTATCGATCACTTATGATCTCATCCCAGGATCCGAATCGAATTCCCTTAGGCTTACATTCATATTCTTATTTATAGCCAACTATGGTGGTTACAAAATGGTCCAAATGACCCTTTTTGACAAACTAAACTAATCTTGCATTTCCTCATTCTCCACAGATGGTCCTTCTTTGCTACTATCGGCTTTCGCACTTTATGTGGTCTAATCCCGTTCCAACAATATAACTTAGCCTATTGCTCCCATTTTCATGTCTTTCATTATGAATGCATGAAATTGTTTATGTTTTTATAGTTAGATCTTTGTTTATACATATATCACTTTGGAGAAGGTGTTGTGTTTCCATTGTGAACAGGTTCATAATTCCATGATCAAAGGCTGGAGCTGGAACAACTTAGGAGCAGCGAGGACAGCCATCAAAGTGAGGCAGTATACCATCTAGCTGCTTTGTCTTTCCATAGTTTTTTATTTTATGTATGGGATAGATCTAGGAGGACTTTAGTGTCTATTTTTTTTCCTTTTTGTCATGGATTAAGTATCTAGGGACTTAGTTATGTCCATGAGAGAGTTTAACTTTCAGTAGGAAGAATTATCTAGCACAGCTTGGATGAGAATAATTGGAATCCAAAAATTAAAGGAAAACAATTAAAACAAGTTCGATATAACCAATCTGAATCCAACATCCTGAAGGCAAGGAGCCCGATAAAATTTCTATTGTACAAGCATGATCAAGTGAGAACTATCAAGATCTTGAGAAAGATCAAATACGAATTTGTGATGAAAATTCTAAACAAACAAGTCCAATATGGGTACGTTAGTAAATGCTAATCATAATTTGAAAAGGGAGATACTAGAGGCGTATCCATTGAAATAAGTCTGATAACATGAATCCAATATAGATTATCGCTATCAGATAAAGCAATACAAATGAACAACCCCGAAGTTAAGTTGTCAATTCGTAGAGATGTTCTGAAACAATAAGCTTGATAAAGTTTCTCAAGCAATTATGATTGGGTAAGGAACGTTGGGATGTAAATAAAAGAAACTACCAGGATCAATCTGATATGATGATATTGATGTGATAAAACAAAATACAAAGGAATTGTAAATAAAGAAAAGAGTTAAAAACCATCTGCCATAGATATTGGGAAATACCTAAGTCAATCCTGATAAAACATGAGAACCGTTTTATTGGATTCATCAAGATAAATATTCATCATAAGTTCAGCAATAAGAAACAATAAGACTTAAAAATTTGATGAAATTAAGGTAAATAGTACCATTCACCATTCAAAACTCAAAACCAAAGAATAATTTATTCATCACATCATCAACTAATTAAGTACTACGAATAATAAAACCATTAATCAAGAACAAAATAATTCATGAGCAAAACCTTGAAGAAATAAGTACATGCTCAAGGACAAAGACTATTAATCAATACCATAAAAACTACTAATATCCAAAGGGTTCTTCTTCCAATTCATAAACAATCTAAATTTAGTAGGGGGCCATTTAATTTTTTCCCTAAGGAGGAAAAAATTAATGGGATTTGTTGTAGGCACAACACCTTCCACCTATTTTACTCTCCTTTGGTCCATGTCCAAACTTAGACAAACTTCAATACCTTCCTCCAACAGATTATAAGCCATTTTTCTAGATTGTAGGCAGTATCTCAACTACATATTGTTTCTTGAAGCTTCCCTAGATGAAAGAGAAAGGGATTCCTCAATGTTATGTTTGCTAGCCATAAAATTCTCGAATTCCTCGTGCAAAAAATACCCCTCCTTAGAGGTTTCCAAGAATGAACTACTATAGCTAGTTCCCTTGTGTATCCCATCCTTTAATAGACTCTAAGGGAAATGTTCCCTCATAAACCACCAATTCAGGCCAATCTATAGGGTCTGAGAGATTGAAATTTCCTGCATAAATTTTAATATTTGCAAGAACAAATATAGACTTACTTGTTTTCATTGTTGGTTGGTGTTAACACCCAAAAAGTGCTCACCATCTCATCTCCCTCATTACTTGACTCATTTGTCTAATTTCCTACCATATTTGCCTCCAAAACCTTAAAAACCATTTAAAAGCCACCAAAAGGCCAAAAAACCCCTTTTCCCCCCAAAATAATTTAAATTTCCTCAAAAGATAGCAAAAACCCTCTAAAAGGGCCCTAAATTCCCAAAAATCAAATAAAAGGGAATAAAAAATATAAAAAAGAGGAAAAAGAGGGAAAAATGAAGCAAAAACCCTAAACAATTGACCTAAACCATATGGTGCCAAAAACCACGGGTCAATACTCCACCACTAAAAACCTATAAATAGGTGATGGAGGCTCCCCATTTCACATCCACAATCTATCATATCCTCACTCCGCCAAAATCACTCTTGAAACCCTAGCTCACCATTTGAGCTAGCTTCCCATTTGAGTGCCCCTTTTGGCCCATTATCCAAACACCTTGGAGAAGGAGAAGGAATCCATTGGAGCACGGAAGCAACCCTCTTGGACTACTACAAGAGCTCCACCAACCTCAATATCTGAGGTAAATGTAACTTTGGTCATACCATAATATAAAAGAAAAATTTATATTATATTGTCATTGTCTTTTTATTTCTGTTGATGCACATGTTATCTTAGATTTTACTTTGTTTTACTGTTTTACTGCTACTAAAGAGGCCCTTCTCCTTAGTAGGTGCTCATTTGCACAAGCTAGGGTGAAAACCCTAGCTACAGTTTTGGCGACTCCACTATTGGCCTTTGAATTTCTAGTGAAAATTTTACAAGTTTTTATTTTCTGCAAGTATTTTTTTGTTTTCCCTGTTCGGCTGTGGCTTCGGCCAGTTGGGTTTTCCATCGCAGATCGCGGTTCTGTTCTTTGCAGCCATGGCCCAGATCGTAGCTTTCGACTGTTTTTCTGCGATCCAAATTGCAACTGTTTTCTCTTTTCCTACGGCCCAGACCGCTGATTTCTGCCTCTTTCCCGCGACCCAAGCTCAGCCTTTTGCCTCTTTCCCGTGGCCCAGACTGTAGCATTCTGCCTCTTTCCCATGGCCCAGACCACAGCTTTCTGCCATTTTGTCGCGTTCCAAACCTCGCATTTTAGACCCAGACCTATGATCTGACCGTGGCTTTCTGCCCCTTTGTCGCGCTCCAAAATGCGCACTGTGGCCGTAAACCCACGATCCAACTGTAGCTCTTCACCCGTTTGTCGTGCCCCAAACTGCGCATTGTGGCCATAAACCCGCGATCCGACCGCAGCTCTTCATCATAGACCCGTGATCCGATCGTAGGTTTCACACCTACAGCCGTGCCCCAGACCACGCCTTTCAGCCACAGACCCACAATCCGACCACAGGGTTCACCCTTACCATGCATTTTAGTCATAGACCTGCGATCTGTTTTCTGCATTTTTACCCTTTTTGAACCCATAATTTTGCTGCAATATTTTCTGCACCTGCACAGCCACCTGTTCTGTCTGCAACCACACTTACCTACAGCCTTTTTCTGCAGTTTGCTTTCTGTTCCATTTACAGAATTTTTTAAGTTTAAGCATTTACATTGAAAAAAGAAAATTTTGCATTAAAAGTTAAATTTATGCATTATTATTGGTTAAAAAAGTTTCGCACCCATGGCACTTTTGATTGGGTTCATTA
Organism: Larix kaempferi; assembly: GCA_027924585.1. NCBI lineage: Eukaryota > Viridiplantae > Streptophyta > Pinopsida > Pinales > Pinaceae > Larix > Larix kaempferi. The sequence goes on along the minus strand of BSBM01000278.1, from coordinate 4,595,658 downwards.
CCTCACACGCACACACTCTATCACCTAATCCAAGTGAGCCTTAAAACACTACTTAACACAACCAACATTCTAACCCCACTTGGGGAACACATAAGAATATTCTAGTTAGGTAGGACAGGGGGGATAGGAATCCAAATAACACCCCTCGGTCGCTTACACTTGAGACATAGTTGTTGTCCTTTAGGGTACCAAAATTCCCTAGTATTTTTTGACACATTCACAACCAGTTTATCAGAGGGCCTCTCCCTTAGGAGGGTTGAAGTAGACAGACTGGTTCCGAAGGCCTGAGTGGAATACCGCAATCCATTCAGTAACCGAAGGATACCTACTCGTTGGTCTGTGTGTGGTGATTCCTTTCAGGCCCACACGGTGATAGGACCGGAGCTATAGATTCACCTTTTCTGGACGTGTCATGAATAGGGTATCTTAGTTGCCTTTCTTCTAGGATTGTCTTGCCCGGTGTCCCTCCCGGTAGGGGGAATATCTTTAGCTACTTGGCTCTACTATCCATATTGTCTGACTTGGATTTCATCACCTTGCAGAGGATATGTCTGGTTGAGTTAGAATACTATTTAGCTAGGTATTTGCATGCTCCCTTACCTCCCTTTGGTCTAGCGAGTCCACTATTTTTATTTTAGGAAACCTGTTGCTTGTTGGTATTATGACCATTGTTGTTGGCGCTCCGCTTATTGTAGCACAGCTGTTACAGTAAGCATTTTGAGCTGGTTGTTGGCCTGAGTTCCGTAATTTTTGCGCTCTCCTTCTGCACACTCCACTGCATTAGGGTTTTTGAGCCGTTTTTCACTCGACACAACCCCCAGATACTTGACACCATCTGTCACCATTGAGTCCCCGAGACACTCTCGGCGCCTCTGGGGTGATCCCTCGTAGCACGGTTCACTTGACATCACCCGTCATAGACATAGAGCTTCATCACTTGATACCACTCGTCATAGACCTTGAGATTTGTCACTTGAATCTACTCGTCGATGACACATAGAGCTCCGTCCCCCGGCTCTGACACCCCTTATTTCACATCTGATTCTGAGGCAAAGTCTGAAAACCCCACTTACACTGCACCAACTAGCCCCATGGCTGGCATGAATTCCAATCCTATCTTTGTAGGGACCGTTTGTGGAGCATCCACAACCACCCCAGCCACCACACCTGCTTTGGGTATTCCCTCGATGGGGCCCACACCCACCATTCTTGTCACTGTGTCAATTATAGTGGCTAGCATACCCAATCCAACCCCACTGGTGACTCACACTATGATTAGTGGCGCAGGACCCTCCCATACCACCTCCACCCCCCTGGTTGGGGGTCACATCCCTATCACAAACCCATCCCCTACACTTTGGGGCATCGGCCCCAACGTGGCCACGACCACCAGAATGTCACATCCTTCCACTAGTTTTCCATTCATGGCTAGTCTCAACCTTCCTGACCTGGCCAGAATGACCAATGATCCCATCAGACACGATCCTACGTGGCCTCACATGCCCACTAAGCTCCCATTAGACATCCCTAAGTTTGAGGGAAAGGCAGGTGAAGACCCCCAGAACCACATTATGTCCTTCCGTCTGTGGTGTTCCTCCAACACCATAGTGGACGACTCTGTCTAACTCCGTCTGTTACAACAAACTCTCACTGGATCTGTAGCCAAGTGATACATCAGGAAGCCCCATGGGACCCATGCCACCTTTACTTCCCTCTCCTCGACCTTCTTGCAGTTCTTTCAGTTACCTGTCCACTATGATGCGGGAGTTGATATCCTACTGTCTTGCAGACAGAATACGGGCACCCACATCACTGATCACATTCATGAGTGGCGTCGACACCGAAGCCTGTGCAAAATAAAGTTAGATGACTGTATCTTCCTAGATTGGTTTCTTAAATCTCTCCTCCCCGTGATTGCTAAGGATGTGGCATCCGAGCGACCCCAGTCCGAGGAAGAGGCCATCCTAAAAGGCCATCAATTTGACCTTATTTACACCCAATCTGGTTACCTATATACCATTATACCGGACGCCCCCTGTGGCAATTCCTCCCAAAACAATGCGCCGAGGGCATCCCATGCCACCGATGGCATCATTGCCCATGTTGCATCTCATAACCAACCCTTTTCCATGACACATACTAGTAATGGCCCCAACCTTTCGCGGGATACATGCCACTCTGGAGCAACCAATTCGTATGCTCCCACGGCGCATAACCACCATTCCCACGGACCCTCATGTCCACCTCAGTGCTTCGGCCACGCATCCCCCGCTTACATTCCCTTGGTTGCACCTCAACCATATTACCACCCGTAGGTCACGCACGCTCATGTATCCTCTCAAGCCCCCCCCCCCTGTTTATTATCCGCCACAGGCAGCACCTGCGGAAAATCAACTACCCTTCACACAGATGTATCAAAAACCCCCACAAGGTCTAGCACATGCACCGCCTCCACCCGCTTACTATCCGCCGCAGCCTGCTCCCGCACCTGCACAACCCTAGCAACCACCTGCCACCCAAGGGCAAGTGTACACGCAACAAAATACGCATCCTAACCAAAATAACTAATGCCAACAAGGCCAGCAAAACCCCAGAAAAGGACGTAACTGTGGGAACAACCCCCCTCTAGACCAAGGCGGCCAGCCACCTACCCCAAACAATAATAATGTAGCACCTGCCAACCAAAACCGTGACAGACCGCCAAAGCAAGCTAAAAACCCTAACTTACAAACGAACCACCCTTGTTCTATTTGCGGGGTCTATGGCCATTACACACATGCTTGCCCACATTTGGAGTGGGCACGACAACTCTGGATCGATGATTCCCACCACCAAGGGCACGCGACACCACAGGCATCACCTAACCCCCCACCACCTCAGACTCAACCCTTGGTGTTACAGAACCCTTTACCAACCCAAGGAGTGGTGAACACTGAACCATTAGCTCCCCCTCAAGGAAACGTGCCACCACAACAACAAATCACTTATGCAGCTCCTGATCACCCCATGCTAGACTCAGGTACCCATCACTTGTTAATGATGACATCCGCTGATGTCAAACTAAAAACCGGCCAGAACCAATATGGCTCCCCCCCTGAATCCCCTCCCACCAACAAAACCACCAACGCTCTTCCCACCGATCAGCCATTACACATACCTCCGGCCCCATTAGATGGAGCCCCAAAAGCCCCTTGCTTCCCACTTCGCCGCATCAACAATAACCCCAATGCTCACGCTGGGTCTAATTACAACATTGTGGACGACTTAGCTCAGTCCCCCGCAACCATGTCTGCGTTAGAGGTCTTAAAAAATTGTCCTACATAGCGCAAGAATTTGTTATCAGCCATTGGTGCTATCGACCCGATGGATTCAATAATGATGGCCTTTGATTTGGACCAATCTAAACCACACCTGCCTTCCACATTAGCATTCCAAGTTTATGTATCCATTCTGAATCTTGTAATCCATCGGTGCTTCATCAATGAGGGTGCCTCTACATGCGTTATGTCGACATTCGTTTGGCAGAAGTTGGGATCCCCTACTGTCCAGGCGTCCACCACTGCGTTGCGAGCCTACGACAGCCGTTCGGCTCAACCCCAAGGTCTCTTAGCTAATGTCCTCGTCCGGTTGGCTGGTAAAACAATGCTTATTGACATAGAGTTCATCAACGCCCAACATGATTATAACCTCTTAGTTGGCCGCAGATACATGTACGCCATGCGGGCGGTTGCCTCATCCGTTTTTCGTACCATGATATTCCCCCATGAAGGACCAGTGGTCAAGATTGATCAACTCACCTATTACGATCCCAATGCCCCCACTGCACCCGAAAATGTTCTTCCCATGATTGAACAACCTGTTTGCGGTGCACCTACATCGTTGGTTTCCTTGGTTGGACCCGGAGTCTACTCAGATACGTCGATGACTTCCACATTCCAATCCATTCCACCCCTGTCACCAGCGACCGAAATATCTAACTTATGTACCCTCTCCCACAATACACAAACCCCCAACCATCAATCTCCCTTGCTACTCCAGCCACCGACAATACCTAGTCATTTTGATGCTACACCTATCCATACAATCCCCTTCCTATTTCCCCCTTCAGGAGTAGTAAGCACTCTGGTGATGGCCACACTAAACCTCCCGGGATTAACTTTAGGACTACCTGTATGGTACATTACACCTCCCGTTTCCCCTCCGACGCCTAATGTCATCTTACAACCAGTGCAACCTATCACCATTACTAGTCAACCACCTCCCGATGTCACTACTCCTTCTTCATCCACCAATACATCCCCTCTTTTCAAGCACACTGGGGGCAGAGGCCCACAACCATACACCGCTCTACCCCCACCCAAAACAGTTAAAAATCCCCCCGCATTTTGCGCTCCTCCCAAATGCTCTTTGTGTGATGAGTTGGGCCATGCTACCCATCAATGTCCACAATTACCTGCATTACAAGAGCACATGAAAATGCTTGACAACGACCCCAACATCCCCATTGTCCAACTCGACCCTACCCCTAAGCCTCGCAATAAGTCACCGCATACCAATCACCCTTTTGCAATATGCGGTATTTACGGCCATTACTCCCATCACTACCCTGATCTCCCATATTATAGAGCCGCTCTCTATGAGATGAATAACTTGGACCTCAAGACGTCTCCCCCCACCATTGAAGAGATCCACCCCCAGAATCTCCACCACCAGGAGAGATCAATACCATTTATATGATCTCTACTACTAGTGATCCCTCGTCAACCGATTTGATGACAAAAAGTTTCCACAATGATGAGGAGATTCTCGAGGCTCTTATCACACCTGACTACCCCTGGGAGGATCTGCACCATCGTTCCTATTTTCTCCCGGAAGAGTCCTTCCCCACCACACCCACCCAATTTTCGGTTGAGTCCAAAGATTTCCCCCCTGCCAAGGTCGACTGGTTTAAAGAGCCCATTCCCTCTCCTAATGCCTTCGAGGAAGGTAACATGGCCAATATCTCACCCGCAATCCACATAGATATCTCTACTTTGGGAGTCTCCTGCACCGAGTACGAGATCGGAGAGTACAAGAAACATTTCCAAGAGTTCCACGATGTCTTTGCCTGGTCCTACACCGAAATTCCTGGTCTTGACCCCGCTATCATAGAATACCACATTGACACATGGCCAAATGTGTCCCCCATTCGCCAAAAACAGCGCCCCATTCACCCATCAAATCTCCCCACCGTTAAAGAAAAGATTGAAAAACTTCGTGCAGCAGGTTTCATTTTTCCTATTGCATACACCACTTGGGTTTCTAACCCCATCCCTGTTAACAAAAAACAAGGCACAATCAAGGTATGTACTGACTTCCGCGATTTAAACTGAGCATGTCCCAAAGACAACTTCCCCACACCATTTATTGACCAACTCATCAATGCGTGTGCGGGGCATGAAGTCCTATCCTTCATGGACGGTTTCTCTGGGTATAACCAGATTCGGATCCGCAAGGAAGATCAATACAAGACTGCCTTCACCACCCCATGGGGCACCTTTGCCTATCGTGTCATGCCTTTCGGCCTTAAAAATGCTGGCGCCACCTTCCAGCCGGCCATGACCTATTGTTTTCACGACTTGGTCCATATCCTATTAGTCTATCTTGACGATCTCATAGCATGTTCCAAAAAATGGTCCAACTATCTTAACGACCTCCGGCAAGTTTTTCTGCGTTGTCGCAAGTATCAAATCCGCTTGAACCCACTCAAGTGTGTCTTTTCCATTCTGGCAGGCCGGTTGTTAGGTTTCATTGTTCCCCACAAAGGAATCACTATTGACCCCCTCAAAGTTCAAGACATATTAGACCTTCCCGCACCACGCACGCTCCGACAACTACAGAGCTTACAGGGGAAATCTTATTTCCTCCGCCGCTTCGTTCCTAATTATGCCACCACAGTTCATGGTTTCTTACGTCTGCTTCATACTCACATAACCTTTGTTTGGGATGACCAGGTACAAGCTGCATTTGAAGCCCTTAAAAAATCTCTCATGCAAGCCCCTATGATCTCCCCTCTAGATTTCTGTCAGGACTTCATCGTTTACGTCTTGACATCCAACCACGCCATGTCAGGGGTCCTTGTCCAAGAAGAAGTTGCTCGCCAAGAGCATGTCATTTATTACATTAGCCAAACTTTGTCTGGACCACCCCTACGTTACCCATATGAGGAAAGACTTTACCTTGCCGTCGTCTTTTCCGTACAAAAATTGTGCCATTACATTTTACTCAGTCATACTACAGTTGTTGCCAACTCCAACCCCATGGTCTACCTTTTGAACCGGCGACTGCTGCAAGGTCATGTCGCAAAATGGGTAATTATCCTCCAAGAATATGACCTCACTTTCACAACCCCTAAGAGTACTAAATCCCTCACGCTTGCCCAACTCATAACTGACCTCCCATCCCTTTTTTCATCCCTGCCAATCTCTGATGATTTACCAGACAATCATTTGTTCATCATCTTGTCAGATGACCCATGGTATGGTGATATTTTGCTATACCTTCACACGCAGAAGTTTCGACTAGACATAGATCGTGATGGACGCCGCCATATCCGTCAACACGCGTCTCGGTATCTCCTATTGGGCGATGTCCTTTACCGGCGAGGGGTTGATACTATCCTTCGTTGTTGCCTTACACATGAGGAAGCCGAACTAGTCCTCAACTACTGTCATAGCGGCGCCTGCAGCGGACATTTCTCAAGGATGGCCACCTCCAAGAAGGTCATCCGCACCGGATACTTATAGCCCACACTATTTACCGACTGCATCACAGCAGTCAAGCATTGCCATAATTGCCAACTCTTTTCCCCTAAGGCCCGGACACCACCTACTCCACTCCACCCAGTCGTCACCGTTGGCCCTTTTTGAAAATGGGCCATCGACTTCATGGAATGTAAACCCTCATCTGCAAATGGCCATAAGTACATCATTGTCATCGTCGACTACTTCACCAAATGGGCTGAAGCCATGCCCACATTCAACTGTAAAGCCGACACTGCTGCCCGTTTCTTTTTTAACCATGTTATTACATGATTCGGGGTCCCAAAACAGCTTGTCTCAGACCATGGTTCACATTTTGAAGATGCCATTTAGTGCGAGTTGTCAACTCTCCTTAAGTTCAAACATCAATATGCCTCCGCTTACTACCCCCAAGGGAACGGCGAGGTTGAGGCCATTAACAAAATTTTGAAAACAATCCTCCAACGCACTATTGACCGACATAAGTCCAATTGGCATCACATGCTTTTCCCCGCATTATGGGCTTACCGTACATCGAATAAGACCGCCACTGGTTTCACCCCTTTTCACTTAGTTCACGGTGTCGAATATGTCCTCCCCATCGAGTGTCAGATCCCCGCCCTACACATTACTATTGAACTTCTCCCCGATACCTCCCCACTTGGACAACACCTACTATTGTTAGAACAAGCTGATGAGGACCGTCGCGTAACCCTCCAAACCATTGAAGCTGCCAAGAACCGCTCCAAAGCTGGTTATGACAAATATGTCCACCCACGAACGTTCCATGAAGGAGACCTGGTCCTCATTTATGACCAAGCCCACCACAAGACAGGTAAAGGGAAGTTCAAATCCATGTGGCAAGGTCCTTACATAGTGCATACCTGCCTTGTACATAGGGAATATATTTTAACTGACTCATAAGGCCACGCGTTGCGCAACACCCATAATGGGTTGTATCTTAAACGATTTTATCCTTAGCAATCTTGCGGACCCATTGGTCCGTATTGTACAGTTTGCTTTATTTTTGTTTTTCACTTTTTTACCGCAACCTTACATTCATCAGTTTTGAATGATCACAGATGGACCATCTTCCACCTTATTACACTGGCTTCGTCGATGGAGCAAGCCGCTGGTCTCCAAACCTGGCCTCTACAGCTTGGGTCTTATATTCCCCTTCATATGAGTTGATTCACCTTGACAGAATGTGCATAGGTGTTGCTACCAATAACCAAGCTGAGTATGATGCTGTGACCGGTCTCCTGACTACTTCCCTTCAGATGGGTATACATCACCTTCATGTGTTCCTTGACTCCCAGCTGCTTATCTCCCAGCTCAACAACTGCTACCAAGTGCATGATCCTTGCCTCTTTAGAAAGTTCCTGCGCACAAAACAGCTAAGCCGACAGTTTGAATCCATAACATGCACTCATGTCCCAAGAGCTTATAATAGTGTCACAGATCAAATGCCTAACAACATCGTCGACTGGCATATCAATCACACCATGTAAATCATCCCTCGTGCATACACATCACATATCAACACATCAAACACATAAAAATCCCAAAAAGACTACATCTACAACAAAGGGAATCCACGTGCCTATCATAACAAATCATTTGCATCCACGTGCAATAAAATAACACAAAACCATACAGGCGCATCCACGTGCGTACACAAAATAATCACTGCAAAAGTGCATCCTTGTGCATATCTATATAAATATATCATCATCATATACATGTCATGAGTGTCCCACCACTCAGCTATACAAAAATATACATCAAGGAGCCCCAACAACATCCCTGTCATAAAATACATGCCGTATATACAAAAAATACCAAATGCCCATACGCATTGGGGGGGAGTCCCCAGCACTCCCTAATGAGAGTCATATCCCCCAACTGAACCCTCCTCTGCTGTGGATTCATCCTCTCCTCGCTCCTCCTCCAGATCCTCCTCTGGATCCTCCTCACCCCCTTGTCGATCCTGACCCCTCCTCTCCTCGGTCATAACTGCCACCCGAATCAAGATTGACTGCCAATCCCGCGGAGCCTCATGACAGGCCTTGACCACTTCCTGATAAAGCTCCCGCCACCCCTCGTCAGAAACCCCAACCAGTAGCTAGTCGAAGGTGACTCGCAAGGACTCCAAAATCCCCTCTGCATCCATCATCGTACCTCCCCCCGATCTAGCAAGGCTGGCACTGTTATCTTCCTCCTACACTCCCTATGCCCCGGTGGGGGTAGCAGTCCCACATCTGCATCAAACCAAATCGCACATAGTCAGAATAATCATATATCTCTAACATCAAAACACCCAATATTAAATGCTCAAGAAGCTAGATACATACCATCCGGACCCCAAGCCTGCCCAGGTGGTCGTGGCGCCTCCGGATCTCGCCGGTAGTCCATACCACGGTACGGATAGTCATCAAAATCCAACAGCATCTGCAACCACTGTAAATAGATCAGCTGCATGAAATACCACCCCACCTCTCCCCCACCCCTCTGACACATCATCTCACCCCACTGCACCATCCGCGGCTCCCTCAAACCCCAGCTCGGACCAGCACTTGCGGTCACAGTGTCGGAACCCGCTCCATGAAGAAAGAGCACAAAAATGACCCGTAGTAGAACCCCTTGCCAGATACCTTCACCGAACTCAACTGGCGCTGGACATAGGTGAGGAACATCTAGCCCCAAGCAAAGAAGGTACCCTGTAATACCCGCTCTACCAACTGCATCTGCCCTCCTGACACCCGATTGGGCCCCTGTGACCCCAACACTTGGACCACACATGCCACGATCACCCGAACTAATGGCTCCTCCAAGTCACAAATCAAGAGTGCATTCTTATGCACTCTTGCCATCGGGAGACAGTACCGATCCAGCATCTCCTCCATGTCCAAATCCGCAGACACCCATGGCTGGGTATCCGCCACCCTACCCAAACATGGTAGTCCTGTCAAAAAGTATACATCTGCCAGGGTGAGCTCCAGTCTCTCCCCCTGCACCATGAAGCACTGACTATCGGGCTCCCAGAAGCCCACCAACCTGTTCAGCAGTAGTGCTGTTGAACACATCATCGACACCTGCGCGAACTTCAACAGCCCGCACAGCCCCAAGGTCCCCCGAACATGTCGATCATCCCATATGTACTCCATCAAATCATCTGGTATCTCGCGCTCTCTCCATAGTACTCTCGGCATCCTGTCAATCCCACAATGAAAACTCATCAGAACATCATCAAATAAACTATCATCCCCCCCAGTATGACTCCACAATCCCGATCCAGATCATAGCTGTGGGGCCCAATGTCACGATCCCAAATCGTGGCTATTGGGACTATAGCTATGATCGCAAATCGCTTTTGTGGGGTCCACAGCTGCGATCGCAGATCGCAGCTGTCCAGGCCATAGTTAGGATCGCAGATCGCGGCTGTCCAGGTCACAACCGCGTGCGCGGCTCGTGACTATCCAGGCCATAGCCGCAATCCTGGATCGCATTTATGGAGGCCATAACTGCGGTCCATGATCGGGGCCATCGCCTTGAAACCCGCGATCCACACTCGCATGGACCGTACAACCATCCCTGAGGACCCACTACCCACCCGAATCGAGAAAAAATTAAAGGTATGAGTTCAGTGAAATACCTGCAACTCGCGGAAATGAAATCGACCGGTCCAATCGCCCAGAAATGCCAAATCCGCTCTGGCCCACCACACTCTCCTGTCAAAGTCAACCACACAAATGACACTTGGCATTATGGGTCCACTTACTATTTATAGACAGTTGACTTTTTCTTGATTCATCCTTTTTGGATCCATACGGAGTCCTTTTTCCAAAGTTTTTTCACCACTGGAATCAAAACGATGAGACCTTCAGAATGGTCGACTCGATTTCTCGTTTTCTCCTAACCCCTTTTTTGGAATTTTTTCCATGCACCTCGCCATCTCGATTTGCGCACCACCTCGGCTCTTATCCATTTTTTACGCTTTTTATATCACCGGATTCAGTTTTCCGCGCTCGTGATGATGCTTGAGATCATTTCTCACTCTCACCAGAAACAGTTTCAACATTGTGTCCCAATACCTTGCTACCTCGGTTTGCGCACCACATCTGCCACCATCGAATTGCTACACATTTATACATGAGCCATTCACTCCATTCATATCGGCAATTATTTCATTATTTTTCCACCATTCGTCATCCCGCAAGGAGGCCCACCAGTGTTCCCCCCCAACCCTCGTTCTTGGTTCTCATCGATGTCCCTTGATTGAACACTCTGTCCTTGCTTGGCCATTCCTTTTGTTCGGTATAATTTTATCCCTTTTTCGGGCCGGACAAGTCCTTTACGAAAAAGGCACTTAGGGAGTTTCTGTTAAGCTCTTTTCTGACTCCTAAAAGAATGAAAAGATTGCCAAGAAATCTTGCTTCCTTTCATGCTCATTAAGGTACCTGAAAGGGTGTCTATCTGGTATAAGTTTAACCCTTTTCTGGACCTGGTAGACTAATTATGAAAAAGGAATACTCTAGTCACACCGGCTAGAAGAGTTCTTCATTGCATCCTTTTATGCTTTTTCAGGCCTTGGAGACTAACATACGAAAAAGAACCCCCGTGGAGTCTTCTTATTGCTTTCAGACTCTCTAAAATTGAAAGCAACCACAAGCATGCACTGTCCTAGGCTCATACAAATCCACATGATGGTACCATTCCATTATTTCAAAGTCTTCTTATCGCTTTCAGACTCCTTAAAATTGAAAGCAATCACGAGCATGAACTGTCCTGGGCTCGTATAAATCCACACGACAGTACCATTTTGAGCACACTTCTTCCAACTCCTTAAACCATGAAGAAGTCCCCACCGATGCCTCCCGGCACTATGATCAATCATCTTAGCAGCACCCCCAATAAGGTCTCCTTTGTTCAGAGTATTCTGCAATATACCACCCTCAGAGTCTCCTGCCATCCTACACCAACTTGAGTATCCCTCATTCCAGTCACCATCCATGGTCCCTTCAAGCTATGATCCCCTTCCCACCAGTCATTTTCATATGCTTCCTGATCATCCCCGCCCTCACACTCTGAACAAAGGAAGTTTGAATCCACCCACTCTATTTGCCCAGTTATTCCCCACCTCCACAGTATGTCAGTACTACCATCAATACTCTCACACTTCGGTTATCCACCTCGTGATCCTATCAAGGAAACATCATTGCCTTTCTAGTTGCAGGTCTCCCTCTATTGACGACAGCCCATCTATTCCAGAGGATAGGACCAGAGGTCCCTGTGCCTTGGATTCATCACCATCTGTGGTGAGTGCCTATAGACCATTTTGAACGGAGTCATCAATGCCTCTCCGAATGGTTGTTTCTCACATGCTCGACTTCAACACCTTGATCGCATCATTGATATTCGTGCAGGGTATATATCCCTTTAGTTATTGGTCGAAGACCCCGGATTTCCCCCGACTCTAGCACATTGATGAGTCACTTTGGAACACCCAGTTATATGTTCCCGTGGATATCCGAGTTGCGTTGGCGACAGTATTCGGAAGCCATCCACTTGCCTGCTTCCTTGAAGTACCCAGTTCAGCTACAGTCCAGTGTACCATTTAGGGTATGACTCCCCATCATTATGATCCCATAGTTCATCGATTCCTCTAGTACCACACTCAACAACACTATTATTATTCCAGTGTATCAGTTCTTTAGTTCAGACATGGTCAGACCGGCAGTATGTTCCAGATTTGTGTCCTCTCTGGACCCTTATGATGTACACAGTAGTTCTCCATGTATCTTTCAGGTCCCCTTCTTGGGCCTCATTGTTATTCTATATATCTTGATACAAGCATGGGTATGCCCACCTTGTCCATATATTGAGATTATTCCTCATTCATTATTGAAGTCATGTATTTTCAATTTTTGCAGTTTGTTCGGGACCGTTGTTCCAGGCTCTAGTTCGTTTCTTCTCTTCTCCATTCCCCAGGAAAACCATAAAAGACCTATGATGTCTATCAGCCATATGATGAGCTCCTACCCTCACACATCAAGGGGCAATCTGTTAACACCCAAAAAGTGCTCACCATCTCATCTCCCTCATTACATGACTCATTTGTCTATATTTCCTACCATATTTTCCTCCAAAACCTCAAAAAGCCACCAAAAGGCCAAAAAACCCCTTTTTCCCCCAAAATAATTTAAATTTCCTCAAAAGATATCAAAAACCCTCTAAAAGGGCCCTAAATTCCCAAAAATCAAATAAAAGGGAATAAAAAATATAAAAAAGAGGAAAAAGAGGGAAAAAAGGAAGCAAAAACCCTAAACAATTGACCTAAACCATATGGCGCCAAAAACCATGGGTCAATACTCCACCACTAAAAAACTATAAATAGGTGATGGAGGCTCCTCATTTCACATCCACAATCTATGCTATCCTCACTCTGCCAAAATCACTCTTGAAACCCTAGCTCGCCATTTGAGCTAGCTTCCCATTTGAGTGCCCCTTTTGGCCCATTATCCAAACACCTTGGAGAAGGAGAAGGAACCCATTGGAGAACGGAAGCATCCCTCCTGGAATACTGCAAGAGCTCCACCAACCTCCATATCTGAAGTAAATGTAACTTTGGTCATACCATAATACAAAATAAAATTTTCTAGTATTATATTGTCATTGTCTTTTTATTTCTGTTGATGCACATGTTAGCTTAGATTTTACTTTGTTTTACTGTCAAGTTTTACTGCTTTACTGAACTGCTACTAAGGAGGCCCTTCTCCTTAGTAGGTGCTCATTTGCACAAGCTAGGGTGAAAACCCTAGCTACAGTTGGCTAATGGATATGTCCCATAGATAGTCCTTTGAATGTTTGCACCATGGTCCTCCTTCAATGCCTCTAGCTGAGGAATAAGGTACAACTTCTCCCCCATCTCTTCCAAAGGCTAAGGGGCCTTGGAATTTTCCATTTTTGAACCCTCAAATACCTTTGGAGGAACTTCCATGCCTATTTGACTAATATATTTACCCCCAAACGAAGCCTTCTTCCATATTTTTGTAGAAATATTTTGGCCACCAAAACATGTTTTCTTTGCTACGTCCTCCATTAAGCCCATTGTAACAAGGATGCGAGCAATTGACTAAGTATTTGAGTATTGAAAGATAATATGAACCAAGGGAGGGATTTATGGGAGTAAAGACATATGATATGGCCCCAATAGGTTCATATATGGGGGTAAATGTATATATAATATAGTTGACGTATTAAATTGATCACATGTCCAATGAGTTGGAATATGTACTCCCATGTACATTGTACTGTGTACTCTGATTTATTACAACATCTTAAGCATTTGGTTCATAATATAAGCTCTTATGTGCCTACATATAAGTATTGATGTTATTTCCTATATCCTCAAAAGTATCAATTGACCAAAAATCCAAGGGAAAACTTGATAGTTTCAATCTTGTTCATTTGATAGGAAACCTCTACATTTAAGGATAAGAACATAAACTCCACTTTCTTAGCATCAAAGATGAAGTTCCCACATCTAACTCTTACTCAATATATTCTAAGAATCCACCATTTATACCGATACAAACGAAAACAATCAACAAGCCAACACATTATACAATGGGAGATACCCAACATTGGAAACCACTCCAACACCATCCAATGCTTTATTGACTTCTTCATCTTTTGGACACAATAAAGCTACCTTACTAGTAGTTGGTTGGCCAACTCCACCACTAGGTGCATCCTGATATCCTCCCTTGGGACCAACTTAATACTTTTCCCCTTATGCTTAATGCACTTCCTTCTTTTCCCTAAGTTAGACCTCACGGAGTGTTTTATCTCCTTGGAAATGACAACTACTTTAATACCCTAGAGCCGTACTTGGAGCTTATGCTCCTCTCTTCTCCCTAGGTCCTCAGGTATGACACCCTTTGATTTTCAACATCCAAAGATACAAGAGTTTCAAAATAGAGCATCCTCCAAACCATTAAGATTGAGCTTATACCTTCCTCCACCACACTTATTTGAGAATGATGAAGTATTTGTGTCCCTAGGAAAATGAGGAGTAAATCTCATTGAGTGGGAGTCTGGTCAGTGAGGCCTCTAGCTTGCAATATAATGAAACTTGTATGGGGCTCACCAATCTTGTCATTATCACATATAACCTCTAACCATAGAACCTTGAAGGAACTAGTAATATTTTGGCTATAGGTTTGAACCTTCACCTCATGAGCCCTCCAAGGAGTCATCAATTTGTTCTCCTCTAGGATTGATTGTGCTCACTTCATGAAAAATACCTACCCTCAAGGTGATAATCTAAATGGTCAATTAATTCCTTGTCACCCTCCATAATATGCAAACCCTAAGTCCATAAAACTACAAAACCCTAATCCCCCTCCATGCTAGTACATTAAGTGTCCACTAAATTGAATGTAATATGGACATCAAAGTTACATTTCTTAATTATTATATGAGAAATTAAAACAATGAATCAAGATGACTAAAATTAGCAATGTAATGGTAAAATCAAAATCATGAACTTAGTTTACTAAATGTCCTTCTTAGTCTACTCTCATCCATCACCTACATTTAAAGTGTCTAAATCGAATTGTCTAAATTGAATATGATATGGACAATAAAGTTTACATTTTCTTAGTTATTATATGAGAAATTAAAACAATAGATTACTATGACTAGATTTAATAATTTAATAGTAAAATTCATACCAATATAATGACAAAATCCAAATTATAAACTTAGCTTACTCAATTAAATTACCTCCTATTCCCTCTATATAAAAAATTACCCTCATTATTGTACTCTCATCCTATCACCTACATTACTTTTTAATCTAATTTTTTTAATCCTAATTTTTAATTACGCCATAGGCATTTCACCAACGAGAAGCGTGACCTTCTACCTTGGATAGATTCCTCGTCTATAAATCCAATGGAATCCTAACGCGTGTTTTCCGCTTTGGCCTGTTTTTCTATGTTTTTCGCTTTTGACTGTTACGGCTTTAATTTTGGTTGACATATAAATTTTGTCGACAGAGTTGTTACGGTTGAACTTGAAGAGTTGTGCTGGCTCCAATGACAAGATGCCGAGCAATAAATAACGTTCCTCAGGCTGCCCATGTTCTTCACTTTTATTCACAAAGAACCACTTCCGCGGGATTGCTCATCATTGAAGCTGTTGCGGTTGGAGAAAGAGGATTATGGATGGATCCTTGGGAAATTATTCAAATCCTAGAGCGCTCCAAGTCTCAGAAATTCCGCTCTTCGTCTAGCAGTTCCGTCAGGCCGCTAGAAACGCCATGGCTGCAAGTAATTAATTGAGACTTGGCCCCAGTTATTATCAATTGGAATTATTAGAACTATCTAATCCGTAGAAAAATTCTTTTGTGTGTTGGAATGTGATGATATAGGAATGTGATGAAACAGTCGTCTCTGACCACCGAGGAAGCAATCGACCAGCTATTATCTCCAACGATATTGCTACTGTAAGATACCAAATTCAGTCTTTCTTACTTGGAATAAAGCCGCTTCCTTCGATTAGACAAAATTTTCACCCAAATTTAACACATGCCAATAAGCAAAAAAAAAAAAGTCAAAGAAGCATAAAAAGTATCACACTTCTGACACAAACCAAAGCTACACAATATCTTACCGGGAAATTCAAGCAGTACGACTAACAATTCCGCCGACGCGTTGGTGGCAGCTAATTGATCCACTAAACTTCATTTTCCCATTGTTTCACACGAGATCCATGGTTCCATGACGATTCCTCGTCCCATGAACGCCGGATTCTGCCATTCCAGAGCCAAGATCCTGTTGAAAATTCTGAATTCCATTGCATTAATCTAAATTCAAACATATTTAATTCCAATAAAATAACAATTTGAGTTTCACCGACCACTATTGTTAAATTTTCATAATTTACTTCAATCTGATCTAGGATCTTAACTGAGAGAACATGTATAGCAAATCTACAGCATATCAATCATGGACACAATAATGCAAGCACACAAGAGACACAGAGTTTACTTGGGGAAAACCATAAAGGTGAAAAACCCCAATAACTTCCCCAGAGATAGATAGAGCAATGATACAACCAGAATACAAGAGATAGTCTTCTCCTAGCAGCAGAGCCTCCTCCTCCACAAGTGCGCCACTCTCCCAAGTGTGTGTGAGAGAATAGATTGTGTAAAATGAGAGAGACACACTCTCTATTTATACACTAACTTGACTTGACCTTTACTCAACTAGGTCGGCCTCAACTTAACCACTTAACATAATGCTGACTGGGCCGACCCCCACTAGGGTGGTCTAATAACCCTTTGACCCACATGGCCGACCCCCAATAGGGTGGTCTAATAACCCTTTGACCCACATGACTTATATGGGGCCGACCCCAACACGGTGGTCTAATAACCCATCAAGTATAAGTTACGACACTTCCATATAGAGGAATAATAACATCTCTATAGGAATACAATATACATATATGTGAAATACATTCTGAAGTTACATATACATCAACAACTATTATCTCCAAAACAGTCGTCTCTGACCACTGAGGAAGTAGTTGACCAGCTATTATCTCCAAAACAGTCGTCTCCGACCACCGAGGAAGAAGTTTACCAGCTATTATTTCCAAAACAGTTGTCTCCGACCACCGATTTCTATGACCTCTGCTAGGAAAAGTGAGCAAGTACAAAAAATTGTAGAATTGCAACAAACATATATTATTTACCTACCAAACGATTGCAATGCCAATGAATTTGACGAATTCGACATAAGGGTAGTTGACTTTGACGAATTCGACAGAAGGGTAGATATTATTTACTATTTCCAGGTAACGTTAGTTCAGGAAATTTATGTTTCAATCCCGATAGGTTCCAACTCCACCAACACCGACAGGTTCCAACGATTTAGCCTTTGAATTTGCATAAGGAATTCATAGAACACCAAGTTGATTATTATCAATCTGGTTGTACGTTTCGATGGCATTGAGATCCACACCTGCCACGGTTATCTAATCGACTAGTTTATGAAAGATGACATAAATGACAGGCATGACAAGTATGGCGGGTCACTGGAAAACCAGTGGCCGTTTTGCATTGGAAGTAGTGTCGGGCGTGATTGAAGAGATCAGGGCCTAGAGAACGGCCATCAGAATTTCCCCCGTCGTAGATCACTTGGACGTCGAACCAACCATGACAGGTTAATGTCCCTAATCAACCAAATGTATCCCAGCAAAGGCCCTTTACACGAGAACGGGCCAGTAAAGTGAAACAGAAAATTAGGTTGAAACCATGCACAAAAAATCCTTCCAAATTTGCAGGGTCCTCCACTTCTTTTTGAGGAACCCATCAAACGATCTCCATCTTCTCCTCCACATGGGGTTTTGGGTTCAAGAGGCATGGCTTCAACATGATGTGGTCGTGTTCACGTTCTAGTAAACTGATCGAGCATGGCCATCTGCAACTAATTTCCAGGTAATCATATTTAAGTTTTAATTATGAAATGTTTACATGTTTCCTTTCATTTTGATAACTCCTCCTATGGATCTTAGACTATACTAATCCTCTACGCTATCTTCTTTAAAACGTAGAAGATAACGTACTCGGCCATGCATTCGACGCCTCCTCAATGTAATGTACCCAAAACACTTAGGATTTCTTTTCATACATAATGAGAGGATTTTTCTTTCATATCTATTGAGTATAAGGTATCTTGCTCAGAGGTCATTAGGAGAGCACTTACCTTCAATTCACAGAGGACATACCTTACTACGACTAAGCATACAAATCATCTTCCTGGTGAGAACTGTATAGTTGAGCACTTACATTCGGTTGTTATGGTGCTTCTACTGCTGCAACTAAGCATGCAACTTAACCATCTACTTTCTCCTCCACCTACTTCCCATTAACTAGATTAGTCACCATATCAAAACTATGCATATTAGTCTTATATACGTTCAGACTTCAATGAATTATTCTCAAACAAAGTCTTTGTGCAAGTCAAACAACTTGTCTTACCTCCACCACGTATGAAACTCATTTAGTGAATTCGTTGAGGGGTAAACATATCATTATTTCCAGTGTTATGCCCATTCAAGTGCGGAATTCATCTCGAGGAAGTTTTATAATTTAAACTTCCATTACAGAGGAAGAGTCGTAATGAGAAATTTTTACTCGAGATTACAAAACTTCCTCGAGATGAATTCCGCACTTGAACGGGCATAACACTGGAAATACCTGGAAGAAGAAGCTATTGATATGGCAGATTTTCATGGAATGAAGGAGCTTTGCAATTTCCCAGTGGGAGGTGTCGGGGTTGGAAGGAGGAAGTGTCCAATATAGAATTTGTTGGCTCAACTTACAACTCTTTTAGAGTCCACAGATGTCGAACTTGCGACTCTCAATCACACCCATGGATCGGTCGATGAATGTTTATGCAAACACATGTGTTTTCAAAAAGTATGGTCGATATTATATTTTTTTTAGATCGAAATATTTTATTGTTTTGGTTGGTTCCTCCTTCCAACCCCTATAGGTTCCTCTTCGGTACTTTCCTGTCGAGTGGAGGAGATTACCGATTGAAGTCGTCAATAGGAGGTTCCTCTTTGGTATTCAGTCAGCACTGACCTCTGCAGTCTATTTGTCGACCAGAACAATAAGCCATGTGTGAATTATAATCCATTCATTAACAATTCTAGATCTCCATGAATTTCAAACTCAAACTCAGGCAAAACTACAAATATTTGAAAAAGAAATTAGGTTAGTGCGCAACTGTGATGAACAATAGTATTTAGTTTATATAGACATAATAAGTATCATTTCGCTTGCATTGAGGATCTCCTCATTATCTTGCTACCTGGAATTATTCAATATGCATAAAAATATGTGGATTGTCTCCTTACCACCATTCAAAAGCTGCAAGGCTCCTGTGGAAACAAACAGTCGACAAATGAAAAAGAATGGATTCAGACGAAAAAAAATGGTTTCAGATGTTCTCAGAGACTTGTTCCACTCATGCAAATATGCAGAGTAGGAATCCATCTTGTGTCTTTGCCATATCCACCAATTTGTGGAACATCTAGATAGACAGAAGAGTTATGTTAGAATCTAGATGGCATGGGAGTCACTATTAGACTCTAGACGGATGTTCTATTGCATTGGCCGTCGACCAAGAATTTTCACCAACACTTAAAATGGGATCCATTCGTCGCTTCATTAATAACCTTTTGCATATTTTTTTCGAGTCAATCTCCAAAAACCGACTGAAGTGAAGCTTCAACTGTCGTTCATTATCATGATTCAAAAACTGATTGAAGTGCAACTCCAGTGATTCGTAGTGATGCCAGTGACTGAAGTGTAGAAGAGCTGCCAACAGTGACAAAGGCAGTACTAGTACCGCGTGACGTGAAGTTTGAAAACACAATTCCTTACTCGTCTATTCAGAACAACGAATTTTTCCTTCCGAGTCTCCAAACCAACAGAAACCCTTGAAGCCATACTTTGGACAAAGTGTTTTGTATTCAAATTTCAGAGAAATTTTGGTGTGCTGACTCTGTGTTTGGTGCCGAAATTCCAATGGCTCCAATGTTTCCAATGTCCTATCCGAGCTTCTCTTTAGTATAATTGATCTGGCATGTCTATAATTTACAGAATCACATCGTGGTAATGAACCATTTTCAGACTATTTGCAGGGAACGTTAGTTCAAGAAATTTATGTTTCAGGTAGAGTTGTAAAGCTTAAAATCGACTTGTTGGACATAGTATACGAGAAAGAGCATTATCGCTCACAGTAGAAGAAGCATCACAATAACCAATTGGGTATAATTTTAATTGAATGGTGAAATCAATTTTTTGTAATTTTATTTATGAATCGATTTGGAAAAACACTCGGTCAATAAGGATTTAAATTGCAATCGATGTTTGCAATGGTTTTGGATATTTACGCCTTGAATGATGAGAGGGAGTGCTATGTTTGGTGTATAAATCTTGAGAAAAATAAAAACTATTGGAAACGATGGTATGAAGGTTTATGTGAATTTTTTTTTCTTTTGTCTTGTACTGAAGCTTTTAGTCTTAGATGGAACATACAAATTAGACAGATCCTTGACAATTGGGAAAATGCTCTGAAAATTTCGGATGATAGTGCTCACTAAGAAATATTAAACTATGTTTACACATAACAAAGAATGGGGTATTAAAAAAGGATGTGACCGCTATTAATAATGACTGAAATCTCTAACTGCTTCGCACTTCTTTTTTCCTGAGTCCTCCGACTATTTTAACTTGACCATCAACTTAACACGTAATATCTCGGTCGACCTTATTTTTACCACTATTACATGACTTTTTTTAAAAGTGGTGGAGGACTGGCTCGGTCAATTTTTACAGTTCCGACCATTTTTCTTGTCCACCAATTTGGATATCGACCATGAAACATTTTTAATTGTGGAGCCTTCAAATATATATATAGTGTTTATAGTTTTTTTTTTCTTCTGAATAAGAGAAAATATATAGTGTTTATAGTTTTTTGTTTTTGTTTTTGTCACTCCAGTATTCTTCCATTTCATAATTCGATGGGGTAGATAAAATGTTGCTATCATTATGTTACTTTTAAATGGGTTGTTGACCTGGATTGACCCTTTCGTTATCTTATATGAGAAAAAAAAGATAAGATGACCTGCGTAGTATTGCTGCACGGGGATATCGGTTTTCTAAAATATAGTTAAGAGGTGTCATCTCACCGACCAAGTGTATTCATCCATCAACTATAATAACCGACTACCAATGGAGTGATCGAGCATGAACATCTAGAAACATCCAGAATATGTGTCATGGTCGTCGAAGCAGTCGACCAACTATTATCTCCAAAACAGTCGTCTCCGACCATTGAGGAAGTAGTCGACCAACTATTATTTCCAAAACAGTCGTCTCCGAACAAATTGATTCCAATGAGAAAACAAATGACAATCTATACATTACATATTGGTGAATAATGCGAGTTCACATTTCCCAAAATATATTTGGAGTTTATTCCAAGCAGTACTGACACAGTGACAACATACTTGAAAATGGAAATCTTAATTCAATTGAAAACCTGTTCGAAATTTATTCAAATGCAATTCATGAACGTGAGATTGGACCTTCAAAGTGACAAGATAATTGAAAATGAAAATTTTAATTTAATCGAAATCGGTCCAATAGAAATTTTAAATTAGCACAGCATGGGAATCATCATCAAAACGGAAATATGGGATTCACCTTATAGGAAGTGAAAATATTGTGTCAAGCTCAAATGCAGCAACAGGTGTTGCTATAGACCAAACTTGCTCGTAAAGTCCCCTGGAGATGGGAAATCTGCTATATAGCCTTTTAAGGCCCGTAGATCCATTTAATTCGTGATGGAGTCTACCAAAAAATTATTAAACTGCAGTAAAGAGATCCCAAGTTCCAACCAGCCTTTGCTTTGCCCGACCTAAAGACCCTGAGTTTTTGTTGATCACAGATGCTGCTACTGATCAGTGGTCAAGCTTCCAGCGATGCTTCCTTAGTTGATATTTATTGGTTGGTTCTTAAATATATGGTCGAGATGGTCGACACACCATTTGGCTGACAACTTTTAATAATAATGACCATAAGGTCAACCATTTCATATAGACATGACAACTTTATCAACCAACTTAGAGTTCTGTCGACTTTTTGTCACCATCAATGCTATTCAACTCCATCCAGAAATGTAATGATCATGAGTTGACTAACTGTTCCAGTCCGAGATTGTTACAAACTTTGCTCTTTTCCTAAAGACATTCACTTTTGCACCTCCAAGAGCAAATGCTAGTATACCTACTCTCATCCATCACATACATTATTTTTTGAATCCTAAAACCTACATTATTTTTTGAATCATAAAATTTTTAATATACATAGTACACCTTTCATACCGATACCCACGAGGAACGGAAGCGAATCTGAAATCTTGCATATTGCAAATCAACAAGCATCCCTCGAATCCTGATGACCCCTATACTATGATTGGAATTTGGGCTCGTCCGTTTTCTAAATTCCACGAGTACGACGTTCCTCCTTCCCTCCATAGAGCTCGCTTTCCTCATCGCAGCGAGCAGCGAACAGGCGCACAGTCGAACAGCCAAAACCGTTTTTCTCTCCGTGAAATTCGATAGCGTTTCATGTCATGTATACATTCCCACCGCCCTACGATGGAAGAAGCTACAGAGATGGATAGCATTCTGGCACGTTCAACCATGCCTGAAACACTCGAGGATTTGCAGCTTCAAGGCCAAGAGACATCGAGTTTAAATGTCAGTTACTGCCAGAGTGTTAATCGACCCCTGTTAGATGTAGTAGACAAGCTTCGTAATTTCAATGTAATGAAAGAAGGTATCCAACTGCCAAGCATTGTGGTGGTGGGAGATCAATCAAGTGGGAAATCCAGTGTATTAGAGTCCTTGGCAGGAATAAGCTTGGGCATTTGCAGTACGAGAGTCCCTCTTATTTTGCGATTGCAGAAATCCAAGGCAGAGGATTGTGGAATTGTGATCGAATATAGGGATAAGAAGACGCATGCTGCAGATTTTGAAATAGCAGATATGCTCAAATGGGTTACAAATGAGATTGCAGGATCAAGTAAGGGCATAAGCGATACACCCATAACTCTTCATGTGAAAAAGATTGATGCCTTGGATTTGACCATCGTGGACTTGCCCACCATCACGAGGGAGCCAGAAGATATCTACGAACAAATCTCAAAAATTGTCATGCAATATATTTCTCCCAAAGAGAGCATAATCCTGAATGTGTTATCAGCTACTGAGGTTTTCCTTATGTGTGAGTCCGTGAGAATGTCATTGCAGGTAGACGAACACGGTGAAAGGACTCTGGCAATCGTCACTGTAGAAGACGAGTTTCCTGAAGGTCTTAAGAATGATGTGAACAGACGACTGGGTTGTGCCTATGTTCGCAAAAGGGTGGGAGATGAATCGCATGAAGAGGCCAGGAAGAGAGAAGCCGAGCTGTTTAGATCAAATTCTGAGCTGAATAAAATCGACAAATCCATGGTGGGTATACCTATGTTGGCCAAGAGACTTATGCAGATTCAAGCCAAGAGCATCAGCCAGTCTATTCCTGTTATAGTGAAAAAAATAGACGAAACCCTTTTGCAGAGGCAATCAGAATTGCTTGCCTTGCCAGAGCATATATCTAATACTGCCGAGGCTATGATTGCTTTTATGAAGATGATGAATTCATTGAAGGATTCATTAAACAAGCTTCTCATAGGAGACTACAGAGAATTTTTAGAAGAATCTGACATGCATTGTGCTGCCCATTTGCGGGAGATGTTTGATAGTTACTATCAAAAGCTGCTGAGAGACAAAAGTGTGGTTGATAGAAACCGCTTTCTGGTGCAGGAGACCAAGATGTGGAAAGAAGCAAAAGGGGTTGGGCTTCCCAATTTCTTACCTCGCTCTATTTTTGCAAACCTGTTGCACAAACCCATAGAGGAGATGTTGAAGAGAAGTTATCGGTTAACTCGGGGAGTATGGGAGTATGTGGAGAAGGTGGTTGTTAAGGTCATTAGCTCGACTTTTCAGAGTTATCCCTATCTCCTAAGAGCAGCAACGAGGGCCTCTCGAGCTCTCGTTTCAAAGAGAAAAGAGGAATGTATTAAGTATCTGAATCAGATGATGGAGATGGAGAAATCCATGGACTTCACAGTGAATCCTATTTACCTGGAAACTTGGACCAAACTAATGCAGCAGAAAGATCAGTTCATGCAAGGAGTGCATAGAATTGTTAAACAACAAAACTGTGCACCTGCATTTAGTTTTGCACCACCTCCACAAACCTATTTCAGTAAGTCAACAGAATCGCCCACTTTCAGTTTTAATCTGCCAGCGCAACCCCCGGCTGCTAAAGCTCCTATAGATCCAAAGACAGTCGTGGTCGATGGTATTGGAAAAGTTGATATACAAACACTAATAGAAATCCCAAGTGACCGATTGGAAGTTGCTTTCGACATGAAGATGAGGCTGATTGCTTATTGGAAAGTAGTCATTCAGAGGGTAGGTGATGGAATCCCTTTGTACCTACAATTTGTTTATCAAAATCTGATTAACAATGATTTGGATGGAGAAATCATGAAAGACATATCAGGGACAGATCTCAGTAAAGCATTGGCAATGATAATGGATGAAAGTCCTCTCATTTCTGCTAGAAAGAATTTGAAGGAGAGTGTCAATTCATTGATAGAATCACAGAAAGAAATTGCAAAGATCATTGATCAAGTAGGGGGATTTGAGTGATAATATGTGTGGAAGAGAAAGATCTGCAAGTGAGAGAAGCTTTTGTATTCATGAATGCAAATTCGGAGAGTATCTTTTGCATACATTCTGTTTGGAATATCCATGTATTTTCGACATGTAATCTATACAAATATTGAGTAGAAAGGAAAAAAGGGTGTTTAATGGACCACTTTACTAGTGTTCTTTGTATCTGTAATTTCTTTGTTGCCGCAATCTCCTGTAACATGCTTAAGATTATATGAATAACTCCACTTTCAATCTTGAACGTTGAAGTATATAGCTTTACGTTCAGGCAACTTTTCTCTTATAGGGAAATACTTGTGGAACGTGTTTACGCCCGTTCATTATTTTTGTTTTTTGTGAAATGTTGCTCATAATAATTTTACAGCGGCTTTTCTGCTAACCGTAGGGGCATGGCAAAATCATCCCACACCTGGACTAGGCCTCATCCGCACTCTCTGGAAGTCTTTAATTTAGATCTTTACATCAATGCAAACTGTATCACTTCATTGCTTGGCACCAGACCATACACTCATGAATGCTAACTTTTACTAGTTTGGAAAAGATAACCTAGTTCATGAAGGAAACAATGCTATCATTTACCAGTTTGAAAAGGATAATCTATCATGACGGAAACAAGAAGCAAGTTTGTCAAGAATCTTAATTGTAACTGATGAGAGTCTGTACATGCATTATGAACTGATGACGATGATCCCTGGCTTCGGAATCTTAATTGTCACTGATGAGAGTCTGTACATGCATTATGAACTGCTGAAGATGGTCCCTGGTTTCGGATCTAGACGTTGAGAAGCAAAAACAGAAAACGCAGTTTCCTCTCTCTTCTTCTCTTAGACAATAGAAGGCACCTGGGGCATTGCTCACATCAATCATTTAAATGGATGCCCATGTATTTCATCTCACATTAACATTGAATAATAAACAGACAATTAACCGTCAGAGCCATGTGTTGGTGTTGGAATAGTTTCTATGATTTCAAAATCTCATATCCGATTCACATTTATTGTGCTTACACTCTCTCTCATCTATTTTTGGGATTGTTAGAATTTTTACCTTGGTTGCTCTCATAGTATTCTCCCATTGATGGTTTGCTTTGTGGTATTTTCTGTCTCATGGTATTATTGTTCCATTACCATGGTTTTGCTATGATGTAATCCTATATATGCTTGTGCTTAATAATGAGTAGGCAATCAATATGCCCACTTGTGTTCCATCCTACCCACTTGTGTTGTGTCCTTTCCTATTTCTCTTTTGTTAAAATTGTAACATGGTATTAGAGTGTATGGTCTGATCTGTGATTGTTTTGGGAAGGTCTTTCCATAAAGTGGAAAGCACATGTATAGATCCGATCTCACATCTTTTGGAGGTTGTGGACCAAGATGAGAACACATCGGCGTGGAGGCATGACGTTTTCTTCACAGAGTGAAGAATCAAGCCGTATCTCTTTTTGTTTCCCTCTTAAAACGCCAACGCACCCTATCCCTATCGGGAACTACGGCACCTTTCCATCAACGCACCTGTTGTTAAGGAGAAGAGCACCTCTGACGCTCTCTCTTCTCAAGCGAAGCGTGACACCAACACAATTGTTAAGAGAAGCGCATCATAAAACAATGACTACTACGAGTTCAAGCAACTCAAATTTGAAACAGATATCTGGACCAATGTTGACCGTCACCAACTATGAATTTTCGTCAATCAAGATGTAGACGTTTCTCCAACTGAACAAATGTTGGGATATCGTTGGAAATGAGTTCACAGAATTGGATACAACCATTATGGCTGCTATGTCTAATGCTCCAAGGAAAACCAATACTATATATTATTGATTGAAAACCAAATACATATTGCTCTTACAGAGTTTCAAAGTTTAGGATCAACAACCATGACCACCATTACAACAACCTACAAAAATAATCAGTCTGATTAGAATAGGCTTCCATAAAAAAGAGCATGAGACAGCCTATTCTACTTCTGCGATAGACAATAACTACAACTGGAAAAATAACTATTCAGGACTAAGAGAGGAAAACAGAAAACTAGACTCGACCAAAGCTAACCCCTAAAATCCAACCGGATTCTTGGAGCAGTCGTTCTCCCTTTCAGTAGCCTCGTCCAACAGAATAATGTCGCTATTCTGCTTCTTCTTCACGCCTTCCCCCTGCTGCGGGACAACTCTCTGGCTCCTCCTGTTTCTGGTGCCAATATTCTCCTGCTCCTCCATACCAGGATAGTAGAAAGTAATTCCCAGCTTGTTAGCAATTAGGTAAATTTTACTATGCATCAGCCAATTGTCCGCGTTATGCTCTTTCCACACTCGCATCGGTTCCTCATCTCCCTGGCTTTTGAGAGTGCTACACGTGGTAACATGAGCCAGCAGGTTTTTCATCACCCAATAAACCATGTTCATACAGTCATACGTAGAGGCCCTTCCCGTAGTGGTGCCTGGGTCCACTACCCATTCTTCAACCTCCATCCTAACATCCTCATATGGGATAGTCTGCACCTCTTTCCAGAGATGATTTTCAACAACTTCAATATCGTCATGAATCATTATGGGGATACGGTCTCAAAAGAAGGTGGTCACAATTTGGGCACGAGTTTGGGCTCTCGTAACACGACCCCTACCACCACCTTTCTCTTCAGTCATCTTGCCTTTTCCTTTCGACTTGAGAGGAACATAACCAACACCAGAATCCTTGTTGAGACAACGTTTAGGAGCTGTTGACACTCAATAAATTTTGTGCTAAAACTTCTTCCAACAGCATCGATGATGCAAAAAATAGAACAAATTTCATGACGGGGGATCTCAAACTTGGTCGAGAAAAGTGCATTTGTCCTCGAGTTGTTGACACTATGTTTCAAAAATCCAAAGGAAGGCCTAAAGATGTGTCAAAATTTTGTCCAAGTGAAAAGGACTTAGAAGAAAGATTGCTAAGTATATAAGAATTATAATAAAATCAACAAACAAAAACCCACAAATCCTATAGTCCGATGATAAATATTAAAAGGGTTAAACTCCAGCGAAGATCCGACAGCGGAGATGTTACACACAAGGATCAACGATCATCGCGAGATCCCGCATCACCAAAAGGCACGATCGCAATGCATTGTAAGTGGTTGCGGACAAAATACCACGGGAGCACGTGGCGCGTTATTATTCATCCGCATCAACGCGAGGGTGGTATTATAAACCGCCTTCCGCCCATGCGGAACCGCCATTCTCGAAGGTAAAGCGCCCAATAGCACGTGCTACGTGTTATTAAGAGTTGTGCGCAGTGGGGTATATAAACACCACAATTATTTCTCGCTCAACCAATGTGGGATATATCCCATCGAGAAAATCAAATGGGATAAGTATAACACGTTTTTGAGAAAATGTCTATTTTAGTCACCATTTTCTAGAAGCTGTTTCCGCCAAACTGAGAGGAATTTTAGGAAACTGAGCGAGGTTTTTCTTCAGCACGGGCCAATCTTCAAAACCCTCTCTCAGTTTTTACACAGGTGTTATGGTTTAAGAGAATCAAAGTCATCTTCACGGGGCAATTTTCCAGAAATTCAGTTTACTGTTTTAGTCATTAACTTCAAAGAGCTGGTTCTTCCAAATGAAGATGAATTTTCAGAAACTGAAAGAGGTTGTTCTTCAGAACATGCCCAGTTACAAAAACCTCTCTCAAAATGTATACATCTATCTCCATCTGAGATATACAGCCAGGTCTTTGAAGCCTATTTTTCAGCAAATTTACTTCCTGAAATAAAATAAAAAAAAGTTGTAACTGTTTCTATTTTTAGAGTTTCAGTTAGGTTTTGAATTCATGATTAGGTATAGGCCGTCTTTCTATATATTGATATGTAAAAAACATGTAATGGGGTGGGATTTTATGTAAGGAGAGACCCATTTCGGGTGTTTTGCAAGGTTTTCAGAAATTAATAAAGATCTCAGAACTGAGCAGATTTTTCATAAAAGATTCATGTGTTGTTTAAAAATTGCAGTCTGTACCCTTTCCCTTTCTCTACATGTGCAAGTTTGCTTTCCGCGTTATGCTTTTCATTATGTCATTTTCTTCTATGCTTAGATGAACGTTCATATAGATTGAGATTCATGTTTCTATGCCTCGATTTATTCGCTTCTGAGCATCCATTTATTTCTCTAAAATTAGCAGTGGATTCATCTGAAAATTGATGCTCGTTGTTAATGGACTGTCTTTATTTCTTTCCCGATCACCTGGAAAAATCTTATTGACTGTAATAACACAGCTATCTTGCCTTTGTATGAAAATATTTGTTTAACTGCTGGTCCATATTTTTCTGTTTTCTCGACTCCATCGCCCAATGGTATCTTGTTCATGTAGATCTAGCCACCTCATTAAAAATCCTTAAGTTTTTATTTATTTTACAAATTGGCCCTTGAGTTTCATTGTCAAACTGCTGTCGTGGTGACATTGGATGGCAGATTTGCTGAGAGAGCCCTCTCTGGCTGAAGGAGGCCAACTTTCAGTCTAAAGATTGGTTTCAAATAGGTTACCTCAGGTTTCTTTGTTACATCCCAAGGAAAATCCAAGTGCTAACAGGAGCCATCCACGAATAAACCAATAGGATCTTCGTTCGATCAGGCGGTCTAATGAGAGTGAACCACACTCTTATCTGCACCTTGGGAAACTTATCTACCAGAAATAGAGAGGATATAATAGCACAACCTAGATGGCGATAGGAAAAGCATAGAAAAAAATTCGGATATAAGGCCAAGGGTGCCATGATTACAATGATAGGGTGGATTCTTCCCCTTGCCGAATGGTACCTTCCAGCTCCCAAAAATGTACTCTTACCTCTAACTAACATTAAAAGGATCTTAATGACCAAATACAGAGACTAGTGTGGATCCAGCCTCCGGTTATCAACATTCATGAGCCTGTACTTCCTATTACTCGGCTTTATGGTTGTACTGGAGCACATACTCTCTCTCCACATTATTCCTCTATGTGATCTGACACCTCCAAGATGAACTCCGTCATCCTCTTGTCACCAATCTGAGACACATGTCCTCTACCTTCCACTTGTTTGATTTTCTCATAATCTGAAATGGCCAGGTGGATGCAGTTGGGCGCCCAACCCTCGTGCGCAAAGTCGGTCATACGACCTCTGATACCGACCCCGCCCCATCAGCTCCAAGGTTGGCTAAGAGATCAGCAATTTTAATCACCTCTCTTCTAACATGGCTAAAGGAAATAGAGCTATGGGTGGTCACAAGGTGCCTCAAAATCTCTAGCCTACTCGACAGCCACCAGTTGGTAGAAATATGATCCGCAAATTGGCCATTTGACAATTTCTTTGCCACCTTGATAATAATTTTGGAGTCACCCTCTATAATCACCGAGAACCATCCTTCCCTGACAACCATTTGGAGACCATGGATGAGGCCATCTAATTCGGCAGAGTTGTTAGTGTCATTGCCAAGACAACCATAGTAAATTTTTAGGATGATCCCATTGGCATTTTTGCAGATTCCCCCATATCCTGCCACTCTCGGATTTCCTCTAGATGCACCATCGAAGTTCAGTTTGAACTCATTCATCATAGGAGGAGACCGTATGTTTGGGCTAGATGGATTGCATATATTGTCTCTCCTATGTAGCCCATCTAAATATCTCCTTCCCAAACCCTATCCTGCTGCAATGCACACTTCATCCTCTGAGAGTTCCTTATCAGTCACTCTCCATTGCTTGCTTCTTATTGTCTCTTGGAGATTGTTGACCAATTTCCGCCACACCCCCTCTTCGCTATGTCACTTGTTCCGGAATATGCGCTCATTTCTTTCCTTCCATACATTCCATAGGACCATACCAGGGAACATCTGCCATAACATTGCAAGAATTAGATTCTTGAAGGCCTGAACATTCCAAACCCTAAGATATTGGTCCGGTTGACCTCTCATTCGATTACTCCTTCTGAAGATCATGGCTCCTCTGTCCCAAAAAGAAGAAGAGTAGGGGCATTCATCCAAAAAATGTGCCAGGGTTTCTTCACTATTCATACATAAGGGACAACACGACGGGCCATAATAAATACTATAATATTTAAAATACCTTATTTTAATTTTTTAATTGGTGCAGGACACTTTTGATGGGACATAAATCCCTGCAAGAGTGTTTTAATTATACAAAATTATAAATAAATAAAATTAATTTATAAAATTAAATTCTCTAAAATGTGGCGTGTACATTCTCATTCTCTTATAAGTATGTACATAAATATTTACATGTATGTACTATTTGCTCTATACTCCAACAAGCACAACTTTATTTTTCTTTATGTGGGATGCCTTTTCAATAATGCCCCAATTTTCGATGCAGAGGAGGCCTTCCTTCAATCATTGGCATAGCTGCTCAACTATTGTGTCATCCCACTACACTTTGTCACAACTCCACACATAAAGTGACTTCAACAACTTTGCATGTTCCACACCTGGGAGCATTTGCAAACCGGAAGCCATTCTCAAAGCGAATTGTTGAAGATTTGTTAGATTTCCACAAGAATTCAGAAGCACCTGCAAAACGAAAACCCCATCCATCTCGATGTGCTCCAGGTTTGATAACCTTTTGAAGGATTCTGGAAGCGACTTCAAACTCTTATCCAATGACAGATTGATGTGCTGGAGGTTTCTTAACTCTCCAAAGGATTCTCGAAGTGACTGCAAACTCTCAGCTATTGACAAATCAATGTGTTGGAGATTAGTTAGCTTTCCAAAGAATTTTGGAAGTGATGTCATTCTTGAGAAGCCTTTTAAAACCAAGTATTTCAAGGACCACAAATTGCAATTCTTTTCTGGCAAAGTTTTGAGTTGGGAAGTTTCGTGACAATTCACAACAATATTTTCGAGGTACTTCAACTGCCTTATGGGCTTTGCAAAATATGAAACAAGAGCGAATATATTTAGACCTCGCAGATTTAGAGGCGCTTGCAATGTTCACATTTCAATTATAAAAAATGTTTATGTCACATCCCCTCCCATCGATCCAATGCAAGAAAGGGAACATGACTAAAATTCGAGGCCTTTACAAAAACTCAGCCTCATTCATCATGAGCAATTCATAGAAAATAAAACACGTGTGTAGATATATAATTCAATTTAACACAATGGAAATAAATTTATATCCACACACATTTCACATGTATTCATCAATATAATCATAACAATCATTAATTTAATACATAATTTGCAGAATTAACACAAAAGAGAGAATATTTATCTTGATGTAATGGTGTCCTAAGCAGCTAGGTTTGCAACTGCAACGCTCCACCCAGCCATAGGCCAATTGTGCTCATCAATCTCTCAGCACAGTTTCCAGCCCCTAGTTGGGCATGATTTCTACAAGGAATGGGAACATTCAATCTCAAGCCCAAACTCAAACCCTAGTGTTCTCTCCTACACACAAGAAGCACATATGTTGGGCATAGAAAAATGTTTTTGACTATGGGATTCACAACACATGGTGTCCATGAGTGATTTTACCAAATCGTGGCCAATCAAATGGATTTTGAAAGGGGAAAATTACCACCGGGAGTAAAACTATTTTTCCATGGGTTTTCCCAAATCGTGGCACATCAAAAAACGAATTATGGGATGGAAAAATGACCACAGGGAAGAAAACAATTTCTCCCACAGGTATATGAGCATTTGAATGGTGAAAAGTGTCCTCTATGGTCCCCCAAATCGTATTACTCTTCTTACCCACTGTTCTACAACACAAAAATGCCCTTCTCCCAGCTAAGAATGAAGGAAACACAGAGAAAAATGTGGAGGAAAAATGCCCCACGAGCTAAAATTGCGTGAGAGAGACAAACTAGTTGATTAATGATGGCTTGGGGATCAATTTCGTGGCTCTTTTCTTACCAAGGAAGCCAAAAACGAATTCCAAAAATGGTGGATTTCCCATACATGAAATTGGACAGCCATACCTCTCCATTTCCCCAAATAATAACTAGTTCAACCAACTCTTGGGAGAAATAAATAATTGGGTATAAAAGTCAACATGGATAGTTGAAAGTCCATTGGTTCTCTCATTTTCATTGACACTTCGATTGACTTTATTGGCTCCAAGGGTTTGAATATTTCTCTCCCAAGTCCTTGTAAAAATCATGCCCCCATACTCTTGTTGCATTGCATTGCATATCTAGATGTGGGTATTTTATTAAAATACATGTTCACATGATATTTGTAATTTATATTATGCCTCACTAACACTTGTAATTTATATTATGCCTCACTAGCACACAAACCATATGCATCGATTTTAATTTCCCATACATAAAATGCTAAATCAATGGTGGGGCCTTGGCCTTGAGCTCATCACCACGATTTTATAATGATATTACATCATTTAAATTTTTAATGCAACCATGGTCAAAATCGGAGTGTTACAATTTACCTTATTATTATCATCTAAAAATTCAAACGAAATGAAAGTCACAAAAACCTACATACCTGAGTTTAAGATTGCCACAACATTTTCAATCATTTTCCAGACACTTCTAAAACTTTTAAATTATTTATGAGAACCCAATAAGGCAAGGAAGAGTATGGGAACCTACACTAGAAGAGCCATATGAGATGTGGTGACTTGACCATTCTTAGTATACCTCTTAAATAACCACCTCTCATTACAAGAAAATTCAAATTCTGACTAGGGTAACAATATTTTATTGGGAAGTTTCCACATGTAGTTTCCCAACACCTCATGCATCCATATTTTGTACCAGGATATATATGAATACGAATATAAGTCGTGTGCATATGAATATAAGACAAGTCATCGAGATTCTAGGAACAATTTACCATTGAAATTCCATGAACTTTAGTTATGACCTATTCATTTATATTTCCGACCAGCGAAGTGTCGGAAAAATAAATTTTAACCCTCTGATGAGTGTCATCTCTCTAGCCAATGAGTGTCAGCAATATAAATTTTAACCCTATGATGAGTGTCCTCCAAAAGGCATCGACGTTTAAATTTTTAATCACAAGTATGTGATTGACACCTTAACTATTAAACCTCAGACAAGGCAAGTGTCAGTGCTTTAAGTGTCAACTATCCACAATGAGAAGGTCAAGCGCCATGAACATAAATTTTAACTGTCTAATGACTATTAGCGATTTAGGTGTTAAACCTATAGTGGAATGATAAAAAAGGGAAGTACACGCTTAAATTTTAATAATGAACCTTGTGTAAACAATGAAATTGCTCCCTCGAGTTTTATCTCCGCCCTTGGTTATAGGTCGATTGGCTGGTGTATGCTCTAATTGGCAGGGCATTAGCTACATTGCAACTTTCTCTCTTGTTTATTTATTTAATACCCTTTCTCTTAAGGATTTTTATAAAGTTAGAAGATAACATAAGGTGGAATATTTCAATTTTTTTTTAAAGAACATTATTATGATGCCCATTCAAATTAAGTTATTCAAGGGTATTTGGATCCAACTTTGTTCTCCACTCACTTTATGTATCTACTTTTTGTTGAAAAAAAAAGAAATTTTCATAGCGAAAATAAACTAAGGCTTAGTCCTGAAAAAAACCATTCCATAAGACTTATGCAAAATGCATCATTGGCCTATTAAACCTTAAGAGAATTATTCAAGAAAAGGATATTAACATCAGTATTTGTTCAAGCATCGGGGAAATCGCATTGACGTCAACTTGGCGAATTAGTTATTAGTCCCAAAACTAAGTATATTTGGAAAGAAAGATATTTATGACGAGAATTTTAGGGACTTACAACTAACACTTGATGATTATAAATTCACATCCCAATTCAATGTTACGACTATATATCTAAACGAAGTTGACATCATTCTTAGTTCACCTTAGATGGAAACATTGGGCGCAATCATCTTAAATATGAAGAAAAAAAATTGAAATTTCGCTATAAGAAGAAAAATATAACATTGCAAAATGTTAAAATGAAATCAAATTCTGAAGCTCCATCTTCAAAAGACCTTAAAGATATCTAAAAAATGATCCTACGAGACAATCAAAATTCGGTACAAAGGATGGAGAAAGAAGTTGAAAAGGTCATTGCTGATAAAGAAAAATAAACTCCTCACCTTAAGAGTCATAGTCAAAACTTGATCGCACATATTAAGAAGTTAAAAAATGACAAAAAATCACTATAGAACAAGTTAGAGAAACTCACTAAGAAAGAGGCATTGATTAATAAAGAAACAATGACCGAACCTATATAACTAGGGGAGTCTTCAAACGTAAAAACCTAAGTCATGGGAAAAGGAACCAATATAAATCTAGTCAACATCACGACTCATAAGGATGCAAATCCATTTAAAGTGGGGATATCTTTAGATGTCACAGTAAAAATGATGGAAAGTTCAAGTGCACTCACCAATATAGAAATTTAGTGATCAACAAAGTGGCTTAGACATATGGAGAAGACTTAATATCAAAGGTGAATTGGGAAAACACTACAAGTATGAGGAATAATTGTGCTACAAAGACACCCTATTGAGATTCCAATCACAAAAGAAAATGCCTTAGCCAATCAATGTATCAACATCATTATGAATATAAAAAAATGGTGTATATTCTGAAGAATTTATATACCAATATAGTTAGGTCCTAAGATACAAGTGATCTTCATAATCATAGTACATCAAGTTTTTTCCAATGAGCTTATGATTGCACATTTCCATAGAAGATTAGATTGGTGTGGTCTAATACAATTATAGTAAAACAATTATATGTTTTACACTTCACAAATCATATTGTTTTGTATCATCAACTATCACAACTACGAGAACACAATATCATGAGAAGGCAGTATGATACAAACAAGAGTGAAAGTCTTTCCATACATATGCTTTGGGGACAAAGCATTTCTAAAGGGGAAAGCAATGTAATGAATAATATGTAAACAACAACAAAAACAATAGTAATATTTATCTAAGGATCATATCCCTTCATGAATAGTCACCATGGTGTCCCTTTAGGGAATATATATATAGGTCCTCTCAGTGTAATCTCTTATCATCTCGTGTGTATATATGTGTGTGTTCTCTTGATTAGGGTTTGCTATTGTTTCTATGTTGGATATTTGTTGGGAAATGAACTTTGTTCATTCCATAGATTGCAGTGTAAACTTCATTTAGAGCAATGTAAGGATCTACCCTTTGTAGGTAAGCTAACAATGGTGAGTATGACCCTTCAAGCCTCCCCCACCTATTATGTGTCATGTTAGCTCTCGGGTAGACCTTATTTTTATCGCTTGGAGAAGATGTTGTGTTTGTATTTGTGGGCCATGTATGTTGGGGCTTGGGGTCTCCCCATGGAACCTTGGGATGTCTGCATCATGCCCAAGGATGAGGGTGGATTTGGTTTGATTGATGTTATGACATAGGGAAACATGATGGCTACTAACTGGGTGATTGTGTATCTAGAGGGTTCATGATCTTCTTGCAAGTTTTGATGCGGAAAAAATTAATTTAAGTCAAGCTTGTTGATAAAGTTAGTGGTTTGTTTGGTTTATGTGACATTATATTTTCTCCTCATAATTTCCAGATTACAAGGTCCTTCATCTTTAGGACTATTTGGGTATCTTGGAGGAGGGTGGCAAGTTTGGTTCATTGGTAGATGTGGAAACATAGCTGAATGTGATTTGGCTAGAAGGATAATCTAAAGTTTGAATCCAGAAGGAACTTGTATCTATGATCCTCCATGCTTTTAGGTAAGGAGATTACGTAGAAAGAAGATTTTATGTTGGAGGAATTTGTGGTATGCTTCTTCTCGTTCTTGGAAAGATTAACATTTAGGGGTTTGGGAGTTTACATTGTCTTCTTCGTATCATCCCACCTTTGTTGGAATAATTGTTCTCATCCCATAGGAAGATATTTTCAAGATCACTATTGATATGATATGTCCCTTCTGCTGGGAGTGAGAGAAAATATTTTGGATGCCCTTTGACTTGGTATTATTTATGTAGACTTTACTCCATTTTATATCAAAGACATCTGGTAGGTCCAATTCTTATTGCTCGATGGGTCTCAACAGATGTTGAAAGTATTTGGATTTAGAGATTGCAGGGTGTTTGGTCTACGAGCATTTTCTATAAACTCCAAGTGTTTGCTTGGTTGGTAATCTGTCAAATGCTCCCTTCCAAAGCTCATTTGGACAAGCGTTATAAAATAATGATAAAAAAATGATGAATTGCTGCAACTTAATGAAATGCTTGATATTTCGGGAGAGGGTGTCATGCCCCATCTAACCCCAACAATGTGATTCTTCCCTCAACACCTTGCTCCTTTAGGTGGTACAACCTCCTCAAAAGATGAAATTTGGCATGCTTGAGGCAAGAGGAGGGTCAATACATAAGAGAAATAGGTCCAAGTGAGCATAAATGAGGTGTGCTAAGAAAATTATGGCAACCCTTACATGCAAAATCACCTCTACAAAGCATAAGCATAAGTGTGGTTGGGAGCCCCTAGGCCACGTGTCCTAATGACATTATCCCAAGAAGCACTGGAAACCAACACATGGGCCTAAAATATTTGGATGATGGGGGACATCCACCAAATCAAAGGGGCAATCAATTGTGCCACTAAGCCAACACTCCTTGGAACGAAAACCAAAAGGATGTGCCATGACCAAACCACAAGTCTTGAGCCCCACCAGACCAACACTTTTACATAATCAAACCCCAAACTTGGCATTTACATTGAAAACATACCCCTTCTCTCTAGCATCTATGGTATGGAACGTTGCAAAATATTTGGAGGGTAACACACACAAAAGGGATTTCATGATGCATGCCATGGGAAAAAGTGCGCGAATGGTGGAGATTGTTTTTCCTAGCATGAAAGGTTAGGATTGACCCTATTTTTCACAAATGGACAACATTAATCCATCCATGTGCAAATGGCTCATATTTTGTTTTTCCTGAGAAAAAAATCATACTAATGTTATTCAAAAAACTGAATCAAATAGTACATGATAGAGCATTCAAAGCTGTCTTTTTCTAAATCTTCACTGATATTTTCCGTCAAATAAGATTGAAATCCCCTCAATCACATATTATAAAAATGCAAAATATTACATAACATAGCCTTCCTAAAAAGTGATAAATCCTAGTCCAATAAATATATAGTGCCAAAATCCAGGATCTGGTTGTCAAAATATTCTACCCAATATAAATATCCATCTTCTCCATCCAAGGCTTGCTTTGACAACCGATCAGCAAGTGAATTATATTCTTTGTAGATATGTTCCAGAGACAAACAACTAAACAAATCAAGCTCACTCTTAATTCTGTTACACTAGCATACTAAGTTAACCACATTTAAATCAAATTCTCCCTTTGCCCATTTAATGGTGACTCTAGAATCACCAAATATTTTCACCTTCGCTAGACCAAAGATATTTACCACACAAGAAACACACCATAAAGCCAACAACTTTGCTCATATTAGTCCTAGGGAAATTCATAATTTTTTATTTTAATGTCATTCAGTCAATTGTTTTTAATGTTGATCGACGAATATATTAGGTTTTAAATTTCTCGATGAATGAACCACCATTTTGAATAAATCCCACTCCACTTTATATTAGTGCCATACAAGCCTAAATAAATAATTAGAATAAATAATTAAGAAAAGGGGCGATTTTTAATTTCTGGCATGGTTAATTAATGAGATATATTAATTTTGAGGGGATTTTTTTTAGAGGGGAAATTAATGTGAAGAGGTATAAAAAAGGAGAAGAGTGTGGTGTAGAAGAGATAGAAGCGGGAGTTTGTAAAGGAATTTTTGGGAGAGGGAAGAAGACTCTGAAGAGAAAGAAAAGAGATGAAGTGACAAGGCTGTGTGTAATTCTAGTTTGAAAATTTTAAGGAATGTAACCCTGCTTAGGCTAAGCCTAGGAGGGTTGTCTAAATTTCTATTTTATTGTGATTTCGATAATTAGAGCTTTCAAGCAAGGGTTTTGTAGTATGTAAATTTCTGAGCCAATTTTAATAAAGTAAAATGGGCAATCTGAATGGATTTTTATGTGTTTGAGATGTTTGTTTAAGTTGGTTGTGAACTTGGATGTTATAGTTTTGTAGTGCTTATTTTTTAAATCCCATAGGGCTGTGTGGTTGATGCAAGTGCCTTATAAACTTCACGTGTTTGCTTGGCTAGTGATCTAGGTCTTCCTACATTTAGCTCAAAATGGCCTCATTGGTGGGCTTTTCCATTCCCGCCCCAATCGAGAAACAATGAAGCATTTATCATGGCATTGCCCTTTTGTTAGGTCATGTTGGGAGCATGCTAAATGGCCTCATTGGTGGGCTTTTCCATTCCCGCCCCAATCGAGAAACAATGAAGCATTTATCATGACATTGCCCTTTTGTTAGGTCATGTTGGGAGCATGTTTAGATAAAGCAAGTAGGGATTCTTTAGGGGCGATTATATTGACATGCAATTTTAGTGTCTTTGAAAATAAGATTTGCTTTTTTTTTTTTTTTTTTGTCTTTTTGTTGTATGTGGAAGTATATACGCACTTATTGACAAAAAGGTTTTTGTTGGTCCAAGATGCCAAAGTGTTGAAATCTAATACCTTCAAACTTTATTATTGTTCTTGTTGCTATATAAATACCATTGAATATACCCTTTCTTATTTAGTTTTTCTTTAAATATTGTTTTTAATATAAAAAATAATTTCCAAAAAACAATCCTCACCCTTGCAACTTAATCCAATATTTCTCTCCCTTCCATCTCCCACTCAACTCATGGGCCTGAAGACTTTATCTAATTTGCTATTTTGTTACATCTCCCCCTCAGCTCATGGCCTGAAGACTTTATCTAATTTGCTATTTTGTTATTGTCTCAATTCTCCCAATACCAACCCTATGTACTCTCCAGAATGAATGAATTGGTTGTACATAAAATTGTAATGACACCCCGAATTCCCTCGATTCAACATTTCACTTGTTTTTCCTCGGTAATTCAACAAAACCAGCGAATCCATATCAACACAAGCTGTCCAAAAATAAGTCCCACAAGTATTTAACCAAAAGAGTATTTAACCAAAAGAGAATAGGTACTTAAACTGGAGCTATATACTTCAAGAATGCAAATAGGTTTATTCCCGTAGTGCTAAATATGCTACATGAGATGATTGCTGCAACAAGACAATTCCAGACACAAGCACGCAGAA
Source organism: Larix kaempferi (assembly GCA_027924585.1). Taxonomy (NCBI): domain Eukaryota; kingdom Viridiplantae; phylum Streptophyta; class Pinopsida; order Pinales; family Pinaceae; genus Larix; species Larix kaempferi. The sequence goes on along the minus strand of BSBM01000278.1, from coordinate 4,555,316 downwards.
GTGGCCCATTATACAGACGATAAAAAAAAATCAGATTACATGCCAAAGTACATGGAAATTCTAAGATTCCAAAAGATTCTCTCAACGTTTGGATTCATTTCGTATATTCCCCCTCTTCTGCACATAATTATTACTCTGCTTTCCCTATCTGATTTCTGATCTTTGCAACTTCTTTCTGTGATTGCATTAATGAATCGACGCTCTTCTTCAAATTCTTTCTTCTGATAGAAATGCGAGGCCTCTCTTGCATTAACATTCCAAGCGCTTTACTGATTTCGATCCCTGATAATTTTTTCATGATTTCCTCACCCAAATCATTCTTAATCAGGTTTTGATAAACAAATTGCAGGTACAGGGGGATTCCATCACTTACCCTCTGAATGATTACTTTCCAATAAGCAATCAGCCTCATCTTCATGTCGAAAGCAACTTCCAATTGATGAGTCGGGGTTTTCATCACTTCTTTTATATCAACTTTTCCAATCCCTGGGACGAAGACTACCTTTGTAACTTTCAGAAATTTAGCAGAAGTTGGTTGTGTTGGCAAACTATTATCAACAGTAGTTTGTGTTGGGTTACCAAATACAACAGAAGGTTTTATTGGCTTGATAAAACCCGATCCAAGTGCACAATAGTGTTCCTCTACAATTCTACGCACTTCTTTCATGAACTGATCTTTCTGCTGCAATAGTTTGGTCGAAGTTTCCAGGTAAACTGGATTCAATGTGAAGTCCATGGATTTCTCCATATCTATCATCTGAGTTACATACTGAATGCACTGCTCTTTTCTCTTTGAAGCCAAAGCTTGAGAGGCTCTTGTTGCTGCCGTTAGGAGGCAGGGATAACTCTGAAAATTCGAGTCAATCACCTTAACAACCACCTTCTCCATATACTCCCAAACTTTACTTGTTAAAGAAAGACTTCTCCTCAACATCTCCTCTATGGGCTTTTGCAACAGGTTAGCAATGACTGAACAGGGTAAGAAATTGGGAAGACCAACTCTTCTTGCTTCCTTCCACACCCTGGTCTCCTGCACCAGGAAGTGCTTTTTATCTTCGACATTTATATGGATCAACAGCTCCTGGTAGTAATTCTCAAACATTTCCTTCAAACGGGCAGCACAATGCATGTCAGATTCTTTCAAAAATTCTCTGTAGTCTCCATCTATGAGAAGCTTGTTTAATGAATCCTTCAATCCATTTATCATCTTCATAAAAACAGTCATGGCCTCCGCAGTATCAGATATTTGCTGTGGCAAGGCACGCAATTCTGTTTGCCTCTGTAAAAGTTTTTTGTCGATTTTTTTCACTATATCAGGAAGAAACTGACTGATTCTCTTGGTTTGACCCTCCATAAGTCTGTTGGCCAGCACAGGTATACTCACCATCGATTTACCGATCGTATTCAGCTCAGGATTTGATCTAAACAGCTCGGCTTCTCTCTTCCTGGTCCTTCCATGCGATTCATCTCCCACCCTTTTGCAAATGTAGAGATAACCCAGTCCTCTGTTCACAGCATCCAGAAGCCCATCAGAAACCTTGTCGATTACAGTGACCACGGCCACAGTTCTTTCACTGGCTACATCAACCTGCATTGACATTCTCATGGACTCACAAATATGGGAATCCTCAACAGCCGATAACACATTGAGGATTGTGCACTCTTTGGGAGAAATATATTTCATGATAAGTGTCGAGATTTGTTGGTAGATATCTTCTGGCTCCTTAATGATGCTGGGTAAGTCCACCATTGTCAAATCCGGGGCATCAATCTTTTTCACATGAAGAATTATGGGTCTATCGCTTATGCCCTTACTCGTTCTTGCTATCACCTTCGTAACCGAATTGAGCATATATGTTATTTGAGATTCTGTTATATGTTTCTTCTTATCCTTATATTGGATAACAATTCCACAATCTTCTGCCTCGGATTTCTGCAATCTCAAAATAAGAGGGGCTCTCGTACTGCAAATGCCCAAACTTATTCCTGCTAAGGATTCTAATAAACTGTACTTCCCACTTGATTGATCACCTACCACCACAATGCTGGGCAGCTCAATACCTTCATTCGTGAGATTGAGATCACGAAGCTTGTCTACTACATCTAACAGGGGACGAAGGCTCTGGCTGTAACTCGTATTCGAACTCCATGTCTCTTGGTCCTCAAACACCAAATCCTCGAATGTTTCAGGCATGCTTGAACTTCCCAGAATACTATCCATCTCTGTAGCTGCTGACAGTGGGGATTGTATAACATTAATGAATAGGCAGTAGTAATATACACTCAATTTTGCGCCTCTATCATGTATGTTGTCTTGATGGAAGGAGGAACGCCATACTCTCAGGATTTTGAAAACGGAGAAAACCCAATATAACGGATTGAAATTCCAGGTAATCCGGATGCTCGTGGAATTGCAACAGACTTTATGGCTTTAGTGGTATGCTCAAAGGACTCTTAAATTACAAATACCTGCTTGAATTACAAATACGGGCTTCAATTTAAGTTTTTGACATACAGATCTGTGGCACCATTTTTGTAAAACTACATGCACTTTGGGTGTGTATATCAAAACCCATGTTTAGATGGATTTCTAATAATCATATGCAATGAAAAGTTTGCTTTTGTGTGTGTTTTTTAAACCGTGGCGATAAATAAATTTAATAAAGGGGTATGTATACAATGGTATCGTCTTCAGGAATATAGCTTAAAATGAAAGTCACACTCTTTTTGGGAAGGGCATTTACAATTTTCTAATTACTTTCAAATAAATTTGGGATTGGTTCAGGAAGGAGAAAGATTGCTTTTTAGGGGAAGAAGATAAGCAAGTATGGAAGTTTATAAATGAAGTTTATAAATGAAAATAGAGTATGAGAAAAAGAGGTCTTTCAATGTAATTCTTACATATATCCTACTTTATTTTTATTTTAAGGAATGCATATCTATGATTATCAAAATGGAGGTCTTCACATAAATGATTCATAATATGAAAGTCCCCTCTTCATAAAGTGATTTTCAAAAACAATAATAAGGTCCATAAATACCCATGTACCTAGTAGATTAGATTAAGCCAGTTCAAATCCCTTGACACCCAATATTTAATTGGGTGCTTTACATGCACTGTAGGCTTTATGAATTTGAATTTTTACATGGTCTCATGGGTTTTGTCATGTCACAACATTGTGAGGTTGTGAGAGTTAGTAAAATTCAAGTGTGCATTCATTTTTATATTCCACAATTTGATTATTGATTAAAGGAAGCTTTGTGAGATGGATACTGTTTGTTGATCATGCATTTCTATAACCACTGTAGAAATATCATGAGTGTATGAAATTTAAGTGATAAAAGTGTAATGAATCTCATTTTTATTAAAAAAAAATCATTAATGTTTATTATTAAAAAAAAATCATTGATGTTTATGGTTGAATCTGTAATTAACGATGTTTACCTTGAGATTAATTAAAGAAACTTTTGCTTTCATAAGCAAGTTGGAATTGCTTAACCTCAAACTCATTATGTCGTACATTGTGGTTACATTTTTGTCTTCCTCCGATACATATTTTGTCACATCCCTTTATTAGCCTATTAACAAGACTATTACTTCTATTGATTGGATTTGTAGCTTCCATTTAATCTTGTGGTTATTATGAAGTATAATGGTTATTATGGAGTATAAAGGTTTAGCCTATTATTAAGATTTAATTATCTTTTCAAGCTAACATTTAAAAAACATCAGGCCTATATGCTCTATGTGTTAAAACTCTTAACATTGTGGAGTGGAATCCTAACAATACTTTACACATCTAAATATGTTACACATACCCTATCAATTCTATCAAGGTATACAACTTATTGTGAGATTTGTCTCCTAGCGCAAGGTCTATCATCGTCCATAGCATTTATTCTTTAACTTGACAAAGTCAACATATGGTGGCATATGAAACTTTGTCGTTTTTTTTAATGGTGATATCGCTTCCAAGGATCAACTGTATAGGACCCTGTCTTAATAATGCTCAGGAAAATCATTATTAATTACATTGGTTGGCACATTATCCACCCAAGCCCTATCTATGTCTACCTTGAGCTTGCCATGTCCTCGTTAATAATGGAAACCCAGTATTCAGAACTCACACTCTTAATCGTGACACGTGTGGATCTTGTTGTATCAACGACTTAAATGACTAGATCTATGAGAGTGACTCGACTCAACATGGTATTGTTGTGTAATACAGATGGCACTTACTAATGCAATGAGCAGGGTTAACATTGGATGGTTCCTCTACTTCTAAGATTTTATTATCTTATAACCATAACTATCTTCTTAGGCATGGTGATCGATAGCTAACTATGGTTGTCATTGTTCCGTCATTACATCGATTGGTGTTTAGATATTATCTCAGATTTTGGGCTTCCTTGACTGGATCAACAAGATTAACCAGAGTGTAACAAGTGTACAATCCGGATTAATTTCATGATCATCGTATCTTATTATGCTTAAATGCATCTTGATTAAGATTTAAATAAACTTCATTGAAGTAGTGGTTTAAAAGAGGATATGTTTATTAAATAGTATTTGTTTTATGGTTATATTAATTAGTTTATATGTTTATTAAATTAATGTATTTTTTTATATTTATATTAATTAGTTTAATGTTTATGTTAGTTTAATATTTGTATTAATTGATGGCACTTAACTTGTGACCTATTGGTGTTCACTGACACAAATGAAGTGGCTGTGCTAGTAATAAATGATTAGTACCATTTTGGACCATCGAGGTGTTAGGTTTTATTTGGGACTCGAGGTAAGGCACAATCATCACCCTTTGGTCATTTGAAATGACGTTGTCTAAACATACAACACTTTGCATATTTGTCAGCATCTTCTCTCTCCCTCGATTCTGACAATCAACACTCAGGCAGCTCCTACACCCCCACGCCATTTCCATTCTCCGTTAGCACGCTTTCGAGATGGGACAGGCCAGTTCTATATGCCTAGGGCCACTTTCACCCGCTATTTTATTTTGAAATCTAAATGCAGATTGTGTTCAATTTCCTCCTACCCTGTTTCAAAAATGATCTGCTTCTTGCTATGGCAGAAGGGAGTGCAGGCGCCCAAGCTCTCTTGCTAGTGATCCTAGGCGTCGATCTTGCTAGTGATCTCAGGCAGTGAGGTTCGTGGCTTCCACTCCAATGAAAGGATACACTGGAAACCCCTCCCCGCGAACTCTAAGATGCGTCCAGTCAAATCCAATCATCTCAATCTCAATGCCATTGTGGCTCTATCTTCATTGAGTTACTTAGTTACTTGACTCGTGCAACTACCACCAAGGTTGACAAAGCTCTTGAAGGCCTTCAAGATAAAGTGACAAGGGATGTTGTTAATATTGGTCACGGGTATGTTTGTGTGCGAAATAGAATATGGTTTGAATCTAATGTTGAAGCAAGGAAAAGGGAAAGTGATCTGTTTAGAATGAATCCTCATCTTTCGGCCGAGAGGCCCTTTCTACCGCTCAAAGTGGATGAGATGTGTCATGTCTGTCACATGTTGGCTCCAATTTAAATTGGCTAGATTGTAAAATACATTTATATAAATATACATTGTATTTCAATTTCAATTTCCATTCATGCATCATCACGTTTTACATAGTTACAAGAATAATTATTTTACTTCATATTCGATAAATGAATGCAATTTTTGCATATTTGTAGGTTTTATGTGTTATTGTTTAGGATCCCAAATCGGAATAGTTGGCAAGTGGATGAATATATTTGATTATGTATTGTTCAGTTAATAATAGAACAATAAGTAAGATATTAGTTTTGTGATAATTACAAATTAACCAATAATTGAGTAGATTGAAATCATTTTACTTCACAATTAATTAATTAATGCAACTTTTGTGTATTTGTAGGATTTATATTGTATAATTTACAATATGAAATAGTTGGCACTTGGTTGATTACTTTGGGTAAATAACTATTTTACTTCATTACCAATGAATGAATGCAAATTTTCCCTATTTGTAAGATTGAAGTGTTATACTTTAGAACATGTAATAGTTGGAACTTCTACCATTAAATTTAGGTAAATAACTATTTTACTTCATAATTAATTAATTAAAGAAATTTTTGCTTATATATAGTAATTATGTATTACCATTTACAACTTAATTCCAAATTGGAAGAGTTGGTGGTTAGATATTAGTTTTGGGTGAATATATATTTTACTTCATAATCAATTAATTAATTCAACTTTGGTCTATATGTAAGATATCCAAATTGGAATATTTGGTGCTTGAATGATTATAACCTAAAATATATTAGATTAAATGTATTTTTAAGTTGATATTTATAACAATGAGTTAGATATTAGTTTTGTAATAATTGCATATTAATAAACCACCATAGATCCATCTTAACCCTCTATCAAGATGACAAGTCCAGGGAACAAATCCTGCGAATCCAAGGAACAACTCCAGTGAGGTGCAAATCCCTTTTTAGAGTCCTAAACTTCCTCGAGAGATTTGATCCCTCTCGGCCCTTGATAGAGCCGGAGTTAAGATGGATCTATGTTGGTTCTAGCATAGATAAATTAATGGTAGGAATGTCCATATTGGCGGAAAAGCTTATGCATATTCAAGAAATGGGTATCTATAAGTTCCATCAGGATATTGTCAAAAAAATTGATTCCACACTTTCCCAGAGGCAATCAGAAATCTTTGCATTGCCTAGGCATTTCTCTTTGTGTGCAGATGCAATTCTCGAGTTTATGAAAGCTATGGACGCCACCAAAGGTACGTTAAGCAGGATTACTATGCTGGGGGATTTTGAGGAGTTTGAACATGAGCTTGATCCCTGATATGCATGCCACTACTTGATTGAGTAGGATGTTCAAGACTCATTCTCATGATCTGCTTAAAGCAAGTGCAATATCAGGAGAAAATTTTATGTCTTAGGAAATAATGTTATTAGAAGAAGCGCAGGGAATCACTTTTCAAAACTTTTTGCTTCATTCTGCTCTTGTAAGGTTGTTGAAGAATCATATTGATTATGTGTCTGAGACAAGCAAGACTTAGCCATCCATGACTGCGATTATATGGACAAAGTCATATGTTATGTGATTGATCTTAAAACACAAAACTATCCTAAGCTGTAGTAAGTAGCAAGGAGAGATTTTTCAAACCCTCATAAACAGAAAAAAGGATGATTGCATCAAGCATGTTGAAGATATGATTGAAATGGAGAAGAGTATAGTTCTCACCATGAGTCCCAACTATGCCAAATCCTTATTCAAATTGCAAGAAAAGAAGAAAGATTTCATTACCACCTAAAAAACAACTCACAACCTATTTACATTGAAGGCACAAGAATTAGAAACAATTCACTGTCTCTTTGTATTGAAGGCATTGGAAAAATTAAATTGGACAACATGTCAAAGATCAGCAGTGGCAAGCTTGAGGCAGTCTTCGAGTTGAAGATTAGTCTCATTGCTTATTGTAATGTAGTAAGGCTGAGGGCTGATCAGATTCCACTACATTTGTTGTTCATTTCTCAAAAAATGGTTGAAAATGGTGTTGTTGCTGAGATTGTAAAGGATGTGCTTGATCAAGGTTCTAATAGGATGGAGTGTTTTCGATGTTTCAAATAGTCATTATGGTTTATCTTAACTTTTTGTTAGGCTTAAATATTTTGAATATAAGGTTGATATATCAGTTCTTCAAATGTTTTGGAAAAAATCATTATGGTTCAATTTAGCTGAATATAAGGTTGATATATCAGTTTTTCAAATGTTTTGGAAAAAAATGCTGTGAATATTTATTTAATATTATTATTTATAAATTAATAGATTATTAGGTTACTAGTGAAAGGGCATAACCCTTCACTATGCTTGATCAAGCCCTATAAAAGGTGATCTTATTGTAACTTTATCACCATCAATCAATATATTATTATCATTTATCTCAAATATGGAAGACGGCCACACTTCTTAACCCTTAACCGAACACGGTTAACTTAGTGAATGGATACGTTCACTGCATTTGGTATCAGAGCTCGGATTCGACTCCTTCGACCTAAGCTCGGATTCGGCTCCTCCTACTATTGAGCTCGGTTTCGGCTCACCGATCCTCACCCATCCTTCTTCACACCAGCATCCACGTTCGCGTTCCATCTCTCCACACTACCTACCTCTCTTTCACGCTGCATCCTCCCACGACCATATCTGCACGACCACCCTCACGCACCGCCTTCACCATCTCCTCCTCCTTCCACTTCCTTCCATCCTTCCAGCCGCCAGCATTTACTTCCACTCAATCCACTCACCCATTCCTATCGCGCTGCACTCCTTCCATTACTCCCTCTCGTTCCTCAATCACCTCTCCACGACCATCCTTTTCCCACTACTACACACAGCCTCACCCTTCACCATTCACCATTGCTGCGCCTCCATCTCTGCACCTCACGCCTTCTCACGCAACTCTCAACCGCCATCCTCGCACCTCCATTGCTTGCATCTCTTCTCACTCACGCATTCCCCACTCCTCAAACCCTACGCTTCTAATCCCACACTTCCATCCATCGGGTCGTTGCTTCCACTGCACCTTTTTACCACGCTCACTCCTTCTCCCCAACCCCACTCCTTCATTGACTGCCCATACCGCCAGCCCTTCATTCCTCCTCATGTCCCCCATACTCCACTTTCCGGCACAGCCATGCCCAGATTCCCTCGCTAACACGCCCTCTCCACCTGGAACTTTCCCCGATCATCACCTTCTTCGTCCCTCCATACGTCGCCCCCTCCCTCCACCACGCCCACGCCCACGCCCACACCCAGCTCCTCCTTCCTCCCCGTCTCCCTGCATAATTTCCCCGCCAGCTTCACGCCCACGTCCACGTCCACCAGCTCCCCCGTTGAGACTCCCGCGCCCTCCTTCGCCTGCTTCCCTGTCCACCTTTCCACCCCCGCTCTCCCTCACATCCGTCCTCCACTCCTTCCGCATTCACTTTTCCCTGCACTCCTTGCCACCTCCCCTTCACTCTGCGTTACCTGCTCTGTGTGCCCTCCACTCGCCCTGCCAGCCCGCTTCCTGCTCATCCTTGCCTTCGCTTCACCACTCGACTCCCACGACGCCAACTCCATGCTCACCTTTGATCTTCATTCATACCCAATGAACCTTCCACACACAAACCCTAAAATTTTATAAAAAAATAAATATTATATAATTTTTATTATTATATTGATATTTATTTTATTGAAATTTTAGAAAATTAAAAATAAAAATATTTAAATATAATTATTATTATTTTTATTATTTTTATTTAATCATATTAAATAATTATAATAGTTATTATTATTATAATAATTATTATTATTATAATAATTATTATTATTTAAATCAAGTTTACCAAGACATTAATTGTCTTTCACAAAATACGTCAAAATTGCACCCAAATATTCACCTCCCCACACCAAGTCCAAGACCATGGCGGAATTAAAAGACAAACTTGAGAAATGGGAAAAGGACATCAAGGCCCTCATTGCCAACCAAGAAAAATTAAGAGAAGAAATGAAAAATAACAAGGCACTTAAGAAAGGAATTAAAGAAGATGTTGTTCTAGTATTGGGAAGAAAACTTGATGACAAAGTAGACATCATGCACGAGAAACAAAAAGAGTTAGATAACAAGATGTGTGCGATGACATAGAACATAAGCACCATGGCGCAGAATTTGAGCATCATGACACAGAACCAGAATACCATAATGGAAATGTTACTAAAACTAAGGTCTAATACAAACCTTATTAGTAACTCAGATATGTTGGACCACTATGTCAACGAAAATGAGAGTAACAAAATTGATCAAGACAATAAACAAGACAAGGAGACTAAATATCGTAGGGATGACCAAAATACCAATAATATTTTTGATAAAGATGAGCTCAACCAAGATCATAATGAGAGTCAAGCCAGTATCATTGACAATAAGGACGATCCATACAATGACAAAAGATGGATCCTACAATATGCAAAGGAATCCAAGTCAAAGGAATCAGATATCGTAGATTCATCTTCTACCTTAACTCTTCTACCACCCTGGAGAAACCTAAATATAACATTATCATGTGACTTTGAGTGTGAGAAGCCTCACGAAACGCCACTTCTTGAGATAACTCGTAAGGATAATAAAATGAAAACATTACGTGATGACATCCTAAATATCGTAGGACAAGCGACTTCTAAAACAAGGCTTGATATGGTCAGTCACAAAAATACTCTTCGTATTCATGTACACGGAAAATGGGATAACAATAATAAACATAATGGAGTACAAATTCAAGTTACAAATGAAAGGAAGATGACAAACTATTGCGTAAATACCAAGCATATACCTAATACCAGTTCTAAAAAAGACATAAAGGAAGTAATGATATTGTTTCAACACAAAACGAGAATGAAAAGACAACAACAATAATCTAAGCTTTGAGGACAAAGCTTTCCTAAGGGGAAGGCAATGCTGTGAATATTTATTTAATATTATTATTTATAAATTAATAGATTATTAGGTTACTAGTGAAAGGGCATAACCCTTCACTATGCTTGATCAAGCCCTATAAAAGGCGATCTTATTGTAACTTTATCACCATCAATCAATATGTTATTATCATTTATCTCAAATATGGAAGACGGCCACGCTTCTTAACCCTTAACCGAACACGGTTAACTTAGTGAATGGATACGTTCACTACAAAAATCATTATGGTTCAATTTAGCTTTATTTTGGTTGAGGCCCATTATGGTTAAATTTACTTTAGCTTTATTTTGGTTCATCACTTAATTATAATTACATATTTTGGCTCATTAATTTGCATTTTGTATCCACATTTGTTTTTGCTGAGGTAAACAATCTTATGTATATCTAATGAATATATTAGTAAATTTGTAAGTTATTTTATGAAGCTTCTCATAATTATAGAATTATAACCTAGTTCTCTAAGTGTATTCTATGTATCTTTCATAATTTTAAAGTAAATATGTTTATGGATAAATGAATTTGTAAATTTGTTTATAAAACTTTTCAAAATCATTTATAAGTAAATGGGTTTGTGAATTTGTTTATAAAGTTTTTAGATATTTTAAATATCAATACTTTTCATTTTAAAGTGTTTTTATTGAAGTATCATTACTTAAATCTTTGTCCTTTATTTGAAAAGTTTTTTTGGTTGAAGTATCATTACTTAAATCTTTTTCCTGTATCACTTATCAGTTCAATGTTTATTAGTTAAGAATTCCTTTATCAGTTTGCTTATTAGTTAAAGATTCTGATTTAACTTTCTCTTCTAACTTTAGATCTTAGCATAAAAATTTATCTAAGTATTTTGAGTGGTAATATTATTAATTTACCCTTTGTGCATTCCCATTTTTATATCTTGTATTCAAGATGAAGAAGTTCATAGGTAAACGTATTTGTGGATTTGTTTATATTGTGAGCTTTGATTAGTTAAATATAATTTTGTATTAATTAGTTTTTTTTGTATTTGTTGTAGTATATTTTATTTAAAATTTTCTTTAAAAATGGATTTGTAGATTTGTTTATAAAAAAATTCAAAATCTAATTTGTAGATATGTTTAAAATATTTTTAAGATGATGTACAAAGTTTTTAAAATTTTTTATGTTCTAAAACATTATTATGTTGTTGTTATTATTGTTGTTATTATATGTGCAAATAGTTTTAATGATTAATATTACTATTAGTAAATCTATTATTTAAGTATTTGCATTTTCAATTTTTTTTAATCACTTAAACTATTTGTAAATGAATTTGTTTATACAGTTTTTAAAAAATCTACAATTTTTGCATTTTCTCATGGGACACATTCCACTTTTGCTTCCCTCGCTTCGCATCTCCTGCAGTTTTTTTAGTTACCAATCCGTTATGATGCCGGTGTTGAGATTTTTTTTATCTTGCAAATAGAATATGATCACTCATATCACAGATCATATCCATGAATGGCGTAGACATCGTGGTTTGTGCAAGATCAAGTTAGATGACCATGACGTTTTAGATTGGTTTTTGAAATCTATCATACTAGTTATCACAAAGGATGTGGCATCTAAATGGCCCCAAACCGAAGAAAAAGCCATACTTAAATCCCAACAGTTTGACCTTATCTATGCATAGTCAGTCTATCTTTACACCATTTTACTTGATTCTCCTCGTGGTGATACCTCTCGGAAGGATGCACAAGGGGCATCCCACGCTACCGATGGCATCATTGGACACATTGCATCTACCAGTAAGCCATATGCCCATATGCCTCCCGCCCCCACCCCTGCTTATACTCCTACGTCTAGTTCCGCACCACTCGCCATGAGTGGTGGTCCCGACCTTTCGCGCACCACGACCATTTTGGAGCAACACCTATGTTTCCCCGACCCAAGCCCCTCATATACATGGACCTTCTTGTCTAACACATTTCTATGGCCATACCCCACTAGCATACGACCCCCCTACAGTCCCACCTTCCTACTACCATCCACCGGCTGCACACGCGCCCACACAACCTCAAACCCCTTCCGCTTATTATCCATTGTCGAATGCCCCAACACCCGCCCAACCGCAAAATCCTTCTATTCCCCAAGGGATATTTTATTCCCAATAGAACCAATTGTAGTCCCAACCTTCCCAATGGAACCAACAACGACAACAAAATAGGAGATGCAGACGTAACTGAGGTAAATACCAGCCTCCCAGCGGAGGCAGTCCACCACCGAACCCCTTGATCATAATGGTGCCGCACTGTCTAACCAAAATCTTGATTGACCACCTCGACAAGGTAAAATTCCAACTTACCTACGAACCATCCATGTTCTATTTGCAGGGTCTATGGCCATTACACGCACAATCGTCCCCATCTGACGAGAGCTCGCCAACTTTGGAATGAGGACACCGAACGTCAAGGACATGCTACACCTCTGGCACCACCAAACCCCCCGCAACCCAACAATCAACCTTTGGTGTTGCAAAACCCCCTACCCACACAAGGGGTAGTATCCACCCAACCTTTGGCTCCCCCTCAAGGGGATACCACACCATAAAAACTATTTACTTACGTTGTTCCTGTTAGTCAACCCATTGACTCAGGAACTCACCACCTTTCAATGATGTCTTCGTCTGATACCAACCTTCAGACATGCTGTAATCAGTATGGTTCAACCACCAAGACCGTTCCTGCGGAAAAGGTCGCTACCACTCTTCCCATAGATCAGTTTTTATGTATACCCCTACCACCGCCAGAGGGGGCCCCCAAAGCTCATAGATTTCCTCTCCATTGCATCAATAACAACCTCAATACTCGTGTTGCCCCCAACTACAATATCGTGGATGAATAAGCCCAATCTCCCGATGCTATGTCATCCTTAGAAGTTTTAAAGAACTTCCTAGCACTGCGTAAAACACTATTGCCTGCCATAGGTGCGATTGACCCTTCTGACTCACGAATGATGAAATTCGACTTAGACCAATCCGAACCCTGCATGCCTTCAACTCTAGTGTTTCAGATCTTTGTTTCAATCTGGAACCTCACTATCCATCGATGCATTATCGATGAGGATGCCTCTACATGTGTGATGTCTACATTTGTATTCCAGAAGCTCATATCCCCTCCCCTACAGCCATCCACGACTGCACTAAGGGATTACGATGGATCAACTCAGCCGCAAGACCTTCTTGCCAATGTTTCGGTCCAATTAGCTGGAAAAAATGTCTTGATTGACATTGAAGTCATCAACGCATAGCTCGACTACAAACTTCTCCTAGGACAAAGCTACATGTATGCCATGAAGGCTATAGTTTACTCCTAACCTCACAAATCATATGTAAACCATTATCAACTAAATTTCCCATGCCCATGACATTTCCACATCTGTTATAGAAATTAATCATCAACAAACATTATTCAGCTCACAAAGCTTCCTTTGATCGATAATCAATATGTGGAATGGATGAATTAATGCACATTTGAATTTTACTAGCTTGCACAACCTCACAATGTTGTGACCTGAAAAATTCACTCTCATAAATTCCACAATGCAAGTAAATCCCCCAATTGTATTTGGGTGCCAAGGGGTTTGAACTAGCATAATATACCAAGTACATGGAAATTTATGGGCCTAATTCTTGTACTTGGAAGTTGGCTCCATGAAGAGGGGATTTCATATTGTGAATCATTTCCTTGAAGACCTCCATTTTGGCTATAAAAGGAAGCCACGAGTATCCATTCCATACAAGAAAAATAGAACAAGGTTGTGCTGCAAAAATTACATTGGAAGACCTCTCTTACTCATACTCTATTTCCATTTATAAATTTGCATGTTTGATTGGCTTCTTCCCCTAAGAATTAAGTGTTCTCCTTCACCATTCCCAAATTTGTTTGAGAGTAATTAGACAGTATAAATGACCCTTCCCAAAATGATTGTTTCCTACCATCTTGTAAGCTACATTCCTCAAGGTGATACAATTTTATACATGCATTTTCATTGGGCATTTGCAAATTGGTTGAAGCTTGTCTATTTTACTTGTTTTCATGTCATTTTAGTAATTTTAGTTCTTAAAGCAGATATGATGCTTGGTTTTACTTGTTTGTTTGCTTCAACACATTAGTGCTTGTCACACTAACCATCTCATGAGTTGTTGTTGTGTTTGCAACCTACAAGGAAATGTTATTTTTCTCACCATTGAGCCATTTTTCCCACAACACAGTTGTTCAATAAACACATGTATAAAATTATGCTCAAATAAAACTATGGTCTATGGAGAATAAGTAGGAAGATAAAGTGATGAAGACATGCTCATTTTGTTGCTAATGATCATCTTCTTCAAATTCCAACAAGAAAAAATGAATTTTTAACAAACACCCTTGCCAACATTGTACAAGATTTTGTTCCTTGATCTTTGCAACACGGGCCTACCTTTATTGTTGGTTATTTATAATTGATTCTGGCATCACTCATCTATATGTCCCAGCCTTTCCTCTACTATTGGTTATTGAGAATCTATTCAAGTGGAGAATCCTACAAACTCTGGCCTTATGCATAGGATTGCGTTTCTTAGTTACTGTTGTTGGAATATTCAACTATACTGAGAGTGTGTTAAGTAAAGTTTTCATTGATGCCAACAAGGATAAGAGATCTATGTCATTGATGTCACATCACGTGATGGCTTATAAGTTGCAGGTTGTGTAATTTGATGCATATGTAGAATTCGATATGATGACATGGAAGGTTATATGTTTATAGCCCCAAGTGCATTGATGCAGGTCATTTGCAATGCTTGTTTAAGATCGGTTGGATAGTCTCCAAACAAGAGCCTTGAAGCAAAGCGGTTCAAATACCCCTATTTAATTTTAGTACTCACCTTCATTCATTGGCATAATGTTATATATTAATGTCGAAATTCCTTAAATAGAATCTGTTATAGTTATTTCCATATTTCACTCTACGTACTGTTATCAGATCCATAGTTTTAGGATTTTGTTGCTTGTCTATCAAGCTATATAATTGTAATGTGTTTCCTGAGTTAAAATAAGAGTTGGTTGAGACCATTCATTCGGTTTTTCTTTTACGTTGTTGTGTACTTTGCTGTTTCGGTATCAGAGCACCGAGGTTTCATGAGAGAGCCTTGAGGCTGAGTTAGAGCCATTCTTGGCCTGCTGTGAGAATCTCTGAGTGGGAGTAGTGAAGTGTGGCCCAACAGAGTTGCTGTGCGTGGAGGCTACCAGTGTGGAGGATATGTCGTTGCTCAGAGAAGGAGGAGCCTGGACACAGAGAAAGGAGTCGCCCATCCTTCTACATAGAGTCAATCATAAGTTTGCAGAACCTGTCAGCGGAGAAGCATTAAATAGAACTCACTGCGAGGAAGAGCACGTTGCCTTCAATCGCTGCTTGTAATCGTTGAAGAGAACCCTACTAGAGAGGATATTCGTGTGGCTGATTGAAGTCGCTGCCCATCGTTGCCATCCTATGACTCTGTGTGATTGTAGAAAGAAAGGGGCAAAAATATTGAATTTTTCGTGGGTCCCCATCTTGAAGGGGTGCAAAAATTTGTTTTCAAGTCGCGTGCTCATGTGATAGAGCCTGTGAGGAGGACAGAGCCTATGCTCAGCGTGCTATTATATGCGGTTGGGAATCCGATCCGCCATCACTAGCAGGAGAAGGTATTTTCTCCCCATAAGAGGTATTTTCTGAATTGCTTTTTTCAAAAATGTCAAATTCCATTGCAGACAATTATCTGAACGAAGCTTCCAAGCTTGATGGTAACAATTACATTGACTGGAAATTTAAAATATTGACTATTTTTGAAGCATGGAATGTCTGGACTATAGTAAAAGGAGATGATACCAAACCCACAGGTGCTACTGCTGCAGAATGGGAGAAACGAGAAACGAAAGCGAAAGTGTTGTTGCGGATGTCTATCAAGGACAGCATAATCCCGCACATCAGAGATTGTAAAACTTCCAAGGAGACTTGGGACATATTGAAAGGTTTGTATGAAACTACAAACTCAAATAGGATTATGTTTTTGAATACTAAGTTATTTTCCATAAAAATGGAAGAAAATGAGAATATCACCATCTATGTTTCCCGGATTAAAGATTTATGTGATCAGTTAAGTGCAATTGGTGATACTGTTTCAAATACTGACATGGTAACTATTACATTAAAAGGTTTAATTAGAGATTATCATATCTTTATTTCAAGTCTAGGAGGTAGAGAAATGCCACCTACATTTAATGATTTAACAGGGATTCTTCTACAATAAGAAGAAAGAATGAAGGTGTTTGAGTTGGACTCTCATTCTTCAGAATTGGCATTAATAGTAAAAGGGAAACAACCATACAAGGGCATGACATGGGATAGAAATAGAACAGGCAAGTTTCAGCCAAGAAACAGAGGTATGACTCACTCAAAATCTGATTCACATGATAAGAAAAATGATGGTTGTTTTTACTGTGGGAAACCTGGTCATTATGCTAAAGACTGTTATAAAAGGAAAGCTAATGAATCCAAACAGAAGTTCAGAAAACATAATGGAAATTATGTGACAACTGACACCTCTATCAATGAAGGTTTTAAGAATTTAAAGTTGTTTATTTCTGAAGCTGCATTGTCTGCAGAAATTGATGATGAAAATGCATGGTTCATAGATTCAGGTGCCTCGGCTCATATGTCTTGTGTTAAAGAGTGGTTTGATGAATATCATGAGAGCACATATATTTAGGAGATAATAGATCTCATAAGATTCAGGGTTATGGATTAATATGTGTGAAATTACCTAATGGCCAAAAGAAACAGATTCATGATGTATTGTATGTTCCAGACATCAAAAAGAATTTGATTTTTGTTTCCACAATAATTGATCAAAATCTGAATGTAGAATTTATACAGTCTCACTGTCTTGTGAAGGATAGTCAGAATCATTATAATGTCATAGCCATAGGGACAAGAATTGGATGATTGTATAATATTGATGTCACAAAGTCCAATCATCAAGCATTGACATCTACTACAGGGATAATTTTAAGGAAGCATACTTATTTAAAAGTGTATAAACCTTGGCGAATCTTACCAATTTTTAAAATTTCAACTATAAAATATTTGGCGATATTTTTCTAAAATTATTTAAATTTCTAAGGATTTTATATATTTTATATAATAATTTGGCGATTTTTAGAGTGAAAAAAGTTTTCCCCATTAAAATTGGGCGATATGGGGCTTCAAAAAATGCAAATTGGCGAATATTTTTTTGGAAAAAAACATGGAAAAATAGTCCATGGGCTAAATTTCACCCCTAAAATTATCCTTGATCTACTACAATGACAACTGAAGAGCTATGGCATCGCAGATATGGACATCTTAATCAACATGACTTAGTGCTACGTCAGAAGAAATTGATGGTTGAAGGGATTCCCATTTTGAAACATGAGCATATAGAATGTGAAGCTTGTGCACTAGGTAAGCAACATAGGGAAGAATTTCCAGTGCATAAAGAGAAGAAACAGATAGAGATAATTGAATTAATTCATATTGATGTCTGTGGTCCCATGCAAACCATATCACTTGGTGGTACAAGGTATTTTCTTATATTTGTTGATGACAAATCAAGATTTACTTGGGTTTATTTTATAAGGAAAAAGAGTGACGTAATTTAATATTTTAAAGAATTCAAAACTATGGTGGAAAAGCAGACAGGTAAATGCATCAAGATACTCAGATCTGATCAAGGTGGAGAATATACCTCAAGAGCTTTTGATAGCTACTGCAAGAACAATGGGATCATTCAACAATTCACAGTGCCTTCTACACCACAACAAAACAGTGTAGTTGAAAGGAAGAATAGGACATTAGTGGAATGTGCTCGCAACATGTTAAAAGGTTAAAATATCTCTAATGGTTTTTGGGCAGAAGCCATTAACACTGTTGTTTATTTAAAGAATAGAAGTCCAACTAAAATTCTAGATTTAAAAACTCCTTTTGAAGTTCTTTATGGCTATAAACCTGAAGTTGGTCATTTAAGAATATTTGGTTCCAAAGCATTTGCTCATATTCCCAAAGATGAGAGAACAAAACTGGATTCCAAATCTGTTAAGTGTACATTTCTTGGTTATTGTGATGATCATAAGGCATACAAAATGTTTGATCTTAATACACATAAGCTCATAGAAAGCAGAGATGTGATTTTTCATGAGACTACAGATGAAGAAATAAGTAAGTATGATGTCTGGCATACTCCTTATGACAATGATGTTCATGTGAAAATTGATATAGATAATGAACAGGAACAGGAAAAGGAACAGGTACAACAACAAGGTGAAAGCAGCGTAGATACTCCAACCACTCCTACGCCTCAGAAAAGAAGAGATGAAAGCACAAAAAGTGGTGGACCACTGAGGAATTCAACAAGAACAATTCAGATACCCTCCAGGTATAAAGACTATGCATTGATGACACAAGTAATGAATGTTGTAGAACCTACTTCTTATGAACAAGCCAAAAATCATAAGGATTGGAATACTACAATGAATGAAGAATATGAATCAATAATGAAGAATGAGACTTGGGAATTAATAGAACTGCTTGAAAACAAATTTCCCATAGGATGCAAATGGCTGTATAAAAGCAAATTTAATGCAGATGGAAGTGTTGACAAATATAAGACTAGATTAGTTGTAAAAGGGTATTCACAAAAGGAAGGAGTTGATTATGAAGACACGTTTGCACCCGTAGCTAAGTTAAATACAATTAGAGTCATGATTGCATTAGCTACACAATACAATTGGAGAGTTCACCAGTTAGATGTTAAATCTGCATTTCTAAATGGTGATTTAAAAGAATAAGTTTATTTGGTTCAGCCTGAAGGATTTATAAAGAAAGGAGAAGAAGATCTTGTCTGTAAACTCAAGAAAGCTTTATATGGTTTGAAACAAGCACCTAGATCTTGGTATATTAATATTGATTCATTATTTGCTCAGAAAGGTTTTGTGAAAAGCAAAAATGATCCTAATCCGTATGTCAAAAAGGATGAAAATGGGAATGTTTCTTTGATATCCCTATATGTTGATGATTTGATTATCACTGGCAGTGCTTCTCATTTGATAGAAGATATTAAAATTCAGTTAGCACAGATATTTGAAATGAAGGATCTTGGTGAAATACATTATTGTTTAGGTCTGGAAATATGTAGAGAAGGTAGCAAAACAATGGTCACTCAAAGTAAATACACAAGGGATATTCTGAAAAGATTCAATATGAGTGAAAGCAAGGCAACGTCAACACCTTTAGAACAGAATATTAAGTTATCTAGTCTTGATGAAACTAAAGAGGCAAATGGTGTTCTGTATTGCCAGTTGGTGGGAAGTTTAAACTATCTTACCACTACCAGACCAGACATAGCATATTCTGTCAGCATCCTTAGTCAGTTCATGGCTAAACCACTTGAAAGCCACTGGATAGCTGCAAAGAAATTCCATCGATATCTGAAAGGAACTATTAATTTTGGTATTATGTATACTGATGATTGTGATGTTGAGTTGACAGGTTACTCTGATTCAGATTGGGATGGAAATCCCGATGATAGGAAATGAACTTCAGGATATGCATTCAACATAAGTACAGGGTCATGTCATGGACCAGTAAGAAACAACCAACTGTTTCTTTATCATCAACAGAAGATGAATACAAAGCTCTATGCAATGCTACTTGTGAATTTGTTTGGTTAAGAAGAATTCTTGAAGATGTTGGAAACAAGCAAATGAAGCCAACTGTTCTCAAATGTGACAATCAAAGCTCTATTAAATTGGCACACAACCCAATTTATCATGCCAGAATCAAGCATATTGAAATTCAACATCATTTTGTAAGAGAAAAGATTCAAGAGAAGGAAATAGACTTGATATACTGTAAAACCACTAAGAATGTGGCTAACATCTTTACCAAGCCTCTTGGAAAGATGAATTTTGAAGAATGCAGGAAACAGTTAGGTGTGGTAGAAAATCCATTTCTCCATTAAGGGAAGTGTTATATATTAATGTCTAAATGCCTTAAATAGAATCTGTTATACTTAGTTCCATATTTCACTCTACGTACTGTTATCAGATCCATAGTTTTAGGATTATGTTGCTTGTCTATCAAGCTATATAATTGTAATGTGTTTCCTGAGTTAAAATAAGAGTTGGCCGAGACCATTCATTCGTTTTTGCTTTTACGTTGTTGTGTACTCAGTTGTTTCATAGTTGCGCACCTCGAGAAAGAAATCAAGCATATGGTTTTTGTGACTCCATGGGTCATCATGGATTTTCATCCTCTAGATCACTCCCAGGAGTCACCATTGGAGTGCTAGCCTTTGGTCAACAACAGTGTTTAAGAGTGGCTACAACGTCGTTTTAGAGGTCTCATCCCACATACAAACTTCTTGGTCCATAAAAAAGTCCTCTTTACCCTTCTTCCAGTGATGTTAATCCTATGGATTATGCATCGAAGGCTTCATTGGGTCTATGCTTCTCACAATTAGTTATGATGGATCCACATAGCGTGCAAGTCATGTTGAAAGGCTTGGCACTAATCTTCTGGGTTAAAATGAATGTGTAATTACAAAATTAGTTTGGGCAGCTCATTAACTCATGTTTTATGTTATCAGTACACATAGACTTCTCCTCAAGCAATGTTAAATTCTTATGAAGTTTGCAACAAAGGATTTCGTTGGGACTGCATGAGACCTTCTTGAATGATCAAGATGACGAAAGGAAAACCCAATCGACGAGTTTGGGTCCACATTGATGCAAATAACCCATATAAATATGTAGTCATTTGTTGAAGTGAATGATGAGATTCGCGGTGAGAAAAGATTGAGTCACTCTGAAATGGCATCCATCTAGCTTTATGAGAGGAAGCATAGATACAATGTATTTGGGGTTTAGTGTTTTGATTGCAGGAAAGAGATTGGAGAAATCAATGATGAAGAGACCCAATATTTTTGCTGGAGATTCATTGTGGCATCATGTGTGTGTTTGCATTGAGTTCACTTGAAGTTCTTCTCAATTGACAGCTTGAGACCACGCATTTTGTGTTCATTACTGGAATTTTTAGTTTTTAGTAATTATAGGTAGCAATAGAGATTGCAAATCGCAAAAGTCTGTCTCAGGGTTTTGTTTTAAGTGATTGCATAACACATTCATGATGCAATTTACAAACACACTCACGTTGAAATTGTTAGCAGGTAAAACCAAATTCCGGTGATTTTTGCTCCGGCTCACCCGTCCATTGCCAACTCAGGTTTTCTTTCAGTTGGTAGATAGAAATGTAGGTGGTGTATTAAATGAGTAGAGGCTTCTCGATGAAGCCAATTTCTCCACCGACAACCATGGAAAAATCTAGACGCCTTCAATTTCTGGAAAACCTCTCTTGTATTTATTATTGATGTATTGTATTGGTAGGGCGAGTTGGTTGAGTGTGTTGTATAGTGAAGATAATGCCGAAGTAAATGAAAAAAGAGTTCATGCCCAATTATGAGTTTGTCTATGTGTGATTGCATTTTTCCTGCGTATACTCTGTTTTGAATTACATTCTGCCTATGCGCATGTCTATTCCTATATGTTGTTAATTTTGTTCTCTCTGCCAATGAATGATATGTTTTCTTTTAACATTCATAACATTTGCTATTAGTTCTTGAAATTTCCAGGTTGACAAAAGGATTGCAGATGTTGGGTTAAACTGACCCAGAGGTTTCCAATTAGACCCAGGTTCTTTGCGGTTCTCCCTTTGACCAACAAAACCCCTTCGCACCGGCCCTTTCGGCAACAACCTGCGAGCAGGTTGAGGTCTCACCCAAGGTGTATCTTTATGGGGTACTGCGGAATCAGGTTTCCACAGTAAATGATGAGTTGTTTATCTGAACAAGCTGCGCAGTGCAGGACAGAAGGAGTGCGCTGTGGGGCAAAGTGATGCGGTGCGCAGCTGGATCTATGCTACGAGCAGTACTGCGCGGTGGAGGCAACACTGCCGGCCGCACCAAGGGTTTCTCACTGCTGCGACTCTTCTTCTGGAACTGCGAATTACCCACACTTATCCTCTACTTGGAAGATCTCGGAAACGTTAAGGTACTGAAATGAATATCACTCATCCATTCATTCAGGCACTTACTGGTTATCTTTCTAGCATTCATTCTAGATCTTGGATTATTACAATGTGAACCGAAATGATAAGCATGATTAACTGTGTTGCATTCCTTCACTGTGCTTAAGAAAGTACTTAAACTTAAGTGACTGATTCACGACCTTAACATAGAATTGAAATGTTTTCCATTCATCTGCTTCCGTGGAACCTAGCATATCATTCCCAAACTTCTCCTATTGGTAAATGCATATCAAAGTTCTCATATTACAGCATGCAAGGAAACATTCAAGCATTCATTCTACAGAAAATACAGACAGTCATTCATTCATAAACATCATCACATAGCACAGGATTTAACGTGGTTCACTTCCTCGGATGGAAAGCTACGTCCACAAGAACGGTTGGTAATATATTTCTTTCAAAAGGGATGGGGAAACCGTTCTTAGTTTGCGCATCCAGCTACAGACTCTTCTTCTCTCGGCTAGGTCTCTGCGCACACAGCTGCAGAGCCTTTACAATATTCTCATCTCGGAGAGATTTTACAATACAAAAGGGTAAGCTTCTTAAATTCTCAGCAACAACAAAAGAACAACAACCCAAAAAGAGAACAACATCAAGAACCCCCATCCCATGCAATTTTTTTTTTTAAATAGATCATGCCCGAATGTCATGTCTGTACAATGTCGAAGACCTAAAATCCAAAACCCTAAGGGTTTCCAAATATGTGCCGGTTTTCCAAACCGGCTTGCTGGCTCCTGGTAGCATCTGCTTGATCATGGCGGATGTCCACGTCCTCATTCTGTCGCTATCGGCCTTCCTGTCGCACGCGTGCCTACATGATGCTTCTTCCAAACCGTTTCTCTCTAACGGTTTAACCTTCTAAGCATGCCAAACATCGCTTTCCTTAACAACCCATGCATGGTCGCCTTCCTGTTTTGCCTACGTCCGTCGCTCGGCAATCCTGAAATATCTTTCCAAAAATGGCTGCTACCAGTTGAGCTAGTAGCTACACTTGATACTTGTCCAGCACACCGCCTTGTTGGATCCACGTGGCCTCCTAACTCCGTAGCACTGCTTCTGCGTAGTACTGGTCTTCGCATCACGACCAAAAATTTGATGCTACGCGCAACTCCGCAGTCTGGTCAAAAGTTGGATGCTGTGCGCAACTTGACAGCATCCTCAATACTTAACCAAAATTGTGTTTCCGAGCTGTGCTCAGCTCAGCTTTCCCTGCTTGCCTCAAAAAGGTGCTTCCAAGCTTCATCTCAAACTGGGCCCAACATGCCCCTAACACTTACATGTGGCTCGTCCCTGAGCCATTGATTGTTTCAGCTGTCTGACTCTACGTCACGATCGGTGGAACGAACTTGGCCGTGAACTCGTCATATGTACCGCACAACTGCACCACTGCTTCTCTTGTATCCTCCTCAACCTGTTTAATTGTCTCAAGCAGTGTTGGCATTATTTCTTGTCCAATTTGATCTTGTACCTACTCCTGGTTATCGCGCAGTTCTACTAACTTATCTTCAATTTGCTGCGATACCGCCATGGCATTCTCTAGGAGTTGCTGCGACTGATTATCCATCTCAGTCTCTTTTTGTCATAATTCCTGTACTTCTTTCTTTAAGCTGGATATCTCCTTGTATCTCGACAGCCTTTCTCTGGGTGGCAGATCTTTAACCTCTGCATTCAACTTGTCTAGTGCGGTCTGTTTTTCTTGTACCGCGGTCTTGACCTACAACAACCCTTGATCCTCTTCAAGGGTCGCAATTGCCTGTGAAACCTTATCCAGGAGAGATTGGCACTTAGCCATCTCACTTGTAATGCTTTTCGAGGCGGCGCTCACTACTTTCTCTCTAATTTGTTGTTCAGTTAATGGTGCCTGCTTATTCAGCTTATCCTTCAATGTGGCAATGTCGGCCTCATAATAAATCTCTTTATTCTACATCTTCGACTGCAAGGATCTCACCTTATCTCCGATACTCAGAATTGTGTCTGCAGGATCATCTTGGATTTCTATGTCTTTAATATCCTTCGCCGCATTGGATATGGTGGTCTCCAAATTTTGTCGGCGGTCCTATTCGCTGTGTAGCTGTATTTCTGCCTTTTGCTGAATTTGTCTGTTTGCTGCGGTGAGTTCTGCTTGTGACTTCATCGCTTCAACTGTCCGTTCATGCATCTCCTCCATGATCTGCGTGTGGATGAAGTGCAATCCTGGCAAAGGGATTTTGGCTAAGTCGAGCTATACCCTCTCGACTCCCTTTGTGTCCAAGACAACTTGTTCTGCCATTGGCAACGCAACAGCCAATGGGTCCAGATGGACAATTCTGGTCTTCGACGGCAGCGTTATTACTAGCTGTTGGCTTCCTTGCTGCGAGGTTCCTACCGACCTCCTTTCAGCCCCTACTTCCTTCGGCACAATAAGGCTTTTTTGGACATCGTCCATTTTCTTCATTAGGCCTTGCATTGCGAGCCGTGTCTGGTGCAGGTCATCGTGGATGACCATGTCCTTCTTTTCTTTAGCCGCCATAAGCTCCTTCATCTGCTTTGAGACTGTTTTGGCTATCATCTCATAGTCATTATCATTTAGGACTGCCTCCGATTGAACCTTTGTAGCCTTCACCTTTTTCCTCGACTTTGGCTTCTCTAAAGTCTCAGCTTCTTTTCTCTTCCCTGTTTCTTCAATGATTGGGCATGAGAGCGGGATCGGCTCATCTTCTGCTGAATCTGTCTCCACGTCCATGACCTCTACGCGGAAGTCTACTGGCCAATATTTCATGAGATCCTCAATATCCTGCTCATACATGATGTACTTTCCTGGAAACCATTCTGGTTTCCTCGTTTGTTCTTTTGGCAATATGAATATACATTTCATATCCGCCTCAAAGTCGATGATGCAGATATACTTCGTCGTGACCTACTTTGTAATGCGGGGTATGTTTGTGATTGCATCGCGCAGCTGAATATAGTACTGGTAAAATACTTCTGCTGTTGCATGCTGGCGCTCTGCATTTGTGTTTTCCCAGAGGTTGATGAACTTAAACCCTCTAGGATCCTTGGTGTCCATAATGATGCCCGCATAATCTCGCGACTCCTTCCATCCACACAAAGCAATCAGGACGATGAGCCAGGTGAAATGGAACTGACCGCCATTCACCTGTGTGTCATTGAGTTCTTCAAGGAACTCATTCAACACAAACTGACACCAATTGAAGCTATGGCCTTCGGCCGCTGCAGCACCAAAGAGTATTGCACCCGCAGGCACCTTCGAAGGCCTAGCTGTTTTGAGCATCTTTCCTGCGAGTAACTGCATTAAAAATCTTGTTGCTCTGTCCTCTATATCTTCTATCAAGAATCCTATTTTTTCCTTCACCACCGAGTGGGTTTTCTTCATCTTCTCAACAACCTCTTTTTCTTTGCTCTTCCCCTGGAAGAATTGCTTCAGATCCTTACCATGCTTTCTTAGCCCAGTGATGCGGTGGATCAAATCAATGTTAATATCAATGTTTCTATCCAGCCACAGATAACCTTGATGGATTTGCGCCATGAGTGTGCGAACCACAATATTCAGTTCTGGAGAGCGGTCAAAATGTGGCAATCTCAGCAAGTTCAGTAGCCCTAACTGAACGACAGGTGCTAACCAACTGTCAGCTACCAAGTTCAGAGTTCCCTTGGCGTCCTTTTTCTAGCACATATACTGGTCTGGTTGAAAATATGGGTACTTGGGAACATCTAGCTCGTATTTCTTCATTCCCAAGACATCATAATCCTCCCATTTACAATCTGTTATCTTTCCCAGCAGATTCTTAGCAACGTTTACATGCTTTGAAATAGGAGACAGCGGGATGTCGTATCTCGCATTCTTGGACAATTTAAACACAGGGGCATTCAGTGCCCGCGGGGAGATATATTCTGGTGTCATCTTCAAAGGTTCTATCTGAAAGACTGGTGCTTTCTGTGCCGAGGATCCCATCTTTATGATGTTGGATCGAGGTGCAGTTACAACTTTTCCCTTATCTTTTGCTTTTTCCTGCATCGTCGGATTAATTCTTGGTGATTTGCGGGATCCTTCACCTTGTTCTACGACGACCTTCTTAACTGGAGTTTTCATTAACTGCTGAATCCCTCCATGCTGAAAGATCCTCAGTGCTTCTTCTCTAAAGGAAGGTTTGGACATTCATAAATGAGGTAGCGGCTAAGGCAGACAAAATACAGATGGCTACTAGCTCAGAGAGGTTAATCGCAAGAAAATTCTAAGTGCTTGGTAACGCCCGCGAGTCTCCCAACGGTGTTATTTATAGGTGTAGCAGACCCTCTCTCACGCCCTTCAACAGCTAGATAAGCATTTAATGTGGTGGCCATTGGGGAATTTGAGCGGATCCTTCGGTCTTTTCTGTCGTCAGCGTGCTCAGAACGGCTATTTTTGCTGTAAATGCTGAAACGGTTGCTACAACAGTCATCTAATGGCTATTTTTCTGAAAATCCATGCAATCGCTATTTTTCTCTGGGTGCTGCGCCGAACTGCATGGTAAGCCATCTGCAACCCTGCGCGGCTACTTCGCAATGCCACAAATTTTCAACTACACGGCTTCCACTATATATATTTTTCTTCTTCTTTTTCTCTTTTTTTTTTTTTAATTTTTTTTTTTCCTTCCACGCAGCTTCAACAGTGCTGTGCGGTACATAGATCATTCTTCTTATCATACCTTCTTCCTTCTATCATACATGTACAGACTCCTTTACATTTCTAGTGTCCACTTTCAACTGTACTTGACACTTAGACCTTCCTTTCTTGGTTCGTTATTCAGGGTTCTGCGAAGCAGTGCTATCATGGTATAGCTTTATCTTGCTTCCGTTTATCAAAGTTGGCAAGGTATCACCAGCTAAATTGGCTAACTGGACTGCACCAGTGTTAGTAACATGTATCATAGTATATGGGCCAAGCCAATGCATCTTAAATTTACCAGGGAATTTCATGAATTTGCTATCATACAGGAGGACTAGATCACCTACCTGAAAACACTTGTTTTTTATATGGCGATCATGCCATGCTTTCTCGCGGTCCTTCTGAGCTTGCCAATGGAATCCTATGATGAAGCAATCTTCCTCCAAGCCCAGTAAGTGTACTAATCTTTCTTCTAGAGCTTCTCATTCCGCCATCCCTGTAAATGTAGCGATTCTCAAACTAGGGACAATATATTCCATAGGCATTATAGCCTCCTGCCCATAAACCAACCAAAAGGGTGTCTGTCCTATCAATTTCTTGCATGTGGTCCTGTATGCCCATAGCACAGATGAGACGCGTAGGTCCCAATCGTCTCTATTTACATTGCACACCTTAGTGAGTGTGTTCTCCAATATTTTATTGAAAGCCTCTACAGTACCATTCTCCTGTGGATGATATGGAGTACTACGCTGATGACGAATGTGGAATTCCTCTGTAAGTGCCTCAATCGTCTTGTTCAGAAAGTGAGTACCTTGGTCACTCATCAAAATCTTCGGACAGCCAAATCTGGTGAGTATTTCTTCAAAGATAAACTGCGCAGCAGTACTGGCGCTGCAGTCCTTAACTGGTTTTGCTTCTTCCCATCTGGTGAGGTAATCTGTAGCAGTAATAATATACCTTGCACCCATTCTTTTTCCTGGTGGGTTTATAGGACCCACAAAGTCTATTTCCCATTTTTCAAATGCATGCAGTGTCAACTGTGGATTCAATGGCATCTCATCTCGGCGTGATGGTTTTCCTGTCCTCTGACAGACATCACAGTTCCTGCAATGTTCTTTGGCATCTTTATGGATCGTAGGCCACCATAGGCCTACGCGCAATATCTTCTGCGCAGTAGCCCTTCCTGCATAGTGACCTACCGTGATTCCTGAGTGTGCGTTAGCTAGAATAAATGGCTTCTCATGATCGAGTACGCACCTGCGTAGGACTTCATCCGGCCCAAGTTTGTATAACTATCCTACAATTATAGTGAAGTCCGCGGTGCGCACCACTAACTGTTTTTTCTGCTGGACCGAGAATTCCTGGGGTGCCAGCCCTGTGGTTATGAAGTCAATGATATCCTTGTAATAATCATCGGCAACCTGTATACTAAATAACTATGCATTAGGCAGACTCTCTTCAATATTCGTCGGCTCCTCTCCTGACTCGATCCTTGATAGATGATCAGGTCCCAAGTTCAGTCTATCTGGCTTGACAATAATTTCAAAGTCATATTCCCGGAACAGCAATAGCCATCGGCATATGCATCCCCCTAAAACTGGCTTGTTGATCAAATATTTCAACGCAGAATGGTCAGTAAACATAAGGAAGTGCGATCCTAGCAAGTAGTGTCTAAATTTCTGTAGGGCATATACCATCGCAAGGCCTTCCCTCTCAGTAGTAGTATAGTTCTTCTCTGCTGTTGAAAGCTTTCTGCTAGAAAATGCAATAGGGTGGTCAATACCTCCCTCTCCTGGCTGAGCTAACACAATCCCCAGGGAAATACATGATGCGTCAACATGGACATGGAATGGCTTTGTCCAGTCTGGAAAGACTAAAATAGGCGCAGTGACCATCTTTTCTTTTAATGTGTCAAAACCCTGTTCGCATTCTGCGTTCCAAATGAACGGTGCATCTTTCTTCAGCAGCTTCTCCATTGCTGCGGTTATCTGTGCATAACCCTTTATAAATTTTCTGTAATATCCAGTATGTCCTAATGTAGATTGCAACATCTTGACTGAATTTGGTGTTGGTAAGTTTGCAATAACTGCAATCTTCGCAGGGTCTACCATCAATCCTTGCTTACAGACAATGTGGCCAAGTAAAATTCCATAAGGTACACAGAAAATACACTTTTTCAAATTCAAGGATATTTGATGCTGTCAACACTTCTCGAGCATCATGCGGAGATTCACGCAATGATTTTTCAATAGACTAAATACAGTCCAATCATCAAAATACGCTTCTAAAAACTTGTGCATAAAATCTTTAAATGCTGCGACGACGACTCTAGAGAATATGGCAGGTGCGTTCTTTATCCCAAAAGGCATGACGATGTACTGGAATGACCCCCATTCTGTAGCAAATGTCGTCTTATGCCTATCTGTAGGATCAATCCTGATCTGATGATAACCAGAGAAACCATCAGTGAAAGAATATGCCTCATTTCCTCCAACATTATCAAGCACTTCGTCTGTGAATGGAGTGGGAAATGGGTCGTGCATGGAAGCATCGTTCAGCTTTCTGAGATCCACACAAATCTTGATCTCACCTTTTTCTTTCTTGTCTTGAACAACCATGGGGCTAATCCATTCAGATTCTTCAACTGGTTCAATGATTCCTGGTTCTAGCATCTTATCTAGCTCTACGTGGACTTTTTCCTTATAGCGCAGATTCAATCTGTATGGCCTCTGCTTGACAGGCTTAGCACCTGGTTTTAAAGGTATTTTCATGACCCCTAGGTCTCCCAAAATTCCTTTCATCTCTGTAAATTTTGTTGGAAATAGTTCCTGATACTCATGTAAGGTATCTGCGATCTCTGCAATAGTCTGATCGTCCCAATAATCTCCTATTGATGCGAACTTCAGCTCTTTGTTTGTGCCAATGTTTACTTTTTGTGTTTTTACTGGTCCAGTCATATCTGGGATTTCCAACGAAGGTCCTTCTACCTCACGCGTGCCTTCTGACTCTGGTATATCTATGTTGCGTGGGTCGTCCTCATCGTCTTCATTTGTATCATTGGTATCTTCAGCTAAGTTGTAACACTTGATCAAGTGCTCTTCCTGTTCCTTCCATTCTGACTGTAAGTGCGCGGGAACGCATTCTGTCCCAAAAAACTCCTACAACGTTATGTTTTGATGATGACAGTCATCCTGGAATATGCGCTTCTTGATTAGCTGTAATGCTTCATGGATTAATGGATTCCCATCTTCAAAACTGAAGTCCTTCCGGAAGTTTGCAGTGAGCAGCTCCCAATCAGTGAGTTCACTGCGCAACTCCAGGTCGAGGTACCATTTCTCTGGGATACCCGCATCCAATGTATGTATAAATAAATGTACCCATTCTGTAAGTGGTCTTTCCACCCATGCCTTTGAACAGATTTCAATGTGCTGACTAGGGTCTATCTGTCCATTATACTTTTCAAAGGGTAAGGTAACCTTTTCAGCGAATCGGATCTGCATCTTAGTTCTGCATTGATCCCAAGTGGTCAATGTTTCTTATGTGCATTCCACCATCTGATAGGTGTATTATGCAATGCTATATCTAAAGTTGGCAGTCTATGCTCATCTGGTATAGCTACAGTATATTCCCTTATGAAACTGTAAACATTAGCAGAACCATCATATGTGGGAATAGGACTCACCTCTTTTCCGATCCAACGCAGTGATTTCGTAACCTGCGCACATCATCTTGCTGATACTTCATGCATGCGGATTTTCCATTTCTCCAGTCCTGTATCCGAGTCAGAGATACAAGAAGTGTCACATCGCCAGCTGAGCATACCGTCCGCAGTAGGGTTAATGTAGTCTTCCTTGTTCGCAGTCAGCTGGTATAGTTGGTCTAAGTCTTGAGCTTGGGATTCCTCCTGAATCGGCTCACTGTATCTATCACCATCTTTAGGATCCAATGGTGCGATGACCCTAAGATGCTTCCCTTCAAATATCATCTTCTTTGTCTTCAAGTTTATGATAGCCAAATTATCCATAGCCCAATCAATTCCCAATATTGTTGGAAAAGGTTGACTATCATCCACAATTTCAATAACCTCAAAGTTTGCATGGCTCTGTACTCCGTCAATGTCAACTACTACATTAGCTAAGCGGCCAAAAGGTATGACCTTCTACTGATTAGCCATTCGTAATTGGATAGGTGACCAGAGCAACTTTGGTCAACCCATCTGCTGCCATGTCTGCTTAGTCAAGACATTCACTTCTGATCCCAGATCAAGGATGACTTCATCCATTTCAAAATCTCCTATCTGCACAATAAGCCTCATCTCTCGGCTTGTTCTTTTGTGCATCCTTATATGATGTATAGCGCTATCTGGAGTCTTTGTTGCAATCTGAGGTTCATACTGGCTGATAAGCTTCTGGAGCTCTACTATGGCTTTTTCGCTTTTTAGTAACTTCATGCAGCTTCGCAAGAACTGCGCAACAGAAGTACGGACATCTGTCGCAGTACTTGTTTTGTCATATGGAGTCGGCATGTCTTCAACATGCGGTGTTTCAATGCGCAGCGGGATCCTTGATGACTTATCTGCTGGTTCTCTAAAGGTATCCTGCGTGTCAATGAAGACCTCCTTGTTCTTCTGTAGGTTAAGAGGGGGTGCTTTTCCTAGAGCTTTCCTTATCCATACTGTTTCAAGGGGATCCTTCTTCGTATGTGCCTACCCTGATGTTGAAGCTTCCGCTCCTCTGTCGCAGCTTGTCTCAGCGCCACTGCGCGTGACCACATTGATGCTTGGATCCACTGGTCTATTCTCTACTGCAATCCACTGGACATTTGGATTCGGGGCTTCTGTTCGTCTTCTTTTCTGCATTTCCACCTCTAATACTGGGCAATATTCAATGACATGCTCAAATGATTTACAATAGTTGCATGTAGTGCATGGGTTAACAAAATCTCTAGACACGTGCCCGGGTTGGCCACAGTTATAACAAATGACTTGGCCGCGGCCTCTTCCTTATGCCGGACTAGCATTTCTTCCTCTGCCAGGGTATCCACCACCACGACCTCTGTATCCTCCTTGGTCATATTGTGCATTTTCTTGTTTTGGCTGGGTCTCTTCTTGTACACGGTACAAGCCAGTGCCTCGCATTGAGTCCATATCCCTTTTTCTTTAATTCATTAATTCATATGCGCGACAGTTGGATTCATCATGTCCAACTGATTTACAGAAATTGCAGTATAAATTCTTAGGCGTTTTCACATATTTCTGGATGAGGTAACAATCTTCAAGTCTATGTCCTGTGGTTCTACAAATTTCACACCATGGGGCCTGATTCTGATTTAATGGGTTAGGCACACCACTGTTAATATAGTCACGGAATAGAGGGCAATGCTCGTGGTCATGACCTTCTCCTTTACAACTTGTACACCAGACCTCCTATCTAGGTTCACATCTTTGTTCTTTACCATTTTTCATACTTTGCAGTTCAAGTGTCAGGGTGGTCAGCTGGTTCTAGATCTGAGACATCCCAGAACTAGTATCACCAATCGGCGAAGCTTCTAGCTTCATTGCAATTTCCAAGGCCTCTGCCTGGGATAGAACCTTCTGCTGCATCAATGGTAATCTGATATGAGGTAACAACGCAGCAATGAACCATTCTTTATGCTGTTCTGGTGGTATAACAAAACTTACTTGGTCTAGTAAGGTCTTAAATTTCTGATCAAATTCCCAGATCGTTTCAGTTGGTCTCTGCTTTATTTCCTTCAGCTCAGTTATACACTAAGACTCAGACTTAGGTTTCTTGAACTCCACCACCAGCGCGACTTTAATTTCTGCGAGGGTTCTCGGCTGTACGGTAGAGTATTTCATAAACCAATGTAGCGCTCTATCCCTGAAAGTGGTGATGAGTTGTGATTGCTTCACGGCATCATCCTGGATTTGTCTTACACTCCATACAACTTCACAAAGGAACCAATGTTGATCAGGGTCTTCTAGGACAGTTCCTCTGAATATTGGCAGTTTCATATCAGTGTTCGCCATTGTGCTACTAGGTGGTGGAGCGCCGGGATTAGTGCGCGGCTGCTGTAAAGGGATCTGCGCAGTAAATACAAATGGGACTATCGGGAGAGATGGACTAGGCTGAGTCTTCTGTGGGGTGGGTTGCGTAGCGGGTGGGTTCTGCGATAAGGGTGGCGTGGTTTGTGCAGCCGGTGGATTATCAGGGGTAAATGGTTGTGCAACTTCGCTATCAAGATCGCAGGGGATCTCAGTATCTATATGAAGTTTAGGGACTTCCGGATTCTTATTAATTTTATATCTCTTACCATTTCTGAGAGTATGTGTCTCTTCGTCAGAATCAATATATGTATTGTTTGTGATGACAAACTTCAAGCATATTACTGCATTCTTAGAACACCTTTCTCAGCTAACAACATCTTAATGTATAGACTGAGATTGTTCAGAAACTTACCTTGGAATCCTCCGAAAAAGTGTGCTTTTGCTTGGCTATAGGATTTGAGTGTGTCTACAGCAAATTCTGTTACAAATCCTTCTAGCATATGATCGACCCAATAATCAACTCCGCGTGACAACGAGCTGTCTAACGCTTTAAGCTGCGCTGTGAGCTCGGGAGTCCACTACGTAGGAACTCCTCCTTGGAAACAGTTTTTCTTCTCTGCAAGCTGCGAGATCCACGCATGCAGCTCATTTGGAAATGATGCCCAAAAGATCTCGTGAATGTCGTCCAACAGATATATATTCGACCACTGTGTGTCGCTTAGACGCGGATGTCTATTTTCTTGTCTGTTAAAATCGCTTATGGTCTTATCCCACCAAGCTTGGATTTCTATCTTTTCAGGATGCCAATAGTCAGATCCTTCAGGGAACTGATATTCTTCTTCACACATCATGATTGCAACTCAACAAAACCATTTCAACTCATCATGGATTCTAGCGCGAAAATGGAACCATTTGTTGGGTTAAACTGACCCAGAGGTTTCCAATTAGACCTAGGTTCTTTGCGGTTCTCCCTTTGACCAACAAAACCCCTTCGCACCGGCCCTTTTGGAAACAACCTGCAAGCAGGTTGAGGTCTCACCCGAGGTGTATCTTTATGGGGTACTGCAGAATCAGGTTTCCACAGTAAATGATGAGTTGTTTATCTGAACAAGCTGCGCAACGCAAGACAGAAGGAGTGCACTACAGGGAAAAGTGATGTGGTGCGTAGCAGGATCTATGCTGCGAGTAGTACTGTGCGGTAGAGGCAACACTGCGGGACACACCAAGGGTTTCTCACTGCTGCGACTCTTCTTCTGGAACAGCAATTACCCACACTTATCCTCTACTTGGAAGATCTTGGAAACGTTAAGGCACTGAAATGAATATCACTCATCCATTCATTGAGGAACTTACTGGTTATCTTTCTAGCATTCATTCTAGATCTTGTATTATTACAATGTGAACCGAAATGATAATCATGATTAACTGTGCTACGTTCCTTCACTGTGCTTAAGAAAGTACTTAAACTTAAGTGACTAATTCACGACCTTAACATAGAATTGAAATGTTTTCCATTCATCTGCTTCCGTGGAACCTAGCATATCATTCCCAAACTTCTCCTATTGGTAAATGCATATCAAAGTTCTCATATTATAGCATGCAAGGAAACATTCAAGCATTCATTCTACAAAAAATACCGACAGTCATTCATTCATAAACATCATCACATATCACAGGATTTAACGTGGTTCACTTCCTCGGATGGAAAGCTACATCCACAAGAACGGTTGGTAATATATTTCTTTAAAAAGGGATGGGGAAACCGTTCTTAGTCTACGCACTCAGTTGCAGACTCTTCTTTCTCTCGGCTAGGTCTTTGCGCACACAGCTGCAGAGCCTTTACAATATTCTCAGCTTAGAGAGATTTTACAATACAAAAGGGTTATCTTCTTAAATTCTCAGCAACAACAAAAGAACAACAACCCAAAAAGAGAACAACACCGAGAACCCCCATCCCATACAAAATGTCTTCTTAAATAGATCATGCCCAAAGGTCATGTCTGTACAATGTCGAAGACCTAAAACCCAAAACCCTAAGGGTTTCCAAAACTGCGTCGATTTTCCAAACCGGCTTGCTGGCTCCTGGTAGCGTCTGCTTGATCATGGCGGATCTCCATGTCCTCATTCTGTCGCTATTTACCTTCCTGTCGTACGTGTGCCTACAGGTTGCTTTTGCCGAACCGTTTCTCTCTAACGGTTTTACCTTCTAAGCATGCCAAACGTCGCTTTCCTTAACAACCCACGCATGGCCGCCTTCCTGTTTT
This sequence comes from Larix kaempferi, assembly GCA_027924585.1. NCBI lineage: Eukaryota > Viridiplantae > Streptophyta > Pinopsida > Pinales > Pinaceae > Larix > Larix kaempferi. The sequence goes on along the minus strand of BSBM01000278.1, from coordinate 4,519,676 downwards.
TCCTACGTCCGCCGCTCAGTAATCCTGAAATATCTTTCCAAAAATGGTTGCTACTGGTCGAGCCAGTAGCTACACTTGATACTTGTCCAGCACACCGCTTTGCTGGCTCCATGTGGCCTCCTAACTCCACAGCACTGCTTCTGCGCAGTACTGGTCTTCCCACCACGGCCAAAACTTTGATGCTGCGTGCAACTCCGCAGTCTGGTCAAAAGTTGGATGCTACGCGCAACTTCGCAGCATCCTCAATACTTAACCAAAATTGTGTTTCTGAGTTGCGCTCAGCTCAGCTTTCCCTGCTTGCCTCAAAAAGGTGCTTCCAAGCTTCATCTCAACCTGGGCCCAACAGCAGAAAACCAAAGTTCAAAGGCTCACGAGAGCTTAGCAAGTTGTCCTATTTGCTGCCAGAGGAGATTAAAATTATTATTGTGCTTCACCTACAGGAGAAGGCACAGAGACAGAGGTTAATTGCAGGGACAGAGGCTATTTTGTTTTCTCAGCAACTGGTATCAAAGCAGGTTCTGGAAGCTGCAGCATGGAGGTCACTTCCATGAGTGACATGGAGAAGTTGAACGGGACAAATTTTGCTCTATGGAAAGCACAAAAGGATGATATACTAATTCTAAAGGACCAGTACTTACCAATTGAGGGAGCAGCAAGTAAGCCTTCATCAATGACAGATGAAGAGTGGAAGAATATTGAGAGGAAGGCCATTGCCAAAATCAGGCAGTACTTAGCAAAGAATGTCTACTTCAATGTGGCTAGGGAGAAGACAATAGAGGCTCTATGGAAGAAGCTGCATGATTTGAATGAGAAAAACACAGCTTCCAACAAAGTGTTCTTGATGAAGAAGCTGTATAACCTCAAGATGGAGGGTGATTCAGTTGCAAAGAACTTAAATGAATTCAACATAATTACCAGCCAGCTTGCCTCTGTCAAAATTATCTTGGATGATGAAATCAGAGCCATCCTACTTATGTGCTCCATGCAAGACAACTGGGAGAATTTTATTGTTTCCATGAGCACTTCAGCTCCTGTAGGGACCCTGAAGTTTGATGATGTTAGTAGCAGCATAATGAACGAGGAGCTGCGACAAAAATCAGTAACATAAAACCATGGAGGAGAAGCTCTAAGCCTAACTGATCGTGGCAGGAAAATGGATCAAGGTAGACATGGGCGTTCAAAATCCAGGGGAAGATCAAAATCAAGAAAAGGAAGACTCGCTTGTTTTCATTGTGGAAAACCAGGACACGTGAACAAGGAGTGTTGGTTTTGGAAGAGAGAGCAGAAGGAGCAAAAATAGAACAACACAAACCAAAGGTCAGCCAACACAAATGAAGGTGAGACCACTGCAGTTGTTTCAGATGTTGATGTCTTATTTACTATTTCAGTATAAGATGCATGTTTATATACTTCTGGTAGAAGCATAGATTGGATCCTTGACCCCGGGGCATCCCACCATGTAACTCCATGTCAGAAAAATTTTGTTGCATATGAAAGCAATGATTATGTTAGAGTGCACTTGGGAAACAATCACTACTGCAACATTGTTGGAGTGGGAGATGTTCGAATCCAATCAAAGGATGGCCATGATATCTTGCTGAAACAAGTTAGGCATGTCCCAGAAATGTGCATGAGCCTAATTTCAGTGGGGCAATTAGATGATGAAGGCTGCTATACTAGCTTTGGAAAGAGTGGTTGGAAAATCAACAAAGGAGCATTGGTCATGGCTAGAGGACTCAAAACAGGGACATTGTACACCTTAAGACCAACAACAAAAAAATCATATGTGGTCGCTGTTGCGAAAGAAGGAACCACACCAGATTTATGGCATAAGCGCTTGGGTCACATGAGCGAAAAGGGCCTTAAAATTCTTGTTGGCCAAAATTTGCTGCCAGGATTGAAATCCTATGAACTTGGCCTTTGTGAGCATTGTATATATGGTAGGAAGCATAGAGTTTCATTTATGAGAGGTGGCCATGAAAGAAAAACAAGTTTGTTAGAATTGGTACACTTTGATGTGTTTGGGCCAATCAACATTAAATCTCTTGGAGGAGCCTCATACTTTGTTACATTCATAGATGATGCATCTAGGAGGGTTTGGGCCTACCCCATGAAAAGAAAAGATGAGGTATTTGAAACATTTTAGAAATTTCATGTTAGTGTTGAAAGAGAAACTAAGAAGTTGCTCAAATGTTTAAGGATAGACAATGGTGGAGAGTATTGCTCCAATGCATTCAAAGAATATTGTAACAGGTTTGACATAAAGCTTGAGAAGACTGTCCCTGGAACTCCTCAACATAATGGCATTGCAGAAAGGATGAACTGAACCATCATGGAGAAGGTGAGGATCGTTGTCAAATTCTGGGTTGGAGAAGCATTTTTGGGCAAAAGTAGTAAGAACAGCTTGTTACCTCATCAACCGATCACCTACAATAGCCTTGGACAATGGCATTTCTGAATAAGTTTGGACTAGGAAGAAGGTAAACTATTCTCACCTTAAAATTTTTGGATGTGAAGCATTTGCACACCTTCCCAAAGAGAATAGAAGTAAGTTAGATAATAAATCAATGAGATCTATTTTTTTGGGATATGCGGATGGTGAGTTTGGTTACTGATTATGGGATCAAGTTAACCATAAAGTCATCAGAAGCAAGGATGTCATATTTAATGAGTTAGAAATGTATAAGAGACATATAGGTGATATGGAGGTCAAGAAAATTGTTGACAAGCTTGTAGAACAACAAGAAAATATCCCACCATTGCAAGACGAGCAGCATGCAGAAAATGGTGGACAACAAGCAGGAAATGATGGACAGCAAGTCAACAATTATGGACAGCAAGAAAAAGGAACTTTGCAGTAGCCATTGCAAGAGGTCCAGGTGGAAAAAATACCACCATAGTTGTTTTGCAGGTCTTCTAGACCTCATAAGCCTTCACAAAAGTATCCACCGTCAAACTATGTTTTGCTAAATGATGAAGGTGAACCAAATTGTTTTCAGGAAGCTTGTGATGTTGAGCATGGCAAGGATTGGAAGAAAGCTACCAGGAAGAAATGGACTTCTTGTTGGAAAATAAAACGTGGGAGTTAGTGAAGCTTCCAAAAGGAAGAAAATCCCTACAAAATAAGTGGGTATACAAGATCAAGCAGGAAGGTGAAGGCAAGAAGGAAAGGTACAAGGCAAGGTTGGTGGTGAAAGGATTTTCCCAAAAAGAAGGTATTGACTTCGATGAAATTTTTTCACCAGTTGTTAAAATGTCATCCATTAGAGTTATTCTTAGTCTTGTGCTGCTTTAGAATTGGAGTGTGAATAGTTAGATGTGAAGATGGCCTTCCTCCATGGAGAACTCGAGGAGGAAATTTCTATGGAGCATCCAGAAGGATTCCAAGTAAAAGGCAAAGAGAACTTGGTTTTCAAGTTGGAAGAGCCTCTATGGGCTCAAACAAGCACCTTGTTAATGGTATAAGAAATTTGGTGCCTTTATGTTGGAGCATGGTTTTAGGAGATTAGAAGTTGATCATTGTGTTTACATTCAAAATTATGACCAAGAAAAGTTTATTATTTTATTATTATATGTGGATGACATGCCAATTGTTGGGCAAGATAAGAGCATGATTAACAGGGTGAAGAAGGATTTGGGAAATCAATTTGCAATGAAGGATTTGGGCCAAGCACAACAAATATTGGGCACGAGGATCATACGTGACAGAAAGAATAAAATGTTGTGGATGTCACAAGAAAAATACATTGAAAAGGTGCTCAACAGGTTCAACATGAAGGATGCCAAGCCAGTGGGAACACCTCTTGCTGCCCACTTCAAATTGAGCGTTGATTTGTGCCCTTGTAATGACAAGGAGAAGGAGGAAATGAGTAAAATTCCCTATGCTTCAGCAGTTGGTAGCTTAATGTATGCCATGGTATGTACATGACCAGACATTGCACATTGAGTGGGAGTAGTGAGCAAATTTCTTGCCAAACCGGGAAAACAACATTGCCAAGCAGTGAAGTGGATCTTAAGGCATCTCAAGGGTACTAGTAATTACTGTTTATGTTTTGGAGAAAATGACATTGTGCTTGAAGGCTTCACACATGCATATATGGCTGGAGATGTGGACACTAGAAAGTCCACTACTGGTTATGTGTATACATTTGCAGGTGCAGCTGTGTCTTCGGTATCTAGGCTACAAAAGGTAGTATCTCTCTCCACAACTGAGGCAGAATAGATAGCCGCAATAGAGGCTTGCAAAAAGATGATATGGATGCAACGATTCCTAGGAGAGATGGGAATTAAGCAAGACGAGTATGTATTGCATTGTGACAGTCAAAGTGCCATTCACTTGGCGAAAAACCCAGCATTTCACTCAAGCACCAAGCACATTGATATGAAGTACCATTGGATCCACCAAGTATTGGAAGAAGGGCATCTATATCTGGAAAAGATTCATACTACCGAGAATCCCGCTGACATGTTGACTAAAATTTTTCCAAGAGACAAGCAAGAGCTTTGTAGAAAATTGGTAGGACTGGGGGTAACTTGATGCACAGGTTTGGATGATTAACATACTCTCCACTACCTCCATTTGATTTCAAGTGGGAGAATGTTAGTAGGTGAAACCAAATTTCGGTGATTTTTGCTCCAACTCACCCATCCGTTGCCAACTTGGTTTTTCTGTCAGTTGGTAGATAGAAATGTAGGTGGTGTATTAAATGAGCAGAGGCTTCTTGATGAAGCCAATTTCTCCACCGAAAACCATGGAAAAATCTAGACGCCTTCAATTTCTGGAAAACCTCTCTTGTATTTATTATTGATGTATTGTATTGGTAGGGTGAGCTGGTTGAGTGTGTTGTATAGTGAAGATAATGCTGAAGTAAAGGAAAACAGAGTTCATGCCCAATTCTGAGTTTGTCTGTGTGTGATTGCATTTTTCCTGCGTATACTCTGTTCTAAATTACATTCTGCCTGTGCGCATGTCTATTCCTATTTGTTGTTCATTTTTTTCTTTCTGCCAATGAATGATATGTTTCATTTTAACATTCAAAACATTTGCTATTAGTTCTTGGAATTTCCAGGTTGACAAAAGGATTGCAGAAAACCAAAGTTCAAAGGCTCATGAGAGCTCGGCAAGTTGTCCTATTTGTTGCCAGAGGAGATTAAAATTAGTATTGTGCTTCACCTACAGGAGAAGGCATAGAGACAGAGGTTAATTGCAGGGACAAAGGCTATTTTTTTTCTCAACAAAAATTGCTCAAATTGTAGATGACCACCTTTGAAATAAACAATTGATCATGAAATTGTGCAATGAATTTTTTGGGTTTGTCTATTATTTGCAATTGCAGGTCTCACATTGATCACGATGGATAACAACTATGTGAAAACAATGAATAGAAGTGAACGTGTAAGGAAATAATGAAGTGCGCAGGGGATCTATATCTTCTGTAATTGAAGGGATTTTTTGAGCTATGAATGAAAGTGTGAATGGAAAAGAAGAAATGTAACGTCCTTCGATGCTATGGGCATTGCAGTTTGTAGAGACTTTTCTCATTTAATGAAGCTATGGTCATATGAAAATTAAGACGAACATCTGATTATGAAATTTATGTTATAGAGGTTGCAGGTATTTGGAATCTCAAGTACTCTTTCAATGCCTAAATTGTAAAGTGTGTTTTGGTATGTGAATGCAAAGATCAGTGGGATATGTTTCTTTGGTAGAGATCACAAAAATGGCATAAACGACAATGCATCCTATGAGTGCAAATTCTTCAAGTGTCTATACCAATCGTACATAGAACATAATAATAGAGATACAATTTATAGTGTTCAAATGAGGAGTTCATCCAAGGTCTAAGTTGTTCCGTTAAAGCAGAGAATGAGTAGAAAGAGTAAATTGAAAAAACAAACATATTCACAAGCAAAGGGTGGTAGGGTCGATCTTGGGCAAGGATAGGAGTCCTTGGCAGATTGGTGTCTGCAAAAGAAGGTTGGAGTTTGCATGTGAAAAGGGTGGAAGGGTGGAGCAGAGGATATTGAGTTGATTCTCAAGAGGATTGGTTTCTTTATCCCAATGAGAGGTTGGAAACTGTTTGCAAGTTGGATCTTGTTATGAATAAAATAATAATAATAATAATAAACATCAACACACACACACACACACACACACATATGTATATATATATATATAATAATAATAATAATTAATAATATCTTTCCAAAAAGACATGACTATTAGTGAAAGGGTATTCCGCCAAAATATAAATAACGGGCCCTCAATTAATTCATATCATATCTTATTTATCATCTTTTATATAAATTCATATTTATGGATTATTTGTCATTTGTGAAGTGGAAGTTCGAGTAAATGAGATTTTCTCATTACAGTGGTATCATAGCTAGGCTTGTAGCCATAATTCACATGGTTTTATGAAAGTGCACGTGGTTTTGTGAGAAGTGGGTTTGGTTTTATTCCCTAACAACAAACCAGAATTGAGATTCGAACTTGGGTGGGGAAGGTAACAATCATTCCTCCCAACCACCCAATCTACACCATTTTACAAATATTAAGGGGAAAATAAGGTTAGAAGAGCATCAAAAGAAGATATTTTACAAGAGGAATCATATTGAATATTGTTTATTATAAAAAAATGAGATATTGAATAAATTTCAAAGAAAAGTCAAGAAGATGGGTTTTAATGTTGAAAAGAAGGGAAGGTTTCCTAGCACCTCACTGATGAATGCCTCAATACTATTTAGAGTTAAAGGGACACTTGCACGAAAGGATGTCACCATTTCTATTACCCCTAGTGAAAGAAATAATTATATTACTACTGAATTTGCTAACCATTTAGTGATTCCTGAATCAAATATAGGTGAAAGGATAGACCTTTGGAACAAAAAGCAATTTCAAATAAGTGGATTAGAATTGAATGTTGGAGATTATATGGTCATTTCTCAATTCATTGTTAGTTCCTTATGGAGCTTTGATGGTGACATAGTTTTAGGTTTACCTTGGATCAAAACATTGGGGACCTTCATCTTAAATGCTGAAAAGAAGTTTCTGACATTTTTCTATAAGCAGGAGAGAATCACATTTCAAGATATTACAATGAAGTCAGATTTAGAAGCTCCCACATCTGAAGACTTCGAGGATATATCAAAGATGATTTCACAGGGTAATCAGAAGTCAGAACAAAAGAAGCAAAAAGAAGTTGAAAATATTTTCGCCGGTAAGGATGGAGAAATTACTCGTTTGAAGAATCATAGTCAAGACTTGATCGCACAGATTAAGAAATTAAAAAGGGAAAAACAATTGCAAGAAGAAATCCAAGAGAAATTCCACCAAAAGGAATTGGATCTCCAAAAAGAATTCAATAAGAATCTATTAGAAAAAAATGAAGAAAATTATCGCTTAAAAACTTTGAATCAAGGGTTGACTGAACAAATAAAAAAAATAAAAAATGAGAAGTTAGAAAAATCCTCAGATTTATTATTAACCAGTAAATTGTGTGAATCACAAACAATTGAAGTTTCTACAAGGGTTCCACAAACGACTCGAATGCCTTATCGTCACCCAAATCACAGAAGTCGATACAACCAACATCAAACTAAAACAAGAAATAAACATTGTTCTTCTTATAGACAAACCAACTACAACATTGAAAATGAAAGAAAACAACATGGACAACTTTTATGGAAGCCTAAATTAAGAAGTTCTGTACAAGCAGTCGATCATCAAAAAGTTCCAATGAAGGTAGATTTGGGATGGATCACTTCCCAAAAAATGCAACACATTAGTTCAACAATCCGAAGATTATATCCCCTGGTTTCATCAAGCATCGTAGTTCCAAGCTCACAACATCATGAAAAGTCGTTACGAGCAAGAGAACAAAGTCATACAATAAATCATGCTTTGAGGACAAAGCATGTTTAAGGGGAAGGCAATGTTATGACTAAAATAATAATAATAATAATAAACATCAACACACACACACACACACATACAATAATAATAATAATAATAATAATTAATAATATCTTTCCGAAAAGACATGACTTTTAGTGAAAGGGTATTCCGCCAAAATATAAATAACGGGCCCTCAATTAATTCATATCATATCTTATTTATCATCTTTGATATAAATTCATATTTATGGATTATTTGTCATTTATGAAGTGGAAGTTTGAGTAAATGAGATTTTCTCATTACAGAGCTCGCACGTGAAGGTTGAATCTTTCACTAAACTAGACAGTTGGAGTTGGCTACAACAAGTTGAAGTCTATTTTACAAGTTGGAGCTTGCAGTGAGGGTTGGCTCCTTCACCAAGTCAGTAAGTGGGTGCTTACTGTAAACATGCTGAAATCTGTAGTTTGGGTAAGTTGGATGTTGCATTAGGGATGGGTGTCCCTCTCAAGTCGGAGCTTGAAATTGTAGTGAAAGAATTATAAAGGAACATCTTTTGTGGTTTTCTCCCATTTGGATTTCCAGGTAAACTTTATGTGTACTATGCAAGGCTTTATGTGATTGTTAAAATGTTATGTATTAATGTTGTGTGCTTAAAGTGTTAAATATTGTAAAAAGTATATAGTATTGATTCACTCCCCCTCTTTCAATACTGCTAAAGATTCCAATTGAGGGGGGGAATCAATATAGGACATATTTCTAACTTTTATTTTTATTGACCATCCACATTAAATTTCAACAAAATTAATCATCACATTAATACACAAGAGACACAAATATTTAAAGCGAAAAACCAAAGGGGAAGAAAAGCACAAAAGAGTGTTTTTTCAATAAATAAAGATTACAATGATTCTCTAGTACCAGGTGGAAGGAATCACCAATTGCCTATATTTTTCAGCACCAACTCCCTAGTTTCTTTAGCACCAACTGAAAATAAGCATCAACTCCTTGGATTATTCCACATCAACTGAAAGGAAGATTCAATTCCTTTCCTTGCACCACCTTCCCAACCTAAAATAGATATGCTTATGGTTGATGGATAAGATCCTTAATCAGTTTTTGTCTTCACCAAGCCTTCTTGTGACTTCTTTCTTTATCAAATATGCTTGGTCGGTCTGTCTTCATCGAGCTTGCTTATGACTTCTTCCTTGATCATATCTCTTTGTTGTTTCTGTCTTCACCAAGCCTGCTTGTGATTTCTTCCTTTATTAGGTCTGCATGCTTCTAGAACCCCATTTCAAATCTTCAGATTACTTCTTGACCAATATTCAATCATCACTCCTCATGACTTCTTTCTTTATATGATATTCTTGGTGCATCTGTCTTCATTAGGCTTGCTTGTGACTTCTTCCTTTATCATATCTCTTTGTCGCTTATGTCTTGACCTAGACTACTTGTGACTCTTCCTTTATCAGATCTACATGCTTCTAGAACCCCATTTCAACTATTTAGATTACTTCTTGAGTGATCTTCCATCGTCACTCCTCAACCATTTTCTTAGACTTTTGTCTTTTTAAGTGATTCCTCTTATATAATATGATATTACATTTTTCACCTACCCACACATTTGTTGTTGTACCCTTATCCTTTTATACTTTTCAATTTCACTTTATATGAAAAGTCATGCTTATTCAAAAAGACATGACTTTCATTAATTTAATAATTAATTTCCCTCTATTATTTTATTTATGTACACCCACTTTTTTTATACTTTATGGCTAAAATACAATGAGCCAACACAACTTTCCTCTTACTCCACGTTTACGTAACATTCAAATACCATAGACCAATACAACTTTCCTTTTATGTAACATTGTTTTTATTCCACACCATTATTCTCTTTACATAAAATTCTTTTTACCACTAGTGACTCATTTGAATCTATCTATAGATTACTACTGTAACAAAGTTCATTGTTCCATTAACTTAACCCACCACTAATACTCATAAGATAAACCGAACACATACAAAATTGAAACCATGGTTGTCTAACACACCTCAAAGGTTCAAAATGTTTTAAACATCACATCTAAGACATATGCTTCTATTGAGTTCCCTAGTCACACATCGCTTATGACATAGATCCAAATGATATCCTATTTTTACCATTTCAAGCTATAACATTGATTTAATAAAACTGTTTTAATCATTTAGTGAGACCTCGACTCCCTTCTTTAAGTGTTTAATGTAACGGGAGTTTTGACACAATTGTGATCGATCATTTAAAACTAAAGTTGGGTTGGTATAGTCATGTGTCCCCTTGTAAGACTCTCGTTGTGATAATTGGATAATGGGATTTCACGTGTCCTTCAAGTTGTCTTCTTAGTGCTTGAAGTAATAAATGCCCAATGGGTTTTAATGGCCCACCGATGATATATTGATTGATGAGCCAAAGCTACTCGTATTTTGAATTAGTCAGTCACTTCCAATCTTAGTCTCACATTTGTCCTCCTAGTTGCCCTCAAATATGCTTTAGGCCAGCCCCCTTTGAGTCTTCCCTCTAAACAATAATAAAGAGGAGCTTGTGTCGATGTTGCAATCATCCTTAGTTTAAGAAACAAAGTTATTGAGCGAAAAGCAATAGACATTGGAGGAGTGCTGAGACTTGGCTACGTGGACGTCGTCATTTTAGACATCAAATGTTGTTGAATTACCAAATTTAGAGTAAGGTATTGTTTGCATAGCCTTAATTACAAACACAATAGCATAACTTACTCTTTTTTTCTTTTTGACTTTATAGAGCAATCCAGGCGCTCAACCGAGAGGGGAACCACTTATCAGTCGTATTATAGCAAGCCTGACCCCACCAGACCCAAGCAGACTCTAACCCAACACCTCGTGACAGAGGGTCATCTTTGGCTTGTGGGATCCAAGCCAATTGAGCTACCCATCGAGGCTAAACACAATAGCATAACTTATTTTCTTATAGCCACAAGAGGGGCATCATTTGTGGAGGGAGTCTTTTCTATTTTGGTTAGTCATTTACGTTAGTAATTTATTTTATGGGCTATTTATTAATAATGAGTTTAAGTTGAATTCAAAATAGCTTATCTTAAATGTTTGACAATTTTTTGAGAACAATATTTTTTAATATGAATCTAATAAAAAAAATTGAAATTTAGAATACTAATGTTTAAATTTGCTTTAAATGGATGCTATGAAATATTTAAAAACATTCAATCTATTTATACATTTAAAAATATGAACAAATTATCAAATTCTAATAAAAAAACTCATCATACAAACAAAATCATTAAAGATTTAAACTCTTTCATTTGAATGAAAAACAATCCTATGAATATCCTTGGTTGATAGAGTCTTTTCCAATGAGCCAATCATCCATACCTTGCTTAGTGATATTTGTTTCAAATCAAATCAATTGTTATGTAAAAGTTTAATGTTTTTAAACTGAAAATTCAAAATATACTTAAAAAAAATCTAAATATATATTATTGTGTTATACACTGCATTATATTATTTCTTAATTACTAATGTGTAATGTTTTTAAACTGAAAATTCAAAATATACCTTAAAAAATCTAAAATCTATACTATTATGTGTTATACATTGCATTATATTATTTCTTAGTGACTAACGTTGCTCCATAACCTTAGTACTAAATTGATTTATTAAAAAAAATAAAAGCAAACTTTTCTTTAACCTTATTATTAACTTAAATCCATTCCATCTTCGGTTTTGATATAGACCCGAGGTTTGGATATACACCGAGGTTTGGATATGCACACTCAAAGTTTGTAGTTGACAGAAATGGTGTCAGGGAGGTGTATGTCAAATTCAAAATAAAGAAGTATCTGAATTTTTTTTCAATTAGAAAAATAGTTATACTTTATTGACAAATATAAGATAGAAAGAACAAAAACAACCTACCGTAAGTGGAAGAACAATATGAAACCCTCCCACTGGACTAGAGATAACGCCCAAACCCATGAGCAAAGACCCAAAACACCACAAAGCTGCCCCAACCACAAAGAAGAGATCCAGATTCCCGCCTAGCCAAATGAGCCCAATACACAAACCAAGAAAAAATGGCAGCCTCCAATCATGAAAAGAAGGAGGGCATGGGATAACTGGCACTCAAATCGTCCTGCTTTTCTGGCGATTTGTTCCCTAGCTTTGGTTATAAAAACCAACGGAATCGTAGTTCCACTCCATTTACTGCGAAACAATACTATGGAACTGTGCCCCGAGAGGTTTTGGCCCATTTTAAGACAACCCAATTCGTAGACATTCAAAAAAATAACGAGAAAAGGTGTAACTGTGCCTCGCCGGGAGATTTTCCCTCGCCGGCAGGGGCGATTTGAGTGCCAGTTATCACACGCCAGGAAAGAAGGAGCGCCATCCAAGTGTCTGAACTTAAGAGTACTTTGAGCATACTACCAAAGCCGTAAAGTCCGTTGCAATTCCACGAACATCCCGATTACCTGGAAATTCAATCCGTCATATTGGTTTTTTCCGTTTTCAAAATCCTGAGAGTATGACGTTCCTCCTTCCATTAAGACAGCATACACGCGCGAAATTGAGTGTATATTACTGCTTTTATCTCCACCTAAATTAGATACTATTTCACTTGGGTTTCACGTTTCCTACATTAATGTGTCCCTTGTCCCTTCAACTGCCTGTTTATTAATCATATACATTTCGCAATTGCCTACAATGGCAGCAGCTACAAAGATGGATAGTATTCTGGGAAGTTCAACCATGCCTCAAAAAATCGAGGATTTGCAGTTTGAGGACCAGGAGACATGGAGTTCGAATGCGAGTTACAGCCAGAGCCTTCGTCCCCTGTTAGATGTAGTAGACAAGCTTCGTGATCTCAATCTCACGAAAGAAGGTATTGAACTGCCCAGCATTGTGGTGGTAGGAGATCAATCAAGTAGGAAGTACAGTTTCTTAGAATCCTTGGCAGGAATAAGTTTGGGCATTTGGAGTACGAGAGCCCCTCTTATTTTGAGATTGCAGAAATCCGAGGCAGAAGATTGTGGAATTGTTATGGAATATGAGGATAAGAAGAAGCATATAACAGAATCTCAAATAACAGATATGCTCAATTCGGTTAAGGAGGCTATAGCAAGAACGAGTAACGGCATAAGCGATACACCCATAACTCTTCATGTGAAAAAGATTGATGCCCCGGATTTGACAATGGTGGTCTTACCCAGCATCTTTAAAGAGCCAGAAGATATCTACCCACAAATCTCGAAACTTATCATGCAATATATTTCTCCCAAAGAGTGCACAATCCTCAATGTGTTATCGGCTGTTGAGGATTTCCATATTTGTGAGTCCATGAGAATGTCACTGCAGGTAGATGCAGACAGTGAAAGAACTGTGGCCGTGGTCCCTGTAATCAACGAGGTTTCTGAAGGGCTTCTGGATGCTGTGAACAGAGGACTGGGTTATGTCTACATTTGCAAAAGGGTGGGCGTCGAATCGCATGGAGAGGCCGAGCTGTTTAGATCAAATCCTGAGCTGGATAAGATCGATAAATCCATTGTTAGTATACCTGTGTTGGCCAACAGACTTATGCAGGGTCAAACCGAGAGAATCAGTAAGTTTCTTCCTGATATAGTGAAAAAAATCGATGAAACACTTTTACAGAGGCAATCAGAATTGCGTGCCTTGCCAGAGCATATATCTGATACTGCAGAGGCCATGATTGTTTTTATGAAGATGATAAATGGATTGAAGGATTCATTAAACAAGCTTCTCATAGATGGAGACTACAGAGAAGTTTCGAAAGAATCTGACATGCATTGTGCTGCCCATTTGAAGGAGATGTTTGAGAATTACTACCAGGAACTGTTGATCCATATAAATGTCGAAGATAAAAAGCACTTCTTGTTGCAGGAGACCAGGATGTGGGAGGAAGCAAGAAGAGTTTGTCTTCCCAATTTCTTACCTTCTTCAGTCATTGCTAACCTTTTGCAAAAGCCCATAGAGGAAATGTTGAGGAGAAGTCTTTCTTTAACCAGTAAAGTTTGGGAGTATATGGAGAAGGTGATTGTTAAGGTAATTGACTCGAATTTTCAGAGCTATCCCTGCCTCCTAACGGCAGCAACAAGAGCCTCTCAAGCTTTGGCTTCAAAGAGAAAAGAGCAGTGCATTCAGTATGTAAATCAGATGATAGAGATGGAGAAATCCATGGACTTCACATTGAATCCAGTTTACCTGGAAACTTCGACCAAACTATTGCAGCAGAAAGATGAGTTCATGAAAGAAGTGCGTAGAGTTGTTGACGAACACTATTGTGCACTTGGATCGAGTTTTATCAAGCCAATAAAACCTGCTGTTATATTTGGTAACCCAACACAAACTACTGTTGATAATAGTTTGCCAACACAACCAATTACTCCTAATTTTCAGAAAGATGCAAAGGTAGTCTTTGTCCAAGGGATTGGAAAAGTTGATATAGAAGAAGTGATGAATAAACCTAGTGATCGATTGGAAGTTGCATTCGACATGAAGATGAGGCTAATTGCTTATTGGAAAGTAGTCATTCTAAGGGTAGTTGATGGAATCACTTTGTACCTACGATTTGTTTATCAAAATCTGATTAAGAATGATTTGGGTGAGGCAATCATGAAAGAATTATCAGGGACAGAAATCAGCAAAGCGCTGGGAATGATAATGGAAGAGAGCCCTCACATTTTTATCAGAAGAAATCATTTGAAGAAGAGCATCGATTCATTAATGCAGTCACAGAAAGAAGTTGCAAAGATCATCAATCTGAATGGGAAAGCAGAGTAATCATTATGTGCTGAAGAAGGTGAATATACAATTTTTTTATTAATGAATCCAAACTTGGGGAGCATCTTTTGGATCCTTGGAATTTCCATGTACTTTGGCATGAATTTTATATTTGTGTCTGTTTAATGGGCAACTTTTGTGTGTCTCTGTCTGGAACTGTCTTGTTGTAGCAATAATCTGGCGTAGCATATTTAGCACTATGGGAATAAACCCATTTGCATTTTTGAAGTATTTTATAGCTTCAGTTTAAGCACTTGTTCTCTTTTGGATAAATACTTGTGGGACTTATTTTTGGATAGCTTGTGATGATATGGATTCACAGGTTTTGTTGAACTATATATGATTGATTTGGAGACACCAAGCGATTGGATGCCATTCTCGACAAGTGTTGAACAATTATAATTGATTACGAATGCATTAGTAAATGCATTCCTTTATATGGGGCTTCTTATAATGTAACCTTAGTATGTTAAAAGCTAAATCCAACCCTAACAAGATGTTCCAATAGCATTATTCAGCTAGATAAGTTAGAGGTCAAAGTCATAGGAGAGCTCAAAGATGTTTTAATATTTGTATGTTCCAACAAAGGTTCATCAAGTCATTAATATTATTGTAGTTGATATTCCTGAAGTTTATGGTTTACATCTAAGGAGGGATTGGTCACAAAAATTTCAAGGTTATTTTGTATCTGATTGGTCTCACCTCTAGCTTGCATGGAATGGGAAACTAGATTAGATAAGAATCAATCAGGAAAAATGTATGAAACATTAGGTGACTTCTTTGAAAGAAACTAATGAACCATCCTCCTCAAAATTTCCAATTTTATGGAATTATGCTCTTGATTAATTCTTTGGAAATTTTATTGCAGATACTTCAACTATTCCCATGATCAACAATCTGAAATCCTTTAGAGAAATACTGACTTATGGACTTTGTTCTTTGATAGTTCCAAATCTCAAGAAGTAGCTAGTGAAGGTTATTCAATAATAATTCATAAGGGTAAATGTAGTTTTATTTCATGTAGATTAGAGTTTGAATATACAAATAATACAACATAGTACGAAGCACTAGTTCAAGGTCTTAAAAATACATAGATCTTTAAAAACAATTCTTGAA
The DNA here is from genome assembly GCA_027924585.1 of Larix kaempferi. Classification (NCBI taxonomy): domain Eukaryota; kingdom Viridiplantae; phylum Streptophyta; class Pinopsida; order Pinales; family Pinaceae; genus Larix; species Larix kaempferi. The sequence continues at coordinate 4,503,838 of BSBM01000278.1, read as the reverse complement.
AATTTTGGGTGATTCTAAAATAATTGCCAGGCTATTTTTTGGTGACTAAAATAATAGTTATGTGATGAAGAAGGGGAATATACAAAATCTTTTTTATTAATGAATCCATACTTTGGGAGCATCTTTTGGATCCTTGGAATTTCCATGTACTTTGGCATGTAATCTGAATTTTATTTTTGTGTGTTTCTTGAATGGGCCACTTTTGTGTGCTTCTATCTGAAATTGTCTTCTTCCAGTAATAATCTCATGTAGCTTCAGTTTAAGTACTTATTCTCTTTTGGGTAAATACTTACGGAACTTATTTTTGGATAACTTGTGTTGATATGGATTCAGGTGTTTTATTGAACTACTTATGAATGATTTCGGGACACGAAGTGATTGGATGCCATTCTTGACAAATGTTGAACAATTATAATTTCTTACTCAATACAATAGTAAATGCATCCCTTTCGGGAAAGAAATATAAATCTCAAACTCCTCATTTTCTTCTAACATTTGAAATCTTTAATAAGAATGTGCATAATAAGGGGCTTCTTTAATGTAATCTTACTCATATGTCAAAAGCTAAATCCAACCCCAACAAGATGTTCCAAACTTATATGTCAAAAGCTAAATCCAACACCAACAAGGTGTTGCAATAAAATTATTCAGCTAGATAAGCTAAAGGTCAAAGTCATAGGAGAGCTTAAAGATGTTTTAATATTTGTATGTTCTAACAAAGGTTCATAAACTCATTGATATTATTGTAGTTGATATTCTTGAAGTTTATGGCTTACACCTAAGTAGGGATTGGTCACAAAAATTTTGAGGTTATTTTGCATATGATTGGTCTCACCTCTAGCTTCCATGGAATGGGAAACCAAATCAAATAAGAATCAATTAGGAAAAATATACGAAACATAAGGTGATTTATTTGAAAGAAACTAATGAACCCTCCTCTTCAAAATTCCCAATTTAGGGAATTATGCTCTTGGTTAATTCTTTAGAAATTTTATTGTAGAAACTTCAACTATTCCCCATGATCAACAATCTAAAATCCTTTACGGAAAATCATCTCATAAAATTCATCAACGATAAATACTGACTTATGGACTTTGTTCTTTGATAGCTCCAAATCTCAATAAGTAGCTAGCAAAGGTTGTTCAATAATAATGCATAAGGGAAAATATAGTTTTATTTCATATAGATTAGAGTTTAAATATACAAATAATACAACATGGTTTGAAGCACTAGTTCAAGGTCTTAAAAATCAATAGATCTTAAAAAAATGTTGAAATGTTTTGGTGACTCTAAAATAATTATCGAGCAAATTGAGAACAAAATTCATTGCAGTTCACTTCATATTAAAAACTATTAACGGGAAATTCTGAAATTGATTGATTACTTCGAAGGTTTTAATATATATTGTTCCCTAAATCAAGAATAAAATAGCAAACTCATTAGTTATTGTTGCTTCTAGATTAGCCCACTTTGAATACTTTGAAGCAAGCGTATTTTTTTATTGAAGTGGTGTATAGATCTTCGCTCCATGACAACATTACTAATTGGAGATTTTGAGGATGACGAACAAATCATAGATTTTCTTATAAATAAGGAAAACTTCAAATAACTATAATCAATGATTAATAACATGAGAACATAATGGAAAATTGTGAATGTTATGGGTAGTGTCAAAACAAACACAATTCCAAAAGGAGTGGTTACTCTTGATAAATGGTTTGAATTACAAGATAATTTAAGAGACCATCAAATGCCAAAAATCATAATTCAACCTTACGACATTAGACCATTAATATTGGGACTGTTGAAAATCCAAAGAATGTGAATTTAGGATTATGTTTTACCAAAGAAGAGAAAATGAATTACAAAAACTTTTATGGAAACATTAAGATGTGTTTTCAAGGACATATGACATTTTAAATACTTATAACACATGGATAAATTTAGTATATTATCCTAATGATAAAAAATGTTAAACCTGTTTCGCAAAAATTACGGAAAATTAATCATTCCCTAGAATCTTAAGTGTAAAAAGAGTTAAATAAATTGCTTGGTGAAAATATTATTTTTCAAGTTCATCACTCTACAAGGGTGGTATCAAGAAGAAAACATGTGTTATTTTCCTATGTATTTATATTTGGAACTTGAATAAAACTTTTGAAAATGATGACTAGCTAGTACCACATATGGATTAGATTTTACAGCTTGTTTTAGGTTTCGAAATTTTTTCCTTACTTTATCGCTTCTTACATTATAATCAAGTCCTTTTAGTTGAAAGTGATAGACTTAAAACAACCTTTAGAACAAACTGGGGAACATTTTCTTATTGAAGGACGCCTTTCGGTTTGATTAAAGAAGGTGCTAATTTTCATAGAGAAATGGATATAGCTTTTCAACTTTACTAAATGGAAATGTAGCGATATATCTACATGCATTATTATATATTCTAAAATTTAATTAGACAACATAAAACATCTCACTGAAATCTTTGAAAGGTGTCAAAAATATGAGATTTCATTAAATGTTACAAAAATCATTTTTGCAGTCCATGGGGTCTTCAATTAGTCAAACTATCCAATAGCTCCTTCATTCATGGGATATTAAAGAATACCTATAATTCCAGTAGATATTGAAAAATACCTACCAAAATCCTTTTGTTGAACACCCTCCCAATACATATTTCCAATTAAAAAATGTTATTTTTATGAGATATTTTCTATTTTTACTAGATACCCCCATTTATATCCTCCAAATATCTATAGAACCCCCATACCCTACCCGCCACCCCCCTAATACCTACAATATATTTACCTTACTCTTCATAATTTAACCCCCCCCTTTATGAACGAACGTGATAAGATAATGGTCAACAAGGTGAACCCCCATTGTTGGAGTCCCTCAATATAAGTTATGAGAGAATATTATTTCAAAAGAAGATTGTTGGAATTGATTTAATACTGAGAGGGGGGTGAATCAGTAGTAGTGCAATTATTAGCAGATTTTACCTTCTTTAATAGATTAGCCTGTACTTAATCTATATATTATGTTATGCATCAGTAAATAAACATTCACACATATATGCACCACATCATAACCACATAACACAATTTTTTTTTGTGGAAACCTAAATGGGAGAAAACCACAGAATGCTTCTTTATAGTGAACAAGAATACATTCAAGGAAGCACCAACTTCATGTTTTTACTAGCACCAACTGGAAGGAGGCACCAACCCCGTGATTTTATAGGAACCAACCTGAAGGAAGATTTCACTCCCTGTGTTTTCTCCAGAACTGACTGGAAGGAGGCACCGACCACCTGTAGCCTTTTTTTACAGGCACCAACCTAAAGGAATTTGCGACTCCCTGTCTCCTTGCCCCGTTCGACTACCCTGATATCCAATATATTTTACTGCCTTGCTTATCTTCAACTTTGTGCACTTCTTCAAGTCTTCTGATGATGATTCTAATGTGCACTACCTTCATATGAAGACTATACTATGTCAGTGTGTTGCATACATCCCTTGACTTTTCATTCCTCTCAAATCACACTTTTGTTGATGACGTACTTCATGTATTATGTGCTCTGTTGATATTGTAGTTTAAGTCTCTATTATCTCAATGTTATGTTCTGTGTGATTACAATGATCATCTGATACTGTGATTTCAATTGATAGTTTGATGGTCAAAGTGAAGCACTAGTAACAAAAGGAACTGTGCACGTTATGATGTGTCCATTCTGAGTAAGTGTTGCAATCTATCAGATAATCCGCGACATCCTACATATCAAATAATTGGTCTGTTATGTTTAATGCACATGTATTAGATCATCTTCATCATAATGTGCCTATCGAATCTTCCTGATGTTCTGTCATTGTGCATCAAATTTAGTCTTCAAATTCACACACTTTCACTACAGCTCAAATGCATTGGCTAGGCATCTGCACAATATTTGATAACCTTCGATTCTGTCTCTTCAACCTTTGTGACTATCAGTGTGTTGATTGTGATATTGTCTTTTGATATATCCAACACTTGCGCATACTTCAGTATTTATTCCTTTCGGTGCTTTTGCAACTTGTCACAGATCTACGACATCTCTCCGCGCACTATCAAAACTTCGTTCTCATGCATGTGCGAATTCGGTTCTTTGCTAGATCATTCTATTCTGTCCATGAGCCCCTTGATGCCCCAAAAAATATACGTTAACTTTTACTCGAAGCTCTTACGATCTTTCCATCAAGCTTACTTCTAATCTTACGATCTTACAAGCTTACTTTGACTCTCCAACTTGCATCTCTATTTATACATGTCCTGCATGGATTGTATGTTCCCAAGTTGGTCATGGCATCCCTTCTTCCAAACTTCATAGATTGTTTATATACCATGTGTAATCATATGCGCTATTGATGTGTCATCTATCATGTATCAAGCACCCTCAAGGTCCACAACTTAGTGGGACTTCACACCTTGATGGTGTACCATTTCCTTCTTGATGTACCATTGCCTTATGGTATGTACACAATCTTCTACTTCATCTTGATATGTTTGGGACATTTTTTGTACCATCCTTTGTGGGTAATGCACCCTTGTGATATCAATACTTTACGTAATCTGCGCATTCTCCAACTTTTTCTTAGTGGGATTATGAACCATGCCTCATCATTGCATTTGGGTGATGCTCCCTTGATGTATTGATAATTTACAAAATCAACACATACTCCAACTTCTATTTGGTGGGATTTTGACTTCTACCTTTTCGTCACTTGTGGGATTTGCGCACTTGCTATTTGTTGGCTGCAGAATTTGCACATATATGATCTTCAACCATTGTACCCTTCTAGTAACTTGTGTGCATTCCACTAACTGAAAGCATATTCTAATTGGCTATGCTTGCACGCTTTCAGGATTGTCTGACCATTTTTTATCCCTTTCTTCCTACACACTACAAGCCATCGGTTAAGCAATGCTTAGACCTGCTTGCGCAATTTAGAGACTTCCTTCATCAAACTTGTGCATTGGTACCATTTGTTCAACCAATTCCTTGGTTGCTTGAGCATATGTACCATTGTCCAACCAAATCCTTTGATTTGCTAACATGAGAAAGTATGACTTGGTGGACTTGATTTCTGCGCAAGGACCACATGATGTTTCTTCATATGTACTTCTTCAAATTCATCATGTATGCACAACTTCATACATATTCAAAATGTATGCAATATCTAGATATACTTTTTCAAATTGGAATCCATGTCTATCACCTTGTGCATATGCTTTGAGTATTCTTCTTTAGACATCTGCACTTCTAGATATACTCCAAAGTTGCATATCTGTCACCTTCACCATTTGCGCATATATTTCTGACGTTCATGCTCTTCTTTGTCTTGTGCATACACTTCCTCAAAGTGGCTTCCATTTACTTATTCATACTTCTGCATGAATGTTGTACCCACTTTAACTTCAGTTGATATCAATGAATCAGGCTGAGATAGTTGACATCCTCTTTGACATTAGTTGATAGTCAAACACTTGACATCATATTTAGTTGACATCAATGACAACCAATGCTCAATAACCTCTTGCTTTGGCATTGATGTCAACACCTTATGAATTTGTGCCTAATCTTCTTCAAATTATTTGCTTCATTTATACTCTAGTCGTAGTGCTCCCCCTATGTATGTGCCCCCCCTGATTTCTTTGGGATTTTAGCTACAACACTCTCTGTTAATACTTCTGCACGATCTATGTTGCTTCATGTTACTTCTGCGCATACCATATATTCATGCCATTTCTTCAAGTGTTCGTCTTTACACTCTTTCATGTCTAATATAATTGATCTTCTTCACACTATTTCATGTCTGCTAGGACTTCATGTTGTTTCTTTTGATGTCTACAATTATCTTCCTTTCGTGTTGTCCTGCATTACTTTCTTCCTTCATTATGTCTTGTTGACTTCATTCATATTTTGACTTCTTCATGTCAGCACTGATCTGCATTCTATTTTCGAATTCATATATCTCTCATGCTTCATGCATCTTTTCTCATCTTCGGATTCCTTTCATGCCTCAACTTCATGTATCTCTCTCCCTTTGACACCAACGTCAAAGAGATCCATATTTTGCGCGATGTGGATTCTTCCTTCTCTTTTTTGCGTCGGTCTCATCTTGAATGTTTCCTGGGATAACCCCCCTTGTCTTTATTCTTCATTTGTTATATTGTTCTTTCATCTTGGTCTCTTGTTCCTATCACAATGCATCACCATAACTTGCACAATTATCCATGCTATAATCCTTACTTTCCCACCGCGCAATGCATAAGTCAATCCTCTACTGATTGTGTATTACTCTTCATACGCTTAACTGATTCACCTGTCGCATTTACTACACTATCATAGAGTCTTGTTGTATTTAATGTAGTCGTATACTTTTCTAAGACAATAAAAGATATAGCATGTTTTCATTCATCGACCAACTTGGCACAAAAGCTAATATGGCACTCAGTTCGTGTGGCAATAATGACATGTTGCCTTCATACTAGAACATTTTGAGGAAACATTCTTCATGGTATGGTGCAATAAATCGAAATTCCCCTCTTTGTATTGTTTCCAAATTTTCATTAAGTTCAACATTTATTTTTGGCGACTCCACCATTCTTTCTGTCTTGTGTGACATTGAATGCCGTTCTCATCAATTAACTACATGTGCATGAATATCCTTTAATGGATTCTATAAGATCTCTGCGAGCAATGTCTGGTTCATCGCTTCTTGCATCCTTTCTCTTCCCTGTCGCATTGTTGTCTAGTCCATTGCTACTTAATCTTCCTTTTCCTTCCAATGGCTTCTTATTACCACAAGGTAACTAGCTCTCTTGAGAATGTGCAGCATGCCATTCATAATAAAAAATCTGAGTTTTCATGATTGAGAGATGATATGGACTCATGGAAACAACAAATGCAGAATAACCAAATTCTCCACCAATATTCTCAGTCGCAAATAAATCACATCCATTCTGAGCAGTTGCTTCATCTAACTCACAGGGATGATTTTAAGGACACGTACTTATTTAAAAGTGTATAAAGCTTGGCAAATCTTACCAATTCTTAAAATGTCAACTATAAAATATTTGGTGATATGTTTATGAAATTATTCCAATTTCTAAGGATTTTATATATTTTATATAATAATTTGGTGATTTTTAGAGTGAAAAAACTTTAACCCATCAAAATTGGTCGAAATGGGGCTTCAAAAAGTGCAAATTGGCGAATTTTTTTTTCGAAAAAAACATGGAAAAATAGCCCATGGGCTAAATTTCACCCCTAAAATTATCCTTTCTAACTCATCGAGTTGAAAATATGGAACATCAGCAGTGACAAATTATGGATGAACTGTCTTGTCATTTGCAACTCTACAATTTCCTCCTCAGCAATTTGCTTCTGAATGTACTTCCATGGTTCCGGTGGATTTGGAGCCACGACTTATGAACCGATTGGATTCTGACCTCGGCCTCGAGCTACGGCTGTAAAATGCTTCGGCATTTTCTCAATTTTGTTTCTTCTATCATCTTTCTTGTATATTCCATTCTCATCTTTGACATGTCGTACGAACATATGCAATTTTTGTAATCATGCCCCATTTGCATAGTTTCACATCTTTCAGTGGTTCATCTTTACCCCACAGTTCTATAATTAATGATGAAAGGAAGTCTGCGGAAGAATTTTTGAATTCGACGGTTTAGAACCTTTTAAGCAGGTTCATCCTCGGGAGAAGCAAATCTCCTAAGGATGAACTTGCTTAAAAGGCTTGAAAACCGTCGAATTCAAAAATTCTTCCGCAGACTTCCTTTCATCATTAATCTTTCAGTGGTGTTTAATTATTCATGTGAATATTTTTTGTTTCTATTTATGCAACTAAACCCAATGGGATGCTTCTCTGTTATGTAATATATCATGTGCAATCTGTAACCACTTAATATATGCATGCATAATTTTCTTTTTGCAAAATAATCAACTTAACATGTAATCATGTGCGAACACTTTCTAATTTCAGACACATTCTAACCATACATTCCGACTCACATCACACATTCTTAACACACTCCTAACTAACATCCCCTTGAATTCCTTAAGATTCATCGTGTTGAACTCAAGGGTCTCCCATAGTCCTTATAAGACTATCCAGAGAGGCATCAATTGCTTGCTACACCTAGATTTCATACATCTTTAGGGCACTTCTGAGGAGTTTTCTTGATCCAAGCTTTGTTGTGTGCGCTTCTGTTTTGTTTCTGCACCAGATATTTCCTGTTGAAGCCTTTGCACAACAGTTCTTCATTCGTACAATTTACTGCTCTTCAACAATACATATTTTTGTGTCCAAAGCAATCACATGCATAACATCTCACAGTTTGACAATACATTTCAATATGGCTAAAACGATTGCATCTTGCACACTTCACTCCATTGATCCTTCTTTGGTTAGTATATCGAAAATAATTGCACCCGAAGGAGTCATCATACCTGAAAGTTTTGTCATGACTTGAGCATTTTTATCTGTTGTAGATCTTCTTAGGTGTCTTTACATAACCCATACCAGTTTTGTCTTCTAGTGATTTTTGATCCTTCAGAATCCTGTTTAACATTGATGTACTGTCTTTTGACTCGTTGTGCACTTCATCTTCAACTTTTTTTTTGTCATTTCCTGATTGTGTGCAGATTGGATCAATGTGAACTTGTGTTTTTACCTTTATCTCAGTCAGCTTGTCTGTTAAATGGGATATCTCTTTATCCTATTCTTCAAGTTGCTTTGTCATCATCCTGATTTACTGCACCAATTCCTCCATAGTCTTTCTCAAGTACCAGAACTTTCTCTTGTGCGCAACTCAGCTAAATCTCATAGTTGGTTATTATTTCACAAATATTTGCATCAACAGATTCCTGGCATGGCCTATCTTGTTATTCATATTTTGATAGTTGTTCCTGTAATATATTATTATTCTTCTTAGAATTATTTAACTCATCCAAGGCACTGATCAATTCTCCTTCCCAGTCAATGTATGCAGTGTCTTCATCATCATATTGACTGTCAGTATTGACTTCTTCAATCGGATTTGGAGGTGTGACTTGCTTTGGAGGTGTCTTGAACGATCCACTAAATAAAAACTTGTCTAGTGATCCTAGCTTGGTTTGCAACTAGAGTATTCTTTGAGATGTTCTTCTTTCTTTCTTCCACTACACGAGCCATGAAAATTACTTCTTTGGGTTCTCCATCACAGTCACTTTCTTCAGACGTACTACTTCCTTCTTTAGTGTACATACTCTTTCTCTATTTTGGAATCCTCCTCTTATTCCTAGGTCTGTATTGTGAGCGAGCAATCTTTCGATGATGTGAAATAGATTCCTCATCACTGTCATTTTTTTCTTTCTTGTAAGGACACTTTGAGGCATAATGACCTACTCCTCCACACCTGAAACATTTAAAGGGTAGCTTGTTCTTATACTTATCTCGTCCTCTTTTTAGCTTCTTGAAAAAGTTTGATTCTTCATCATCTGATTCAACACAACAGTCTTTGTTATGATCATGCTTTTCCTTTCCCATGGCTTTGAAAGCGGCTTCCTTTCTTATGGGAGTCTCTTTCTCCTTTCTCATCTCATATGTAGTGAGGATCCCATGAAGTTAATCCTTTGTTATTTCTTCAATATTAGATTGATCCTATAACAAAGATAACTTTGAATCAAATATTTGAGTCAGAGTTCTTAATATCATCTGTAAAACTGATTCTTCATCTAGAGTGACCCCAAGATGTTTGACAGCATTAACTATCTCATCAACTTTTAAGAAGTAAGATGCAATGTTATATTCATCTTTCATTCCCAAAGATTCAAAATGCCCAGAGTAGTTATGGAGCTTTGCTTTATTTACCTTGTTGTCGCCTTCGTATATACCTCTTAGTTTGTCCCAAAATTCTTTGGTTGATGCACAGTGGATAACCTTGACAAATTCGTCACCTATCAAACCACACAGTAGAGCATTTCTGGCTCTAGAGTTTCTTTCATAGAGTCTCCTTTGAAATGGATTGATTGGTACCACTGCTGGGACATTGTAACCATCAACAATAAATTACGAGACTTCTACTCCCAATGATTGAAAATAAACTTCCATACGTACCTTCTAGAAAATGTAATTGGTGTCGTCGAACCTTGGTGCTCTGTTTATAGAAAGGCCTTCATGCTTATCCATTTTTGCATAATGATCTATCTTCTAGATGTTAATCTGTTACTGAAGACACCAGCTCTAATACCAATTTTTGGAATCGATTTAATACTGAGAGGAGGGGTGAATCAATATTAGCACAGTTATTAGCAAATTTTACCTTCTTTAAAAAATTATCCTTTACTTAATATTTATCTTCTTCTATGCATCAGTAAATAAAAATTCACACATATATGCACCACATAATCAACACATAACACACAAATTTTTTACGTGGAAACCCAAACGGGAGAAAACCATGGAATGCTTCTTTATAGTGAGAAAGAATACATTCAAGGAAGCACAACCTTTATGTGTTTACCAACACCAATTGGAAGGAGGCACCAATGCCCTGTTTTTATAGGCACCGACTTGAAGGAAGCTTCTGCTCACTGTGTTTTCTCCAACACCGAATGGAAGGAGGCACCGACCCCTTGTAGCTTTGTTTTACAGGCACAAAAATGGAAGCTACAACTCCCAGTCTCCTTGCCCCATCTGACTGCCCTGATCTACAATATATTTTACTGCCTTACTGACCTTCAACTTTGCACACTTCTTCAGGTCTTCTGATGATGATTCTGCTATGGGATACCTTTGTATGTAGATTGTACTCTATCATTGTGCTGCATACATCACTTGATTTCTCATTCCTCTCAAATCACACTTCTGCTGATGACTTACTTCATGTATTGTGTGCTCTGCTGATACTACAATATGTGTCTCTGTTATCTCAACGTTCTGTTCTGTGTGACTGCAATGATCATCTGATACTGTGCTTTCAATTGAAAGTTTGCTGGTCAAAGTGAACCACTAGTAATAGATGGAACTGTGCACATTCTGATGTGTCCGTTCTGATTAAGTGTTGCAGTCTCTCAGATAATCTACGACATCTTGTGCATTAAATAATTGGTATGTTCTATTTAACACACATGTCTCATATAATTTGCATCATAATGAGACTATCGGATCTTCTTGTTGTTCTCTTGTTGCGCATTAGATGGAGTATTCAAATTCACACTTTTTCACTACGGCTCAAATGCATCAGCTAGGCATCTGCACAATATCTAATAACCTTTGATTTTGTCTCTGTGCTTCTGTCTCTTCAACCTCTGTAACTATCAGCATGCTAATTGTGATACTATCCTTTGAGATATCCAACACTTGCGCATACTTCAGTATTTATTCCTTTCGTTACTTGCACAACTTGTCACAGATATACGGCATCTCTCGGTGCACCATCAAAACTTTGTTCTGCTGCATGTGTGCATTCAACTCTTTTCTAGATCATTTTGTTCTGTCCATGATCCCCTTGATGCCCCGAAAAAAAAATGAAACTTTCACTTGAATCTCTTACGATCTTTCCATCAATCTTACTTCCGAGCTTACAAGATTACTTCGACTCTCCAACTTGAATCTCTATTTATACATGTCCTGCACGGATTGTATGTTCACAAGTTGGTCATGGCATCCTTTCTTCCAAACTTCACGGATTGTGCATATGCCACGTGTAATCATCTCCACTATTGATGTGTCATATCTAATGTATCAAGCGCCCTCAAGGTCCACAACTTAGTGGGAATTCACACCTTGATGGTGTACCATTGCGTTATTTATGTACCATTTCCTTACTGTATGTGCGCAATCTTCTACTTCATCTTGATATGTTCAAGAAATTTGTTGTACCATCCTTTGTGGGTAGTATGCCCTTGTGATATCAATACTTTTCATAATCTGCACATTCTCCAACTTCTGCTTAATGGGATTATGAATCGTGCCTCATCATTTCATTTGGGTGAGGCACCCTTGATGTATTGATACTTTATGGACATAGTGCAATTAATCCAACTTCTATTTCATGGGATTTTGTCACCTACCCAAATTTCAGAAATTATTATTTTATTAGCAAAATACTTTATGTTAAATTTAATTACAAAGTTTTGTAATTATGATCAATTTTGATCAAGGATGAATGTAATTACTGATTATTATTATTTAAATAAATTAATTAGGAGACAAACACCAAAGGAGATTTTTAAATGAGTGTTCATTGACCCACTAGGAGGAATGGAAGCTCTTGGAAGGTATGGAACAGATGGCAGCAATTGCACCACACCACTAGCTGTTGGTTATGGGACAACTACCCCTAAAAATGTGGCATTATCCCCCAGGTGGTGGGAGTGGGCAGGCAGCTCATTTAATGGCCCAGTAACAACTGAAAAGGCCTAGGCAGCCTACATAAGGCAAATTCGATTTGAGCAGGCAGCTCTTACACAATATTTTCTGCAGAAATATTTCCTCGTGTGTATTAGGTGATCACTGAAAGATTCGAATAGGGAGGCTAGTTGTGAGTGCAATCATAAGTCTACATATTGCTAAGAAGAACCAGAGATGCCGGTGCAGGTCTTTTGGATTGTTAGTTCTTGAAGATTCAACAGTTAGTGCTACTGCAAGTGGAGATCCTAAATTCCTAAGTTTCTTCCTCCTGGTGGTTCAGTGAATAGGCGCGGGGGTCCTAAGGCAAGTTCTTGACTATCTTCAGGAATTGGTTGGGTGGAACAGTCTTCTTGGGCTGTTTGTTGCCCTACAGATTAATCCAAGTTTTACAATTTTCTACTATATCTCAGTTAATAGCTCTATTCAATAAGCTAGTAATCTCTGTTTTTCTGTTTGGAAGGAGAATTTATTTCTAATTTTGTTTAAATTCTGAATGTTAAGTTTTAAATGATGATCTGGAATTGATAAACCAATCTCTACATTTTTCCACATGTTGTTTTATGCATCGTACTCCAGTATAGAGAAGCAAATTAAGTATAGATGAAAGGATAGGTAAACTGCCATTGAATCGATAGATAAGTATAATGATTGAGTTGTGTTTCATTTCTGTCCTATAGCTAATAACAGTAATAATTATTGCATAGTATCTAATATATTATAGAATGTTCCTTTGTTTCATGAAAAACAAACATTAATTATTTCATGTACAGTTACATTGCATTTCCCTTATTATTATTATGTTCATAAGAAACAAATAGAATCAAATTTTCCATACATCATATCATGTCTGCAATATAAATATTATTGCTGCAAATAAATAAATGTATAAATTATGGATAAGCTGCCAACCATAGTTATTTCACAGTCATTTTACATAGTCATCATACAACTTTCACAATTCACACACATTGTTTTCATTTCCTGTCATCACAACTTCATAAATTATTTTATTTCTACTAGAGCATGAAAATAAATGTAAACCCTACTTCGTTTTTCATTTATCTTACGTACATTCATATTTCAATCTTTAAGTATTGTTCAACACTAGTTTTCATATCAATCCTAACATTATACTATAACCTTCTCATTATTCTTGCATAAATGAACAACAACGATCTACACAAGTTTAGATTTAAAACCCAATTGTTGGCTCGATAGTTCTTTTCTAGAAATTTTCATTTAAATATCTTTTATATTCAAACAAAACTCAAACTAGGGTATAGCCCTGTTCTTTTCCATTTCACAAACGAATAGAAGAAACATTTCATGATTACATATTATAGAGTTATCATCTACGACAAAGTTCATAAAAGCTAGCATAGCTCGAAAATCGCGATATCAAACTACAGTACTAAATCGTATAACACCGACGAATAGCACAGAATGAAATAGCATATTTTTCATTTGCCAAGACAAAAAGCATTTTATTCCACAGTAGATGAGCCTCGGTTCCACTTATTACTTCTCATAACTTAAACCAATAGGTCATGGCTCAAAGTTTTTAAAACCAGTGCAAGTTCCAATTTCAAAAAGGGAAAACAATGATATCATAAACAAAAGAATTACAACATGTTTCCAAACGAAAATCGCACAGGGTTTATTCCCAAGTTTACACATTTTAAAGCGAGTCCAAAAACCCTAAGCATTGACGAGTATCATAACTCCCAGTTCGACGAGCTAAGTACCAATGTATAAAACCAGTATCACACAAACAAATGAGAGTCACATCTCTTTACGTACATCATTTGAATAACAAAAGGTTCTTGAAATTTTTTCAACTGACAGACAACGATGAGGCATGGTGAAAAACTGGCTACTCATCCCTTTGAAACCACATCAAACACAGTCGAAGGGCACCTATGAGGGTTTGAGACTCGGAGCTTACCAGGAATGGAAGCACACTTTTTTTCAAACCTTGCTCAAATCGTTCTTCGAACCCTGCAACTGGAAAAAACAACAGCCTAGAATTAGAACAACCGTTATATTTTTAATCTATAAGGCGAAGTTCAAAACAAAAATCACTATTCATATCGAGAATGTTTACCTTTGCAGCAAGCGGCCAAGTTCTTCACATTCACCAGTAAAACGATGAGTTCCTTGCTGTAGACGAGACCAGGATACCCTCTATCATCTTGCAGCTTTGTGTGTTTTCACTCAAACTCTAAAACGAAAAAGCTTAAAACTATCGACTCATTAACACTTCATACCAGATATCCAACACTTCAAACCTATTACAAGCTTTATAACCCTAAATTTTAGCGGCCTATCAGCCACACTACCGAGACAATAACAAACAATAAACATCAATTCACTCCTTCAACCCAACACAACGATGCAACACTAGAATTCAAGTCGATCAACGATCACAAACGAGCCAACGCATTTACCTTGGGGATGGGATAGCTTTTACATTTATTTCTCTATCATTTCAAATGCACAGTCTTGCCACCTTGGCCCACATTGGATCGTTTTACATCCAATTCAGAGGTGTTACAAACTCTCAACCATTACACAGTGACATTCGCAGGGACTATTGCATTGATATTATACTACGTGGATTATTAGCAATCCTTGTTAGCTAGAATTTCAATTCAAGTTTTAATGCAGGATCCAGTTATGATCTCCATGACAGCTCGAGGCTTATGCCATTTAATGAACCATCAACTCGCCACCCCGTCGACATAAATTCATGTCAGTTCCATAAAATCCAATGATATAGTTCCAAATTGATATTCACAAATTTAATAACATTATCGTTATGTTTGCATAGTAGATAATAGTTCTAAGTTATGGTTGAAAATTTTGAGATATTATTTGGATATTAATACTTTATATAGTCATGTATTAAAGCTCCATTTTTATGTGAGTTTAATATTGTGAACATTTATATATATTGTTAATAGTTAAAGTTCCAAGTTATGATTGCGATTAGGGTATTAAGGCTTAAGTTTAGCCATGTAGTAAGCTCTGATTTCATATCATTTAATATGGTGAATTTTCATTTATATAATGAATAATTTTGCCATTATAAAACTATTATATAGGATAGCAAATTTATGAGATTTATATGGTTAGTTTAATAACCATAGTTTCTATTAATTCCATTTATAAAAATAAAATGATATAGGAGTTACACTTTTGATTTTTCAATGAGATCAATGAATAGTAACTAGCATAAAAACATGCCATTGCCATGTACTTCATACCCTATCATTTAATGCAATGCATTTGACGGTTGGTGATACAAATTACGATATTAATACTAGACAAGTATTAATTATCTTAAGACGATGACCAAGCCAAACTATAACAACGTCATTGGCTTAAGACAACAAATGTAAACATCATGTATACCTTCTAGACGTCATCATTTTCAACATTGTAAAAAGGTATGACAGTGTCGAGAAACTAGGAAGCAGTATTAAACCGGCATACCTGCAGATACTTGTTTTTGCAAAAGATTTCACAACATTTTTATTTTGACGTTGAATTGAATTACACACGTACTTTTAAACTATGCAGTTATTGAACCTCTTACCTGTCGTCTGCACATAGAATTTTCAAATGCAATAGCGTTGTAGCTAAGTAAACTCTAGAGTACCTCATAGGACACCCTTGTTCATCAAAAGTCAAACTGTCAGTATCTTTTCAAGAAAAAGTATCGCACCACAATAATGCCCTGTTAGTTCGTTTATTACCATAATCATGTTCGCAAATTATGTATCAAAATTGTCATTGTCACAATGTTGCTAAAACAGAAATTAAAGTATGTTTAGTACTAACGATTTTTAATTAAAGCTGTCATAATCAAACAATTATTATTTCCGCATCTATAAATTTGGTATTTTATGTCATTTTCAAAAGTTTTAAATTTTATGAAAATTCGGGATGTTAGATGTAGTATCAGAGCTCATGTTCAAACTCTAGGCCTGAAAGAGGTCCAAAAATGCGCAACAAAAAATTTTATACAGTAGAAAATTTTACTAATCTAAAATTTTAATCATGATGTTCTCCAGAAATTATTTAAGTTACAGGTATGGAGAATTCAGCTGAACAGTTGGAAGATAGGTTTCATCCAAACAGTCACAGCTCGGGACAACACTATGCAGAAGAAGGTCACGGTGAACTAAATAACAGTTCGTCAGAATTGTTACGTGCTTTTCATGAATTAAAGGCAGAAATCAGATCTGTGAAACAAGACAATGAAAGAATTCTGCAAGCACAAGAACAATTAAACCAAGTGTTGTTTGAACAGTTCCCAATTGAGGAGCAAGAGAAAGATAATGAAGATATTTCCAAAGTTGAGGATCTGCCTCATGCTGATAAAAATAAGAAAATGAAAACTAGAAAGGTGAACAACAGTTCAACCTCATCAGGAGATTCTATTGAAGCACCTAGAAAGAAGCGTAACTACACCAGTGATAGCAGTGAAGGAGATTTCAAACCCAAAAGGAAAACACATAAGGAGTATGAGCAGATTTCTGGGGAGTTCAAAAAGATTAGACCTCCAACTTTCAATGGAGAAACTGAGAAGGGCGAGACAGCTGGAGCTTGGCTGTCCGGTATGAAGAAATATTTCCAGATTTATAACTATTCAGAGTCCTTGAAGGCAAAAATGGCTATATATAGCTTGACCAAAAAAGCGGATATTTGGTGGCAGGACATCAAAAGAGTAAAGGGAATCAAAGATAAATATGTAAGCTGGAGTACTTTTAAATGATACTTTAAAAAGAAGTATTTATCTGAACAGTACTATGAAGAAAAATCCAAAGAGTTCTACGATTTGAAGATGGGAGGTATGAACATGAAAGAAATGAACAGTAAATTTCTGAATTTACTAATATATGTGCCATACCTCATAGAAGAAAAACCGAAAATTCAAAGATACTTGAACTGTCTACCTTTCAATATTAAGGACATAATCGAGTACGATAGTCCTAAAAATTTGGAAGAGGCTATGAGAAAGGCAATTTTCTGTTATGACACAAATTGGAAAACAGAAGGAATGTCAAACTGGAAAAATCATAAGCCCAACAACTTTGAGCAGAAAAAGAAAAAATTTAGGTTCAGTGGAAATTCCAGGTTTCAAAAGAAAAATTTTCAGAATCAGAATTATCAAGGGAACAATTCCAGAAGCAATTCACAGCAGAATTCTACATCACCCACAAATGCACCTAATAATACTAGAATCAATGAGCCAAAGGTACCTATCAAATGTTTTGAATGTCAAGGCCCCCATTACGCATTAGAATGTCCCTTGAGGAAGCGGAAAGCGAACAACATCAACTCTATTCAGACTGAACCTGCTGTTGGAGACGTGGCGAGGGAAATGCCCAGAATCAATGCAGCACTTGACAACAGGTAAGCAGATCATCAAATCTCCATGGTAGAGATTGAAGGTATGCTACAAAATCATCCCGTTACTGTTTTAATTGATCCAGGTGCTAGCTTAAGTTATATATCACCAGATATTGTGGAAAGTCTTAAACTGAAAACAAAAAAGTTTAGTAAATCTTGGTTAGTTAGACTAGTAACTGGAACAAAGAGGAAAGTATCAGATTTTATAGAAAGTTGTGTTTTATCCATGAATCATTTACAAACACAAATCAAGTTGAATATTCTACCTTTAGGATCTTATGATATTATAGTTGGGATGGACTGGTTAGAAGCCCATAATGTTATTCTGGACTGTTACGGAAAAAGTTTTACATGTTTAAATGACGAAGGAAAAATTGTAGAAATAAAAGGCATCCTGAGGAAGGTAACCCTTAAACAAATTTTAGCCATGCAAGTTAAGAGGGCAGTTAGGAAAGGATGCCAGTTTTTTTCAGTAAACGTAGTAAATGATGAGTTTATTGGTAAAGAGGAAAAACGGAAATTAGAGGACATACCTATCCTAAAGGATTTTAAGGATGTATTTCCTGAGGAGATCCCAGGATTACCTCCTAAAAGAGATTTAGATTTTACCATAGAGTTAATACCAGGAGCAGTACCAAATTCTAAAGCTCCATACAAAATGAACATACTGGAATTAAACGAATTAAAATCACAGTTGAAGGAACTTATTGATAAGAAATATATTAGACCCAGTGTGTCTTCTTGGGGAGCACCTGTCATCTTTGTTAAGTAGAAAGATGGAACCCTAAGACTGTGCATAGATTATCGCCAGCTTAATAAGATGACAATAAAAAATCGGTATCTGTTTCCCCGCATAGACGATCTATTTGATCAGCTGCGTGGAGCAATGATATTTTCGAAGATTGATCTTAGATCAGGATATCATCAAGTACGGGTTAAGGATGAAGATATTTTCAAGACATCTTTTAGAACTCGGTATGGACATTACGAGTTCGTAGTCATACCATTTGGCTTGACTAATGCCCCGACTGTATTTATGTGTTTGATGAATAATATTCTGCACAAATACTTAGACAAGTTTGCTGTTGTATTTATAGACGACATTTTAGTGTATTCTAAGAGTAAAGAAGAGCATGATGAACATTTACGGATTATCTTACAAGTTATGAGAGATCATCAACTATACACTAAGTTTAGTAAGTGCAACTTTCACAAAGACAAAATTCAGTATCTAGGACACATAATTTCTAAAGAAAGAATCTCGGTTGACCCCGATAAGATAAGGGCCATTAATGAATGACCAGTTCCTAAGGATGTGTCGGATGTAAGATCATTTATGGGCATTACTGGATATTATAGAAAAATTTTCAAAGATTGCTAACCCCATAACTTCTTTGCAGAAGAAAGGGAAGAAATTTGTGTGGGATCAAAAATGTTTTGACAGTTTTAAGAAATTAAAGGAATTATTAAATACAACACCTATCTTGAGGATAACAGACCCTAACAAGGATTTTATAGTTTGTACAGACGCATGCAATGATGGACTCGGTAGAATCTTAACACGGGAAGGACATGCGGCGACATATGAATCTAGAAAGCTGAAAGTACATGAAAATAACTACTCTACCTATGATTTAGAGTTATTGGCAGTAATTCATGCCTTAAAAATGTAGCGTCACCACCTTATTGGTAGAAAATTC
This sequence comes from Larix kaempferi, assembly GCA_027924585.1. NCBI lineage: Eukaryota > Viridiplantae > Streptophyta > Pinopsida > Pinales > Pinaceae > Larix > Larix kaempferi. The sequence goes on along the minus strand of BSBM01000278.1, from coordinate 4,484,265 downwards.
ACATTTTTGATAGATAATATGGGTCTGAAATATTTATTAGATCATACAAACCTGAACGCTAGACAAGCTAGATGGTTGAGTTTTTTAAGTGAGTATGATTTCGAAATTCGGCATATTAAAGGAAAGGAGAACAAGGTTGCAGATGCCTTGAGTCGTAAGGCAAAACTGAATTTTATTTTAGCCATCAGTACTTATTCAACTGATTTGGAAAATCAGATTCTTGAAAAGAGTGAAACAGATGAAGAATATAGAAAAATGAAGGAAAAGACAACAAACAATAGTTCTGAAAATTTTATGGCAGATTATAGCATGAAGGAAAATGGGTTATTACTGTATAAAAACAGATTGTATGTACCAGACATACCAGAAATAAAGTTTCTGATATTAAATGAGATGCATAAAAGTCATTGTTTTGGTCATCCAGGTTATCAAAAGACCATTACTATGCTAAGAAAAGAATACTATTGGCCCAGAATGAAGGATGAAGTAGCATAGTACATAGATAAATGTTTGAATTGTCAAAAGGTGAAGGTTGAACACCAACATCTTGCTGGATTGTTGCAACCGTTACCGATAACAAGTTGAAAATGGGAAGTGATCAGCATAGATTTTATTACTGGATTACCTAAAAATCAGAAACAACATGACTATCATGGTAGTAGTGGACAAACTCAGCAAAGCAGCACATTTTATACCTATGAAGACCACACATAAAGCTCCAGATATTGCAGAAATATTTATGAAACAGATTTTTCAACTACATGGAATACCGAAAGTAATAATCTCAAATCGTGACTCTAAGTTTACCGGAAACTTTTGGAGGTCACTGTTCAAGGGGTTGAATACAACCTTAAATTTCAGTACATCATTTCATCCACAAACGGATGGACAGAGAGAAAGGGTAAATCAAGTTTTAGAAGATTTATTAAGAATGTATGTTAAGGATCATCCTGGTAAGTGGGAAGACTACTTGCACTTAGCAGAATTGTGTTATAATAATCATTATCATGCATCATCCAAACTTATTCCTTTTGAAATTATTTATGGTAGGAAATGTGATACACTTGTTTCGTGGAATGATCCAGTAAATAGAGTTATTTTAGGACCTGAATTATTGCGGGAATTATAACTAATTGTGAAACAGGTACAAGGACATTTAAAAGCTACCCAAGATAGGCAAAAGAGTCAAGCAGATTTAAAAAGGACTCATAAAGAGTTCCAGATTGGTGAGCATGTATTCCTCAAGGTAAGACCGAAAAATAGTTCATTGAAATTGGAAAGTTGTGCCAAGTTGGCACCCAGGTATTGTGGTCCTTTTGAAATATTGTCCACGGTTGGACCAGTGGCATACCAACTGGCCTTGCCACCAAACTTAAAAATACATAATGTTTTTCATATATCGTTTTTAAAGAAATATGTACACGATGCTACTCATGTTGTAAACTGGAATGATGTACAGGTGGGACAAGACAAGATTTTGAGGTGGAACTGGACTGTATCCTTGGAAGGAGGGAAACTATTCTCCGGAATCACACCATTGGGCAAGTGAAGGTGCAATGGAAGCACCTTAGCCCATAAGAGGCAACTTGGGAGTTGGAGAGTAGTATGCAGACAGCATAACCAACTCTATTTCAGAAACACTCAAGGAATAATTAACCAACATCGAGGACGATGTTGAGACTTAAGGGGGGGTGTATGTCACTTACCCAAATTTCAGAAATTATTATTTTATTAGCAAAATACTTTATGTTAAATTTAATTACAAAGTTTTGTAATTATGATCAATTTTGATCAAGGATGAATGTAATTACTGATTATTATTATTTAAATAAATTAATTAGGAGACAAACACCCAAGGGGACTGTTAAATGAGTGTTCACTGACCCACTAGGAGGAATGGAAGCTATTGGAAGGTATGGGACAGATGGCAGTGTTGGTTGGATTAATTGTCTAATTAATTAAATAGCTGAAACTCCCAAACATAAATTATCAACCCGAGGAAGTCTTTTATTTCAAAGCTATCGTGCAAGATCTATGCAAGCACAATTTCTACCTGACACTGTTTATCTATTGGTATGAAATAAAAACTCGTTGTAAACTAGATCACACCTTCTTGAAAATAAATCAAACCTTAAACCTATTTATAAAATCAAACTGTAAATCAAACTTAAAACAAAATCAACTCTTTCTGAAGCAAGATCTAATTGCATAAATTTGAAAGAAATTCTATGTTGCCCAACAATCTATGAAAAGAAATTAACATGAAAACAACTATGATAAATCTAATGAATGAAAGCATACAGCTATGATAAATCTAATGTAATGAAAGCATGGATTAAATAATAAACAAATCTACAAAATAACAATCAACACTATCAGCATCTGCTCAGGGAAGAGGGCCCTTCCTCCACTAAGTAGAGCTGGAACTCCACAATGAAAGTCTACAACTCTATATTATGAAACTGGCAGCATGTATTATCATAATGAAATTGTTACATCAGACTCTGGATCAAATTCTACAGCATAACATTGCTTTCTCTCTTCCTCCCTTCCTCATGAGATTGATTACATATTTATACATAAGAATCCTTCATGAGGATGAAAAACCGAATTCACAATTTGTGATCTGTTTCAACAAACTTGCTAATTTGGAAACCGGCCGCAACAGTAAATTTGAGAATTTCATGTTCAGAGAACCAGCTGTATAGCTCCAACCATAGCTTTGTTTGGATATTTCATCACAATTCAGGTAAATGAGGCCGTTGCACACAAAACCCATGTCTCAGATTTTTTAGATTCGTCTCCAGCTGCACGCAAATCGAGACACAAATCACTATGTTCTTATCTGACGCACGTTTTTGGTTGAGGTCGTTTGATCATGAGCTGGAGACCGCCATGTTGGACTTGGGCATGAATTGAAATCACAAATCCACATAATTAATCATAAGGTGAAACCATGTTGTGAAATATCCATGTGGACGTTTGCTAGCATGCAAACTTTGCAGGCTTGAACCATGGCTGCTACGGCTGCTAATATGAACAATCACTTCATAAACTATCATCAGTAAAATTATGCATAAGAGTCTTCAATTCATCAAAAATAAAGGAAAATAATCATGATTAACCACTAAAGCATCAATAAGATTAATATGGCATTTCTTGAGTAGTTACAACAAATGGATGGAAAATGGAATGATAAATGGGTGATAATAGGAAAAAGATGGATGAAATAAGTAATGAAAATAGGGACAAATCCGTGACCCAACATGCAGCAATTGCACCACACCACTAGCTGTTGGTTACGGGACAACTACCCCTAAAAATGTGGCATTATCTGCCAGGTGGTGGGAGTGGGGAGGCAGCTCATTTAATGACCCAGTAACAACTGAAAAGGCCTAGGCAGCCTACATAAGGCAAATTCGAATTGAGCAGGCAGCTCTTACGCAATATTTTCTGCAGAAATATTTCCTCATGTGTATCAGGTGATCACTGAGAGATTCGAATGGGGAGGCTAGTTGTGAGTGCAATCATAAGTCTGCATATTGCTAAGAAGAACCAAAGATGCTGGTGTAGGTCTTTTGGACCGCTAGTTCTTGAATATTCAATAGTTAGTTCTACTGCAAGTGGAGATCCTAAATTACCAAGTTTCTTCCTCCTGGTGGTTCAGTGAACAGGCTCGGGGGTCCTAAGGCAAGTACTTGACTATCTTCAGGAATTGGTTGGGTGGAACAGTCTTCTTGGGTTGTTTGTTTCCCTACAGATTAATCCAGGTTTTACATTCTTCTACTATATCTCAATTAATAGCTCTGTTCAGTAAAGCTAGTAATCTCTGTTTTTCTGTTTGGAAGGAGAATTTATTTTTAATTTTGTTTAAAGTCTGAATGTTAAGTTTTAAATGATGCTCTAGAATTGATAAACCAATCTCTACATTTTTCCACATGTTGTTTTATGCATCGTACTCCAGTATAGAGAAGCAAATTAAGTATAGATGAAAAGATAGGAAAACTGCCATTGAATCGATAGATAAGTATAATGATTGAGTTGTGTTTCATTTATGTCCTATAGCTAATAACAATAATAATTATTGCATAGTATCTAATATATTATAGAATGTTCCTTTGTTTCATGAAAAACAAACATTAATTATTTCATGTACAGTTACATTGCATTTACCTTATTATTATTATGTTCATAAGAAACAAATAGAATCAAATTTTCCATACATCATATCATGTCTGCAATATAAATATTATTGCTACAAATAAATAAATGTATACATTATGGATAAGCTGCCAACCATAGTTATTTCACAGTCATTTTACATAGTCATCATACAACTTTCACAATTCACACACATTGTTTTCATTTCCTGTCATCACGACTTCATAAATTATTTTATTTCTACCGGAGCATGAAAATAAATGTAAACCCTACTTCGTTTTTCATTTATCTTACGTACATTCAGATTTCAATCTTTAAGTATTGTTCAACACTAGTTTTCATATCAATCCTAACATTATACTATGACCTTATCATTATTTTTGCATAAATGAACAACAATGATCTACACAAGTTTAGATTTAAAACCCAGTTGTTGGCTCGATAGTTATTTTCTAGAAATTTTCATTTAAATATCTTTTATATTCAAACAAAACTCGAACTAGGGTATAGCCCTATTCTTTTCCATTTCACAAACGAAGAGAAGAACCATTTCGTGATTACATATTACAGAGTTATCATCTACGACAAAGTTCATAAACCCTAGCATAGCTCGAAAATCGCGATATCAACCTACAGTTCTAAATCATATAACACAGATGAATAGCACAGAATGAAATAGCATATTTTTCATTTGCCGAGAAGAAAAGCATTTTATTCCACAGTAGACGAGCCTCGGTTCCACTTATCACTTCTCATAACTTAAACCAACAGGTCATGGCTCAAAGTTTTTAAAACCAGTGTAAGTTCCAGTTTCAAAAAGGGAAAACAATGATATCAGAAACAAAAGAATTACAACATGTTTCAAAACGAAAATTGCACAGGGTTTATTCCCAAGTTTACACATTTTAAAGCGAGTCCAAAAACCCTAAGCATTGACGAGTATCATAACTCCCAGTTCGACGAGCTAGGTATCAATGTATAAAACCAAGTATCACACAAAAAAACGAGAGTCACATCTCTGTACAAACATCATTTGAATAACAAAAGGTTCTTCAAAGTTTTTCAACTGACAGACAATGATGAGGCATGGTGAAAAACTGGCTTATCATCCCTTTGAAACCACATCAACCACAGTCGAAAGGCACCTACGAGGGTTTGAGACCCGGAGCTTACCAGGAATGGAAGCACGTTCTTTTTCAAACCTTGCCCAAATCGTTCTTCGAACCCTACAACTGGAAAAACCAAAAGCCTAGAATTAGAACAGCTGCTATATTTTTAATTTGTAAGACGAAGCTCAAAACAAAAATCACTATTCATATTGAGGATGTTTACCTTCGCTGCAAGCGGCCAAGTTCTTCACATTCACCAGTAAAATGATGAGTTCCTTGCTGTAGACGAGACCAGGATACCCTCTATCATCTTGCAGCTTTGTGTGTTTTCACTCAAACTCGAAAACGAAAAAGCTTAAAACTATCGAATCATTAACACTTCAAACCAGAGATTCGACATTTTAACATAATGCCATTACAGTGGGGAAGAACCTGCAACTTCAACCTTAAACTACAGGTCTCGAGGTTGAAACCTATTACAAGCTTTCTAACCCTAAATTTTAGTGGCCTGTTGGCCACACTGCCAAAACAATAACAAACAATAAACATCAATTCACTCCTTCAACCCAACACAACGATGCAACACTAGGGTTGCATCCAACGACCAGAATTCAAGTCGATCAACGATCACAAACGAGTCAACGCATTAACCTTGGGGATGGGATAACTTTTACATTTATTTCTCTATCATTTCAAATGCACGGTCTTGCCACCTTGGCGCACGTTGGATCGTTTTACATCCAGTTCGGAGGTGTTACAAACTCTCAACCATTACACAGTGACAGTCGCAGGGACTATTGCATTGTTATTATACTATGTGGATCATTAGCAATCCTTGTCAGCTGGAATTTCGATTCAAGCTTTTAATGCAGGATCCAATTACGATATCCACAACAGCTCGAGGCTTATGCCATTTAATGAATCGTCAACTCGCCACCCTGTCGACATAAATTCATGTCAGTGCCATAAAATCCAACGATATAGTTCCAAATTGATATTCACAAATTTAATAACATTATCGTTATGTTTGCATAGTAGATATTAGTTCTAATTTATGGTTGAAATCTTCGAGATATTATTTGGATATTAATACTTTATATAGTCATGTATTAAAGCTCCATTTTTATGTGAGTTTAATATTGTGAACATTTATATATATTGTTAATAGTTAAAGTTCCAAGTTATGATCGTGATTAGGGTATTAAGGCTTAAGTTTAGTCATTTAGTAAGCTCCGATTTCATATCATTTAATATGGTGAATTTTCATTTATATAATGAATAATTTTGCCATTATAAAACTACTATATAGGATAGCAAATTTATGAGATTTATATGGTTAGTTTAATAACCATAGTTTCTATTAATTCCATTTATAAAAATAAAATGATATAGGAGTTACACTTTTGATTTTTCAACGAGATCAATGAATAGTAACTAGCATAAAAACAAGCCATTGCCATGTACTTCATACCCTATCATTTAATGCAATGCATTTGATGGTTGGTGATACAAATTACGATATTAATACTAGACAAGTATTATTTATCTTAAGACGACGACCAAACCAAACTATAACAACGTCATTGGCTTAAGAAAACAAACGTAAACAGCATGTATACCTTCTAGATGTCATCATTTTCAACATTGTAAAAAGGTATGACAATGTCGAGAAACTAGGAAGCAGTATTAAACCGTCATACCTACAGATACTTGTTTTCGCAAAATATTTCACAACATTTTTATTTTGACGTTGAATTGAATTACACACGTACTTTTAAACTATGCAGTTATTGAACCTCTTACCTGTCGTCTGCACATAGAATTTTCAAATGCATTAGTGTTGTAGCTAAGTAAACTCCAGGGTACCTCGTAGGATACCCTTGTTCATCGAAAGTCAAACTGTCAGTATCTTTTCAAGAAAAAGTATCACATCACAATAATGACCTGTTAGTTCATTTATTACCATAATCATGTTCATAAATTATGTATCAAAACTGTCATTGTCACAATGCTGCTAAAACAGAAATTAAAGTATGTTTAGTACCAACAATTTTTAATTAAAGCTGTCATAATCAAACAATTATTATTTCCGCATCTATAAATTTGGTATTTTATGTCGTTTTCAAAAGTTTTAAATTTTTATGAAAATTCGGGATGTTATAGATTTTGACTTCTGCCTTGTCATTACTTGTGGGACTTGTGCACCTGCTGTTTTTCAGCTGTGGAATTTGCACATATATGATCTTCAACCATTGTACCCTTCTAGGAACTTGTGCGCATTCCACTAACTGAAAGCATCTTCCGATTGACTATGCTTGCACTCTTTCAGGATTGTACGACCATTTCTTTATCCCTTTCTTTCTACACACTCCCAACCATCGGTTAAGCAATGCTTTGACCTGCTTGCGCAATCAAGAGACGTCCTTCATCAAACTTGTGCATTGGTACCATTTGTTCAACCAATTCCTTGGTTGCTTGAGCATATGTACCATTGTCCAACCAACTCCTTTGATTTGCTAAAATGAGAGAGTATGATTTGGTGGACTTGATTTCTGTGCAAGGACCAAATGATGTTTCTTCATATGTACTTCGTCAAACTCATCATGTATGCACCACTTTAGACATCTTCATAATGGATGCAGTATCTAGGTATACTTTTTCAGACTGGCATCCATGTCTGTCACCTTGTGCATATGCTCTGGGTATTCTTTTTCAAACATTTGCACTTCTAGATATAGTCCAAAATTGCATATCTGTCATCTTCACCATTTGTGCATATATTTCCGATGTTCATGATCTTCTTTGTCTTGCGCATACACTTCCTCAATGTGGCTTCCATTTACTTCTTCATGCTTTTGCAGGAATTATGTATCCACTTTAACTTCAGCTGATATCAATGACTCAGGATGAGACAATTGACATCCTATTTGACATTAGTTGACAATCAAACACTTGACATAATCTTTAGTTGACATCAATGACAACCAATGCTCAAGACCGATATCATGGTTGACCTTGGAAACATTAAAGTCATTTCTCAACTTCCTCTCCCTCATAACAAAAAAGAAACGCAAATGTCTTCAGTCAAATTAATCTGGTTAGAAAATTCATACTATATTTTTCCAAAACCATAAAATATTTACAAAAAAATGATAGAAAAAATGATGAATTCAAATGGACTAGCATAGAGAAAGAATATTTTGAAAACATAAAAAATTCCATTGCTAACTCACCAAATTTGCGTAGTTTATATTATGATCAAGATATTTCTCTGTATACATTTGCATCTAATTGATATGTTGAAGCAATTCTTACACAAAAGGATTCAAAAGGAAGTGAATATCCCATATCTTTTATGAGTACAAATATGTACAAGGTTGAATTAAATTACCCAACCATAGACAAATAAGCAGCTTTTGTTCATAAAGATGTAAAACACTTGAAACCTTACATTCTTACATATCATAATGAGATTATTGTTGCTTAGAATCTGGTTAGATCATTGTTTGTTCAACATGGATTAGGGGAAATGAGAGGCAATTAGATCACTACTCTGCAAGAATATGATTTAGAGTATAAGATTGCAAACATTATGCAGGGTCAAGGTCTATAAATTAGTTCTTGAATCGAAACACACATTCCCAAAAGAATGCCAAGACAATGAAATTATTGTTTTAACTCATGAAGTTCTCTATATTCTCGATGATTCAAATTCATAGTATACATATATGAGATATCTTTTACACCATGGTTCTAGTCCTAATCATTTAACTTCTAAAGAAAGAAGTTGATATCATACTAAAATATACATTATATCAACTTGTTAATGGAATACATTTTTTATTGGATTACAACAGAGTTTAATTGAAATGCTTGGAAAATGAATATGCAGATAAAGTCCTTAAAGATCTCCATGATGGGCCAATTGAAGATTGTTTGTTGGAGAAGTTACAAATCACAAAAATTTGAATGTTTTTCTTATTACCTACTATTTTTAAACATGCTCGTGCTTGCATTCGAAAATGCAAGATTTGTAAACTAAATGCTAGAAGAGAAAAAATAGCATCTATACCTTTGCACCATGCCTCTTTGAAAAACCTTTTGAATAGTGAGGAATTGAGATAATTAGAGAGAAACTATCATTCATACAAACAACATAAATACATACTTTAAAATCTTTGTTTCCTTTAGTAACTTGTCCACCATGACCATGATGGAATCACGTTGTCTCACTCGCATTGTCAAACCTGTAATAAAATCCATGGAAATCATTTCCCATTTACAAAGGTTGAAATAAATTTTCTTGGTGTTGATGTTCAACCTTCACTCGTTGGCATTTCATACATCTAGAAAATATACTAAAAAACGTCCTTCTTCATCCCCGTCCAAAAATATTGCTTCCTATCTATAGCAATTGTTTTAAGGTATCCTAGGTGACCAGAATATGACATTTTATGGATTTCATCCATAAAAATTCTCCTCAAGTCTACCACATTTGGAATATTAATTATGTTTTTGTACGTAAGAATTCCATCATCCTCCAAATGATAACCTTCATACCTCTTTTCAAAATTTTGTTGTTGTAATTTGTCTTTTATTTGCACATATAGTTTATCTTCGGCAACATAATTAACAATCTGCTACGTCAAATCTAATTGGAAAGTACTAATGAATGCAACATGCATTGAATGTACTTTTTTGCTAAGTGCATCTACCACTTTATTTTCTTTCCCCTTTATGTGTTTGATTTCAAAATCAATTTTATATAAAAATTCCATTCATATAGATTGTCTAGCATTTAATGTTGGCTTCTCAAATAAATATTTCATATCGTAGTGGTCTTTCCTAAGCTCACGTTTTCTTCCCAATAAATAGGTCCTCCACATTTTCAAAGCATGCACTATGACAACAAGTTCTAAATCATGTGTAGCATATTTTTTCCCATGCTCTTTCAATTTTCTTGACTTATAACATACCACATGGTTATCTTGCATAAGAAATCCTCCAAATCCATGTTTACATGGATCTGTACACACCACAAAATCATTTTCTGGGTTTTCAATTTTCAAAATTGGACCACTTGTAAGAAGCTTCTTCAACAACTAGAAGCTTTCTTTATATTTAGGCGTCCACCCAAATTTTATTCCCTTCTTTTGCAAAAAATGTGGTAGGGTGTGCAACCTTGGAGAATCCTTCGATGAACCTTCTGCAGTAACCAACAAGACCCATAAATTATCTCACATCTGTCACATTCATTGGAGTTGGCCAATTTAGAATTCCTTTAATATTTTTCGGATCCACTAATATCCCTTCCTTTGAAATAATGTGACCCAATTAATAATTTTTTATGGAAATCACATTTTCTTAGCTTTGTATACAAATTATGCTCCCTTATCAATTGCAAATTCATGCTCAAATGTTCTTCATCCTCCTCTTTTTTCTTAGAATAAATAAGAATGTCATCTAGAAAAACAAGTACGAACTTGTCCAAGTACCTACTGAAAATACTATTCACGAGACACATGAATGTAGTTGGTGCATCAATGGTAAGACCAAATGGCACCACCAGAAAATCATAGTATCCATACCTTGGTCTGAAATTTATATTGTGAATATCATCTTCCTTGATTCTCACCTAATGTTAACTACACCTCAATTCAATCTCTGAAAATAAGTTTTCCCCTTTCACTTGGTCAAAAAGATCATCAATTATAGGAAAGAGGTATTTTGTTTTTCACTTTAACTTTATTCAGTGGCATGTAATTGATACATAACATAAGTGTTACATATTTATTTTTCACAAAATATAGCACGAATGCTTCACATGGAGACACACTTGGCCTAATGTACTTCTTTTCCCACAATTCCTGCAATTGCATTTTCTTCTCTAATAATTATGGTGTACTCATTATGTAAGTTGTCTTGGACACTAGTTCGTCTCTTGGCACAAGGTCAATTGTGAAATCAGTGTTCCTCTTTGGAGGAAGTCTTGGCACTTCATCGAGAAACACATCCTTGAGTTCTTGCAACACATGATAGTCTTCCAACTTGGGAATTTGATTTTCTATTTTATCCAAAACATGGGCTGCATACAATTGGAAACCTTTCCTATAGAACTTCTTTAGTTGCATGGATGAAATTTTCCTAATAGAAACTACCTTTGTAATTCCCTTTAAAACCATTGTGTTTCCTTCTTCAACAATGCATTCGAAATTCTTGTTGTAGAAATCAAGTTTAACTTTGTGTGCTTCCAACTAGTCCATTCCAATGAGAATATCATAGGAACCAAGTGGACAAATATTTAGATTTTTCCAAGTGAAGATTCCATGCATTTCTAGTGGAATTTTCTCCACCATTTCACTAACTCTCCTCTTCATTCCCATGGCTAGTTGAACCAACCATGATTTACTATCGTTGATCTCTTAAAAGCACAAGTCTCAACAATTTTAGGAGTGATATAATTGTGAGTAGATCCAAGGTACGTCAATCAAAATAGAAATAGATTTCTTAGAAATTTTACCTTCAACCTCAACCACAGTTGATTGAGGGTGATCTTGGTACTCCTCTAGTGCAGCATAAATCCTAGGGACAACCCTTGCCACTTGAACCACAGTTTTAGCTTCTTGGATGCTGTGAACATGCTTTGTACTCCCATTTCAATGTGGACAATTTCTAAGAAAATGGTCCTCTCCAAATCCCCAACATTGAAGTCGCTCTCTTGGATCTCTTAGATTGTCTCTCATCATCCTAGATGGCTTAATCACATCCTGTGGTGGCTTCCTTTCTTGATTTTTGAAATGAGGAGGCTTGAACCCCTTCTTCCTTTGGTCAAACTTCTTATTTTTCTTGTCCTTTTAAGCCTTATGGAATTCTAGTTTTCTTTTGTTTTGATCATAACAATACTTGGTCTTTCTTATGAGATCATCTAGAGTTTTAGGTTCATCAAATTCAAATCGATCCTTGTATTACTGAGGTAGTCCACTTAGAAATCATTGAATTATCACCTTATCATCTATGATATATTGACATATCTCAACAAATCCAAGAATTTATTGGTATATTCTTCCATGGTCATTTGTACCAATTTCAGCTCATGGAACTCTTTGATTTTGTCATCATATTACCTATCCGAGAGGTACTTTTGTTTGAAGTACTTCTTGTACTCTTCCACAAATTCTTCTGTGACTTCTTCACTTTCCTAAGTTGATCCCACCATATATATTATCTTCTATTCATATTGAATATAGCCACCTTTGCTTTCATATTTCCAGAGTAGTCTTGGACTTGGAAATACTTCCTCATCCCAAGAAGCCAAGCCTCAACTTCTTGACCAGATTCTACTTCACTATCAAATGTAGGAGGTTTTTCCTTCCTAAATTCTCCATGTAAGTTATTCTTGAAAGCCCTCCTCCTCTTATTCTTATGAGATGAAGAGATTGAACCTTTAATGGAGTCTCTAGAATCATATGACTCTCTAGAATATATTTCTGGGGTATATGTCCTCTCTCTAAAAATCCTTCTTGAACTATGGGACCTCTTGTGCAAATTCCTCCTTGAGTTATTCCCACTCTTTCCTTGATTTTCTTCGTGTTGTCCATAGCAAAATATTTCTCTGAATGTTTGTAAAGATTTCAAGCATTGTTTCATTTATCTAATTGTGTTCTTCTTGAGATCTAATCAACCTCTCATTATCTAATTTGCAACTCTACAATTCCACTCCTATTCTCCTCATGGTTTCTGCAATGTCCAAGGGAGTTACTTGGTTTCTTCTACCATTGGATTCTATCTCTACACTCTCAAGCTATATATTCTCTCCCATGATATTTCTCTCAGCTGCATAAGGATCCTACACATCATCCATGGTGATTATATTCTTGGCCCAACTAAGACCAAGGATTTCTAAACTACGTTATATTGAATGGTGCCCCTTAACTATCCCTGATACGAAATTGAATCTGCAAAAGTGTTCATATAAGTACATTTGTTACATTTATCAAATTATTATAAAATTATAAAATTTAATTTTCATGCATTCTGGGAACAACCCATATTGACAATTTATGTCAAGTTACAGAAACATCTAAATCTCCCCTTCAAAATCTAACTATGCACAATTTTTCCCTAGATTGATAGCACAGTGCAATGTTTCCTAACGGTCTTGTCATCATCACAAAGAATTTCTCAAAATACATGATATCTTAGGGGAATGAAGGGTGTCAAGAGGGATTCCCCCCTTGCGTCTTTTCCGTTGTAGGGCGGGCCAAGGGAAGCGCTCTCATTTTTTCTTTTGTAAATATTTCAATTTTTTGTAATCTGGCACATAAGATTAGCACCATTTTTCAATGTTTTGCACTTGAAATTCCACTTAATTGGATTCATTTCCCTTCCTACGATTTCTACACTTCTGATTCCACCCCACATAATATTACCACTTATCAAACATAAGCGGTCTCATGCTACATGGGAAGTGGTTTCCCCAAAACGAATTTTTACGAGCTTGAATGCATGAGAGGGAGACACATCACAAGTTTGTTTCCCTTTCAGGTTCGTGCCAATTAATTAACTCTCTCACAAGTTTGTGGGTTTGAAGCAATGTAATTCATTGATCAAATCTGCATTCCAAGACTTACATGACCAGTGGGGGTCTCATCCATCATGACATCACTGCATGTCACATCTCCTCACATCACATCACCACATGTCAGAACAAAAGCAGTTGCAAGCTCCATGGGAAAGTGGCTTACCAAAACTGCTTTTAAGAGCCTAAATGCACAAGAGAGAGGCACTTCGACAACATAGTTTTCATTTTAGGATTGTGTTAATTAATTAACCCTCTTGCATCTTCACCATCTTGAAGCACTATTAGCCATCAATCTTCCTCATCTCTCGATGGTTAGATATCCATCCGCCTTCGCACTTCATCGCATGTAGTCACCTGTGTGGGGGTCTAATGTGGATGGTCCACATCATGCCTTCTACCCACATGGATCTTCCATGTCATCCATCCACATGGAATGGGTGGGGCCCACCTCATTATTCCCCCAAAAATTAAAATTTTGTAATTGCACAAAAATTTTATTCTACAATAAGGGGGATTGTTTTGAAATTAATTTGAAATTACTTATGGCCCCTTATCTGTCACTTAACATAACCTAATTTTTACATAACCATTATTGATTTCTACCTATAAGTCTAGATTTCTATCCCATGATGCTCTATATTTGCAACCAAAACTTTTGATACCACTTTGTCATGTCCCCATCCATCAACCCGACTAACAGAGGGGGATATGAACGAATTATGGGATTCTAAAGTTTCCCCCCATGGCCATATTATGAATTCATAACATTTAAAATATATATGTAGATGCATAAATAAAAATACACAATGGAAATAGACTCTATCCACACACACAGATAGCATGCATATATAAGCGTAATCATCATACACATCAAATAAAAATATTGTATATCAATTTACAAGAGAATACTTATCTTTAAACAATGAAAATCCAAGCAATTATCAATGTAAGAGTGATTTTCCACCTAACCATAGGCACATTGTCTAACATATACTCTTTCTGCTAAGAGGCCACCCCTAAGCTAGGCTATGAGGCCACCAAGGCGAAGGAAACACCTACAAGCTTCTCCCTCTCATCCCACAACCTATTATGCTCTCTATGCTTATCCAAATAAATATATATAACTCTCAGAAGGATATCACTCAGTCATCACATCCATGGAAATCCTTCCAACTTCCCCATACAACACAAAGAAGGATTTCCCATTCACTAATCCACAGTTCCTTTAAGAAATCCAACCCTTATAGTGCTTACCAGTGTGTGCAATAATAGTCCAACATGTTGTATGCTATTGGAGAACCTCTTGTAGCATAAATCATGGATTTTCAAGTGAGTAGTAAAACTCATTAGGTAAGGTTTCATGTATTTCCCAACCTCCATGCTCATCTCAACGATCTATTTCCCCTTCAAATCAGGCTGCATCTTTGTCTCTAAATTTGAATTTTTGGGTTATACACAGTTTGGTAATGGTCATGAACAACAATGGGGAGCTCTGCATAGTGTAGATATGCACGAGAGAATGATATAATGAGTGTTGAATCCAAAGGATATGAGATGATGGTGAAAATACAATTGATATACCCTCTAGGCATAGAAGAAAAGGACTCCTGGCAACTACAGAAATTACTTTTGACATTTGACAGAACGATAACAAAAGTGCATTCAACCCCATGCTTTAATACATGCATGAGGTGACTTTTCCCACCAACCTCGCACATGCATTGAATGATTGGATTTAATGGTCAAAAGAATGTAATTGGACTATTTAAAGCACATGGTAGAAATTGAATGAATTCTAAGATTGACACTTGTCAGCAAAGGATTTAGTCTCCCATAGGCCTCATTCCTTCTTCCACTCTAGTAGAATCATAGCCCCTTTAGTTCTCTTTACACATCCATATTGGAACATTTTATTATTTTTGCAACATAATATTTACATATCTTTTGAGTTAGGATTACAAGCCAACCATATGGTCCAAATAAAAATATTTACAACACACATGTCCAGTTATTCACTAGTCGGGTGTTAGCCTTGAGCTCTACACTAGGAATCCATACTAGCATGTTTACATCATAGTTTATGTAATTTTCATTAAATACACTCCAAGTCAAAACTGGGGATATTACAATTGATTGTTTCACTCGATGGGAAGAAGATGTACTATTAACTCATATTAATGAATCTATAAGCAATTTCTTGAGCATAACTTCATTACTAGATTTCATGTTCCTTGAGTATTTTTTAATACTTCATATTTTTCTTCTTTTACATTAGCTGAGTGTCACTTGATAGTGGAATTATTCTTTGTTATTATGCTAATTATTATCCTTAAAGATGATACTAATAACTAATTCATAGTCGGGTTTTCATTTTTTGCTCACCTGATAACAGCTAGATCAATAGGGTTAGATCTGCATTAGACAAGCTATTCTACCATGGATTGGTGAGTTCCAATGTCAGACATATATCACATTCAATCAACATTCATTGCATATTAGATCAATCTTTAAGCATTCATCATATATTTAATCAAACATCTACAATTTCTTAAGATCATAAACCATCATGAACACAAGTTAGATTGAAAAAGCATTGAATATTTTCATTAATGACAATGGAGAAATTATCATTACCTCCTTAACTTGAGATGCATCCATCCTCCATGGCCATTTGCTATCCTTTCTTCACCCTTGCTTTTGAATGAAGATGAGTCTTCTCCTCCTTCAGAATCTCTCCAGCATGCCTTTACTCTCCTTTTTTCTCCTCTACCATGCCAAATGCCTTTCTTATATAGATTTGGGAAGTGGGATCTCATGTTTCTCTTTTGAGTGTGGGATAATTTCTTTTGATAAATTTTGATTATTTTCCATTAGAAACCCACTTTCCAATAGTTTTTAGGACTTTTGTCACAACATTGACATTTGCAAGCATAATTAATGCACTTTTGTGCATTCTTTCTCACTTTTGACTGATGTAGACTAGGTTAAGGCCTTCAATGGAGTAGTCCACATAATGAACTTTGTATTCATAGGCCTCTTCTTTCTTCATTCAATCCTTCCAGTTATGGAAGCAGTGGTCAGATGAGAGAATATTATTCTCTTGTTAGACTTGTCTTATGTCTTCATGTTGCGGGATCATGTAGAAAAATGCTTCTTCCTTTACCAAATTAAGGGATTTAATTTGATTGTTAATAGATGCCCCCTAATGTGTGAGGTCCGAAGCAGAGCTAAGGGCCGAAATACATTACTGAAATTTATACTCTGTATACTGATACTCTTTGTACTGATACTCATAATCGATCAAAGCAAGGATGAAGAAAGGATAAGCTCATGGATGCAGGATTCAGGGTTACATCTGCAAGTCAAACATAGTAAGCTCTCAAATATGTAATATCTTCCTGAGGTGGGCATACCCATGCTCAGCAGTAAACAAGCATGGCCATGAACACTACACAGTGGATCCATGTCAAAAGTAAATTTTTTTTTTTTTTTTTTTCTGAAAATGTATACATGCACTTTGATGAGTGCAATAACAAAGTCTTTATTGAACTTCTAACATGGTAATCTAATCTTGCGCAGCTCGGGCAGTGCATTGATGAGTGATACAACTGTTTTTCCCAAGGTCTTCAATACAAAATGACGATAGTACGAGTTTATATCATGCGAATAAGTGATCTGATGTCGAGCATAATAAAACACCATCTGATTACCGGTCATTGATGTATACCGTTAACAGATGCGAAGAGACCCACCGATAATGATGATGGAATCTAAGGTACTGAGTACAAACTAGCAAGTGTGAATAGATGTTCTGAAGTCGAACACTTGTAGAATCAAACAATCAGGGGTCATTGATGTATACCCACTGTCATTTGCGAGGAAACCTGCCACTAATGATTGCAAGATCCAAGGTACTCTTGGGTTTCTAGATCCATGTCCTAGATGATGATTTGATGTCGATAGGAATAGATCCATCGGAAGGAGGGCATTGATGCATCCCACATCAACCGATACAAAACAAAGATCAATACTATGATATAATTTGGTAGAACAGCAAGATCCAACACTGTATACTGACACAAGGAAGGCCGGCATGATTGGTTAGGAATATTTGAGGAATGACCGACTCTGTTTTGAACTTCCCTTGAACACATAGCATGACGCAGAATGGACACTTGGCAACATAAGACTTTGAGGAACTTGACTTGACATGAAATCCATCATGCCAAATGCATTAACGAAAGCTCCATTGGTGACGGGAAGAATAACCCATCGGTGGAGATCTGTTCAAAATACTAGTACAGTTTCCTAAGGAAAATGTAGATAGTGTACTGACGGCGGATACCAAATTATGTGCCGTGTTCAAGGGCGACAAGGACTGACTGTTGCCATTTCATGCGATGATATCAATGAAAAGATTCAATGCTCTTTCTTTTTGGATTTTTGTGTTTTCCAATTTTTTTTAACCCTTTTCATTTATTAGCTTGAAAAAAGAATAAAGCATGCTATGATACATTGGAGGAAATGAGTGTCTTAAGGGAATGCGCCTAAATCTCAGGGGCATGGGTCAGGCCAAGGCAAAGATCCGTATTGCAAACAAGGGCTGAGCTAGTTATGTACACTCTTGCAGATGTTTCCTCCATGGGTATGGGTCAAATATACATAAGCAATGGTTTATAGGCATCTTGTAACAGAAAGTGACTATATAGGAAAATAAGCAACATAAGCAATAAGCAACGAAGCAATTTGCATGGATGTTCAAGTGGATATTTTAACACAAGCTTATGTAAAATGACAAAAAATTGGGAGCCCATCAGGATATGGTCAGAAATGTATGAAAGAGAAATATGTGGTCTCAAACTCCAAGTCATGATGGGACTAATAGGGCTCCCGGGCCTATGATAATAACTCAGCATGGGCACCACAATGGAAATGTGGTGCTGACTAGGGTGTCCCATGTTTGGTAGGATCTGCTGTTGGAATGGTGGAAAATACAGATATGAAGGGCTGACCCACCAATTTCCAAAAGGTTTGACCCTATGGTAAGTTTGGGTTGCAAAAGGTTCAAATGCATCTTCACAAAGGGATGGCCTAAACCTATATGCAAGTTTCCAAATATACCAGATAAGATCGAGGAACATGCAGATCATGCTCCTATACTTGGGTAGATTTATATCAAGTATGCTCCTAGTGGCCCCACAAAATATGATCTCAGGTGGGTACAACCAAATGTTTATAACTTCAGGGATATCTTTATTTGATGATAAAATGTAATCCAAGTAGTCATGTGAGCTGGGAGATCTCACAGCCCAAATGGGCCAAGTAACCGAATCATATTCCTCCATCAAGGGAAGATTTTGATCCGAATCTGCCAAAGCTAATTGAGTAGATTGGTTTGAAACTTCTACGACAGATAGGGGTGATCCAAATGCTTGCCAACATGGAAATGACATTATGCAAGCTGAGGTCCCTTCATCTACTATGGTTAGACAGATGTTCTTACCATGATTCATTACTTTAATCTGAAAATCAACTTCGGGAAGGATCCTACATATTGAATGGTTTATGTCGGATGCGATCAAAGTCTCATCAGATGGATCAACAACACAAATGGTAGCCAATAGTTCCTTTCTTGGCGCAAAACAACATTGCAATACCTCCAAGGCCGACATGGCACATGGTACATGAGCTAGGTCCTGAAGAACATTATTGTTCTGAGTAGCTCGTGTGTTGGGATTATGCATTGTTCTACGTAGAACACCTTTTGGGGGGTGTGGTACTAAGTCTATGGTTGGTTTCTCAACGTAGAGATAACCATCCGGTTGTGATTCCGACTGATCTAGTGTACTAGGAGAGACATCATAAGAATTAAGTCTTGTTTGAATGTTCATCTCAAGATCACACATGAAGACATTGGCATTAGGATCATTGCCATTTTGCAGGGGGGTTGGCTAGTTTCCCCCTGGCGGATGCACCAACTATGCTTCAATGACTTCATGTTGCGGGATCATGTAGAAAAATGCTTCTTCCTTTACCAAATTAAGGGAGTTAATTTGATTGCTAACATCACCTTTTTTGCAAGTTTTGCTGAAAATGTGTGGAGAATAGACGATTAATGGGTTCATGACAACTTGGAGTCAAGCTGATTCTCCCGAATCAGCCCAGTACCAGCCAAGTCTAAAAAATGTGGGAATAATAGTGTACATTTGTGGCCTATTTTCATCTTATTCATTTCATAATTTTTAGCTTTCTTTCAGCGGTGCTAGGTTGGTTTCTTGTCCTTTTTGTGGTTTTTCCCCTCCTTTGGTAGGACCGTTTTGCTATAGGAGAATTTGTACTGGTGGCAATCTCTACATGCCCTTGGTCCTGTCTAGGTGTCGATCTTGCGATTTAGCTGTGGGTTGGTTTACTGGTGGTTCCGGTTACCTTTACTTATGGATCCATCTCCTATTTCGCGGATGCCTTTGTCCCATCCAAACCCTAGTGAGCCCATGGGTTTTGTTCCTTCTGTCAGTAAAACTCCCTCGCGCAATAAAAATCTATTTGGTGCTAGGGCTAAGCTGAGGAGACAATCCAAAACTGTAAACGCTAGAGATTTTGTTGATAAATACAAGATCAATTCTGATTTCAATCTGGAAAGAATTGAAATGCTTGCTAAGCGTGCCCTTGTTGGTAAATTAGAGTTTACCTCTAGATCAAAACTTGAAATATCTGACTGGGTCAACAAATTTTGGGTTCCAATGACTGGTTTGGCGCCGCGCATAAGCCTTCTAATGAATTGGTGGATCCTTTTTGTCTTCCAGGATACAGAAATTATGCAGCAAATCTTAGCAACATTTTGGCCTTTTAAGTATGGTTCCTTATTCCTTAAACGTTGGCATATAAATTGTGATCCACTGAAGGAGGTGCAAGGCAAAAGACACATGTGGATGCTCATTCCTGGACTACTGATTGAGCTCTGGTCGAAGGAAGTCATTATTGGCATGGCCAATACTAATGGCAGATTTGTTCGACTTGATAAACAAACATTGTTTGGAATGGATAGAAGATATGCCAAAATCATGGTTGAATTGGATTTAAGTCTCGGACTTCCTGCTGAGATTGAGATGGTTTGGGGTCCTAGGGTTTGGAGACAAAAACTGGACTTTTATAAAATCCATTTTCGTTGCTACTTCTGTCGTGAAATTGGGGGACATAAGGATTCACTTTCTAATGTTTTTGGTTATTTGACGCCTAAGTGCTTGCCTTCAAAGTTTATGGTCTCCTCTCCTGGTAAGTTATCATCTCAACCTTCTGCATTAATTCCTGCTCTCACAAATGAAGAGCTCTCTTTCATAGAAAAGTCTGAAAAGGACCTCTCTCGACGTATTTCTAAAGGTGAAATCTCTATGCGCCATGATCTGGTTACTGGGCTTCTGATTGAGAATAATGGTGAGTCACATCCTTCTTTGACTAGTCGAAACTTGTCAAATGAGCTGGAACTTGTAACTTTGGAGTCCAGACCATCCCCTGATAGGTCATGTGCGCCACCACTGACTGAGGGTTTAAGCCCTTCCTATCCCATTGTGATTCCCTCTACGGGCTCTCAGGAACCACATGCCGCTTATGTTTATGAAGATACCCTAGTCGAAGCCCCCTCTAGGGTTGCTTCAGAGTCACTAAATATTGAAGATTTGTCCATTCTAGCAGAGTGTGGTTACAATAGCCCTGTTAATGATTTAGAACTTTCACCAATTCCCATTTTTTCTAAGAACCTAGGATTGAACTCCGACGCTATTCCATTGCATTCACATAAATTCCAAAATGTAACTATATGAAGAGGGAGGAAGAAAAAGGGTATAGCTCAACCTATTATTCCGGAGAATGAATCTTATACCCTTGTATCTAAAAGATTGGAGAATTCTATCTTGATCAGCAGTGATCCTATTGAGGACCTTAGAGTAGCGAATCCCTTGCTGGGTGGTTCTTAATGTCAATTTTATCTTTAAATGTGAGTGGACTGGGTAAGGTAACTAGGGCTCAGGCCTTATCCAACCTCTTTAGTGCTACTGGCCCTAGGATTGTACTTTTTCAGGAAACTATGTGTGATATTGCCTCTACTGTTACACGAATTGGCAAAGTTCTTCCCCGGTGGTAGATTGCTGAAGTGAATTCTTGTGGATTATCGGGTGGTCTTGCTGTGGCCTGGAATCCGGCCTTATTCTCCTTCAAGGCGTTTAGAACCCCTTAGGGTATTTTAATGAATGGTTTTATTGTGGGATTGAATTTGCCTCTCACTATCTTAAACTGTTATGCACCTTATAAAGATAGACAGATTTTTTGGGAGGCTCTTATGCACTCTGGACTACTAAGTTTTGATAATATGATTATTGCAGGAGACTTGAACTTTACTTGCTCGGCATCTGAAGTTTGGGGCTCTATGGCTACCTTGGATGGTTTGTCAGATTTTTTTGGAAAGTTCATTGAAGATTATGACTTTGTAGATGTGATGCCTGCTAAATTGATGCCCACATGGAAAAATGGGAGATTTGGTAAAGATGGCATTCACAAAATATTTGATCGATTTCTTGTGAAGACTGGGGTGCTTGGGTGCTTTCAAAGATATCAGTCCTGGTTATTTGAGACCAAATTTTCTGACCATTGGCCTATCTTGTTACAGTTTGATGATTATGGACAAAAAAGGAATTATCCCTTTAAGTTCAATAGTGCTTGGATGTCGGATGATGGTTTTCGTGCCATGGTAAGAGATGTTTGGAGGGATCACCAGGTTGATGCTGTAAATCCTGTGGACTATTTCTGTCAAAAATTGAGGATTCTGAAATCTGATGTCTCTAGCTGGATCAAGAACAAAAAAGAAGCTGATCGATTAGAGCTATCCCTTCTGGAAAAGAAAATTTAGAAGTCTGTTGAAGGGAATATTCATGACACAATTGATTTTGAAGCTTTTGATAATTTAAAAAGGTTTGAGAAAAAGAAGGAAGAGATACTGCTGCAAGAAGAGAAAGAATGGCAACTTAAAAGTAGGGCTATTTGGATATCCAATGGTGATCAAAACACAAAATTTTTTCATGCCTTTGCTTCAGCTAGAAAGAATCTGAACAGTATTTAGGAAATACAAAACTCTCAGGGTGAGTTGGTGACAGGTATGGAGACATTAAAGAAGGAAGCTGCTACTTATTTTGGTAATATATATAATGGGGTTGGAGATGTTGATTTATTGGAGCAGATAAGAGTAGCTATTTTATTCCCCACCTTTTTCAATGATCAAGATGTCTGTGAATTATGTAAGGAAGTATCTTTAAAATAAATTGAAGATACTTTGTCTCTCTTTGCGAAAGAAAAGAGTCTCGAGCCTAATGGATGGCCGGTTGAGATCTATATACATTTTTTTGACATTCTAGAGGAAGATATCAAAGCTATGGTAAATTTCACTTGAACTACTGGCTATCTATCTGGAGCTCTCAACTCTACTTTTGTCACTCTTATTCCCAAGAGTAATAAGCCCCATTCTTTTGGTGAATATCGGCCGATTGCTTTGTGCAATTTAATTTATAAGCTAATTTCGAAAATCATTGCTCAAAGACTAAAGGTATCCCTTTCTGAGCACATCTCGGTGGAACAGTTTGGTTTCTTAACTGGTAGACAAATACATGATGCAATTGGCATTTCTCAGGAACTTCTCCACACTATCAAGCTAAGAAAGAAAAAGGCCTTACTGCTAAAAATGGATCTGGAAAAAGCATATGATCGGGTAAATTGGTCATTTCTGAGTTTGGTTTTGATACAAATTGGTGTTCCTCCTCTGTTAATCAACTGGATCATGATATGTGTCACCTCCATGAATATTGTTGTTCTAGTAAATGGTTCACCCTCTGCTTTCTTCAGATGTACTAGAGGGTTAAGTCAGGGATGTCCACTCTCCCCACTTCTTTTCTTATTGATTATGGATGGTTTTAGCAAACTCGTTAAGCAGGCTTCAGATCAAGGTTTGATCAAAGGTGTTAAATGCGCCAAAGATTGTGTGCTGACACATGTCCTTTTTGTTGATGATGTATTAACAGCTAGTTTGGATTATGTGAATGATTGGATGCACTTTAGTGACATTATCAATATTTTTTGCAGGGTTTCTGGAATGAAGGTAAGAAATACAAAATCCAATTTCTATCATATCAATGTGAATGAGGATATTTTGAGACAAATCAGTGGTTTTCTTCCCTTTAATTGCTTAGCATTGGAAGATGGATTTAAATAGTTGAGTTTCTATTTGAAGCCAAATAATTATCTTATTAAGGATTGGATTTGGCTGCTCTGAAAAGTGGAAAAGCATATTGCCCATTGGACATATCGGCTCCTATCTATTGGAGGGAAACTGATATTAATCAAATCAGTGCTATCTAGCATTTCAATTTATTGGTTTTCACTCCTCGAGGTTCCTTCTTTTATAATCAAAGCTCTTCGAAAGTGTTTTTTTAACTTCTTGTGGACTGGAAGTTTTGTTCATGCTAAGATCCCTATGGTTTCTTGGGAGGCACTTTTTAGACCTGAAAGATTTGGCAGTTGGGGGATAAAAGACCTGGGAGTCTTCAATTCTACGCTCATATTAAAGAATTTATAGAGGTGTTTATTTGGGAACACGCTTTGGTCCAAGAATATACACTCTAAGTATCTCTCTACAAATCTTTATGAGTGGCTAAGAAACCCCAAATTGGCTGGTTGGAATTTCTCACCTATATGGAGAGGCTTTATCAAAGTTTTTGTTTGGGTTGCAAGAGACATCTACTGGAAGGTCGGTACAGGTGAAAACATCAGAGTTGGGATGGATCCAATCATTGGGCTGGAGGAATCACATGTTCTCTCGAACTGTTTGGTTCATCAGTTGAATGCTCTTGGGAATCCAACACTAAACATATTACTTATCCGTAGATTTAATGCTCCCCACGTTGATGTTTGGATGAATTCTTTGGACCTTGGACTTTCTAGCCACATTGTGTTGATGTATATGTAACTTCGGAATGTATTTCACATATATGTATATTGTATTCCTATAGAGATTTTATTATTCCTCTATACGGAAGTGTCGTAACTTATACTTGATGGGTTATTAGACCACCTTGTTTGGGGTCGGCCCTGTATAAGTCATGTGGGTCAAAGGGTTATTAGACCACCCTATTGGGGGTTGGCCATGTGGGTCAAAGGGTTATTAGACCACCCTATTGGGGGTCGGCCCAGTCAGCATTATGTTATGTGGTTAAGTTCGAGCCTACATGAGTTAGGTAAAAAGGCAAGTCAAGTCAAGTATAAATAGAGTGCGGGAGGCACTCTATTTGCTCACTCACTTCTCACTCATGCACTCAAGGAGGAGTGGCGCACTTATGGAGGAGGAGGATCTGCTGCTAGGTTGTGTCTATCTCTTATGGTTGGTTGTATCATTGCTCTATCTATCTCTGAGGAAGTTATTGGGGTTTTTCACCTTTATGGTTTTCCCCAAGTAAATCTTTGTGTCTCTTGTGTGCTTGCATTATTGTCTCCATGATTGATATGCTGTAGATATGTTGTACATGTTGTTCTCTCAGTTAATATCCTAGATCAGATTGAAGTAAATTCTGAAAATTTAACATGGTATCAGAACTAGCCTGAAAGAAGGCATGATATGGCATGTATGACACTTGTTGCACTTACGATGCTAGGGCTTGATATAGCAAAAACCAGTCATCGTAGCACTTTCGCTATAAATATGTTTTGGCAAAGTTTTCGGATCTAAAATTGTTACAGGACGAATATTAAATCTCCAGGTACCTTGTGTCCAAAGGAAAACCTCTAATTCGTTGTACTTTGTGATTTATGATCTGTGCAATATAGGGTTTCTGCCTCTTCCAGATCTGAGTTAAAATCAGGTGACCTTGGAAAAAAGGTCATAACTTGGGATAGGAAGCTCCAAATGAAATTTCGTAAAATGTGACAGGTAGTAAACAGACTATACTGTCTCAGAAAACGTTTTCAGAGGCCGAAGGTGAACCAGTGACACGTGGCACGCCGTACAAGTTCGCTCTCCTGTATTATCCCATAATCAGGTCACGTTGCGACACGTGGCATAACTCTCTCTCAGAGAATCCAATTGAGGTCAGACCTATCAGGATGGAAAGATAACAGGCCGCGCTATCTCAGGAAAGAGTTTCAGAGGCTGAAGTTGAAACAGTGACACGTGGCATGCCGTACAAGTTCGCTCTCCTGTATTATCCCAAAACAGGTCACGTTGCGACATTTGGCATAACTCTCTCTCAGAAAATCCAATTGAGGTCAGACCTATCAGGATGGAAAGCTAACAGGTCAAGCTATCGCAGGAAACGTTTTTAGACCCTGTGGATCAAAAATTTCGGAGTTACACCAGAAACAATCAAGTACATATTTCTGTCAAAACAAAATTATTTTTTGGTACCTTCATTCATGGCTTCCGGAAATTAGGGCTTTGGAGAAAGTTGGAATTTTTGTAATCAGAGACCACGGCTGAATGCTACTCATCAAAATAAAAATTTAGAGACCAATATCAGAATTTTTGGTTGGGCAGAAGGCCGGGCTTGATCAGACCCTAGTTCGGGACTTTGATCAGGAAAGTGGAAAATTAGGGCTTCTGTAAAAATGGGAATTTTTGAAATCTGTGACCACGGCTGGAAGCTC
Organism: Larix kaempferi; assembly: GCA_027924585.1. NCBI lineage: Eukaryota > Viridiplantae > Streptophyta > Pinopsida > Pinales > Pinaceae > Larix > Larix kaempferi. Next base: position 4,457,739 of record BSBM01000278.1, on the reverse strand, counting down.
CTCAGAAAAATAGAAGATTAGAGATTTGGATCAAACTTTTTGATTGGGTAGAAGAGTGGGATTCATCAAACCCCAGTTCAGGGTCACGTCTAGTGAATCCGGAAGTTTCAAAGGAAAAATTGAGGAGTGAAACTTTGCAATTTTCAAATTCTAAATATAGCAGCTTGATCAGCTCATCAAGGCGCATATTTCTATCCTTTCAGAAGTTTGAAATTCAAAGTTTGAGTTTTTGGGGTTTCTCTGACAAACCCATATCTAGCTCCAGTCCCAGTTCTTGTAAATCAAGTGGATTGGATTAATCCTAGAAGAAGATGGATTGGTCACTTGCATAAGTGAAGAAGTTCCTGTTTCAGAGGGAGATGAGGCTAAGGCCTTACATAAGAAGATTACAAGCGATCTCGACAGGTATGACTCATCGAGGTATGTTTTGAGATTTGTTCATGATTAAGTTTATGGTATGTTTGTCTTCATGTTACTACGGTTAGTACAATCTTGATTTTAGTCTTGTCATATCACCTTAATAAAACTATGAATGCACGATAGAAAATATTCATTGATTAGGGTATTGACACTTATGATTGTACTAATGCATTATGGTGTTGTATGAGGTTTATGTTGTCTACTAACATGAAAGGTACACCAAGAAAGACAAATCATGTTCTGGTCCAAGAACATATGGTCATGATAACATGAGGACAAAGATTCATCCATTGTCATGGATCTCATAGAAGATCCATTTACGAGGTATGTATAACTTGGTTTTATAATGGTTAACCTATGAGATATACAGGTTACTAGCACAAGTCATTGAAGAAGAACAAGAAGACATTATGCGGGTATATTAGACATAACTAGCTAGCATGCTAATCCATGTATGTTTTTCCTATATCAAGCTAGAATCCTACCTTGTGTTAGTATCTTATACTGTTGTTGATAATGATTATTCCTGAAAAGTCATAGGTTTGAATAATCATGGTTGTATGCATATTATGTTTCTTACCATAATTGATGATATGACTAACCAGAAGAATCATGAAGGTATAGGTTTGAATAATCACAGGTTTTATGCATATTATATCTCTTATCTTGTTTGATGATTCAACTAACCTGAAGATTCATAGGTTTGAGTAATTATAGGTTTAGACATGTTATGCTTCTTATGATTTGACTAACCATAAGAATACTACATAAACCTTGAATGCTAATGCTTATTATTTTCTGTTTGAAATGATGATGATTATACATGCTTGAGATTATTGTGTTTTAATAGTATACTAATGAATGTATGATTTTATATGAGATCACAAGGATAACTCAATCATGATACTAATAAGCATGCATAGGGACCAACGATGAATATGAGTTCAAGAACAGGTAATTCAGGAAGCAAAGATCAAGAGGGAGCACACTCCAGTTGCTCCTGCAAGAAAGCAAAGGAGCACACTCCAGTTGTTCCTGCAAGAAAGAAAAGGAGCACACTTCAGTAGTTTCTGCAAGGATGCAGATATTCAAAGGGAGTTGTCCATCTCTCTACATTCCACAACAGAAAGGTGTAGAAGAAGCTACTTCAGATTAGGACTCCAGCAGCTCCTGTAAGGAAGCAAAGACTCAGAGGGAGTCCACCCAACGAACAAACAAAGATAAGTATTTTAATTATCATTTCTTGCATATATGTTTGTTTAAATAAAATTGTTCAATGATGTATATGCTCATGTTCCTAGACTTAGGATATGTATTGTGCATATTAGAATAGTTGCATTGATGAACAGTATACTACTAATATACATGGGTAAGTGGCCTATGGCACTGTACAACATTCCATTGCTACTTATATAGAATGAAACCTCTTTGCTGACATGTTGGGAGTTGTGCACACTCTTAACAATGTTCTGGTAGAGATTGGAAGGCATCTAGAAAGTTACGGGATATGGATAAATGTTGTATTGAAGCATTGGCTAAGATAATTGCATGACTGTATGACATATTTATTTATGTGTAAGAATTTGTTCTGAAAACTATGAGATGTTTTCTAATCATGCAATTTAACTTGTTGTGTAGGAAATATCATATGCCATCACCTACAAAAGAAGAACTACAACATTTGTTCAGCAACAAAAATTATCTATTGAAGATATTGAAGTTCCCAGGATACGGGAAGAATGCCATGATCTGTCGATCATGAAGAACAATGTTTGGGATGCGGTCCCAAGAGCTGAAGGGAAGTCTGTTGTGACTTCCAAATGGAACTATCAGATCAAGCATGTTGCAGATGGCAGCATAGAGAAATATAAAAGTGATGAAATAGAAGATACACCAGATGGATTCAAGACAGCTTCCTTGAATGGTGTAGTTGAAGAAGAAGTGTATGTGGAGCAGCCACTTGGTTCTGAGACACATGATAGGAAATCATATATGTGCAGAACTTGGTATGGTGAAGATAGATTGATTGCCGACACGCAGCGGAAGCTTACTACCGAGTTCGAGATGAAGAACTTGGGGATGATGCACTATTTGTTTTTTTGGCATGGAGGTGTGGCAGAGTGCAGATGGAATATTCCTTGGACAAGGGAAGTATGCAGTAAAGATCCTGAAGAGGTTCGGGATGATGGATTGCAAGGCCATGGCCACACCTATGGCATCGAATCTGAAGCTTCTATGTGATGCTTCATCTGAGCCGTTTAATGTCTCTATGTATCGTCAGATGATTGGCTCCTTGATGTACCTGATGAACACGAGACCAGATATTTGATTTGCTATGAACACATTGAGCCAGTTCCTGACGGATCCGAGGAGTGTTCACCTGGTTGCTGTAAAGCATGTTCTGAGGTACCTGAAGGGTACAGTGGATTATGGGCTCAAGTATGAAGCGAATCAAAAGTTTAACCTGCAGGGTTATGTTGATTCAGATTGGGCTGGCAGTGCTGCAGATAGGAAGAGCACATCTAGGTGCTGCTTCAGTATGGGATTAGGTGTGATCTCTTGGTTTAGCAGGAAGCAGTCCTGCATAGAACTGAGTACAGCTGAGGTAGAGTATGTTGCAGCCTGTTCATCTAGTTGTGAGGCAGTTTGGCTACGGAAGCTACTGTCTGAGTTATTTGATCTCCCGTTGGATGCTACTGGTATCTTCTACGATAACCAGAGTTGTGTGAAGCTATCCGAGAACCCAGTGTTTCATGACAGGTCGAAACACATAGAGATCAAATATCACTATATCAGGGATATGGTGCAGAGAGGAGATGTGAAGCTCCTGTATGTTGCGACGGACGAGCAGATTGTAGATGTGCTGACGAAGCCACTATCCAAGGTGAAGTTCGAGTACTTCAGAGAGAGGCTTGGCGTGCTTCAGATCGAGAATACTTCGAGGAAGAAGTGATGGACACATTTGCTGAAGCCATTCCAAGCATGTTGGAAGGGGGATCCTTCACATGGCTATGGATGTAAGCGCTGGATGATGAGCATCAGGATGATGTTCTGGTTTCTGCTTGGATATGATCGGTTGGATCATGTGTATGTATTTTGTATACGCATCATGTTGGATGATGATGGATACATTGTGTGGATCATGTATCTTTGTATGATTAGGTAGATCATGTATGTTGATGGATACATTGTGTGGATCATGTATCTTTGTATGATCAGGTGGATCATGTATGTTGATGGATACATTGTGTGGATCACGTATCTTTGTATGATCAGGTAGATCATGTATGTTGATGGATACATTGTGTGGATCATGTATCTTTGTATGATCAGGTAGATCATGTATGCTGATGGATACATTGTGTGGATCATGTATCTATGTATGTATCAGGTGGATACTTGGTGTGCATCAGATGGATGCATTGTATGATCACGATGATCATAGATGACGAGCTTCAGGATGTTGCTCCAGATGACATGCAGCAGGACGTTGCAGTGATGATGATCGGGATGATCATGGATACATCAGGATGATGTATGGTTAGTATCAGGTTGATACTCTATGGCCGTGGATCAGGTTGTGCAGATGAGCATGTAATCCGGTGCTCTGGGAGATTTGCAGATGGTCTTTCGAGGTTTTTCCTATGGCATGTAATTCGGTGCCCTGGGACATATGGCAAATGATCTTTCGAGGTTTTGCTCTGGGAGGACATGTAATTCGGTGCCCTGGGATATTTGGCAGATGCTCTTGCGAGGTTTTGTCCTATGGCATGTAATTTGCTCCTAGGAGATCTGGACAGGATGAAAAAGGCCTCAGATGCTTCAGCCAGGTTTTGCCATGACCACATGTAATTTGTTCCCTGGGAGATTTCAGGTCGGAGTTGTGTACCCGTAACATCCTGAGATGCTCTTGCTAGGTTTTGTGGTGACCACATGTAATTTGTGCCCTGGGAGATCCTTCAGGTTGGAGTTGTGTACCCGTAACATCCTGGGATGCTCTTTCGAGGTTTTGTGGTGGGGTCACATGTAATAGCGCCCTGGGAGATCCTACAGGTCGGAGTTGTGTACCCGTAACATCCTGGGATGCTCTTTCGAGGTTTTGTGACGCACGTAATAAGTCTTGAGGATTCCACAGTATGGCCAGTGATGATGAAGACCTGCAGGTGGTGGTCCTACATCCAGTATGAAAAAGGACTGGCTCTGTAGAACTTCCTATGACGAGTAGATTCAGAGATTGATTGAGATAGCAGCAGCAGTGACGATGATGATGACTCGATGACGATTATCCAGTGACGATGATCTAGAGAAGATGACTTGTGCTAGAAGAACTGTGCTGAGAAATACCTTCCTAGTTAAGAGGGAGTGTTGATGTATATGTAACTTCAGAATGTATTTCACATATATGTATATTGTATTCCTATAGAGATGTTATTATTCCTCTATACGGAAGTGTCGTAACTTATACTCAATGGGTTATTAGACCACCTTGTTTGGGGTCGGCCCTGTATAAGTCATGTGGGTCAAAGGGTTATTAGACCACCCTATTGGGAGTCAGCCATGTGGGTCAAAGGGTTATTAGACCACCCTATTGGGGGTCGGCCCAGTCAGCATTATGTTATGTGGTTAAGTTCGAGCCTACATGAGTTAGGTAAAAAGGCAAGTCAATTCAAGTATAAATAGAGTGCGGGAGGCACTCTATTTGCTCACTCACTTCTCACTCATGCACTCAAGGAGGAGTGGCGCACTTATGGAGGAGGAGGATCTGCTGCTAGGTTGTGTCTACCTCTTCTGGTTGGTTGTATCATTGCTCTATCTATCTCTGAGGAAGTTATTGGGGTTTTTCACCTTTATGGTTTTCCCCAAGTAAATATTTGTGTCTCTTGTGTGCTTGCATTATTGTCTCCATGATTGATATGCTGTAGATATGTTGTACATGTTGTTCTCTCAGTTAAGATCCTAGATCAGATTGAAGTAAATTCTGAAAATTTAACACATTGCATGGGAGTGGGACAATTATATCAGAATTCTTAACTCTGCTGGTGTTAGAATCAATGGTGAAAGTGATCTCTTGGTTTGGAAGGGGAATCCCAGCTCTGGGATTATCACAGCAAAGACTGCTTACCATAGAATTATACATGACAGATTCATCTATCCACCAAACTGGTGGTATGAGAGACTATGGAAGATGAAAGTCCCCTTAAAGATGAAATGTTTTTTATGGCTTGTTCTCCAAAATAAGCTCAAGACTTGGGACAATCTTATGAAACGTGGATGGATAGGATCAAACAGATGTAGTCTCTGTTCTATTGCTGCTGAAACTTCACAACATCTATTTGTGGATTGCACTTTTACCAAAAAAGATTGGACCTTTTGCTCTGCTAAGCTGAGTATATCTAGAATTTGGGATGTAGGATATTTCAACATCTGCTTGTTGAATTGGTTCCGGTACTCAAAACCTTTCTTTCCATTAGCAATATTTATCGCCTGGGTAGTTTGGTACTCGCGTAATTGTGCAATCTTTCAGGACTTACAACCTGATTTGATGATCTGTTGCTCCATAGCTTTGAAGATGTTTCATTTGTATAGGGATGAGAAGCTCATACTGTCGATAGATAGAGTCAGTCACTTCTCATTAAAAGTGTCTTAGCCGGTATTATTCTTTGATGGTGCTGCACAAAATGGGATTTGTGCAATTGGAGGAGTGATTTTCCTCAAAAAAAATCATTATTTTTCTGTACGCCTCAATTGTGGAATGGGTAGCAATATGAAAGCTGAGCTTATGGTCTTATGGTGTGTTTTAAGGATGGAAAATATCTTTGGCTTAGTTAATGTCAAATTTTTTGGCGGCTCGTGTGTTACAATCAAATGGGCAGCAGGGGAATTCAAGTTAAATGTCACCAATCTTCGCCACTGGTGCATTCACACACAAAACGAAATTTCATTGCAGCAAAATATCTCCTTTGAGCATATTTATAGAGAACACAACTCTATTACGGACAAACTTTCTAAACAAGCTCTCGAAGGTTCCGAAGGTACTCTGATTTGGGATGAATGGCTGGACAATTGTTGTGAGGAAAATACACCTATAGTTCAGGGGAGAAACTACCAGCTTACAGGGATGAAAGATAGGCCTACAAATGTTCTGCAAGTACAACAAGTAAGTGAATATATTAAGGTTAGAGATATGTGCACCTTATTCAGAAGGTTGATCCAAGCCTTCTCCTTCCTTGCTCTTCAATGCTATTCAGTGTCGCAATGCCTACACCTGCAAAACAACTTCATACCTTTCTCAAATACATTTGACTACATATATAAGATTGATATTCATGATAGAAGAAGACATCAAATTATAAGCAAACTGTAATCAAATCCGAGACACACATGAATAGGTCATATTTGGAAAGGGAAGAACATCTAATCTTTATTAATGAATGAAGCAAGTACATAAAGTTATACCTTTCTTCAAGCTTGGCACTTCACGAAACGTAAATTCAAGGTCTCCTGCCTCTGTTCTCCAAGGATCCCAACCTCTAATCAATTGTGCTAGGGTTTATCAGAAATTGAGGCACAAGAGAGGGGGATGAGGGTCTCCATTCCTCCAGCATAACATTGTTATGGGTTTGGTTCCCTCTCATGGCCCTTCTACCTTCCTTATATATTCAATGAAGGAGAGAAAAATCAGTTATAACTGATCAAGAGGTTCCCAAACCAACTCAATTTGACCAAAATTCAAGATTTTGACCGATCCAGGAAAGTACCCTAATCTTCCTACTACAAACCAGCGTATTTTTCAAGGTGGACGCCACACTAGTGAAGCATAGTTGCATATTTTTGAAGACAAACGCTACTTTCTGCATAGGATACCAGCGTTTTTGTGGAAATATGGCCGAAAACAGGGTTTTCTGATGGTTTTCAGGAGGTGGTTTGGTCTAGAGAAGTGTTCCTAAGGGTTATGACCATCAAATGGACCAGGAGTGAGGTAATTTCAACCATGTTAAGTGTCCCAAATGACCCTTCCATCCACAAATGTCCTGTTGTGTGACTAACCTTGATCTCAAGAAGTGTCGTCATGTGACCAAGCGATACAAGTGTCGTCACGGATGGAGAAGTGTCATTTTAAGCTATAGCAGATGCCCCCTAATGTGTGAGGTCAGAGGGAGTGAGGGAAACGATGGCCGAAATACATTATAAATAACAAAGATTTAAATCATGGGAGCGGAGTAACCGGAGAAACCAAGAATCATAGGCTCAAATGAAGTACTTGAAAGCAAAGGCAATGTAAGACAAACTCATCCTTGGGGTAACTATCCATGTTCAAATAGTGGAACATGACCTCCAAGAGGATACACTAATGATCCAAATAGTGATGCATATATCATGGCCACTAGAATACAAGCATGGATCCATGAGGAACATAAGTGTAAACATAGCCACATAAATACAAGGTGGATCTATGTCAAAACTAGAGAACATAGCCATAGAGAACAAGCTGGATCTATGTCTCATCAAGAGCTAAAAAAGAGTGTGGCTCAGTCTTGTGCAACTTGGGTGATAACATAAATGAGGTGATGCTATCGAAGATCCCAAGGTCTTCATTCAAAAACAACCCAAGGTACAAACCTATCCATGCAAATAAATGAGTTGATGTCGAACATGGGAGGTATCGTTTGATTACCAGTCATTGATCTATACCGTTAACAAACGCGAGGGTGTCCACCAATAATGAAAATGGAACCCAAGGTACCTAGTACATTCAAACAAGTGCGAATAAATGGTCTTGCCGTCGAACACTTGAAGAATCCATCGGATAGGAGACATTGATGTATTCTCATCTATCCAATAGCGAGGGAAACTGCCACTAATGATTGCAATCCCCAAGGTACTAACCGAAACTCTAAACTTCATTCCTAGAGCACAATGAGTTGAAGTCGATGGGAAGAAATCCATTGGAAGGGAGGCCTTAAGGCATCCTCCATCATCCAACACGAGGGACACTCAAAAGGTATCAGTTCATTTAGAGTAGGGATGAACACATGATGAAACATACTGACCCCAAGGCAACTGCAGAATGGCCGACACAGGTTATATCCTTGAACAGTGAGCATGACACAAGAGTGACTTAGGCAGCTTTTAACACAAAGAGACCACGATGCAAATCTGCAATTTAGGAGACATTAACAGATTCTCCATATGATTGGAAGACTAACCAAACGGAGGAGTAAGAAATATGAGATCAGGTTTATCCTAAGGCCAACACTAGAACCAAACTTGTTTGATAGACTCAAAACAAGTGCTTTGTTCAAGGAGATAGTTGACTTGCTGCCATCATATTGAAAGATATTTTAACATTCTTCCCTTCCCTTTCCTTTTTCATTTTTAATGAGCTTGACAAAGAACTAAATCATGCTCAATGGTATTTTCATATTTAAGGAGTCTGAAAAACCTAGAAGAAAACTCCATACACCTATCCATGGATTTTATATCGAGCTCGGATTGGTCTGTGCTCGACGGTGTTTTCTTGCTTATAGAGTTGAAAAACTTAAACAGTCCTCTATCAACCATCTCGTGGATTTCACATCGAGCCCCAGTAGGTGAATGCTCGCTTGGTGTTTTCATATTTCGAGAGTCTGAAAACCCTAAAGATGACTCCAAAGGTCCTTTTTCGTAAAGTTAGTCTCCTTCCCCAAAAAAGTGTAAAATAATGGAAGAAGAACTCTTCTAGCGCATACCAGAGTATACCTAGAGTATACCTTTTCCGTAAATTATCCACCAAGGCCCAAAAAAGGGGTAATTCTATACCTAAGTGGATGTCAGTTCAATTATTTTAACGAGCCCGAAAAGACAACTATGCTCGGCAAATGTTTCCTATTTAAGGAGTTTGAAAATGGCTTAAAAGAACTCCATAGGGATCTTTTCCGTAAAGGTTTAACGAGCCCAAAAAAGTAAACCCGTGACCTCCTTACTGTTTTTAATGAGCTCAAAGGAGATATAGAAAAATGCTCATAACTTCCTTACTGTTTTTAATGAGCTCGAAGTGAATATGGAAGAAATGCTAAAAACCTACTTACTATTTTTAACGAGCTTGAAGTAGAGGTGGAAGAATGCTCGTAGCTTCCTTACTATTTTTAACGAGCTCGAAGTGGAGGTAGAAGAAATGATCGTAGCTTCCTTACTGCTTTTAATGAGCTCGAAGTGAAGGTAGAAGAATGCTCGAAGCTTCCTTACTGTTTTTAGCCAGCTCGAAGTGAAGGTAGAAGAATGCTTGAAACCTACTTACTGTTTTTAACGAGCTCGAAGTAAAGGTGGAAGAATGCTCAAAATGGGAGGAGACGAGTGTCAGGGACATGCGAAACTAGCTCCAAGTGTTAAATTTTCTGAATTTACTTCAATATGATCTAGGATCTTAACTGAGAGAAAAACATGTACAGCATATCTACAGCATATCAATCATGGAGACAATAATGCAAGCACACAAGAGACACAAAGATTTACTTGGGGAAAACCATAAAGGTGAAAAACCCCAATAACTTCCTCAGAGATAGATAGAGCAATGATACAACCAACCAAGAGAGATAGCCATAACCTAGCAGCAGATCCTCCTCCTCCATAAGTGCGCCACTCCTCCTTGAGTGCATGTGTGAGAAGTGAGTGAGTAAATAGAGTGCCTCCCGCACTCTATTTATACTTGACTTGACTTGCCTTTTTACCTAACTCATGTAGGCTCGAACTTAACCACATAACATAATGCTGAGTGGGCCGACCCCAATAGGGTGGTCTAATAACCCTTTGACCCACATGGCCGACCCCCAATAGGGTGGTCTAATAACCCTTCGACCCACATGATTTATACAGGGCCGACCCCAAATAAGGTGGTCTAATAACCCATCAAGTATAAGTTACGACACTTACAATATAAATGACGACACTTCCTTATAGAGTAATAATACCATCTCTATAGGAATACAATATACATATATGTGAAATACATTCCGAAGTTACATATACATCAACACTCCCTCTTAACTAGGAAGGTATTTCTCAGCACAGTTCTTCTAGCACAAGTCATCTTCTCTGGATCATCGTCACTGGATAATCGTCATCAAGTCATCATCATCATCGTCACTGCTGCTACTATCTCAATCAATCTCTGAATCTACTCGTCATAGGAAGTTCTACAGAGCCAGTCCTTTTTCATACTGGATGTAGGCCCACCACTTGCAGGTCTTCGTCATCACTGGCCATACTATGGAATCCTCAGGACTTATTACGTGCGTCACAAAACCTCGAAAGAGCATCCCAGGCTGTTACGGGTACACAACTCCGACCTATAGGATCTCCCAGGGCACTATTACATGTGACCCCACCACAAAACCTTGAAAGAGCATCTCAGGATGTTACGGGTACACAACTCCGACCTGAAATCTCCCAGGGCACAAATTACATGTGGTCCACCACAAAACCTCGCAAGAGCATCTCAGGATGTTACGGGTACACAACTCCGACCTGAAATCTCCCAGGGCGCTATTACATGTGGTCATGGCAAAACCTCGAAAGAGCATCTCAGGATGTTACGGGTACACAACTCCGACCTGAAATCTCCCAGGGTCCAAATTACATGCCATAGGACAAAACCTCGCAAGAGCATCTCAGGATGTTACGGGTACACAACTCTGACCTGAGATCTCCCAGGGCACAAATTACATGTCCTCCCAGAGCAATGTCTCGAAAGAGCATCCCAGGCTGTTACGGGTACACAACTCCGACCTATAGGATCTCCCAGACATGCTCATCTGCACAACCTGATCCACGGCCACAGAGTATCAACCTGATACTCACCATACATCATCCTGATGTACTCATGATCGTCCTGATCATCATCACTGCAACGTCCTGCTGCATGTCATCTGGAGCAACATCCTGAAGCTCACCATCCATGATCATCCTGATCATCATCACTGCAACGTCCTGCTGCATGTCATCTGGAGCAACATCCTGAAGCTCATCATCCATGATCATCCTGATCATTACTGCAACATCCTGCTGCATGATCCACCTGATCATCAATGCATCCACCTGATGCATACCAAGTATCTACCTGATACATATCATTATACATGATCTTCCTGATCATACAATGTATCCACCTGATACATGATACGTATCACCATACATGATCCACCTGATCATACAATGTATCCACCTGATACATATACAGATACATGGTCCAAGCATCCAACATGATGCATATACAAAATACATACACATGATCCAACTGATCATATCCAGCATCCAACATGATGCATCCATACATAAATGATCCACCTTATCATATCCAGCATCCAACATGATGCGTACATACATACATAAAAATGATCCAACTGATCATATCCAGCATCCAACATGATGCGTACATACATACATAAAAATGATCCAACTGATCATATCCAGCATCCAACATGATGCGTACATACATAAATGATCCAACTGATCATATCCAAGCAGAAACCAGAACATCATCCTGATGCTCATCATCCAGCGCTTACATCCACAGCCATGTGAAGGATCCTCCTTCCAACATGCTTGGAATGGCTTCAGCAAATGTGTCCATCACTTCTTCCTCGAAGTGTCCTCGATCTGAAGAACGCCAAGCCTCTATCTGAAGTACTCGAACTTCACTCTGGCTAGCGGCTTCGTCAACACATCTGCAATCTACTCATCTGTCGCAACATATAGGAGCTTCATAACTCCTCTCTGCACCATATCCCTGATATAGTGATATTTGATCTCTATGTGTTTTGACCTGTCATGAAACACTGGGTTCTTGGACAGCTTCACACAACTCTGGTTGTCACAAAAGATACCAGTAGCTTCCAACGGGAGATCAAATAACTCAGACAGTAGCTTCCGTAGCCATACTGCCTCACAACTAGCTGAACAGGCTACAACATACTCTGCCTCAGCTGTACTCAGTGCTACGCAGGACTGCTTCCTGCTAAACCAAGAGATCACACCTGATCCCATACTGAAGCAGCACCTAGATCTGCTCTTCCTGTCTACAGCACTGCCAGCCCAATCTGAATCAACATAACCCTGCAGGTTAAACTTTTGATTCGCTTCATACTTGAGCCCATAATCCACTGTACCCTTCAGGTACCTCAGAACATGCTTTACAGCAACCAGGTGAACACTCCTCGGATCCGTCAGGAACTGGCTCAATGTATTCACAGGAAAGCAAATGTCTGGTCTCGTGTTCGTCAGGTACATCAAGGACCCAATCATCTGACGATACATAGATACATCAACCGGCTCAGATGAAGCATCACATAGAAGCTTCAGATTCGATGCCATAGGTGTGGCCATGGCCTTGCAATCCATCATCCTGAACCTCTTCAGGATCTCTACTGCAAACTTCCCTTTTCCAAGGAAGATTCCATCTGCACTCTGCCACACCTCCATACCAAAAAAAAATAGTGCATCATTCCCAAATATTTCATCTTGAACTCGGTAGTAAGCTTCCGCTGCGTGTCGACAATCAATCTATCTTCACTTGTAACAAACAGGTTATCCGCATACAAAAGTAGTATCACTGGATTGCCTTCCTCAACCTTGTAGTAAAGGTTGGAATTCGCTTTACTCTTGGTAAAGCCCAAACTTGATAGAAAGTTGTCTATCCTACCATACCAATTTATGTACACATATCTGACTACACCATGCTGTCTTGAAATCCATCTGGTGCATCTTCTATTTCATCACGTTTATATTTCTCAATGCTTCCATCTGCAATATGCTTGATCTGATAGTTCCATTTGGAAGTCATAACAAACTTCCCTTCACGTCTTGGGACTACATCCCAAGCATCATTCTTCATGATCGACGGATCATGGCATTCCATTTCTTTATCCCAGATACTGGGAACTTAAATATCTTCAATAGATATCTTTGTTGATGAACAAATGTTGTAGTTCTTCTTTTGTAGGAGATGGCATACGATCTTTCCTACACAACAAGTTAAATTGCATGATTAGAAAACATCTCATAGTTTTCAGAACAGATTCTTACACATAAAGAAATATGTCATACAGTCATGCAATTATCTTAGCCAATGCTTCAATACAACATTTATCCATATCCCATAACTTTCTAGATGCCTTCCAATCTCTACCAGAACATTGTAAAGAGTGTGCACAACTCCCAACATGTCATCAAAGAGGTTTCATTCTAGATAAGTAGCAATGGAATGTTGTACAGTTCCATAGGCCACTTACCCATGTATATTAGTAATATACCGTTCATCAATGCAACTATTCTAATATGCACAATACATATCCTCAGTCTAGGAAAATGAGCATATACATCATTGAACAATTTTATTTAAACAAACAAATATGCAAGAAATTAAAATACTTATCTTTGTTTGTTCATTGGGTGGACTCCCTCTGAGTCTTTGCTTCCTTACAGGAGCTGCTGGAGTCCTAATCTGAAGTAGCTTCTTCTACACCTTTCTGTTGTGGAAAGATGGTCAACTCTTTCTGAATATCTGCATCCTTGCAGAAACTACTGAAGTGTACTCCCTCTTTATCTTTGCTTCCTGGATTACCTGTTCTTGAATCTCATATTCATCCTTGGTCCCTATGCATGCTTATTAGTATCATGAATGTGTTATCCTTGTGATCTCATATAAAATCATACATTCATTAGTATACTATTAAAAACACAATAATCTCAAGCATGTATAGTCATGATCATTTCAAACGGAAATAATAAGCATTAGCATTCAAGGTTTATGTAGGATTCTTATGGTTAGTCAAATCATAAGAAACATAATTCTTCTACACCTTTCTGTTGTGGAAAGATGGTCAACTCTTTCTGAATATCTGCATCCTTGCAGAAACTACTGAAGTGTACTCCCTCTTGATCTTTGCTTCCTGGATTACCTGTTCTTGAATCTCATATTCATCCTTGGTCCCTATGCATGCTTATTAGTATCATGAATGTGTTATCCTTGTGATCTCATATAAAATCATACATTCATTAGTATACTATTAAAAACACAATAATCTCAAGCATGTATAGTCATGATCATTTCAAACGGAAATAATAAGCATTAGCATTCAAGGTTTATGTAGGATTCTTATGGTTAGTCAAATCATAAGAAACATAACATGTATAAACCTGTAATTACTCAAACCTATGACTCTTCGCGTTAGTTGAATCATCAATTAAGATAAGAGATATAATGTGCATAAAACCTGTGATTATTCAAACCTATACTTTCATGATTCTTCTGGTTAGTCATATCATCAATTATAGTAAGAACAATAATATACATCCAACCATGATTATTCAAACCTATGACTTCATGAATAATTATTATCAACAACAGTATAAGATCCTAACACAAGGTAGGATTCTAGCTTGATATAGGAAAAACATACCTGGATTAGCATGCTAGCTATTTATGTCTAACATACTCGCATAATGTCTTCTGGTTCTCTTTAGTGACTTGTGCATGTAACCTGCATGTCTCATAAGTTAACCATTATAAAACCAAGTTATACATACCTCAAGAATGGATCTTCTATGAGATCCATGGCAATGGATGAATCTTTGTCCTCATGTCATCATGATCATATGTTCTTGAACCAGAACATGATTTGTCTTCTTGGTGTACCTTTCATGTTAGTAGACAACATAAAACTCATACAACATCACAATGTGTTAGTACAAACATAAGTTTCATACTCCTAATAAATGAATGACTTCTATCATGCATTCATAATTTTATTAAGGTGATA
Source organism: Larix kaempferi (assembly GCA_027924585.1). Lineage (NCBI taxonomy): Eukaryota > Viridiplantae > Streptophyta > Pinopsida > Pinales > Pinaceae > Larix > Larix kaempferi. Next base: position 4,442,524 of record BSBM01000278.1, on the reverse strand, counting down.
TGACAAGTCTAAAATCAAGATTGTACTAACCGTGATAATATGAAGACAAGCATACCATAAACTTAATCATGGACAAATATCGAAACATACCTCGATGAGTCATACCTGCCGAGATCACTTGTAATCTTCTTATGTAAGGCCTTAGCCTCATCTCCCTCTGAAACAGGAACTTCTTCACTCATGCAGATGATCAATCCATCTTCTTTTAGGATTAACCCAATCCACTTGATTTGTAAGAACTGGACCTGGAGCTGGATATGGGTTTGTCAGAGAAACCCCAAAAATTCAAACTTTGAATTTCAAACTTTCGAAATGATAGAAATATGCGCCTTGATGAGCTGATCAAACTGGTATATTCAGAATTTGAAAACTGCAAAGTTTCACTCCTCAATTTTGCCTTTGAAACTTCCGGATTCACTGGACGTGACCCTGAACTGGGGTTTGATGAAGCCCACTCTTTTTCCCCATCAAAATGTTTGATCCAAAGCTCTAAGCTTCTATTTTTTTGAGGAGCTTTCAGCCGTGGTCACAGATTTAAAAAATTCTCATTTTTACAGAAGCCCTAATTTTCCACTTTTCTGATCAAAGTCCCGAACTAGGGTCTAATCAAGCCCGGCCTTCTGCCCAACCAAAAATTCTGATATTGGTCTCTAAATTTCTATTTTGATGAGTAGAATCCAGCCGTGGTTTCCGATTACAAAAATTCCAACTTTCTCCAAAGCCCTAAATTCTGGAAGCCATGAATGAAGGTACCAAAAAATAATTCTGTTTTGACAGAAATATGTACCTGATTGTTTCTGGTGTAACTCTGAAATTTTTGATCCACAGGGTCTGAAAAAGTTTCCTGAGATAGCATGACCTGTTATCTTTCCATCCTGACAGGTCTGACCTCAATTGGATTCTCTGAGAGAGAGTTATGCCAAATGTCGCAACGTGACCTGTTTTGGGATAAAACAGGAGAGCGAACTTGTACGGCGTGCCACGTGTCACTGTTTTAACTTCGGCCTCTGAAAGAGTTTTCTGAGCTAGCTCGGCCTGTTAACTTTCCATCCTGACAGGTCTGACCTCAATTGGACTCTCTGAGAGAGAGTTATGCCAAATGTCGCAACGTGACCTGTTTATGGGATAATACAGGAGAGCGCACTTGTACGGCGTGCCACGTGTCACTGGTTCAACTTCGGCCTCTGAAAAAGTTTTCTGAGATATTACAGACTGTGTACTACTTGTCACTTTTTACTAAATTTCATTTGGAGCTTCCTAGCCCAAGATATGACCTTTTTCCCAAGGTCACCTGATTTTGACTCAGATCTGGAAGAGGCAGAAACCCTATATTGTACAGATCATAAATCACAAAGTACAACGAATTAGAGGTTTTCCTTTGGACACAAGATACCTGGAGATCTTAGCTTCGGCCTGTAACAATTTTAGATCCGAAAACTTCGCCAAAACGGATTTATAGCGAAATTTCTACGATGACTGGTTTTTGCTATATCAAGCCCTAGCATCGTAAGTGCAACAAGTGTCATACATGCCATATCATGCCTTCTTTCAGGCTAGCTCTGATACCATGTTAAATTTTCTGAATTTACTTCAATATGATCTAGGATCTTAACTGATATAAAAACATGTACAGCATATCTACAGCATATCAATCATGGAGACAATAATGCAAGCACACAAGAGACACAAAGATTTACTTGGGGAAAACCATAAAGGTGAAAAACCCCAATAACTTCCTCAGAGATAGATAGAGCAATGATACAACCAACCAAGAGAGATAGCCATAACCTAGCAGCAGATCCTCCTCCTCCATAAGTGCGCCACTCCTCCTTGAGTACATGTGTGAGAAGTGAGTGAGTAAATAGAGTGCCTCCCGCACTCTATTTATACTTGACTTGACTTGCCTTTTTACCTAACTCATGTAGGCTCGAACTTAACTACATAACATAATGCTGAGTGGGCCGACCCCCAATAGGGTGGTCTAATAACCCTTTGACCCACATGGCCGACCCCCAATAGGGTGGTCTAATAACCCTTCGACCCACATGACTTATACAGGGCCGACCCCAAATAAGGTGGTCTAATAACCCATCAAGTATAAGTTATGACACTTACAATATAAATGACGACACTTCCTTATAGAGGAATAATACCATCTCTATAGGAATACAATATACATATATGTGAAATACATTCCGAAGTTACATATACATCAACACCAAGCACATGGAACAAAGCTATGCCTAATGCAAGGAACATGAGCAAGATAAGGACACTCAGGGTGTGTCTCCTCCAGGTAAAAGGTGTCAAAATGAAAAGGCAAAATGATACAGGGCTTAGCGGAAATGAGATGAGAGATGGAGACTTATATAACAAGCTAAAAGCGTGGAAGTTGGCATCAAGATCACTAGTGCAAGCGCGATCATAACAAATGCATATGCAACTTGAACACGAAGATGGGAGCCTTATCAGGGATGTCCAGAAATACATGAGGAAGAAAGATATGAGGCTTCTTCTCAAAGTCATGGTAAATCTAAAAAGGCTCCTGAGCCTATGAGAAAAACTCAGCATGGGCACCAAAATGGCATAAGGGTGCTGACTAGGGTGACCCATGTTAGGTAGGCTCTGCTGTCGGACTGGTGCACAATGCATAAAGAGATAGATAACACACCAATATCCAACAGGTTCGACCCTATGGCGAATTCGGATGGCAAAAGGTTCAAATGCAACATAACAACGGGGAAGCCTAAACCTATATGCAAGGTTCCGAATATACTTGACATGGTCGCACAAGGTGTCGAAAAGGACCAGTAAGCAAGTATAAATCCAGCTAAGAATCCTGTCTCCAAGAAACATTAGTACCAAGATCATATCTAAAACATATGTAAAGAAAGACCCGATACAAGTCACTGTGGTAGAAATACTTTCAACTTCACTATCATCAACAGCAGGCATAAACAAGGCAGAGTTTTCAAATGAAGACTCTATGGTACCCAAGCCCGAGGACTTACAATCAACAAGATCAACTTCAAGATGAAGATAAAATTTGAAGGACATGATGGAATCTGCAGAAACAAATTCATCATCACAGGAGTTGAAAATTCTAGAAGCAGAATCAAACTCAGAAGGAACACTGATTTGCGGATCTATAGGAGAGTCCAAAGACTCAACAGTAGGAAGATAAGACTTTAAGGTCAAACTAGCATTGGACATAACTGTGACTGGATCAACATCCAAATGAATGGAAGACTGTACTATGGAATCTAGGAAAACTTCATCGGAAGGAAATATATCATCCCAGATAGAACACATATCTAAACATTCAGATGGAGGTGTCACTTGGACAAAAGCTGGGACTAAGTCCCGAGAAGGTAAGCATGAACTCAGAGACTTCTTCTCAGTAGCAGTTGAACTCAAGGAACAATATGCCACATAAGTCCCATGTGACATAGTAGTGCCTAATGACGAGGGATCTAACTCGTCTACAGTTGGGTAATAAGGAGGATCAACGAATGCAAGCTGGTCGATAGTGATGATGCTTTCGTTATGAGGAAAATGCATCACACGAAAGAGCATAGACACCACAACATGCATAGGATTAATGTAATCATGCTCGAGGATCATATCAAAGTCCACAGGGTCCTTTAAAACCATAAAATCAACAAGTACAGCTCCTAAGGCCCAACTATAGTCCCGACTCATAATGTACGGAGTGGAATGAATGCTCTGTTCAAAGGAGACACAACAGCTTCCAACAAGAAATAGTGACCATAATCCCGTCTGGCTTTTTGGAATATTTGATTTTTTGTCTTTTTCATATTTGGGAAAAGCTTGAAAAAGAATAAAATTGCTTATAGTACAACAAGTGAGGGAACGAGTGTCAAATAGCTAGCAGACTAGTCCCAAGTAGTGGAACATACCTATGCTCAATGCAAGGAAGTGCGTGTAGGATGTGGACACTTAGGGGTGTGTTCCCTCAGGGTCAAAGGGTCATCAAATTATGAAGGGAAAATATATAAGCTCTGTCGGGCTCGACAGGGAAAGTGCACAGGCACCAGGCTAACAATTGAGTAAGCGGGAGCCGACACAAGGCTCAAGCGGCAAGCAGGATGATGCAATGCAATCACAACATGATATAACTAAGGGGGGTCCTTAAGGGAGATGGCTAGCATAAGACAAAGTAGAGTATGAGTCTTCATTGCAACATCATGGCATGACTACAAAGGACTCCCAATCCTGAGGACAAACAATGGCATGGGCACCAAAAGCATAATGGGGTTCTAAATAGGGTACCCATGTTCGGGAAAGCCCTACCGCCACATGACGACACTTCTATAACAGTGTGAAGGTTCTGTGTCAGTCACGAAGCAGGGTCGCACCTAGGGTTTATGAAAATGGTCAACAAGTCAAATGCATAATGCATGTGGAAATGGCATCTAACCTATATGCCAAGTGTGAAACATACCTGGCGTAGGTGTGAAATGGATCAAAACAACTCTCGCTGAGGAAATCTATTGAAAAAACACTACTCCAGGACACGATATTAGTTCATAATGGCCCAAAATGGAAAAAATATAGAAAAGTGGGTCTAGAAAATTATAAATAGTAATAAAGTTTAATAATTTTCAATTCATTTGCACTATTCACCATTTTGGAGTTGAGTGGTAAGTTTGCACCTAAAACTTCAAGCGTCGATCGTGGGAGCTACGAGCAACCATTCAGCGAACCGTCCGGAGTAGGTTAGTGGTCACTGCCATACCTTTCATTTAAGTGCTTTTTTTTCAATTTTGGTCGGTGGGATTTTTTGTTTGGCCAAGCTCTAAATGGCTTTGGCGCTACCTGCGGGATGTAAGTGTGCGGGTCGCGAGTAGGGCATTAAACGTGCAGTCAAAAAACTGACTGCCCATGTCTACCCGCAACTGTCTACAATATAGCCCGTGGGTACGACTGTGAAGAATTTTTTAAACATGATATTGACTAAAAATTTCTTGCTTTGCACTCCAGGATGGTTCTAGAGTGGAGCGAGAGAGATCATGACGAGGTAGATGAGGTCGTGCGCAATGATTTGCAAGCACAACAAGCATTGCAAGCATGTGGCTTATATAAATACTGGAGTCTCGGGGGCTTAAGGGCCCCAAACCTACTACTCCGTCATCTGATCAACTACTGGGATGTGGATGCTTAACACTTCATCCTCAATGGGAAAACACTAACACTAGAAGTGGAGGATATCTACTTCATTAACGATTTATCCCGTAGAGGGGAAGTGGCTAGTCTTCGATCACGAACTGTGGCTGGTGGGATCACTGTGCAAGATTACATAGTACAGTATTATCCCGCAACATACGACCAGTGGGAAGTCAAGTGCTGTTCAATCTCATAGTGGACTTGAGCACAAATATCATTGTGGAAACTCTGGTGCGGATCACAGGATCCAAAGCACTACATCAGGCATCTAGACCGGTGATGTTCTATGCATCACAATGCTTGTAGCCTACTATATTCGACTGGTGTACTACTCTGCTGGTGTCTATGAAGACACAATTGACGAAATGCAAAGAGGGGAAGGCAATAAACTTTGGGTATGGTAGCATCCTCTGTAGTTTCTTCTTTGAGAGGGTTCCAGGACTTATCCCGAGGGTGGAAGTCCCTCCTCACAGTCTCTGAGATCCATCCCTGACCCGGTGGGCTGAGATACTGACACGACAGGGTGGTGGCCATCTAGCGTCACCATATACTGAGGAGTTCTTCCGCCGGTGCAACCGGCAGGTGATTGCTATCGAGGACTACCCCTATGTGGGGATAGACTTCAGACAGGACCGTGACATGGCGCTCCCACCAGGTGCAACTTTCAGAGACATCGGAGAGTACTGTTTTGGTTTTGTGTTTTTTTTAATTTTTATGGATTTTTTATTATAGTTGAAATGCAAAAAATCTTTTTGGTGGTAATGTCATGTGCTAATGGGTGACTGTTTGCGTGAAGACAAAGGCCCAATGAGACCCAAGGGATTCCCGAGACATGGTCGTCGGGGTAGAGATGAGGTGGCAGCAAATGCTGCAGCAGGGCGCACACTCCAGACGTTGAGGCGCAACATATCACGGATGGTTGCTCGAGTACCACTGATAGAGGTAGCCCGACTACTTGAGGCTATGCAACACCAGGTAGTGGGTGTTCCTGGTGAGTGGGTGTGGCTACTGCAGTGGATGTCCAACGTAGTACAGTACTACTATGAGACACATCCCGTCGAGGAGGTAGCTAGACCTCCTCGGAGGGAATAGATATCCCAAGGTCTCATCATTTTTTGTATCGATATGTATATTTTTGAGGGCTATGAGCTCCAGTCTTGTATGACACTACCATTTTTGGACATATTTATATATATATACAACTTTGGTTCTCGGTTCTATTATATGTGTGTATGCTACAAATGTATGAATGTCTTTGTATTTATGTGCTTCATGATGAATGTGACAAATTCCAATCTAATACATAGTTAGCGTATGCATCAGATATATAATTATGACTTCTCAGAATGTGAATATATGTAATGGAAACAAAATGTCTATCCAAGATTCGTACCTTAAGGAATATCCGTAGTAATGTAGTGTCTCGTACATGGTACTACCCATTCAGCTGAAACACAACTAGTTGTGAATCTAGGCGGACTTCTAAAGACTAGATGTCATGTGAAATGGCATCCTGAAGTAGCTCAACAACGGCACTATACTTGTTAAGTTTAAATCAATTAAACTAGCAAGATCACTGAAAGAAACATAATCACAAGATAGACATGGAAATTACCCTGGGAAACCCTCATGGGGTAGAACACCCAGCAAAGCTTTCCTCAATAAGATGATCAACAAAAATACAAGATGTGCTCCAAGACTTATCCTTCTTCTCTACCTCACATGCAGACCTTCCAGACACAAGTGCGCCACTTTCTGAGTTGTGGAAGTGTGTCAAATGAGGAGCTCTCCTCCTCTATTTATACTAGTTCCCGACTGACCAAAAATCCCTAATGGGGCCGACCTCTCCTAGAGAAGTCTAATAACTCCTAAAATATAAACTTAGGGCCGACCCCCACATGGTGGGTCTAATAACCCTAGTTACCACAAACCATCGGAGAAATAAACATCTCTGGATACATAATAGAGTCACCTCAGAGGGATGAAACATCTCCAGAATAATAATGTACAAATATAATATTCTTATAATTTACAATATTCAACACTCCCCCTTAACGAGAAGGATATTATAACAACATCTGCAGTAGCAAGGAGTCATCGACTACATCACACATGATACATCTGTATATCATCGGAAGCTTTCTTTAATACATCATCATTAGTAACTTAACCAGTTACATCAACATCTCGTTGTCATACGATCATCGGCATCATCATCACAAGATCATCAGCATTGGCATCATACGATCATCAGCATCGTCATCACACGATCATCAGCATCATCATCACACGATCATCAGCATCGTCATCACACGATCATCAGCATCGTTGTCACACGATCATCGTCATCACACAGTCATCAGCATCGTCATCACACAATCATCATAGCAGCATACCCTGCAATACACATGATCCATTTAAGACACCATAACATGTCTAGGGACGATATAGTCCACTCATCAACTTAGACAAAATCTAAGGACCACTTTCTCGGAGACATATGTCTACGGATCAATTCAGGGACCGAAGTTCGGGGATGATACAATCCCCATCATGTACATTTTGAACTAGTGGTTCCGGGATGATGCAATCCCCATCACGTACATTTTGAACTAGTGGTTCCGGGATGATGCAATCCCCATCACATACATTTTGAACTAGTGGTTCCGGGATGATGCAATCCCAATCAAATACATTTTGAACTAGTGGTTCTGGGATGATGCAATCCCCATCACGTAAATTTTGAACTAGTGGTTCCGAGATGATGCAATCCCCATTAGTCCACTAAGGACTTCATTCTCGGAGACCATACGTCTATGAATCAATTCAAGGGACCGAAGTCTGGGGATGATACAATCCCCACCTATATTCTTATCAATACAGATATCATCAAAACATGTATCCTCATCAATACATCAACAAGACATGTATCCTCATCGATACATCAACAAGACATGTATCCTAATTGATACATCAACAAAACATGTATCCTCATCAATACATCAACAAGACACGTATCCTCACCAATACATATATCATCAAAAGCATGTATCCTCACCAATACACATATCATCAAAGGCATGTATCCTCACCAATACACATATCATCAAAGGCATGTATCCTCACCAATACACATATCATGAAAAGCATGTATCCTCACGAATACACATATCATCAAAAGTAAAAAACAAGTATTCTAAGTGTAAGAGTCCTAAGTCTAAATGATCTAAGTATCCAAGTGTAGTAAACAGGTATCCACATCATCGACCTTGATATCAATGAGGCAATCTCATCATCAGTGACTACACTACTTCCCCTTTCGAGGAGGGTCCTTTTGAACTACACCAAGCTTGTCTCGGAAGTATTCAAATTTCACTCGAGACAGAGGTTTGCTCAAAATATCAGCAATTTGATCCTCAATGCTCACATACTCGAGCTTAATAGCTCCTCTTTGCACCATATCTCGTATATAAAAGTATTGGATCTCTATGTGTTTTGACTTATCGTGGAATACAGGATTTTCTGTCATCTTGATACAACTTTGATTGTCAGACATAATCACAGTGGGATCCATTTCTAAGTCAAATACTCCAAATAGTAGTTTCTGAAGCCATACTGCTTCACAGCTAGCAGAGTAGGCAGCTATATATTCTGCTTCAGTAGTACTGAGAGCCACACTGGATTGTTTCTTGCTGAACCAAGAGATCATGGCAGATCCAAGTCCATAACATCCACCTGATGTACTCTTCTTGTCTAAAACACTTCCTGCCCAATCGAAATCTAAGTAACCATGTAATCTGAGTTCATGCTTTCCAAGGTAGTAAAGACCAAAATCTAAAGTACCTTTTAGATACCTCATTACATGCTTTGGAGCTATTAGGTGAAACTTCCTTGGTTCTACTAGATATTGACTCACGGTATTTACAGCAAAGCATATATTTGGTCTGGTATTTGTTAAATACATCAATGACCCAATGATTTGTCTATATAGAGTTACATCCACTAATTCTAATGAGTCATCAACTAATAACTTCAAGTTGGAGTCCATGGGAGTAGCCATGGCCTTACACTCCAACATATCAAATCTTTTCAAAATCCCCACAACATACTTACCTTGATTTAAGAAGATTCCTTTTGGTTCTTTCCATACTTCTAGACCTAAGAAGTAGTGCATTAATCCCAGATCCTTCATTTCAAATTCTGAAGAAAGCTTCTTCTTACATTCGATAATTTGGTTCTCATTTCCTGTTAGAAATAGATCATCTACATACAATAGTAATATAACAGGTTCGTCATCCATAACCTTGAGATAAAGATTTGGATCATCTTTACTCTTGGTAAAGCCCATGCTTGTTAAGAAATTGTCAATCCTTCCGTACCAAGATCTGGGAGCTTGCTTCAATCCATACAAAGCCTTTTTCAACTTGCATACATGTGTTCTTCCATCTTTAACCTCAAATCCTTGTGGTTGTTCTATGTACACTTCTTCTTCAATGACACCATTCAGAAAGGCTGTTTTAATATCCATCTGGTGTAATTTCCACTTCATCATAGATGCAAGTGCCATGATAGTTCTAATTGATGTGTACCTAGCAACTGGTGCAAATGTTTCTTCATAGTCTATTCCCTCCTTTTCAGAGAATCCTCTGGCTACAAATCTTGCCTTATATTTTTCAATGCTACCATCTGTAGCATGTTTTATCTTGAATATCCATTTGGAAGAGACTGCACTTTTATCCTTTGGTTTGGGAACTATATCCCAAACATCATTTTTCATTATTGAATAGTACTCTTCTGTCCTAGCTTCTACCCATTCTTTCTTCTGAGCTGCCTCCTCATAGCTGGTGGGTTGATGATCCACAAGATCACACATTAAGGCCACATAGTTAGATACTAACTTGGGTTTCTTCCTTTCTCTAGTGGAACCTTCAGGAGCTCCATATTTTTCAACTCCTTGAATAATGTCTCTAGCCCATGCTGGTCTTCTTTTTCTAGATAGATTTGTAATGGGGGGTTCTTGAGGTTCTATCATATCATGGTCTTCTGGTGTATCATATTCAGGGATGGGTACAGCTTATGTGACTCTAGGAGGTGTATCGTCTTCATAGATTTCTTCAAGTTGGCACTTCCTAGATTTCTTGATAGCTGCTTCTTCATCAAATGTTACATCTCTACTTATATCCATATGATGAAAACCAGGTATGTAAATTCTAAAAGCTTTGGATGTTTCACAATATCCAACAAATATTCCTTTCTTACTAGAGGGATCCAACTTGGTTCTCTTTTCTTTTGGAATGTGAATATACATAGGACATCCAAATATTTTGAGATGACTTACCTCAGGCTTCTTTCCTGTGAACACTTCTTCTGGAGTCGTTAATTCAAGAGCACTATGAGAAAGTCTATTTTGTACATAGACAGCTGTCCTGGCTGCTTCAGCCCATAGATACATGGGAAGATCTTGATCATGTATCATAGTCTTTACAGCTTCCATGATAGTTCTATTCTTTCTTTCAGCAACCCCATTTTGTTGGGGATTGTAGGGAGTGGTTAGTTCCCTCTTGATTCCAGCTTCTCTACAAAAAGTATTCAAATTCCTTTGAAGTGTATTCTCCGCCATTATCTATTCTGAGAATATTGATTTTCTTTTCTGAGAGATTTTCTATTAAGGCCTTGAACTCTTTGAATTTTCCAAAGACTTCATTCTTACCTTTTAGAAAGAATATCCAAGTTTTCCTTGAATAGTCATCAATGAATGTGACATAGTATTCATATCCACTCAAAGATGTGGAGGGCATTGGTCCACATACATCAGAGTGTATTAACTCCAAGGTACTTTTAGTCTTTGTTTCACTCCTAGGAAATGGGTTCTTGATATTCTTCCCTTTTGCACATCCTTTGCATGTGCCATCATGATCAATCATTAAGTCTGGCAAACCTATAACTACCTTGCTTACATAAGGTAGTGCCTTGTAGTTAATGTGAGCAAGTCTCCTATGACATAGCTCATTTGGGCTAATGGTTTCATGTACAAGAGCAGCTTCTGGAAGGCCCTTAAGTTTGTACAAACCTCCTTCTTCTTCACCAATGATAATTGCATCCTTGATAGATTTTCCTTTGGACCACATTAATACTTGTCCATCAATGAATGCAACCCTATAGCCTTTCTTATCCAATGCTGAGATGGATAACAAGTTTTTCTTCAATCCTGGTACATAAAAAATTTCTTTCATTTTCATGGAGGTACCAGAATTAAGCTTGTAGCTTGCTTCACCAATTCCCTTGATGGGATATTGAAAGTCATCTCCTAGAGATACCTTTTGTGGAGAGGTCTTTTCTTCAAGTCTTGAAAGAGTCTTTTTCTAACCTGTCATGTGCTTTGAAGCACCACTGTCAATAAGCCATGTATCTTCTCCAGGAGTTATAGATCCAGAGAGTGCGGAGAATAGAACATATTCTTCTGCATCTTCTTCTTCATTTCTCCTAGATCTTCTCTTGAAGAAGGTCCTTTCTTCGTCTTCTTCTTCACTTCTAGGTCTTTTATTGTGAGGCCTTTCTTCCTCTTCTACTTCTTCTTCACTATCATCTTCTGCAAGATGTGCTTGATGTCTTTTGTAATGAGAACCCTTTTTCTTCTTTAGAGGACAATCTCTAGTAAGGTGTCCTATTTTGTGACAAGAAAAACATTGGAATGAGGAGTAATCTCTTCTTTGATTAGTTCCTCTTTTCTTTTGAAATCTATGTGGAGAATGAGACTCCTTGTGACTATCCCTTTTGGAGTAGGATTGATTCCTTCTTCTCTTGGTGTGGGTGGCCAAGGCTTGGTCATATTCTTTGAGCAAGGCTTCTCTATTTGCAACCCTAGCCTCTTCTTGTACACAGTCCTCCCAAACTACATCAAACTTCATACTTTCTTTTCTGGCACACATAGTTTGTATAAATGACTCCCAAGGTCTAGTGAGGCCATTTAGAGATGTCATCACAAGTTCATCTTCATCAAGAGTATCACCAATGGCATCTAGTTGCTCCTTGATTTGGGAGACCCTTGAGAAGTAGTCTTGAATGAATTCTCCTTTGTGCATCTTGGCAATCTTTAACTGAGTTCTTAGGTTCATCTTCCTATTGATGTTCTTTCCTTCATACATTCTTCCTAGGGCATCATACATTTCCTTTGAGTCTTCTTGGAAGCCACTTGGGGAATCAAGTGGTCTTTAATAGAATCAGCTATGATTCTCTTTTCCCTAATCAAATCCTTCCTACGCTTCTCTTTGGCTTCATCTCCTTCAAGTTCTGTAACTTAATCCTTGATATAATGAGCAAGATCATTTTCTTCAAGAATGAGACCAATTCTGTATTTCCATGCCCAAAAATTCTCTATACCTTCTAGCTTGTCTTCAAGCTTAGTGTTTGGAGCCATCTTCTCTTGGGGGAGTCCAAGAGATAAGAGATAGAGTAGTACTTACCCGGAAACTTTAACTTTTCACTTTTCCGGATCTGCAACAAAATTTCTGGTTTATCGCACTTTTGGTAAAACAGGGGTTTGACTTTCCCGGAATTCTACCCAACAAAAAACCTCGATCCAAGGCTTAAAAGATAGATCTTTAGAAGGGTTATTCATCCATGCAACCAGAATCCAAAACATACTAACTTTTGCAGAAACCCTAAGTTTTTTGGAGAGAGAGAGAAATATAATTTCACCTTGTGAAAGATGTTCTATTCAGGCCAGCTCTAATACCATGTTAAGTTTAAACCAATTAAACTAGCAAGATCAATGAAAGAAACATAATCACAAGATAGACACAGAAATTACCCTGGGAAATGCTCATGGGGTAGAAAACCCAGCAAAGTTTTCCTCAATAAGATGATCAACCAAAATACAAGATGTGCTCCAAGACTTATCCTTCTTCTCTACCTCACATGCAGACCTCCCAGACACAAGTGCGCCACTTTCTGAGTTGTGGAAGTGTGTCAAATGAGGAGCTCTCCTCCTCTATTTATACTAGTTCCTGACTGAACAAAATTCCCTAATGGGGCCGACCTCTTCTAGAGAAGTCTAATAACCCCTAAAATATAAACTCAGGGCCGACCCCCACATGGTGGGTCTAATAACCCTAGTTACCACAAACCATCAGAGGAATAAACATCTCCGGATACATAATAGAGTCACCTCAGAGGGATGAAACATCTCCAGAATAATAATGTACAAATATAATATTCTTAGAAGTTACAATATTCAACAATACTCAGCCACATTGTTAGATGTAGGACCGAGACAAGCACCTCCTTAGGACACAACTAGATGGTCAAGTTAAAAGATAACCCATGCAGCAGAAGCAAGCTGCTGCGTATGCGAAACCTAAGAACGTAGGACATCCCACTGGAATCTGTTAATCAAACAGAAGCTAATCAGCAGACCCGACAACCAAAAAGAAATCCTAGACTATGTACAGAAAAACTATACAATAGTGTACAAAAGTATCAACCTGAACCAAAGGTTCAAGCGTAATACCTCTTGAGGTAGAGCCCATTTCTAGGCTCCTTCAAGACAACTCCCTCGTAATATTCTAACTCATAAGCTCCTTTTTCAAGGACACGCCTCACAATGTAAGGACCGTGCCACATGGGATTGAACTTGCTTGCCCCCAGGGGTTCTTTAGCTTGGTCATACAAGAGTACCAAGTCACCTTCAGCATATTGCCGGGGACAGATAGACCTATCATATTGAACCTTGACACAACGCTTGTTAACATCAATGGCCACAGAGGCATCTCGACGGTGTTCGTCAAGTTGCTCGAGGTGTACTAAACGTTGCTCAATCTCCATCGTATCAGGGAGGAGCTCTATGGATAGCTTGAGTGAAGGGATCTCGCATTCAATCGGTAAAAGTGACTCCACACCAAGAACTAACTGGAATGGTGAGAACCCAGTGGCAGTCTTAACTGCAGTTCGATATGCCCACAAAGCAGGATATAACATGATATGCCAATTAGTCTTGCTCTGTTGGATGGTACGTTGGAGAATGGTCTTCAAAGACTTATTTACTGCTTCAACCTGACCATTCGCTTGAGGATAGTAGGAATACGAGTGTACCTGATGAAACCCAAGCTTGAGAGACAAATCCTCCATCATCTTATTTTGAAAGTGACTGCCATGGTCAGTGACAATCTCTTTCGGGATACTGAATCGAGTGATAATCTGGTTGAACATGAAATGGGATGCAGTAGCACCATCGGCTTTAACGGTAAGCATGGCCTCATCCCATTTGGAAAAATAATCCATGGCCACAATAATATGATGATGCCCCCCATCCAAAGCTAGTTTGCAATCCATGAAATCTACCCCCCACTTAGTGAAGGGACTGACAGTGACGACTGGATGGAGGGGCGCTGGATGCGAGTGTATGTTCCTAGAAAACACCTGGCAAGGGTGACATCTCTTCACAGCGTTAATACAATATTTAAAGATAGTAGGCCAAAAATAACCTGCTCGCATAATACACTGGGCTGTAGCAAGCCCGGATAAATGACTGCCACACGCCCCTGCATGGCAATCATTAAGTACCCGTTCCACTTCTTCGTGAGTCAAACAACAACAAAGAATAGAATCCTTTCCTCGGCGATACAAAGTGTCACTGACGATAGTAAAATCTTTAGCGTGATGTCTCACACGTCGTTGCTCGTCTCGTGAATAATGCGGAGGAAACTTCACAGTTTGGAGATATCTAATGACATCCCCATACCAAGGGTCCTCGGTTGAGATAAGAAATAAGTGTTCATCCACAAAGGAATCTTCATGAATGACGTCCTCATCAAGCCGTGGAAGGTCTGACATAAGCTCAGCGAACACCAATGATTTCACCGATTTTGTAGAAGCAAACTCGAGATCAAATTCCTAAAGGATCACAATCCATTTATTATACTTACCCCCGATAAGGCGTCGTGATAGCACGAACTGAAACGGATTGATATGAGATACAACAGTGGTTGTTCGAAGCAAAATGTAATGTCGTAACCGTTGGACTGCATGAACAGTCGCAAGTGCCAACTTTTCTACGTGGATGTACCCTAGTTCAGCGTCTACTAAATTTCATCTAAGATAATAGATAACATGCTCGACAAGTGCATCATCTATCTAAACCAAGACCATGCCAATAGTCTCTTGAGACGCGGCCACATAAAGAATGAAATATCGTGTAAAGTCCGGCAGACTAAGCATGGGGGCCGATACCAAAGCTTTCTTAAGGATGTCGAAAGACTGCTGGGCTCACTCATCCTAGATAAAAGGTGTGTCTTTCTTCAATAAGCATGCAAAACCTTTAGTAATACTGGCATAGTTAGCTATAAACAGGCGCAAAAAAGTAGCTCTCCCTTGGAGGCTCTGAAGTTGAAACAGATTACGCGGAGTAGGCAACTGAAGTATTGCCTCAACTTTGAGAGGATCGACTCTAATACCCTCCTTTGAAACTATGAATCCCAGAAGGTGACCAGTACTAACAGCGAAGATGCATTTGTTTGGATTCAATCAAATTTTGTAGTGGATACATCGTTCGAAAATCATAGGAAGGTGCTTGGGGTGGTTCACTCTCTTGCGAGAATGGCCAACAAGATCATCCAAGAAAACTTCCATAATCTTCTTAAGATCGTGAAAGGCATAGGTCATGGTTCGCTGAAAAGTGGCTCCGGCATTCTTGAGGCCGAAGGGCATTTTCCGGTACGCAAAAGTTCCCCATGGACAAATAAATGTCGTTTTATGTTGGTCCGCGGGTTTGATTTGAATCTGATTATAACTCGAGACTCTATCCATGAATGAAAAAATCTCACTTCCTGCACAAGCATCCAATATTTGATCAATGAATGGCGTGGGGAAGTTGTCTTTCGAACATGCACGGTTCAAATCTCTAAAATCAGTGCATACACAAATTGTTCCCTACTTCTTATCCACAGGAACGGTGTTTGACACCCATTCGGTAAGGGGAACGGGGTAGATGAAACCAGCTTTAAGCAGTTTCTCCACCTCTGCCTTAATAACAGCTGCCTTCCTAGGGTTCATAGCATGTAAGCATTGTCGAACTGGTTTAGCATCAGGATATGTTTTAATTTTGTGTTCAACAATGCGTGGGTCTATTCCTGGCATCTCCTCATATGACCAGGCGAAAGCTCCCCGGAGTTCAATAAACAAATCAGTGTAAATAGCAATCTCCTCAGCAGTGCAATCGACACCGACGTAAACATTCTCAATATTTTCGGGAGTGTGGGAGATGTTGATCGAAGTGGTTGGGGAAATATTGGCCATATTCCCCTCCAAGAAAACATCATACGAATGCAAAAGAGCCACAGGGTGACCAACCATCTCAACTAGAGTCATCCTAAACTCCTCCTGCTCAATGAGCTGAAGGTTGGGAAGGAAATAAGATCGATGGTGCATATCTTCCCAAGGCCTCTCACTACCACACATGGCTTCGAGGATAGCTTCATCCGGTGGCAAAGTATCATTGAGGCAATCGTGAGAGCAAGATGAGTTGGCTGCCCAAACTGGCAGCATAATAGGATCTTCTTCAACTGTCTGGGAAGAAGAGAGATCCGGATCTGCAGTGGTTTGTTGGATGTGATCATAAGTGATATCCGCTACAGATAAAGGCATAGACATCCCGATGTGCGCAATGTCTCCAGACATAGAATCTGCGGATGGAAAAATCCATGGATCACCACAATAGGAAGTCTGGAATGGCATACTATTCGAAGGAGGAGGTGCACTGTCGAAAATGGTTCCAATAAAATTCACAGGTGCAGAATGGTTAAAAGTTCCCATCAACGAGAGGTACATTCCAACACCTATGTTCCCAGTTGCCGACTGAGAATCAGAAACTTGCGGGAATACTGATCCCATGGATGCTGTGGAAAGAGTGCCAACATAATCCAGCTGATCGATTGTCACAATCTTGCCTTCATGGGGAAAGAAAATAACTCAAAATATAGTAGATGCGACAGCCTTCATAGCGTACATCCAGTTTCGACCCAGTAAAAGGTTGTAGTCGATCGACGCATCAACCACTTCGACTTCAATAGGCACAGACTTACCTCCCAAGGATACAACAAGGGAAGGGATAATTCCATGCGGCGTAAAAGATCTACCGTCGAATGCAGTGAGTGTAGTTCTAGACGCGAGTAGAGGAGGAGAGCCAAGAGCTTTCCAACAAGTTAACGACATTACTAACGCGGAAGCACCTTCATCAACCATAGTACGTTTGACGAAGCTCTTAAGGCAAACCACCTGGATTTGAAAAGCCACGTGGTAAGGCAAGCAAGGTTGGACATCAGTAGTATCAAACTTGATAACACTAGGACTTCCCCCATCCTAAACTCCTAATGCACTCAAAAGGGCATGCTTCTAAGAAGGACAAGCTTGCAAAACTTCAAGAGCCGACATGGCACACGGAGTTTGGCCCAAATATTCTACAATGGAGTAGTTCTGGGCGGCTTGAGCATTAGGATTATGCGTGGAGCGCTTGAGAACACCTTTCGGTATCCACGGCATAATAGAAGGCTTCTTGATATGCAAGGAATTATCAGGAGGAGGGGGAGGCTCATTCCCCAAATTCGGTTGTGGTGCACCATAATCACGTTGACGAGTAGCAACACAAACCTCCGACTAAACCATATTCACACATCCATCACCACTAGTATTGGAAGAAGACGTTGTCATTTCATTAGTACCATAACCAGTGGTGGGAGCATGCGAAGCCATGTTTTGGTGATGACATAGGGGATCCTTCAACACAGCTGGGCTCTGTGCCAAATGCTTCGATGCTTCTTCAATACGAAGACATAAGTGAGTAAGATGATCCTCCCCACAAAGCTTGCAAGGGAATTTACGATCCTCGCCAGCATTACCGCCTTCCCGAGGAGGGTTGGAATTCTCTTTATGAGGATTATTATGATTGCTATTGTTGTTACTTCCATTGTTTCCACCCCTACAGATATTTCTCCCTTTTTTCTTACCACCAAGCTATTGGTTACCCGACGGTTTCGTTGATTGCACATTGTGTACATTAGACGACGGAGTGGAAGTGGACAAGGTGTGAACCTGTCCGGGAGTAGACTGGTTTAGCGAAAAACTTTGCATTTGATTAGCTACCAAGTCTACAAAGCGAGTGCATCCGGACCCCATGATGCCATCGGCATGTGGTCCAGGAACTGACATGGGCTCATGTCTTGTTCTCGGTGCGTCAGGAATAATGTCATACAAAATGCCAGACTGAGAATAAAGTAGATCTAACTGCTGGACTTTCAAGATAGCTTGTTTCTCAGTCATAATGCCGAACATCAAAACATCCTTAGCAATATATGGAAGTAAATACTTAAGGAACCATTCCAACAGGAACTCTAGAGGAATGTTGGATTTCACTAATCTCTTCCGCCGACACCACTCTTGAACGTGGTCAGAAATATGTGTGGCCTTATTCTGACGGAAGGTGGAAAACAACTCAGTACCAATATCGTAACGAACCAACAACTAGAAATGGTCTAAGAAAACCAAAGCAATCTTGTTGAACCCCCTATAGGTGTTTCCGGGAAACTCCACATACCACTTCGTGGCTGCCCCCGTGAGGGTGCATTGAAATAGTCGTAATCAAATGGAATCATGATTCAAAGAGTTGGAGGAGCACCAAAGGTCAAATGTCGTGACATGATCTCCCGGGTCCTCACCACATTTCCCTTCAAACTTTGGAATGTCCGAAGGGAGCTTGGTAGGGACTGAGGGCCAAGTAGGGTCGTGACACACCGGATCATTCGTGAGCTTTGAAAGATCTAGGAGATTCAAGCGTGCAAGGAACGGGAGCTACGGCTGGAAAGCTTGATTATAAGCTCCCATAAAAGGTTGGTTGAATGGAACTGTGTTATACGATGGACCAAAAGCTTGACCATGAGGGTTAAACTACTAATAATGAGGACCTGACGGCCCGTAAGCTTTCCCATGGCCATAACATGGATAACCTCCCCCTGCCTGACCCATTTGAGAGTAATCAGGTATATGTGTGTTTTGAGTACCATATTGGGGTGGTGGATGATACTGGGGGCCAGCACCGACTGTGTTGTAGTAAGGGTTTCCACCATGGGTATGGGGCATGTATGTACTATTCATAGTGGGAACCGTGTTGTATTGACCGTAATGGTATGGTATGTTCCCACCCCCAATATTAGGATTAGCTTGAGCAGTCGTGTGATGACCATAAGCATGAGAAGTATTCCCAGGTCCAATATGGGTGTGACCAGTAGCAGGGTTGGTGGTGTGATGTCCATGCGGATAGGAAATATTCCCACCCCCTACATTACTATTACTAGCAGCAGCAGTGGACGCAAAATTATGCGGTATGTGTCCACCCCCGTGGTTGGAAGGAACGGTATCATGTGCAAAAGTAGTCCTGGGTTGACGAGTAGCGACATGTGTATTAGGTGGTGGATGGCGAGTCGTGTTTCGGACAACATTCCGACTAGGTTGGGTATTCCTAGGAGGTGGTCGCGTTCCAACATTAGTATGGTTAGGAATCTAACCAGTCCCCATACTATGTGAGTGGGTGGACAACGTAGTGCCCCCAGCTAGGGTAGTGCCCCCAGTGGGTATAGTATGGCTAACTCTTTGAATAGTGCCAGCATGAGTACCAACCATAGTGGAAGGTTCGACAGTATTGTGACTAGGCATACCAAAAGAGAATGCGGTGGGGTTGACCATAGGGCCGGAATCATCATGAGTCTCAGGCCTCTATATCTAGAATCGCGTGGAAACGAAGGAACGAAAGGCTTGTCCTGTCTTCCTCCTCGGGTAATTCGGGCATCCCGTAAAGATAATTATCCGGATTTGAAGGATCAAACGGATCCCGATCAAGTGGATTATGCCAAATAGAACCAGGTTGAGTAGCAGGTGGATCACCTCCCCAATCCTCACGAGGAGTCTGTGGATCGGAAGTATGTTCAACTCTACCTGAAGGAGTAGAAAGGTCTTTCCCGATATCAGGATGTGCAACCATGTAGTCCTCAACGTAAGTCTCGTAAGAATCCGAAGACTCGGAGAGAGCCCTCCGACATCCTCTAGCAATACGACATGTAACCTCAAGTGGCTTTAAACCAGCCAAACGACAGGACCGACGGAGAGTAGGGCTCCGCGCCACGCTCTCTTCGGAGAGAGACACAGCGTCTCCTAAAGGCCAACTATCGATCAAAAACAGTAAATCAAAAGCACACACCTAGAGAAACTACAGCCAAAAGAAGACAAATAGAGTGGCTAAATGAGCTCCTGACACTAGAGCCAGTATGTCTCACCTAGGAGAGACTTGAGACTCCCAAACTATAGCCAGAGGTAACAGAATCAGTTATAGAGACACCCAGGCTTCACTATGTCGACAGGGTCAAGTCCAGTGCACGAACACAACTGTGCTGTCCAATCTCTATCTGACTCAGGACACAAACAGCATAACCACTGCAAGTACCCTGTGCAGTACCTAGGTAAGGCAACTATGTTTACCGCAATTATAACCAATGCTCAGGGGGACAGTCGCAGGTGGTACCCATCGTATGGGCAGGGTAGCTAAGCCTGAAGCACAAGAGGACGAACCTCTGGTACCCCCAGATACGAATAGATCCTCGATATATCTCCCACGTTCAGCCGGTATCAGAGGGATATCTCCTCAACCAACCTCCTGTGACCTCGTGCTTAACTCTGGTTTGAGTAGAGCTTTCCTGCGAACATCAATCTATACCATGGATTCCTCCACTCCCTGGTCAGACACCTAATGTTCCGTTCAGTAGTCTTGGATTGTTAACTCACAATGATCTATTCCAAGACTCTAAACCTATGTTA
Source organism: Larix kaempferi (assembly GCA_027924585.1). Taxonomy (NCBI): domain Eukaryota; kingdom Viridiplantae; phylum Streptophyta; class Pinopsida; order Pinales; family Pinaceae; genus Larix; species Larix kaempferi. Next base: position 4,421,482 of record BSBM01000278.1, on the reverse strand, counting down.
GTTGGTGTACCCTATAAATAAAATAAGTCTAAACAATTTTATGATTAAGCGTTAATTTTAGTGGCTGTGATTACTCAAGGGATATGGTCGTGAAACTAGTGATGTATAGACTCAATAGTATGCAACATCGTCCAATCCTAGACTCATCTATCCAATAAAAAAATGTCACTAATATGAAAAATCAACCAACAATTCCAAAATAAATATGCAAACTTTTATCTTTTCAATGCACAAGTAGAACCTAAAATGAAGGCAGCAAGCACTCAATGCAAAATTCAGTACATGGAAATAAAATATTTTTGTATTTTCTCTTATAAACAGAAAGGAAAATGCAAAAAAACTAAATGAATATTTTTGTATTTTTTCAATATATATGGAATGAAAAAATGCAAGCAAAATCCTACTATTCAGTCACTGAAGTGCCGAGAAGATCACTAAGACAACCCAGCAAATCCTAAACAGCAAGACTCGGCCAAAAGAAAGAGCTCAAAAGGAAGAAACCAAGAGGCTAAAACCAAAAATTGGTAAAAAGCCAAGAAGGCTCAACCAAGAGAAACGAAGAGATCTGGTCACAACCAAGGCATGAAACAGTCAAGAAAGAGGCCAACAAAGACTCAGAACCAACCAAACTAACCCAGCAACAACCAATAGCCATAAACCAACAAAAGCTAGAGTTACACACTACTGTCGAAGGAATACCTGCGGGTACCCGCGAGCAGTAGTGTAAACAGAGGTGGGTATATGTGGGCAGAACTAAGCCAGCCCGTGGGTGAGGAAAAGCAAATGGTCAAATAAAGAGTCCAGAGGCTCAAAAAAAAAAAAAAAAAAAGGTTTTCTACAGTGTATCTTAACGGCTAATCAGTGACACAGAGCTTCGATAAACAGCAACTCTAATTATGGACTAATGCTCAAACAATTTCCCAAACATGGATGCTTTCCCCAGCAGAGTCGCCATTTCTGTATTGGAGAAAACTCACTATGGCTTGGGAATGCCACAACAGACAGATGACTACTAGAAATCTACTCAATTCTCAAAACAATGCTATTATAAATGACAATGTTAAAATAATGGAGAAATGTAACCAACCTCGATCCAATGTTTGATGTAGATCCCCGTTGGAGCTTTCAATCCGCGCACATCCAAGCACTTGTAATATGCAAATTAGTCTCAACAACCAATATCTAACAAGTACATGTGATATATAAATGACATTAACATTATCAATAACAATGGTCCATAATATCATAAGCAAATGTAACCCAATGTATAATAAATGACATTCACATCATGAAAGGACAAAAATATGAGTATTTCTATTAATGAACAAGAAGAAGTACAAAGTGATACGACCTCTTTCTAGCAACCAATCTGAACCAAGATCTAGATCAATCCACTTGTGCCTCCACCACTTCAATCCTCCATGCAAGACAAACTCAAACTAGCAAGGAGTTTGGAAGGTGAACATAACTGGTTCACAACTACAAGGATCAATGAGTGCAGACTCAAGATAGGGAAAAAATACACTAGAGTGCCTTTACTATTCTCTTCTTCCTCCCGTCCATAAGCCATATGTGCTCAATATATAGTCCTCTCAAAGGTAGGTGAAAGGACTCGTCAAGACGTTACTTGGGCAGATGGAGACCCAAAGGTCACCCAATGATCGCTTTTTGGGAGTAAAAAGTAATAAAATAGTGGTTTTTACCATTTTACTTGATATCCGCGGGCTATAGGGATGTAACTCGCGGGTACGCATGCTATAGTGATGAAACATGCGGGTAGGAACAAAAATAGGGTAAACTGGTATCGCTGAAGGATGAAAATGGATCTGGGTCACTGAAATGGATCCCACAGGCCAAAGAATGCTGATGCTCACAGGGTGGAAGATTTCTGTGTAACAGAAAATAAAAAGTGAGGCATATTTTTAACAATTGCATTGGAATTTGGAGCATCTTATGGATCACAAGCAGACAATGTGAGGAAGAGAAGGAACCAAAATAACTCAATGCTATTAGTATTTACCTATATTGTATAAACTACAATGTTATAAGTTAGGAAGTCAATCCACAACTTTTTTTCCCTATCAAATATTTTTTAGTGATCATGCAAATGTTTAGTTGCCATTCATGGAAAAATTTTGAAATTTTATTGTCTAGCTGTAATAACTCAATAACTTGTCAACTCTTTACCATAAAAAAACATTAGTATAGTATTTGTGGTGTGATATTGGTATTTATTGATTTATTTTTAATTTGTAAATGCACAAACTTTGTGTGAGTCATTTTAGGATACAAGTTTCTATACTTTTAGGTGCTCCACCCACAAGTATGAGGTATGGTCACAGGTAAGTACGGGTGATTTGAACTCGTGACCTCTGTTTACAACATGTGAACTTCATATCAAGCTAAAGGTCAATATGAGTTCATATCAAAAAGCGTCTTTATTCTAAGCAGTTATATACTCTCCCAGTTTCATTTCAAGATGATCCAAAAAAGACTCTGATTCCATGAGAAAGAAGGCGCTGGTAAAGATCGGTAGCTAAATTTGTTTTGCATTAAACACATCGTAGTCGAAATTAGCAGTGACGTAGGAGGTGGAGGCCATTGCTGAAATAGAAAGGGGGTCCAAAGATTTAGAATTAGCAACAGTGGAGGTCGATGTAGCAGCGGAGGTGGAGGCCATTTCCGTTTGGAAGGGGATTCGAAGCTACAGAGGCAGAGATTATTTAAGAGTAGAGCATAAATTCTTGAAAAAATTGCAATGAAAAATACTGATGGTGAATAGAGAGATATTTATCGACTCGGCGTGTTTTCACCGGCACGATTCCTATCCTCTGTGTGTTGGAATTATGGTGCACAACTTGACACCAAAGATGTACACGTGGTAGGCCTTGGACAACTTGACCGTTACTTTTTTTTGTCTATCCACAACCATAAAATATGAAAAATATGAAATGGTATTCGCACATGTAAAGATGACATGATGTACCTCTGTGGGGCTGAGTGGGTCTGAAGAGATTATGATGTACAACTTGATACAACTAGTAATCCCTGGACAGCTGGAATTTTACCTTTCATATGTGTACAACGACAAATATGCAATAAAGGATGTTGTACCGCATCCATAGAAATGAAGCGATATGCTTGTTTTTTTTAATCTAGAAGGATGTGTACACGATGCTCTATTTACAAAATGTGATATGTGAAGCACCGTAATGGAAATATAAGAGTATTGATTGACCACCCACCTCAAAATTTCTCATCGCCATCCTTTTTACTTATGTTTTCGTTGGGCCCTTAGTCTCTTAAAGTCAGCCATTATTCTTCTAATCCAGTGGTCTCTTTGTGTGGATGATCATTTACTTTTTTCTCACTTCATATGGTATACAAAGAATACTTCATGGAATCTAATAGGTAAGCAAGCAACATAATTTTATTTAGTTCTAATATAATGTAATTCAAGAAGAGCTTCTGAAGATGACGTCGATTTTACCTTTTTTGGACTCGTTAAAATCTAAACATTGAAGGGCCCGTTTTGGGACAAACCCCTCCTATCCCAGGCTCATAAAAATTTTGGGATTGGACTCGTCCAAAGGATGAGCTATACCGAGCATCTGTTACCCTCCCCAAGCTCGTTAAAAAACAAAATAGGTATTCATCAATCATGATGAGGATAAGGAAAGAATTTGTGTTTCATTGTAGTTACGACGGTACTTAGTCACTCTTGAGCATGGCACTCATTTGCATATGAATTCAATACTTGGGTAATCTGTTTGTCTTTGAGTCACGCTGATTCCAGGAATTTTGTTACCCCTTTGGGTCATCCAAAGAATGATTTCATGATTAGTTGCATTAGGGGATTGGTATAATTATCGTTATGTCAATACTGCCAAGTCATGACATGCCCATGTTCAAGAGCGGTTTGGTCATCAATTTATTATTTGCAGTCATCCTACCTTCTATTATGTCGGTCATTTCTGCGTCAGTCTCACATATTAATCTATTGTCTGATTCACTCCAAAACATCTACGATCGCGTTTTGTGTCGATGATGGGGGATACACCATGGCCCTCCTTCAACGGATTCATCCTCGTCAACTTCAACACATCATCTGGGGATTGAATCTAGAAACCATTTGAGTACCTTGGGCATGCCTCAATGGTAGGTTACCTCGCTTTCAACATGAGTTCGCATCATTGGCTCTCAATTGAAAGATTCCATAGAGTGTTTGACCTCAACCCATTTATTCACATCCAATGGTATGTATTGTGATACCTTGGGAATCATTCACATCAATGGTGATCTCCCTCGCGCTTTTTAACGGTATATATCAATGACCGATAATCAAGTGGTTTCTACCATGTTTGACTCCAAGATATTCTAATCACATGGTTAGATTCGTATCATTTTAGGTTCAGCTTGAAGACCCTGGGTTAACTCATATCTTGCCCAAGCTGCAATGGAGATTTTTTGAGTCATATCACACTGATCCACTTTGTATTGGTCGTGGATATGTTATCATCTCATCATGGATATACAATTGTGTCTAGTATCCATGGTTGTGTTCAGTCGATCTCTACTACCATGGATGTGCAGTGTATTGGTCGGCAGCCATGTTATGAGTCATGTGAGACTTGTATCTCAGAGTCATATGTACTGTAGTTGTATCTTCCAACCAACAAGTCCTTTCCTCTATTCCTTCCATATTGAAAATCATTTCACCTATTCTGTTTTACTAGCTTCATACCTTGGGGGGCATTCTGTTACACCAAAATCTTGTCATCATGAGTCATGTACCAGCTCCATGCCTTAATCCCTAAAGTCCCTTGGCTAAAACATCAAGAGAAAGGTTGTTTTCCTTCCCTTTCCACATTTTGTAGTTTCCCCGATGCACCTTGCTTTCCAGCAAGGGGTGTCAGACCATGGGTGACACCCTCTGCACATTGGCAGAGCGTGTCGATGACTTTACCTGCCTTTACACAAGATGCGTTGATACAATTCTGGCACAAGTTGTCTTCATGCAAGGTGTGTCAGAGTTGGTTAAAGTGGATAAAATGAAGCTTCAAGCGACTTCTCGAAGCTTGGTGACATGGAGGCCTATCCCTAGATGCTAGGAAATCTGGCATTCGATCTCCTAACCTAATGGGATGATCCCTTATACCTCTCCCCTAAATCTTCAACCTATCCTATCATTTTAGCCTTATAAATATTGAGCCTCTCTCCATTGTGAAGGGAGGAAGGATTATAGTACTCTTATGCTGGTGAAATTTCTAGGTGATCCTCACTCATCCTTTGGGAGGCAAGCATTGCACTTTGGAGGCTAGGATTGTTGGATGGAAGTTGAAACATTAAGGCTTCGGTGGTGACATCTCTTCCCTATGTACTTCTTATTACATTAATACAAGTTACTTCCATAAGTATTGTTGTCTTGATAATGCTTAGGATTTTCTTCCTTAACTGTTAATCGAGATCAATTCATATTTAGATATGCTTTTACTACTTGTATGTTTCCACTTGCTTGACATGATTTTGCAGCTGAAGATCTGAAGGCCTTGGAGCTTGGAGCTTAGAGCAGCAAGGAGAAAAGGATTGCAAACTTTAGGTAAGCTATCTTCCCATCTACTTTGCATTTCTATTGATCTAGGAAAGAAACTGGTGTTGTGTATGTATTTTTTCTAGATCCACTTGGACTAGGGAGATCTATTTGAGTCCTCTCATACAGATTGTCCATAAACAATAATTATCTCAACTAATATTGCTACCACTACTACCATCAATTCCCAAACTTTTGTCAATTAATAGAATGATCATTTTGATAGAATACAAGTTCATCCATCAATTTTCTCAAGTCGAATTTGAATCCCATGAAAGATGTTATGCAATATTTAAGACCACTACCTGAGCATTTCCACCAACATATAACCTATAACATGTGTTTTTCCCAAAATTTCTTCACAAACATTTCTTCAAAAATTTGGTGTACAATCTACAAATTTGTTCTAAACATTAGATTTTTTGAACCCATAATTGGATTTAGTGTTGTAACCTTAGCCTTAATCAAACAATTGATGATTTGAACATTGTTTTTTCCAATTCTATCACTAAGTTGTTGCACTAAAAAATTCTTGTGTAACCTAACTTCACATTGCTCATGTAATTTCTAGTCCATGTAGTCCCATTGCTACAACCTCGAGTTTTGATACCACATTGTCATGTACCCAATAGCCTGTTTACACTATTGATATCACGGGGCAATCTAATATGTGCATACAATCCTACTGTCGCTTTTGATAATGAATTTGCTTTTCAATGGATTACTAAAATATGGATTTCTAACAATGGAAGTAAAATATATATAATAGCAATTATTTATACTAAAAAATTATATTCAATATGTGTGATTATTCCTAACATGAATGCTTCAAACCATGCTCAGTCAATCCACACACAAAATAAATTCCAAAACAATGATTGGAACATCACATACCATAACTAAAATTCATGGCATTCATATACAATTGGCACTTATCTTATGAAAGTGTCCTCCAAACGAACTGCAAGCTAAGAACATTCATCCCATCCATAAGCACTCTATCAGGCCATCTCTTTCTTTGATAGATGTCACCCATGAACTGGGGCTATAAATCCATAAGGGCGAATTTCAACTTCTTCCCCTTCAATTTAGAGCCACACTCCTCATAGAGCATTCCTCACCCAAGTGGTACATGTAACCCCATCCATAGATGAACCCAAACCCTCACTCCTTCCCCATCAACCTGCACAATGCTAAGGAAGGTACCCCTTCTCTACATCGCAATCCCTCGGGATGTCCCCTTCCCCTTCTGGCACTCTAGTACAAGTTGGCCAGGAAGTCCCCATGACAAGGCTCTAGGGATGTCACACTACAAGCCAAGTTAACTAATCCCAAGCACTAATTTATCAAGGTATATATGTTACCGTTTATCAAGGTGGGCTTGATTGCAGCTTCTGGAAGGTTAATTTTCCTTTGGATTACCCACTGGAACTACCATGGCATGGGTGTTCTTTGTCTCTAGATGTTGGAATGAATGAATGTTGAATGAAGTGAGTTTAAAATATTAAATATGCATGGATTTTTCTTCACACATGGATTCCCCATAAGAGTCCATTTTCCCCACTTAATATTCAATTACGATAATTAACCCGTGATTAATTAAAGTGACCCTCATAACTATGGTTAAGGGAATTTGGGTTAAAAATGTTATTAAAGGCCAAGGAATAGTTTTAAATTCCACTAAGGTCATCACCCTTGGGCCCCTTTCACTTCCTACACTTGTGGATTCATAGGTCCCCATCTTTTCTTTATCCTTCTTGACTTGCACTTGTCAAATATTTTTATATTAAAAAGAAAATGCACATATTTACAATATATTCTATCATCCTAGACCATTCATATCTGGATTCTATCATTTACATAATTACATCATATTTACATCTTAGGCTCAAAAAGAGGATGTTACATGAATGAGTTGAAATATTTGTATTGATATTTAAAATGACAATTTATCTTTGAAATAAGCATAGGCTTTTTGTAAAGTTCTACCATCTTGATAATGTAACAATTAAGAAAAAAACCTTTGGAAAAATGAGTGCTCTAACCAAATACCAATATAAAAAGAAAGTAGGTTCAATTGTTGGAACATTATATGCAAATGTATATAAAAATCTAATGAGTATTGATGAAGTAATTTTAAAATGAAATAAGTCATAGGCATCATTATTTGTTTTTTCCATTTTTTAGTCCCTCCCATAGACTATATGTTCCATGTCTACCTATTAATTGACATCAATATTTAGTTTTTATAAAGTTAAGTTAAAATTTGTATTTATTGATAATTTTTGAAAAAATGGTATTGACATTTTATTAGTGGAAAGCTCTTGAATGGACTATTTTTATCATTGCCACAATTAAAAATAATTAAGAAAAAAACAAAAAATTAAACTTACAGAACTTTAACCTTACCTAATTGCTACTGCTGGGCTCGGCTCCCAAGTAATCAGACTGTCCATGCTCCTAAATAATTAGACTATCCATGGTCTGTCATCCTGCCATGGATTTGAAATAAAATAATTTTATTTATTTATAATTAGTTAGAAAAGAATTACTATTTTTTTTATTGTTCAATGTTTATCATTATTGAGCTTTACAATAAATCAAAAATAAATAAATAAAATAAAACATTACCTTAACTTTCCTTCATTCCAAAGCAATATTTGTCAGGACATTTATTCCTTACCTTAACTTTGCTTCAATCCAAAGTAATATTTGTCATGACATTTATTCATCAGTGTGTCCACGAAAGCGATATTTGTCATGACCATTTACTCTTTCCTTTTAGGTTTGCAATCTTTTGCCTCGAGACTCCCAGTAGGCACAGACGCTAAGATTTCAAGACTGCAAGCCGGCTTCTGGAATTTACTCTTTCGTGTTAGGTTTGCAATTTTTTGCCTCGAGACTCCCAGTTGGCACAGACGCCAAGATTTCAAGATTGCTAGCCGGCTTCTGGAATTTACCAAGAAAAGATGTAGGTGAAACTGAAAGTATGAAAGCATTTGCAAGAAGCCACTTTGGAGAAGGGGTGCTGGGCATCTATTTTCACCAAACTCTCTGTGGAGCTACTTCTCATTTTTTAATACAATGTCATTTTGAGCTTGGATGGCTTAGTGTGACACATGTTCCTTGGCTCTTCATCGCACATACAGTACTTTTCCATGGGAGAAGACTTCACTCGAGCATGGTAGTTTGTTGCTCTGCTAAAATCTTTATAATGGGAGAAGACTTCATCCGGGCATGGTAGTTTGTTGCCCTGTTAAAATCTTTTTAAGACAATCGTTTAATTAAAGAGTTTCAATTTTTTTGGGTGTCTTAATTGCAATGTGAAATTTATGATGGTTTGAAATATAGAAAGTTCAAATGCCTTGCGAGTTCAACGCTGAGGAAAGGCGTTGCTAAGTTCAATTGCAACAACTTTCCAAGGGGTTGCAATTTCAAAGCCTTGGTCAGCTAGTTTTGAAAGAAGGAAAATTTCTTGGAGCACGACACTCTGAATCCGATAATATATCCTTGAATCTTTAATCACAATGATTTATTTTATAGTTTTTTTTTAAGCCCATCGAACCATGGATTTTAGATCATAAGCTGATCCGGTTTTCAATCGGGATCATAAACAAAAGAAAGAACGTCTTGTCTAAGGTGTTGAACTTACAACCCCAATATGTTGAATTCTGGTAGATGGGGTAAGACTTCATTTCGAGGGAGAGAAAACAGACACAACAGAACAGTTCCATGGTTCCATGGTTGTGATTTTGTGGCGATTAACATATGTTCATAGCTTTTGCAGAACAAAGTTGAAGCAGAAAAAAGTAGACTGCGAGTTTCTGAAGCGGTGTTGCGAGAATCTAACGGACGAGAAAAGAAGGATACATAAAGAGTTGCAAGAGCTTAGGGCATTGTTACTCCTCAGCGCGTGACAGGACAAAATAATTACTGCATGCCTCTGCCTACCACCACGCTCACCATGTGTGAAGGTTAAGTAGATTGGTATGCTTATAAATCTCTACACGAAAGTTCTAAAGATCTGCACGAAACATGCAACAAATAGATTTTCCCAGCAAAAGAAAATAGCTTAGATTGGATAAAAATACAAGTTCAAGGTAAATAAAACATGCTTAACCAGAATGACAAACCTTTGTATATAGGTCGGTATTTTTGTAGCTATAAATTTGTGTTTATGTTGGAAAAATTTGCATTTCACAAAGTTGATTGTTTCCAATGAAAATGTCAATCCAAATAACCCAATTTAAAACTGTTTTTCAATAGTACTTTATTATTATTTTTTTTCCTAAACATCTACTAGCTACCAGGAAGTGGAGGCTTCCTACAGTACAATTCTTGACTGGGGTAGACTCAACGGCACCGCCCTGGCTAGATTAACATCTTCTTCAAGGATAGTTCCCCTTTTCAATCTTACAAATACTTAATAGAACCTAACTTTCATCAACAACTCTGGCCTCTGATAAGTTAAAATGGATCCAATTTAGTATTGTACACTGGTCACTATTTATGTGTCTGCTACTTATAGGAATGTGAGGTTCGAGATTTTGTCACCTGATCAGCTGAATTTATTTCTGTATCACTGTTGGGTTTTTAAGACTGATTGTACTCTTATCTATGAAAACTATAGTAGATTTTTAAAAACTTATTGTGGTCTAATCTATGAAAACTTGAGCAGATTCTTTAATAAACGGAGATATATAAGTTATCAGTATTAAAAAATAGTCTTTGTAATAGAATTCTTGATTAACTTATGCTGGTTATAAAGTTATCAGTATTAAAAAATAGTCTTTGTAATAGAATTCCACAAAATTATATTTCCATGTAAAAAGCTATCTTCTCAAGGTTTGAGATCTTATTGGTGCACCCAGTTAGAAAGAAACTAACTATACAAACTATTTCCAAATAAAAAAATAATTTGAAGCAAACAACTATATCTTAAAATAATAAAAAAATGGTGTAGCTAGTCCTTTGGACAAGTGTTTCAATGCTGGCTTCCTATCAAGTTGATCTTGCAGAAGCAAGAGTAATAATTGTAATAGCAATTAAATTTGATAGAAAAATAAAAACACAAATATGCTTTATGGAAAGCATAAGCCTAGAATTGATGACTAATATTAATACTGTAAGATTCTAGTTCCATTGTTCCACGTTCCCCTATTGTTCCATAGCAACAATCTTAAGGCCCTATTAGTGCCATGTTCTGCAATAAAGAGTGTTCTCCAATAAAGAGAGGACGTTTTGAGTGGTCCTATCAATGGTTGCTTGTAGAAGGATTCAAAAATAAACACTTGTACTATACTGATTGTGTTGTTTATTTGTAACAATGAAATATGAAGCAAATCTTGAGGATGGAACATTCGTTGGAAAATAGTCAGAAGAAGGCATGGAGCTTTATGTTAATGATGGTAAATTCAAAAGCCATTTCCACCTCACCCATCTTATAAATACTTTAATTAATGTATTTTTTTAATGATATTTGGACAACAATTTTTCATATTCATTTTCTCAGAATTGCAAAGACCGTGTATAATTATATTGTAAAGCACAGCATCTTGATCATGGACCTTCCCAATAGTTCCTTCCATATATTCAAAGCATCATAAACCCTTCCTATTCTACGCAAACCATCAATTAAAATACTAAATGTCACAATCTCAGGAATACAACCCCTTCCCATCATCTCCTATAAAGGTTGGGTAGCCTCAACAACTTTTTCTACTATACAAAGACCCTTTACAAGAATATTGTATGTGACCATTGTGGGCATACATCCCTGGGTTTTCATTTTTTCAAATATTTGAAGTGCTCTTGAACTACTTTTTAAGCTTTTTTTTGAAAATTGAAAATCATATGTTCATCTTGGGTTTTCATTTTTTCAAATATTTGAAGTGCTATTGAACTACTTTTTAAGTTTTTTTTTGAAAATTGAAAATCATATGTTCATCTTGGGTTTTCATTTTTTCAAATATTTGAAGTGCTATTGAACTACTTTTTAAGTTTTTTTTTTTTAATTGAAAATCATATGTTCATCTTGACTTAATTTTGTGTGTAACTTGAGAAACAACTGAAATTTGACATAGTTAAATAGTTTTCAAAACTTGTGGTATAAAATCCTTGAATTCACCATATTCATTGTATTTATTGTGTATTTAAAAAAATACTCATGAGGTTTTTTCCTTAGGTAGAAGAAGTATTTAAAAAAATACTCTTAACTATTGAAGTTAAAGTTAGTCTAGATTTATGGAATATTTATATCATTTGGAAGTTAGATTTTATGTGTTTTTATACTTTAGTTAGGCATAGATAATATATTGATATTTTTAATATTTTAAAAAAATAGGAATTATGTCAATGCTTGATATCTAGTTTTTAATTATCTTTCTCCTATTTTCAAAGATTCAATTTCCATTAGGCATGGATTTGTAACTTAATTGCTAATTTTTATGTTTAATATTTAACCTAATGACATTGTAAGTTAAATTGTATGTTGGGAATTCATATTTTTCAAACTTAACACATTCACAATTTTAAGATACTTAAACTTTTAAATATTAACATTTAATATATATTGATAGGGGTCACTTTTATGTTATAGATCAATTTACTTGGATTTTAATTTATTTTAAAATAATTTTGAATAACTTGTTTTTTTCTATTTTATTTTTTCTTAAACTAAAGAGCAAGGACTAAGCTACATGCATTTTTCTTAAATTAGAGGGTAGGGACTAAACTTATTCCCTACCATTTGAATTGACAAATTAAAACAAGTCAAGAAGTCATTCAATCTAAAATTTAAAAGAGATATGAAGAATAAATTCTAAGAAATTAACTAATACTAAAGTCTAGAAGGCATACCTTCAACACAAGTTATTTAATCGCAAGGATTGGTCCATAACCATTTTAACTCTATATATTTGATTGTGTTGAAAGGTATCACAAAACTTGAGATGCAAATATCAATTTTTTGAACATTGAGATTCTAAGTGCAGAAAACATTGAAATTGGTACTCTCAAGTTTTTTTATACCTCTCAACTTTGAATGTATCATATATATAGAAAGTTAGAATAAATCAATTCAAATGACAAGGACTAAGCTACTTACAACTCTTATTTAATCTATTTTATTAATGATGATCAAAACGTGTTGACTTTTAATTACTACAATTTAATCATTTGTAAATATTATAATCATTTTATTATATTACTATGTTATCAATATTCATTATCATCTTTATTTTTTACATAAATATCATTCAAACTTTAACTAATTTAAATAGAGTTTGAAAAAAATGACACAAAGATGACGTTTTGAAACTCAAAGATTATCTTTGCAAACCTCCTCATAATTTTATTCAAACTTTTGAAATGATTGAAACCTCTTGCATAAATATCATATCTTGCATATATATATATCATGAACTTTGGAAATCTCAATAGCTTGTCAAGCGTTTTCCAAAGATGTCCATTCTAGCAAGTTTGATTGTTAAGGCAATATTAAAGTATTTTAAAATTGCTCTTTATCCCAGATTTTATTTTTATGTTTTTTTTTAAGATTTGACATTTTTACAATTTAAGTATAAAGTTAATGTTTTATATAAAAAAATGTTATTATAATTTTAATGCATAAAGCTAACTCTTTATCAGTAATAAAGCCTTATTATTATAGTGGGATGTGATTTTCATGAATTTATTTTTAATTTGTAAATGCACAATCTAAGTACAAAAATTCTTATATAGAAGTTAGTCGTCGACTCGTCAATCTTTCCAAAGTAAGAATAAAGAATACTAACCACCTGAAATTTGTGACTTTAGAGAACATACAAAAGTGAAAAGACCAAATATACAACACCCATTTTCGCTGTCGCTTTGCTCCACTTCTCCCGTGCTGTCACTTTGCTCCACTTCTCCCGCACTCCACTGTAGTTTGGGACATTCTGTGACATTAATAGACTCCAATGGCATACAATCTTCGATGCCTTCCACCATTTCCAACAAGGAACACCCACTAACATCTAGTTTCTTCAACTTCACACATCCATTAATAGAGAGATTCTTCAACTTAACACATCCTCTAGCATGCAACTCCTCCAATTCACTGCAATGAGAAATGTCCAGCCCTTGAAGATTTGCAAGACCAGAAACCTTATCTAATTTCCTCAAATCACGACATAGCCAAAAATTCAAATGTGTGAGTGTAGGTGGCAATGTTCCAACCTCCACCAAATTATAGTACACGTCGATGTCAAGATCTCGAAGGTTGCAGCAAACACCTTGAACAAATGATACCTCTGATATCCCTCATGCTTCAACACATAACCGTTGGAGCCGCGGAAGTATGCAGTTGTCAGTGGGAGACTCGAAATCACTCAATGTTTCACTTTCTCCTTTTACCTGCAGTTCCCGTATCAGCGGACAAACACTTACCGTCAACTCAGTCAACTGAGTCAACTGTCCAATAAAAGCCGGCAAACATTTCAATTCCTCGCATCTGGAGATTTCCAATTTCATCAGCTTCCTTAAGGGAGTAGTCTAAAACATAGACGATTTGGCCCGGAAGACGGTGGCCTTCGCCGATGTCCGGCCAAATCGCCATTCCCGTCTAAGTCCCTCGTCGTCAATTTTTCTCGTCTCCCCTTCACCGGAAACAAGGTCGTTTGCATGCCCGTGGACCCGACGAGCTCCAGCTTCTTCGCGCTGCCCTGGAAAATAGCAGAATAATAAACTACTTTGGTCGAAAATCAGATGATTCATTACTTAATCTTTCCCATCGCTGCTAATTCAACAATCCTCATATTTCACGACAAGCTTCAGAATGGCTGCCCAATTAAAATTACCTTGCCATGATTTCTTCAAATTTTGTAGGTTCTGAAAACAAATTTGCTTGCCATGAAGCTAGTGACTGGGAGCACTGGAAATGTAGTAGATATGTCAGGACAAAACAGTATTTCGAAAATACAGGCCTAAAAACGCCATACACTGAAAACTACATACTTCTAGATTCTTTACACAAAGGTAGAGACAAATAAAAAAGTAACCTAAATTATAGAAAATTCACATACAAACCACTCACAAGGAGAAGAATTTACGACTGCAAATCTTTTGCAGTTGTTTGCTTTGCCTCCTCCTCGGCAACCACTAGAGCTGCGACTGAAGAATTAGCTACAATTGCAGCCAAATCTGATTCGGACATGCCAGAAATCCTACTAAAATCAGCTTGTTGCAAGTCAGTAAATATCTTGCGATTATCACTGTCTTCGATTTTTTGATCCACCAAGGTATCTTCTTTATCCTTATGAGCACCACTACTCAACTGGTTATTTTCTGCTCAGTTTTTCATCAGTATGTACCTGAACATCATTCCTAGATTTAAAAAGAAGGATGTATTTTGTTTGTAAATGTAAGTAAGAAGCTGCAGATGCTGCCATTTCATAAGCCACAGTGGGGCTTGCTGAGAACCTGTGGTTAGGATCTTCTTTGACATTGCATTCACCTCCTTTCCCACGAGAGACTGTAGTTGATGAAGACTAATCATTTTTTATTGATTACCCCACTTTGGCACTAGCTTCAGCCTTTTCATGCAAGGAAGAAGTGACAAACCGAAGACCATGGAGTTTCAGAGATCCCTTGGCTGTACCAACACAAATTATAAGCTAGGCGTTTTATTTCAAACTGGAATGGATTAAAGTATCCACATTAGACATAAGCAAACTAAAATTGTGTACAAAAATCTTAGTATGATAACTTATAAGCACGCCTACCTCAATCATCCAAACTCTCTCAGATCTCATTCATAAAAAAGTCTCAAATGCCATTATAAAAAGAGCCCTTGATCTCAATAAGGCTTATGTGAACTAATAATCATAAAACTGGGATGCTGGACATATTTTTTTCAAAGTGGCTCCTTGCTTAAGAGGCCTGGAACTGGATTAAAAGCCTCTTTGTAGGTATGTTCATTTCTCAGCTTTAATGGCAGAGATGCCACAAACCTGGCTAGAGTGCGTGGCATGTCGCCAGAATGGTCATGCTACATTTCTTGTGGTGGAAGAGACAGCCCAAAGAAAGATTTACTAAAATTCATAAGTTCTTGATTTAGGGTTTATGGAGAAAGAATGTTTACCTTATAAGATTTGGAAGATCATGGAGGAAGCTATGGGCTAGATCTCATGTACTTGCTTTGCATAGATGGGCGGGTAGGGGAAAGGCTATTTTAATGTGTTGTAATAACTGCACCTCTTCTAGTGATACAAGTATCACGTATTTTTCAATACGAAAAATCTCATAAAAATGGATGAAGAATGCATACCTTTATCTCTAGAACTGAGTATGCCAGGGCACAAAGATATGGAATCTTATAAAACAGTTTTGTCTGTGGCAAAGATACTCGATGTAGGAACCTAGAGAAATATTGCCTATCAATAATTTCTTTATTGGCAGAGAACTCTTCCATAACCGAGCACAGGAAATCATCATCATTGCAATTGCAACTATGACCAGAGTGTCCACAATCACAGTTATTCACGAAAATTTCAGAGGTGCAGCCATTCTTTTAGGTCGAGGAAATGGACTCACTGGGTGGGACTGAATTTGAATCAAATATTGAGTTGTATTGAGAATTTTCATCTTTAAAATACGACCTCAAGTCCATAATTTTCAGAACCTAGCTATTGTTTTTTTCTTGATTGGAATGATTAGATTTGATATGTTTGTTATCAGCATTCGATGAGATACGGTTGACATCGCCACACACTTGTTGTGCTTCAAGAATCTCTAATTCGAGCTTACTAAGAGGCAGATAACTTTCTTCTTCTTTAAAAAAGCTCTCCATTGAATCTCTATGATTGCCAGGGCTGCTAGTCTTAGTGTTACGCCTTTCTGCTCCAGTTTTTCCCTCTGCATCATATTTTCCATTCCTTTGTTCGGCTTCCGCAACTCACATCGACTCAACAAAATCTGATGATTGCCATCAAATCCATTCTGGTTGCAGCGATAGGAAAGATTAAGCAATGAATCATCTGATTTGCGACAAAAGTAGTTTATTATTCTGCTATTTTCCAGGGCAGGGCGAAGAAGCTGGAGCTCGTCCGATCCACGGGCATGCAGACGAGCTTGTTTCCGGTGAAGGGGAGACGGAAAAATTGACGAGGAGGGACGTCGACGGGAATGGCGATTTGGCCGGACATCGGCGACGGCCACCGTCTTCCGGGCCAAATCGTCTATGTTTTAGACTACTCCCTTCCTTAAGCCACCCAGCGAAGGCGGCAAATCCTCGCACCCAGATATACTCAATTCCTTCAACTTCCTTAAGCCACCCAGCAAAGACGGCAAACGTAGTGAAGTCGGCCGTGGCAGCGAGTTCTTCACAGGGCCTCCTACAAACAGAAGTTCCAAATTGCTTAGCTGTCAATTGCACTTGGCAATTCTGTTATATGTGTACCTTGCAAACGTAACTGCTTAAGCGACCTCTGATGTACCACTTGCGGAGGGAATACTTTAAATTTTGCTACACCAAGTGAGATTCATGTACTCAAGCGTTCTTATATTTCCTAGTGTTTCGCTTGACATGCTCAATTTATAGCAACCTTGCAAATCAAGATGTTGGAGTTTAACCAATTTACCAAAGGAATCTGGCAGCCTCTCCAAAGCTTTACACATATACATCGTGATATGTTGGAGGTTGATTAACAAGGAGTCTGGCAGCCTCTCCAATTCACTACACTCAGACAGATCGATGTGTTGGAGGTTGGTTAACATACCAAAGCCCTCCGGCAGTGACTTCATTTGTGAACAACATTTCAACACCAAGACCTTTAACGACTCCAGAAGACAAAATTCTTTCGGTAATTTTGTGAGATTGACCATTTTTTGAAAAACAAATTCCTGGTCAATTACAATCCGTTCTAACTTCTTCAGCTGCCCTATGGATTTTGGAATGTTCGAGAGCGCAGGAACATAAATCCTTAACTCCCGCAACTCTACAGGTGCCTGTAAAATGTTCACGTGTTTTAACGGTCAAAAAAATATAAATGGATTATCATTCTCATGAAAAGACTAATTCATTGGAGAAATTTCAATATTTAACAAGTGAAATTAGTAGCAAAGTTGCTTATTACTGCCCCCTCGAAAACAAAAAAAAAATAGTAATAAAATTAATCTACAAATAAATAATAATAAAATTGTTGTCCTTGAAAAATCATGTGTTAGCCAATTATAAAACAAGAAATTTAATTTTAAAATATTTAATAAAATAATTTTTCAAAATATTAAATTTAATATACAATTATTAAAAAAATATTTGGAAACATAATAATTTTAAAAAGTATAATGATGTAGTAGTTAAGTTAGCTAATTAAATTTAAAAAAAAAAAAATTCAATTTTTATAAAAAATTATTGAAATATATAATTTTATTTTAATAATAAAAAATTTAAACCTTTAAATTTTATTTTTAATAAATTTAATTTATTTTAAAAATATTATTAAAAAATAAAAAATAAAAAAACAAATCATTACTTAAAAATAAAATTTACCAAAAATAATTATTTGTCTTCACTTATAACTCACTTTTGTAATTAATAAATTATGTTATTTTATTTATTTTAATTATGGACAAAAATGAGAATATTGACTTGTACGGTTGTGATACTTTCGTTGATTTTATATTATACACATAATAATAAAGATATAATGACGAAATTGACTTGGTAAGTTGAGGTATATAATAATGATAATAAAAATAATAATGAATATGACATATAAACATTCAAATCAGACCTATCATATTTATATGTTGTTCATATCTTAAAATAATATTGACTAGACTTGTGGTCCATCCCTTTGTCTTTTTTTTTTCACACATAAATTTATCTTACTGTTAATAATGCGAAATAGTAAATAGGAACATTACATCAGGTCTTCAAACCGTAAGAGCATATAACATACTGGTAACATGAGCCCTAAATAAACTGGGCACATGAACCCCATAGAATACGGGCACATGAGCCCCATACCACTTCACATCAAAGCAGGATCCATAATCCCAAACAAACCGATAAAAGCATCTCCCAGTTGTGATAGAAACTCACCAACTGTATGTCCACAAAGTAACTGACCACAAGTAGCAAAGTCTCAAGATGTCAATACATAAATACATAAAATAATAGCCCAAAAAAGGTCCAAAACAGCCAAAGGCCTGGACATAAAAGTCTATAAAACCAATAGAGCCGCGTACCCAAACCGGATCAAAAATCCAACAAGTAGTTGGAGAAAGGATACTAAGTACCTGCACAAAAAATATATCCGCATATATATATGTGAGAAAGAGTACCAAAAATGCCCAAACTGATACCAAACATAAGAGTCAGCACCAAAGCAGGTCAATCGAGCCCCGAGAGTGAAGAAGGTCCACATGCCATTCCTCCCACAAAATATGGCCTAACGGTGAAAGCAAAGCCCTCTTTGAAAGGCAGTCTGCCTCCATATTTGCCTCGCGGAAAACATGTGCAAAGTGAATATGCTGAAATTCACCAATGTTTTCCTAACTGCAGCCTTCCATTTAGTGAGTATCAATACATCCAGAAAGGATGATCCCTGTGCCCAAGATATAATGGATGAAGAGTCGCCCATTACAACAATAGAGGAAACCTGTAAGCGCCGGGAAAAGTATAAAAGGAGCCAGAGAGCACATAATTCACTGCGTGTATTAGTACCAGGACCCAGATTTAAATGTAACCGGTAGGAAACAGAGATATTTAGACGAAGCACCACACCCGCCCCACATCCACCACCCCCCCCCAGCCGCAGCCCCATCAAAGAACCCGCAAGGGTATATTAAAACCGGGGGAGCCATGCGATATCCAGGAAGCTTACCAAAAGTGATTTTCTTGCCCCCCGCAGGTACAAAACCAGAATTATACTCCATAAATGAAGCTATGATACGACCACTTAACCAATGCAGA
Organism: Larix kaempferi; assembly: GCA_027924585.1. Taxonomy (NCBI): domain Eukaryota; kingdom Viridiplantae; phylum Streptophyta; class Pinopsida; order Pinales; family Pinaceae; genus Larix; species Larix kaempferi. The sequence continues at coordinate 4,401,935 of BSBM01000278.1, read as the reverse complement.
TCAATAGCAATCCCTTCGAAAACAAGGCGATTACGCACCTTCCATAGCTCCCACATCATGTAACAGGGTAGTTCGAGCCATCGGGCATATAGTGGATCGTGAAACCATTTACCAAAACTGTCCAGTAAGGTGAACGAGTGCCAATCAGCATTTATCCCAATAGAATTGGCAGTGAGCATCCAGAGTTCCCTCCAGAAAGGACACGAAGAGAAAAGGTGGTCTACCGTTTCCTCATGTGTACAGCAGAGAGGACACCAGCCAGGTCCGTTGAAGCCGCGACGACAGAGGTTGTCCTAGGGAAGAATATAGTTTCCCATAGCCAACCAGATAAAACATTTAATCCTCGGAGGAAGGGCAAGCTTCCAGATCATAGAGTGCCACCAAACCGCCTTCGGTTTATAGTCAGCAAATAAAGAATCATATGCAAGTTTCGACGTAACCATACCATGAGCAACATCCCAAGACCAAACCAACCTGTCCGGAGAATCGCCGAGATGGATGTTTGCCAGACGGAGAAGCAAGGTGAAATCTGACCATTCTTTACCCATATCCCCGTGGATACCAAGTTGTTGAGCAGTAATCCATCCCCGATTATTGAAAGCAGCAGCATGTGACAGATAGAAAAGCCCACGAGCGCGTAGGTGCGCGAGGAGTTCAGGTGAGAAGTGAAACATGGGCGCAGTCCCCATGACAGGATCCAAACCCAGTCTGATCGCCCGACCATTGCCAGGGATCCAAGTGAGCCACTTTGCCACTACAGAGTAAGCACCCATAAGCCCACGCCAAATATTGGAAGTGTCATTTAATATATGCCTGTCAAGCCGGAACCAGGACGCGACTGAGATCTTTTTGAGATACTTGGCCCGAGTGATGCAGCCCCACTTTGAGTTGTTAAATAAAACACGCCACAGGCTCTTCGCATGAAGTGCAGTCACAAACAATTCCATATTCTTAATATTCCAGCCACCCAGGCAATATGGTTTTGCCATACATTTCCAATTTATTAGATGAAATCTGTTCTTTTCACCTCCACCAGACCAAATAAAGCGGAAGAATTTTCCCTACAGAATGTGCATAATAGAAGACGGGATTTTGCAAAGGGAGAACCAGTATACACCCATGTTCTGTAGTACAGACTTAGCCAAAGTAATCCGGCCACCCAGTGAAAGATATCTCAAGCTCCAGTGGCTGATGCGTGAATCGAAGCGTTTTACAAGCCATAGCCAGTCGTTAGTTCTATAATTTGCAGGTTTGAGGAAGAAGCCGAGATATTTGGTACCTTCTGTTAACTCTTTAAATTGCAAAGGAAGAAAGTCCCTGACATTAAGTTCCACGTTTTCCTCCAGTGCATGTTTCAGAAAACTTGATTTCACCATACTAATGAGCATACCAGTAACACAGCAAAAGAGGTCAAGAATTCTCTTATACTGTAACCATTCCGCCAGAATTCCCAGCCCGAATAACATCACATCATCCACGAACAACGAATGTGTTACAGAAACATCAGCCGAGATTTTGATACCAACAAGAGAGCCCTCGGTTTTTGCTTTGTGTATTGAGAGACTCAACCCCTCAATGATCAGCAGGAACAAAAGGGGAGAGAGGGGGCAACCCTGACGGAGACCCATGGACGCTTTGAAGAATTCCGTCGGCTGGCCATTTATAAGTACAGCATAGTTGACCGACGTAACACAGGCCATAATCCACTTCATAACCTTCCACGGAAGGCCAATTTGTATAAGTATCAACTTGAGAAAAGTCCAGTTTACACGGTCATAGGCTTTTACCAGGTTAAGTTGCAGAATGAGAGCCTCCATCTTTTTCATGGTAATACTATGGAAAACCTCCTGGGCCACACCAACCGCATCGTGTATATGCCGCCCCTCCAGAAAGCCATATTGTTCCATAGAGATGAAAGTGGACAAGATCAGCTTGATACGCTGAGCAATAACCTTAGATATAATCTTATAAACAATATTGCACAAAGCAATCGGACGGTAGTCATCAAAACTCTCAGGATGTGTAGATTTAGGTATCAGTGCTAGATAAGTGGTATTTAGTGCCCCAGAGACCAATCCCAAGGAACGAGATTCATCAACCGCATCCCTCAGGTCGTTTCCCATTACATCGAAAAAATGTATGAATAGCTCCACCGTCCACCCATCCGGCCCAGGAGATTTATCCTTTGCTAAAACCTGAAGAGTGTTCTGTACATCTGAGCAGGAGATATTCTCAAAAATTTTGTCCCCCTCCGCATCAGTGAACATCCGAGGATATTCCTTAATAAGTTTAAACTGTTCGGGTAGGGAGGTAGTTTTAGGGTCTGTATAGTAATCAAGGAAATGACGCGATGCCTCAGAATTTAAAGCGTCATCCCCACGGATCCGTCGCCCATCATGATCATTCAGGTCCCAAATGTTGTTTTGAATTCTGCGTCCATCAGCATAACGATGAAAAAATTTTGTGTTTAAATCACTAGCCTTGAGCCAGATAGCCCTACTCTTTAACCGCCAGGACTCCTCTTGATTGAGTAGGATTTTAAGTTTTCTTTCCTCCAGCAGAGCAAGGCGTAATCGATCAGTATGAGAGATTCCCGCTCTCTGATATTGATCCCTAAGATCTCCAATTTCAATTTCCAGAGCATTTAGTTCAGTGGTCTGTTCAGCTTTTTTGGAGCGTTCCCATTTCATAGTATATTCTTTAAGGGCCCATAACTTGACAGCCAACTTGTCCATAGCCGACCGCTCCCCCGATACATCCGCATCTGCCCAAAGAGTTCGGACACCAACATCAAAATCGACATCATTTAACCAAACAGAATTGAATTTGAATGGGTATAACCGGTGCATAGCATCGATTTCGAATTGCAGAATGATTGGGGTATGATCACTGATATGAGTCTTCATGCACCATGATCTGTATGTGTGAAAAGATCTCAAAAGAGGCTCAGATAACAGATATCGATCAAGCCGTTTTGAAATCAAATGCTCATCAAGCCGACCATTAGACCACGTTGGGGATAAAGGCCTAGGTTCCACATCAATCAGAGAGTATGTAGAGAAAAGGTTTTTGAAGTAATTCCCCAGAGGGTCCCTTCTGGCCGTGCTACCCCAGATTTCCTCGGCACCCCATGAAAAGTTCAAATCACCTACAAGTATCAAATTGTCCAAAGCCAAGAGATGACCCAAACAGGCCAAATTCCAGAATGTTTCCCTGTTATTGTAGGGCCCATAGCAATTTATGATATTTACAACCTTATCTGAACCTCTGAAATTACCAGTCAGTAGTATACCCAACGTGGTAATAAAAGACTCTAGTTTTAAGACCCTCGGGTTCCAAGCTGCTAAGAGACCACCAGAAAGGCCCGCCGCATCCACAGTGGACAAACACCACCCATGTTTTAATTTATTGAAAAAAATACGAGCTTTCTCCCCACAAACCATAGTTTCTTGTAAAAGAACCAAATCGGGATTAACAATTTGTAGGATTCTTTTGAGGGCCAGTTGTTTGGGCATGCCCCCCACACCCCTAATGTTTAAGGAGAGCAAAATCATTAACGACCCCTGGCAAGGGCTTTGATTCCTCTAAGAGCCCTGGTGTCGGGGGAGATGGGGGTTTTCGGAACGACTTTGTCAGCAACCCCCCGAGCGTTGACCTTTGCATTTTTCCTGGCACTTCTAGTTTTTATGGGAGAGAAGTCGGCATCCAGCCCACCGAGCCGAGCCCCCTTCGCAATACATAGTTCACCCATCGTGGGCAAAATGGCAGAAGATGGGGTGTTATTCGGCGCCTCCTCAGTGAGTGCCAAAGTCGAAGAAGCCGGCGGAGCATTCTCAGATTTAATATAAGAATCCCCCCCTCCACAAAGTTAACTAACTTCTTGATATTCGTCTACATAGTTTTCGAAATAAAAGGTGTGATTTTCCATTCTTAATTGAATTTCAAAATTAAATATGTGCATTTACACATTTCTATTTTAAAAAAAATTGAGGTGAGGGAAATCTTGTAACATGTGTGGAATGTTTGTCTACTTTGTTTGAAGTGCACTTTTTATCAACTACTACTATATATGTATGTTTAAACCTAGCACGATTTTACATGTAATCCTTTGTTTTCCATTATTAAATTGTTACGTGTTTTAAAAGTAAAATAAAGTTAAAGTAGAGTGAATCCAAGCTTTATTAAATTATTTTTTCTCAGGAAAAAAAGCTTTATTAAATTACGAAAGGAATAAAAACAAAGGTAAAGTAACGTGAATCCAAGCTTTATTAAATTACGAAAGAATCAAACCTTTAAAAACAAAGTTAAAAGGAATAAAAACAAAGTTAAAGTAGCGTGAATCCAAGCTTTATTAAATTACGAAAGAATCAAACCTTTAAAGATGATAAATCCAACTGAGAAATACGTTGAATAATCTTTTAGTTTAAAGTCAGAGCTTCGTCTGCGGTATTTCGTTTCACAGCATTGGTAGTCAGGAAATACTTTATGTTTAATAATGGTATTGACAAAAACAAAGCTAGCTGTTAATTTTGTATAAAAAACAAAATTATAAATTTTTAAATTAATTTTTTAATCTGATAATTATTCCTCACAGCAAGAGTATTTAGTCATTTCATTGTACTTAATCAATGAAAAAATAAAAATAACTAATTTTAAAAATTTGAAAATAAATTTTCTATTTTTATAATATTAAATTAAATACAAAATTATCATATAACATTTAAAAACTATATAAATTTTGTATTAGTTATTAAAAAGTCAAACTTATTTGAATAGCAACTTTAATTCAACCAATCTTAATTCAACAAACTTTTAGTTATTGCTATATTATCTACCTTCGATAGTAATAATAAACACAAACTTTAATTCAACCAATCTTAATTTACCTGCGAATCCTCCCACAATGTTCGTAAACCATGCACTTTAACTTCTAAAGACCTTAAATTCTTCATTGAAATATTTTCCCACAATGTTTCTAAGCAGCAGCCGCGAAACTCCACTTGTAGAACCCTTAAATTCTTCATTGAAATTGATGAAAGCGGAGAAGGGACAGGGACGTGGTCTACCAAGCGCAGCCATATGAGATTGGGACTGCGCACCTTTGACTTGATGCGTTCCCAGAGAATACTATCATGACCATAAACATCGCACGGGTATTACCTGTCCATTCTGGAAACATAAGACTCGGCACATATAAAGCACGAAATTGAGATGCTCCACCGCGTCAGTAAAAGCATAAACGACAAAATGTGGGGCACCTCGAAGGATTCATAGAATTTGGACGTATTTTGGTGTCCAGCCAATGAAAATGACAAGATATGCGCACAACAACAAAATATGACTGCCACTCGCACATGTAAAGCACGAAATTGAGATGCTCCACCGCGTCAGTAAAAAGCATAAACCGACAAAATGTGGGGCGCCTCAAAGGAGTCATAGAATTTGGGTTTCATGATAACTCCATACGTATTTCATTTTTTATTTTCCATGTCTATATTTCTGTGTAGGATCACATGATGTTTACTTTAAAACACATCAAACTGGAATGCATATAGGAATTAGTTTGCAATGCTTAAAGTAGTTATAATCAATTAATATTAGGTTTAGGTGGGAATCAGTTTAAATATTCTAGGTTTTTAATATTTTTTAATATATATTTTTATTTAAAATCATAATTATGATTTAAGAACATTAAGTGGTGGCTAAGGCCACAGATAACAGCATCTATTCTTGAAATATCTGTTTAAAAAATTCAAACAATGTGTATATATTCAAATAATAAAAACTAAATATATGTGTACCCCACTCACTCCATCTATGTGGAATACTTACTTTTACTTCATTTTCAAGAAATAAAAATTCAAAATAAAATTAGAAAATATTTAACTCTTAAGCTTTCAAAACCTTGTATTATAAAGTATTTTGTATTAAATATATGTTATGAAAAACACTTTTCATAACATTATATTTTTCAACTTTTTATAATTTTTTTCAACTTTATGTAATTTAAAAGTTTTCACATTAACATAATTATATACTGTATATTATAATTTGAGATGGTCTAATGAACGTAATTGTATAATAGGTATTATAACTCATACATAGGTTAAGATGGTCTAACGGATAAACATGATTGTGCAACTAAAAAATTGGGATTTACATGTCTTTATTTACTTTAATCTTTATCCATTTTTATTTTTTATTAGTCCCTGCTGAGGATTATAGCGATCGATCGGTCTTTATTTACTATAATCTTTATCCATTTTTATTTTTTATTAGTCCCAGAGGATTATAGCAATCGATCAATCATCAAAATTTAGTTGATTTTGATTTATTTTATTTTTTTTTCCCAAAATTTCATAAAGTTTATGGAATTTTAGATATTAAACTTAATTTTGTAAAAATTAAAAAATAATAAACATTTTCAAAAAATAAATTTATTGTGATTAGTTAAGAACATTGATTTGACCATTTTCTCATGTGCAAATTATTTATTGAAATATAAAATATTTAAAAATATAAAATTATAATTAAATTTCTCCCAACCCAAAATATTCTATGAAAGTAAGTGGTCATTAAATACAGTGTCAAGTGGTCATTAAATACACTCTCAAGTGGTCATTGATATTTGCATAAGGATGATTGCCACTTGGCCTTTGTACTCCAAATCGGATCGGGTGGTCATTAAATACACTGTCAAGTGGTCATTGATATTTGCATACGGATGATTGCCACTTGGCCTTCGTACTTGTATCGATCTCTTCGAAGATATGCATCATCCCGTAGTTAAAACCAATATATGCATCATCGCCTAGTGACAACCTTGTAGGCTTGTAGAAGGTAAAGCAAACTCGAAATAAATTTTGTATATGATTTGATTGGAAAAATTCTAGGAGCTAATGTGAAAATAAATGTGCATTAAAAATACTAATATCAATAAATAAATTTTGTATATGATTAATATATAAGCACAAATAAAAATAAAAATAAAAATCTAAAGAGATCTAAATCTTTATTAGCAAATAAAAACGAACTCCAATATTTTGTTGTGTGCAACTCGGCAAACTTGGTATTCTAAATCAATATTTTCCTGTGGGCAACTTCAATCAGCAAGAACATGAACCTTGAAGTTATCCGAGATTGAGAACAAGCAGCAAGGGACATACCAGCAATCTTCTGAATAACAATCTTCAGAATAGAGGTAAGTCCCAATGCTCAAAAAATTCTTGGAAGCAAATGAAACTTATAGGTTACAAATTTTGTTATAAAAAACTTCTAAAAAATGTAGGTTACAAATTTTGTTATTAAAAAATTTCTACAAAAGTGAGTTTCTGCACCTTTGTTTTTGTTGATAACTGATGCTGTGCAGAATCATTGACAGTGTCTATTTTAATTTTAGGTTGTAGGTGTTTATTAAATAATTAGCAGCAAACTTCACTGCATGCTAATGCATGTGAAGAATAAATAATTTGCAGAATTATACATCAATCTACAGCTGATTTTACAACATGTAAATAATGCCTTAATTTCTATGCAATGTAATCTATATAAGTATGTAGTTGTGCAAGTCTAAAAATCAATGAGAAATAAACAATTAGGTTTTCTTTTCTTGTGTTGGATTAAAAGTTTCTTTCTTGTTTTCTATGTTGTTTCATTTCATTGTGCTATTTTAAACTAGGCTCTTTTATAATCTTCATTTGGTATCAGAGCAGGTATTTTGTTTAAAGTTCATAATGTCAAATTCTAACTCTTTGCCCATTCCAAAATTTGATGGAAGTGATTATGATTATTGGTGCATCAAGATGATGACCTTTTTGACAGGAAAAGATTTGTGGGAGATTGTAGAATCAGGTTATGAAGAGCTAGTAGATTGGAACACCCTTACAACCAATGATAGAACAACTAAGAGAGAAGCCAAGAAGAGGAATGCCCAAGCTTTATTTCATATTCAAATAGCTCTAGATAAGAGCTTATTTTCAAGAATTGCAGGAGCAAAGTTAGCTAAGAATGCCTGGAAGACTCTACAAGAAGCTTACCAAGGCAGTGATCAAGTTAAAGTTATCAAGTTACAGACACTGAGGACAGAATTCGAGAATTTGAAGATGCAAGAAGGTGAGAAGGTGAGTGATTATTGTGTAAGAGTAAATGATGTTGTCAATAAATTGGCTACTCTAGGAAAAACTATTGATAAAGAAGTTGTGATTAAAAAGGTGTTGAGGTCTCTAACACCAAGATGGAACCATGTTGCTATAGTCATTGAAGAAAGCAAGGATTTGACTAACCTTCACTTTGATCACCTAGTTGGATCTCTTATTTCTCATGAAGACAGAGTGAGAGATTCATTTGGAGAAAGTGATGAGAAAGTTTTTTCCACAAAGCTACAGATTACAAAGAATGCAGATGCTAGTTCTAGCTCCAAAAGAAACCAAGCCCAAGGTAAAGGTCAGTATCAATTTTTTCCAAGAGGAGATAGAGGAAGAAGAGGTGGTTTAAGAGGAAGAGGTAGAGGCAGATTTGATAAGAGAAACATCCAGTGTTATCATTGTCAAAGGTATGGTCATTTTGAAAGGGATTGCAGATTAAAAGAAAACAAAAGTGTTAATTATGCTCAAGAGGGTGATGATGCTTCTCCAAACAATTCGTTTTTATCTTATGGAAAAACTGAAAATACAGTTAAAGATGTTTGTTATTTAGATTCAGGTTGTTCTAACCACGACAGGAAATTGCAAGTTTTTCTCTACAATGGATGAAAGTTTCAAATCTAATATCAAACTTGGTGATGAAAAAACCTTAGAGGTTTCTGCAAAAGGAGATATGGCAGTCCATACAAAAGAAGGTATGAAAAGTGTTAAAGATGTTTATTACACTCCACAGTTAAAGCATAATTTATTAAGTGTTGGCCAGATGTTTGAAAAGAATTACAGAGTTGTGTTTGATGATAGACAATGCACAATTTATGATAAGAATCAAAGCAATAGGGTGGTTACAGTTGTGCCTATGTCAAAGAATAGGATGTTCCCATTGAAGTTTGGAGAAACTAGCATCAACCTTGCTAATATGGCATATGAGGACAAAGGTTGGTTGTGGCATCTCAGGTATGGTCATTTGAATTTTCACAGTTTGAAGCTTCTAACATCAAAAGAATTAGTTTATGGTTTTCCTAAGGTTGAAGAGCACAAGGAGGTTTGTGAAGGATGTGCTAAAGGAAAACATGCAAGATAGGAATCTCCTAGAGGCAAGGCATGGAGGGCCCATTATCCACTTCAGCTAGTTCATTCTGATATTTGTGGTCCTATGCAAACAGAAAGTTTGGGTAAGTCATCATATTTCATTACTTTTATTGATGATTACTCAAGAATGTGTTGGGTTTATTTTTTGAAGAGCAAGGGTGAAGCATTTGATACATTCAAGAGGTTTAAAGCACTTGTAGAAAATGAAAGTGGTTACAAAATAAAATGCTTAAGGACTTATCATGGAGGAGAATTTTGTTCAAGAGGTTTTCAGAATTTTTGTGATATGAATGGCATTAGAAGACAACTCACCACTGCTTAAACACCTCAACAAAATGGGGTAGCTGAAAGAAAGAACCATACAGTGGTGGAAATGGCAAGGATTATGTTACATACCAAAGGATTAAGCAATTCCTTTTGGGGTGATGCAGTTGCTACAACAGTGTATATTCTCAATAGAAGTCCCACTAGTGCACTTCACATGATGACTCCTTATGAAGCCTGGTATGAGAAAAAGACTAATGTTAATCATTTCAAAGTTTTTGGTTGTTTAGCCTTTGTTCATGTAGCTGATCAAAAGAGACAAAAGTTAGATCCAAAAAGTGAAGCATGCATTTTTGTTGGATATAGTGAGCAAAGTAAGGCTCACAGGTTATATAATCCTCTCACCAATCGCATTGTTGTGTCAAGAGATGTAATTTTTTATGAAGGGGGAGTTTATGGTCATCAAAAAGACCATGTTGAGAAATCAAAATCTGGTTTGGATGGTGATATTATTGATGATATTAATAATGAGAATCCCACTAATGTTTCAGTTCCAAATGCTACAAATCCACCAAGTAGCCCCTCATCTAGTTCTCCATATTCAAGTCCAAGTACCGCAAGGAAGGTGAGAAGCTTGAATGAAATTTATCAGAGAAGTACAAGTCTGGCACATGAAGAAAATCCAAGAGGTGAGAATGTAAATTTTGCTTTATTTTCACAAGTTGATTTTAAGCCATCAAGTTTTGAAGAAGCTTCTACTAATGAGGTTTGGGTGCAAGCTATGCAAGAAGAGATAGATTCAATTCATAGGAATGATACTTGGGAGCTTACAGATCTTCCACATGATAACAAAAAAAATTGGTACTAAATGGGTCTACAAGACAAAGTATAACAGTGATGGGACTGTTGAAAGACACAAAGCAAGGTTAGTTGCTAAGGGATTCACACAGCAGTATGGCATTGATTATGAAGAAACCTTTTCACCTGTAGCAAGGAAAGAGACTATTAGAATGTTGATTTCACTGGCAGCACAAAAGAAATGGAGCATTCATCACATGGATGTGAAAAGTGCCTTCTTGAATGGGCACTTTGAAGAGGAAGTCTATGTGGAACAGCCACAGGGTTTTGAAGTGCAAGGAAAAGAACATCAAGTCTACAAGTTGAAGAAGGCTTTGTATGGCCTAAAGCAGACACCACCAAGAGCCTGGTATGCCAGGATTGATGGATATTTTCAAGAGAATGGCTTCAAAAGAAGTAAGAGTGAGCCTACCCTTTACTATAAACAAGAAGGTAATGATATTCTTATTGTCGGTTTATATGTTGATGATTTGTTGTATGCGGGTAGCAGTTCTAAGATGAAGGATGAATTCAAATTTGCTATGGTGAGTGAGTTTGAGATGAAAGATTTAAACCTCATGCAATATTTTCTTGTAATGGAAGTTTATCAAAGTGTAGATGAAATTTTTGTTTGTCAGACAAAGTATGCAAAGGATATGTTGAATAAATTTGATATGGCTGATTGCAAACCATCTCCTACTCCAAATGCTCATGGAGTTGTGTTGTGTAGAGATGATGGTGCTGAAATGGTTGATGTGACATTTTACAGAAGTATTGTTGGAAGCTTAATGTTTCTAACACACACAAGGCCTAATATTGCTTATTCAGTTTCACTTGTTTCTATGTATATGACAATGCCATCTGAAATGCATATGAATGCAACTAAAAGAATTCTGAGGTATGTGAAAGGAACTCTAAATTTTGGCATTCATTACTATACTTCTAAGAGTTTTGAATTGGTTGGCTTCAGTGATTCTGATTGGGGAGGTAGTTTGGATGATAGAAAGTCTACATCTGATAACTGTTTTTCTTTTGGTTCTAGTTTGATCACTTGAAGCTCAAAGAAGCAAAGTATAGTTTCTCTTTCTTCTACAGAAGCAGAATATGTTGCAATCACCTTAGCAGGCACACAAGCATTATGGCTTAGAAAAGTTCTTGAAGGAATTGAAGAAAAACAAAATCAACCTACAGTAATTTTTTGTGATAACATGAGTGCCATCAAATTGGCCAAGAATCCACTACACCATAGCAGGACAAAACATTTTGACTTGAAGTATCATTTTATTCGAGATTTGGTGCAAAAGAAGCAAGTTGAATTGAAATACATCAACACTAAAAAACAACTAGCAGACATCTTCACTAAGGCAATCTCAAAGGCCCAGTTTTTGAAACTCAGAGATTTTATTGTGAGCCCTCTCAGCATCAAGAGGGAGTATGTTGCTAACTGATGCTGTGCAAAATCACTGACAGTGTCTATTTTAATTTTAGGTTGCAGGTGTTTATTAAATAATTAGCAGCAAACTTCACTGCATGCTAATGTATGTGAAGAATAAATAATTTGCAGAATTATACATCAATTTACAGCTGATTTTACGGCATGTAAATAATGCCTTAATTTCTATGCAATGTAATCTATATAAGTATGTAGCTGTGCAAGTCTAAAAATCAATGGGAAATAAACAATTAGGTTTTCTTTTCCTGTGTTTGATTAAAAGCTTCTCTCTTGTTTTCTGTGTTGTTTCATTTCATTGTGCTATTTTAAACTAGGCTCTTTTATAATCTTCAGTTTTCAAAATATCCAGTTTATGCACTTGCTTTTCATCTCATTTTATATAGTTGTAAAAACTATTTAAGAGTTGCAATCACAATCACATGTCCCTTGCTAAAACCATTCTCTGCTTCTTTTTCCTTTCGATATTAGTTCTTTTTCTTGGAAAATGAAGCTGACCCAGTTATCACTCCTGTACATTTGATAAATACTTATGTCCACAACCTAAGGAGGAGCCGCTGGAAAAGCATGGCCCTGGAGGCTGTGCCCACGCCAGGTTGTAAACAATGGGAATTGGCTATGATGCTCCTATCTTTGCTAACTATGCCTCACACATTTAGGGTGGACTTAGCTTTTGGTTTTTGGCTGGTTGGGATTGTCTTTAGTTAGACAACGTTAGAGCTTTGAGCTTTTCCCAAATTCAAAAACCATTTTTTAATGAAACCTCGCTCTGGCAAACCCCACATTCAATTTTAATGACCATATTAATAAAAATCAATAGAAAAAATGAACTAAAAACTGTTCAGAAAAACTTCAGAGTTCTCTGAATCATTTCCTAATTAACTCTCGTCAAAAACCCTTTGGAGTGGTAACTATATCCTTCTGCAATATTCATGATAATCCAAGAAAATAATGTTTTAGTTCCATATCTTGAGCTAAAAATCAAGAGAGCATATGTAGTTTAAGAACCAGGTAATTAGAAATTGAAATAGAATTTGTTAATGTCCACTAGAGACCAAACTGGTTCAAAGTAACTTAAACAAAGCATTCATCATGAAAAGCCCACACACAAAAAAGCAAAGCTGGACCCCACCCCAACATCTGGACAATGTCCAAAGCAATACTAAGTGCAAGTTGTAGTAAAAAAAGCTCATAATATATCTCTCTACAAAACATAAAGACGTTGAACATAAGGAAGTTAAATTCCCTGGAGCCTATTGAAGGACGTGCAAGAAGCAAGAACCTAATATAAATAGTAAAAATTGCAACATGCATTTCTTGGTGTATTTTGTTGTAACCGGCAATAATATAAAGCAGAGAAAGAGAAAAGTCATAACTTTATGCGTCTGCCTTAAGGAAACAAGTAGTAATACCATGAATAAGACAAACTAGGTCTAATTTAGAGAACATACTAACTACTTCAATAATCAAAAATTTACAAACTTGTAGAGAACTGATATATTCTAAGCATTCCTACGCTCCTCTTCTTCACCTTAAGATGCAGAACTCTGGTATCAATTCTGTCAGATTGAATGTTGTCTATTGTCAAGAAGCCCATGCATCAATGGTTCAGTTCCTTCACACCCTACTTTGGCCGTGTGTGTGTCTTCTTTTAGTGCAGAGGAAGGATGGGGCCGAAGGCACCTTTAAATTCACAGCTTTTGTTTACCACTTTACATTTCAAGACCACTAGCACTCTATTTCAATGGTGCTTATTAGTGTGAAGTTGAAGTGAAGCTATGCCTCATGGTTGTCAAAATCTGCAATAAAATCTTATAGGACATTTAAAACTCCTCTGGCAATGGCAGCCTCATCGTGTTTTCCGTAATGTCTTAGCAAACCATCCCGGAAGTTTTTTCTAAAAGGGCTTCGGATCTGATCTTGCATTTGCCGCATGCGAGAAGAAATATTTGCTTTTGTGACTCGTTGAGAACCATGGGATTGTCGTGTTTCTCTACGAACTCTGCTTTCCATTAAAGCATTTCCTCTACATTGGCTTTTAGGGCATCCGCTTGTCTTTGAACATTCTCTCTCTCGCGGACTACCTTGATGAATTCATTTTAATACACCTGTAGCTCATGAGTTTTAATATAGAGAGACTGACGAGCATCCGATAACTCCTTTTATCGTTCCAAGCATATTTCTTTAAATGCTCAAGATCACTTCACCCACGTGCGTTGCTTGGTCCCTCTTCTGGCGTGCAAGTTAGCTTTCTCCATGTTGAGGAATACACCTTTAAGTTTATAATGCATGGTCTTTGTGGCTACAACATTGGACAGGTCTTTCGATGCTTTTCCAAACTGCCAGTTGTATGCACTACATGTCAGGTTGCAACTTTAAGGCTATTCCTTGCTTAATTAATTAAGGGACTATTATTATTGTAATATAACGAGGGGGATTAATGCTATAAGCATTTTCAATTTGCAAGTGGAAGTAAACTCGACGAGTGGCAGTAACATGCATTTGCAATTTGCACAACTAAATCTGCCCTTCCCTCCACCTTATATGACTATGGGAGATGATATTGAACGTGGAGTGAACTTTGCATCAGGTGGCTCTGGCATTCTTGATGTTACTGGAGAGGTCGAAGTAAGTCTCTTGCCGTGGTTTATTCAAAATTCCTTCAAAATTTTCTATATTTTCCATTGCAGCTTCTAATTCATTTATGTTTGAAATTTTTCCTCAATGATAGTGGAGTTGAACTACTGATTTAGAACAGTTGTATGAATGAAAGTTTGTAGGAAATTTGTGTTGTGTTGAATAATCGATCCAATTTTTTTTTATTTTAGCTCAGAGATCAGTTAATACAGAAACAATCCAGAACTTGAATGGAACTGCAGAAATGTGTTACAATGAATTGTCCTATATTTCTGGGCACTGATTGAAAAAAATTGCATATTGTGTAGCATGAATGTTTGAACATTGATACATCTACCAGTCTCAGAGATCAGGATTGAAAGATAGTGCCCTTAATTGAACACTCAAAGCGTTGGTAGAACTGATCTTCAGTATAATGGCTTTACAAGAGGTTATATTCATAAAGAACATAATTTTTTTTATCTACATATTTAGGGATCTCTGTAGATCTATGAAGGCGGGGTTAAAAGATGCAATGAAGGCGTTTACCTCAAGGTTCTATGTATACGGTTAACATTCATTTGTAGAAGTTCTAAAACATCTCCAATAAAACTATCTTTTAGTTTTGAAGGGCAAACCCATTTAGTATGTAAAAGTTCAATTCTTCATGCTTTATGTTTTGCTTCTTCCTTTCTTGTTTTGATATTAGGTATCTCAGCATTACATGCACCTCATTCTCTGCTTCTTTTGCTCAAGTATAGGGGCCTTCCTTATTTATATTTTTTTATTTCTAGCTTTTTTGCTAGGTTTAATGAGAACTAAGTTTATATATATATACATATATTAAAACCTAGTTCTCATTTCCTAGCAAAAAAACATAGAAATAGAAAAATATAATATATATATATATATATATATATATAACACTCAAATTATTAATGATATATCAGTCTTCAATTTCTCATTTTCAAGTCCATTTCATTTTCCAAGGATAATCTGAACTCATCTTAATTCCAGATTTATGAAGCACTAAAAGGATTAGGCGCATCTCTTTTTTTATCCCTCTTGATGCTCAAAAATTTGAAATTTAAATGGATTCATATATAGAGACTTAGAATTATTGTTATTATTTTTTTTTAATTTTTAGAGACTATTTTTTTTCAATTTAGTTTTTCTTCCCTAGTTGCACGCATTTATATGAACTGTAGTTTTTGCTCATAGAGAAGATAAACTTCCTTTATATCCTAATTAATTATCTATAATTTTTTGACACAAACCTTCGAGATAACTCACATCAGGTGGAAGTGACAGTTGGGCTAGGAATAAAACTGCAGTTGAGGGTTTTCTGCATCTTCCCTTTGTGAGCTGGGGCATGAATAAGTTACAAGAATTTGACTGAAATTTAACATTCTATTTATTTCTGTCTGTTGATGTTGGGCGGGCTTGGAAAAATATTCTGTTATATATTTATTTGTTGAATTAAAAAATGGTAGATGGACATTGTACAAGGAACTTCTTGTGGTTTGGATGAAATAGAAGGTTTGTTGCTTTAGAGTTCAATCTGTATGTATTTTAGAGTTCTTTCTGTTAAACTGTTTCTGAAATATTTTGTATCATGGATTTTACATGTTCAGGGAGAACATATTTCTTTGGGGGATCAAATTAAGAACTTCCAAGATGCTAAAAACAAGCTGATAGAGAGAGTTGGCACAAACAGGGCATCCTCAATCATTTCCAAAGCCCCTATTTCAACCACTATTCCATACTGTCGGATCCTGCATACGTATTGTATTTCCATGCGGATTTCGAAGACCTTCTCATCTCTACTTATACCAGTCACCTCATGGTAATTATTCAATTATTAGCAGCTCATCTAATCATGATATTTGTATGAGAGATTAATTTATGGAATCATTATATTTAATACTTTTTTAAGAAGAATATGAATATAGTTGTTTATCTGAATTAAGACGGTGAACAGTGAATGACTAAATGCAGAGTATCTAAAATCTAGGAGCTAGAAAGATTACATTGGCTTATGCCAGCCATAGGGTGCACACCATTTGCACGTCAACTGTACGGAATGGAAGATGGAGGATGCGTCTCATTTGTTCAAGAGTCTGCGCAGTCCTACAACAAAAGACTGTTTACCGTAGTGCAGCAAGTGCAAGCCCAACTTGCAGGGAGTCGCTTCATGTACAATAATATTTATGACTCATCTATGGAAATCTATCAAAATCCAACTCGTTATGGTTAGATAGTCCACTTTTTTCATCTTATCTTTCCTGCATTAAAATCCCTTTAAAAAATGAACCGAGTTAAAGATATATAGATTAAAACTTCAAAGATTTATTTCTTCTTCATTGATAATTTTTTCTTAAAACCTCATAAAATAATTCCTGTTAGTCTCCCGAAGCTATAGAATATGACCCTATGCTCTAGATTCAATTGGCTTGCAATGCGGAGATAAATTAGCGTGAAGCAATCTTATCTGGATGCAATTGGCTTGCAATGCAAAGATAAATTAGCGTTAAGCCATCTTATCTGGGAAAAAATCCATAATTTTATTAATATGTAACAATAACTCCATAATTTTATTAATATATAACAAAATTATAGTAAGTAGATGTTTGTCAAGCATTTACATATCTACAAAATAGATATAATCTGTGACAGAACAATAAGTAGTTCTTTTATAATGTTTGAGTATAAGAACTGTGAAGAAAAAAGGATTATACTTTAATGAAATTTTATTACATGAAAGTTTATGTTAGTGTCAAAGGATTTGGTAGTAATAATTATAAAAACATCTCTTAGAAATTAACCATTTGATGCTTTATTAAAACATACAATTCTTATTCAGAAGAATTCTCTTGAAACTTCCTACTTTCAAGTCGATAATGTAATATACCTTGTTACCTACAGACAGAGAACCTGTTGACAGTACATGTAAAACCAAAAAACACACAACAATAATGAAGGATCAGAAAAGTAATTTATATAGCCTTCTAGTTCCTCCCATATCTGCTAATCACCAGATGTTATTACTAAACTTTCTTTTGAACAGCCATCAGCTTGTGTATTCCTTTCTCTGTAAACAAAAATGTTATTACTAAACTTTCTTTTGAACAACCCATCAGCTTGTGTATTCCTTTCTCTATAAACAAAATTAAAAAAGGTCAAGCCTATAGCAATTTAAATGCTGGATGAATGTTTTATGTGCAAGCATTGTAAATGAGAAAGATGCTTGTTGCGGAGGAAGTGTGAATTTCGGACTCTGCAACACTGGTATCCCACTTTGCGCTGATTCATCACAGTGTTACTACTTTGACGGATATCACCCCACATCGTTGGTGCACAAGATCACTACCAATATAAGCCTCACAGGATCACCTCCCTTCGTATTTCCTCACAATTTGCAGACATTCGCTTCCCTCCCATAAATATATTGCACAATCTCCACTTCAAAGGAAGTGAAAGTGCCTATTATCTATATATCTAGATGGTATCGTTGTATATAAGCAAAATTCGTACTGTTGTTTCCAGCCTTCTGTAGTACTGGCTAAAATCATTATGAATATAGTCAATTTCAGGGTTAAAGTACTTTTGAAGATATATACTGTTTCTAAGTGTTTTACAAGCTACTATTAGGACATCAAATGGGAAAATGTTTGTACTATCCCCTGTCACCCTTGAAGATGCACATCTCGCCCATGAAGATTCAGGTATGAATATTCAGGTGGATTGGTAAACTATGGTTTGCCCATTTTATTATTTAGTATCATGTTTTGTAACTTATTTCCCATTGCTCTGCTACCCATTAATGGTATAGACAATGCATTAGTTTAGAATTCTCCATGAAAGTAATATATATCTTTTCCATGAAAGTAATATATATCTTTTTAGTTAAGAAAAATCTACTACATTTGTTTTTCTAATTTTGTCCTTTAAGAAATAATCCCTTTGTCTAACTTCTTTGAGTTGGAAATGTTCAAATGTTCAATAAGAAAAGTGCTCAATGTCATTAGTGAGTTAGAAATGAAAACTGTTAAATATATAATTTTTATCTTGTTAAATCTAAAATCATCACACACAACTTTTAGTGTGTTGATAATTGATGTTGTGCAGAATCACTAACAGTGTCTGTTTTAATTTTAGGTTGCAGGTGTTTATTAAATAATTAGCACCAAACTTCATGTGAAGAATAAATAATTTGTTGAATTATACATCAATCTACAACTGATTTTACGACATGTAAATAATGCCTTAATTTCTATGCAATGTAATCTATATAAGTATGTAGCTGTGCAAGTCTAAAAATCAATGACAGATGAACAATAAAAGGTTTTCTTTTCCTGTGTTGGGTAAAAGCTTCTCTCTTGTTTTCTTTTTTGTGTTGTTTCATTTCATTGTGCTATTTTAAATTAGGCTTTTTCATAATTTTCATTTGGTATCAGAGCAGGTATTTTGTTTAAAGTTCATAATGTCAAATTCTAACTCTTTGCCCATTCCAGAATTTGATGGAAGTGATTATGATTATTGGTGCATCAAGATGATGACCTTTTTGACAAGAAAAGATTTGTGGGAGATTAGAATCAGGTTATAAAGAGCCAGAAGATTGGAACATCCTTACAGCCAATTATAGAACAACTAAGAGAGAAGCCAAGAAGAGGAATGCCCAAGCTTTATTTCATATTCAAATAGCTCTAGATAAGAGCTTATTTTCAAGAATTGTAGGAGCAAAGTCAGCTAAGAATGCCTGGAAGAATCTACAAGAAGCTTACCAAGGCAGTGATCAAGTTAAAGTTATCAAGTTACAGACACTGAGGACAGAATTCGAGAATTTGAAGATGCAAGAAGGTGATAAGGTGAGTGATTATTGTGTAAGAGTAAATGATGTTGTCAATAAATTGGATACTCTAGGAGAAACTATTGATAAAGAAGTTGTGATTAAAAAGGTGTTGAGGTCTCTAACACCAAGATGGAACCATGTTTCTATAGTCATTGTAGAAAACAAGGATTTGAGTAACCTTCACTTTGATCACTTAGTTGGATCTCTTATTTCTCATGAAGACGGAGTGAGAGATTCATTTGGAGAAAGTGATGAGAAAGCTTTTTCCACAAAGCTACATATTACAAAGAATGCATATGCTAGTTCTAGATCCAGAATAAACCAAGCCCAAGGTAAAGGTCAATATCAATTTTTTCCAAGAGGAGATAGAGGAAGAAGAGGTGGTTTCAGAGGAAGAGGTAGAGGTAGATTTGATAAGAGAAACATCCAATGTTATCATTGTCAAAGGTATGGTCATTTTGAAAGGGATTGCAGATTAAAAGAAAACAAAAGTGTTAATTATGCTCAAGAGGGTGATGATGCTTCTCCAAATAATTTGTTTTTATCTTATGGCAAAACTGAAAATATAGTTAAAGATGTTTGGTATTTAGATTGAGGTTGTTCTAACCACATGACAGGAAACTGCAAGCTTTTCTCTACAATGGAAAGTTTCAAATCTAATATCAAACTTGGATGAAAAAACGTTAGAGGTTTCTGCAAAAGGAGATATGGCAGTCCATACAAAAGAAGGTATGAAAAGTGTTAAAGATGTTTATTACACTCCACAGTTAAAGCATAATTTATTAAGTGTTGGGAAGCTGTGTGAAAAGAATTACAGAGTAGTGTTTGATGATAGACAATGCACAATTTATGATAAGAATCAAAGCAATAGGGTGGTTACAGTTGTGCCTATGTCAAAGAATAGGATATTCCCATTGAAGTTTGGAGAAACTAGCATCAACCTTGCTAATATGGCATATGAGGACAAAGGTTGGTTGTCGCATCTCAGGTATGGTCATTTGAATTTTCACAGTTTGAAGCTGCTAACATCAAAAGAATTAGTTTATGGTTTGCCTAAGGTTGAAGAGCACAACGAGGTTTGTGAAGGATGTGCTAAAGGAAAACATGCAAGAGAGAAATTTCCTAGAGGCAAGGCATGGAGGGCCCATTATCCACTTCAGCTAATTCATTCTGATATTTGTGGTCCTATGCAAACAGAAAGTTTGGGTAAGTCATCATATTTCATTACTTTTATTGATGATTACTCAAGAGCGTGTTGGGTTTATTTTTTGAAGAGCAAGGGTGAGGCATTTGATACATTCAAGAGGTTTAAAGCCCTTGTAGAAAATGAAAGTGGTTACAAAATAAAATGCTTAAGGACTGATCGTGGAGGAGAATTTTGTTTAAGAGGTTTTCAGAATTTTTGTGATATGAATGGCATTAGAAGACAACTCACCACTACTTACACACCTCAACAAAATGGAGTGGCTAAAAGAAAGAACCGTACAGTGGTGGAAATGGCAAGGAGTATGTTACATACCAAAGGATTAAGCAATTCCTTTTGGGGTGAGGCAGTTGCTACAGCAGTGTATATTCTCAATAGAAGTCCCACTAGTGCACTTCACATGATGACTCCTTATGAAGCCTGGTATGAGAAAAATCCTAATGTTAATCATTTCAAAGTTTTTGGTTGTTTATCCTTTGTTCATGTAGCTGATCAAAAGAGACAAAAGTTAGATCCAAAAAGTGAAGCATGCATTTTTGTTGGATATAGTGAGCAAAGTAAGGCTTACAGGTTGTATAATCCTCTCACCAATCGCATTGTTGTGTCAAGAGATGTAATTTTTTATGAAGGGGGAGTTTATGGTCATC
Organism: Larix kaempferi; assembly: GCA_027924585.1. NCBI lineage: Eukaryota > Viridiplantae > Streptophyta > Pinopsida > Pinales > Pinaceae > Larix > Larix kaempferi. The sequence goes on along the minus strand of BSBM01000278.1, from coordinate 4,380,835 downwards.
AAAAAGACCATGTTTAGAAATCAAAATCTGGTTTGGATGGTGATATTATTGATGATATTAATAATGAGAATCCCACTAATGTTTCAGTTCCAAATGCTACAAATCCACCAAGTAGCCCCTCATTTAGTTCTCCATTTTCAAGTCCAAGTACCGCAAGGAAGGTAAGAAGCTTGAATGAAATTTATCAGAGAAGTACACGTCTAGCACATGAAGAAAATCCAAGAGGTGAGACTGTAAATTTTGCTTTATTTTCACAAGTTGATTTTGAGCCATCAAGTTTTGAAGAAGCTTCTACTAATGAGGTTTGGGTGCAAGCTATGCAAGAAGAGATAGATTCAATTGATAGGAATGATACTTGGGAGTTTACAGATCTTCCACATGACAAGAAAAAAAATTGCTACTACATGGGTCTACAAGACAAAGTATAACAGTGATGGGACTGTTGAAAGACACAAAGCAAGGTTAGTTGCTAAGGGATTCACACAGAAGTATGGCATTGATTATGAAGAAACCTTTGCACCTGTAGCAAGGCAAGAGACTATCAGAATGTTGATCTCACTGGCAGCACAAAAGAAATGGAGCATTCATCACATGGATGTGAAAAGTGCCTTCTTGAATGGGTACTTAGAAGAGGAAGTCTTTGTGGAACAGCCACAGGGTTTTGAAGTGCAAGGAAAAGAACATCAATTATACAAGTTGAAGAAGGATTTGTATGGCCTAAAGCAAGCACCAAGAGCCTGGTATGCCAGGATTGATGGATATTTTCAAGAGAATGGCTTCAAAAGAAGTAAGAGTGAACCTACCCTTTACTATAAACAAGAAGGTAATGATATTCTTATTGTCAGTTTATATGTTGATGATTTGTTGTATATGGGTAGCAGTTCTAAGATAAAGGATGAATTCAAATTTGCTATGATGAGTGAGTTTGAGATGAAAGATTTAAACCTCATGCAATATTTTCTTGGAATGGAAGTTTATCAAAGTGTAGATGAAATTTTTGTTTGTCAGACAAAGTATGCAAAGGATATGTTGAAGAAATTTGATATGGCTGATTGCAAACCATCTCCTACTCCAAATGCTCATGGAGTTGTGTTGTGTAGAGATGATGGTGCTGAAATGGTTGATGAGACATTTTACAGAAGTATTGTTGGAAGCTTAATGTTTCTAACACACACAAGGCCTGATATTGCTTATTCGATTTCACTTGTTTCTAGGTATATGACAATGCCATTTGAAATGCATATGAATGCAGCTAAAAGAATTATGAGGTATGTGAAAGGAACTCTAAATTTTGGCATTCATTACTATACTTCTAAGAGTTTTGAATTGGTTGGCTTCAGTGATTCAGATTGGGGAGGTAGTTTGGATGATAGAAAGTCTACATCTGGTAACTGTTTTTTTTTTGGTTCTGGTTTGATCACTTGGAGCTCAAAGAAGCAAAGTATAGTTTCTGTTTCTCCTACAGAAGCAAAATATGTTGCAGTCACCTCAGCAGGCACACAAGCATTATGGCTTAGAAAAGTTCTTGAAGAAATTGAAGAAAAACAAAATCAACCTACAGTAATTTTTTGTGATAATATGAGTGCCATCAAATTGGCCAAGAATCTAGTACACCATAGCAGGACAAAACATTTTGACTTGAAGTATCATTTTATTCGATATTTGGTGCAAAAGAAGCAAGTTGAATTGAAATACATCAACACTCAAAAACAACTAGCAGACATCTTCACTAAGGCAGTCTCAAAGGCCCAATTTTTGAAACTCAGAGATCTTATTGTGAGCCCTCTCAACATCAAGGGGGAGTATGTTGATAACTGATGTTGTGCAGAATCATTGACAGTGTCTGTTTTAATTTTAGGTTGTAGGTGTTTATTAAATAATTAGCAGCAAACTTCACTGCATGCTAATGCATGTGAAGAATAAATAATTTGCAGAATTATACATCAATTTACAGCTGATTTCATGGCATGTAAATAATGCCTTAATTTCTATGCAATGTAATCTATATAAGTATGTAGCTGTGCAAGTCTAAAAATCAATGAGAGATGAACAATAAAAGGTTTTGTTTTCCTGTGTTGGATAAAAGCTTCTCGCTTTTTTTCTGTGTTGTTTCATTTCATTGTGCTATTTTAAATTAGGCTCTTTCATAATCTTCATAGTGCTCAACGTCATTAGTGAGTTAGAAATGAAAACTCGGCTTTTAGTGCTCAACATCATTAGTGAGTTAGAAATGAAAACTATTAAATCTGTAATTTTTGTCTTGTTAAATCTAAAATCATCATACACAGCTTTTTTTTAAGTAACTAATGAAGGACACCATGGACATCCACCCCCTATTGGGTTTCTACTTGCTGGTTTTGGGGCTCAAGGGCCTAAATTGAAAAGTGATTACATCATTTGCTTGTAAAATTATTACAATAGTTTTGCATAAGGTTAACTGTTAATTACAAAATAAAATTATGGAGTTTTTAAAATTATTTTTAGTTTTAAAATGTTTATTTATTATAAATAATGGAGTTTTAGTTTTTAAAATGTTTGTTTATTATATAAATAATGGAGATTGAGCCTATATAGATAAGGTAGTCTTATTTTGGAAATATATTTTTATGGTAAAGTCAAAATCTATTTTAAAAATAATGTGTTATTTTTATGTTATACATTTTAAATTTATATTATTTATTTATATTATATAACTTTTATTTAAGTTGTAATTTTATTTATTTATACCGATTAAAAATTAATTATAATATTTGTATTACATATTTTCAAATTTAAAATTTAATTTTTTTTTTAAGATATTTATGAATTTATGATATTATTATTATTTTTAATTAGATTTATATATATACATTTTTTTAAGATATTGTTATACCTCCATATTCCACAGTGTCGCATCTTCACCACAAAAAGAGTTGACGACACTTCCCCTAACACACAAAAGAAAAAAATGATGAGTGATCCTTAAAGGCAAATCTACCCTGACAAGAATCAACCCGACTAAGACTTCATTTACCCTCACTACCGCGCCTTGCTACATCTTAGGTGCGTGGTAGTCCGTACTACCGCGCTATGCTCCTTCTTTGACATGTGGTACTACCGCGTTATGTTGTTTGCTGGAGGCACGGTACACTTTTTTTAGCCTTTTTGCCATGGCTTGTGGGATTTTGATTTTCGAGAGATTTTTGAGGATTAGTGTCCCTGATTTGATCCTAACTCACTTTCTGTGATTAGTAGGCCTGATCCACTTAACTCTCCCAAGATCCACCCTTCTCTCTTGTTGGTTAACCCTACCACACACTATAAGAGAGAGGCATTCCATGAGCAAAGGGGAGGACTCTTAGAGATATCAAACTTATGATCTTGCATCTTTGTGGAGATAGCTAGAGGAGGAAGCACTTGGAGCTGGAGGATTGACTTGGACATCAAGCAATCTTTGTAAGTATTCTTCAAGGTTGTAATAAAATAACTTGTCTTGTTTTTCCCATTTCATGTGTATTATATGAGTTTCTGACATGGAATGTATCTAGTTCAGATTTGAATTTAATCTTTATTTCAAGGTATTTGGAAGCTTGTATGCTTGTTCCTTGTTTGATTCAACAAGTTCTACATTGGAGCCTTGGGATCAAGAGTCGGAAGTGGGACAAATGTCGAATTGAAAGGTGAGTTATATCTTTCATATCTTCTGAATGCATGTAATCTTGCTGTGAAAATTAAATCAGCAAATTCAAGGTAGCATTTGTTTTGTTTTGTCTTAGTTTAGAGTTAGTAAAAATCTACTTTAATCTAAGAGAATTTTGACTTATCCGTAGGGAAAAATTCTACCAACAAGAATGGCGACTCCGCTGGTTTGAATTCCATTTGATTGATCGAGTTCACTGTCATCCATCTTTTGATTGTGACTTTTTCTTTCTCTTCAAACCAATATTGAATTTTGGTCTCTTTGACCTTTATTCTTCCCTCCTCTCTGTATTGTTCCTCCCTGTGTGAACAGTGAGTCCTCTGGGTCTGAAGCAACCCTGAAAAGCTCAGTTTTCTTTTCAAAAGTTGCGATTTTTCCATACCTTGCAACAGTACCGTGCCCTCTGCATTGACCACAGCGCGGTAGTACTGCGTACCCTGCATTAGTACCAGAGCGGTAGTATAGCAATACCGCACTCTAGCCTTCTTCTGCCACGTGGTAGTGTCTGCATTTTTTCAAATTTTTCTTGCTTGCTTGGTTTACTGAGTCATTTTTTGATTTTCTCTGCCTTAGTTGGTGTTTTCTATTACATGTTACCATCCTGTTCATTATACAATATGCATGGTGTGTTTATTTCGTATGGTGAGCTTGATTATTTTGTGAGTTAGTGGCATTATTTGCACATTCGGTCACCCCTTCAGTTTGATTGCATTGGCTTGATCTTCCCATCACAACCAGACCATTACTACTGTTCTCTGTTACTGAATTGTGTAGCTTTCATAGTAACATTGTTTTCATTTTTATCATTAAAATTTATATTGAAAGTTATCATTGGAGAACATTTGTATTGTTTGAGTTGAATTGATCTAGCAATATTATTATGCATTAGGAAGTGAACCATTGAAATTTGCCACAGAAATTCTCATTTTTTGAAGCATCTTAGTTGTAAGATCAGTGAATTGGAAAGAAGTGTTCATTTCAGTTTGGCTCTATTTACAAAAAGAAAACAAAAAAGTTTTTGTTTTGGTTTTTAATTGCTTGTGAAAGTTTCATGCATTTATGATCGAAGAACTCTCTCTCTTCCATAGCTAGTTTTCATCGAATACAAGGCTTATTTCGATTCATTCTCACTTGCATGGTTTGGGTCATCACAATACCACCAAGTTTCACGTCCATTTACCCGATTGAGTAATACAACCACTAAAATTAATCTCCCTAACTCAACCAACATTAACCTCACTTGAGGAAATCAAAAGAATTTGGTAGTTAGGTAGGACACCGGGGATAGGAATCAAAATAATTCCCCCTTGTCATTTTCATCTGAGACATAGTTGTTGTCCTCTAGGGAACTAAAATCCTCTAGTATTTATTGACACGGTCACAGCCAGTTTGCGGAGGGGCCTCCTGACTGTTTTTAACTTTCAGGGGTTAAACGGCCGCGAGATTGAGAACCAGACGGACTCTGTGGAATGCCGCACTCCACTTAGCCCTAAGGCAACATCGATCATTGTCTTCCTCGGAAGGAAAAAGTGCCCAAAACCTTTTCCAACGTGTCATGAACGAGGTAGCTTAGTGACTTTTCTACTAGGGATCTTTTACCCAGGATCCCTTTCGGTAGAGGGATATCCTTCTCATATCAGTCTCTCATTTTGTATTGTTTGACTTGGATTTCATCACCTTGCGAAGGATACAGCTTGTTGAGGTCTCCAGCTCTTAGTTAGGAGTTTGCTTGTTATCTCATCTTTGTAGAGGGTCATTTTTCTTTTTAGTGACTGTTTGTTGGCATTCTGGCCATTATTTTTCTCAGCTCGCTTGCTAAGACACCGGTCTCAGTATAGATTTTAGAGCTTGCTTTTTTGGCCCGCGAGCCTTGCTTTTTCTAGCTCCTCTTCTGCACACTCAGCTGCATTAGAGTTTTTGAGTTCTTTGTTATGAAACTGCCCCCAGATTTCATTTTCCTGCCATTATGTCAGAACCATCACGGAGATCACGAAGAATACAGGGACAAAGCCTTCCACCACCACCCCCACCACGGACCTCCAGTTCGCCTACATCACGCATTCCCGCTCCTCCTGGCCGCGGGGCTGGTCGAGGGAACATTCCACCGCCGATACATACAACATCTTCAGTTCCGCCTATCACCGTTGCTCACAGCACAGTCTCAGAATCTCTTGCAGCTTCTGCAACTACCAGTATATCTGAGATTCCCACTGTCACTTCACCCACTATTATTCCAGATATTTCTGCCACAGTGGACAACATTACAACGGCTGAATCTAGTACAACCCAAAATGCTAGACCAGAATTCATCCTTCTACCTGATGTCAACACCTCCCTTCCACCAAAAATTTTCCACAATGACACAAATGGATCTGTTGACACCACCGAAGGGTCCGACCAGGATATACCTAGCTTGATTTCAGTCCCGGGTGGGTACGTCAAAATTATTGAATATACTCGACTTCCTGACACACCTTTTGAACCTGATTATGGCTTCATCACTTCCTAGGCGGAGCTTCCGCCTGTTATCACCACTCCATCCAACGTTCATCCATAGGAAATCAGTTCTTCCAGTAACGTACCTCGTACAATATCTCTACCCAACCTTCTTCCGAGACATGAGATCATGGCCTCCATTCAGTCTAGTATGGTTAGTCTAGCAAATTCCCCGTTAGCATCGGCACAGTTTAAGTGTGACACATAGCAAATGCTCTCCACAACTTCCCGATATCCACCTGTTACTCGTCCTCCTGACTTTCAGGATCCCAACATCCAGTCTAGCACAGAGTTTCATCACTCCTATGCAGATGGCTCCGGACCTTCAGACGTTACTGTACCTAGGTTCCCGCCGGACCCCGAAAACCCTTTTCAGGACATGAACCCGGACCCAGTCTTCGACAGTCCTCCTATCATTGAACACGCCATGGACGATACCCCCGATACCCCTCGGTTAAATTCCCCACATTTGCTGCCATCACCCATGTTTGGCGCACATTCTATGAGGGATAACCCAATTTTTTCTCCGTCCTCGCCTGTCAGATATGGAAGACCCCCTCCACAAATCGGCACTTTTGGCAACGTTGGCCAATCAACACTATTGTATTTGGCTAGCGGCGGAAGAACACCAAGTCATACTGCTGGATCTTCCATTTTGACCGGAGGTTCACCTTCGGCCACTATCTACACCATCTTAGGAGGTGGACAACCGACTGCGGTGGTCCCCAACAACCAAACTCCTCCTGGTGGGCCATCAACCCAACCAGCTAGAGGATAATCCTCTGTTGGGAACCCCGTTCCTAGTCAACAACCTCCTCCTATAGGGCCATCCAACCCGTCTGCTGGAGGACAACCCATTGGCTCCATCCAACAACCCTCCCAACCAGTAGCATCTGCTCAGTATGGTATGTACAACACACCTGGCAGCGGACAACCTTATATCGGTTTTCCAACCGGGCCGCATCCTCAACATCCCCCGTCAGGTATGCTTCCTTCTTGGGAACCTCAAATCCCACAGAGTGGGGGGTACTCACTATTTGGAAACTGGAACCCAGCTGGGGGGCAATCTCAGATTCCCCCCAACTCGAACTCCAGCTTCCCTTATCCTTCAGCTGCTACAACTCCATGGAACCCATCCCTCCAATTTCCACTCGTCCCTCAAGGAGGAACGAACCTTCCATGGACACCACTATCGCAGCCACCCCCCAACCCTGCTATGGCAAACCCTCCACTTACTCAATATAGTGGTACCATTCCTAGAACACCACAACTACAAGGAACTTTTCCCCAACCAGGAGCAACAACCATCCCTGGGTTTCGACAACCCCAGGGTACCATACCTACCATCCCCACTCAGCAGAACATCCACCAACCGGTTAACCAGATGGCTTACTACCCACAAAACTTCCAGCAATACCCCCCGGGAAACACATATGGGTATAACACGCAACAGTATGCTATGCAGGTCCCCCCAGGTTTCTCTGCACCACACAATTATTACTCATACCCGCAGACTAATCGTCAACTTCCCTTTTTGGCCATGCTAGACTTACCCGATTTGTCGAGGCTCATTAATGATCCCATATAGCATGAACCTCACTGGCCACCCATTCCAGCCAAACTCCCATCGGACATTCCTAAGTTCGATGCTAATCCTGGGGAAGACCCCAAGAACCACGTAATGACCTTCAATCTTTGGTGTTCATCCAACTCCTTGATGGATGATTCCATTCGACTACGGCTCTTCCAGCGTACGCTTACCGGCACGACAGCAAAATGGTACATCGAGCTACCACAACACTCTTTCCACGATTTCAACACCTTGGCTATGCATTTTCTGACCCATTTCCAACTCCCCATCCGGTATGAGACTGGAACAGAACTGTTAACCTCACTGCGTCAAACCACTTCTACGCACATTTCGGATCACATCCATGAGTGGCGTCGACACCGTAGGCTAATCAAGGCACCTATTCCAGATCAGCTACTCGCTGATTGGTTCACAAAATCCTTTTTTCCTCCCATAGCCAGGGATATCGCTATGCGCAGGCTGGTTACAGAAGAACAAGCCATCTCGACAGCTCAGTACATGGATTTGGTATACACCCAATCCGACACTTTACACGAACTTCTTCCTCATGCCGCCCACGTTACCACTGATCCAATGAAACCTGCCACTGAACCCCCCATTGATGGTATTGTCGATTCAGTCAAGGCCCAGCCTAATACCAACTCGACGGGACAACAAGCTTCTGCTTCCCCCGCTCTACCTCAGGCTGCTTCAAAAGCTACTACTTCTCCTGCTATCTCCTCCGAAGTGAACGCAGTTCAATCTATGTCACAACCATCCAGAGGAAAGAAGAAAAACAACCGTGGTAAATCTAAGAAGAACCAGCAGGAGAACCCCAAGCCACAACCCACCCACAACGACCAGAAACCACGTCGAAAGGCTAAGTTTCCCTGCCTAATTCGCCAAGATGATCACTACACACGTGACTGTCCCTACAAGGATGAAGTCAACAAATTCGTTAAAGGATCCTCTCGCCCGGCGGTGTTAACTGACCCTTTCCCTCAACAACAACAGCAGATGGTTGCCCAAGAAACCCCACAGGGGGGAAACCCGAACAACCCAACTCGCAAAGAGACGTCCACAAATCACGAAATCCTGATGACGAGTAACGAAGAGATTCATATAACCACTCGTTCAAAGACATATGAGAATCCTCCAAGTTCAAACAAACAATTAGAGATAGCCAAAGGAAAATCTCCTGTTGAAGATCCAACTCCTACCCCTCCCCCTACTGGTCATGTCCATATCGAGAGACCACTTACGGACACAGTGCTACGCCCACCCAAGGGCACCATACGAAAAGCGACATTTAATCCCAATGCACGAGCTGCCCAAAACTACAACATTGTTGAGGATTTAGCTCAAGCACCTTGCGCCATGTCAACTCTCGAGGTTCTTCAACACTGCCCCACGCAGCATAGAACCTTACTTTCAGCACTGGGGGCAATGGACCCAGATACTTCAAACTCTATCATGTTTAACTTGGAGCATGCCAAACCTCAGCTTTCTCACCAGTTAGCCTTCCAGGTTCATACAAAAATCCGTCGAAATAGCATCCATCGCACTGTTTTAGATGAAGGTGCCTCCACGTCGATCATGTCTTTGAATTGTTGGAGAGCCTTAGGCTCACCCAAAGTTACAACGTCTCCCACTACTCTCAGGGCATTTGACGAACATGGTTTTCAACCTTATGGACTCATTCCCTCAATTGGTGTTGAACTGGGGGGAAAAACAGTATCCGTACACATTGAAGTCATGGATGCACCATTAGATTACAATCTTCTACTTGGTCGGAACTGGTTTTATGCCATGACCGCCATAGCATCTACCGTCTTCCGGACTGTGCAATTTCCTCATGAAGGGAAAATTGTCGCCAATGATCAACTTGATTACTATATCCCAGACTCTCATCCAAACTCCGCCAACACTGTCCCGTTATTGGATCAACCTCGGTACCGGTTCCAAGACATTGGTGTTGGTCTCATGAAGGATTCTTCCCTTATTGGAGTTTATCCAGAGCTGGGGACCCATGTTTAACCAGTCAACATGATTTCATCCAATGTCACCCCTTCCAATGATTCATGGGTGATTCCGAGTCCCTCTGAAATTGAAGACCACGGTAACTCCATGCCTTTGAATAGAAACCTCGCAGCATACAAAGCGATCCAATCAGCCACCGATTGGGTCGACTATTCTACACATCACACCGTGGCACAGCTCTCGTCTGAGACTCATTCGCCCCTACCATTTATCGATCCTCTCAATTTGATTTTTCCCACTGACGAATCAATTATGGAGGTTATGTGCGGTGATGAGCCACCATGGGGAGATTTTCACCATCGATCTTCATTCCCCACCATTCAGACGCTTGAGCCTGATACAAAACCCAGTCCTTCACTCGAAAGTTCAAACCAAGTTTCCCACTTCCCTCGACAAAGCATTTTCTGAAGGAAACTTGGCTAATATTATGGCAACCACTCCCATAGATATTTCGGTGAAGCCTGGTATCGTGGAAAACATACATATTGGCAAAACATGTAATCCCCTCAAAATTCCTTCAAAACATGGAGTTCTACTCTACCTACTTCAAAACCTTCCGTGTTGTTTTTGCTTGGAGTTATGAAGAAATTCCAGGAATAGATCCCTCGATTGTGGTCCATGAAATTCCAACATTTCCTGGCACCAGACCTGTTCGGCAGAAACTTCGACCCGTCCATCCTCGTAAGGCAGCCACTATTAAAGTAGAAGTTGAAAAACTTTTGTGTGTTGGTTTTATCTATCCTATCCCATTGACAGAATGGGTATCTAACATCGTTCCCATAGCCAAGAAAGAGGGAACGATTAGAGTCTGTGTCGATTATCACAACTTGAACAAAGCTTGTCCAAAGGACAACTACCCAACTCCGTTCATCGACCAGATCATCAATAACTATGCCGGGAGTGTCATATTTTCATTTATGGATGGCTTTTCTGGCTATAATCAAATCGATATCCTCCCAGCCGACCAGCACAAAATAGCCTTTATCTGCCCTTGGGGGATTTTCGCATATCGAAAGTTACCTTTTGGCCTTAAAAACAGTGGAGCAACTTTCCAACAGGCGATGTCGTACGCATTTCATGATATCAAACATATTGTAGAACCATATCTTGATGATCTTCCCACTCATTCTCAGACCCGGGAAGACCATCCTGATCACTTAGGTGCCATTTTCGAAAGGTGTCGTCGCTACAATATCCGTTTGAATCCACATAAGTGTGTCTTTTGCGTGGAAGCCGGAAAACTTTTGGGCTTCATAATCTCCAAAAGCGGGATACGCTTAAATCCTGCGAAGGTAGAAGCTATCTTAGCCCTGCCTTCCCCCACAAACATTCCAGAACTTCAAAGTTTGCAAGGGCATGCAAACTTTCTACGCCGTTTCATCTGTAATCTTTCCGAGATAACAAAAGGCTATATGAGGCTTCTCAAGAAGAATACTCCCTTCATCTGGGACGACGAAGCCCAACGTTCCTTTGACAATCTAAAGGCAGCCTTAACTAAAGATCATGTGATCCAACCCCCCGATTAGACACAGGATTACATTCTTTATCTCGCAGCTTCGAATTCCACCATCGGTATGGTGCTAGTCCAAGAAGACCACAACGGCATAGAACATGTGGTATACTATCTTAGTAAGAGTCTTCTCGACTCCGAAACTCGTTATTCACATGTTGAAAAACTGGCTCTGGCAACAGTTTTTGCTGTCCAGAGATTCCGTCATTACATTCTACTCCGCCGGACCACTGTTATAGCCGATTTCAATCCAATTTGTTATATCCTCATGCGTCAAGTGCTTGGGGGCAAATATTCTCATTGGATCGTCATCCTTCAAGAGTTTGACTTGGAATTTGTCAAAGCCAAGTCCAAGAAGTCTTTGGTCTTTGCTGAGTTGATTTGTAACTTGCCCCGTGCTACCGAGCAATCCGAGCCCATCGATTCTCTTCCTGATGAATCGTTATTCCTCATTAGCACATCTAATCTGTGGTACGGGGATATTTTATTATATCTCCAAACCCAATGCTTTCGCCCCAACCTCACTCGCGATGAACGTCGACGCATCCGACACCACGCCAAGTACTACCTCATAGACAACGATACTCTTTATCGACGTGGTGTCAACACCGTTCTTCGACGCTGTTTAACCCTAGATGAGGCGGAACGCATTCTTAATGACTACCACGCTGGAGCATGTGGTGGTCATCTTTCTGGGATGGCTACGACCCAGAAAATACTGCGAGCAGGATATTTCTGGCCCTCGATTTTCAAAGACTGCATTGAAACAGTCAAGAAATGTCCACCATGTCAATTTTTTCATAGTAAAACACGCTCGCACCCTGCTCCACTCCATCCTGTTATTGCCATCAGCCCTTTTTCCAAATGGGGCATAGATTTCATGCACTGTAAGCCCACTTTAGTCGGGGGGCATAGCTATGTCATAGTAGCTGTTGACTATTTCACAAAATGGGCTGAAGCGATGCCTACTTATGCTGAAGATGGAAAAACAGCAGCACAATTCATATTCAATCACATTATAGATAGATTTGGTGTCCCACAATCTATTGTGACCGATCATGGCTCCCACTTCAGGAACCATATGATTGAAGAACTAAGTGCTAAGTTGGGTTTTCTCCATGAAAACTTAACCCCATACTACCCACAAGCCAATGGCCAAGTTGAAGCCATTAACAAAGTCCTGAAACGAATGATTCAGCGTATAGCGGGTACTCAGAAATCCAACTGGCACTCAGCTCTATTTTCAGCACTATGGGCATACTGAACCTCAGTAAAAAGTGCTACTGGGTTTACACCATTCCAACTGGTGTATGGCCTAGAAGCCATTTTATCGATTGAATGTGAAATTCCATCACTTAAGATAGCCATAGAGATACTTCCCCACACCACTTCCGAAGAGGAACGGTTTCTATACCTAGCCAAGCTAGATGAAACCCGCCGCGACGCTGCTTTAGCCAATGAAGCTCATAAAAAACGCGTCAAAGCACAATATGATAAATCCGTTCAACCTCGGGTTTTCAATGAAGGTGACCTCGTACTCACATATGATCAAATGCACGATAAACTCAGAAAAGGAAAACTAGAATCCATGTGGTACGGCCCCTTTGTTGTGAAACGTGTCTTGGAGAAAGGAGCTTATGAACTAGTCGATTGTGATGGCACGGCCCCGCAATGGGTTATACCTCAAACACTTCTACGCGTAAGGTTACCCTACGCGGGTTACTTTTTGTACATAATGTACTTAGCTTGTTTTTACTCATCTTTTGGTGTGCGCATGGACCTCATGTATCCATTCTTACTTTGACTCGTGATTTTATGTGCAGATGTCTGCCTACTTTGGATTCGTCGACGGTGCAAACCAGCATACTCGGAATCTCGCTTCCGCAGCATGGGTAATCTATTCTCCCACTGGATATTTGATATCTTCAGGAGCCAATTGTTTGGGTCCTGCAACCAACAATATCGCAGAGTACCATGCAGTCATCGGACTCTTGACAGAGGTTGCTTCACTCGGAATTGATTCCCTATCAATCTTTTTAGACTCCCAACTTGTGGTTTCTCATCTGAATTGTGTTTACACAGTTCACGATCCTATCCTACTTCGTTTATTTCGGAGGGTACGCCTCTTGGAACAACACGTACCAAGGGAATTCAATTGTATAGCTGATTCATTAGCTAATTACATTTTGGATTGGCATCTTGCCCATACATAAAAACACATCACAAAAAATAAAACACACAAGTCATTGTAAATAAATAGATCATAAAATAGGTCCATATCACTGTATATAAAAGTGTTTTTCCAAATACATAAAGTTTGTGTTTTGAAGACAAAATTTGGGACCAAATCCCATACAAAAATTTGGCTCTCAAAGCCTACACATCGTATACATGCCGCAAAAAGATAAAAGCTGCCATCTAAGTAGATCTGGGAGACCTATCATGTCCCTCATCAGATTCCTCACGCTGCTGGTGATAACACACTACAGCTCGAGCCACCCTACGAAGGAGTCGGCCAATACGCGTAGGCACACCTACAGTATGCCGCTGGAGATGCAAAGGGATGTCATCCACCCTCATAGCAGGAATACCGTGAGTCAAACCTTGCATATTCCTCTCTATTTCTTGGACCCCTCCCACTTCATCTTCGTCTTCTTCCTCGTCTCGAGTGGCTTGGCGATCAACACCACCTCGGCGTAATGGCGAGTATCCTTCCGGTCTCTGTGGTCCACGATCTGCGACATGCACACGTACATATATTAAAAGTCTTTTACACATTCTTAAAAACAATAAAAATTATATATTCAAAAAAGAAAAAATATATCCATGAAGGTCATACCTGAGTTGTCCCAATCCTCATCTTCTGGCAGTGCCAAGTCTATGTCCTCGCAGAAATCCACCCCTGCATAGGGGTAGTCATCGATCATCACTATCTGTTCCTCGAGCCATGAGAGGAAATCCTCACCAAAATCCAAGCACTGAGGTCCCCCAAGACATCCTACATAATCACTCCATCGAGCCATCCATGGCTCAGTAGGTGGACGGGGGCGCATGGCTATCTGTGGGCGCAACAATGGCACCCTCGCCAAAAAGAAAGTGACTAAGATGCTCCCATAACCAAATTGAGAATTCTCTCCAAGCCTGCACTTGTTCACTTGCTCTTTGAGGTTGGTCAGCACTGCATCACACCAGTTGAATATTGTTCCCACCATACAATCCACTGCAAGATTCATCTGTGTACGGGACGCCTGATGAGGACCCGTACTCCCTGCTGCACGTGTGATGGTGAACAACACGGTTTTTATAGGAAGTTCTATAATGTCTTTGATGACCACCTTGCCGCTTTTCTTCCCCGAACCCTGACGGCAATAACGAGCAATTAAAGCATCTGTACTCGCCTCCGAGGCTGTGTATCCACTTAAATTCACCCGGGCTCCTCTTTTTGAGAGGCCTGTGAGGAAATAAATGTCCTCGAGTTGAATTTCGAGGATGTGTTCTCCTACTCGGAAAGCCTGAATATCGGGATCCCACATTTGAATAATGTGGGTGAGAAGATTTGCCTGCTTACGAATACCCTTGGTCTTGAAGAATTTTAACAAACCACATTGTCGTAGTGCAGCCACAGTCAGTTGGTCATTTTCAGCCTCCAAATCATCCGCTTCGTGTTCTCTTTCTTTCCAATGGACCATTTTGCTCCAAACAAGTTTCAAACACCTGCAAAAGGTCATGGGAAACATTTAGTAATTATTTAACAACTTGATCTCAGCTAAAAATTTTGGAAAAAATGATTTTTTCATCTTAATTTTTGCTCCTATCGCGCCTGGGTAAAATTAGACTGCGCGGTAATGCATAGTAGCGCGCCTCTATTTAACCTCACAGTGCGGTACTATTACATAGTACCGCGCTTACCGATATGGACCCCGCGCGGTACTGTGGAGGGCGAATTTTTCCCAATAGGGCTTGCCCAAAAAATTACTTTTTCCTACTTAAAACAAGTTATTCATACATGAAATGAAAGAGAGGCTTAAAAGCTCTTACCTGGCGCAGACAGCTGTTGAAATGTTGCCCTGAATCTCCAAATATGAACTCTTGAAGTTTTGCTCCTCAAATGGGTGAAATCTCCTCTTTTGGTAAATACACAAGTGAAATGGTAACTTTCTATTTTTACCCATCCTTTATATAACTTTTTTCACTCGTTATTTTATCTGGTTAAAATAAAACCCATTTCACATTACTAATATCTGGTTTCATGAGCACTTATTGACAGGATCTCCTTTAAAGACAATATATTCACACTGGCGTTCATTTATTTTTTGACCTTCATTTTTTAGCCTACTTTATCTTTTTCGTGCTCTGGATTAAAACTTGAAAAAGATTTCAAGCGCTTTTTACACCCATCTCGTGCTTGTCAAACTTAAGTAAATGGTGTCGAGTTTGGTCAGCTTTACTCATGCTTGTTAAACGATGAGGAAAGTATTATCCTGGTTGTATTTTATTCTCTTTTCGGACCAGAATAATTAAAAATTACGAAAAAGACCATTGGAGTCCATAGTTAAGCTCTTTTCAGACTCCCTAAAATTGAAAAGATTGCCAAGTGATCTTGAATCTTTCACACTTGTAAAAGTATTTGAAAGGTCGTCTATTCGGTGATATGTTACCCCTTTTTCGGCCCGTCTAGACTACTTACGAGAAAGGTATACCTCAGTCAATTTTGGCTGGGAGAGTTCTCTCAGGAATTGTTTTACACTTTTTCGGGATCGAGGGACTAAATTTACGAAAAAGTACACTTTGGAGCCTCCTTTAAGTTTTTCAGGCTCTCTAAATGTGAAAAACTACCGAGTTTTCCTTCCTTGGACTCGTTAAAATTTAACATCGAAGGACCCACTTTGGGACGAACCCCTCCTTTCTCAGGTTCATAAAACATGTGATATTGGACTCATCTATGAGATGAGCTACACCAAGCATCGGTTATCCTCTTCAAGCTCGAAAAACAACAAAGAGGTACTCGTCTATCATGTCGGGGTAATATGGGGAACAAGTCAAGTTTGTTTTGGCAGCTTGTCAGTTGTTACCTTTGAACATGGCATGTGTCTGTCCTTTGTCTATATTGGGTATCTATTTTTCACTGAGTTATGTTCATCATCCTGAGTCGTCTCCTTGGCCACGAGCCTACTCATTTGGTGTCTATCCTATGCTATCAATAATCCCTGCTGCCAAGTCCTGTTACATGCCGTTATATGTTCAAGGGGTTGCATTGTTCAGAGTTGTTCATTGTGTCAGGCGTCCGCTGTGTTAGTACATACTCCATTGTTTCATCATCTTATACTATCGTTCGTTCCGATTTCGTATCGATGATGTGGGAATCATTATGGCCCACCTTCGACGAGTCTATTCCCGTCGACGCCAAATCACTATCCAGGAATTAGACTTAGGGATCAACCATTAGTACCTTGGTACCTGCATGCCCCAATGGAAGGTTTCCTCATGTTTGACAGTAGGTTTACATCACTGACCTCTGATTGAACGATCTCTCGAATGTTCGACATCAACTCATCTATTCTCATTTCGTTGAGATGTACTTCAGATACGTTGGGGATCATCGTCATCATTGGTGATTTCCCTCGCATTTGTTAACAGTTCACATCATTGACCGGTAATCAAATGGTTTCTACCATGTTCGACTTCAACGCTTTGTAATCACATGGCTAGATTCGTATCATTTGCGATCGAGTAGAAGACCCTGGACGCACCTTTGTATTTTGATTGCGTCCAGGTTGCGATGGAGATGTCCTTGGTATTGTCACACAGATCCACTTTTTGTATTGGTCGTGGCTGTGTCATTATTGTCTCATGGATCAGCAAATTCAAGGTAGCATTTGTTTTGTTTTGTCTTAGTTTAGAGTTAGTAAAAATCTACTTTAATCTAAGAGAATTTTGACTTATCCATAGGGAAAAATTCTACCAACAGATATTTATGAATTTATGATATTATTATTATTTTTAATTAGATTTATATATTGATAAATTTAACCATATTTATTTAACATTTTTACATATTTTAAATATATTATTAATCATTTTATTGATGGTAATATGCAAAAATTTAAAATAAAATATTATATATAGTTTTTTCGAATTACAAGTTTTTAGCCACAAAGTGGTAGAGCTAATCCAAAAGCTAAAAAAAGTGTGTTTAACCTAACGATCCAAAAGCTATATTTGCAGTTGAGGATTGTGATCAGGAGTTATGATCGAGCTTGGAATTTTAAGACATTTTTTCCTTTTTGTGTTTTGGTAGAATTTTAAGATATAATTTTCTACTATGTTTCTTTTGCTCAATTTTTTAAAGTAAAACTAATACTTAAAATACTTAATGCAATAAATTCAAATAATGAAACAATTCAAAAATGTCCTAGATTTGAAGCAATTGTGAATACTTAACTAAATTTTTCTAATTTTTTTTCAAATTCTTATACACAATTAAACAAATTATAAACATTATTTTAGAGCGGGGACTAGCTACTTTGCAACTATTTTTCTTGTTTTTTCACTTATATGTATTTTTTAATAAATAAATATCTTATCAAAATATTTAAACTAAACATAAATTCATTAATTTGTGTAAAGTTTTAAAAGTAAATGTTGATCTATGTGCATTTGTGTTAATTATAAGAATTTTGGGTTGGTATGCATTAGGTCATGAGGGAGCCCCTCTTAACTTTCTTTTATCGCTGTAATTGCTTTGAACAATAAGTTGGTTGTGTTATTCATAAGGGTTGTGAAAAGCATTATAGCTCATGGCCTCTTCCTTTCGAAAAGTGACCAATTTTCTTATATAGATTTTATCATCATTGATGTTGAAAAGCCCACCAAACCAAAGGGTAACCACTTTTGGAGCCATTTATTACTAAACCTTCAAAAAAAATGTATCCCTTTCATTGTAAACTTATGATTACATAGCACCCACTTACTCTATTGCCCTTAATAGACAATGAGAATATAATAGATAATCATCATAATTTAATATTTGTTTGAAACTAATCGAAATATCTGAAACCACAACACATTTGGAAATTATGAGTGACCTTGCATCTAACAACCACGACATATGTGGAAATTATGAGTGGCCTTGCATCTAACTCCACTGCTTCCTTAACCTATTTGTCAATGCCCTAATTATTTCCCCTATAGATATGATAGAATAATATATTTTGAAAACCTTGCACAAGATTCTTAACTCTAGGAACCATTGATCTCAAAAAAATGTCTCTAGAAGAAAATGATTTTTCAATCACAATACCACCAACTTGGAATCACCATACATCATGTAGTCCTTAACATTATGTTGAATGCCAAAGTTGTCATTCTATACACTACATCATCATCATCATCATGGTATACAGTACATGAATCTTAACATAGTTATTCGACCATCTACCAAGACCGCTTTTGAATGAAGAAACCTTGTTTTATCTAGAACTACAAACCACTCTAGCTCCACACTTACCAGGTTACCAAGTGAAGCCCTATCAAAAAGAAAACAAATATTCAAGTTAATAAGAATTGAGAAGAGAAATGATTTGGTGTACCTTTAATTTCACTAATGTTGAGTATGTGTTATATTCTTTGCAGGTGTGTGTGTGGGGCGGGGGGTGTGTCTTTGACCGTGCCTGACGATCCCCTCCATCTAGTGCTATGTCGTATGTGTTGGGTGTTGCGTGTGACCTTAGCTCAGGGGGGGTTATAGGGGGGGTGTGCCGACAACCTCCCCCTTCCACAAAGCGAGTTCAAAAAAAATTGGGTTTTTTCCGGTCTATTTTTGTGTTTTTTCTAAAAATATGTGATTTAATCTCGGTTAAGGGATTGAAGTATATTTTCTAATCCGGATTAACGGATTAGGGTTTTGGATGCTACATAATACCTATATTTGTATTGTGAGTGGGTAATGATCAATATGAGAAAATAAGAGTTGCGGCTCAAGTTTTGTTGGTTTTTCCGATTAAGGGTTTCCAAGGTAAATCTCTATGTATTATGTGTGAATGATGTGGTGTAATCTCTATTTTTCTTAAAAGAATCTGTATGCTTTGCTTCTCTACAACAGATTTAAAACTTACAACTAAAACCTTATAATGATACATGTTGCATTTTAAAATATTAATGAGCTGTGAAGCAAAAACTATCTTTAATATGACATAATTCTTATTGATAAAAAGATTTATACTAAATTATAAATAAATGATAAATAATAGGGTAGATTTATGTTACTCTAAAAAATAATGATATGAGAACATCATAACTTTTAACTTTCCATGGTTTTTGTTTTGTTTTAAATAAAAACAACCTTTTATGAAAAATAATGATATGAGAACATCATAACTTTTAACTTTCCATGGTTTTTGTTTTGTTTTAAATAAAAACAACCTCTTGGATTTTGTATATAATTTACAAAGTTCTTTTTAAAGGAAATGAATTTTAAAACAATTTAATTAAAGGAGAAGTTAAATAGTTTATTAAAATATCAAATTCATATGCAAATGCATTTGGTACATATACTTACATTATTTGAACAAAGCTATGGCCTCAAATTGAAAAGTACTATTCATCGTGGGAAGAGATTTCAATCATGATATATGGTTGCTTTTCCTCCGCTTCACTTGCTAAATCATCTCATTTTTTTACATATAGAGGAGAGTTTCCCTCCCTCCTTTGTCACCTTGTGGAATGGCCCAGCGGAAACAAGGGGAAAGGGAAGGTTTCTCTTTCCATTTCCCATCTTCTTTTGGCCTTTATACGTGCACGTCCTCAATTCTATGGGGGTGAGAAGGGTGATCCAAGTCTTTGTTTAGAAATGGGAGGGAGAACACATATTAAAAACAAAACAAAAGATAAATATGTATCCATACAAAATATCTTAGAAATTTAGAGTCAACATGATCCAATTGATATTTTATTTTTACAATGTTGTTTCAAAACATAAAGGTAGTTTTTATCTATCTTGAATGGTATTCTATGGAGAGTTAATGGATCAATGTAAAGCCAAAATAGATCTCATCATCCTTTCAATCCATAATAGATCAATGTAAATCCAAATAATTCTCATTGTCCTTTCAATTTATGATTGGTGCATAAATAGGTATTAAATCTCAAAACTTGCCATGACATAAAAACGATTTTTTGTTTTTATGCATTCACAACATGGATATGTAAAGGTGTTGATGAAAAATATCATTTTCCATAGATGATGTGTTGAGAACATTAGCAAACATTGTGAGAGAGGAGGAGACAAGACTCCCTGTTGTTATAATAAAATGGTGTTATACTCATAGTGACCGGAATATATTGTGAAGAATAATTTGCAATTCCATATGTAGCATATTCTTTTAAAAAAACTAAAATTAAATCATGGGGGTAATTCGTTAAAAATGCTTCATTTAAAAGTTGACTAAATCGAAGAATGATCTATCCAAATTTGTTAAAAAAGCATGTAAATCCCTATGGAAAATCTTCCTCCAATGGCATCACATCTCAAGGCTTTGGCATTGGCTAAGCATGGGTTGTTTCCACGTCTCCACCCATCATTCTGACCAATAGAGGGGGATATTTACAAATTACAGATTTCCAAATTTGCCCCATGGGCTATAAATATGAATTCGTAATATGAAATGTATACATGCAAATGCATAAAGGTAAAACACAACGGAAATAAAAATCTAACTACACACACATCATGCATAAATAGGCATATTCATCACAATAGAAAATGTAATCATTCCACATTCATATACAAAGAAAATACTTATCTTTTAACAAAGAATATCAAAGCAACTAGTTGTATAAGAGCAATTTCCCACCCAACAATATTTATTAACTGTAGATATTACCCCTAGTAGCTGGGATATGAGGCCAACAAGACAAAATAAATACCTACGGGCTTCTATCTCTCATCCCACAACCCATTTTCTCTCATGCTTAGCCAAACTTCCACCTCTAAGCATTTACAGGGATCTCACTCAGTCATCTTAACCATGGCACTCTTCTCTATTGCCCCACACAAAACAAGGAATGCATTTCCATTCACCATCCATTATTCCCTCAAGGAAAGCATTTCCCTTCACTATTCCATAGTTCCATCAGGAAATCCAACCCTCAATAGTGCTTACCAATGTGTGCAGAAAGAGTCTATTATGGTGTATGTAACCTTAATTCATGGATTCTCAAGTGTGAAAAAGTAGAAAAACATAACAGGTAAAGGTTCCTACATTTTCTAGCCTCTATGCTCACCTACAACCATTATTTTTTCACATTCTGCAATCCTCCTTCCAAATTTGAATTCTTGGTTATTGCTTAGTCTGGTAATGGTAATGAACAATAAGAGAAAAACTATTCCCATTGTAAAATATGTTGTAAAATATGCATGAGAATGAATGGTAGAATCCAAAGGAGATGAGCGGATGGTGAAGAGACAACTGACATAACTTATGATAGAAGAAGTGAGGACTCTTACAATAGTAATAGAAGTATATTCATCTCATGCTTCCTTAACTACATGAGAAGACTTTCCCCACCAACCTTGCACATGCATTCAATGATTAGATTTAAAAGTCAAAATGGAGTATTAATTAGCTCATTTAAAGCAGATGGAAGCAAATGGATGAGTTCTAAGGTTCACACTTAACAGTAGAAGATTTAATCTCCCATAGGCACCCTTTCCTCTTCCCCTCTAGTGGAATCATAGCCCCTCTAGTTATCATTACACAACCATATTGGACCATTTTATTATTTTTCCAACATAATATTCACATAGATTTAGAGTTAGCATGACAAGATAACCACATGGTCCATATAGAGATATTTACATTATACGTGCCTAGCCTTTCACTAGTAAGGCCTTGGCCTTGAGCTCCACACTAGGAATCAATACTAGCATATTTTCATCATTTACATAATTTGATTCACTACATTCCAAGTCAAAACTGGGGGTATTACAATACCCCCTTGAAATAACACCATCCTCGATGTTTTCTCAACATTGGAACAAAATGGATAGCCTCTCTCATGGCATCCTCCAACTCCCATGTAGCCTCGTTGGGACCAAAGTGCTTGCATTCCACCTTTACTTGTATAACGGTTTAGTTCCAAAGCAATGTTACTTTCTTGTTGAGGATGTATAGTGGCTCTATTTGGAACTCTCCCTCAGGTTCCACCTAGACCACACCCTAATCAATCACATGGTTAGGATTATGTACATATTTCTTAAGCAAATAAACATGAAAAACATTATAATCTCTAGTATTAGCAAGCAATGCAATTCTATATGAAACTATCCTTATCCTATCAAGCACTTCAAATCACTCACAATATCTTAGTGATAGCATGGAACAACTTTCAAGATTCAAGGAACTCTTCCTTGGCCTCTCTCGGAGGTAAACATGATCCCCTACATTGAATTCCCTATGCACTTGATTCTTGTATGCATAATTTTTTTTGTCTATCTTTGGATGCGTTTAATTTCTTCCTAATATTTGCAACTTCTTGTTCCATTTCCTAATCGTTTCTATCCCAAGCACAATTATGTTCACTACATTATCCCAACTCAATGGTGTCCTATGCCACTCATTCCCAACGATGTTTGTTTCCCATTTCTATATGTGAACTCTACCAAGTGTAGATAATCTTCCCACTTGGATGGTTTGTCCATCACATACATGTGAAGCATGTCTTCAGTCACGTGATTTACTCTTTGTGTATGTACATCTGTTTGTTGATGGTAGGTAGTGCTAAAGTTCATCTGTGTACCCAAATCTACAAAAACGATTTTCCATAAATTAGAAGTGAATTTTGTATCACGGTTAGAAAAAATTGCTTTGGGTAACCCATGCAATTTGAATATTTCTTTCTTGGATTTTCTAGCTATCTCATCAACCTTGCCAACATATTTAACTAGAACAATATGTGTTTCCTTAGACAATCTATCCACAACAATCATGATGGAACCATGTTTCTTGAAGTAGATGGAAATATGGTAATGAAATCTATAGTTACAATTTCCAATTTCCATTCTGGAATTAATGGAAAAGGATACAATAAACTTGTTGGATGTTAATGTTTAGCCTTCACTTGCTGGCATTGCATGCATCTGGAGATATACTCAGTAATGTCTCTTTTCATTCTTGAATAAAAATATTGCTTCCTTGTTGTAGCAATTGTTTTAGTGTATCTTGGTTGTCGAGAATATGGCATTTTATGGATTTCATCCATAATAATTCTCCTCAAATCCACCACATTAGGAATATACATTCTGTTTTTACAAGTGAGAAGTCCATCATTCTCCAAATGATAACCTTCATACCTCTTTTCCAAATTCTATTGTTGTAATTTATCTTTTATTTGCACATATTGTTAGTCTTCGGAAAACAGAGTCAACAATCTTTTGCCTCAAATCTGATTGGAAAATGCTAATGGAATCATGGATGCCACCTATATTGCATGCATTTTTATGTTGAGTGCATCAACCACTTTATTTTCTTTCCACTTTGTCTATTTGATGTCAAAATAAAACTCACATAAAAATTATATCCATCTAGCTTGCCTAGATTTTAGTGTTGGTTGCCCAAATAAATATTTCAGACCACAGTGATATATCCTAAGCTCAAATTTCCTTCCCATCAAATAGCATCTCCATATTTTCAAAGCATGTAGTATTTTTGGCAAGCTCTAAATCATGGGAAACATAATCCTTTGCATGAGTCTTTCAGATTTCTTGACTCATAACATACTACATGATTGTCTTGCATAAGAAATCCTCTAATTCCATGTTTACATGCAACAATACACACCACAAAATCCTTTTCTGGATATGGAATTTTCAAAATTGGAGTAATTGTAAGAAGCTTCTTCAACAAGTGGAAACTTTCTTCACATTTTTGTGTCAACTTAAATTTTATCCCCTTCTTTTGCAAAAAAGTGATGGTGACTGCAACCTTGGAGAATCCTTCAATGAATTTTTGTAATAACCAATAAGACCCATAAAATATCTTGCATCTATCACATTCTTTAGAGTTGGCCAATTCACCCCCCCCACGCACACCCCCCACCCCCTTCCAGGTACTGGGATCCAAACACAGCTGAAACACAACTTATGAATCAGGAAGATTATAATTAGGCTCCGCACCCAACAAGAACAGAAGAACAAAACCAAGAATCCCAAGAAGAAAATTTCTTGCAATATTAAGCAAAACAAAGGTCCCAAACCCACTCAGCCAACTCATCCTTCCAAAGATGACAAAGGAACCAAATCAAAAGGTAAGAAGACTGAGCATCATTGCAATTTTTACGGAAAAGATGGTCATGTGGAATATAAGTGCTTCAAAAATATGGCAGCCTTGGAAGCAACAATAAAGATTCACAATATCAACCTCGATCTATCTTAAGACTCTACAACTCAAGGACATGCACTTTGTGCTTCTAGTTTTTCCTTCAATGCATCTTCCTCCTCTTCTTTGAATGAGTGGATCATTGATCCTAGAGCATCTTATCATGTGGCTAAGGATAAAGCCATATTTTATACTATGAATGAATATAATTCCAAACAAATATTTGTTGGTGATTGGTGGTTCGATGGTATGGTGACCAATTCTAGGGTCAACAAAACAAGATTCCTACTTTATTCTGTCAATCCAGGATCGTACAAACTTAAGAGGTGTTGGCACTGTATGTGCAATTGTTAAGGGCATCTATTCTACAGTGGGAGTATAATGGTTTCTAATTGAAAAATGGAGGGATAATCCGATCATGATATGCCTAAACTAAATCCAAATGAGATAGGAGGATATTGCTAACTGAAATGATTACTTACAGAATTAATTGTAAACTCTTTAACTATAAAGCAAGGAACATAACTACTTAAATTGGAAACAAATAACAATTCAGGGAAACAACAACATTTTTAAATTAAATCTATGAAATATTTTTAAACTAACTACTACAATATGGAAATGTAATTCTATGAAAGCATTGTAACCTAAACTACTGCAATCTGGAAAAGTAAATCTATGAAAGCATTGTAAATTAAACTACTGCAATCTGGAAAAGTAAATCTATTAAATCATTTTAAACTTAATTTGAAATGTAAGGAATCTATGCAAGCAAGCAAAGCAAAACTAAGTTGAATCTAAGAAGGAAGATCTAAGAAAGGATGCAAATTGATCTAGCTATCGTAACTTGCAAAACTAAATATTGAGGGTGCATGTGCAATCTACAAAATTAATTTATTTTGTAGGAAAACAATTCTACAGGAAACTACATCAATGGATGAACAACACTACAACATCAACTGATCTACGCTACAGAATATGAAACATAATTTATGGTTGAATAAAATGATTGAATTATAATTGTGCATGGACATGTATTACCTAAATGAATTTAATGAATCAGGAACTCACATGGTTGCGATAAGGGGGGCCTTCCCCAAAGCAACATAAGAGTGGAAGAAACTTAGGCACACACGAAATGCAAAAAACAAGGAACTGTCATTAAATAGATTAAGTATTCATATTTCAAAAATGTTTAAATAAGATAAACCTGTAACAAAAGCGTTGTATGCAGTGGTTGAAATATACGTGAGAGATAAACCCTCTTCTAAGAGCTCAAAGGTCTATTTATTACACAAAGTATATAATCGAAAACTAAATACTGAAATTAACTTATGTCTAAACTCGATCACAACTAAGCCTTCATTCTTGAAGTGATGGATATAATTAGTAGTTGATTAGGATCTCCAAATATCTTGGTGGATAGTGTAATTTCCCTTTCATCAGTTTTACATTCCTTCATTAATATCTAAAACTATTGGTACTAGTTAACCTTCTGTAGTGGACTTCAGTTGTGGCTTTATCATTACGATTATTGTGGCATTAATCATGCAAAAGTGATTCATAAATTTATCGTCAAAACAGGGCAACGATGGAACTTGAATTTAACTCCTGACTTGATTCTCTGCAATTTACAATTACACACTAATACCATGCATTAGACTGCTCTTTAGCCAAAAGTAAACTAAATTAAGAAAAATAAAGGATAAACACTTCTATCATCATCATTCCATTCATAAATACATAATCAAACCGAAATGTTTAACCTATTTATTTAAATA
This sequence comes from Larix kaempferi, assembly GCA_027924585.1. Classification (NCBI taxonomy): domain Eukaryota; kingdom Viridiplantae; phylum Streptophyta; class Pinopsida; order Pinales; family Pinaceae; genus Larix; species Larix kaempferi. The sequence goes on along the minus strand of BSBM01000278.1, from coordinate 4,354,386 downwards.
ATACTTCTCAGCTTGCATGGTTAAGCTCTTAGATATGTCTGTTACATATCAAAATTGGGACTCACCGTCTCCCCAACTGAATGGATTGCATGTCCATGTACAATCGATCACTCTGAAACAATGGAATCTCCCTTTTTAGTGCTCACTTCCCTTCCATCATAGACAAAAATCCTTGGAAACTACCCCTATTTATAATAACCCAAGCTCTACTCCACTTGCTCCCAATCTTCCTTTTTTGCCTCTTCATCAAACTCTTCAATGTTCTTGAGAGTGTTGATGTATATGTAACTTCGGAATGTATTTCATATATGTATATTGTATTCCTATAGAGATGGTATTATTCCTCTATAAGGAAGTGTCGTCATTTATATTGTAAGTGTCGTAACTTATACTTGATGGGTTATTAGACCACCTTGTTTGGGGTCGGCCCTGTATAAGTCATGTGGGTCAAAGGGTTATTAGACCACCCTATTGGGGGTAGTCCATGTGGGTCAAAGGGTTATTAGACCACCCTATTGGGGGTAGGCCATGTGGGTCAAAGGGTTATTAGACCACCCTATTGGGGGTTTTCCCACTCAGCATTATGTTATGTGGTTAAGTTCGAGCCTACATGAGTTAGGTAAAAAGGCAAGTCAAGTCAAGTATAAATAGAGTGCGGGAGGCACTCTATTTGCTCACTCACTTCTCACACATGCACTCAAGGAGGAGTGGCGCACTTATGGAGGAGGAGGATCTACTTCTAGGTTATGGCTATCTCTCTTGGTTGGTTGTATCATTGCTCTATCTATCTCTGAGGAAGTTATTGGGGTTTTTCACCTTTATGGTTTTCCCCAAGTAAATCTTTGTGTCTCTTGTGTGCTTGCATTATTGTCTCCATGATTGATATGCTGTAGATATGCTGTACATGTTGTTCTCTCAGTTAAGATCCTAAATCAAATTGAAGTAAATTCTGAAAATTTAACAGAGAGGGAGTATCAAGGGTGGATTCAGCTTAAGACCAATCCATTCAAGGGATTTTCTTTGAGTTTCCTTATACAACTGGGCCTTGAAGGGAGAAATTTTCATACTTTTTGGGGAATGAGGTTCCTTCATTTTTAGTTTAGGAGACAACTCGTTCCATCTGTATGTGTTCTCTCTGATATCATCTACTTGTATCCCCTATAGAGCCTTATCATAATGGGCTATAACTTCCTACTGTTTTTCTTGTTGAATAGGAATGGTGTCCTAGTTAGTAGTCAAATTTTTATGACTCTGAATGATTATGTCAATATGGAGAGTCTCATCTCTGATCCACAAGCCAGTCATCTATTATTTTGAATGGTACATATCTACATCCTAAGCTCTATCAACCTCACTAGTCAACCAAGAACACAAAGCCCTTAATTGTACATCCCCTACATAAGGGTTTGGGGACCACTTTTAGGGTTGAGGAAGAATGAAGTTATGCACATACAATTCACTTAATAAGTCATTTTCTTCCTTTGTATTGTCCTGAAAGGCTTCAATAAAATATTTTGGAGTTATGAGGTGGTATGAAAGCCATTTCTTAAGCTAATATAGTTGGTATTTGCACCATCTCTCCCTTAAAAATATTGCATAAAATTTTGATGGGGGTCTACAACCAATTATTTCTTCAAAGAGCTTAGTACTCTTGCTCCAGATACCTTCCAAATATTCTAGCTTCTGACCCTTCTCTTCCATGTCCCCTTTATATAACTCTACTTCCTGTTGAAGTTCTGTATTCCTCTGCTCTAGTTTCTTTTGACTATCTATATACTAAGCTTTTAATATTTGTATCTTCTCTCTCAACACGGATACTTCATTGACTAGAGCTTCCTTGTCATTTCTGAGAGTGCCCATTGAAGACTGCAACATAGCTTTCAACAACGCCAATTCCTCCTCGATTGATGTTAATTCCTTCATTGCATTTTGGAGTTGTATCCTTTCTTTGATTGTATCATCTTTCCTTAGTGACTACATCACATCTTCAATGGCATCTATCTCAATTGGAATGGTATCTTCAAAATCATCCTTATGACTCATTTCCTTTCAATCTTTGTTCTGACACTCCCTTAAAGCAAAAGCATGTGCTCTTAACTTGCTCTAATTTTTCCTATATTCATACCCAAAGGCAAAAGAAGCCTTCGTTTTCTTGGAGGTAGCGAGATCATGCTTCTTCATTCTAGCCAATGTTCTTATGATAACATCATCGTCATCTTCTTCCTCCAATTGGATCTTTCTCTTTGCTTTTGTAGTGGAATAAATCCCTTCTTTTATTTTTCTCTGTTTGGTTGAGTGGGGATCCCTGACTAAGATTTGAGTTGTCTTCTTACTTGTATCTAAGGTGGAAAATGGTACCGAAGCTAGAGTTCTCGTTAATTGAAAATCCTCTGCCAAAATCTTGATGAACTCCTCCTAGGACAATTGAGGAATTTGCTATTGCAGTTTCGTCTTAATGATCAATTTAATGAGACAATAGTGGGATAAGGCATCAATTTTTCCCTGCCTCACCCCGTCGTACATCTCCCATAAGGAATACAATAGGAAATAAGGAACGCTAATATTTTATTTTGTCTTGAGGTGGGACTTATATCTTAACAGAGTTAACAATCTAAAGTGAAACACATGAATTTGACTCAAGTGGCCAATCCAAGTGATGTATTTAAGGACCTAAGTTGCTACCTCTTTTCGGTGACTAGGCATACTTTCCATTTCCACTCCATTCCTATATTCCTCATACATCTCCTCCTCTTTGAAGAACTCCTTCTTGGCAAGTTTCATTGGTTCCTTCTCATATTTACTCCATGGTTGTCCTGGAGGAAGTCCAGTGTATCTTACCATTTGGGCTTCATCAAGGTGAATCCTTAGTCCCTTTACCCTAGTAACAAACTCATTATCATTTAACTGCTACATATTCATAGAAAATTCAATGGTAGTTTCCAAGTCGTAACCATCCAACTTAACCAAATAGGTTATCCATCCAACATTTTAGAATATATCTAGCATCTCTAGATTTTTATGAATCCCAGATGTATCTGTCGGTTCACTCTGTTTGAACCTAGCCATCATCTTCTCTTCCCTGGTAATCGTGGATTCCACAAAATACCAAATTAATGAGCAGACTTATAGTTCTAGGAAGAAAAAAAAAACAAGGGGAGGCTTCAAAATTCTTCAAGAACTGATACAATTTAGCTATATTGATACCTTACCTATTGCTCCTATTGTAGTGCACCTTGACCTCCTTCTATCTGTTCTCTCCAAAAAAATCACACGGCTTTGAAATCATGAGCTTGTCAACCCTATTATTTTAACAACCTTCCCTTCACACACCATAATTCCTTTCACACATGCTCTCTTACTGATTATTGGTCTGGAGAGTGGCAGCTTTGCTTGAAATGACACACCTTTGCATTTCACTAGATTTTTTATAGATTTGATCTGATGTCGTTCATACCCTTTTATGGAAATCATTGTCATATTGCTCATTCTTCGATTGTGCCTCATGATGACATGTATTTTTTCATTCTTCAATCACGCCCCATGATGACACAAATGCCCCCTTGGAATTGTAGTGTACTGACCTCAGCACAATTATTTTGTTGATTGGTGTGTTTTTAGAGGCTGACTAGATATTTAGGAGATAGATATGACTAAGACAGAAATGTGTACTTCCTTTTTTCGACTTACCGAAAATTTTCTCTTTTGCGTAGCCATGCGCATGCATTTTTGGCATGGTAGTGTAATGTCCCTTTTTTTATTTTTTTGAAAATAGTAAAAATTTCAATTTTTTTTCCCTAGTTCGACCTTTGACTAGTTATGATGTCTTGGTCTCCAAATTGCTCCAATTTCTCCCAAATATTCTGATCAGGTGTATGGATGAGTTTATAACATAAATATGAGGTTCAGGGATGCTTTTGGACCTTTAAAATACTTCTACAAATTCTCTCTTAATTCTGGCCAATGTAAGGAACTTGACTAGTAATTTGGGGTTCAAATCCCCCTAGGGTAAGGGCTGAAGATGGCTCTCCAAATGGTACTAGAACTTCTCAAATTTATTAACAGAGGTAGGGGAAATCAAGGGGACATCAACAGGGTCTCATATACATATCCATTCAATTAATTCGGTATGTTACAACACTCTCAAAATCAGAAGCAAAATACTAGTTTCAACCTTGGGGGAAATGATAGGAAAACTTCTCCAAATGCCATGAAACTGAACCAAATGAATCCAAAAGCTTAGGTACTGAACATGAAACTTGTAATACACATTATTAATAGTCCATATATCATTATTCCATCATTGCTTCACTTATTCATTCGAAATTATCATCACAACATTGGCAAACATCAATATAGTGGGGAAAAGGCACCATTTTCTCATTAATGATCAGATTTATACATTTCCACGTAAAATATTGACTTGAAACTTTCTGAAGGTGAAGAAAAGAGCATTTAATTCATATTACAAAATAAATGTGGCATTAGAATCTCCCTCAAAGAGTACAATATCTCACCAAGTGCGCCTCCTCTCAAGGATCATGAATATGCCAAGCAAATTGGAAATGGTTGGAGGAATGAGATGAACCAGAAGTTACCAAGAGTTGTCTTGTATCTTACATCTACAACTTATGAATCCATTGAAGCTCCCATGAAAGTTCTGAATGGCCTTTCCACATACCAACTAGGATGGGAATCTTTCACCCTCGAAATTGGCTAAGGCAAGTAGAGAAGCACTCCACTAGTTCTCTTCACAAATGCAAATTCTTAAAATGATAAACATATCTTATCTTGGTTGATCCTTGTATTTTATAAAAATCCTTATCCTTCTAAGGTTCCAATTCCATCCAAATACTCCAAGCCAATTCGAATTAGGGAGTGGTTCATGATTTGCCATGTGTCCTCCACTTCCTAGTCTTCCACCTTCCACCAATTCGAGTAGGAATCCTTTGAGCTTATTTAACTCCCATGAAATCTCTATTGGCTGATATATTTAGGCATGGCATGTCATAATGGTCAGATTTCAGCAATCAGGTCTACAATTTGTCATAGGTGTCATATCATCTTCATCATTGTTGTCATATAGGTTAGGGAATCTAGTCCAAGTGTTCAATAACTCCTCATTTGACTCTTCCTATTCTATGGGAGTTACATTTCCATCCCAATTCAACCTATGATGCATATTTCCAAGTGTATGAGCCTTCCAAATCCTCCCAAGAACCTTAAGCTTCCCATGGATTCAAAATTACAAGAGGAGGATGCCATGTGGCACAGAATTTCTAGCTTGTTTGGGTCCCACAACCTCCATGTGTCTTCATGAACCATTGCCACTTTGATTTTCCATTGTATTTATTTATTTATCTCCTTTATTAAATATTTATTCCATTCTAATGTCCAAACACCATTTATTAGCTCCCTTATTGAAAATCCTCATGTCTCCATCCACCTAGCGAGCTAGTAGGATTGATGGAATTTCCTTGTTATGAATTTATTTGAATGGGGACATTACAGTCCTTCCCACACAAGATTTCTTGTCCTCAAGAAATTTCATATTTGGATGCTGCAAAATTTGTTCCTCCTCCCATGTGGCATCTTCACTTGGGATATCCTTCCATTGTACAAAGTATTATTTGATAGTTCTGCTCCTTAACCTTCTTTCCCTAGTCTTCAAAAACTTTTCTGGAACAAGTGTGAGTTTACTTTCATCATCCAAAGGAGGAAGTTTTTTCTAAAATGACAATTTGCTGACCAATGGATTTTTTGAGACATGAAACATGAAATACATTATGGATTTTACTTCCTTCCGGAAGTTCTAACTCATATGCTACCTCTCCAACCTTCTGAACTACCTTGTATGGGCCATAGTATCTTGGTTTTAGCTTTTTTGCTCCATTATTTTTCAAGGATGTTTGTTTATATGGCCGCAACCTCAAATATACCAAATCATTGACCTGAAAGGTCCTTTCTTCCCTATGTTGATCTGCATATTGTTTTTGTTGATTTTGGGCTACCTGTAAGTTGTCTTTCAAGAGCTTCAAAATTTTTTGGCTCTCTTCCAACCAATCTTTAGCTTTTGGGGCTCTACTATCACCAAAGATAAGATCAACAAAAGTAAGTGCATCATAATTACCATATAATGCTTTGAAAGGAGACATTCCTATTGACATATGAAAGGTGGTGTTGTAACAAAACTCACCCAAGTGTAGCCATTTTGCCCATGCTTTTTGCTGCTCTCCCACATAGTTCCTTAGGTACCCTTCCAACCATTGATTCAGCCTCTCTGTTTGGCCATCAGTTTGTGAATGATATCTTGTGATTGAAGTCAATTGAGTGCCCACCAATCTGAAAAAATTTCTTGCCAAAAGCACCCATGAATCTACTATCTCTATCACTTACAATGCTCTTGGGGAGCCCATGCAATCTGAATATTTCTTTAAATAAAATGTCAACCACTTGTGCAACACTAAAAGATGATGTAACAACAAATAAATGAGCAAATTTGGTCAACCTATCCACTACCACATATATGCAATCCTTTCCCAAATATTTGGGCAAACCTGTGATGAAGTCCATTGAAATACTCTCCCATTTTTGTTTTGGAATGGGCAATGGTTGCAATAAACCAGCTAGGTATGTAAGTTCAGATTTTTTTTTTTTTTTTCTGACATACCTTACATTCATTCACATATTTCAGAATATATTCCTTCAGCCCCTTCCAAAAAAACATTTTCCTTAATTGCCTATAAGTCTTGAAGATCCTCGGATGGCCAGCTAGTGGGGAATCATGTGCTTCTTGCAAAATCTTGTACTTGAGTTTTGAATTTTGAACCAAATAAATTCTTCCCTTATAATATATCATCCCATTCAAAATCTTGTAGATATCATCCCCTTTGACCCCATTTAATACATCACAAGCAAATCCATCTTTTGCATATTCAACCATTAGCATGTTTTTCCAGTCTTTTGCAATGTCCATGAGAGAAAAAGAAGGTCTTCTAGATAATGCATCAACTACAATTTTATTCTTCCCTTTCACATATTCAATATCAAAATCAAAAGCTTGGATCTTGCTTACCCACTTTTGTTGCCTCTCATTAAGATTTTTTGGGTGAGGAAGTGCCTTAGACTTTTGTGATCAGTTTTCACCACATACTTGTTTCCCACCAAGTATTGTCTAAACTTGGCCAATGCATGCATGATGGCCAACATTTATTTGTCATAGATGGAGTAAAGATTTTCATGTGGCTGCAAATTTCTGCTCTCAAAATCTATAGGGTGTTGGCCTTGCTTTAGGACAACCCATATCCCTTCAACTGAAGCATCACATTCCGAAACAAAAGGTTTACTAAAATCAGGTAATGCAAGTATTGGACAACTACTCATTACCTCTTTAATTTTTTGGAAGACCTTTTTAGCCTCCTCATCCCACTTGAAAGCATATTTCTTTGTCAAATCAATGAGTAGAGAAGTCAATTTGGAGAACCCTTTCACAAACTTCCTATAATAGGTGCATCTTCCAATGAATCCTCTTAATTATGTGATGTTTTTTGGTGATGGCCATTCAAGGATAGCCCTTATCTTTTCCATGTGCACTTTCACTCCTTCTTGTACAATAATGTACCCAAGATACAAGATTTATTTCATCCCAAATTCACATTTAGACAACTTAGAAAACAAGGACTGTTCATGCAAAATGTTCAGCACAACCTCTAAATGATGCAAATGCTCTTCCCAAGTTTTGTTGTAAATGAGAACGTCATCAAAGAAAACCACAACAAATTTTCTGAGCTGCTTGCAAAAAACCGTATTCATGCATGCTTGGAATGTGACTGGAGCATTAGTTAATCCAAAAGGCATAACAAGAAATTCAAAGTGGCCATAGTGGCATCTAAAAGCAGTCTTTTGCACATCCTCTTCCTTCATTCGAATTTGATGGTAACCTGATCTAAGATCAATTTTAGAGAAATATTTTGCCCCAAATATCTCATCCATGAGCTCATCAATTCTAAGAATAGGATACCTGTTCTTGATTGTCTTCTTGTTCAAAGCTCTAAAGTTTATGCACATCCTTAAGGTTCCATCTTTTTTCTTCACCAACACTACTGAAGAAGCATAAGGGCTAGAACTTGGTCTAATGAGTCCCAACTCTAGGAGTTTTTGGATGGCCTTTTCAATTTCACCTGTGAATTTATTTGGATGTCTATAGGGTGGTATTTGTATGGGTGAAGTACCCTCCTCCAAAACAATGTTTTTTTCAACCCCCCTATCAGGTGGTCTACCATGTGAAAGATCTCTAAAAAAAAATTCATATTTTTGTAGGAGTTTCTCTATCTTCTTTGGGTGTTCAAAAACCTTTATGTTTGGCTTGGGAGAGGTGATTTGACATTAAACATCCCATTCAATATCTCCATGCCTCAATATAGACCTCATACTATGTGAAGTCACCACTTGATTCAGATAGGTGTTCTGCCCTCTCACAACCCTTAGTATTCCTTTCGAATCTTGGAATTTCATTTCAGGAATTTGATAGTTCACTGTATGCTCCCCTGTAGATTACAACCATTGAACTCCCAAAACCACATTAGTATCAGCAACATCAACCACAAAATCTATCAGAAAAAAAGTATCGTTACCTATGGTGATTTGCAGCTTTGGAACCCATGTTTTGCACTCCATAGCGTTGTGACCTGGAATGATAACTGTAAAGCCATCGAATGGTTCAGTAGGTATCTTCCTTCTCTCCACCATGTCTGCATCAATGAAGTTATGTGTGGCTCCTCCATCTACCAAAACTGAGGTCCTTTGTCCTAGTACCACACCCTTGCATCGAATAGTGTGATAACGAGGCACTGCTGAAAGTACTGCCATTCTTACTTTGTCAAGTGAGAGTTGATTTTCTTCTTGTTTCCCTTCTTCTGTTGTATCATATCCCTCTTCTTGATCTGAAATATGTCCTTCTTCCTCCATACCCCCTTCATACTCATCATTATCAAAAAATACTTCAATGTATTGAGCTTTTCCCCTAGTACATTTATGCCCCGGTGCCCATGGTTGAAAGCATGTGTAGCACAATTTTTTTCTTCTAAGTTCTTCCCTGTTTATTCCCTCTTTATTATTATTTTCAAATGCATCCTTTTTCCAAGGCTTCTTTTCAAATGTATCTCTCTTCCAAGGATTCTTTTCAAATCTGAAGTTAGGCTTGGGAGGAAACCTTGTTCTAAGAAGCACATTTTGGAGATCTCTAGTCAAGCTCATAGCATCCTTTAATGTAGTTGGTTTGTGGGATTTAACTAAAAATTTTAAGGGTTCAGACAAACCTTCAGTGAACATAAATATTAACCTTCCCATATATACATCAGCCACCTTGACTGATAGTTTTTGAAACTCCAACATATAATCAGTAGGGATTCCCACTTGCTTCAATTGGGCTAGTTCTTTGAAAGGTAATTCTGGGTCCTTTTGCTCAAATCTCTCTAATACCATGTCAACAAATTATCCATAGGTAGTGACTTGATCATGGCCCAAATTTTTAATACCATGGAACCACCATTCATTGGCATCTCCTTCTAGATGCAAAATTGCCATTTTTAAAGCATCCTCTTCCACCAATGGATTCAACTGAAAATACACATCTAGTTTTTGCACCCAAGTGTTAGCAGAACTTTGAGAGGAACCATCAAAAGTAGGAAGTGACATTTTACCAATAACACAATTTAATTCTTTGATTTGGAATAGAGCTCTATTATCCTCCCTGTTCTTGAGTTTGTTTGAGACAGTAAAGTATTGGTCAAATGCTAGAGTCCTTTTACAATCCTCACTCAACTTTTCCCATTCTTTTACCACTTCATTCATATCAAATTGGGTGTTAGGCTTTTCTTTGGGCACAAGAAATTTAGGTGCAGTAGGCCTTGGTGTGCTCTGAAATTCATTAGGTCTATTATGGGGTCCTATGCTTGAAAAAATATGCTCACCCATTGTCTTCCTTTCTTCTGAATGTGAACTACTGCTGCCTCCCATTACCCCTTTGTTTCCAAATTGGCTAGCCATCAATTCGAATCCTTTCATAAGATTTTGGGTCATGTTATTGGTTATGTCATCAAAGAGGGGTCTTATGATTTTAATATATTCCTCCTTATCATTAGAGAGTCCCTTAGTCATAGTTTCAACAAGATACTCTTCTTCTCCTACTTCTTCTTCTTCAATAACAACACCTTCAATTTCAGGTTCTAAGGGTGGTGGATTATTTCTTTGACTCCTCATCTTCATGAATGTTTAACCACATCAGGTGCCAAGACCATGCTCTGATACCACTTGTAATGTCCCTTTTTTTATTTTTTTGAAAATAATGAAAATTTCTTCTTTTTTTTCCTAGTTCGACCTGTGACTAGTTATGATGTCTTGGTCTCCAAATTGCTCCAATTTCTCCCAAATCTTCTGAAAAGGTGTATGGATGAGTTTAGAACATAAATATGACATTCGGGGATTCTTATGTACCTTTAAAATACTTCTGCAAATTCTCATTTAATTCTGTCCAATGTAGGGAACTTGACTAGTAATTTGGGGTTCAAATCGCCCTAAGGTAAGGGCTGAAGATGGCTCTCCAAATGGTACTGGAAATTCTCAAATTTATTAACAGAGGTAGGGGAAATCAAGGGGACATAAAAATGGTCTCATATACATATCCATTCAAATAATTTGGTTTGATACTGCTCTTTAACTGTGACAAGAGCTTATCCTATAAAGAGCACAAATAGTGCATGCATCTCTCAAGTTTGTACATTCCCCGGGTTGACATTTAAAGTAGGCCCTTGATATAGCTTCCCTCATTAGGCATCCATATTAGGATCTCACCACTTTTTGGCGCCGCTGTCGGGGAGGTGCTAAATATTTTAGGAGACATCACCTAAAAACCACAAAAAGAAAACAAAAATTGCATAAAACAAAAATATAAATATCTTCTACCAATGAATGCCTCGTCGGCAAAGGTATAGGTTTGGCCGCTTTCTGCCCAAGCATTCCATGAGCAACAATAGTAATAACAGTTCTAACCATTCTCAATTTGAATTTCTACACTCTGAAAACGAGACTGACTCCACATATGATCCAAACAGAAGCAACTTCACTACCAGTTCCAGCTCAAACACCTCAATGGCAAATGAAGAGGAAGAACCTAGGGAGCTTTTCACTTTTCCCATTAGCATACCTCTCGGCGATGCCAGAATGAAGAACATCAATCCTAATAATCTGCCAAACTTCCATGGGTTGACTTCAGAAGATCCTGACACATTCCTGTTTGAATTTGAGGTAGTTTGCAGATCATTTGATTACACTACTGATGCACAAAAGCTTAGGATTTTTCCTTCCACACTGAAAGACCTATCACTCTGGTGGTTCATAAGCCTTGAAGGAAATAGTATCTTTAGCTGGGATCAAATGAAACAGTCGTTCTTAGAAAAATATAGGGACTACTGCAAGGCCAAAGATATTAGGGATGAAATCTTTAGGATGCAATAAGGAGATAGAGAGTCATTAGAAGATTATGCCCAAAGATTTCAACTCAGCTACAAACGAGCCAGCCATTGCACATTGGATCCTGAATCACTAAAGCTTGTCCTCCTCAGAGGTGTAAAAGAGGAGAATTTTGAAGTCTTAAATCTCCTTGGAGATGGAGACATATTCCAAAAATATTTTGACCAGATCCTGCAAATCTTCAAAAATTACTCAAGATCTAGGAAAACTAAGAATGGGACAAGGGATACGCATACAACCACCAGTGGATCATCATCCTCAACACCAACACTTACAAAATCTGATTTAGGAAACCTGTTGGATGATATGAAAACTGACATACTGCAATCCCTAGCCATGCAACTTGATGCTCTTCAAAGAAAAAAGAAACAGGATGAAATTAACCAAGCCTTGGCAGTATTTTGTCCTCATTGTAGGAAGAAGCATGAGCAGGAAGGAGAAAGCGTGACCCACCAACTATTAATGTAGTGGGACAATTGGCCAATTTGATGCTAGGTGTCATAATAAATCCTAAATATCTTGATCCTGGTAGTCATGTAGTAAGTGTCACCATAAATAACAAGCAAATAAATAAAAGCTTAATCGATCTAGTAGCTGCGATCAATGTCATGACTAAAGAAACCATGTTATACCTAGGACTCCAATCAATGGTAAGACCAACCACAACAATGCTCCAACTAGTAGACATGTCCACTATGAAGCCCGAAGGAATGCTAGAAGACATTATGATCAATATCGAGTCCTGGGAATACCCAGCTGATTTCATAATAATCGAAATCAAAAGAAAAATTAGTGGCTATCCAATTATCCTGGGCAGACCTTGGTTAGCAACTGCAGACGCTTACATAGGTTTCCGATCAGGAAATATGACAATCACTAGTGGACATACCAGGAAGAAGATAACAATATACCCACCAACAATGAAATCCTCAGAGTTAGAATATCAAAATTGGACTGATGATTACCAAAACACGCCAAATCAAAACCTCCGACCTATCCTAACAATTGATGCTACAATATATTTAAAGGAAATAGATGAAGATGGCCATATAGATAGATTTATACAAAATATATCTCCTAACAATCATGTTATTCAAGAATTTTTTTCTACAGAAACAGGTGAAAGTGCAAAACAGAACATGGATGAGTTATGGACAGAAGTGCTGCCAGAGCAGATTGAGAAGGTAAAAGTCGTGGAAATTAACCCTAGTAAGACAGTCAAAATAAATTCCAATTTAAAACCATAGCAAGAAGAGAAATTGATGAAGATACTAACACAACAAATTAAAGCATTTTCCTGGACATATACAAATATGAAAGGAATACATCCTGATATCTGCAAACACTACATTTACATCAAAGAAGGTTCTACTCCCATCAGGCAACCCCAAAGAAGGTTGAACCCTACACTAAAAGACATAGTCAAAATGGAATTACAAAAGTTATTAGACGCAGGGTTCATCTATCCAATATCTGATAGTGAGTGGGTCTCACCACTAGTCATAGTGCCCAAAAAAGGAGGCAAATGGAGAATTTGTGTGGACTACAGGGAGCTGAATAAAGCAACAAAGAAGGATCATTTTCCACTTCCATTTATAGACCAGGTGCTGGATACATTATCTGGAAACAAGTACTTTTCATTCCTAGACGGTTTCAGTGGTTACAATCAAATTTTAATACACCCAGTTGATCAAGATAAGATGACCTTCACATGCCCATGGGCAACTTACGCCTATAGGGTCCTACCCTTTGGTCTATGTAACGCCCCGGCAACATTTCAAAGAGCCATACTGAGTATTTTCTCCGATTTTCTGAATAACAAAATGGAAGTATTCATGGATGATTTCACACCTTATGGACAGAGCTTTGAGCAAGCGTTGGAAAATCTTGAATTAATATTAAAAAAATGTATTGAGATGAGCTTGTGCCTAAGCAATGACAAATGCAGGATGTTAATGGAAGAAGGAATTGTTCTAGGACATCATATATCATAGAGAGGTATATAGGTGGATCAAGCCAAAGTATCAGTAATCAAGACACTGCCCCCACCTGTCAAACAAAGAGATGTGAGAAGCTTCCTTGGACAGACAGGGTACTACAGGAGGTTTATTGAGAATTATAGCAGAATTGTTGACCCCATGTTTGCACTTCTCACAAAAGACAATGAGTTCATATGGACAAGCAACTGCATGTCAGCCTTTGAAAGTCTTAAACAGAAAACCATCACAGCACCAATACTTCAAGGACCAAACTGGGAAATTCCATTTCACATTCACATCGATGCATCAGATAAAGCAATCGGATCTGTGCTTGGGCAAGAACAAGACAAGAAACCCTATGCCATATACTATATAAGCAAAAATTTGGCTAGGGAAGAACTCAACTACACAGTCACAGAGAAGGAATTTCTAGCAGTCATACATGCAATCAACAAATTCAGGCATTATATTACAGGATACCAAAGTTTTATCCATACTAACGACTCAGCGATCAGATATCTTATGAACAAGCCTAATACAAGTGCAAGAATTATTCGATGGATGCTACTTCTACAGGAATTCAACATCACTATAATAGATAAACTAGGCAAGCATAATGTCGTAGCAGAAATTTTGTCAAGAGTAACACATGGGACAGATAATGAATTGGTCCAAGATAACTTCCCTGATGAGCACCTTTTTTCCATATCAATAAAAAGTCCATGGTTTGCTGACATAGCAAACTATTTGGTATCCAGGAAGTTTCCAGAACATTACATTTATAAAGAAAGGACAGAAGTAATAAGACAAAGTGCCACATATACATGGATAGAGGGAATTCTCTTTAAACAGGGACCAGATCAAGCACTTAGAAGGTGCGTTATGGAAGATGAGGTACATGACATAATGCATGCCACCCACAATGAACCCTATGGAGGACACTACGTTGCAAAAAGGACAACCTACAAGATCTTGCAAACAGGGTATTATTGGCCAACACTCCACAGAGATGCTTATGAGTATGTGTCCCATTGTGACGATTGCCAGAGAATGGGAAAGCCAACACAAAAACAAGAAATGCCACTCCATCCACAAATCTCTTTAGAGGCATTTGATAAGTGGGGATTCGATTTTGTTGGCCCATTCAACCCACAATCCAATCAGAAGAGCTACATCCTTGTATGCACTGATTACCTTACAAAATGGACAGAGGTAGCAGCACCGGCTGTTGCAAATGAAACCAGTGTGGCCAAATTCTTTACTGAGCAGATCTTTCACAGATTTGGGGTGCCAAGAGAAGTAGTTTCGGATCAAGGACCACAATTCACATCAAATTTAATTGACGACTTGGTGAAAAGAAACAATGTAAAGCACAGACAATCATCCTCCTACCACCCTCAAGGAAATGGTCAAGCTGAGGTAGCCAATAGGGAATTAGAGAGAATCTTGACAAAAACTGTTCAACTTCACAAAAGAGATTGGGCTGACAGACTTAGTGAAGCAGTCTGGGCTTACAATACTACATGGAAAACAACAACAGGATTCACACCTTATGAGCTGGTTTATGGGAAAAAGGTCATGCTACCAGTCGAATTTGAAGTAAAAACATTAAGAATTGCAGCCGATCTAAATATGAACCTATCAGACATTCAAAAAGAATGCATGCTAAAGCTAAATCAACTGGATGAACACCGCCAACAAGCACTTACACATACTGAAATCATCCAACAGCAAAGAAAGAAATGGCATGACCAACATTTGAAGGATAAGAAATTCAAAGAGGGTGATTGGGCACTCCTCTACGACTCCATATTTCACACATTCAAAGGGATGCTAACCATTATATGGCTTGGACCTTACAGTATACATAAAATTTATGACAATGGGGCTGTGAGAATTATTACAATTGATGATGATGAGTTCCCCATGATCGTGAATGGGAACCGCCTAAAACTCTACAAACAACCAAAGTCCAAAGAGGAATTTACACAAGTACTCTACCAGCAACAATTGACGCTGATAGAGCATGCTCCAAAATAGTAAGCTTCAGCACATTTCATGAAAAAAAAAACACAAAAAAAAGAGAACAAAGGAATTACAAAAAGTACAGGGCATCAACCTATTCAAGCGAGCCTGCACAATAATTCAAGCGAGGCTGCCATCAATTCAAGAGAGCCTGCAAAAGATATCAAGCGAGGTTGCCATCAATTAATCCAAGAAACAAATTATATCAAGTGAGGCTGCCATCAATTCAAGCGAGCCTGAAAAATAAATCAAACGAGGCTGCCATATATTCAAGTGAGGCTGAAATCAATTCACGCAAGCTAGCCACGTCCACATTGAAAATAAGTCTTCATCTACTACGGAATTCATCAAAGACACACCCCGCCAACCTTTTTCAAACATATTCAAGAGAGCCTGCAAAGTTATTCAAGGGAGCCAATCAGATCCAACCATGCAATCATCCAAATAAAAAGCACAATTGCCTGAGTCGTATCAACAACTGGCACAATTTTCAAAAGCACATACTCAGCAAATTCAAAACGCGCAAAACGGAAAAGGCACCCTACGTACGTAACTACTGACATGCAGAAATCAACTACAGACACCGCCAAGATTACTACAGAATCCACCGCACATGAAAAACGGACCAGCTCATCAATGCAGGTATGCATACATACCAAGGTAATCTCTAAATGATTTTATTTGATTTTTACGGTAAAACACTTTCCCACAATAGATTCGTTTCTAGTCAGTTGAGGACAACTTCAATTTCAAATCGGCGGCATGGTGGAATGACCTTCATATCTCATGATTGCTACCAAAGTCCCGTCACCCTCAGCAAATCATGATCGCAACCTTCACCACATGAAGTACAGAGGTTGATCATAAGAAGATAGAGATCGATCATGAAAGATAGGGGATTAGAAGTGGCAAGTACAGGTATGATGAAAAGAATAGGTGCAGAAAGGCAGTGAATTCGGGTGTAGCATATTCCACGATTTTGCATATAAGTAACCACCCTGAATTCCCGAGAAGCAAACACCATTGCATTCCTTGAGCCCGTAGGCAAAGCCTGACCAAGTTAAAAGTATAAAGCTACATCCCAAAGCCCTGGTTTGTCTGGTTATAGAGAAGATTCGAAAAATGACGAAGGGTTTTAAAAAGAGTGAACCGGAAGATCACAGTTCCATTTATCAAAGCCCGAGAGTCCTGCAAATCATTCGCAACTCAGGTTGGATGCCATTTATCCTTGGATTGAGAGGATACCATACAGGGGTAGCCCAGGAGTTCGCAAGAAACTTCAAGCATATAAAAGATGAACAGTACGTCACCCGGGTGAAGGAGTTACGCATAAAAGTGGATGAGGACATTATAGCCAAACACACTGGTCTTCCAATGGGCCTGCATTGGAGTAGCAACGACCGGGAGGAAAACCACACAACAAAAGTAGCATTCTTTGAGCGTGGAGAATTTTATGATGAGGACAAAAATGGATTCAAGAGACCCTCCATGCCAGCACCATGGGATGAAATGGCTGCATTTGTCTTAAGGTATATTACATGCACTGGAAGATTAAGCTATGTTCCCATTTTCCATTTTCATATTTTAGAGCTTCTCAGGCACAGAAGTCACATTTCATCAAACAACAATATTAGCATTCCATTTTTCCTGCTCCAATCCCTAGCAGAGATGAGCAGGAAGGTGGCTAAGGGAAAAGACGATGCTTTGGCCCATCATGGGCTGATCAAACTAATAGTTGGTGAGGAGCTAAAAGCTCAAATTCCAGAGCTCTCCTGGGAGGAGTTCATTGTGGTATCTGTTGAGGACATTCAGAGAATGAGGACTACGCCCTTGCCACCTGAATCAAAAAGTAAGACCACCTCTGTGTCAGGGGAAAAAAGAAAAATCGACTTGGACAGTGTGGTCGACACCTTGGTCAAAATAAAACACTCCAAAGAGGACTCCCCCAAATCAAACCCAGATATTCCTACCAGTAGTTAGGGGTTGAAGAGGCACAGCAAGAGATTCACACAGGTATCTAAAATCTGAGTATCCAAGGAGAAAGAAAGGGAACCCAGCCCCCTGATTACCAATGTGTCTAATGATGACATTGATCCTTTTATAGATCAAAAGGATCCCACTATGGATGAAGAAGAGGATGAAGAAGAAAAAGAAGAAGAGGATGAAGAAGAGAAAGGGAATGAAGAGGAAAAACAGGATACGGAAGAAGAGATGGATAAAGGAGAAGGGCAGAGCTTACAGGAGCAAGGTAACTTTCAGGAAAACCCTCTAGAACGTAATGAAGACCCCGAGGTCGTTTCCCAGCTCGCTGAAGCACGAGCAGAATTGGAAAGGCTCGTAAATGAGTTGGAAACATTAAGAATTCGGCCAGGAAGTCAGGCCACACCTCCTCCATTCTCAGCCGAGAAGACACAAATCCTAAAGATGCACCATGCAGAAGAGCTCCGGCTAGCCGAACAGAAGAATTTAGAGCTGCAAGAAAATTTGGCCGAAGCACAGAGAAAATTGGCAAGGAAGGACCGGGAAATTATCAAAATTAAGGATGTTCTTGCCACTATTATCAGCATATATATGAGAGGATGCGTGACCTTAGACCACCATCGACGGTCTATGTAGTTTATTTACAAGAAAAATGGGACGAATTCCAGCTTCAGAGATTGAAGAAAGATCTCCCTATAGAGGTAAGCACTCCTAAGGAATTTATTGATGCATCATTGAACTCCACAGAGCTGGAGAAAGACCGATTGAGTGAGTTCTTCTTGCACAATTTCGTAGTTTCTGGTTCGCCCAACTGGTCACCAAACCCATATGTGGGTGATTTCCAGTTAAGGGCATTGTGTTCGTGGATGAACCGCGAAATTGAGCGAGCCCAGGACTATCATCTCTATGTGGCATCCAAATGGAAAACTCCATTAATGATCAGACCTGAGCCCACTCACCCTGAGGGAATAATTTATAATCACAGGATCCTCACTCAGGACGAGGAGCTGATACCCATTCTCCTCGCAAAACAACAGGAGGCGGTGAGTCACTTCGACATTACACTCCGCAGCACGCAAAAGGAAGTTGATGAGTCCATCAGGGAAAGGTGGAGCAAGGTGGCAAATGATCTAAAACGAAGAGAACTCCACTCTCCCCTCAAGATTAAGGATGCTCTCTTCAAAACCATACTCTATAAAGAATCCCTGGCAAGAAACCAACTAAGGTGGATTGGGATGAGATTGAATCCTCCATTCTTTCTTTCCCCGGTCCTCAAAGAATAGATTAATGAAGAGGAGGAGAGGAAGGCATGGGCCAAGGAGGATCAGAATTTTGGGTATCTCAGACAAGCAAGGGCACCTAAGGTGGAAGCATGGGATATCAGGGAGGTCATCAACGAAAGGAATAGGTCACCCAAGGATGGGTGAATCGTTCAAGTAGGGGAGAGAATGATGGGTCCATTTTTCAGGTATTTTGATAACCCTTTTTCCACAGTCCAGCTCAAGCAATGGTAACGAAACGCACTCAATTATGGGAAAAGTGTTTTACTTTAATGATTTAATGAAATTGTTTTTATGATTAATCTTGTATGTTAGGATGCGTATCAATTAAACTGATTATATGGAAACCAAGCGTGATTGAGCAGGTTCAGGTTTATTAAAGGAGGACGTGTAGAAGACTGAAGGATCACCAAGCTCGACGCCCTGTTTCTTGATTTATAGGGGACACACTCCCATTTTCAAGAGGAATCGGCACTTTGACAATCAGTTGGGATTATAGTTAAATCGTATAAATATGGACCTCTCGGGTAGCGAGAGGCCCCTGCTGTTATTTTTGTGAAAGACATTACTGTTAACGTTTTCTGCACTATTGAGATACTGAAGTACAGACTTCTATTTTGACATGGATTTTACATATTAATGAAAGATTGATGATTAATTCCAGCAAGCATTTCTGAGTTTTTATTTTCTCCTGAGTACGGGTTGGGGAGGGCCCCTCCAACACATAGGTCAGGAGATTCCTATTTGCAAGTATTTTTCCAAGTATGTGTTTTACATTGATGAACAGTTCTATGATATATGGTAGCGTTGATTAATTCATTATTTCTGTAGTAGTTTAGAATGCATTCCATAGTACAGTAAAACGATTTCAGTAGTCCTGTAGGTCCTTTCTTGCAACGCATATTTTTATCCACGATTTCATGTGTAATAGCTTTGGTTTTGATGTCATGGTTTAGATCTGGAGTTCACTACAGTTTCTCATCGTGATTAGTTTCTTTTAACTTCTTAGTAATAGATGGGTTAGCATAGAATGATCATATTTCAATTCTAGATTGATAAGTTAGATCAAGACTCCAATTTCGTGCGCAGATAGTAGTTACAGATTTCGTTTCCCCAATAGTAGAATAGCTCTGTTCTGGTATCTTCATTCTCAGCATTTAGTTATTTTAGCAATTTAATTATTTCAAATAGATTTACTGTCTTCTTTGTATCTTCACTTCTTAGAACAGATCAGCATCTAATTACTTCAGCATTTTAAATACTTAGAATAGATTCCCTGCTTTATTTCTCAGAACATATTTACTGCTTCCAGCACTTTAATTATTTTAATCAGATTCATTGCTTTCCAGTATTCAATTTCATAGCATAATCAGTTTTCACATTAAGTAGACAATCTTCACATTTAGTAGACAAATCTTTAGAACATCGATACCGCTCTTTAACTGTGACAAGAGATTATCCTATAAAGAGCACAGATAGTGCATGCATCTCTCAAGTTTGTACATTCCCCGGGTTGACATTTAAAGTAGGCCCTTGGTATAGCTTCCCTAATTAGGCATCCATATTAGGAGCTCACCACTTTCCACATACCAACTAGGATGGGAATATTTCACCCTCGAAATTGGCTAAGGCAAGTAGAGAAGCACTCCACTAGTTCTCTTCACAAATGCAAATTCTGAAAATGATCAAAAGCTCTTCTCTTAGTTGATACCTATATTTTATAAACATCCTTATCATTCTAAGGTTCCAATTCCATCCAAATACTCCAAGCCAATTCGAATTAGGGAGTGGTTCATGATTTGTCATGTGTCCTCCACTTCCTAGTCTTCCACCTTCCACCAATTCGAGTAGGAATCCTTTGAGCTTCTCTAAGTCCCATAAGCGCTCTCTTGGCTGCTATTTTTAGGCCTCACATGTCATAATGGTCAGATGTCAGCAATCATGTCTACAATTTTTCACAGGGGCCATAGCATCTTCATCATTGTTGTCATATAGGTTAGGGAATCTAGTCCACGTGTTCAATAACTCCTCATTTGACTCTTCCTCTTCTACGGGAGTTACATTTCCATCCCAATTCAACCTATGATGCATATTTCCAAGTGTATGAGCCTTCCAACTCCTCCCAATAACCTTAAGATTCCCATGGATTCGAAATTACAAGAGGAGGATGCCATGTGGCACATAATTTCTAGCTTGTGTGGGTCCCACAACCTCCATGTGTCTTCATGAACCATTGACACTTTGATTTTCCATTGTATTTATTTAGTTATCTCCTTTATTAAATATTTATTCCATTCTAATGTCCAAACACCATTTATTAGCTCCCTTATTGAAAATCCTCATGTCTCCATCCACCTAGGGAGCTAGAAGGATTGATGGAATTTCCTTGTTATGAATTTATTTGAATGGGGACATTACAAGTAGAATCTGCTTTTTAGATTTTCTTTCAGTAGTTGTATTACCCTTTGTAGGTTCCCGTGTTGTAGTTGGTAGGAACCTTTTTTTTGTGTTGGGTTTTGCATTCTAGTTGTCAAGGTTAGTTGCTTTAATTGGTTGTTTCTTGCTAAGATAGACTAGTTTGCTTGGTTGTTTCTTCTCTTTTATTTGTTTTTTTTCTCTTTTTTTTATTTCTCTCTTGCTTCAGCTAGTTTTGAGAATATCAATGTTCTCAATCATTGTTAGGAATCCATGTTGACCCTTCTATTTACTTTGTTAGTATATTGTTGTTGGACGCATATGCTTTGTAAGTCATCCCGTAGTATTTGTTGATCCATAGTTTGTATTATTGTTGTTGGACGCATATGCTTTGTAAGTCGTCCCGTAGTAATTGTTGATCCATATTTTGTATTGGCCCATGGTTTGTATTGACACATGGTATTGACCCATGGTATTGGCGCATAGACTTAGTATATAAGTTTGTGTTGAGACCAATGAAGGTACCGTGAAGTTATTTGTATTAAGCTTGCTCAAAGGAGGTTGCCCCCTCGAAGTGGCCTGCGATCAATATAGAAGTGATTCTGAGTTCTGTTGTTTCTGCTATCTCGTTTGTTTTCATTAATTAATTATTGCAGGTTCTTCACATCTGGTATCAGAGCACTTTCTTGAGCTCGTTGGGCGAAATTTCTACCAAATTTTGTTTTTTCACAGCTTCGAATTTGGGAATAATCCCTATCTGCTTAATTGTGGGAATTACTTGGGCATAATCCCTAAAACTCATTGTGAGGAGTACCACAGGAACCCCGAAGTAGTTGGCCCATTGAGAGGACCTGCCAGCGAAAAGGCCACGACCCCTACCTGATTGACTAGTTCACAACCGTGAGGTAAACCAAGAGTTGTCGTTTGTGGCAAAGCGGTTATCAGTTTTACCTGAGCCGTGGAGTGAGGGGTACTGCCCCAATACGCAATTCGTCAGACAGCATTGGTGGCTGAGTGAATCCCTGAACCGATAGGAAGCCACACATACCTGAGGTCCATATCTATTTTCAGCTGAACTATTGCCGATCACTTCTGCACCGTTTCAAATCCATTCTGAGTCATTTCAGATCCAGTCGTTTCATATCCATTATGACAGTCATTCCAAATCCAGCCATTTCAAATCTATTCTAAGAGTCATTTCAGATCCAGCCATTTTTTATCCATTCGGCATCATTTCAGATCCATCTGTTGTCGATCCCTTCCGCGTCGTTGCAAATCTATCTGTTTTCGATCCCTTCCGCGTCGTTGCAAATCTATCTGTTTCCGATCCCTTTCGCATCGTTGCAGATCCATTCTTGAAAAAATTATGCACATTTCATTCTTGAGGACCCTATCCCAAATTCCACTTCCCAAAGTCAGAAATCCCACATTTGTATATTTTTAGGTTTTTCCATAACTCCTTTGATTTTCACCCAATCGCCCTCAAATTTTTCCACCGTGTCCATTCCCTATTTCTGCTTCTAAAAAAATTTCCCATTCTTTCACCCCGCTTCTGAAATCCTCATTTTTTGCTTCCTTATCCATTCCAAAGTGTCCACAACCTAGTCAAACCCCAATTACCCATCTGAGTTTTTCCAAAATCCAAATTTCCCTTTACTAAATAAGCTTTTGTTTGTGTTTTTCTATCCATTCCCCCCCAAAAAAAAACAAAAAACTCTTGGTTATGGTTGTCACCCGCGCAAGATCAAAAGCCATGGAGGAAGCACTTGCAGCCATCCAAACCAAACTCCAGGATCTTGATGAAAAATTTCTCAGCCTCCATCTTGAGTATTCAACCATGAACAACAAATGACAGTCCGTGTCTTCATCAGAGAATGGGTTCTCTTCTTCCAGTAATTTCCGTGGTCCGAAGCTTGATTTTCCTCGCTTCAATGGCACTGATCCGACCGGATTGACCTATTGTGCAGAATAGTATTTCAGTCTGCATAACACTTTTGATGTCCAAAAATTTCCACTTGCATCCTTTCATTTGGAACAGGAAGCCCTTCAATGGTACCGTTGGTACATAAAGGCTCATGACGAACCAAAATGGACGGATTTTTGCCAACTCCTTTTGCAACGATTTGGTCCTAGTTCTTTTGATGACTTCACTGGAGCACTCACTAAACTTCGTCAAATTGGAACTGTGAGAGAGTATCAGACAAAATTTGAGAAACTAGCCAACCACACAGAAGGATTGTCTGATGATTTCTACAGGCGTTGTTTTATCAGTGTTCTTAAGGATGAAATCCGCCCAGAGGTCAAAATGTTCTGTCCCAACACAATGATGGAAGCCCTAGGGTTAGTTAAGTTGGAAGAAGACAAGATTTCCGCCCAACAGCGCTCCAAACCCACTTTTGTTCCCTTCTGAAATATGGGTTCTCAACGACCTCCCATCCCGCCAGCTCCTCGACCAACTCCTATCAAGCATTTGTCCGAAATAGAGATGCAGGCACGCAGAGAAAAAGGGATTTGTTATAATTGTGATGAAAAATTCACTCGGGGACATAGATGTGTTCAACAAAAGCTCTATCTCTTGGATGTGGATTCTCCGCCCGCCTCTGAAGTTGGTGAAGAAGCTCCAGATACACCAGATGATTAGGTCGACATTCAGGAGCCTCCTATTGACTTCCCATCTCAGGAAGACCACCCAGAGATATCTCTTGATGCTTTATCCGGCGTCGCCACCCCCCAAACAATGCAGGTCAGGAGTTGCTTCAAGAAGCTTCCCCTTACAATGCTCATCGATTCTAGTAGCACTCATAACCTCATTGACCTTCGGATCGCCAAATAGGATGATTGTTTTGTCCATCCTTGCTCCAACTTTGAAGTCATGGTTTCCAATGGGGGCACCTTACCTTGCAAGGGAAAGTGTCACAATGTGCGTATCTCTCTGGAAGATTATAACCTGCACTCTGACATGTTTTCCTTGTCCTTAGGCAGATGTAATGTGGTTTTGGGCATTCAATGGTTATGCACACTTGGCCCCATCTTATGGGATTTTGCTGAACTTTGGATGTAGTTTTCAGTCAATGGGACACAACACAAATTTATGGGCTTACAACCAGGGTCTCTCCGCATCATCAGTTCACATCGCCTAGAAAAGATCATTAAGAAGAATTCACATGGTGTCATTGCTCAGCTCGATTCCATTCAGATGCACCCACCAACAGTCTCCACTACTTCCTTGGATAGATATGCAGGTGTCTTTGTTGCACCAGTGAGCTTGCCGCCTTCAAGAGACCTTTCTGGTAAGCATTTAGCCGCATCTACATCTCAACAGGAAATGATGGCTATTTTTCATGCAATACAGAAGTGGTAGCCATCCCTACTAGGGAATTATTTCTGCATCAAGATTGATCTCTAGAGCCTGGAACATTTTTTGGAACAACGAGTCTCCTCCCTAGCACACCGGAAATGGGTTATCCAACTCATAGGTTATGACTATGCGATCACTTACAAGAAGGGCGAGGATAATATGGTGGCAGATGCTCCTTCTCGCAAATTTGATGACCCAGTTTCTCTTACATCTATTTCTCTGCTTGTTCCAAATTGGTTGCAAACTGTTCAATAGGGCTATCTCTTCTATGAACTCCATTCTTCTTCATCAGCAGGGCACTCTGGGTTACTCAAAACCTATGACCGGAAACAATGTAACTTCTTTTGGCAGGGACTGAAAATGAAAATTCACCATATGGTGGTTGAGTGTGATACTTTCCAGGTCAACAAGGGTGAAACAACACTCCTTTCGGGACTGCTCGAACCCTTTCCCACCCCTACACAGATGTGGACAACTATTTCTATGGATTTCCTCGAAGCACTCCAGTGGTACAATGCCACATCTAAAAGGACACCGTATGACGCAGTTTATGGAAAGGCACCTCCAATTCTTCTTCCATACATGCTCAGCATCTCTCCAGTTCAGGAAATTGACTCGGTTCTTTGAAACCGCGATCAGATTCTTCTCATTCTGCAGGACAATCTTCACATGGCAAGAATTCGACTGAAACAACAAGCCGATCAGCACCGTTCTAAGCGCACTTTTCATGCAGCTGATATGGTCCTTCTTCATCTACAGCCTTCCAAGCAATCCTCCCTAAAAATCAAAAGGTGTCAGTGGGCCGGAATGCAACCCGAGGGTTCTACAGGGGAACCACTCCTTGAGATTCTGCATCAATTTCCACATCTAAAGCTTTGAGGACAAAGCTTTTTCTAAGGGAGAGGGGATGTTAGGAACCCATGTCAACCCTTCTATTTACTTTGTTAGTATATTGTTGTTGGACGCATATGCTTTGTAAGTCGTCTCATAGTATTTGTTGATCCATAGTTTGTATTATTGTTGTTGGACGCATATGCTTTGTAAGTCGTCCCGTAGTAATTGTTGATCCATATTTTGTATTGGTCCATGGTTTGTATTGACACATGGTATTGACCCATGGTGTTGGCGCATAGACTTAGTATATAAGTTTGTCTTGAGACCAATGAAGGTACCGTGAAGTTATTTGCATTGAGCTTTCTCAAAGGAGGTTTCCCCTCGAAGTGGCCTGCGATCAATATAAAAGTGATTCTGAGTTATGTTATTTCTGCTATCTCGTTTGTTTTCATTAATTAATTATTGTAGGTTCTTCACAATCACCATGAGATATCTCTTGTAGAGACTCTAGGTGAACTCATCCTTAGCTAGTGGTCTTTTGTATATATTTAGTCGATGACCATTTACCAATAGTGGGGTTTGTGCCTCATCAGTGGTCCTTATTTTGACCAATCCATTGTCATATAAGGTATCAATTTGGTATGTCCCTAACAACCTTGTCATCAATTTCCCTTTGAATTTTTGGAACCTTGAGTCATATAACAATGCCCAATATCCCTCTTCAAGCTTCCTAGTCTTGATAATCTTGCCATGTTATTGCTTCCTCTGTTGCTGTACTATCTCAGTATGGGAGAGGGCCTACTGCCTATACTCATCCAGTGCATTCAAATGTTGAATACTATCTTGTTGTGTTGCTGACAGATCTAAATTGAAAGTGGTAGTTTTTTGAAGGGTTCTTATCTCAAATTCAATTGGAAGTGCCACCTTTTTTCCATAGACCAGCTCATAATGTGTAAATCCTGTAATGGTATTCAAGGTTGTATTGTGCATATCTACTCTGTAAAGAATTTGGCCACACTTTTCTTATCCATTGTAGATAATGCTTTGACTTCTGCCCACTTTGTAAGATAATTGGTGCATACCAGGATGTAAATATTTTTATTGGATGGTTGGTTTATTGGACCTACAAATTCAAGCCCCCACTTGTCAAAAGGTTCCAATGATATTTTGGGTTGTATGGGCATTTCATCCCTTCTTGTGGGCTTCCCCATTCGATGGCAGTCATCACACCTTGACACATATTCCTGGGCATATTTATGTAGTGTATGCCAATAATATCATGTTTGCAATATCTTATAGGTTGTTCTTTTGGCTACATAGTGACCCCCACATGGTTCATTGTGACAAGCATGAATTATGTCATGCACCTCATCTTTCCTTATGCACCTTCTTAAAATTTGATTTGGCCCTTTCTTGAACAGAAATCCTTGGACCCAAGTATAAGTTGCACTCATCCTAATGACTTTACATCTGTGTTTGTAATCAAAGTGATGTGGAAACCTCCCAGAAACTAGGAAAATAGCTATATCAGCATACAAGGGGCTTTCAACTGAGATAGCAAAGAGATGTTCATCTGGGAAAGCATCGTCAACTAACTCTTTGTCTGCAACATGTGTTAGTCTTAATAAAAAGTCTGCAACAACGTTATGCTTCCCTGGTTTATCTAATATTGTAATATCAAATTCTTGCTTAGGTGGTTACTACAATATTAGATAAACCAGGGAAGCATAACGTTGTTGCATACTTTTTATTAAGACTAACACATGTTGCAGACAAAGAGTTAGTTGATATTAGAATTTGATACTGGCATTAGTATTGGGTTTATTCAATAGATACCTGATAACTGAGTGGTCAGTTTGAACATATACCAGATAGACTATGATGTAGTGCCGAAACTTGTTAATGGAGTGAAGAATAGCTAAGAATTCCTTTTCTATCACCGTGTAGTTGAGATCATCCCAGCCAAATTTTTGTTGATATAATAAATTCCATAGGGCTACTTGCCTTCCAACTGCCCCAGTACTACCCCAATCACTTTGTTAGAGGCATTCAAGTGAATGTGAAATGGTATGTCCAAGTTTGTCCCTCGTACAAGGGTAGTGATAGTCTTCTCCTTAAGCTGCTCAAATGCTGCCATACACTCTTCTATCCACTCAAGTTGCAAACAACAGCAGTTTCGAGTTGGAGACGCGCAATGGGTGAGAAATCAACCTTCCCTTTACCTCTCTATATGTTTGTATTTTATGTTGATAGATGGACACAAACATTTGTTTCCACTATCTCTTTTTATTTTCTTCTGAATAACTAGGGAGGAATTGCAGCTGGACTTGCTAGATAAGGTGGTTAAATATCTGAAATATCTGTTGGAAATGGTTAAAACGCCAGAGTCCTTTCATGTGGCCAAATTTCCAATAGGTTTGGATGAGAAGCTCAAATATTTTGAAGATATTGTCCTATTACAGCAACAGTAGAGTGGGAGACCTCAGATCTTGGGGATCTGAGGTTTAGTTGGTGTAGGAAAAACAACGTTGGCAAAAGAATTCTTCAATAAGAAGAATTAATATTATTGTTTATCATACTTTTTATCTAAATTCAGAGATAATGCAAATAAAGTATTTTTTATGTCGTTGCAGATAAAACTTCTTAAGAGCTTAACTGGAGTTAATAAGCCAATAGACATTGTTCATGAAGGAACAGAGATGCTCATAAAGGTCATAGAGGATCTAAAATATTCTAATGCTTCATTGCATAGAAAACATATTCAGAGGTTGCCTGGATTCAATAAGCCAATAGACACTCTTGATGAAGCAATAGACACTCTTGATGAAGTAAGAGGGATGCACATAAAGCCTCTCAAATCGGGTCATACCCTTGCGTCTAAAGTTTTAGTAATTTTAGATGATGTAGACCATGTGGATTAGGTGGATGCACTTTTTCCTATTGATCTCCCATCATGTAGCTTAATATTGATTACATCTAGAGATAGGCATGTCCTCATAGGCTCAAAAGTCCCAGAATCATCAATTTACAGGCTAAGTGGGCTCAATAGTCAATACAGGCCCGAGAGCTCTTATGCTCCTATGCCTTCAACCAAATCTATCCACTTCCACAATTTGAATCTCTTGTAGACAAATTCTTAAAAGCTTGTAATGGATTGCCCTTAGATTTGAAAGTATTAGGGGCATAACTTTATGGAAGATATAGATCGTACTGGGAAGACGAACTGGAGGGACTTGAGCAAAGACTCCCCAGTGAAATAAAGAAAAGCCTGAAAATTAGTTTTGACGCCCTCAATATAGAGGAAAAAGAGATGTTCTTAGACATTGCATGTTTTCTCATAGGACAAAGTAGGGATATGGCTATAACCTTATGGGATGCATCATGCTGGAAAGGAAGGTTGGGGTTTCAAAATCTACAGGACAAATGTCTCGTGGAAGTGGACAGGTGGAATTTGATAAATTTGCCACCAACGAGATCTCGGAAGAGATGTGGCAGAGGAATCATGGCAGGTGAGGCCGCTTCGTCTTTGTCATTGGACACAAAACGTAATTGACTATTTTTCATGGAAATCATCTGTAAGTGTTCAGTGATTCAGTCCTTTATATAGATTATTCAATAAATGTCTGACATCAATTCTTTAATTCATCATCATTTTCCAAAAATTGAAAAACAGTAACAACCATTTTGATAGGTAATAACTATGCGGGGAATTAACTTAGATCCAGGGATCAAATTTGAATGGTGGTGTCCCATTTCACTTTCAAGGGCTATGAGATATTGAACCCTTCAATGCTAACATGTA
Organism: Larix kaempferi; assembly: GCA_027924585.1. Lineage (NCBI taxonomy): Eukaryota > Viridiplantae > Streptophyta > Pinopsida > Pinales > Pinaceae > Larix > Larix kaempferi. The sequence goes on along the minus strand of BSBM01000278.1, from coordinate 4,325,187 downwards.
AAATTAAGTCATTGTTTTCATTTGAAAATGTACTAGTACATCAAAATTTCATTCTTTACTTACGTAGTAAAGTCAAGAGGCTTTATTTTGCAGTGGATATAACAGCACTGAATGTTATATGTGTCATATAACACAACCATATTTCGCCCGATCCAATGGCTCAGTCTCTAAGCCACTATGCCACCTTTGTCGTCTCAACAGTTTCCCAAATTGATTTTGCCTCTTAAAATTTTAACCAATATAATAACACAGTTAACTTGCTAACCCCATTCCAATACAACTTTCATCCTTACAGCCAAAATTAATACTATTTTACTCTTTCATGATCTTCTTGAACATGAGGAATTTATTAGTGAAACATAACTTAGGAGACACACAGAAAATCCACTTTCCAGATGTTCAGTGTGAATTGCATAACTAATTTTATAGATCTTTTTTTCTACATCAGTGCAGCTACATTTAGCTTGCTATCCCAATTCCAATTCAACTTTTAACCAATATAATAATATTTATACCTCTCAAAATGGGTTCCTAGGTTGCTTCGAACATGTCATGTCCCCTCCTGTCAATCCGATGCAAGGAAGGGAACAAGACTAACATTCCAGGCTTCTTTGGAAAGCTCAGCCCCATTCATTACTAAAAAACATTCATAATAAATAAAAACTTATGCGTGCATATTCATACTCAATATAAACACATCAAAAATAAACATTATCCACACACAACTACATCATGCATCCAATATATCAATAACAATCATCAATTAAAAACATGGTAGAACACAGAATTAACATAATTCAAACCACAGAGAATACTTATCTTTAAGATGAAATTGTCCAACAACTGGTTATGTGAGAGCAACGTTCCACCCAACCATAGGTCTCTGTCCATCTTGTATTCTTTCATCTGAGAGACCACCCCCGAGCTGAGATGTGTATCCACTGAGGAACTAAACAGGCTCACTCATAGCCATAGTTTCACACAACCAGTCAAGCTAAGCCAACACACGGTTTGGTTTATCAAGCATGCAATAGTCAAGGGAGGAGGAATGATAAGTTAGTGAGCTCAACCACAGAGCTACAGGCATCTCAACTAAACTCAATCAGTCATGGTACCCACAATACCTACCACACCCAATACAAGGAAGGCCCCCTTCTCTGTTGCACAGTCCCTCAAGCGTCCCTTCCCTCCAGTGCTCTTTAGGGTGGGAATAGAATGGTCCAGCTGCTAATTTCTTGAGATTCTAGCCTTCACTGGGTTTATCAAACAATCCAATCCTCTATTCAAACATTCACACTTGGATTTTCTCAATTCGATGGCCAAATAACTCAATCTCGTACTTGGATTTTTGGGCTATCAAAACTGGGTTTTCCCATGGATTTCTGGGCATCTAACACTCTCAAATTTGCCCCAAGGTTCATGTCTATGGATCCCCCATTGGATTTTACTGTCCACACCAAATCCTGAGCATTTATGGCACTTCCAAACATGGGTTCATGCAAAGTTGCGATTTATGGTTTTTCTAATTGCTTGGTCTGCATGATGGATGATAATTGAAGCTTGGGTGATCAACAATGGAATGGGGATGAGGAAAAATGAATTCCCATGAGTTAGAGTGACTTGTGGGTCAAGAAAACATATCCCATACCTACCATACGAATTTTTGGGTTGCCCATGCTCCATTGAAGACATGGACTGATTTCTTTAACAACTCTCTTACACATAAATAATTGTCAACGAGGAAAGTCAAATGGGTTCTCAAGATGACATTTGGAAGCATATGGTTCAACCCCACAACCCCCTCACCACTCCCTAGTGGAATACACATGGCCCCTTCTCATTAGTTGCTTTCATAGCCAATTTTGGTATTTTATTGCAATATTAAAAATTTACATCATTTTACAATGTTCCATGGCTTAATAGCACATGGATAGCAAAATATCAAATACTTGTCCATTTTAAATAAAATTCCAACACACACCATCGGGGCCTTGGCCTTGAGCTCCACGCTAGGGAAACATACATCACATGTATACAATATTTACATAAAATCCAATATACCATAAGGGTCAAAATGGAGGCATTACAGAACAATACAAGCTCGATGAAGAATTGGGTTCTTCAACTCTTCTAAAAGCAGCGCGATTCTTATTCTTGGAAAAGTTCAATCTTTGTAAATCACTAGCGATGGTTCTTCAAACTAATATAAATTCTAGCCTACATAAAATCTAGCCTACTGTTTATGCCTCGAAAATCGCAGCACCAATCAACAAGGGATTCTCCCTGGTAAGCAAGCCCAATTAGATCGCAGTACACCGTCTGTTGTGGGGAATCCGTTTGGTTAACGGCCTGGCTACCGTATGAGGTTTAAATATTTGTTATCATTCAGCGGTCACTGCCTGATCCACCGTTTATGTATTTTATATTAAAGATGGTATGCAAGTGCTCTAACTAAATGCATGCAATTAAAGAAAATATGATCTAACTCTACTTAAGATAATTAATCTATCCTTGAAAGGAGATAAACTGAAGTATGAGTAATATGCTGAAAAAACACCCAAAGATCTCACAAGTAGCTATTAAATAATCTAGATACATTTACAGCAGAAAGTAAAAGATATCAAAGATAGCTCTGACAGAATTGAAACATTCCATTACTCATTTAACATAGAATATTTGTACAGGAAATGAAAGCATCCATAACAGAGAATTAATTCATGATAGTTAGGAATGATCTCACAGTATATGCGTGAAAGATGCAGAAATAGTTCAGCAGACATTCAACATATTCCCAAGCAAAACGCAGTGCAGACTTTCCCAAGAAAAATGGAGCTTTCTTTATATATGCAGCAAAATAGTTCACGTACAAGACAAAAATAGTCCTTTCACTTGCCAAAATTCCTTTCATTCTCCTCTATTCATCTATTTATAACCTTCCAAAAAAGCTTCTAGGAGCCTCTACGTATACCCTAAACCTAGGGAATCTCCTGATTTTGTCTTTTAGTGCCTTTTACAAAAAGAATATTTCCCGCTGCTTTTAATATTTATTTTACAAAAAAGAAACAGAAAGTCTCCAGCTGTCTCTAATATTTTACAAAAATAGAGAGGAAAAATTAGTTTCCAGCTGTCTTTAATATTTATAAATTCATGCAGTGTCAAAGTTAGCTTTCAGTTGGCATTTCTATTTCAACTAGTCCGTCCACCTCAATCAGCTTGTCTACTTCAGCTATGTAGCTGACCCACATGCCTTGTTCTCTCACAATGGTGTTTCTAGGAGCAGGGAGCATCATTTTCAGGGAAATCTCATGCTTGGCCAATTCTGCTGCAATACTTTTCAAACCTGTTGCTGTCGCTTGGAAGATGTCTTCGAGAAGGTGAGCATGGATGAAGGCTTGTATGATGAAGCGATGGAGATCTTCAGTTGTCAAGACATCTATCTTTCTCACATATTCTATGTCTGTGTTCATCTCGCTTGATAACTCCGGCGCTGGCTCTTATCAGGAAAGTCTTCCAAGTTCGAAGGTATCATTATTATACATCTCTCATGAGCTTCTTGGATTTTACTGTAGATGCTGGTACATTGCCCAATAGTCTTTTGGATTCCAGTGTTTATTCTTATACCACAACTTTTACAGAATTCCAGAAGTCCTGAATCTTCCTGAAAATATGCTACAGATTTGAGAGGTAGGTTTGTAGGGAAGCCTGACTTCCCTTCTCTCCATTCAATATGCTTCTTGATGTCCTCCATTACACATGCATATTTCTTACTGAGCCTATGGGATTCGGAGTTGATTTCCTTCATCCTGGTAATCATTGCTTTCATTTTACATACTTCTTCCGTGATAAGCTATTATGACTTATTGATCTTCTTTAGTATATCACAAGACTACTCATGGAAGGGGCTTAAGTCATTGCTTGCTAGCTCTAGTTGCTCTGTCATCAACTCTTTTTCCTTTTCCAATTCCTCAACATTGGCTTTTAACTCCTCTATCTATTGATCGGTGACTAATTGCCTTGATTCCAATTGAGTGGCCTTGGCTTCGAGATCAATTTTCTCACCTTCCAATATCATCATTTGCACTGCTAAGGCCTCCTTTTCTGTATCCATATTCTGGTAATCGCTTGTTAATTTTTTTTGCTCTAATAAGAGGTCTTCATATTTCTTCACTTGTTTTTCTCCATCTACCCGCTCCTTTATCAGATTGTGTTTTAACTTGCGCACATTTTGTTTACCCACCTCAACATCACCCTTTATTTTGTTGATATTGTCTTCATTTGCATGGGAAACAGCTACATTGATGGATGCTATGAATGAAGGGTCACTTTGCGTGCCTTGTATGATGGTAGTCTCCTGGATAATGACGACGTCTGGTTGGGAGTCCACTTTCATCCTCTTCTCTGTCCTTCTCAAAATAGATTTCCTTTGTGAAAATCCTCACAGCAGATCTAAGAGATGATGTATACCTCACAAGAAGATTAAGCAGGAAAATAGAAGAAGAGTAAACAATGCAGTGTAAAAGAGCAGCAAAATTATGATACAGTAGAACTCGGATAGAAGCAGAATAACATCACACACTAATTCATTAATCATAATATGAACAATAAATATAAAATGGTGAGAGGATTCGAATGCCAAGGTGGAAATTCAAATTAGCCTTCATGGAGTGATCATCATATCAATGGAGTGTCATCAAAGCACAATAGAAGTTCTAATCATCATCAGTGGAGTCATCAATGCACAAGTAACTATCAACCAGATGTCAAACTGAGTCTAATTGAGTGTGGTAGGTGTAACTGGCACATGGAGGCACTAACTGAATGAAGGAGGCTCAGTGGAGGGCGCATGAGGATCTAAATGGAGTCAGAATAGGCAGTCTAGTCTCACTGGAGGTCCATCGAAGTGATATAGTCAGTTGAAATTCAATCTAGCCTTAAATCAAGGAAAGATCTAAAGATAACTCAACTAACTGAAGTGCAACCGAGTGGTAGGTGAGAGAGGGCACCTGGGATGCATGCAATTGCATGTAGCGCACACTAAGCACTAGGAGGGCTAAAACTAATTAGAAAGAAGCTCCCGGGGGTAGCTAACTGAGGGCTAGGTGCTGAGACTGATGACTGGGATGCATGTGATTGCATGCATGCATGCAAAATCATGACTACATGCAAAATGCATGCATGACTAAAAATGCAAAAATGGAAAATGTTGTTAGGACTAGGATGGAGTATAGGAATATCCCAACACCCCCCATTAATCCATCCTGGGACCTAGTAACTGAGACCAAAATTCACCCAATACAATTAATAATAATAGCATTCAATAAACTGAGGAAATGGGGAAAACCTCATGGGAAAAATACCCCCCCTCAAAATAGACTGTAGGGCACACCAAAAAATAAATGCTCCAAACTCAAGCAAGTGTGATGCTTGATCATATGTCTGGAGGTATCTTCTTCTTGGGAAGAAGTGGATCATCCTCATACTTTTGGATTTTTTCTCATCACATTCGAAGAGATGGTGTATACCTCACAAGAAGATTAAGCAAGAAAATAGAAGAAGAGTAAACAATGCAGTGTAAAAGAGCAACATAATTATGATACAGTAGAACTCGAATAGAAGCAGAATAACATCACACACTAATTCATTAATCATAATATGAACAATAAATAATACAATGGTGAGAGGATTCGAATGCCAAGGTGGCAATTTGAATTAGCCTTCATGGAGTGATCATCAGATCAATGGAGTGTCATCAAAGCACAACTAGAAGTCCTGATCATCATCATTGAAGTCATCAATGCACAAGTAACTGTCAACCAGATGTCAAACTGAGTCTAACTGAGTGTGGTAGGTGTAATTGGAACATGGAGGCACTAACTGAATGAAGGAGGCTCAATGGAGGGTGCATGAGGAGCTAATTGGAGTCAGAATAGGTAGTCTAGTCTCACTGGAGGTCCATCGGAGTGATACAGTCAGTTGAGAGTCAATATAGCCTTAAATAAGGGAAAGATCTAAAGATAACTCAACTAACTGAAGTGCAACTGAGTGGTAGGTGAGAGAGGGCACCTGGGATGCATGCAATTGCATACAGGGCGCACTAAGCACTAGGAGGGCTAAAACTGATCAGAAAGAAGCTCCCTAAGCTAGCTAACTAAGGGCTAGGTGCTGGGACTAATGACTGGGATGCATGCAAAATCATGACTGCATGCAAAATGCATGTATGACTGAAAATGCAAAAATGGAAAATGTTGTTAGGACTAGGATGGAGTATAGGAATATCCCAACATCCTTTTGCTGTCAAAAATGATTTTGTCTAGTTGAGCCACGGTGTGGTCCTTTCATGGAGTAAAAGGTATGAGTGGGAGTTCTTCTATGGGACCGTGGCTTCCTGCAGTTATTTCTTGACATGCTTGGGATGATTTTAAGTCCATGGTCTGCAAGCTTGGACTCCCTGCTTCCATAGCCTTCTTCAACTTCTCAACTTCTTCTTCTCTCTTTTGCTGCTCCTTTGCTTCCCTCTATGCTCTCTCCTTCATTTCTTGTAGTTGGTCAGCTTCTTCTTGGCGGATCCTCTGGGCTTCTTCTTCTCGGAGCTTGTCAGCCTGTTCTTTCTGCTTTCTCTCTACTGCTTCCCTCTTGTACATTTCTGCCTCTTCTTTCAGCCTTTGCTCTTCCGCCCATTTGGCAGCCTGGGTGGCAGTGGAGCTAGAGCTGGCTCCACCATTGGGGTGAAAATAGTTACTAAGTTCAATCATATTGCTATCTCTCCTGAAAATTTCTTCGTCTTCATCAAAATCGCTTGCATATTCAAAATGTGCTTTGACTTCTGAACAATGGTTTGCAACTTTGTTGAGACTGGCATTCTTTCTAAAAATATTTTCACCAAAGTGGAAATCTCCCAACTCTTGAATAAAAGCCTCAGTTGTTTTAACTTTAGAGAACTTATATGCCCCGATGTAGAAGGGAAATGGTGGGAAAGAGGCCTTTTTCAGTCTATTCAGGATACTGCCAATCCCATCTATAAAAACTTGTCTTACTACTTCCTTGAGGACCACATAGTCAGTTGCATACCTAGGTAAAAGAGATGGTGGTTTAGAAAACCCATACATTCTAAGGTAGGTGCCCTCCTGCGAGAAATAATAATCGCCATATTCCTTTATGACTGCCATGGCGTTCTCAAAGAGGCAGTTTGTCTCTCTATTGAAAATCATCTCCTACAGAGGCATGACAAATTCTTCGCATATGGTCTAATAATAGCTCTTGTATCTCTAATCCCACAAGATCTTATCAGTAGTATAAATTTGGGAATCAACCTTGTTCAATACACAACCTAAATTTGGGAAAGGATGCCTTGACAGAATGCAATCTACAAGGTATGATGACATGTAGAATTTTTCTTTTTTCCGAGTCAGACCTGCTTTGGCATTAGCTATTGCCGAGGACAGACTATGTGATAGGATGTCCGCCCAATTGAAAATTGTACCACTAAAAGCCACATGGTGGATTAAAGGTATCCAACTCAATTTATAGATAGTTCCATCTGCTCTACCAAAAATTTTGCTCAGCATCAAGGTTATAATTCTGAAAGGAGGCCTTAGTGTCTGTGTTTCGTACTCTCCGCTTTCCTTTTGCCTCAGTTGCTTTCCTGTTATCAGTAACTTTTTGGAAAACTCAAGAATATCCATGTTGAGGCTCTTGAGCCAGGCATCGTTCATTAGGACTTGAGCGCATGGTAACTTGTAGGCTGCTTCTATATGGGATGGGTGAAATGAGGAAAACGCCTCTCCCATGCTGTCAAATATAATCCTTGACATGGAGTTAGCCTGCGACAGAATCCACCCGATGAATTCTAAATAGGGGAAGAGTTCTGGGCGCGTGGCTGCTTTTGCTATGCCATATTTTATGATGTTTTGGTATAAGAATCCTTCCTCTAGGACTGCCCTAGGAACATCTTGGTCTCTTATCATCTGATATAGTTCCCCCCACTTGAATTCAGGGGAAACGCCCGTGATTGGCTTGGTGTCTTCATACAAGGTTTCCACCCTTGTTTTCATACTGACTTCGCCCCCTGACTCAGGTTCGAATACCTTAGACCTTTTCTTGACTCCTTTCGGCATCGTATCCAGACTTGGTAGAGCAAGTCCATGCATAAGTAGAAAAATATATAACAAATTCTTGAGCAAACTTATCAAGAGGCATGCAGAACAACATTGTTAAATTTGCTTGAAATTTATACTGTGCTCAACCAATACTCCAAACAATAGTAGAAGGTGTATATGATAATCAAAAACATCATTTTTCTACCCAAAAAAAAAAAACAATGATAAACTAGCTTCTATCAAGCAAGCTTGAGAGAACAAAACCATGATGCTACAGAGTGCAGTGTTTATTCAAAAGAACACACTAAACGTAATCAACCTGCAAATAAACAAAAAGAAACCGGGTGACTGTGACCAGGGCGTGTCCCATTTCGTCGGTTTGACTCGTCTCACTTTATGCTGGACAACACCTTAACACAGTTGGTCAGTTTGCTAGGGACGGGGAACAGGACCTGAGTGGGGATACTGGGGTATTTTACTTAGAGTTCGGCCCAATAGAGCAGAACCTTCAACGGGGAAAATAACGGTGCAAAAAGTAGTTCCGCAAGGGGCTCAAAGGTGGCCATGGGGAGGAAGTCGTTTGTCAAGAAGGTTCTAAGGAGACATCCTGGGCTTAAGCACCAAAATGTAGGATAACAACATTATAAAAACAACAGAAAGGAGCAAAAAACACTTACCTGTCAATTCGGCGATTGGATCTATTGCCCTTACGATGCTGCGCACCTAGCCATCCTGTGAGTGGTGGGAGTGAGCAGGCTTAACAGCGTTTGACCAATTGAAACAATAAGCAACACCATAAACCCCAAACTCTATATATAAAACCCTCCGCACATTCGGTTCATTAAGGTGAATATACCAGTTGGGTGAGGCATTAAAACATCATTAAGGTAGGGGGGACCAACATCTTTTTCACGTCGTTCAGAATTAACTTATTGCCGTCACTTTCGGCAGCACTCAGCGAGTTGGAACAATTAGTGTTGACAGAACTGACTGAGAGCTCGCGCAACACGTCGGCGGCTCTTGATGAGTTTGGAATAAGATCACTTATCTTGTCGATTGCTTCTTTCTTCGGCAGGATTTATCGACTTTTGCCGACATACTGACTCCTTACCCCTCATCGGCACTTCCTATGGCCCGCAGGCAATGGTTTCGGCGCGACTCGCTGTGTTCCGCCGAAACACATCGTGGCTCTTAAAAATGACCCAGAAGAGCCGACCATTTCGGGCTAGTTCCACGAGTTTTTCCACAACAAGGGGCCTCAACAAACTTCAAAAGGGCTGCTAACCGTGTCGGCTAAACTCGGCGGCCTTTGCTGAAACATAAAACTTGGAAGAAAAGAAAAGTGAAGGATGCTGCATTTCGGCGGGCTTGGATGAATTCATCCGACCGTTGCGGCGGGAGTAGGTGAGTTATGCCAAAACAGAAGAAGGCCTTATAACTCAAAAAATGATACCCGGCCATTGCGGCGCGACTTGATGAGTTACACCGAAATGGAAAAGGCTTCCAAAATTAAAACAGACAACCGATCGTTGCGGCTTGACTCGGTGAGTTTCGCCGCTGTTTCGGCTGAGAAAGGTGAGTTTTACTTAAGAAAAACAAACTTGAAGAACTTGATCCTTATGAAAAAACTAATTATGGAAAGGATTTTGGACAAGACTTGGCTTTAATGCAAAACTTGCTTAAGAGAAAAAGGAGGGGGCCCAATAATTACAATTGTTTTGGGGGGGGATGTTGCAGCAACAACAATTGGTGATTCGTTGATGAACACAGATCTCTGAATCAATCTCTTCCTATGATCAGAAAACTTAAGAGCTGTTGGATCCACATGTAACAAAATGTTTTCATAGTTTAGTTTCTGTAAATGGAGTGATCACTTTTATCATAATGGTCATTGGGAAAAGGTAACTTTGACTCAAACTTCTTTACAACTCTCTCAGGGCCAAAGTGTGGAGTTGATTTTAAAATATGTCTTTCAGATGCCAACTATAATAAGAATCCACGGGATTGTAACAATATCTCACAGACATATTCGTTTGTTCCTCATTTCCATGCTATTAGCATCATTTTTGGATGTTTCTTTAATTGACGACTTTTGTCATTTGAGCCTTCCAAAAAATAAATTTCTTTGACCTTCAACATTTAATTAAGGTTCTTCAATCCACAAATTCCTTTTGTGTGAGCAAGATATTTATTCGATTTCCATGCTCACGGATGGAGAAGAATCTTGTTGGGTTGACTATTAGAACAACTTCCTTGATTGAATGTCTTTTCTTTTCTCAGCCATGCTTTAATGGAGGCGAGAATTTTTGGAAAACGGAGTCTTTTATATAAGCTCTTTTGACTTTTGATTTACAGCATGGGATCATTTTAAATATCATACATCTGTAAGACATGCTTCCTCTCCATGGGTCTATTGTAGTGAACTTCTTGAGACAGTCATTAATGTGAGAGTGAATGGAGCCCCAAGATAGTAACAAGGAAATACAAAATCTTAGTTATTAAACAGGGATTATTGTGACCTAACAAAAAGGATCTCTGCATTCCTAGGAACCAATTAGTGAAAGCAAAGTCACACGGAGATATTTTCTTTAAAAGTAGACTTTTTCCTTTCATAACTTCGAGACTTGCTCAGAGCCCTATCTTTCCAATAAGCCAAAAGTTGGGCTAGGATTTATTAAAGAATGAAAACTCAAACAAAGAGTAGGTAAAAACTCAACTGAAAGCAATCAAACCAAACTGACTAAAAGAGAAAGAAATCAAAAACTCAAAATCAAACAGAAAAGGTAAACAAAGAAAACAAACGGCGTTTAATTATGTACAACAAGTGTCCCTAGAGCTATGTGAAGTACTGCTTTAAAGCGAGGCCATTGAGAGGGATATTTTCCTCTTCCCCCTGTAATTATTTCAATTTCTACGTTTATAGGCCAAGATTTTCTGAGATTTGGTAAGGGCCAAGCCATAAATGTTTAAATTTAGTATGCTTTCCCCTCTCATCGTGTGGTTGATCCCACTTCAGAACTAAGTCACATATTTCAAAACTTCTCTTGCCATATTGTTGATGCCTCGGATATCGTAGCATCAATCAGAAAGGGATTCTCCCCGAGAGATGGTCCCAATTAGACTATCTCCCGTTTGGTGTAGGGAATCCGTCCGGTTAGCGGTTCCGGCAACCGTGGTTTCGGACTTTAAATCCGATTCTACCGGTTATGGCCCGATCCACCTTTCTTTTGGGTTTTTTTTTTATGTCTTTTATATGAGATGCAAATGCCTAAATTATACTTAATCTAAATGCAATAAAATCAGATCTAATTCTAGAAACTGGAATACATCTATCTATCCCTGCAGGGAACACGCTCAAGGGAGGAGCAATCAGCTGTAACAAATATCGTAAATAAAGAACAGATAGCTATTATTTTTCACAATTAAAGCTACAGCAAGATAAAGATCTTGAGAAGATAGCTTCTCATTCAACATGGAACGCATCAATTGCTCATAAAACAGAAAAGGTAAAAAGAATAAAGAAACAGATCTGAAATGAAACTTAAAGAACGCATCTATTGCTCATAAACAGAAGAAAGCAAAATTATTTAATCTACGTAACAAGAATAGAGAAGCAGATCTAGATGTAACAAAACTGGAATTAAACTTAAAGATCCCTGCAAGGAGCAATTTAAAGACATGAACAATGAGCCACATGAATTATCCTGAAGAAAGAACAGTTAGCCATTCGATCTAGACAAAGAAATCTACAGCAATACATTTCATTGTTCACAAAATAGAGAAAACGCATGCACAGGGGGAAGCAAAATCATTAATGCAAAGAAATAGTTCAGATGTCAAGAATGATCTCACATTACAGAACCGCAGTCATTAGAATAGTCCAATATAGAGCAATCCAACATCCCAGGCAAAACGTCCATCTCCCGTGGCTTCTATTAGAAAAATCAATTTACAGACCCGATACAAGATAGCTCATATCGTTTGCCAAAATTTCATTCCCTGCCAAAAGTCCTTTCTAATCTTTCCTAGATGCTATTTATAGCTACAAATCTGCCCTTTGGGCTGACACCTAGCATTCTCCACCTGTCATTTACAGGAATTTCTACTATAATCGACCACCAAAAATGGCCACTTCCTTTACAAAAAATATTTTGACAAAAATTAGGGACAGCTGTCCCATGGCTTACGCCTTACATATTCAAAATATACATAACAGAAAATTGGCTAACATCAAAGCTTTCCCTGCTGGGCACGTGTTTGGATGAAGAGAGTGGCTCACTGAATTCAGCCTCTTCATTCCTGTGCGTGAGCTTCTCCTGGCAAAGGGTCTCCCAAGTTAATTGTCACTGATGCTGCCTGGGAAGAGGCCCTCGAATCCCCTGCTGATGCTGCTCCTAATTGGGAAGGGGGAATTGAAGTGGCCAGATTTTCTGCCATTGCTGGGGAAGAGGCTGCTGGGAGAGAGGCTGCCGGATCTACTGATGCTCCTGCTGCTGCTGCAGCTTTCCTGTCCTCCTCTGCTATGTAGCTGTGCCACACACCTGTGTCCCTTATGATTATGTTTGCTGCAGCAGGAAACAGGATTTTCTGAGAAGTCACATTCTTCCCGAGCTCTGTTTTAATGCTTTGTACTTCTGCTTCAGCAACTTGATGCGCTTCCTTCAGCAGATGGTTTTGAAGTGTTGATGAACCGATGTAATGCTGGAGATCATCCATGGCCAGGACATCAATCCTTTTCACATACTCCATCTGGACGCCTAGTTCTTCTTTCAGTTGAGACAACCGCTGCTCCTTTTCCGGGAAGTCTTCTAGGGTCTGAGGGAAACTCAATGTGTAGTTGTCATGGACTCCTTTGAGCTTTTGGTATAGGTTGTTGATTCTATCTGTTGTTCTCTGCACACTGGTTAGCAGCTTGTTGGCACAGTTCCTGCCAAACTCCAACAAGGCTATATCTTCATTAAAATCGTCCACGGCCTTAAAAGGAAGATGCGGGGGGAAACCTCCTTTCCCTTCTCTCCATGCCATCTGACTTATGACATTTGCCTTGACACGGGTATTCTTAGCTTTGAGCCTGTGGGCTTCCGCATTAATCTCTTTTAGCCTGACCACCATGGCCTTGAGTTTGCACACCTCATCAGTGATTAGCTCTTGGGAGCCATACACTTGCTGCAGGATATTGCATGACAGCTCGTGGAAGGGAGATAGGTCTATGGTTTTTCTCTCCGCTTGCTCTAAACGCTCAGTTAATGCTTGCTTGTCTGCTTCTAGCAGAGATGCCTTTTCTTCTGCACCATTCTTCTCTGCTTCCACAATCATCATTTGAAGTGTTAGCTGGTCTTTTTCCTCCTCCAGCTGGCTGTACTTGTTTGACAGCTCCTTATGCTCAGCGTACAAGCAATTATACTTGTTTACCACCATATCTCTTTGGGCTTGTTCATCAGCCACATTTTGTTGCAGCGTGCGTGCTCTCTTCTTTGTTAATATATTTTCTTTAACTATAACGTCTACATTGGCAAATGATGCCTTTGCTGTCGTTATAACTGCGGACGCCATAGCAATGGGATCTTGATCCGTGTTCTGCATGACAGTGACCTCCCGGTGAGTAACAATGTCTTCATGGAAGGGACTTTTAATCCTCTCTTCTGATTGGAGGACCATTGCTTTTCTTTTCTTATCATATACAAACTCATTCCATTTGGACACCGTACACTTTCCTGATGGGGTGTACGGGACAATTGGTCGGTTTATGATGTCTATGTCCTCTTCCATAGGTGGGGTCCGGACTTCCTGAGCAGGGTCTACTCCTTCCTTTTGGGTACCAGAGCCACCTGCTTGAGAGGTGTCTATCTCCATGTCTTGGACACCGGACCCACCTGCTTGGGCATCTTCCCTTGTCTTCAATTCTTCTTCCGCCTTCTTTTCTGCCTCAGCTTGCTTAGCTTCTTTCTTCTTTTGGGCTTCTTCAGCTTCTTTCTGCAGTCTTTCATTTTCAGCTTCTTGCTGCTTTCTTGCTTCCTCGGCTTCCTGCTGTAACCTTGCCTCTTCTCTTAATCTGAGCTCTTCCTGAGCTCGGGCATCCTTAGCTTCTTTCTCCTTTTGCTGGATGGTCTTCTGGGCCTTGGTTGAGCTAGAGCTCGCTCCGGTACTTTGGCGATAGATCCGTAGCTCAGTCATGTTGCTGATGCCTCTGAATGCTTCCTCCTCGGCATCAGGGTAGTGGGAGTATTCGAAGTGAGCATAGTTCCCCTTGCAATGCTCGGCCACTTTACCCTTTCTGTCGTTCCTGTGGAAGATGACCTCACCGAAGTGGAAGGCCTTCAACTCTTGAACAAATTCATTGGCCGAGGCAACCCCTGAAAACTTGTAAGCGCCGATGCAGAAAGGTAGAGGGGGAAAGGAAGCCTTGTGTTGCTTGTGGAGCAATGCCCCAACCCCATCCAAGAAGAGTTGTCTTACTGCTTCCTTGAGCACCACATAGTCTGTGGCATACTGCGGCAATATGTATGGGGGCTTAGTCCCTCCAAACATTCTCAGGTAGGTACCTTGTTCTGAAAAGTAAAAGTCCCCATACTCCTCAAGGACTTCCAAAGCATTTTCTGACAGGCAATTTGGTTCTTCCTTGAACATTTTCTCATATAGGGGCATGATGAACCCCTCATAGATGAGTTTGTAGCTGGGCTTGTAATTCTGAGCCCACAACATCTTGAATGCGATGTAGATAGGGGCGGTGGCCCTATCCCATGTACAACCCAATTTGGGGAACTCTATCTTGGCCAAAATACAATCTATCAGATATGAAGACATGAAGAATTCAGCCTTCTTCAAGGCTAGCCCTGGCTTAGCAGCACTTATCATTGAGGCCAGACTATCTGACAGGATAGTGGCCCAGTCAAACACTTTTCCCTGAAATGCCACATAGTGAATGATAGGGACCCACTGAATCTTGTATACTGTGCCATCGGGCATGCCAAAGATTCTGCACAGCATCAGGGCAATCAACCTAAAAGGAGCTCTTAGATTCTATACGTCATACTCCTCACTCCCTTTCTTCCTCAAATGTTTGCCTGCTATTAGTAGCTTCTTGGCCATCTCGATATTGTTCATTTGACTCAGCCATTCATCAGTCAGAGCTTGCTGGACACGGGGAAATCTGTAGGCTGCCGCAAGATATGCGGGTTGAAATGAGGCGATAGCCACTTTCCCGCTATCATTTATCACTCTTCCTTCAGCATCGGCATGTTGGAGTATCCATCCGATCACTTCAGCACAGGGGAACAGCTCAGGGCGGGTAGCGGCTCTAGTTATGCTTGAGGTTCTGATATTGAGATAGATTGGTGCTTCCTCCAGCAACATATCTAGGATTTCTTGGTCCCTGATCATTCTATAGATGTCATCCCATCTGATTTCTGGAGGGACACCAGTGGTGCACCTAGTGTCCTGGAGCGAGGTTTCAGTCTTGAGAGGGGCAGGCTTCTTTTCTGTCATCTTAGCTTTCTTATTACCGGTTTTCGGCATCTTGATTTATCCCTGATAACACCCATATACAAGTCATCATGAACTTGAGTAACATACTGCGAGGTTTCAATCAGAGAGTATCATTGTTTTAAGATATTAATGAAACAAACGCAGTGAAGCTGTATATTTAGGAAGCAAAACGTTATTTCAACATGAAACATAAATTGAAACACTTGAATTTCCTAAAAGGACGAGTTTGGAATGCTCCTGAGGGGTAGGCTATGCTGCGGATACATTTTGTTCTCGGACCGATAGGCGATTTGCGGAAGCAATTGGCTTCCGGTTCTGCCCTGGGAAAAGATGATTTTCGTCTTAGCAGGGACATGATTATAAAAAAAAAAAAATAACCCCCCCATTCTTTAAAGGGGCAAGTTTGGGATGCTCCCGTGGAGGCAAGCGCGTTGCGGAAGCAACGTGCTTTCGGTTTAGTTCTGGGGAAAGGATAGGACAGCTTTCGTCACTGCTGTGGTTTGGAAGTCCAATGGCGGGTAAGCTCGGGTAGGCAGACTTTGTGCCGAAAAGGAAACCCCTTTCGCATTTACGATTAGGCGAGGGCATTCAAATGCTAATGTCATTTGCGGTGCTTGCCGAGGTGTTCCATGGGGAGTAGTTCGAGCGAGGGCGATGGTGCCGGGGCATACTGACGCAAAAGGTTTGAGCGGCTATGGTTTCGGGTCCTGGCTGGCGTAGCTCAAGTATTCACGGGGTTTGAACAGGGGCCATGGTGCCGGAGACAAGGTTTTGCCCCGGGTAGAGGGTGCATTGGGACTGAGGCTTACGGAAGGGCCCGGGGTTTTACGTCCTGAGTTTTCGGCCGGGGCATAAAACGCCTGTGGGCTTCGGCGGTTTAAAAGTAGTCAAGGCATGCGACCCGGGAGAAAAAAAAAAAAAAAAAAAATGGAAGAAACTTAACCGTCCTAACTGGCTGTCTTTATGAGTAGAACTTAATTCAAATTGTATTCGACGGACAAACTCGCCCATGACGGGCGTTTTGTCCGCCGAAACCCCACCAATGACCATCATTTTGAACAAAAGACAATCCTCAAAGCACTATGACATGTAAGGCTAAGATCCTACCTGGCACCGACGGAAGACGCTAACTGAGGTGGCCGCAACGTGGTTGCACAAGACGAGCTGGAACGGTCGCGCGGCGTTCAATAGCTTTGTTTATAAAATAAAACGGCAATGAGTTGGCTCGTACCCCGTTGATTATTTATATGGGCCAGGCACGTGTGAGCATTCAATTTGGTGGGTGGCGCAATTAAAACGAGGCTTAAATTCGTCGCCCGTAGTGGTCATGTCAAAATATCTCGGTTTTCGTGCGACCGTCATTCACGGGACCGCCTTACGAGTCACACCCGCCGTTGCGGAAGGATGGAGGGGAAGCTTCGCTATTTCGGGACGTGTTGCGGAAGGGAAACTCCAAGCCTTCCGCCGTTTCGGAAGCTATTTGCGAAGGGAAACTCGAAACCTTCCGCAAAAGAGAACCCGCGTTGCGGACGTATAACGCCAAAGCTTCCGCCGTTTCGGGAGACATTCGCGAAGGGTTTCCGCAAACCAAAATTTTCTAAGTCTCGTTGCTCTTCGGGAAGATATGGCGAAGGCTCCCACTAGTTTCGGAAGGGAAACATGAAGGTTTCCGCGTTTCGGCAAGTCGAGGCGAACTTTTCACGGTTTCGGGAGGATATGGCGAATGCTCCCGGTATCTTCAGAAAACTTTAGTGAATGGCCTCCGTCGTTTCGGAAAGAAAATCTGAAGGCTTCCGCACAAGGCTTCCGCGGTTGCGGAAAGCATTGGCGAATGCCTCCCGCGATTTTTTTTTTTTTTTTTTTTTTTGGGGGAAAAGTCTCCGAGTTATTTTCACGGGTTTTAACCCAGCGACTTCCGCCACCGCAGGATGATACGACAAACACTTCCGCTATTTCGGGAGCAAATGATGAACGATTCCGCTGTTTCGGAAGCAATTCCTCAGCGGCTTCCGCTGTTTCGGAACGGAATTTTCAATTTTTTGTTTAAAAAGGTAGCCCGAGAGCCTCCATAATTTCGGAACGGAATGTTGAAAGCTTCCGCGAAGCTTCCTCGGCTTGTTCTGGAAAGTTCTTTTAAGGTATTCCAAGTCCTTTCACAATTCCGGAAGAAGTTCATGAATTTCTTCGTGTTATTTCGGCAAGCAAATGTGAATGGCTTCCGCCGTTTCGGGAGACAGACTTGAATCGCTCCGCCGTTTCGGCGAGGTTTCACCAACGGTTTCCGCAACTTATGGCCATAATATGAGTTTCTTTTCGGAGAGATATCACGGCGGCTTCCGCCAATTTCGGGCAGTTTCGCTGAATTCCCCCGCCGTTTCAGAAAGATAAAAAAACAAAACTAGAAGTTCTCTAAGTCCCTTTCGGAAGCTAAATGCGAATGATTCCCGCCATTTCGGGAGACAGCTCGAATCTTCTCGCGGTTGCGGAAGGCTTAAGCTGAGCATTCCTCCGTTTCGGGAAGAATTGTCCCATTGTTCCCGTAGTTTTTCTAATCGAAAAAATCTAAGTCCTTTTCCGGAAAGGTTGGACGTTTGGCTTTTCGGAGTCTCGGGGAGGTAGCCTGAGGGACTCCAAAATGTTGGGAAAAGTTCTAAGTTCTTCTTTGGCTCTTTGGGGAAAACGTGGAAGGATTGACGGCAAGATGTTCAGTAGGGAAATAAGATTTTATGTTGAAAACAGAGCTGACGGCTGGGATGGCTTCTCAGGCAAACTTTCTACAAAAATACAGGAGGGGCCCCAACATGTAAAAAAATTTTGGGGAGGGGTGTTGCTGCAACAACACATATTTATGTTTATCAAACCACCTCTTGACAATGTCTTGGTGTTGGTGGAATCGATCTTTGACTTTCTGCCGTGACTCCTCAAGCTTGAGCAGTGTATCAATTCATGATTGCAAGACTTGGCTGCTGGAACCTCGAGAAGCTTGGGCTAATTGTAAGGATGGGAACAGTATGTTCGGAGAGAGTATGTATTCCTTACCATATACTAGAGTGTATGGGGAAACTCCTAAGGCATTCTTCTGGGTAACTCTATCTGCCCATAAAGCGTTTGGGAGGGATGTATTCCAACTTCTCTGATTTTCAATGACGGTTTTCTTAAGAATTCGGATGAGGTTCTTGTAATTTGCTGAATAATGAAATTTAATTCCTTTCTCATGAACAAAATCGTTTATTTTCATAGATGAAAAATAAGTTGCATTATCAAAGAATAGGGAAATTGGAACCCCAAACCTGGTTATGATGTTTTCTTCCAAGAACTTGATGATTGCAACTTCATTTACTTTGTGCAGTGGGGAAGCTTCTATCCATCTGGTGAAATAATCCGTAGCCGTCAGAATATACCGATGTTGTAGCAAAGAATTCGGATTTATTTCTCCAATAACATCTATGCCCCACTGCTCGAATGGTTCAGAGAAAATAACTAGCTACATAGGTCCTACCGCTTTCAGTAATCTGTCGACACTTCTTTGACATATATCGTAGTTTCGGGCATAGGCATGAGCATATTTAAATAAAGTGGGCCAATAATATCCAGCTCTGAGTATTTTATGTGTTGTGGTGTCTCCAGAATAGTGTCTCCCGGCAGGGCCATCATGTAATTCCTTAACCACTTTTTCAGTGTCTTCTTTCTTAAGGCATCTGAGAAATATCCCAACATAATTTTTTCTAAAGAGTATTCCATCAATTATTTGATAGGCTGCTGATTTCAGACGAAGTGCCCTTATTTGTTTAGAACTCCAGTGTTCTGGAAAATATCCTTCCTGTAAATAATGCACTAGGTCCCTTTACCAAGATTTAGGAGCCGTAAAAATGGGACATACCTCAATCATATTTAGCTCGCCTTCATTTTCCCAATTCATCTCTTCATCAACTGGATTTTTAGTGAGTAATTTACACAACCCTTGACCCTTAATAATGGTGGCTGGTTTGAATTCCAGATCATACTCTTGAAGAGCAGTGACCCAGTTTCCTCTCCTTTCTCCCAATTCCTTCTGAAAAAAAAGAGATCTAACGGCG
Organism: Larix kaempferi; assembly: GCA_027924585.1. Classification (NCBI taxonomy): domain Eukaryota; kingdom Viridiplantae; phylum Streptophyta; class Pinopsida; order Pinales; family Pinaceae; genus Larix; species Larix kaempferi. The sequence goes on along the minus strand of BSBM01000278.1, from coordinate 4,305,530 downwards.
AGGTGAGGTACTATGACTTTAGTTCTATTCTTCAAAATATATGGCCTGAATGTTAGGATATTTCTATACTCCATCCTAGTCCCACCAGTATTTTGATCATTTACATTTTCAGTCATGCATGCACCTTTAGGGTTTGCATGCATCCCAGTCATCAGTCCAGCACCTAGCCCTCGGTTAGCCAACCCCCAGGAGCTTCTCACTATTCAGTTTTAGCCCTCCAGTTGCTTAATGCGCCCTTCTTCCTTGATTTTAGGGAGCAACTCGCCCTTCTTCACCTACCAGTCCAGTTGTCTTCATTTTACACTCAGTTACACTCATTTACACCTACCAGAGTTAGTTTGACTGATGGTTGACAATTACTTGAGCATTGATGACTCCACTGATGATGATGAAGACTTCAAGTTGTGCTCCGATGATCATGAGGACACCTAGTTGTGCTCTGATGACACTCTATTGATCTTATGATCACTCTGAGAGGCTAATTCGAATTGCCACCTTAGGCATTCAAATCCTCTCTACCATTGTACTATTTATTTGTCCATATTGTGATTAATTAATTAGTGTGTGTGAAGTAGTATTGCTTCTATCTGAGTTATACTGTACCATATTATTCTGTTGCTCATTATATTGTATTGTTCACTCTTCTTCTATTTTCCTGCTTAATCACAATTACTCTTGTGAGGTACACATCATCTCTTAGATCTGCTATGAGGATTTTCACATGGTATCAAAGCATGTTGAGAGTATTGTTCATCTCCATTATTGAGAGTTTTTTGCAGGTTATTACCAAGATTTTGAGTGCAGCAGTAGCAGTTGCAGTTATTCTATATTGTTTTTGCAGGTCCTCTACAGCTTCAATGTATTCATATTTAGAATGACTCCCTCTTCTTTCTCCATTCAACTATGATGAATGGAAACCAAAAATGATAGCATATTTGAAGAGCCATGATCTCTTTGATTGTTATTTTGAAAGAGAGTTCGAATCCTCTGAAGAGAATATTGATTGGTTGAATAAAGGTGACATGGCCTTTGGAAGAATGATGTCTGCTTTGCCTGAATACATGCTTTACCAAATCATTGATGATGTTGAAACTCCAAAAGAGCTATGGGCCCATCTGGATGAAAGATTTGGTAGAAAGAATGAAGGATTTGGTCCAAACCCCTTCAAAAGCAAGCAAAGTGATGCATTCGCTCCTCTTGATGGTCTCTCAGATCATGAACCAGTATCACATCATATTGAAGTTGTTGACAAAGAACTTGCAGATTCTCCACTCATGCTCAAACTTTCTTCTCTTTCTGTGCCAGCTCACACTCTAGATATTGCAGAAGGTCCTAAATCCTCTCTTGCACCAGAGTCTGTTGGTTTGCATCATGATCACATGATTATTTCGGAGGTCAAAACAACTATTGAAGGTAATGCATTCGCTCCTCTCCAGCTATCTCCTCTTTTATACTACTATATGATCATAATTCCATCCTTTCAGAAGGTCATTGAAGAATATGGCCATTGCCATTCGCTTGGGATAATTTCTCATGCATCTAATGGTTTTGATCTCACCTCTTATGGTTCAAAGGAGATCTCAAGAAACCATGATTCAAGTCTTGTATCTAAATTGGGTTCTAAGCAATTACTGCTTGAGATAATTTCTCATGCATATGATAGTTTTGATCTCACCCCTACTGGTTCAAAGGAGATCTCAGGAAACTGTTTTTTAAGTCTTAAATCTGATTTTGATTTCAAGCAAACATCTAATAGTTATTTTTGGCATAATCTCACCCATGGTGGTTCGAAGGAGAAGACAAAAGACTATATGCACTTTCACAGATTTGATCCTACCTCAGCTGATTCGAATCACAGGTTCAAGGACCATTCTCATACTGTTGGACTTGTTCTCATCACATTCGATCTGAAGAGCAAGTACAAGCACATGCTTTATGAGCATGATCTACTTCTTCCCAAGAAGAAGATACCTCTAGACATATGACCAAGCATCACAGCTGCTTGAGTTTGGAGCATTTATTATTGTGTGTGACCTACAGTCTATTTTTTGAGCAGGGGGTATGTTTCCCATGAAAATTTCCCACTTCCTTGGTTTATTGATTGTTATTATTCATTGTATTGGGTGACCTTTGGTCTTAGTTACCAGGGCCCAGGATGGATTAAGGGGGGGTGTTAGTGTGAGGCACCTGTAACAATTAATTAATACGAATATGCGAAATAGCAGAAATGACAGAACTCAGAATCACTTTTATATTGATCACATGCCACTTCGAGGGGACAACCTCCTATGAGCAAGCTCAATACAAATTACTTCACGGTTCCTTCATAGGTCTCAACACACACTTATATACTAATTCTAGGCGCCAATACTATGGGTCGAAACCATTGGTCGTTACAAACTATGGATCAACAATACTACAGGTGACTTACAAAGCATATGCGCCAACAACAATAACACAAACTATTGATCAACAAATACTACGGGACGACTTATAAAGCATATGCGTCCAACAACAACATACTAACAAAGTAAAGACATGGGTTCCTAACATCCCCTCCCCCTTAAAAAAAAGCTTTGTCCTCAAAGCTTTAGATGTGGAAATTGTTGTTGAATCTGAAGGAGTGGTTCCCATGTAGCATCCTCTGGTTGCATGTCGTGCCACTAAATTAAGACCTTTGTGATAGAGCGAGAGCGAAGCTGACGCATGCGCCGATTGAGGATGGCCTCTGGCTCCAAAAGGATGGATCCTTCATTATCCAGTTCGGGTAAAATCATTTGTCCGCTGATGTTGGTGCCAAGAACTTTCTTCAGACAAGAGACATGAAAGACTGGATGAATGCGGGAAGAAGGAGGAAGTTCCAATTTATAAGCAACAGACCCAATCTTCTGAAGAATCCGATATGGCCCATAGAACTTTGGAGCGAGCTTATGACGCCCTTTGAGTTTCAAGGAGGATTGTTTGTACGGTTGGAGACGAAGAAAAACCATATCACCGACTTGAAAAGTGCACTCCAAACGGTGCTGATCGGCTTGTTGCTTCATGCGATTTCTTTCCATGTGAATATTGTCCCGCAAAATGAGAAGAATCTGATCGCGGTTTCGAAGGACCGTGTCAACTTCCTGAATTGGTGAACTGGTGGGGGTGAATGGAAGAAGAGCTAGAGGTGCCTGACCATAGACTGCTTCATATGGGGTCATTTTAGAGTCAATGTGGTAAGAGGTATTGTACCACCATTCAGCGAGAGGGAGCCACTTTGCCCACTGATGTTGTTGTTCCGAGGTGAAGCAACGAAGATAAGTTTCCAAGCATTTATTGACAATTTCAGTCTGACCATCTGTTTGTGGGTGATACCCTGAACTCATCTTCAGTTTGGTGCCAGTGTGGCAAAATAGTTCTATCCAAAAATGACTGGTGAAAGTCGCATCACGATCCGAGACAATGGAAGAAGGGATGCCATGAAGGCGAAAGATCTGGTCCAGAAAAATTGGAGCGACGAAGGAGGCTGTATAGGGATGGCTGAGAGCACAAAAATGACTATATTTGGAGAGCCGATCAACCACAACAAGAATCACTGTCTTCCAGCCAGATTTAGGGAGCCCTTCAATGAAATCCATAGAAATATCTGTCCAAATCCGTGTAAGTATGGGCAAGGGTTCAAGCAATCCTGCAAGGAGTGTTGTTTCACCCTTATTGCGCTGGCAGGTATCACATTCGGCCACCATCTGTTGAATTGTCCTTTTCATGCCCTGCCAAAAGAAGTTACGTCGTGCTCGTTCATACGTTTTGAGGAACCAAGAGTGCCCTGCCGATGGAGAAGCATGGAGTTCATAGAAGACAGCCTGTTGAAGATCTGTGCTCTGGGAAGTACCAGACGACCCTTGTATCGCAGAGAAGCACCATCCCAAGAGTAATGTGGTACAGCAGAAGGGTTGTTGGTCAAGCGTTGGATGATTTGAGATAAGGAAGAGTCATTGACATAACCCTGTTGAACAGATTGCAACCAATTTGGAACAGGCATAGAAATAGTTGAAAGAGAACCTTGGGCATCAAATGTGCGAGAAAGAGCATCTGCCACAATATTGTCTTTACCCTTCTTGTAAGTGATCTCATAGTCATAACCCATGAGTTTGCTAACCCATTTCTATTGTTCCGGGGAGGAGACACACAGGTCCAAGAAATATTTCAGACTCTGGTGATCAGTCTTGATGCAGAAATGATTCCCTAATAGGTATGGGTGCCACTTCTGTACTGCATGCAAAATAGCCATCATTTCCTTCTCATAGGTAGAGGCAGCTAAATTCTTACCTGAAAGGGCTTTGCTGGTGAACGCAATGGGGTGTTCATCTTGAAGGAGAACAGCACCAAGTCCATTTCCGCAAGCATCACTCTCAATAGTGAAGGGCTTGGAAAAATTGGGCATAGCTAGCACAGGTGTAGTACACATAGCTTGTTTTAGTTTGTCAAATGCACACTGAGCAGTAGGTGTCCATGTAAAAGCATCCTTTTTCAATAGAGCAGCTAATGGAGCTGCAATCTTCCCATAATCCTTGACAAACTTGCGGTAGTAGCCAGTCAACCCCAAAAAACCACGAAGGCTCTTGAGTGTCTGAGGATGCGGCCAATTGTTCATGGCATCGATTTTGGCAGGATCCATGCGAACCCCTTGTGTTGAGATAATGTGCCCGAGATACTCCACTTCCTTCTATTCAAAAACACCTTTAGACTGCTTAGCATGGAGATGATGGTCAGAGAAAAGTTGCATGACAAGATCCAGATGCTGGAGATGTTCATCCCATGTTTTACTGTAGATGAGGATATCATCAAAGAATACCAGAATGAATTTCCGCAAGTAGGGTCAAAATATTTTATTCATTAAGGCCTGGAATGTGGAAGGAGCATTAGTGAGGCCAAAGGGCATGACCAAAAACTCATAATGGCCATCATGTGTGCGGAAAGCTATTTTAGGAATATCATCCTCATGAACCCGAATTTGATGATACCCAAAACGAAGATCCAACTTGGAGAAAAAGTGAGCCCCATGAAGCTCATCAAGAAGCTCATCAACTACAGGAATTGGAAACTTATCCTTGATGGTGAGGTGATTAAGTGCTCGGAAGTCAATGCAGAGACGCCATGACCCATCTTTTTTGTGGACAAGAATAACTGGAGAAGAAAAGGAACTAGTGCTTGGGCGAATAATACCTTGCTTCAATAAGTCCCGAACAAGCATTTCAATCTCCGTTTTTTGGTGAAATGGGTAGCGATATGGCCTGATGTTAGGAGGAACGCTGCCAGGAAGGAGCTGAATACGATGGTCTTCTGGCCTGGAAGGTGGCAATCCCACTAGTTCAGCAAAGACACCTGTATATCGATCCAGAATTTGTTGTAGATCCAAAGGAGTAGTGGAGACCGCTGATGGTTGCATCTGGATGGAATGAATCTGAGCGATGACACCATGTGAATTCTTCTTGAGGATTTTTTCCATGCGATGTGAACTGATGATGCTAAGAGAACCTGGTTGTAATCCTGTCAATGTGTGTTTTTGTCCATTGAGGGAAAACTGCATCCAAAGTTCAGCAAAATCCCATAAGATAGGGCCAAGTGTGCGTAGCCATTGAGCACCCAAAACCACATCACATCCACCAAAGGGCAAGGCAAACATGTCAGAGCGCAAGGTATAATCTCCCATAGAGATACGCACATTTCGACACTTCCCTTTGCAAGGTAAGGTGCCCCCATTGGCAACCATGACTTCAAAGTTGGAGCAAGGATGGATAAAACAATCAGCTTGTTTAGCGATCCGAGGGTCAGTGAAATTATGAGTGCTACCAGAATCAATGAGTATTGTAAGAGGAAGCTTCTTGAAGTAACCCCTGACCCGCATTGTTTGGGGGGTGGTGATTCCAGCTAAAGCATGGAGAGATATCTCTGGCTGGTCATCCTGAGACGGAGGGTCAATAGGCAGTTCCTGAATGTTGACCGGAGCATCCAGTGTTTCTGGATCTTCGTCACCAATTTCAAAGGCAAGCGGAGACTCCACATACAAGAGATAGAGATTTTGCTGAACACATCTATGTCCTCGAGTGAATTTCTCATCACAATTATAGCAAAGCCCCTTTTCTCTGCGTGCTTGCATCTCTGTTTCAGACAAACGCTTGATAGGAGTCGGTCGAGGAGCCTACGGTATAGGTGCTCACTGAGAACCCATATTTCGGAAGGGAACAAAAGTGGGTTTGGAGCGTTGTTGGGCTGCAATCTTGTCTCTTGCCAACTTAGCCAACCCTAGGGATTCCATCATTGTGTTGGGACAGAACATTTTGACCTCAGAGCGGATGGCATCCTTTAGACCACTGATAAAATAACTCCGGTAAAAGTCATCAGACAATCCTTCAGTGTGATTGGCTAGATTCTCAAATTCAGTTTGATACTCTCTCACCGTGCCAATTTGGCGAAGTTTAGTGAGGGCTCCTGTGAATTCATCAAAAGCACTAGGACCAAATCGTTGCAAAAGGAGCTGGAAAAAGTCTGGCCATTTGGGCTCTGGATGAGCCTTGATGTACCAATGGTAACATTGAAGAGATTCCTGTTCCAAGTGAAAGGATGCCAGCGGAACTTTGTTGACATCAAAAGTATTATGCAGACTGAAATACACTTCTGCACGATAGATCCATCCAGTTGGATCAATACCATTGATGCGAGGAAAATCAAGCTTCGGACCACGAAAATTGTTGGAAGAGGAGAACCCATTATCTGATGAAGACTCGGACTGCCGTTTGTTGTTCATAGCTGAATGTTCAAGATGGAGGCCGAGAAATTTTTCATCCAGATCCTGGAGTTTGGCTTGGATGGCTACAAGTGCTTCCTCCATGGTTTTTGCTCCTGCACGGGTACGGCTCGAAAGGGATCTGAAACGATGCCGAATGGATTGAAAATGGTTGGATCTGGAACGGCTTGCAAAATGGATCTGAATGACTGGATGTAAAATGGCGCAGCAACGATCGATGACAGTTCAGCTGAAATTAGATATGGGCCCCAGGTATGTGCGGCTTCCTAATAGTTCAAGGATTTCACTCGGCCACCAATGTTGTCTGACGGCTTGCATATTGGGGCAGTACCCCTCATTCCACGGCTTAGGTAAAACTGATAATCTCTTTGCCACAAACGACAGCTCTTGGTTTACCTCACGGGTGGGAACTAGTCAATCAGGTAGGGGTCATTGCCCTTTTTGCTGGCAAGTCCTCTCAATGGGCCAGCTACTTCGGGGTTCCTGTGGTACTCCTCAAAATGAGTTTTAGGGCTTATGCGCAAGTACTTCCCACAGTTAAGCGGATAGGGATTATTCCCAAATCTGAACCTGCAACAGATGCGAAAAAAATTTTGGCAAAAATTTCACCTAGCGAGCCCAAGAAAGTTCTCTGATACTAGATGTGAGGCACCTGCAACAATTAATTAATATGAATACGCGAAATAGTAGAAATGACAGAACTCAGAATTTAAGGTCTCAAGTATTTTATTAAGGTCTCATTTTCATCATTAATTTATTATTATCCCTATTCCAACCCTCTCCCATTCAGCTACAAAAATCACAAATTCGACCCTTGGGGAAATGGCACTATTTCTTCTCCCAATGTAATTAAACTGAGTAAAAATACTTCAAATGCTCAAGTCCAGTACATGAAACTTGTAAAATACATCCATGGAAGTCTATTAATCAAAAATTTATTAGAGAACCATCCATTCATTCGAAATCATCAACATTATCATGCTATACATCAATGTAGTGGGGAAATGGCATTGTTCTTTCATTAAAAATGAGATTTATACATTTCTACTTGGAATTTAGACCTGAAAATTTATGGAGATGAAGAACAGAGTATTTAATTCATATTAAAAAATAAATGGGGCATTAGAATCTCCCCCAAAGAGTACAATAGCTCACCAAAAACGCCCTCCCTCAAGGATCAAGAATATGCCATCAAAAATGGAAAGGTTGAGAGAATGTGCTACAATAGAAGAAACCATGAGCTGCCCTGTAGCTTACACCTACAAATAAATAATCCATTAAAGCTCTAAATTAAAGGTGTGAATGGCCTTTCCAATTACCAACTTGGATGGGAATCTTTCACCCTCGAAATTGGCTAAGGCAAGAAACTAGTCATCCACTAGCTCTCCCTCCACACAAATGCAATTACAAATTCTACAAATGATCAAAATTTGGTTTAATTCTTTGTTATTGAAATTTATAAACTTATAATGTCCTCCATGGGTCGAATTCCTTCCAAGAGACTCATGCCAACTCAAGTTGGGAAGAGATTCCAAAGAACGCCACTTGTACAACAATTCCTAGTCTCCCACTTCCACCAAATCACATGTGGAAGCATATTAGCTACCCTCACACCCTTGAGCACCCTCTTGGAGTCTAGTTTTAGCCCTGACATGTCAATATGTCATATGTCAACCTTCAGGTCTGATTTTTGTCATAGGTGTCATAGCATCTTCATCATTGTTGTCATAGAGCTAGGGAATCTAGCCCAAGTGTCTCACTAGCTCCAAATTGCCTCTTCCTCTTCCACGGGAGTTACTCTTCCTCTATATTTCGACCTAACTGACTCATAACAAGCATTATTGACCTTATAACTCATCCCAAGAACTTTAAGCTTCCCATAGATTCAAAATTGCAAGAAGAGGATGCCATGTGGCACCTACATTCTAGCTTGTGTGGGTACCACTTCCTCCATGTGTCTTCATGATCAAATGCCACTTTGATTTTCACTTGTATATATTTATTTATCTCCTTTATTAAATATTTATGCCATCCTAATTTTCCAACATCATTTATTATCCCCATTATTCACAATCCCAAAGCTTCCACCCCAAACCTATGAAACTAGTAATTTTCCTCCTTGGCAATTATTTGACCTTTAGCATCAATTTGACAAACTCTAATGAATATGGAAAATGTGATTAGGCCGTTGTGACCCATTGCCAAATTTGGGACATGACAAATCCTCTCTTCCCAATATTGCTTGTCCTCAAGCAATTTCAAACATGGGTGTTGAAGAACTTGCTTTCTGTATAATTCTTTGAAGTTGCCATTGAATTTCTCAACTTTGAGTCTTTGAGTTTCCATGAAGATTTTAGAGAGGAACCACCATGCTTGCTGCTGCACTACTCTGATAAAAATCACTTTATTAAGTGGGATATCCATCTCCCATACTGCTTGTTTCCCCAAAATAATTTAAAACCAATGAGATAAAAATTATTCCAGGGTCCCATTGCTTGTATTGCACCCCAACAATTAAGAGTGCTCTCCAACCCACACCATTAGATAAGAGGATTCTTGGATCCCATTTTCTTGTATGCATTCTTCCAAACATCATGAGTACAAAATATATATCATCAAAGTACATAACAACATAATTAAAATGTACATCAAGGAGGTGCTTCATCAAAGAATCATGAAAGTGCTTATACCTCCAAGCAAGTAGACTACCATTTTCCAAGTGCATACAAGCTTCAAGCGACCAATCAAATCTGCTCCAATGACATAGGTGAGGATCCCATGTCCTATAATGCTGCTCCAAAAGGATGTGATATGCATCAAAATATTCAACCATGTATTCTTTCATCCAAGAAGTGAATGAAGAATCTCCACTAAGATCTGAACCAAATAATGAGCAAAAAAAACAAGGAGACTTCCAAAGACTCAAAGAAGTCTCACCCATACATCCCTGAATGTGAGAATCATAAAGATATGGAAAATTATGTGGTTGCCAACAAAAATGTTCTCCAATCATAAATCTATTCACCCAAGTGTTGGATGAAGTTCGTCCAACATCAAATGAATCAAGTGTTCAGCAAGAAAAACCATGAGTCTTCAAGTGACTCAAACGCATGTCATAGGTGCATCCATGTTGATGTGCATCATCATAAAGTAACAAAGGATGCAGCTGTAAATGTGAATAAGAATGTGCTCCAACCATATAATCATAAAAATTAAATCTAGGAGTTCCATACTCCTCATGTGGCACCATAAAAAAGAACCCTTTCACCCATTCTTCATTGAGACTAATGCTGCAGAACATGGAATTGTAGGATGTAGGAGAATTAACTAACTCACCCAAATGATCAAAAAGTGCAGAAGTTTCATTATGGTAAGGATCCATATGGGTAGTATCATGCAGCGCCTTCAAAAGTGTGAAACCTTTGTCATAGATTGGTTCCAATGTAGAGGAATCGTGCTCTTCTTTTAAAATTGCATAACCTTCATCAAGAGACAATTCAAGTTCCTCTTCCACCACATCAAGTGTTTGGATATCTTCAAGTTCATCTTCAAACACATCAAGCACATTCAATTTTCCACATTTCTCATGATCCACCATGTCATAAGAATCCTCCAAACAATCTACCATTTGACAATCTAAAACATAGGAGGAAAAACAAGTATCTTTCAACTTTTCAAGAAGTTGCTCATTTTGAATTGTGAGCTTATGATTATCCTCATTATTCTTCAAGTATGCATCATGTAACAATTCATTAAGCTCAAACAAATGGTTTCTAACAAAAATCAAAGACATGAAATTACCTTTGATGTGGCACATTGCTCTTTGAATCTTCTCCATGTTTTCAAGGAAGGATGTTTCCTCCAATGAAGTAGCTCTCCAATAAGAATTTGACACCAATGATTGAGTTTCAAGGAGAATTCTGAGGGACTCTTGGATCTTCTTTTCATTCATATTTAAGGATCCTTCAAGAAAATGAGGCTCTTGCAAATGAACCTCCTCATCTTCTTCATTTTTGCTTGGACCAACTTCATGAAGCTCAAGTGGTGATGGGGAAGTTGATCTTGGTTCTTCTTCAACTGCTACAAGGTCTTCATTATCATGTTTAATGCAACTTGGGCTTGCAGCAACACTTTCAAAAGTGATCTCTATGTCACCAACATAGAGGTGTGAGCACCCATTAGTAGGTACTCCTTCATAGTTTAAGCATCCATCAGTAGATGCTCTTTGGTTCATGTCTAAGCTAGAAGGTATCTCGAAATGATCTTCCATATTTTCAATAAAATCTTCTTCATGATCTTGTGATGTCTCTTACTTTTGCTCCTTCAAGCAAGCTGATGCATTTTGCCTCTTGTTTTCCTTAGGATCAATATCTTTGGAATCTATTTTTGAAGAATTCCCAAAAGTTCTCCTCAAGTAGGACATTATTTGACCCATACATATATGATACTCTCTTCAAGTTTCTTTACAAGAAGGGCATAAACCTTTCTTTACTAACTCCACATCTTCATGTTTGGGCTTATTTTCAAAAAGAGGTTCAGCATAGTACTCAAAAGACATGGTATTTTGTGTATTTTTGCTCAAAGCAAGATATTCTTGATATGATTGATATTGTTGGGGTAAGGTTTTATATTTTGCTCTCCATCTTTGTAAATCATCCATAGCATTATCCTTTGGTGGTGCGACATCCTCATATTTATCATACATAGGGTCATAATCGTAATCTTCATTCCTCTTGAAATTGTAAGAAGTGTTGCATGATGGCACCTCTTCCTCATACCATTCACATTCTCTTTCATATTGTTCATAAGCATCTGCATATTCCTCATAAGAATTATACTCATAGGAATCATCATAATAGTAATACATGGCTGCAAATTATTCTTCAATGTATGATATTAACTCACAGGTGCAAGGATCATGCTCTGATACCACTATAATGTCCCTTGTTAGGAATTTTATTAAAATGGCAATTTTTCACTTTTTTCCCTAGTTCGACCTTTGACTAGTTTTGAGCTCTAGGTACCCAAATTGCTTCAATTGCTCCCAAATATTCTGAGAAGTTATATGGATGATGTTAGAACATAAATATGTGTTTTGGGGATGTTTTTAGACCTTTAAAATACTTCTGCAAATCCTCTTTCAACTCTGTCCAATGTAGGGAACTTTATTAGTAATTTCCCTTTGACTAGTATTGGTCTCTAGGTCTCAAATTGACTCCAAATGCCTTCAAATATTCAAGGAAGGTGTATGAATGATATTAGGACTTGAATATGATGTTTAGGGATTATATATGGACACCAAAATATCTCTGCAAACTCTATTAAGATTCTGGACCAAGTATGCAATTTTACTAGTAATTTGGGGTTCAAATCCCCCTGGGGTAAGTATTGAAAATGACTTCCCAAATGCCTCCAAACCCACTCAAATTTATGAAAAGAGATAGGGTATGTCTCAAGGATGTTATTAATGTCTCATGTGAATCATTAATTGATTATTATATCTATTCCAACCCTCTCTCATTCAGCTACAAAAATCACCAATTCGACCCTTGGGGAAATGGCACTATTTCTTCTCCCAATGCAATTAAACTGCGTAAAAATACTTCAAATGCTCAAGTATAGTACATGAAACTTTTAAAATACATCCATGGCAGTCTATTAATCATGAATTTACCAGAGAACCATCCATTCATTCAAAATTATCAGCATTATCATGCTATACATCAATGTAGTGGGGAAATGGCACTGTTCTTTCATTAAAAATGAGATTTATACATTTCTACTTGGAATTTCGACCTGAAACTTTCTGGAGATGAAGAAAAGAGTATTTAATTCATATTAAAAAATAAATGGGGCATGAGAAGCTCCTCCAAACAGTACAATAGCTCACCAAAAATGCCCTCCCTCAAGGATCAAGAATATGCTATCAAAACTGGAAATGGTTGAGAGAATGTGCTGCAATAGAAGAAACCATGAGCTGCCTTGTGTCTTACACCTACAAATAAAGACTCCATTAAAGCTCCAAATGAAAGGTCTGAATGGCCTTTCCAATTACCAACTTGGATGGGAATCTTTCACCCTCGAAATTGGCTAAGGCAAGAAACTAGTCATCCACTAGCTCTCCCTCTACACAAATGCAATTGCAAATTCTACAAATGATAAAAAGCTGGTTTCATTCTTTGTTATTGAAATTTATAAACTTCTAATGTCCTCCATGAGTCGAATTCTTTCCAAGAGACTCATGCCAACTCAAGTTGGGAAGAGATTCCAAAGAACGCCACTTGTACAACAATTCCTAGTCTCCCACTTCCACCAAATCACATGTGGAAGCATCTTAGCTACCCTAACACCCTTGAGCGCCCTCTTGGAGTCTAGTTTTAGCCCTGACATGTCATATATGTCATATGTCATCCTTCAGGTCTGATTTGTGTCATAGGTGTCATAGCATATTCATCATTGTTGTCATAGAGCTAGGGAATCTAGCCCAAGTGTGTCACTAGCTCCAAATTGCCTCTTCCTCTTCCATGGGAGTTACTATTCCTCTATAGTTCAACCTCATTGACTCATGACAAGTATTATTGACGTTATAACTCATCCCAAGAACATTAGGCTTCCCATAGATTCGAAATTGCAAGAAGAGGATGCCATTTGGCACCTACATTCTAGCTTGTGTGGGTCCCACTTCCTCCATGTGTCTTCATGATCAAATGCCACTTTGATTTTCAGTTGTATATATTTATTTATCTCCTTTATTTAATATTTATGCCATCCTAATGTTCCAACATCATTTATTATCCCCATTATTCGCAATCCCAAAGCTTCCACCCCAAACCTAGGAAACTGGTAATTTTCCTCCTTGGCAATTATTTGACCTTTAGCATCAATTTGACAAACTCTAATGAATATGGAAAATGTGATTAGGACATTTTGACCCAATGCCAAATTCGGGACATGACAGACTAGAGCTTCATATTCAACAGTGTTATTTGTACATTCAAACTCTAGTCTACAAGATAAAAAAAATGTTTGTTGGCTTCAGGGTCAATCAAAACACAACCGGCTCCGGATCCTTCTTGAGTTTTGGAATTGTGGAAGTATAGAACCCAAAAAATATTTTCAGATTTAATTAAGTTAGTATCATTATCACCTAAGTCAGTGACTAACTCTACTATATTACAATCAATATCGTCAGTCCGAGAGAATTGAAGGAGATCGGATTGTTCATCTCAATCATGACTGACATCTTCCGATTGATAATTACCTGGTTCAATCTCTAAGAAATAATTTCCCAAAACTGAAGATGAGAAAGCTACAACATCATTATTTTCTTCTAACTGAGTTACATTTTGTTTCATGTGGGGTTCTCTCAATATTTTAATCTGATTTTTTCTATTATGGTATGCAAACCATAAGTGCGACCAGTCCGTTGCAAAGTAACCCTTCAGTTTCGTAGACCAGTCCCTGCTCAATATCAAACCATAAGCCTCAAGAATATCAACCACCGTTATATCAATAAATTGGCACACTCTAGGATATGCTGACAACCTAATAAGTACATCCTTCACTTCTCCAATGACTTTAACAGCAGTCTTATCTAACTGTATGATCTGAGATGGGGATGGTATTGGATGTCCATTAATCTTTTTGCAGATTGATAATGGCATGACATTTGAAGAAGCCCCAGAATCTACCAAACAGTTATACATATTGTGATTAAAAATTTCAAATGTCAATAGAAAAGGCAAAGTTTGAGATCTAGATTTCCCGCCAATGCTAGCTTCATTTATTTCAGTATTTTCCTCAGTGTTTTCTACTGAAGTGCTAGATTATGGGTCAAAAGCTTCTAGAAATTTCTTTATTTGATGTGGAAGACTACACATTTCAAATATAGAGATGTTTGCTTTTACTTTCTTGATATCTTCGATTATGTCATATCCCATGTCATATTCTTTTGGACCTTTCCTATGATTTTCCGTTTTGTTTGTTGTAGCCTTTGGCTGTTTGTTCATGTCTGCGTTTGATTCTTTTGTCATTGTTGGGTTTGTCTTAGGTTGCAGTGGAATAATAGTTATGAGCTGCTTTGGCATTTCTTTTGTAAACTTAGCCTTATGAACATCAAGGGTTTGGTCAAGAACCAGGCCCTTGCTCCTAGTAGTGACATTAATTGATGCGGTTTGAAATTCATCAACAAGATCTTCAAATGAAGATTCTTGTGTGGGATCCCAATCCCATAATACCATCGTGGTATCGGGAGCGGATGTCATGTTCCCAAATTTTCCTATGGTCCATGGGGATGATTTTAGCCTAAGTCACCTAGGAATTAATTAAATACTTAATGGATGGATGAAGGAAGATTCCTAAGGGTGAATTTGAGGAATTAAATGGATAAGGAGGGGCCCCCATGAAGTTATTAACCCCAATTCAAGTGATAAGGTGATTTATTAATTAATTGAGAAATTAATTAATTAGGGAAGTTTTGAGGCAATTGCACCATAATAATTAATTAATTACTGGATAATTAATTAATTGTTAAGTTAAATAATTTATGAGTTGTATTATTTTATTTAAATGATTATTGCTAATAAATGTGCCAAGTGGTTGGTGAATGGGCTAGGAGATTCGAATTGGTCAAGTGGGCCAAACTTGCCTAAGTGGCAAACTCAGAAAATCAAGGAATTACTTGGAGTAGAAGTCAAGTAAGCACAAGAGTCCAAAAATGTTGCCAAAAATTAGAAAAGAGGAATATTTCAGGAAAAGCAGGAAAGTTCAAAAAGGAAGGAAAGTCAGAAAAAGAGAAAAAGAAGGAAAGCCAAAGCAAAGCAAGGAAAGTATGTCCACTCATGGGTGACCTATTCTCACGGGTCACCAAGCTAAGTAACTTGCTCAACAGGTCAACAGGAATTCTATTTAAGAAGGTTTCCAACTTCATTCAAGAAATTTTGATCATTATTAGAATTTTTGTATGAGAGCTCTGAGCCCTCTAGTTGAGTGAAGGAGTTTGATGAGTTAAAGTGCAAGACTAGCTAGTTGGGTGCTTATTCTAGACTAGTTTTACCAAAATAACTACTGAAACCATTCTGAGTGTCAGTTTAACTCCATTCCAGTTGTAGAAGGTTCATATTTCAATATAATTTACATATCAACCCCTTTATTCAGAATTTGGTTTCATTTAAATCGATTTTGGAAAGCCAGAAACTTAACTAGCTCAGCAGTCCACCATGTGCAATTAACCCCCAAATCACTCCAGACTCTTCCAAGTTCACCCAGCCTTTATTCCAACATATTTTATGAGTTCCATGACCGATATATCTCTGTAATAAACATTATTAATCCTCACCCAGTCTTGTTGGCATATGCTAGAAGCCTAGGAAGCCTCGAAGTAGGCAATAGATTTGTTCTATTGTTGAAAAGTGAATGGCCCTAGTACTTTGTGCCAAGGAATTCTAATGAAACCATATTTTTCTACTACTTCACACTCTCACCTATAATTTCCAGAACCTAATCTCTCTCCTACCATCCCCATTCAGAGTTTCCATCCCCGTCACTTACATCTTGCAAAGTCTGCGAGTTTGCCTTAAAAATTGCTATAAATTTTCCTTTAAAAATCTGAACTGGAAGTTAATATTTTGGTCAGATCTTGACTAGGATATTATAGCGAGTTCTTCCTGTTCAAAGATTTGTTCTTCCTGAGTATCTTCCTGATCTGTTACTTGTGTGTCTAGCATTTGATTCATCACCAAACTCATCGAGTTTATCCACTGTGGGTAGCTCTTTTCAGAGTGTGGTTCTTGATGGAAAGTGCAAAAATGGTCCATTCCTACTTCATTTAAATGTAAAACAGCAGAGTTGTTTACAGGTGGAAGAGGCTGGCCATTTTCATCTCTTTTCTTGTAGAAAGGTTTGAATGGCTTTCTAGATGTGCTAGCTACCTTATCTTTCTCCAGATCTACAATTTTGTTAGATAGTTTTTGCATTATTTTGAACACATTTTCTAAATCATCTGACGGCCCTTCCTTAGGTATGGTTAACAACAGAGTCTTCTTAGTAGTTGTTGGTTTTGTTTCCAGATCAAGGGAATGCTTAGCAATACTGTCTGCTTCTTCTTCTACCTTCTTGGCCTCTTCGAAGTTTTCTATCAGGGTAGTTTTCTTTGTTCTTTTGACAAGCATTGCTATGGGAGGATCAAGCGTTGTAGTATAATATTAAACTAGAGATTCCTCAGCGGGCCTCGCTGCATCACTAAAATTATTTAACAATGTAGTGAATCTTTTATTAAATTCTTGAACCTTCTCTTTCTTTTCCATCCTCATAGACAGTAATTATTTCATGAGTGTAGCGACTGTTTTCTGATTTCCATATTTACCTAAGAAGCATTTATCGAATTCTTCCCAATTTGATATTGAACTATCTTGCAAACTAAAATACCAGGAAGATACCTTGGGTTCAAAAGTATAGGGAAAAAGTCTGCAGACTAGATATTCGTGTTGTACATTGAGAAGATTCAAAGCCAAATAAAAGCTTTTAAGGTGGTCTTCAGCAGAGATACCTTTCCCAGTATCATACTTAGGTAATACATTTTCTAGACTCTTGGGAAGATCATGGAATGGCCCAACTAAATTTAGCGCTCCTCTGGCTCTCCACGCATGTACAACCATGACTCTCGGTGGAGAAATTTGTGGTGATCGTGGTGGAGAGTGTTGTGGAGTATGTGGTGGAGTATGTAGTTCTTCCGGATTTGGAGGAGTTTCGGGTCTGATCTCTCCAAGAGGTTCTGTGATTTCTTCTAGAGACAAATCCAACAATTCTTCTAAATTATGGTCAAGAACTGAATCCCTTGTGTATTGTGTTTCCCTCCTGGGATCTCTCCTTCTGGGTAATAAGGGAATTACATTAAATCCACCGAGTTCCCTTAACATAAGAACGGGTATGTCTTCTGAAATTTGTTACTTCCCCAAAAGGAACAACGTACAATGTTTCTTGCTGTTCAATTTCAGGGTTGCGATCTTCTTGATTTCTTGATTCAAAGTGAAATTGTCTGGGATAGTTGTTTCAAGCGGGTCTTCAGGGGAATTTATTCTAACAAAAGGATCTCCTCTTCCAGCCATGCACTGGTGGCCCTCCTTCTAGTGCCAAAAACTGCTTATGCCTCGAAAATCGTAGCACCAATCAGCAAGGGATTCTCCCCGGTAAGCAAGCCCAATTAGATCGCTCACCGTTTGTTGTGGGGAATCCATTCAGTTAACGGCCCGAATATTGTATGAGGTTTAAAGATTTTTTTTCTTTTACCGGTTGCGGCCCGATCCACCATTTATGTATTTTATATTAAAGATGATATGCAAGTTCTCTAACTATATGCATGCAATTAAAGAAAATCTGATCTAACTCTACTTAAGCTAATTAATCTATCCTTGCAAGGAGCGAAACTGAAGTATGAGTAATACGCTGGAAAAGCACCTAAAGATCTCACAGGTAGTTGTTCAATAATCTAGATGCATTTACAGCAGAAAGTAAAAGATATCAAAGATAGCTCTGATAGAATTGAAACATTCCATTACTCATTTAACACAGAATATTTGTACAAGAAATGAAAGCATCCATAACAGAGAATTAATTCATGATAGTTAGGAACGATCTCATAGTATATGCATGAAATATGCAGAAATAGTTCAACAGACATTCAACATATTCCCATGAAAAACGCAGTGCAGGATTTCCCAGGAAAAATGGAGCTTTCTTTATATATGCAGCAAAATAGTTCATGTACAAGAAAAAAATAGTCCTTTCACCTGCCAAAAGTCCTTTCATTCTCCTCTATTCATCTATTTATAACCTTCCAAAAAATATTCTAGGAGCCTCTACGTATACCCTAAACCTAGGGAATCTCCTGATTTTGTCTTTTAGTGCCTTTTACAAAAAGAATATTTCCCAACTGCTTTTAATATTTATTTTACCAAAAAGAAACAGAAAGTCTCCAGCTGTCTCTAATATTTTACAAAAATAGAGAGGCAAAATTAGTTTCCAGCTGTCTTTAATATTTATATATTAATGCATTGTTAAAGTCAGCTTTCAGTTGGCATTTCTGTTTCAGCTGGTTTGTCCACCTCAGCTGGCTTGTCTACTTCAGCTATGTAGCTGACCCACATGCCTGTTTCTCTCACAACGGTGTTGCCAGGAGTAGGGAGCATCGTTTTCAGGGAAATATCTTGCTTGCCCAATTTTGCTGCAATACTTTTCACACCTGCTATTGTCACTTGGAAGATGTCTTCGACAAGGTGAGCATGGATGGAGGCTTGTCCGATGAAGCGATGGAGATCTTTAGCTGTCAGGACATCTATCTTCCTCACAAATTCTATGTCTATGTTCAGCTCGCTCGATAACTCCGACAAGCGTTAGCTCTTGTTAGGAAAGTCTTCCAAGGTCAGAGGTATCATTATTATACTTCTCTCATGAGTTTCCTGGATTTTACTGTCGATGCTGGCACATTGCCCAATAGTCTTTTGGATTCAGTGTTTATTCTTATACCACAACTTTTACAGAATTCCAAAAGTCCTGAATCTTCCTGAAAATCTGCTACAGATTTGAGAGGTAGGTTTGTAGGGAAGCCTGACTTCCCTTATCTCCATTTAATATGCTTCTTGAAGTCCTCCATTACACGTGCATATTTCTTCCAGAGCCTATGGGATTCGGAGTTGATTTCCTTCATCTTAGTAATCATTGCTTTCTTACATACTTCTTCCGTGATAAGTTCTTGTGACTTATGGATCTTCTTTAGTATATCACAAGACTGCTCATGGAAGGGGCTTAAGTCATTTTTCCTACTGCTTGCTAGCTCTAGCTGCTCTGTCATCAACTCTTTTTTCTTTTCCAATTCCTCAGCATTGGCTTTTAACTCCTCTATCTGTTGATCGGTGACTGATTTCCTTGATTCCAATTGAGTGACCTTGGCTTCGAGATCAATTTTCTCACCTTGCATTATCATCATTTGCACTACTAAGGCATCCTTCTCTGTATCCAAATTCTAGTAATCGCTTATTAATTTTATTTGCTCTAATAAGAGGTCTTCATATTTCTTCATTTGTTTTTCTCCATCTGCCTGTTCCTTTATCAGATTGTGTTTTAACTTGAGCACCTTTTGTTTACCCACCTCAACATCATCCTTTAGTTTGTTGATATTGTCTTCATTTTCTTGGGAAGCAGCTACGTTGATGGATGCTATGAATGAAGGGTCGCTTTGCGTGCCTTGTATGACAGTAGTCTCCTGCATAATGACGACGTCCAGTTGGGAGTCCACTTTCATCCTCTTCTCCGTCCTTCTAAAAATAGCTTTCCTTTTGCTGTCGAAAATGATTTTGTCTAGTTGATCCATGGTGTGGTCCTTTGATGGAGTAAAAGGTATGAGTGGGAGTTCTTCTATGGGAGCGTGGCTTCCTGCGGTTATTTCTTGAGATGCTTGGGATGAGTTTAAGTCCATGGTCTGCATGCTTGGACTCCCTACTTCCATAGCCTTCTTCAACTTCTCGGCTTCTTCTTCTCTCTTTTGCTGCTCCTCTCCTTCCCTCTATGCTCTCTCCTTCATTTCTTGTAGTTGTTCAGCTTCTTCTTTTCTAATCCTTTCAGCTTCTTCTTGGTGGATCCTCTGGGCTTCTTCTTCTCGGAGCTTGTGAGCTTGTTCTTTCTGCTTTCTCTCTACCGCTTCCCTCTTGTACATTTCTGCCTCTTATTTCAACCTTTGCTCTTCCGCCCGTTCGGCAGCCTGGGTGGCAGTGGAGCTAGAGCTGGCTCCACCATTGGGGAGAAAACACTTACTAAGTTCAGTCATATTGCTCGCTCTCCTGAAAATTTCTTCATCTTCATCAAAATCGCTTGCATATTCAAAATGCGCTTTGACTTCTGAACAATGGTCTGCATCTTTGTTGAGACTGTCATTCTTTCTAAAAATATTTTCACCAAAGTGGAAATCTCCCAACTCTCGAATAAAATCCTCGGTTGTTTTAACTTTAGAGAACTTATATGCTCCGATGTAGAAGGGCAATGGTGGGAAATAGGCCTTTTTCAGTCTGTTCAGGATGCCGCCAATCCCATCTATAAAAACTTGTCTTACTACTTCCTTGAGGACCACATAGCCAGTTGCATACCTAGGCAAAAGAGATGGTGATTTGGAACCCCCATACATTCTGAGGTAGGTTCCCTCTTGTGAGAAATAATAATCACAATATTCCTCTATGAATGCCATGGCGTTCTCAGAGAGGCATTTTGGCTCTCTATTGAAAATCAGCTCGTACAGAGGCATGATAAATTCTTCGCATATGATCTTATAATAGCTCTTGTATCTCTGAGCCCACATGATCTTATAAGCAGTATAAATTGGGGAATTGGCCTTGTTCCAGACGCAACCTAAATTTGGGAAAGGATGCCTTGACAGAATGCAATCTACAAGGTATGATGACATGTAGAATTCTTCTTTTTTCTGAGTCAGTCATGCTTTGGCATTAGCTATTTCCGAGGATAGACTATCTGATAGGATGTCCGCCCAATTGAAAATTGTACCACTAAAAGCCACATGGTGGATTAAAGGTATCCAGCTCAATTTATAGATAGTTCCATCCGCTCTACGAAAATTCTGCTCAACATCAAGGTTATAATTCTAAAAGGAAGCCTTAGTGCCTGCATTTTGTACTCTCTGCTTTACTTTTGCCTCAGTTGCTTTCCTGTTATCATTAACTTTTTGGCAAACTCAAGAGTATCCATGTTGAGGCTCTTGAGCCAGGCATCGTTCATTAGGACTTGAGCACGTGGTAACTTGTAGGTTGCTTCTATATGGGATGGGTGAAACCAGGAAAATGCCTCTCCCATGCTGTGAGATATGATCCTTGACGTGGAGTTAACCTGCGACAGAATCCACCCGATGACTTCTGAACAGGGGAAGAGTTCTGGGCATGTGGTTGCTTTTGCTATGCCATATTTTATAATGTTTTGGTATAAGAATCCTTCCTCTAGGACTACCTCAGGAACATCTTGGTCTCTTATAATATGATATAGTTCCTCCCACTTGAATTTAGGGGAAACTCCTGTGATTGGCTTGGTGTCTTCATACAGGGTGTCCACCCTTGTTTTCAGACTGAATTCGCCCCTTGACTCGGGTTCATATACCTTAGACATTTTCTTGGCTCCTTTCGGCATCGTATCCAGACCTGGTAGAACAAGTCCATGCATAAGTAGAAAAATATATAACAACTTCTTGAGCAAACTTATCAAGAGGCATGCAAAACAACATTGTTAAAATTGCTTGAAATTCATGTTGTGCTCAACCAATACTCCAAACAATAGTAGAAGGTGCATATGATAATCAAAAACATCATTTTTCTACCCAAAAAAAAATAGTGATAAACGTAATCAACCTACAAGTAAAAAAAAAGAAATCGGGTGACTATGACCAGGACATGGCCCATTTCGTCGGTTTGACTCGTCTCACTTTACGTTGACAACTCTTTAACGTAGCTAGTTAGTTTGCTAAGGACGAGGAACAGGAACTGAGTGGGGCTACTGGGGTCTTTTACTTAGAGTTTGACTCAACAGAGCAAAACCTTCAACGGGGAAAAAACCGATGCAAAAAGTAGTTCCGTAAAGGGCTCAAAGGTGGCCATGGGGAGGATGTCGTTTGTCAAGAAGGTTCTAAGGAGACAGCTCGGGCTTAAGCAGCAAAACGTAGGATATCAGCATGATAAAAACAACAAAAGGGGGCAAAAAACACTTACCTTTCAATCCGGTGATTGGCTCTGCTGCCTTGATGATGCTGCGCACCTAGTTGTCCTGTGAGTGGTGGGTGTGAGCAAACTTAACGGCGTTTGGCCAATTGAAACAATAAACAACACCATAAACCCCAAACTCTATATATAAAACCCTCTGCATGTTTGGGTCAGTAAGGTGACTAGACCGGTTGGGTGAGGCATTAATACGATGTTAAGGAAGGGGGGCCCAGCGTCTTTTCCGCACCATTCAGGATTAACTTCTTGCCGTCACTTTCGTCACCACTCAGTGAGTTGGAATGATTAGTGTCGGCAGAACTGACTAAGAGCTCGTGCAACGCGTCGGTAGCTCTTGATGAGTTCAACGTAAGATCACTTATCTTGCCGATCACTTCTTTCTTCGGCGAGGTTTATAGACTTCTGCCAACATATGAACTCCTTACACCTCATCGGTGCTTCCTATGGCCCGCAGGCAATGGTTTCGGCGCGACTCACTGAGTTCCACTGGAACGCATCTTGGCTCTTAAAACTGACCCAGAAGAGCTGGTCGTTTCGGACTAGTTCCACGAGTTTTTCCGCAACAAGGGGCCTCAACAAACTTCAAAAGGGCTGCCGACCGCGTTGGCTAAACTCAGCGGGCTTTGCCGAAACATAAAACTTGGAAAAAAAGAAAAGTGAAGGATGCTGCGTTTCAGCAGGATTGGATGAATTCATTTTGTTTGGATATCCACATCATCTTTTTCAGGATCTTGCATGCAATTAGGGTTTGCATGCACTTTGCATGCATCCCAGTCACCAGGTTGATGCCTCCAGCACCTTAGCCACCTTATTCTAGCACCCAGGAGCTTCTTACATCAGATCTTTATCCCTCCTAGTCAGGAAGGCACCCACTTCTCACCTACTGCCAGAGAAGGGAGCACTTCTTCACCTACCACTTCAGTTACACTCAGTTAGCTCCGATTCTCCTTGATCTGAGGCTAGTTTCACTCTTGACTGACTATTTCACTCCGATGGACCTCCAAATTGACTACATGACTTGTTATGACTTCAGTTAGCCTCCCATGTGCCCTCCACTTAGCCCACTTCCCTATATCAGTGCTACACACTTCAGTTACACATGTTACACTCAGTTAGACTTAGATTGATACCTGGATGACTGGTTCTTGTGCATTGATGACCACCACTGATTGATGATGAGGACTCCTAGTTGGAGTCAAGCTACTCCATCCAGTGATTCGAATGACCTCCTTAGTCAATTTGAATTGCTCAGTCATTTTTTACTATATTGTATTGTAATTATTCACCCTCATTGGGATATTGAGCACTGATGCATGTTTTGCATAGATTTACACCATTTTTCTGAGTTTCATCTATTGTGATTGATATACTTGTTGATTAGATCTACTGTGACTAATTTTACATGGTATCAGAGCCATTGCAGGGACAAGATCTTTTTTTCTACAGGTGTTTCTACAAGAGGATTTGAGTGAATTTGCTCAAAAATTACAAAAAGTTTTGGCATGAAAGATCTCAAGGGCATTCGCTCATGTGCATGCAAAGCTTGAAAATACTTCCAATACCACTCCGGAAGCTTGAGTTTCCACAATAATCCTGGATCTGATACATTGGACCCATTCAACATTGCTTGATCTCCAATCCCAGGTGTCATGCAACTCTAAAAGGGTGGATTGTTCAACCTCATTGTTCTTGGTTTTATTGTGATTTGCAGGTTATTGTCTCCATCAATTGCATTCACTAATTTGCCCTTGCAAGCATTTCTACATCAGTGTGCACTCGCTCCTAGCAATGGAATACTCTTCTTCAAAGCCTATCCTCACCCCATTCAATTATTTTGATTGGAAAGATGATATGGAGATCATATTACGTTCAAAAGGTTACTACCAAGTCACTCTTGGTCTTGAATTGGAGCCAAACACCTTGTCAGATAGAACCAAACACTACAACAAGCTTGATGAAGCTTATGGTCTTCTTTGTCTCTCCATCTCCAAAGATCTTCACTTCCATCTCAGCGGATTGAAGACTCCAAAAGATATATGGGAGCAACTTGAAACACTATTTGGCAAGTAGGACGAGCTTAGGGATTTTCAATTAAAGAATGAATTGATTGCCCTTAGTCCTGAGAATTTCGAGACCATTAATGAATTCTTCACAAAATTCAAGAACTTGAACATGCAATTGAAGAACAGTGGAGTTATCAAAGAGGATAAGCAATTGATCCTCTCCATTCTCAGCAAGCTTGGTAAAGATTATTCGGTATTTGTCTCTACTTTCAATTCCGGTCGGCTAACTACCCCAAATTGGAAGATGCCTACCTTGAATGCCTTCATTGAGTCTGTCACAAAAGAGCATGATAAGTTGATTCAAATGGGGTCCATAAGCTCCAAAAATTCAGCCCTATATTTTCAAGGACCCAAGATTTCGAATGGTAAAGGAAAGCAAAAGAAGGAGAAGCTCAAATTCGAACCTCACAAGCAAAGAGAGAAAGGCAAACAGACGGATGCACCATCCAGTTCGAAGTTCAAGCAAAAGGGAAAATAAGGTAACCAAAAATCTAAATTTACTTATTGCAACTGTGGCTTTCATCCCGAAATTTCATGCATGAAGAAGACTATAGATCAAATGGCCCTCCTTTTGGAAAAGAACAACATAACTCTTCCTGACTGTGCAAGGAATAAGGATAGGAATGATGATCATGAAAGAGGACAAGCACTCATGGAAACTATTTCGAAGCCCACTACTCTCTTGATAGATTCGGGTGCATCGAATCATATGGCTGCAAATATTGATTCTTTTTCTTCATTCGATCCAAACAGCTCCATCCCCATCCATTTGGGAGATGACTCAAAAATTTCTTCAAAGGCCAAAGGTATGATTCATGTAGATCATGGAAGCTTTTAGAATGTTCTCTATGTGCCTTTCTTGGCTTCAAATCTTCTTTCTGTGTATCAAATGACACACACTAGTGAACCGAAGCAAGTTACATTCAGCCCAAATACAGTTGAAATTTCTGATATCAAAAGTGGAAAACTTGTTGCAGTCGGAAAGGCGAACCACACTGCAAAATGCTATGAGTTTTCACACTTTATTCCGCTTGCAAAGCCCACTGCTCTTCGCACACATGGTAATGAGGTTAGTAGGATTTGGAATGAAATATTTGGACATCTTAATTATAATTATTTGCTGCTGTTATCAAACAATTCCATGGTAGATGGTCTTCCACAACTCCGTTCCTCGAAGGGAATATGCACTGGTTGCATTATTGGGAAGCACCCCGAGCACAGATTCGACAGCGGCAAAGCTAGTAGAGCTTCTGCAGTTTTGGGGCTGATACATTCTGATATCAGTGGTCCGCTGCCCCATACGTCATTAAATGGTTCAAGGTATGTTTTGACATTTATTGATGATTTTTCCCGCTTTACATGGGTATTTTTTCTCAAGTCAGAAGTGCTTGGAAAATTCAAGGATTTTAAGGATTCTGTTGAGACCGCCACTAAGAGCAAGATAAAATCTCTTAGATATGATAATGGTGGAGAATATATCAAGGCTGAGTTGCTGCAACTTTGTGCCCAAAGCAGAATTCAGATCCAACATACAGTTCCCTACACACCCCAGCAGAACGGTGTAGCGGAAAGGAAAAATTGGTCACTGAAAGATTTGGCTACATGCATGATTGAATCAAAAGGTTTGGCTACAAATATTTGGGTTGAAGCAATCAATGTTGCTGCATACATACAGAACCGTGTTCCACATTCATCCGTGAAAGGTATGACTCCTTTCGAAGCATTCTTTGGTCACAAACCGGATGTGTCAAATTTGAGAGTTTTTGGCTCTACTGCATGGGCTAGAATTCCTTCCAAGAAGAGACGAGCTTTGGATCCACAAAGTATTGATTGCATGCTGATAGGATATGGGGAAGAATAAAAAGCATATAAACTCATGGATATCAGATCTAAAAAGATATTCATAGAGCGCAGTGTTCAATTTGAAGAACCACTTCAAGAATTGCAACTAGTCGAGGAAGAAACTGTCGTTTCACCACCTTCACCAGAAGAAGATCCGTGCAGCGATAATGAAGGTATGAGTTATGATATTTCTGATATTTTAGAAGTACATGATGATCATGACATATTAAGTTCGGAATCCGACCATTATGATCCTCCTCAGTTACCAAAGTGGGCCCATAACACTCTTCAATCTGCTGGTTTGAACCTTGGAAATCCTGTTGATCCAAGACGAACAAGACCAGACTTTCAAAGAGCAGGTATGGCTCTTTCAATTTCTAATCCATTACTTCCTAATATTTTTTATTTGATGATTGGTTTAGATCCCACATCATACTATTCTTCCCACCGAGATCCGAGATGGCAAAGTGCCATGGATGAAGAGTACAGTTCTCTTCAAAAGAACAATACATGGGAGCTAGTTTCTCTTCCACTTGGAAGAAAATTAGTGAAGTGTAAATGGGTCTACCGCACGAAAGTTTTTGCTGATGGATCTATCAACAAATACAAAGCAAGGTTGGTGGAAAAAGGTTTCTCCCAAGTCCAAGGAGTCGACTACACTGAGACCTTTGCACCGATTGCAAAGATGGATTCCATCTGCCTTGTTTTGGCTATTTCCCCATCCAAGCACTGGGAAGTGCACTAGATGGATGTGAAGAGTGAATTTCTACGTGGATATCTTGCTGAAGAGGTATATATGCAGCAGCCAGAGGGCTACACATCAGATCCATCATTAGTTTGCAGATTGAAGAAATCTTTGTATGGGTTAAAACAGGCCCCAAGAGCTTGGTACGCAAAGATGGACTCCTTCCTTCTTTCTCGGAATTTCCAAAGATGCAAATCTGATCCGAATGTGTATCTTCAATGAGTTAAAGGTAATTTGTTGGTTATTGTACTTTATGTTGATGATATTCTCATTACTGGTAGCACTCTTACTTCAATAAACAAGCTAAAAACTACCTTAAATCTAGCTTTTGACATGAGCGATTTGGGCTTGCTGAGTCACTTTTTGGGCTTGGAGATAGCTCAAAATTTTGATGGGATCACTATATCTCAGCAAAAATATGATTCCAACCTGTTATTGAAGTTTAATATGGATGAATGTAAGGTATCCCCATTCCCATTCCTCTCAGGAATCAGTCTTGAGGAGGGAGATTCTACACCGCTTGCAGATTGCAGTATGTATCGACAGTTGATTGGTTCACTACTATATTTGACACACTCAAGGCCTGATATTTCATATGCCATGAGTGTCGTGTCAAGGTATATGCAGCAGCCCCATGAGCTTCATTGGCGAGCAGCCAAGCGGATCTTGCAGTATGTGCAAGGTACGAAACATTTTGGCATACATTATGCTGCAGATTCTGAGCTTAATTTCATTGGTTTTACTGATTCAAATTGGGAAGGTGATAGCATTGATCGGAAGTCCACTTCCGGTTATTTTTTCATGATTGGTCATGGCGTTATTTTCTGGTCCAGCAAAAAGCAGGCAACCATTGCACTTTCTTCAGCAGAGGCAAAGTATCGAGGGGCAGTCAATGCCTGCATTCAGGCAGTTTGGTTGTAGGGTATTCTTTCTGAGTTTGGTTTTGGTGGCACTACTTCGACTGTCCTATTTTGTGACAATCAAAGTGCTATCAAGATATCCATAGATCCAGTTCAGCGGTAGAGGACCAAACACATTGAGATTCATATGCATTACATTCGACAGTTGGTGCATGATCGCACCATCATTCTGCAATATTGCCCTACTGATGAGCAAATTGCAGACATCTTCACCAAGAGCTTCGCTGAGAAGAAGTTCTCTTACCTCCGTTCATTGTTGGGGGTGAGTTCCATCATGGTGGAGACAGATTGATCCATTATTATGCTTTAGCTTGAGGGGGGGCTTTCTTCCCACTGGGTTTTTCCTCTTTCCTCACTTAGTTTATTTTCAGCATTTTTTGGATTATTGTATTGGGGTGACCTTTGGTCTTAGTTACCAGGGCCCCACATTATTTTTTGCACATCATAGTCTATCTTGAGGGGGGGTGTTTGGATATCCACATCATCTTTTTCAAGATCTTGCATGCAATTAGGGTTTGCATGCAAATTCTAGGGTTTGCATGCACTTTGCATGCATCCCAGTCACCAGGTTGATGCCTGCAGCACCTTAGCCACCTTATTCTAGCACCCAGGAGTTTCTTACATCAGTTCTTTATCCCTCCTAGTCAGGAAGGCGCCCACTTCTCACCTACTGCCAGAGAAGGGCGCACTTCTTCACCTACCACTTCAGTTACACTCAGTTAGCTCCGATTCTCCTTGATTTGAGGCTAGTTTCACTCCTGACTGACTATTTCACTCCGATGGACCTCCAGATTGACTAGATGACTTGTTCTGACTTCAGTTAGCCTCCCATGCACCCTCCACTGATCCCACTTCCCTATATCAGTGCTACACACTTCAGTTACACATGTTACACTCAGTTAGACTCAGATTGACACCTGGATGACTGGTTCTTGTGCATTGATGACCACCACTGATTGATGATGATGACTCCTAGTTGGAGTCAAGCTAATCCATTCAGTGATTTGAATGACCTCCTTAGTCAATTCGAATTGCTCAGTCATTTGTTACTGTATTGTATTGTAATTATTCACCCTCATTGGGATATTGAGCACTGATGCATGTTTTCACAGTTTTACACCATTTTTCTGAGTTCCATCTATTGTGATTGATTTACTTGTTCATTAGATATGCTATGACTAATTTTACACATTTGACTGTTGCGGCAGGACTGGGTGATTTATGCCGAAACGGAAGAAGGCCTTATAACTCAAAAAATGATACACGACCGTTGCATCCCGACTTGATGAGTTATGCCGAAACGGAAAAGGCTTCCGAAATTAAAAAAGACAACCGACTGTTGCAGCTTACTTGGACGAGTTTTGCCGCCGTTTCAGCTGAGAAAGGTGAGTTTTACTTAAGAAATACAAACTTGAAAAACGTGATCCTTCTGAAAAAACTAAGTATGGAAAGGCTTTTGGACAAGATTGGACTCCAACGCAAAACTTGCTTAAGAGAAAAAGGAGGGGCCCCAATAATTACAATTTTTTGGGGGGGTGTTGCAGCAACAACACCTACTTAACAGTAAAAAAAATGATCATGTAAGCCAAAAAAGGAAGAAATTGTTTCAGAAGCCAAAAACATTGGACGTTGAGTCTGGTCTGTATCTACTGCTAAATTAGTGAGAAATAGAGATGTATGCAGAAAGGCAATAAAAAAAGGTGAAGGGAAAGAATATGAATGGTAACTTTTTTTTACTCCATTGAATTGAGGACCATAATTCACTTTCATGCACCTCTATCAAACATCTGCGTCGCCTATGCCATTTATAATCCTCCTTCACGCAAGTCTATTAGAGAGAACAGTTCAACAAAAAACTTGGATTGGATTGAAAACCAGTAGCAAGTTTCTTTGTCACTCTAATTGTGTACCCTACAGTAGAATTGAATGCCAATGACAACAATATAATTTTTCATTCAACACTATGAATGCCACGCGTACCTGGGATATAATAAGTTTAAGCGCTCCTTACATGTTGCATGTTATGTTATGGTTTGAGTAAAGAGAACTATCAGACTCCAGGAAGCTTTTGTTCTCAATAGCTGATTAAGGACCCTGGTTGCTTCTTCTCTATAGCCATCCCCCTAGATCTCGTTATACATAATAACTCTGTGGTATGACAGAGTAGAGGATGGGTTGTGAAGCATAAGTAAAACGTAGGTAGACCAAGTAGAGAGGAGATGCATAGATGGTTGAAGTTCTTGTCATATGGTTGAAGTTCATGTTCTATTCAATACCAACCGATAAGGGAAACAAAATCAAAAGTTAAAGTAGCACTTTCATTCTAAAAATAAAGATTACAAAAACATTTTTGTCCCAGTTTGTACAGTCGAACGCAGGAGTGGGCATTGGGCATTCTAAGAAAATTGCCATCTTTTAGCCTTGTTCTTCACCGAATGTTGTTTCATATTCTCAATCATATTGAAATTCGATAGGTAGTTGGGATTGTAAGTGTAGTAGCATTGGTGGTTTTCATATTAATAAATCCCAAGAATCTTAAACTGTGTACCAGAGTGTTGAGTCGACGACTGAGCAATTGGGGAAAATGGCTCATGCAATACAGTTTTAGATACAAAGTCTGGATTCTTGATCTGACTCATTAACTAGATGCATGGAGGATGGTAGAGTGGGATCTTCCCCAAATCCCCAGGCTTTTTGGTAAAGCTGGGGGGCGTAGTGGACACACATGTTTCCCGTAAGGCTGCAACCGTGGCCAGTGGCAGCTGCGCAGGGAAGCACTTGGTTTCATAGTGAAAAAAATGGTCTTCCTTGTCCCCTCCATTTCAAGAAAGTTTAAGGGCAGCTAAATTCTCAAGATCTTTGATCGGGCCACAATGGAAAATAGGGCAAGGAAAGGAGCACATGGAATCATATGCGTGTACAGAGAAGATATGAAGAAAGAAGAAATTATTGTTGTTGCTACGGTTGGGAATTGATAAATGTTGTTCTAAACAACCTCTGACGGAGATTTGTGACAAACCCACTCTCTGGTCCAGGCTTCAAATTTGAAGCCTTTAAGGCCCGTTTGAAGTTACAAAATTTCAATCAAATAATAATATTGTGTTTGAAATTTGAAGTTATAGAATTTTAATCAAATAATTTTTTTTTAAAATAATTGATGGGATCATGAATGGATAAAATGATGTACATACATGTAAATTCATAGGATGTTAGCAATCCATTCAGCCTTGAAGTTGAATTCCTCAAAGAAAACAAATTTCTTTATATATGTTTATGGTAGGCTGGCATTGGTAGCTTCACTCTGCAAACTCTCCTAGAGGACTGGAGGAGATAGGGTAGGTGGAACTTGGAAGTAGATCAACCATGATGGAGCAGGGGTATAAGAAAAAGCTTGTTTGTATTCCTGTAATATCATATATTGATGGTCATATCCATGGAAGCATGGAATTCGAGCATTGACTTGATACAACAAAGAAAACACAAGGTGGGAATCAAGAGACGTAGGATTGAATTGACACAACAAAGAAAACACAGGGTCGTGGGTAGGGGCCATGGGAGGGAGCGACAGCCTGCAACATTACAAGAAGTTTATGGATTGTGGAGTTTGTTTGAAATGCCAAATTCGAGGCACATCAACATAATATATTATACATTGAATACTCAATTAATTCACGGAGTCAGAAGTCATGAATTGGTAAGTGATAACTGGTAACTTGGTAATCCCACTGCCAGAAACACGTATGAGCCACCAACCATGTTTAATAAATTTGTTGCTGCCATT
The DNA here is from genome assembly GCA_027924585.1 of Larix kaempferi. Classification (NCBI taxonomy): domain Eukaryota; kingdom Viridiplantae; phylum Streptophyta; class Pinopsida; order Pinales; family Pinaceae; genus Larix; species Larix kaempferi. Next base: position 4,273,628 of record BSBM01000278.1, on the reverse strand, counting down.
AAATGTGTTAAACACGCAAGCCCTCACCGCTAACACGAGAACTTAGAAGTGTTCAAGCCATGGGTTGCACATTGTAAGCCTGTCCACGTAAGCTGGTCAATGATATTATTAGAGGCCCAATGGTCCATGATCCATCGATGATCAGACACGTGGAGATTGGAGAGTAACCGAGTACCAAGTCCCACTCCCAAGTCACCTAGCTAGTAGTCGCATTCCCAATTTCCCACTGAAAACTATCGACGGGTGAAATTTGAAGCTGCCCTTCTATTGCAATTTTAAACAGTAGTGGTTAATTTAATTATTGACGGGCTTACCATGAAATTAATTTTTTTTTCATGGTAAAATTTGAGGTGGTCTTCTATGACATGTAAAATGGCCTCTGAAGGGCCCTGAAGGCTTCAAATTTGAAGCCTGGTTGGATCTTAGTGACTATGATGAAGACGGTGATGTATTGTGCATTATTCGTCCGAGTAGGTTTCCTATCCTTCATAGTGAAGGGTTTATCCTGGAACGCATTTTGAAGAGTGTGAAGTCACCAAATATCTTATGGATTCATTGGAGAGATTTCCCATACTCTTCCTTGCCCTCGTGGATTCCAATGAATCATTTAAGGATTTTATATGTGTCGGGGAGTATATTAAACACATTGTGGCAAAGGGAAGGCGAATCACAGGTAAACATAAATTTGTGTTAACGTTTGTATGTTTAGTTGCTATTAATATCTCCAACGAATTGGAAAGGATATGTAAATGAGAATCGTGATCCACATAAATATCTTTCTTATATGGATGAAATGATTGAATATTTTACTGTTCCATGCACCTTTGCAGTTGTCTGTATGTTTGGAGGAGCTCTCCGCAGATGGATGTGTGCAGCTGAAGAGCATCCAGGGGTTGGAGCAGCTGACAAAACTTCGACGGTTGTTTGTTGAAGGATGTTGTAAGTTAGAAGAGCTTCCTAGTGTGGAAACATTGACATCTTTAGAGTTGTTGTGAGCTAAGGGATGTGTGAAGATGAAGAGCATAGAGGGGTTGGCACATCTGTCAAACCTTCGATGCCTAAATCTTACAGGGTGATCTGATTTAGAAGAGCTTTCAAGTATGGAAACATTGACATCTTTGGAGGGGTTGTGGGCAAAGGAATGTGTGAATCTAAAGAGCATACGGGGATTGGAGCAAGCGACAAAGCTTCAATTCTTAAATGTTACAGGATGCTCTGATTTAGAAGGGCTGCCAAGTATGGAAACATTGACATCTTTGGAGGGCTTGTGGGCAGAGGAATGTGTGAAGCTGAAGAGCATACGGGGCTTGGAGCAAGCGACAAAGCTTCAATTCCTAAATCTTACAAGATGCTCCGATTTAGAAGAGCTTCCAAGTATGGAAACATTGACTTCTTTGAAGAATTTATCGGCAGAGCATTGTGTGAAGCTAAAAAGCATACGGAGGTTGGAGTACTCGACAAAGCTTCAATTCCTAAATGTTACAGGATGATCTGATTTAGAAGAGCTGCCAAGTATGGAAACATTAACATCTTTGGAGGGGTTGTGGGCAGAGGAATGTGTGAAGCTGAAGAGCATACAGGGATTGGAGCAAGCGACAAAGCTTCAATTCCTAAATGTTACAGGAGGCTCTGAGTTAGAAGAGCTGCCAAGCATGGAAAGATTGACATCTTTGGAGGATTTGTCGGCAAAGGGTTGTGTGAAGGTGAAGAGCATACGAGGGTTGGAGCATGCTACAAAGCTTAAATACCTAACTGTTGCAGGATGCTCTCATTTAGAAGAGCTGCTAAGTATGGAAACATTGACATCTTTGGAGAATTTGTGGGCAGATGGGTGTGTGAAGATGAAGAGCATACGGGGGTTGGAGCACGCGATAAAGCTTCGAATCTTAAGTTTTAAAGGATGATCTGATTTAGAAGAGCTTCCAAGTATGAAAATATTGACATCTTTGCAAGAGTTTTGGGCACAAGGATGCGTGAAGCGAAAGAGCATACGGGGGATGGAGCACGCGACAAAGATTAAATGGTTACGTGTGGGTGGGTGCAGTGAGTTAGAAGAGCTGCCAAATATGGAAACGTTGGTAAATTTGGAGGAGTTGGGAGCAGAGGGATGTGTGAAGCTGAAGAGCATAAAAGGGTTGAAGCAGTGTACACCACTTCGGTATTTAAGTGTGAAAGGGTGTTGTGAGTTAGAAGAGGTGGAAGGTGTTCTACATTGTAGGTCATTGGAGAACCTTGATGTCTCTAGGTGTCCCAAATTACAGTGGTGGTCATTGGAGAGCCTTGATGTCTCGGATGCCTCTAGGTGTCCCAAATTACAGTGGTGGTCATTGGAGAGCCTTGATGTCTCGGATGCCTCTAGGTGTCCCAAATTACAGTGGTGGTGTGGGAGTAGATGGAGACCAAAACAGAATAAGTGGTAGTCTTGCTTTCCATTTTTACAATTCAAATCTGAGGAACATACGGGGAAACCATTTATATCATGATCATTATTTAATTTCTTTGTATTATTCTCTTTTGTTTTCATTAATTGTATAAAAAATTTAATTGTATTCCATCAAATTTGAGGATTTGCCCTTTGTTTTAGATTATTTTAATTTGAGGATTAGCTCTTTGTTTTAGATTATTTTTATTTGAGGATTATCTCTTTGTTAATTATTATATATATATTTTTAAAACATTTTACAAAGGACGTTAAAATTTATCACTAACATCATATAACTAAAAATTAAGTTCACTATAGAGAACATTTTTCAAACATTTTTTAAATTTTTCATAAAGAAATTGTTTTTTTTTAATTGATATACATTGAATTTCAATTTCAATTTCCATTCCCATTCGTGCATCCTCACATTTAAAAAAAAAATCATAAATAGTTACAAGAATAAATATTTGTCTTCATAATCAATGAATGAACTCAATTTTTACATATTTGTAGGGTTTATGTGTTACTCTTTAGTATCCCAAATTGCAATAGTTAGCACGTGGATGAATATGTTGGATTATGTATTGTTAAGTAAATAATAGAACAATAAGTAAGATATTAGTTTTGTGTTAATTGTTAATTAAGCAATAATGGAGTAAATTGAAAGCATTTTACTTCACAATTAATTAATTAATGCAACTTTTGTGTATTTGTAGGATTTATATGTTATAATTTACAACATGAAATAGTTGGCACTTGGATTTAAATTTGGGCAAATAACTATTTTATTTTATAACAAATGAATGAATGCAATTTTTTTCTATTTGTAGGAGTGATGTGTTATACTTTAGAACATGTAATAGTTGGCACTTCACCCATTAAATTTTGGTGAATAACTATTTTACTTCATAATTAATTAATTAAATTTTTGCATATTTGTAGTATTTATGTGTTAGCATCCAAATTGGAATAGTTTGTGGTTAGATATTAGTTTTGGGTGAAAGTCTATTTTACTTCAAAATTAATTAATTAATGCAACTTTGGGCTATTTGTAAGATACCCAAATTGAAATAATTGGTGCTTGAATGATTATAACATAAAATATATTAGATTAAAAGTAATTTTAAGTTGATAATATAATAATGAGTTAGATAATCCCTTGAGGTGCAAACCGCTTTTTAAAGTCTTAAACTTTTCAAAAGATTTGATTTCTATGATAGAGTGCCAAATTGTTTTTTTTTAATTATAATTTTTAATGAAATAGAAAGCATTATCGTAAATTAAAAGAAAAAAAAGTCAAATATATAATCTTTTATTTGTAATACTTTTAATAATTATAAATTCATAAATATTTTTTTACAATGATTATAATTTGTAGAGAGATATATCTTTAATCCGCTGGAAAAAAAAGAGAGATATATTTTTAAATAAAAATGTTTTGATTATATTTAATTTTTTTTTATAAAATTATATTATAGGTGTGTTATTTTTAATTTAAAAGATCAATTAAAAATTATTTTTTAGAATTTCTTCTCATAAATGATAATGAAAGTTTCGGAGATGGAAACTTTTTATTTAATATAACTCATTTATGAAAGTTTCGGAGATGGAAATTATTTATTTATTAAAGTTATATTGACAACATTAATTTAAAAAAATAAGTTAAACAACATCATGCTTAAATAATATTTATCTATAATGTGATGTAAATGATCATTGTAAATATTTGAGCTAATAAAAGTATTGACATAATGAAAGAATTAGTTATTAAATATCAATGGGCTCTTTAAAAAATTATTGAACTAAATATATTTGTAAAATTAAATATGGAATGTGTGCCTTGGAAATTATACCAAAAAAAAATTATAAAAAATATATTATATTATGAAAAAATATATTATATTATGAAAAAATATATATATAACAAATCATGAACCTAAACAGTGGTTATAATAGTTTCTCATTGTAACTCCTTGAAACCACCTTCTAGCTCTTTTAACTATGTTAAGGAAGTATAAATGAAGCATTCATGGACCTAAACAGTCGTTATAATAGTTTCTCATTATAACTCCTTGAAACCACCTTCTAGCTCTTTTAACTATGTTAAGGAAGTATAAATAAAGCATTCATGGGAGAGAGAATGGAACTTGCACTCGCATTGTCCTTATGCTAGAAGAATTGCTCCAAATATTCTAAGTTTTGTGTCATATCCCCTCTTAGAAACCCTTGTTTATGAGTTCCGTCATCTCTTGAGTGATGAATTCCATATTCACGGTTGATTTCTCTATTTTATTCAAGCCGAAGATCAAAGGTTGGGAAGTTGAAGCATTAGTGGCTCGGGTTCAAGAGGGACCCAAACAAGGTTTCAAGTTCATAAGGTGATGACAAAAAGATGAGGTAATTGTACTCATTGTTTATCCTTGATAAAAATAAAGATCTCCATTGGTAATTGAGAATAAACAAGTACAATTATCGGTATATGGGTTGGGGTGGGGGTTTCAATACAAAAACCTCTTGTATTTGACCACTCAATCGATAACTTGGCTAGTATTCATTGCTCCTAGGTAATTTGGTCTATTGTCTCTCTTTCCGATCTATTATAGTTTTCCCTAGCTATATCGGATTTTTCTCCTGAAAAATGAAGAAGGAACACCTCTAATAACTTTTCAATTACTAGGGCGGGGCCCTCTTTAATTTGAGAATACAACCACATGAACCTTCTAGGCCTACCTCTGTAGGATCTCATGGAAGGGATAATAGATCCCACCACCAAGTTTGCATACAAGTACAAGTGCAAATGAGTTGGCCACTAACTTTACCTGATGATGACACACATTTTTCAACTTTGATATTGGCCATTTTTTAAGGGCCAAATCTTCAAAGACTTATATTAATGGGTGGGAACCTGTGTAGCCAATTAATGTTGATCCCGTGAATTTTGAATGGGCCTCTCCCCTAATGACCATGAGTAACCTCCTATTGTTGACTTGTGTTTTAATGTTATCTAATCTATCTTTTGCCTTGTGTTTTATTTCAACTTTGGATTTTGGAGAGTTTGTTGAGTGACAATATAAGTACCTTTTTCCCAACCCATGCATTTTTTCCTTTTTATATCAGGGTTTAAGTGTTTTGGCCTAAGCCAACCCAAATATTTTTTTGTTTTCTAGCATCATACACGAGGAGGATGCATTCATAATGCGTCCTTCTATATTTAAATCTTATGAGTGAAGAGAATAACACACCATCCCATTGGCTAAACCTTATTGAATTTAATAAATAAATTATCATACACAAACTAAGATAAATAAATGAATATATATTTATAATATTATAATAAATAGGAGAGACCAATGACCATCCACTCACTTGAATTCAATGAATAAATGTTTTTTTTTAATAATAGATAAATCTATATTATACTCTTAGAGTACAATGCCTGGAAACACATACAAAATAAAAATTACAACAATTAAACTAATAAATATATCTTTTTATTTTTATAAATAGAGACTTTTATTAATTATTGATGATGATGATGATGATTAACGTCCACTTAGACCAACTTTGGTTTAACGAACCTTAAGAATGGCATTATTTGGTTTGCTTTAAAATTTTATTCCTATGCTCAAAAAAATTGGCGAGAAGCTCTCCTAGCCCAGTATAGTTTTGGTAAGTTAGGAGGTTAGAAAGGTTTGTTTTGTAGCAAATACTATGAAACTCAGATCTAATGTGGGTGTAAGGAGGGAACTCTAAGAGAAAGTGATTTGAAAGTGATTTTTATCATCTACCCTCATAGACTCACAAAGATGGAAAACTCTTTCTACTTATGGAGTTTTAGGAATAGACCAATGTCCCCTTTCACTATGGAGATCATGAGAGTTTGTTATTATCTCAGCTATTAATTTTCTTCTTTGAACTAGTTAATATCGAGAGATACTTTTGATCTTCTAAATTAGGGTTAATGACCTCCTTATAGTATCTTAATTTTCTTTTAACCTCTAATTTTTTCTCACACCATAATTTCTCTTTAAACTTATATGTAACAATATTTTTGACATTATTGATATTTGCAAAGTGTCGTTTTCATCTTTATCCAAACCATGTTATATGTACACCGATCTAGCTTGAAACTTAATTGATTTTGACAAAATCATCATAAATTAATTAAATATAACTATAAAAATAAAAATAAAAATACAATGAATAAATTATGTTTTATTTTAAAAATGTAATTCTTTTAATTTACTTTTCACATCTCACACTCTTCATTAATTGAAAAATTACCTTGTTACTTTACCATGTTTTTTCATATCTCACACTCTTCAGTAATTGAAAAATTACTTCGTTACTTTACCATGTTCATTAATTGAAACAATCACTTCATTACTTTACCATCTGATTGAAAAATGCAATCTGACAATTGCTCAATCACATGAATGTGTGATGTATGCTCGTAGCTCCATACATTTGATTGAAGAAACATTGAAATATTTTCACTGTTTCTATCATAAGTTAGAGAAACCCTCCAAATTAAGCTTAATTAAACTCCGGGAGGAATTTGGAAGCTTCTGTCACTTTTGGTCGATGTTTTGGAGGTTCCTATGGGAATTTGGCCGCATATACCAATGGTTGTAATTTGAGAGATTTGATTAAATTAAGAAAAGAATATGACATCTCTAAATAAATTGTTCTTTCCATTTTTTTTTTGTTTAGTTATGTTTTTAAGCTTCGCGTTATTTCTATATAAACAATATTCAACCTTCTACACATTATTTAATAGAAAGCTATGTTGGCACCACTATAAGCTTTAACAATGGATGTGAGATAGCAAGGTTGTTCATAACATGAATAAAATAACCTGCCTGCTTCCGGTGGCAGAAAACGATGTTTCCACGCGCTCTGGGTATAAATCCTAATGGCCAACCATCAGCTTGACCTATCTTATAATGTTATAATAGCTCAATACACAATTATAATGTTATCTTTTTGTCCATATGCGCACAGTATATGCCATGTAACCTGACACAGTCCGAAGAAAAAAGTAACTTACACATTATTATTATTTTTATTGTTTATTTATACAGTAGTCAGACCTCCATTTATTAATTCTTATTCTTGGAATGAATTCAAAGACACCTGAAAAAATAGTCATTAATTAATTATATAATAATAAAGATGAAGAATCACATCGATTACATTATTGAATACACTTTTTTTTTTATAACCAGAAAGACTTTTATTTTGATTTTATGCATATGGTCAACAAACCTAAAAACAAAATAATTATTAAACTAAAGAAATAAATTGAATGATTAAATTATATTTTTATTTAAAAAATATTTTATTAACTTAATCTTCGGTTAAAAACACCCACTAGCAATGGCCGATATAAATAAATTGTTCCCTCGGCCTCTCCGCTCAATCATACTTCCACGCGTGGTCTTGCCTTTTTTTAAGTTGCAATGGCCACCATGAACCGATACACGTTATATTGTATAAAGTAATGAATTGAAAAATGTAGGGAATGTATATGGACTACATTTACATAAAGGCTACTCACGGAGAAGATACCGAAACAGCTGTCATACATCAGATCCTTCTCGTGATACCGAAACAGCTGTCATACATTGAAGCTAATAAGTGAGCTGTCATACATAAGTGAGAATGCAATAAAAGAAGGATCTTTGGTTAAACTAAAGAATTAAATTTAATGATTAAATTATATTTTTATTTAAAAAATATTTTATTAACTTAATCTTTGGTTAAAAACACCCACTAGCAATGGCCGATATAAATAAATTGTTATATTGTAGTGAACCGACCATCAACCGATACACGTTATATTGTATAAAGTAATGACTTGAAAAATGTAGGGAACTACATTTACATAAACGCTACTCACGGAGAAGATATCGAAACAGCTGTCATACATTGAAGCTAATAAGTGAGCTGTCATACATAAGATGAAGAATCATATCGATTACAGTATTGAATACACTTTTTTTTTTTATAACGAGAAAGACTTTTATTTTGATTTTATGCATATGGTCAACAAACTTAAAAACAAAATAATTATTAAACTAAAGAAATAAATTTAATGATTATATTATATTTTTATTTAAAAAATATTTTATTGACTTAATCTTTGGTTAAAAACACCCACTAGCAATTGGCCGATAATAAACCATCCTTCTCGTGATACCGAAACAGCTGTCATACATTGAAGCTAATAAGTGAGCTGTCATACATAAGTGAGAATGCAATAAAAGAAGAAGAGGAGCATTCTCGTAATAAACTAACAATCACTATGAGTGGTTTCTCCATGGATTCCTTTTTTTAGAAATGAAAAATAACATTTGGAAAATAATATAAAATAAGTATAAACCAAACTCTAAAACCAGTTTATCAAAAAAATACAACCAGTATTATAGGGCTATATTTTGGAGATATATTTTTTTTTTCAAAAAAAAAACCAACTTCTATTAATAAAAAGTTGTATCCAAAAATTACATAGAAGGCGAGATGCCCAAATATTCATAACCAACTCAAACCTATTGAAACAAAACATATAGACAACTATCAAAACATATCCATACTGGACTCTCTACAAAGAGTGACAGTAGCAAGGTAATCCTAACCAGTCATTAATCATAAGGAACATAGTAAGTTCCACACAAAGTATCATCCTTGAATCCCTTGATAAGGATGAGGCCATCCATAACCCCAACGTCAGCTTTGAAAACTCATTAGCCGCAGAATTGTACTCTCTGAAAATGTGGGGAAAGCAAATGTCAGAGAAAACAATAATGAGCACTTGAATTCGATTGATCCAACCGCTCAACATCAACGAAGTAAGGCGTTGCTCCCCCTTGGCGATGAACCGTAAATGTTTATATCTCCGAGATACATCAAATATTGTACTTGCCTTAACTATGATGAAAATATAAAGAAAATAATTAATCCCCTCTTTGGCACACTTATCTTATCTTTTTGGCGTGTTACTTTTAAATAATGATTTCGTGAATCTTTTTAAACATACCTTTTGAAATTCTGTAATATAGAAATTTTGTAAAAATATTTTGGTCTACTAATTTTCTAACAATTTTTTATTTTAAAACATTTAATGTTGCATTTATAAAATTAATAGAAAAAAAAATAGTTGTAAGCATATAATAGAGTGTAACAATATTTTTTAGCTTCCAATCCAACCTTATTTTGATGGATCCCAATGGGAAAAAGAGAGCGACAAGCCTTCTAGATCGCAAAACTTGATTCTTTATTAGGGAAATATATGTTTTTCCAAGGAATTTCATGGAGAAAACCAATGGATGCTTCACCCATTAACGTAGACTAGTGCATCTTAACCAATGGATTTGGGGATTTGAATTGGGTACCCATTAGCATAGAAGTAGCAAAATGCCCAAGAAAATTGGTGACAACCAATTGAGCTAACCCCTAAAGTTATCCTCGGAATATATATATATATATATAAAGAGCGAGAGAGAGAGAGAGAGAGAGAGAGAGAGAGAGAGAGAGATGAACCTACAACAATTAATTGATATAATGCACAAAATATGAGATCACAGAATATTTTTATTGATCGCAGGCCACTTCGAGGGGGCAAGCTCAATACAAATAACTTCACAGTGTTTTCATTGACCTCAACACAAACATATATACTAAGTCTAGGCACTAATATTATGGGTCAAAACCATGGGCCAGTACAAACTATGGATCAACAAATACTACGGGACGACTTACAAAGCATATGCATCCAACAACAATAATACAAACTATGGATCAACAAATACTACGGGACGACTTACAAAGCATATGCATCCAACAACAATAATACAAACTATGGATCAACAAATACTACGGAACGACTTACAAAGCATATGCATCCAACAACAATATACTAACAAAGTAAAGAGAAGGATTGACATGGGTTCCTAACATCCCCTCCCCCTTAAAAAAAGCTCTGTCCTCAACTGCTTTAGATGTGCAAAATTGTTGTTGAATCTGAAGGAGTGGTTCCCATGTACCATCCTCTGGTTGCATTTTGTGCCACTGAATTAGGACCTCTGTGATAGAGCGAGAGCGAAGCTGACGAGTGTGCTTATTGAGGACGGCCTCCGGCTCCCAAAGGATGGATCCTTCATTATCCATTTCTGGTAAAATAGTTTCTCCTCTGATGTTGGTGCCAAGAACTTTCTTCAGACAAGAGACATGAAATACTGGATGAATGCGGGAAGAAGGAGGAAGTTCCAATTTATAACCAACGGACCCAATCTTTTGAAGAATCCTATATGGCCCATAGAACTTTGGAGCGAACTTATGATGCCCTTTGAGTTTCAGGGAAGATTGCTTGTAAGGCTGGAGACGAAGAAAAACCATATCACCTGCTTGAAAAGTGCGCTCAAAACGGTGTTGATCTGCGTGTTGCTTCATGCATTTCTTGCCATGTGAAGGTTGTCCTGGAAAATGCGAAGAATCTGATCGCGGTTTCGAAGGACTGTGTCAACTGCCTGAAGTGGTGAACTGTTGGGGGTGTATGGAAGAAGAACTGGCTGTGCCTGACCATAAACTGCTTCATATGGAGTCATTTTAGAGGCAGTGTGGTAAGAGGTATTGTACCACCATTCAGCGAGAGGGAGCCACTTTTCCCACTGATGTTGTTGTTCAGAGGTGAAACAACAAAGATAAGTTTCCAAGCATTTATTGATAATTTCAGTCTGACCATCTGTTTGTGGGTGATACCCTGAACTCATCTTCAGTTTGGTGCCAGTGTGGAGAAATAGTTTTGTCCAAAACTGACTGGTGAAAGTCGCATCACGATCCGAGACAATGGAAGAAGGGATTCCATGAAGACGAAAGATCTGGTCTAGGAAAATTTGAGTGACTGAGGAGGTTGTATAGGGATGGTTGAGAGCACAAAAATGACTATATTTGGAGAGGCGATCAACCACAACCAAAATCACTGTCTTCCCTCCAGATTTAGGGAGCCCTTCAATGAAATCCATAGAAATATCTGTCCAAATCCGTGAAGGTATGGGAAAGGGTTCGAGCAATCCTGGAAGGAGTGTCGTTTCACCCTTATTGCGCTGGCAGGTATCACATTCAGTGAGCATATGTTGAATTGTCATTTTCTTTCCCTGCCAAAAGAAGTTACGCCTTGCCCGCTCATACGTTTTGAGGAACCCAGAGTGCCCTACCAGTGGAGAAGCATAAAGTTCATAGAAGACAGCCTGTTGAATATATGCGCTCTGGGGAAGCACCAGATGACCCTTGTATCTCAGGGAAGCACCATCCCAAGAGTAATGTGGTATAGCAGAAGGGTTGTTGGCCAAGCGTTGGATGATTTGAGATAATGAAGAGTCATTGACATAGCCCTGTTGAACAGATTGCAACCAATTTGGAATAGGCATAGAAATAGTTGAAAGAGAACCTTGGTCATCAAATGTGCGAGAAAGAGTATCCGCCGCAATATTGTCATTGCCCTTCTTGTAAGTGATCTCATGGTCATAACCCATGAGTTTGCTAACCCATTTCTGTTGTGTTGGGGAGGATACACGTTGTTCCAGGAAATATTTTAGACTCTAGTGATTAGTCTTGATGCATAAATGATTCCCTAATATGTATGGTCGCCGCTTCTATACTGCATGCAAAATATCCATCATTTCCTTCTCATATGTAGAGGCAGCTAAATTCTTACCTGAAATGGATTTGCTAGTGAATGCAATGGGGTGTTCATCTTGAAGGAGAACATCACCAAGTCCATTGCCACAAACATCACTCTCAATAGTGAAGGGCTTGGAAAAATCGAGCATAACTAGAACAGGTGTAGTACACATAGCTTGTTTCAGTTTTTCAAATGCACACTCAGTAGCATGTGTCCATGTAAAAGCATCATTTTTCAATAGAGCAGTTAATGGAGCTGCAATCTTGCCATAATCCTTGACAAACTTGCGGTAGTATCCAGTCAACCCAAAAAAACCACGAAGGCTCTTGAGTGTCTGAGGATGCGGCCAATTGTTCATGGCAACGATTTTGGCAGGATCCACGCAAACCCCTGTGTTGAAATAATGTGCCCGGGATACTCTACTTCCTTCTGTCCAAAAACACATTTAGATCGTTTGGAGTGGAGATGATAGTTAGAAAAAAGTTGCATCACAAGATCCAGATGCTGGAGATGTGCAGCCCATGTTTTACTGTAGATGAGGATATCATCAAAGAATACCAGAATGAATTTTCGCAAGTAGGGCCGGAATAATTTATTCATCAAGGCCTGGAATGTGGAAGGAGCATTAGTAAGGCCAAAGGGCATGACCAAAAACTCATAGTGGCCATCATGTGTGCAGAAAGCTATTTTAGAGATATCATTATCATGAACTTGAATTTGATGATACCCAGAACGAAGATCCAACTTGGAGAAAAATTGAGCACCATGAAGCTCATCAAAAAGCTCATCAACAACATGAATTGGAAACTTATCCTTGATGGTGAGGTGATTAAGTGCTCGGAATTCAATGCAGAGGCGCCATGACCCATCCTTTTTACGGACAAGAAGAATTGGTGAAGAAAAGAACTAGTGCTTGGGCGAATAATACCTTGCTTCAATAAGTCCCGAACAATCATTTCAATCTCTGTTTTTTGGTGAAATGGGTAGCAATAGGGCCTGATGTTGGGAGGAACGCTTCCAGGAAGGAGCTGAATATGATGGTCCTCTGGCCTTGAAGGTGGCAATCCCATTGGTTCAGCAAATACACCTGTATATGGATCCAGAATTTGTTGTAGATCCAAAGGAGTAGTGGAGACCGCTAATGGTTGCATTTGAATGGAATGGATCTGAGCGATGACACCATGTGAATTCTTCTTAAGGAGTTTTTCCATGTGATGTGAACTGATGATGCTGAGAGACCCTGGTTGTAAGCCTATCAATGTGTGCTTTTTTCCATTGGGGGAAAGCTGCATCCAAAGTTCAGCAAAATACCATAAGATGGGGCCAAGTGTGTGTAGCCATTGAGCGCCCAAAACCACGTCACATTTGCCTAAGGTCAAGGCAAACATGTCAGAGGGCAGGTTACAATCTCCCATAGAGATACACACATTATGACACTTCCCTTTGCAAGGTAAGGTGCCCCCATTGGCAACCATGAATTCAAAGTTGGAGCAAGGATGGATAAAACAATCAGCCTGTTTGGCGATCCGATGGTCAATGAAATTATGAGTGCTACCAGAATCAATGAGTATTGTAAGAGGAAGCTTCTTGAAGTAACCCCTGACCTGCATTGTTTGGGGGGTGGTGATTCCAGCTAAAGCATGGAGAGATATCTCTGGCTGGTCGTCCTGAGACGGAGAGTCAATAGGCGGCTCCTGAATGTCGACTTGAGCATCCATTGTATACGGAGCTTCTTCACCAATTTCAGAGGTAGGCGGAGAATCCACATCCAAGAGAATGAGATTTTGTTGAACACATCTACGGTCCCCGAGTAAATTTCTTATCACAATTATAACAAAGCCCTTTTTCTCTGTGTGCCTGCATCTTTGTTTCAGACAAATGCTTGATAGGAGTTGGTTGAGGAGCTGGCGGGATGGGAGGTCATTGAGAAACCATAGTTCGAAAGGGAAAAAAAGTGGGTTTGGAGTGTTATTGGGCTGCAATCTTGTCATCTGCCAACTTAGCCAACCCTAGGAGTTCCGTCATTGTGTTGGGACAGAACATTTTGACCTCAGAGCGGATTGCATCCTTTAGACCACTGATAAAACAATTCTGGTAGAAGTCATCAGGTAATCATTCGGTGTGGTTGGCTAGTTTCTCAAATTCGGTTTGATACTCTCTCATAGTGCCAATTTGGCGAAGTTTAGTGAGGGCTCCTGCAAAGTCATCAAAAGCACTAGGACCAAATCATTGCAAAAGGAGCTGGCAAAAATATGGCCATTTTGGCTCTTCATGAGCCTTGATGTACCAACGGTACCATTGAAGAGATTCTTGTTTCAAATGAAAGGATGCAAGTGGAACTTTGTTGACATCAAAAGTATTATGCAGACTGAAATACTGTTCTGCACGATAGATCCATCCAGTCGGATCAATACCATTGAAGCGAGGAAAATTAAGATTCAAACCACGGAAATTGCTGGAAGAAGAGAACCCATTGTCTGATGAAGACTCGGACTGTCGTTTGTTGTTCATGGCTGAATGCTCAAGATGGAGGCCAATAAACTTTTCATCCAGATCCTAGAGTTTGGCTTGGATGGCTGCAAGTGCTTCCTCCATGGTTTTTGCTCCTGCGCGGGTGACAACCATAACCAAGAGTTTTTTTTTTTTAAGTGGGTAGAAAAACAAAAACAAAAATTGTTTCAGTAAAGGAAAATCTGGATTTGGGAAAAAATCTGAGGGGTAATTTGGGTTTGACTAGTTTTTGGACACTGTCGAATGGACAGGGAAGCAAAAAATGAGGATTTCAGAAGCGGGGTGAAAGAATGAGAAAATTTGGCAAACAGGGACAAAGAAGCAGAAATAGGAAAGGAACTCTGTTGTAAAATTTGAAGGTGATTAGGTGAAAGTTGAAGAAGTTATGGCAAACCTTAAAAATAGACAAATGTGAGATTTCTGGCTTTGGGAAGTGGAATTTGGGATAGGGTCCTCAGGAATGAAATATGCAGAATGGGATTACAAGGGTGTCAGGAGAGTTTCAAGAGAAACAGAGTGAAAACAAGGGAGATATGGCGAAAAACATAATTTTTTATTTTATTTTATTTATTTATTTAATTTTTTTTTCAGGAATGGATCTACAACGGCGCGGAAGGGCGGAAACAAATAGATCTGCAATGACGCGGAAGTGATCGGAAATAGATGGATCTACAATGGCGCGGAAGTGATCGGCAACAGATGGATTTCCAACAGCGCAGAAGTGATCGACAACAGTTCTGGACAGAGGAAATCTGCAATTTTTCAGCTGAAAATATATATGGACCCCAGGTATGCTCGGCTTCCTAATAGTACAAGGGATTCACTCGGCCACCAATGTTGTCTGACGGATTATGTATTGGGGTAGTACCCCTCACAAAAGGGCTGAGGTAAAACTGATAATCGCTTTGCCACAAATGACAGCTCTTTGTTTACCTCACGGGTGGGAACTAGTCAATCAGGTAAGGGTCGTTTCCCTTTTCGTTGGAAGGTCCTCTCAATGGGCCAGCTACTTAGGGGTTCCTGTGGTACTCCTCACAATCAGTTTTAGGGCTTATGCCCAAGTACTTCCCACAGTTAAGCAGATAGGGATTATTCCCAGATCTGAACGTGCAACAGATGCGAAAAATGTTTTTGGCTGAAATTTCACCCAACGAACCCAAGAAACTGCTCTGATACCAAATGATACGAACTGTTACACCAAAACCCCAAGGTGTTAGTGAAGGTCTCCCACTAGGATCTTAACATCCCACCACGCTCCGTAGTCCAAACTCTAGAATGGACGTGCGTCCGTATGGTGGTGTCCCCTTTGAGTAGTACGAGCCCCGGACGAACACTACAATGTCGACGTTGCCACCTGCTCCGTGACTCGAACCTAGGTGGAGGCTCTGATACCAGATGTGATGAACCTGCAACAATTAATTGATATAATGCACAATATATGAGATCACGGAATATTTTTATTGATTGCAGGCCACTTCGAGGGGGCAACCTCCTTTGAGCAAGCTCAATACAAATAATTTCATGGTGCCTTCATTGGCCTCAACACAAACTTATATACTAAGTCTAGACGCAAATACTATGGGTCAAAACCATGGGCCAGTACAAACTATGGATCAACAAATACTACGGGACGAATTACGAAGCATATGCGTCCAACAACAATAATACAAACTATGGATCAACAAATACTGCGGGACGACTAACAAAGCATATGCGTCCAACAACAATGTACTAACAAAGTAAAGAGAAGGGTTGACATGGGTTCCTAACAGAGAGAGAGAGAGAGAGATGAACTCAAAACTCATAATCTTCCTAACATTTTTAAGTATGTGTTGGGTGTGTTTACTGTCTTAAGGAATCACCAAATATTTAATTATCGACCAGGGTTGGTAATCTTAGAGTTGTGGCACAGTATATGCTGAGGTAGAATGGGACCTGAGGCTTCGGCTCGACAGACCTTGGAAATGTTTAATAATGAAAAGATCGAAAGATATTTCAAAATGAAAAACCGAGTCAAACTTCAGAAAATACAACTACTAAACTGATTAAACCTAAAAAAACCAACAGGTCAGAATAGTATCAAGCTATACTACCCTACTCCATGGACAATAACTGAAAAGATAAACACAACAATATTATTCTAGGAAGCAAAACTAAATCAAAACAAGACTACTTTGATGAATTTGACAACTACTAATAAAGCTCTAATCTAGGAATTAGAAGACAACTGTAAATGAGTTCAGAAACCTATCTATGAGATTATTCAATTTGACAACTAACTATGGAAACAAGAAAATATATCAACTTAAAGCAAAACTACAAACTACTTAATGAATTCAAAAACTATTCATGCATTCAATTAATACTCAAGACTAAACTAAAGACTGCCTAATTCCATTCTCTTTGAGGATTTTGAGGAAGTGTATCAAATGTAATAGGAATGGGAGAGAATGTATGAAAGTGACTTTCAAATGTGACAAGGAAACAAAATGGAAGCAAATCTAGTTTAACTTCAACAAATAAATGCAAACTAAAGAGTGTCCAACTACAATTAACTTCAAACATTATGATCTATCTTCTATCCATAAGCAAATGGCTTGGAACTAATTAAATCTAGAAGCAAGTAGAAAACTTAATAAAGATATTTTATTTCTTAACCAAACCCTATTCTATGAACATCTTCATTATCTGTGTGAATGAGAGAAGCAAATTCTATACTTGAACAAAGAAACTATCAAAACTAAGATATTTTGGAGAATGAAATTACTAAGTCTAATCCAAGGATCACCAAGCTCCCTTTTAGACAAAAAAAATGCATGGAAATAAAAAATACACCTAGAACCGGTCCATAATAACCTATGTTACATGAACAAACCATCACTGGTAAGTGTGAGGTATATTTGGACCTTCATTGATGACTTTTCCAAGTAAACCTAGGTATATTTTTGTAGAATAAGATTCATGTCTTTGAGAAGTTCAATGAATTTAGGGCATTAGCTGCAAAGCAATGTGTTCAAATTGTGAAATGTTTAAGATGAGATAATGGTGGTGAATATGTGGGTAGAGATTTTGAAAATCATCTATCACATAATGAAATTTCTTGGCAGAGATCTTTACCTCACACGCCTTAGCAAAATGGAGTAGTGGAAAGGAAAAACTGAACCTTGATCAAGATGTCATGTTGTTTTCATTAGGTCAAATATTTGTTGACTACTTTCTAGGAAAAAGTCGTTTACTACTCAAACTATCTATTGAATGTTATTCCAACTTGAGAAGTCCTTGACATGACTCCTATCAAGAAATGGAGTGGAAGGAAACCTTCAGAGACTCACCTAAATACGTTTGCATGTATTGTATGGCACATATACCAGACGATCGTAAAACAAAATTAGATATAAAGAGTCAGAAGTGCATCATGATGGGTTATTCTAAAGAATCAAAATCCTACTGGTTGTTTCATCTAGTTAAACAAAAAATCATCATCCACAAGGATGTTGTCTTTGATGAGACTACCTCCGGTATTAAACTATTAAACTCTTCCTATGGATTAATGAATAATGATCCTTTTGAGATTATGAAAGAAACATGATCAAATAAAACCTACATTGGAGTTATGACTAGACAATCAACTCCACCACCCGCTTCGACTTGTAGTCCCTCAACGACTACAAGATCAACTAACAAACTATTGATATTTCATATCAACATGTAGATGGATTGGTTGATACGGTAAATTACTCCTTTTAGAATTCTTGTCTTACCGTTGGGCTACCAAGACAATTGAAGCAGCTAGAGTGGATGCAAGAGATATTCATGATTCAAGGAAGACTAGAAGTTATAAACAATGTGGCAGTGTTTCTCTAATGGTAGTTGTGCTATCGGCATGTGATATAGATACATATGTAGATGCACATGCTTGAATTGAATGGGAGAACATTGTGGTTCAATAATACCATTCCTTGATGAAAAATAAGATATGGGATCTAGTTACTTGACCTCAAGGAATGAACATAGTGAAATGTCGATGTGTTTACAAGGCCAAATTTACATCTCATAGTGTTGTAGAAAGACATAAGGCTCATTTGGTTGCAAAATGTTTTTCTCAACAAGAAGTCATTGACTACACTAAAATCTTTTCCCCTATTGAGAAAATGAACTTAGTTCAATCGATTCTTTCACTTGTTGCTCAATATGGATGGGAAGCACACTAGATGGATGTAAAATGTTTCTTTCTTCATGGATATCTAAATTAATAAATATATATGGAGTAACCTTCTATATTTGAGAAGGATACTAGTCGTGTTTGTTGACCGAGGAAATCCTCGTATGATTTGAAATATGCTTCTAGGGCTTGGTTTGATCCTATTGATAATTTCTTTCTTGCTCCTGGTTTCAAAAAACATGAATCTAAACATAACATATATGTTCTACATGTCAATGGTGATATGTTGAGTATTGCACTCTATGAATATGATTTAGTCATTATTAGCGGCAATATAAGCCCGATTCTGGGTTTGAAGAACTAATTGGTTGATACCTTTGACATGATTGACCTTGGTATTTGGAATTTATTTTTGGGCATTTAAGTTCTGCAGATGAATGATGGCATATTTATTTCTCAACCCAAATATGTAATGGATCTTTTGAACAAATTCAAGATAACTGACTGTAAAGTTTGCTCTGCACCTTTTCAATCGAGAGTTAAATTGACCAAATACTGTGATACACCGCAAGTCAATGAAAATATCTATTCACAATTAGTTGGAAGTCTAATTTATTTAACTCACATTCGACCTGACATATCCTTTGTTGTTAATGTGGTTTCTCAATTTATGTAGATTCCATGAGAAATTCACTGGAAGGCCACAAAACACATTGTTCACTATATCAAGGGAACCTATCAATATGGTATAAAGATTTATACTCATACCAGCAAACTCCTGGTCGGTTACTTTGACTCGGATTGGGGAAGAGATGGCAATGACATGAAGTTGACATCTGGCTGTGTTTTTCCTTGTATAAAGACCCTTAGTTTGGCCGTTTAAGAAGCAATGGGTGACCTCTCTTTCGATCACATAACCAAAATGTCATGGTCTAGTGAATGTTGGAACATAGGTGGTATGGATATGAAATCTCTTTGAAGAGCTCAATTTTTTAGTCAATACTATAATTTTTATGTTTTCTGATGACCAGAATACAATACAGAGTACTAATAATCCCGTTGCCTGGAATAAGATGAAGCTTGTGAAGCTTCATATGCATTGTTTTTGATAGTTGATCCAATGAATTTGTTGTCAAGCTTGTCTATTGCACATTGTTGATTATATTGCTAATATTTTTACAAATTCCTTACCATAAGCTAAGTTTGTGTATATTCGAGCTATGTTTAGGCTTTAAGAAGCTACAATTATGGGGGGGTGTACTATAATTCCACCTCCTAGATCTCTAGAGCATTGTGTTGATGGGTAGGTGTTGGAACAATAAGCCTTGCTAGTTCATCACATATCTGGATATTTTAGAGATAGACAATCAACATGTATTGGTCAACTAGGAGAGTCAATCGTGTGGTTTAATAATGTGCCAACTAGGCTCTCAACTAGTCAGATCAATTTACCAACAAAGGAGCTAACTAACTGGCCAACTGATTGGGACACTAGAACATAACCATTGACTATGGCACAAATAGGGCATATTTCAAGGAAACTATTATGTGCAATAACCCAAGTATGTGGACACGATCTTCCTTTCTTCAAGGAGTTGGTTACATCTTGGAGCTATAAAAGAATGATCACCTATGTGTGAAGAATAAGTTGTAAGTAGTGTGCAGGAAGTGAGCAATGCATTTCGAGGTATTGCCATTATGTGCTTAAGTGTTGAAACAATGTCTTTAGACACCACCTCTTCTTGGAATTTCTTTATCTTGTTGATATATGTTATGTCTAATCTCCTGGTTTCTCCGACAAAGCATGCTTAATTGTTGAATTTTCACCACAACCAAAGCCACTTAGCTTGCTACCCCATTTGCAAAATCTTAGCATATATTGTGCATTATGAACTACTCATTTAGAACTCGTTTGAATATTTATTTTAAGCAATTAGAAAGCTATAATAGTCCAAAATGAAATATCATTTTTTATATTATATATAGAGTAAGTGATTAAATATGACCCATGTCACATGAGCATTAGTTAGAATAATCAAATCTCACATAATATTGAATAATGCACTTAACACTTCAATTTTATGTTCATATAAATATATGGATTGTCAAATGTAAGTTTTAAAAAAAGTATTGATTATCATTTTGTTAAATAATAAATGAATGGTTGTTTTTTAAGGTCCAAGCTAACACTATAATCAAGTGTTCACAAAGACGTTCTCAATATATATAGAAATACAAATCTATAAAGTGTCAATTTTAAGTTCATGCAAATTTATAGATTGTCATTTTTTTTAATAATTGATTATTATTTTACTTGTACAAAGTAAAAAAACAAATAATCCAAAACACAATTCAATATAAGTACAATACAAAGTAATACAAGGTGAACTCATCTATAAATTATGTATTACATATGAATAAATACTAGTAATTGCCTCAAGCGATGCAAAGGACTATTGTAAATATAATAAGAGGATGAAAGCAATGTGAATGGCTTATTACAGATTTTAAATATATGGGAAGATGTAAATGTGGTGTAATATGATATGGAATGCGATGGCAACACATAAAGCTTAGAGCAAGAAGAAAAAGGGAGGTTTTGGGGTTTTACATCTAAGGAGTGGAAACTGATATGGTGGCATGTGAATTAATAATAGAGTGTGCACACATATAAAGGAAACATATTTCATAAGTAAAAAAGGCCTAAGGGCCTAAAGATGAGAAAAGCTGAAACTATGTTCTATCAACTTAGGATAAAATTTACATGTCTAATTGAAGGACATTGGTTGAAGAATCACACGTGCTTGAGGTGTTGCATCATACAATACAACGGATTACCAATTGTTTAAAACTATAAATCATACAATACAATGGATTACCAATTGTTTTAAACTATAAATCCATACCCATCCAAAGAAATTAAAAAGGGATGCATGATTTCAAAGCATATAAATACTTGACTCAAGCTATCAACCCATCTCCACGGTGCACTTGGACCCTCGATCCCCGTCCTTCAAAGGTCTCTGCAATGAAGCCCCGTGGCTTTGGCCCCTTGCCTCGATGGCTCACATTATGACTTGTCTTAGTAGTACCTTGTCAAAAGACTTGTGTTGTGGCTTAGTGGTGAAAGCACTTAAATAGTGCCTTGGGTGGTAACCAACCAGTCTTAATTTTGGCAATCCAAAAACATACCATGCTGTACTTTCAAACTTGGAAACAAAGGATTAATTAAGGTACCATATGGTAAAAATGGAGCAACCACCACCAAATTTGTTGCCAACGTTCCAATAACTTCCCAACTTGTAATCATGGATATTGTTTTTAAGTGGCATATCTAAACTTTTTTGGATAACCATATATTTGTTGGAATCCATATATAAATGGTAACCGCCCGAAATACATGGGCACACCTTTGTTGGATTATGGCATACGGGGTAGGAATTTGGAAAAAATTCCACTCGTTATTTTTTATAGTTTCTACATTATGTATAGATGTTTTTATCATTTCCTATGTTTTTTTGGTGACGGGAGGTCGAAAAAGTAGAACATATTTGACGGGAAAAATGGCCCATGATGGGCATTTTTGTTCATCAAATTCCAACCCCATTGGCATATATTATAGTGTTGTAATGCTTTATATTCTGGGTGACGGTTACAATTATATATGGTTTATTTATTGGAACTCCCGCCATAATATATAATGTGCCATACATTGGTTAGGGAGTGCCTGGTCTGGTTGCCGGATTCAGCGCCGGCCGGTCTGCCCCTTTCCCCAAATACAAACCGCTTCAAATTTAAATATAATATTTTCCATATTCTTTACGAAGAATATGTGTAGGTGGATTGGTAAGGTGTTGGATTTTCTTGTAGGAGGTAAGGGTTCAATTCGTGATAAGACCAACATTTTGGTAAAACAAATCATTTTAACCCATCGTAGACTGCCACGTGTCTCAAGATGATTGGTCCACCTCGATGCTATGTCACCATTGCCACTGGATGCCAACTCAACTGTCATGTCACTTGCAATCTGCCATGTGGAGCCATGTGGGGTTTCCATGTCAACACCGTACAGGCCACGTGGCACCATTTTCTTGCATTTTTCCACTGTTTTGCTGAGACTTCAGAACTCAATATCTTGACCGTCTGGAGTCCGTTTGAGGTGAAATGAATGTCGCTAGAAAGATATTGTCGACCCCTTCGTGATGGTACAACTTTCATTAGCATTGAATACTTTTAAATATTGAGTGATGCTGGATCCTCCTGGATCAATCCCAGCTAAGATCGTGCCGACACAACCTACTTCTTCTAAACACCTTTCTGGCTTCACAATGTAAATGCCAAGAAGGGTAAGGGAGAGGGGGAAGCCTTGCTTACCTCCAATATTACAGTTTATATTCGTTGACCACCCCTCATTATTCTTAAACTTGGAAATGACCTTTTCATATAACCTTATCGCGACAACTCTCAACTCAAAAGGAACATTAATCTTCTCTAACCTATTCCATAGGTTATTTCTAGGCACTGTATCAAAATATTTTCTAAAATCCACAAAACAACAAAATAGGTCAAACTTATTATTACAACATTTCTCTACAATGATCCTAAGTGTAATGAAGTGTTCTGTGGTTGAATGATGCCTTCTTAAAACTGGTTGGACTTTATCCCGCTTACATTCAATTTCTAGCCATTCATTGATATTCTTTTCTAAGATAATAATGTATAACTTGGTTAGGAGAGGGCTAATCATAATGGCCCAATCTAATAATTAGAGGGGTTATTTTTATTGCCACTTTTGAAAATAGGAATAATGAGGCTCTGAGTCCAAGGTGCATGGAACCCTTGCTTGACCACTAAATTAACGAGTTTGTGGATGTGCATGATGATGACAAGCCCCCCAATTTTTAAGATTTTTGCTCGGTAGCCTTCAATGTTTTTGGATTTTCCATTTGCTAAGCTCTTAACCCCGAAATCTATGTCTTCTAACGAGAAAACTTCTTTCATTCTAAAAAGTGTTTGAATCTTATCTCTAATATCTAGGAATTTGTAAAACATTTTAAAAAAGGAGTTCCAATCTTTTAAACCAAACTTATTATCCTAAAATATATTTATTTTAAATTTTTTTATAAAATTATATATTTTTTTCTAACCATAATTAAGTATGTGAAGCTTTCAAAGAATATTGAACATATTCCAAAGTTGGTACCGAAATCTCCATAGAATCAACCATAAAACCCTCAAGTGATCCTAATTAATTATAACCTATAACATAGAGCAATCTTATTTTAAGATAACGTGTAAAATCATAACTCGTAGTAAGCTCTTCTTGAATTACATTATATTACAACTAAATAAAACGACGTTGCTTGATTACCTATTAGATTCCATGAAGAATTCTTTGTATACCATATGAAGTGAGAATAAAGTAAATATAACGATCATACACACAAAGGGAGCAATGGCTGACTTTAAGAGACAAAGGGCCAACGAAAACAGAAGTAAAAAGGATGGCGATGAGAAAGATTGAGGTGGGTGGTCAATCCATACTCTTATCTTTCCATTAAGGTGCTTCACATATCACATTTTGTAAATAGAGCATCTTGTACACATCCTTCCTGGATGCAGTACAGCATCCTTTATTGCATATTTGTCGTTGTACACATATGAAAGGTAAAAGTCCAGCTGTCCAGGGCTTACTAGCTGTATCAAGTTGTACATCATAATCTCTTCAGCCCCACACGAGGTACATCATGTCGTCTTTACATGTGCGAATACCATTTCCTATTTTTCGTATTTTGTGGTTGTGGTTGTGGACAGACAAAAAAGTAAAGGTCAAGCTGTCCGGGGCCTACCACGTGTACATCTTCGGTGTCAAGTTGTGCACCATAATTCCCACACACAGAGGATAGGAATCGTGCCGGTGAAAACGCGTCGAGTTTATAAATATCTCTCTGTTCAACATCAGTGTTTTGTCGTTGTGGAGAGACAAAAAAGTAAAGGTCAAGCTGTCCAAGGCCTACCACGTGTACATCTTCGGTGTCAAGTTGTGCACCATAATTTCCACACACACACAGGATAGGAATCGTGCTGGTGAAAACGCGTTGAGTCCAGGGATCAAATTTGAAGAGTGGGGTCCCATTTCACTTTGAAGGGTTACGAGATATTGAACCCTTCAATGCTGCCATGTAAAAATAAGTTATTTTTTTCATTTGAAAATGTAATAGTACATCAAAATTTTAATGTTACTTACGTAGTAAAGTTGAGAGGCTTTATTTTGCAGTGGATATAGCAGCACTGAACATTATATATGTCATATAACACAACCATATTTCGCCCCGATTTAGTGGCTCAGTCTCTAGACCACTATGCCACCTTTGCCATCTTAGCAGTTTCCCAAATTGAACAAAGAGAACAATCCGACTCCAAGCAACTTTTGTTCTCAATAGCTAATTATGGACCCTGTATGCTTCTTCTTTATTACCCCCCCCTAGATCTCGTTATACATACTAAATCTGTGGTATGATGGAGTAGAGGATGGGTTGTGAAGCATAAGTAAAACGTAGGTAGACCAAGTAGAGAGGAGATACATAGATGGTTGAAGTTCATGTTTTTTTCCAGACCAACCGATAAGGGCAACAAAATCAAAAGGTAAAGTAGCACTATCATTCTAAAACTCAAGATTACAAAAACATTTTTGTCCCAATTCATACAGTTGAACACGGATTGTAAGTGTAGTAGCATCGGTGTTCTTCATATTAATAAAGACCAAGAATCTTAAACCGTGTACTAGAGGAAGGTGTTGATTCGATGACTGAACAATTGGGGAAAATAGCTCATGTAATACAGTTTAGATACAAAGTATGGATTCTTGATCTAACTTGGAGGTTGGCAGAGTGGGAACTTCCCCAAATCCTTGGGCTTTTTGGTAAAGTTGGGGGTGCATTGCGCACACTTGTTTCCCGTAGGGATGCAACCATGTCCAGTGGCAGTTGAACGGGGAAACACTCGGTTTCAGAGTGAAAACAATGGTCTTCCTTGTCCCCTCCATTTCACAAAAGTTAAAGGGTAGCTAAATTCTCAAGAGCTTCGATCGGGCGACAATGGAAAATAGGGAAAGGCAAGGAGCACATGGAATCATATATATGCGTATACACAGGACATATGAATAAATAAGCAATTGTTGTTGTTGCTACAATTGGGAATTGATAAATATCATTCTAAACAGCATCTGACGAAGATTTGTGACAAACCCACTCTCGGGTCCAGGCTTCAAATTTGAAGCCTTCAAGGCCCATTTGAAGTAACAAAATTTCATTCAAATAATAATATTGTGTTTGAACTTTGAAGTTACATAATTTTAATCAAATAACAAAATTTTTAAATAATTGATGGGATCATGAATGGATAAAATGATGTACATACCTATAAATTCATAGGATGTCAACAATCTAGTCAGCCTTGAAGTTGAGCTCCTCAAAGAAAACAAATTTCTTTAAATATGTTTATGGCAGGCTGGCATTGCCAGCTTCGCTCCGCAAACTCTCTTGGAGGATTGGAGGAGATAGGGTAGGTGGAACTTGGAAGTAGCTCAACCAAAGTGGAGTAGGGGTATAAGAAAAAGCTTGTTTGTATTCTTGTATTCTTGTATATTGATGGTTGGAGCCATGGAAGCATGGATTCGAGCATTGACTTGATACAACAAAGAAAACACAAGGTGGGACTTAGGAGCTGCAGGATTGACTTGATACAACAAAGAAAACACAGGGTGTGAGGGTGGGAGCCATAGACGGTAGGATTAACTTAATACAACAAAGAAAACATAAGGCTATAGGTAGGGGCTACGGGCGGGAGCATCGACGTGCAACATTACAAGAAGTTTCTGGATTGTGGATTTTGTCTGAAATGCCAAATTTGGCTATAGGTAGGGGCTACGGGCGGGAGTAGCAACGTGCAACATTACAAGAAGTTTTTGGATTGTGGATTTTGTCTGAAATGCCAAATTTTGGGGCACATTAACATAATATATTATACATTGAATACTCAGTTAACTCACGGAGTCAGCATTCATGAATTGGTATGTGATAACTGGTAACTTGGTATGCCCACTGCCAACAACACGTATGAGCCACCAACCCGGTTTAATAAATTTGTTGATGCCATTAAATGTGTTAAACACGCAAGCGCTCGCTACAAACACGAGAACTTGGAAGCGTTCAAGCCATGGGCTGCTCAGTGTAAGCCCATCCACGTAAGTTGGTCAATGATATTATTAGAGGCCCAATGGTCCATGATCCATGGATGATCGAACACATGGATATTGGAGAGTAACCAAGTACCACTCCCAAGTCACCTAGCTAGTAGCCGCATTCCCAATTTCCCACTAAAAATTGTTGATGGGTGAAATTTGAAGCTACCCTTCTATTGCAATTTTAAACAGTAGTGGTTAATTTAATTATTGAAGGGCTTACCATGAAATTAAATTTATTTTGCATGGTAAAATTTGAAGTGGCCTTCTATGACGTGTAAAATGGCCTCTGAAGGGCCCTGAAGGCTTCAAATTTGAAGCCTGGTCGAGTCTATAAATATCTCTCTGTTCACCAGCAGTATTTTTCATTGCGATTTTTTCAATAATTTCTGCTCCACTCCTAACCAATCACTGCCTCTATATCTTCGAATCCCCTTCCAAACGGCAATGGCCTCCACCTCGGCCGCTGCATCGACCTCCACCATTGCTAATTCCGAAATAGCATTTTCCATCCAGCATATTATATCCTCGTGCAAAATCTTCATTGGTTTATGTTTCACAGTAGTTCCAAAGAAGATTTCGCATAAAATACAGCTACAATTTAAAAAACATTCAATAATTTGGTTAATGTGAAATTTGATGAATGACATTGATTTAAAATTGCAACCCTCATGGTGACCCACACAAAAAAGAACAAAGCCTTGGAACCTAATGGCTTTACATAAAGAGAGAAAGGGCCGATCAGAAGCAAAAGTTAAAGGTGCCCCCTGCCCCACATTTTGTCGGTTTCGCTTTTCTCGACGCTGTAGAGCATCTCGTCCTTTACCCCACATTTGTCGGGTTAGCGTTTTTCGACGCGATAGAGCATCCGGTCCTTTTACATGGGCGAGTACCACTCCAGCTGTCCATCTCTCCTTTCCGGTGCCCCACATTTGGTCAATTTATACTTTTACCGTACTTTACATGTGCGCGAGTACCACTCCAGCTGTCCATGGCCTACACGGTGTACATCTTGTCATTTACTTTGGTGGTGTCAAGTTGTACACCATAATTCACTTGACACCCTACGCACAGAAGATAGGGTTGTTTGATGCCAGTGAAAACGCGTCGAAGCGTTCAATGTCTAAATATCAGAATTTCCCTTTGCAATTTCCCCAAGCTTCTCATCTTCTTAGAACATACTTCCCAGCACCTTCTATTTTCCAATCGCCGATGTCCTCCACCTCCACTTCCGGTCCTCCACCCTCTATTTTCCAATCGGTAGTGCATCTCGTCCTTCACACGTGCGAGTACCACTCCAGCTGTCCAGGGTCTACCACTTGTATATCTTGTCATTTACTTTGATAGTGTCAAGCTGTACACCATAATGCCACTGAAACCGGTTTGTCTATAAATATCTCTGCACATCATCTCATTACAAAATTCCCAAAATTTCTCCTCTTCTTAGACCCTACTAATTATCTGCTTCGGTTGTTCGAACTTCCTTCCCATCAACCCCATTTCTATTTTCCAATCGGCAATGGCCTCCTCCTCCTCCGCCGCTGCCTCCACCTCCTCCACAGCTGCTGATTCTAACCACGATGTGTTTATAAGCCATCGTGGTCCGGATATAAAGAAAACTTTCGCCAGCCATCTTTACCAGCGTCTTCTTTTCCATGGAATCAGAGCCTTTCTGGATAAACATGAATTGCAACCGGGGGAGAAATTAACTTCTCAGATTGAAGGCGCGATTCGATCGGCCTCCGTTCACGTGGCTATCTTCTCTAGCGGATATGCCGATTCAGTGTGGTGTTTAAACGAACTCCTCCTAATGTTGGAGTCGAAATCTCCAATAATTCCAGTATTTTACAAGGACGTGAAGCCTGCTGACCTTAGGTGGACGCGGGACAAAAAGAGAACTTATGCTGAAGCTCTGGAGAAACTCGAAAAGAAGACTTCGTATGACCCTATAGCTCAAGAATTGAAGCTGCGATACGCCTCGCCCACTATCGAAAAATGGAGAGATGCTCTTTCCCGTGTTTCAATGATAAGCGGTTTCGAGCTTGCCGCTTTTGATGGGTGAGAACTCGGCCTTTCCTCTACTGCCACTGCTTTATGTTGTATGGACATACGTAGACGTTTGTTTCTTACTAGAGGTTTTTATTTTCTTGTGAATATCCAGTGACGAGGGGGAGCTGCTCAATAAGGTGGTCGACGGGGTGTTGAAAATGGTGGGAAAGCCAGCCTTGGACGTTGCTGACTATCCAACAGGATTAGATGATAAGGTAAAAGATTTCGAAAATTCAGTCCTATTGCAGCACCAGAGTGAGAAGCCTCACGCATTTGGGATTGTGGGGTTAGGGGGTGTAGGAAAGACCACTTTGGCAACAGAATTGTTCAATAGAAAGAAATCAGATTTTAGTAGATCCTGTATTTTATTCGATGTAAGAGAAAATGCAGGTAAAGGCACTTTAAATCTGTTGCAGACAGAACTTTGTAAGTGCTTGACCGGATTGGATAAGCCAATAGTCAGTGTCCGTGAAGGAAAAGGGATTCTGAGGAAGCATATTTCGTCTTGTAAAGTTTTTCTGATTTTAGATGATGTAGATGATATAGATCATATTTATGCATTCTTGCCACAACAAGCTGATCTCCACCCCGATAGCTTAGTACTGATTACGTCTCGGAACAAAGACGTTCTCAGAAGCGCAGGAGTCGAAGAGTCGTCCATATATAACCTAACTGGCCTTTCTACACAACATTCCCTTAAGCTCTTCTGTTTGCATTCCTTCAACCAGCCATATCCACCCCAAGAATTTGAATCTTTGGTAGATAAGTTCGTAGAAGCATGTGCTGGATTGCCTTTATCTTTAAGGGTGGTTGGGGCACTTCTCAAGGGAAAGGGCTTAGTTTACTGGGAAGACCAATTGAAGAAATTTAAACGCATGCTTCCCCAGGGCATAGAACAAACACTTCGAATCAGTTATGATGCACTGGATGAGGAGGAAAAAACGATATTCTTAGATATTGCCTGTTTTTTCATAGGAGAAGACAGGGATATGGTGATAAGAATATGGGATGGTGGTGTGTGCGGGTTTCAAAATCTACAGAGCAAATGCTTAGTAGAGGTGGATGATCAAAATAAAATAAAAATGCACGATCACCTTAGAGACCTCGGAAGAAACATTGCCAAAGCTTCAACGCCACGGCGTCTTTGGCGTCCGATAGAAAAAGAAGATGATGATTTGTTGCAGCAATCATCGGTAAGTATTGGATCATTCAAACCCTCTAGAAAATTAAAATTATTCTGCAGAAACCTGTGTACAATTTTTGAATTCTTCATCGTTTTAAAAAAATGAACAGGTAATAAACGATCAAGTGCGTGGAATTAGGATGCTTCCTAGCAGGGATAGTTATTTTGATGACAGCTCAGAAATGCCTTTTCATGGTACTGCTATTAGTTTGAAGAACTTGCGACTTGTACATACTGAAGGTGATCTCTTGGAACGCATATTGAGGAGATCGGACTTTTCAAATCTTCTATGGCTCCGCTGGGACAACTGTCCGTACTCTTCCCTTCCTTCCTGGATTTCAATGAAGAATTTAAGGGTTCTACAAGTGGAAGGGAGCAAATTAGAAACATTGTGGAGAAATGAATCGCAGGTAAATTAGGATTTGTATAATTGAAGTTTTTATTTATTACCTATTGATATTGTACCGCAGGGTCTCCAATATGTTACGAGGGTCTCCATTTATATTTTTCCGTGAATATTTTGCAGGTACCTGTACAGTTGCGAGAGTTAAAGATCATCACGGGTTTCTCTACGGGGCAGCTAAACATCCCAAAATCTATAGGGCAACTGAAGAACCTAGAACGGATTGTAATTAGTCCTCATAAACAAATACAATATGCAAAGAATGTTAAGCTGACAAAATTGCCAGAAGAATTTTGTCTTCTGGAGTCGTTAAAGGCCTTGGTGTTGATAAGGTGCTCAAAAATGAACTCACTGCCGGAGTGCTTTGGTAATTTAACAAACCTCCAACATATCGATCTGAGGGGGTGCGAGAAATTGGGGAGGCTACCAGATTCTTTTGGTCAATTAGTTAAACTCCAATATCTTAATTTGGAGAGGTGCTTTAATTTAACCATGTCAAGCGAAACACTGGGAAATATAAGAACACTTGAGTACATGAATCTCAGTGGCTGTAGCAAAATTGAAGTATTACCTCCGCAAGTGGCACTTCAGAGCTCGCTGCAACAGTTACGTTTCCAATCTTCAGATTCAAATATAAAAGAATTGCCTAGTACAATTGGAGAGCTAGGTAATTTGGAAGTTTTGGAGATAGGAGGCCCTTTGCTGGAGATGCTGCCGCCTTCAGTTTGTAGCTTAAAAAACTTGAAGGAATTGGGGCTCTATGCATGTGACCAATTGAAACGTTTGCCGGATTCGCTGGGTGACTTAAGGAGCTTGATGAAATTGGCCATCTACCATTGCAATGAATTGAAATGTTTGCCGGCTTCTATTGGACAGTTGACTCAGTTGACTGAGCTGAGTATCAAATGTTGTCGACTGATAGAGGAACTGCCCTTTATAAAGGAGGTGAAAGGAGAAAGAGAAACATCGAGTGATTTGGAGTCTTCCAGTGACAACTGCATACTTCCGCGGCTCCAGAAGTTAGACGTCTTGGCAACAGGGATATCAGAGGTATCATTTGCTCAAGGTGTTTGCTTCAACCTTCGACATCTGAGTATGAGACGGTGTGATAATCTAATAAAGGTTGGATCATTGCCAAATTCACTCATAGAGGTAAACATTGGGTATTGTCAAAATTTGAGGAAAATAGAGATTTGTGGTCTTGCAAAACTCCAATCCCTGATCCTTCATCGTTGCGGAGAATTGGAGGAGTTGGCACATATTGAAACATTGGTATCTTTGAAAAATTTGGATGCAAATAAATGTGTGAAGTTCAAGAGCATACGGGGATTGGGGCAGCTGGCAAACTTTCGAACACTACGGGTTGGAGGGTGTTCCGAGTTAGAAGAGTTGGATGGCATCCAACATTGTTTGTTGCTGGATACTCTCAAGGCAAGTGGATGTGTGAAGTTGAAGAGCATACGGGGATTGGGCCAGCTGGCAAAGCTGAAAGATCTAGATATTAGTGGGTGTTCCGAGTTAGAAGACCTGGAAGGCATCCAACATTGTGTGTCATTGTATTCTCTCGAGGCAAGTGGATGTGTGAAGTTGAAGAGCATACGGGGGCAGCTGGCAAAGCTGACATGTTTATATATTAATGGGTGGTCCGAGTTAGAAGAAGTGGAAGGCATCCAACATTGTTTGTCGCTGGATACTCTCTTGGCAAGTGGATGTGTGAAGTTGAAGAGCATACGGGGATTGGGCCAGCTGGCAAAGCTGAAACATCTAGATATTAGTGGGTGTTCCGAGTTAGAAGACCTGGAAGGCATCCAACATTGTGTGTCATTGTATTCTCTCGAGGCAAGTGGATGTGTGAAGTTGAAGAGCATACGGGGATTGGGGCAGCTGGCAAAGCTGACATGTTTATATATTAATGGGTGGTCCGAGTTAGAAGAAGTCGAAGGCATCCAACATTGTTTGTCGCTGGATACTCTCGTGGCAAGTGGATGTGTGAAGTTGAAGAGCATACGGGGATTGGGCCAGCTGGCAAAGCTGAAAGATCTAGATATTAGTGGGTGTTCCGAGTTAGAAGACCTGGAAGGCATCCAACATTGTGAGTCATTGTATTCTCTCAAGGCAAGTGGATGTGTGAAGTTGAAGAGCATACGGGGATTGGGGCAGATGGCAGACCTGGAGGATCTAGATATTAGTGGGTGTTCCGAGTTAGAAGAAGTGGAAGGCATCCAACATTGCGTGTCGTTGTCAATACTTGAGAAGACAGAATGTCCCAAACTGCAGTTGAGTGCGGGAGTAGTGGAGCACCTGCGCCAGCGACGTGTCCTTCCCGAAACTTGACGTGAGAGAATGTCCCAAACTGCAGTGGAGTGCGGGAATAGTGGAAGCAACTGCCCCAGCTAGTAACGCAATTTTGGATATGATAAAAAGGCAAAGGAAGTAAGTTTTGAACTAAAGCTGCTCGTAACATTAAAGTTAGTAAATTAATTTTAATCATATAAAATTTTTAAATATTAAACTTTGATATCCATAAAATTTTAAAAATGATTTATTTGAGTAGAAGTTAAAGCTGTTATTGTTATCCTTGCACAAGTCTTTAAAATAAAAAATAATTAATAATAATAACTAATAGGTAAAATTGGCAACAGGTCTGTCAATTAACGGCTTTCCTCCGGTTTCCCATCATCTGCCGTCAAAGAAAAACACTCAACATCCATTTCCCTGGCTTTATCATCGCGGTTGATCGGGTTCAGCACAGAGAGCAGACGGGCATAGTTGTCTACCAGGGTCCTCCCTATATGCACCGAAGCTTCGGAAGGCACTCTCCGACCGCTGTTTGTACCTTTGCCATTTACCACGAAATCTGTCTGGAGACCGCCCTGAAACAGGTACTGCAATTTACAGTTCAAATCCACGTTCAGTTGAAAGGAAAATTATTGCATATAGGAAGTTTATTGAAATCGAATGAGTTTTTGTTTTGGCAGGGTGTTTGATAGTTCTAGAAAATTCCGTAATAAGCGTTGGAAGGCATCAACAGAGTTCGTTACAGCGTTCTGTAGAGCATTTTTTTTTGCGTTCGGGAGTGCAACTTCTGAAGAATTCATGTCTTGGCCCAGGCCCCAGAGTCAAAATTACTCTGGGGCACAGAAGACAGGTAGGTATTATCTCTCGTTCACTTTAATTTAAGCAGGAGGATCTTAATTTCACTTTCGTTTTTGTCATTTTCTGTAAATATATATCCTCTTGAGCATTTGGCTGAAATAATGCTCTATTTAAGGATTTATTAGGGTGCAGAAACTGTCTGAAGAAAGTACTGGTGGATTCCTGTAGTTAATTTAGCTTAGGGTTTAGTAATACTGCACAGGATGGCGTCTTTCAGACAGTTCTTTGGAGAGGACCGCCATATCCCGAAATATTTAGTACGGTAAACGGGCCTCCAGACGTGGATACAGCATGTTTCCAAAATCTTGTGAACATTGGTTAGCCTGCCCATGAAACCGTAGGGAATCGTTTCTGAAACAAAAACAATATTTTTCAATAAAACATGTGTAGATTCTATTAGCATCTATTTATCAAATTTGTAATTTCTTTCAGACCAGATCCTATAACTCAAAACACCCTATAATTCAAAACCAACCATCTGTGATGGTAAATCATATCCCTGCAACACAAAATCAGCCTTCCTGCATTAACTGCTATGAAATTATCAAACTTCTGCAATAGTTTTGAATATATTTTATAATGTTTTCGAATATACAGGTTTTGAGTACGCAAATCCTTAGTTTTGAAAATACAGGTTTTGAGTACGCAAATCAAAGAGTTAAGGGTTAAGAGTTCGAATTAAACAAAGTTCATAAATTTCATCTAGTCAAAGGGCTCAGTTTTTAATTGATGAGCTAGATATAAAAACAATCTTAATATGATTTGAAGTCAAGAGTAGATTAGGAAAAAATTAAACATCATTGAAAATATACTTGGGAACTCTAAACCCTACAAATATTTCAGCATGCTAATACATTTACCGTTATCTGTCATATGAATGCTGGCAATTTTGAAGCTGTCAACAATCACCCAAATTTAGTTACGTTGTCATTTGAGTCCTTGGTAAAAAGTAGAAAAATGTCTAGTTGTACTCTCCCATTTCTTGTTTGAAATTGATTGGCGCATGGGTAATCATGTTGGCTTGTTTCTACTTGCCTTATTGATTTGGCATTGCTCATAGATTTGAACTTAATAAGCTATTTGCTATGCTTTTTAGAACGATATAGTCGTAGCATTGTAAGTTTAGTCCCTTTAAGTATGCATGCAAAGGGGTTGTCGTGACATTGATAGAGAGCATGCAAAGGGGTTGTCGTGACATTGATGGAGAATTTTGTACGTTAGCTGAGCCACATCTTAATCTTACTGTTGTTTCTCTATGCTAAAATAATCTTGTCTTTGACATGGAAACATTGAATGGCACTGTCTTCCTTTTAAGATTTCCTGTTGATGTAAGGATTGTTGGATCTAACAGCCACAAAATACAATATGCAGCAGAAGCAAATAAACAAGAAAGACAATAAATACACACACAGGAGATATACGCAGAGATTTACGTGGTAAAACCCTCTCTTAGGGAAACATCCACGGAGCAATGGTATCGGTATCTTATTATTTAGAATCTGAAGATTTACAACTCACAACTCTCCAATATCTTCTCTTACGAGAATACAAGAAACATATACATTTCTTACACGGTTACTAATAACTGCATATTTAGTTAGTCAGTTACATAGTTACCGTCATAGCCGGTTGTCACCCGTTTCTAACAATCTCCACCTTGACAACAATTTACCTGATACCATTGCTCATTGCTCTATTGATCACTTTTCCTGCAAGCCTAGAGAAGCTAAGCACCACCGTAGCTTCTCTGAAGTAACTGGCTTCGTGAACATGTCTGCACTATTCTTTTGAGTGTGGACCTTTTCAAGAACCACTCCACCTTCATCAATAACATGTCTTACAAAATGATATTTTACAGGAATATGTTTTGTCTTACTGTGATAAGCTGGATTTTTAGCCAAGTGAATAGCACTTTGACTATCACAGAAAATCTTAATAGAGTTCTGAACCTTTCCTAACTCACCCAGCAAACCTTTTAACCAGACTGCCTCTTTGCAAGCATGTGAAGCAGCTATATATTCTGCCTCTGTAGTAGATAAAGCAACAATATTCTGAAGCTTTGACATCCAACTAATAGCTCCACCTGCAAGAGTAAAAACATAACCTGAAGTGGACCTCCTCTTGTCCAAATCACCTGCAAAATCAGAATCAACATAACCACAGACTTTATCACTGCAACCATCAAAAGTGATACAATAGTCACTTGTGCCTCTAAGATACCGAAGCACCCATTTCACTGTTGCCCAATGCTCTTTTCCTGGATTTGCCATGTATCTACTGACAACACCAACTGCATGTGAAATATCTGGTCTTGTACTTATCATCGCATACATCAAACTTCCTACTGCATTAGCATATGGTACACGAGACATATACTGCTTTTCTTCATCATTTTTAGGACTCAAACCTGAAGAAAGCTTGAAATGAGAAGCTAAAGGGATACTAGAAGGTTTCACCTTATCCATACCGAATTTCTGAAGTATTTTCTCCACATACTTCTTTTGTGATAACCACAGCTTGCCATTTTTCCTGTCTCTGTGTATCTGCATGCCCAAGATCTGATTTGCTGCTCCTAGATCCTTCATATCAAACGTCCTAGCCAACTGAGCCTTTAACCTGCTGATTTCAAACATGCTCTTGCTTGCGACAAGCATATCATCAACATACAATACCAAAATAATGAACATGTCATTTTCCAACTTTTTAAAGTATACACAATGATCATACTCACTCCTGGTAAAATTCTGACTCACCATGAAAGAATCAAACTTCTTGTACCATTGCCTGGGAGACTGCCTCAGGCCATACAATGATTTTTTGAGCTTGCAAACAAACCTCTTGTTGCGATTTTGAACGAACCCTTCTGGTTGTTCCATGAAAATTTCTTCATCTAAATCTCCATGTAAGAAAGCTGTTTTGACATCTAGCTGCTCTAACTCCAAATCATATAAAGCAACTAGTTCTAACAAAATTCTGATGGAAACAAGTTTTACAACTGGTGAAAAAATCTCATGAAAGTCAATACCTGCTTTCTGAGAAAATCCTTTTGCAACCAGTCTCGCTTTGTACTTCGGAACAGTTTCATCAGCTCCTTTCTTCAGTTTGTACACCCATTTGCAGCCAACCACTTTCCTACTCTCTGGAAGTTCCACAATATCCCACGTTTTGTTCTTTGCCAAAGAATCCATTTCTTCTTTCATTGCACGTTTCCATTTGTCACTGTCAGACACTTCTAATGCTTCCTTATAACTGTTAGGTTCTCCTTCATTAGAAATGAAAACGAAATCATCATACCTCTTTGGAAAAGTTCTGTTCCGCGTAGATCTCCGTAGAGTTTGCTGTGGTATTTCCTCTATTTCTGTCTGCTCATCCTCTTCCTGAGGAGTGTCCTCATGAATATCCTCTTCCTGGACATCCTCATGAGTCCCCCTCGCAGATGACTGAGTATCAAACTGAATTTGCTGAAACTGTGGTACATTAGCCTGTTTCAAATCATTACTTACATCTAAATTTGTCAGAGAAAGTTCATCAAATTTTACATCTCTGTTTATGATGATTTTGTGGACAGTAGGATTCCACAACCTATATCCCTTAACACCATCACCATATCCAACAAAGATTAATTTTCTTGACTTAGGATCTAGTTTGGAACGCTGATTTTTCGGAATAAGTGCATAGGCTTCACAACCAAATACTCTAAGATTAGAATAATCACATGATTGACCTGTCCATACCTCTTCTGGAATTTTGCAGTCAATTGCTGTTGATGGTGATCGATTGACCAGGTAACAAGCTGTAAGCAGTGCCTCTCCCCAGAATTCCTGCTGCAACTTCGCATTACTGAGCATACTCCTTGCTCTTTCAAGAAGAGTCCTGTTCATGCGTTCAGCAACGCCGTTCTGCTGCGGAGTGTAAACAGTGGTCTTATGTCTCTCAATCCCATCCTGCTTGCAATAATTATCAAATTCCTTCGAAGTAAATTCTGTTCCATTATCTGTTCTAAGACATTTAATGAACCTGCCAGTGCTCTTTTCAACCAAAGCTCTAAACTGCTTAAATATATCAAAAACATCAGCTTTTCTCTTCAATAAATAGATCCAAACTTTCCTTGAGTAATCATCTATAAAACTGACGAAATATGACGATCCCCCATAAGAAATTTTTGGAGATGGACCCCAAAGATCAGAATGTATGTAGTCTAGGATACCTTTACTAGTGTGTTTTCCAGATTTAAATTTTTGTCTAGCCTGTTTACCATAAATACAGTGCTCACAAAACTTCAAATCTACAGATTTTAAACTAGGAAGCAACTTTCGATCAGCAAGTACCTTCATACCTCTTTCGCTGATATGACCTAACCGCTGATGCCATAGACGAGTGATGTCTGCTGCTGCACCAACCGATGCTACTGTTGCGTGATCAACTTCCGTCCTCCCTTCAAGTCTATACAGGTTCCCAACTCTGTTTGCTTTCATTACAACCAAGATACCTTTCGATATCTTCATAACTCCACCTTGAACTGTAAACTTGTAACCAGCATCATCAAGAACTCCCATTGATATCAAGTTCTTCCTTAATTCAGGTACATGTCTCACATCTGTTAGAGTCCTAACAGTCCCATCATACATTTTAATTCTGATACTCCCTACCCCAACAGTTTTACATGTAACATTATTTCCCATATAAACTACCCCGTCATCTATAGATTGGTATGACGAATACCAATTTCTATGAAGACACATGTGGTGAGATGCTCCAGAATCAATTAACCAGTCAGAATGGTATTGTGAAACAGTAGATGTAGATAATACCTCATCGATCATACCTGAATCATTCTCGGCTACATTCGCCTCCTTTGTAGAGTCCTCCTCCTCAGAAGCTCGCTTACGTTTCCAACAATCTTTCTTCAGATGTCCTGCTTTATTGCAGTACCAACACTTCAATTTACTCTTTTTGCCCTTCGACTTTGACCTTGATGTACCCTTTGAATGTTGTCCTCTTTCACTGGTTCTTCCTCTGGCCACCATTACTTCTGATGTCGAGGTTTCAAGACTAGATTTCTTTCGAGTTTCCTCAGAAAGTAAGGCTCCCACAACTTCATCGAAGGTAATAGACTCAGTAGAACTAAAACTGATAGAGGTTACAAAATGTGCCCACGACTCAGGCAGAGAGCACAACAGTAAAATCGCCTTGTCTTCAGATTTAATAATATCTTCCATACTAGTTAACTGACAAATAAGAGTATTGAACGCATTCAAGTGTTCAGAAACCTTTGTACCTTCTTTCATACGCAAGGTAAACAACTGCCGCTTCAGGAGGATTTTATTCGTCAAGGATTTAGTCATGTACAAACTTTCCAACTTTGTCCAGAGACCTGCTGCTGTAGTTTCAGACACGATGTTAAATAAAACATCGTCGGCCAAGCACAGACGAATAGCACTGAGAGCTCTTTCATCCATCTCGCTCCAGTCTCCATCTGAAATATCTACGGGTTTCTTTATTTTCCCTGCCAGTGCCTTCGCCACTCCTTGCTGCACGAGCATATCCCGCATCTTGACCTTCCACAACTCGAAATTATTGCTCCCATTGAACTTCTCAATTTCAAACTTAACACTCTGCGTTTTTGCCATTTTCTCAAAAAAATACTAGGTCAAAAAACTTTATAAAGGAAACCTTTTTTTTTTTTTTTTTTAATAATGGAATAAAGGTTTTATTTTTAAACAATAAAAAAAAAAACCTTATATCTCCCACCTTTAAACCTTATAAAAAAAAACTTTTTAGTAAACCATCCCTTATAACTCCCTTTTTATAATCATGGCTCAATATATAAAAGTTAAACCATATATATATTCACCTTTTTAAAAGTCAAACCATATATGCGCATCCATCCATTAAAATCCTTCGTTTAATGTGAAGAAACCTCAAATAAATATTTTATGGATTGATCACGATTTAACCCAAGAAAAAACAAACTTTCATGCTTTACCTCAAACAGGAAAGAGTACCGCGCTCCTCGATATTACTATGCCGCGGTAATTTCCAGGAAATTCTATTTCGCAAGAGTGCTTAACACTACCGCGCCTGGGTAAGCAATGGACCCGCGGTAGTTGAAGATTACCGCCCCTTTTCCTTAGGCTTCAGTCCGGTAACTTTTGACCCGTAAAACGAATTTAAATTTCTCAAAAAACAATGATCATTCGGCTTTCTCGTTCTCTGTGGCTTTCTACCAAGCTCTGATACCACTTGTTGGATCTAACAGCCACAAAATACAATATGCAGCAGAAGCAAATAAACAAGAAAGACAATAAATACATACACAGGAGATATACGCAGAGATTTACGTGGTAAAACCCTCTCTTAAGGAAACATCCACGGAGCAATGGTATCGGTATCTTATTATTCAGAATCTGAAGATTTACAACAACTCACAACTCTCCAATATCTTCTCTTACGAGAATACAAGAAACATATACATTTCTTACACGGTTACTAATAACTGCATATTTAGTTAGTCAGTTACATAGTTACCGTCATAGCCGGTTGTCACCCGTTTCTAACAAGGATCTTGTATTTTTGCCTTGTTTCCCAACTAAGGGACCTCTCAAAACACTGAAATTTTAAACTTGAGATAACTCTTGACAAGGCATATATGGTATATTCTCCTTTCCGACCCTTGTAAATGAGCTTAGGACAACATTCTTCAAATATCATTGCCCATGAATGCTTCCTGTTATCCTGATTCCCATCAAAGGCTTGTTGTTGTAATCCCCGTGAAGTAATTGTTGTAATGATGGTGGTAAGGGTTAAAGGAATTACCCATCTTGATCATAGATGGGTTATCTTCTCCCAACATCATTTATCTTGTAGTTCTCCTACGGTATCACATTACCATCTTGACTTGAGGATTACACCATCAATGATTGCAATTGCATCAGCGTATGGTGAATGCCAATGGTTTTGTTGGTTCTAGAAAGGTGAGGATGGGTGAGTCTAAAAGATGTCTTCATTAGGTATGTTGGTTTGATGCTTTTCAGTCCATGAGAATCCTTTGGATTTTTTCTAACAACTTTCTTAAAGATGGCCACTATTTGAATAATACATTTATATATGATAGAAACTTGTTAGGCCAAGCAAGATTCTCACCTTATGGGCATCTTGCTTCTCACCTTATGGGCATCGACATGCATCCTCCTTTTTTGCAAATAATTTTTTATTCTACTGCTATACTTTGACTGGAATAGTATGGCCTAAATATCCTAATCTATTTCTTATGAAAACTTGCACTTGCAGAGTCTGGCATACATCTCTTCCGAGTTTGCCCTTGGGCATTTGACACTAATCACAACCACTGCAACTGTTCATATTTGGTCTTACTAATATCATCCTGAAGTATGGAAATGATTGCTGACTGGGTTTGTAAATATCTACTGTCTTTTTAGTTTTGCAACATATGTTAATGTAACCACCTGGTGTCTGAGCTATGTATGAAATTAGAACCAGACAGTTTTGGCTCCCGGAACAATTTTGATGATCTTCTCAGTGAGGGAAAATGATACAATGTACGAAGAAATGAAGTTTAGGTTAGGCAAAAGTTGTTTGCAAATTAAAATGTCGAAGGTTCTGTTATTGACATTTTTTAGTGCACCGCATTAAAAGAGTACAATAGCAACAATGGCTGCTGATATTATACATGTATCATTAGTGCTTAACATTTGCATATGTGTGAAGATGTTTTCAATATATTTTATTTATGAAGGTTAACAACTAGCAATCTTTGTGGCCATGAAATAACATCTCATGCTATGTATTCATAATGTACTTTATTGCGTATCTATATGTAAAATACTTAATACATGTGTTTACTATTTCTCTCTTTTTTGCTAGCTTTGGGGTTTAGGAGTGTATTGAAAAAAATTTCACATTAATTCACAATTTTACTTTATTGTCTATTTATATGTAAAATACTTAATACATGTGTTTACTATTTCTCTCGTTTTTGCCAGCTTTAGAGTTTAGGAGTGCATTGAAAAAAAATTCCCTCAACTGGCCTGCCATTCGTCTCAGCTATATTATTATAGTGGTATACTGGCTGTGCTGGTCCTATATATTCTTTTTTGGGTCAAGGTATCTCCCTTAGTTTCCATTTTCTTATCTCTGTGAAGATAGTAGTTATTTCACCCATAACCTCTCAAGATTAGAATTCTGAAAAATGATTTTAATATGTATGCATGTTTGCTATTTGCAGTCAAATTCTTCGCCACATTGAAGTATCTTGGTTTCCTTGAACTCTTTCTGGTCGTGGTGGGCCACAATACACCATCACACCTGGCTTATATTTCTTCAGAGGCGAAGTTGAATTGAATATGTGCAGATTTATCTTTATGCCAGATTTGCCCACAGTTACAATTTTGTTAGCTCAAAAAGATAAATCCAGGGTATGCTTATTGAAGTTCTTAGATTCTCCTCCTTTGATGAGAAGAGCACTTGATATAATGAAAAAAAAGAAGTAAAACGTTGAGTAACAAGATGCTTGTGAGTTTGATGTGCTGTAGTGGTTTATGAAATTCAAATGCAAATAGCATTACTTTAATGAGAAAAACATGTAATGATAAAGACAGTCTGGTATGCAATACTGTTTTGATTTAATAGAATGTCGATTAGAAACAATTTTCCACCAAGATACTAGCAGTGCATGATAAAATCAGGATCGATGATGAGTACACACAACCGATGGTATGCATTACTGTTTTGATTTAATAGAATGTTGATTAAAAACAAAGTTCCACCAAGTTTCAGAGATTGTTTTGATCTCAGATGTCGACATATCCAACAACCGAACAATTTCCCGAACTAGAGCCCAAGGCGTGGGAAATAGCAGAAGATGGGGAAGGGCATCACTTTCTGCATAATTGTCTAG
Source organism: Larix kaempferi (assembly GCA_027924585.1). Classification (NCBI taxonomy): domain Eukaryota; kingdom Viridiplantae; phylum Streptophyta; class Pinopsida; order Pinales; family Pinaceae; genus Larix; species Larix kaempferi. The sequence goes on along the minus strand of BSBM01000278.1, from coordinate 4,230,901 downwards.
TCTTTGATCTTCATCTATTGTTTAAATCTGGTTTTATAAACTTCTTGTATGCCCCTCGTTTTGGATGATAGTCAGGCATCGTGCGTTGTATTTAACTGCTGCTTTCCTGTACACACGATAGGAGTTAATGGCCGTAAATGATATTTCCTTTTCAGATTCATTGCATCGATATTGTGACTTGTCAATAATCTGGATTTATTAAATATAGTTACTCAGTTTTCAAATACAGATTTAAATTGGATAAGATATCAAAAATATTGAAGAAATAAATTTAAACGTTTTTTTTCACCTCAAGAAAAACATGTATATTGATATATAATTAGAATGAACCAAAGTATACATGTATCTTGAAACCTTTCAATCTCCTCATACCTATATCTACTTCAAGAGCTGAGATATACATACTGTACTGTGATTAGTGAGCATTTTTAACTATTTGATCCAACCCTTATTGCAAAATACAAGATTTCAAAAAACAGTTTTATTTTATGACAATATTCTTGTAAATCTACTTAAAGAGAAACTGTCTAATTCAAAATTCTGAAAAATAAACACAGACCATAAAACTTAATATACAGTCTTCCAGCAACTAAAAGATGACCGGAATAAAGGTAAACACATTCATCCAAACAGATGTAAAGAACTTTGTGCTTCCAAATTATTATTTTAAAATTCAATTTGTCTATATAAACCCTTTCAACTTCAGCACATCTTCCCAATCAGCATTCCCTGCCAGAAAGGCCTCCATAGAATCTTTAAACAATGGTGCAAATTGAACAATTAAGGTAGGAACCTGTAATATTAATTGCTCTCAATTCTGTCCCAAACAAAATAGAATGTAAACATGAACGAACTGAATTAAGCTCAAAAATTCGAATTTTATTAGTTGATTTTAAAAACATTACCTTAAAATTTTTCTTTTTTTACTTATTAAGTATAAATCTAAGATGGATAGTGTATGTATATCTCAGCAAGATCTAGATCCATTTTCAGCGTACACGCTCAAAGTTTATATTGTATTGCAGAATTCAATTGTCTCGCTGCAAATGTATATGCGTAGCGCATTGCTAAGCTGACAAGAGAAAAATAAAGAAATGCTTAAGTCACCAAGTGCGATGAAGACCAAACGTTTTGTATCTTTTCAGACATATGGAAGTAGTCTAAAACCATAACGTTTTGTATCTTTTCAGATGACTTTTTCAAATGACTCTTACTCTTTTAGGTAGTGTTCCTCAGGTGAAGTTCTAGGTGGGAGAAGAGTACCAAGGATGTGGTGGAACTCTATCCCTGAGTTTTCTCTCATTTTAAACCGATCCAGATACTCAAAAAAATAGAACAGAGGTCTGGATATACGAGAACTCTGCCAAAATCTAATTACCGGATTTCAGCCACCCACTTACAAAACTTTGCTTTTTATTCAGACAACATCAAACATATGTTGTAGCCTTGACTTTTGACGAATCTATCGGTGAGTTAGCTTAAGAAGATTGCACGCAATATTGCCAAGAAAGCCCAAGAGGAGTATGTTTCCTTCAAAAAGCACTAAGGTGGAAGTAAACTCAAGGTTACCCAAGTTTCTTGTAGAAAATGCTACAGAAATTGATCGGCCACCCCGAACACAACTGCAGGATTTTGGAGAAGAATGGAGTGCAATAGCGTATGAGTTCTACGACCTCCGGACTTCAATCTTGGCTGAACTATTCAAAAAACCTGAACACAATTTGATTGTAGATTAGGGGAATTGATCACTTGGTGGTTTTTGTGAGGTTTGGTTTTCATCAAATTATTGGTCATTTAATTTTATATTTAGAAAAAAGAATAAAAATAAAGTCAACATAAATCTATTTTAAATTTGGATCTAGAGGGATCAAATTTTCTATCAAATTTATTGAGGTATAATTTTTTATCATTTAATATGAAAAAATTAATATATGATTTATATAATTAAATGATAAAAAATTTACACAAATTTGATCTCTCCAAATCCAAATTTAAGATAGATCTACTCTGATTTTATTACTTACCCACTTCAAACTAATATTTAAATTGTATTGTCAAAACATATTAGATAAATTATTTAATGTTAATTGTAATGTGCACCTCTTAAAATGTAGACGCAAAGTTTTGGATAATGTATAACTTATGGTGTACAGTAGCTTATATATGCACCAATAAATATGTGGCATGTCATGTAGAGATATATTATGCACATTCATGCAACTCACCAAAACTTAATAGAATAAAGTGCTCGACAATCCAAGGAAAACAAGCACAACACGGTATCCAAATAGTACAATAAACTTTATATTAAAAGCTACAAATGTATGAATTTTTAGAGGTAAATGCCTTCATCGAATTCTTCAATTCAGAGAAGTGGTTCTTATCTCCGAACCTCCTACAATGCAAGTGCCTACTAGTCTAAGTCTCATCCAAGTTTACAAATTCTTTAATAAACTCTAGAAAAAAATGAGTTCACCTAAGTTTCCTTTTCTTAATGTTAATATTTCCCGTTCCCTTTTGGTTCTTTTTTTCTTTTATAACAAGATCCATTCTTTCTTTTCTTCTTCTCCATATATTTCCTGTTCCCTTTTGGTTCTTCCTTTCTTTTATAAAAAGATCCTTTCTTTCTTCTCGTCTTTTCCATTTTCCCTTTTTCTTCCTTAATTCTCTTTTGTTTTCTTTATTTTCCTTTGATTTTTTTTCTTCTTTTTCTTTCTTCCTTTATCTTCCTTCCATTCTAAGTTGTCCAATCCTCCCTATTTCCTTTCTTTCACATCCTCTCTTTCATTTCCCTTCTTATTCTTGTCTTCTCTCCTTAGGCCTCGTTTATCTCCCCTTTCCATTTTCTTATTAGCCCCTACCAAGTAGCAAGGACTCTATAAATCGATTTGGGCCATTTATATTATTTCTGCACTTTTAGTAAGCATTTATCCTTTTTTTGTGTGGAAAAGTTGTGCTCGAATCAATCAATTTCTTAGAGGCCTATTTGAGAGGCAAGATCTCGTTCATTTGCTTAAGCTGTGGAATGTTGTGAATCATTATTATTGGATGTCATGGTGTTATGTTTGAGTCTCATCGCGTTTTGAAGTGTTTGTGGTAACATGACTCATGTAATGAGTTCCTTGATTTTAGTTGTGTGGATTGGCCAAATTTGTCATGCCATTTCCTAGTTCACAAAAAGAGTAATTCTAGCCTTCATTAACGACGCCAGCCACAAACATCTACCGGTACCCTATGGAACTTGTATTTTCCTTGATTTCACGACTTTCATTCTATTTTCACTATGACACCTACTTTTTCCTTGATTGTACAGCTTTCGCTCCATTTTCGCTCCAGCTGTCAGCTCCAATATTCTAAATTCCACTTGTTAAACCAATCAATCTAGTTGGTTTCAAAAGGTTTCAAAAGAAAAGATAGAACCCCATATTCTAGTAGCACATAAGACATAAGTTGTTGATAAAAAGCATGATAAGCACAGGCATAGGCAAGATACCTCATTATTGACAATTTACAATTCAAGCAATTCATTATTTGAATGATAAGCATAGGTATAGGCAAGAGACCTCATTATTGATAAGAAAGTTCCCATGCTATCATTCGAATGGAACAAGTGTAAGGAAATGGCTTGTGGTCCTTGATCCTTCGTCTTGTAAAATACTAGAGCAAGAGAAAGAGATAGGTTTTGAATCAAAGACCAAGTATAGACTTTGCGAAAGTGCAGATGCCTCGTATCCATGTCCTTTCTCCTCATCACTCTAACCATAGAAGAGTGAGAAAGGGACAGAGCTCCTTCTCCTCCTTACTCAAAATTTAGAAGTGTGAGGAAAGGCCAAAGCAATTTAGAATAGGGTGATAAAGGGCCAAAGTTACCACTCCTCCTCCCAACAATCTAAGGGAGTTGCTCACTCAAATTACAACAGTTTGAGAGAGGGCCCATTTTCCTTTTCCTTCTATGTCCTATAAAAGGGTGAGAAAAGGCCAATGTTCTTTCTCCACCTTACTTAAAAAACTACATGAATTTGAGAAAGGGAACATGCTCATTCTCCTAGCAAAACTCTATGCGAGTGCCCATGCTACTTATTAACATGAGTGCCCATGCTACTCATTAGAATGTAGTGTTCCGCCTACAAAGTGCACTTTTCGATTCCAACAGTGTAATTTTGTATTCCAAGGTTTTTGGACTTTAGAAAACATGACTTTGGGCTTTAGAAAGCCTATTTTTGTTTTTTTGGAAATGGATGTAATCTTGAATTAGACTAGATTTAATGAATCATTTTGGGATGCGTGGTCACTAATAGAGAACCATTTTGGTCCCAGAGTTACGATAATCTTTTTGGGTTGCGTGGTTATGAATGGAGAACCATTTTGGATGCAAATTTATGATAATCACTTATATTTCCAAATTATAACCACAACGCTGCACTGCAGACCTATCATGTAACAATTACCAGCCACTTCAGTGCTTACCCCGTCCATTATATAAGGCATGGTTTTTGTGCCCGCATAGGAAAATTCACAGAAAAAGTTGTCATCCACTAGGCATTGTACCTTCATCACATTTAATTTCCTTTCACCATCTCACGTGTGGTAACGAATGATCCCAAAGATTATGCATGATCATGACTTTAATATCCTTTCACCATATCACGTGTGGCAATGCATCCAATCAAAAAATCCTAGTGTTCTAGAAATGAGAGTCATCATGAATAATTAGTGCTCATTTACTTAATTATACGATGAATAATTGGTGCACATTTACTTTAATTATACGACGAAATTTATGCATCCTGCTCCACGTTAGTTAATGCTGAGGCAGTAGTGCTGCTAGCCATTGGATATCAAGCAATACTTTCACCTTGTAGGGAGAAATTTAATGTGCTAGTTTAAAATAAGAATACCCTATATCCAATTCCCTTTGAAAATAGTTTATGTATGTTGAAGCTACTGTAAAGAGATGAGTTGCACGATCTGTAGGCTATGTGCATAGGTCTGATGTAAATCAAAGGAAGAATATGTAAGTCAAAAACATGAAGTGATTATTTAATAGTTGTGACTCATAATAAAGAAGAAGTGCTTTTGTGGTTTTTCCCATCTTGGGTTTTCACGTGAAATATGGTGTTATTTATGTGATGTATTATGTGTTTATTTCCTTTGCTTAAGAATTACATGAATGAATGAATGATTATGCTTAGATGAAGAAACTTATGAATGCGAAGTATAATACATGTCATATGAATTTTGGTTAACTTATGAGTTATGTCATAGTGAATGGTATGTCAACGATCTAGATCTATCAATGTTATAGATTTGTCGAAGTAATGGGTTGTTTGTTAAATTATTGGTCTATCGATCTATTCTCCTTCCGCGCCATAGAAGTTTTATTCCTATAGTCTCCATAGGTACTTCATCTAAGACCTCATATAATTTGCAGGTGTTTTCGAAAGTGCTAAAACCCTCTTAGGCTAGTATTTGTGGTGTTTGTTGGCTTTTTGTAGATGTTTGAACCTTGGTCGAAGTAAAAGTGCGCCAACAGAATCCTTGATGCTTCTTTGTTAGTGTCTTCTTTCCATTTCTTCTCTTCCTCCACTTCTTGTTGGATCTCTTCTTCTCTTATATTCCTTTCTTCTTCTTCTGCGGTTATGGCCTTGTGGCATTCTTCCTCCACGACTTTGAGGTGTTCTTACTCTACGGTTTTGCGACATTCTTCCTCTACGCCTTTGTAGTGTTCTTCCTCCACAACATTGCGTTGTTCTTCCTCTGTTTCTTTTTGAGCTTCAACTTCTTGTCGTGTTGCTTCGGCATCAAATTCCTTCTTTCTCTCTAACCTCTTATGCTCTTCTTCTGTGACTTTATTTCTATCCTCTTCTTCCCATAGAACATCGTTTTCAGATTTTTGCTTCACTTGTTCATCAAAAAATTTGTTTGCCCTTTCCTCTCTCTTTCTTCTGGCTTGGTTCTTATTCATCATTTTTTCCCCCTTAGCTATGAAGGAAACTCTTCTCTCAGTTCTGACACTATCCGTTAGGGTTATCTTCCAGTCGTGTAGTGTCATCTGCTCCCATTCCGATAATTTCTCAAAATATTCATCAAAGGAAGTATCCCCTTGAAACAGAGTTTCTCCAGGGAATTCCTCATGTATGTAGGTATTATGTAACAATAATGACCTAAAATGTCCTTCAATCATCTTCCTAGGGTCATGCCTTTTCAGCTTCACAAATCCAAGTTTCATATCTTCCAATAGAGTCGCTTCCTTACGGGGTGCTAAGAATTATCTAAGGTGAAGGAGACGATGTAAATGGGGAAATTAGGCCAATATTTATTACTCATGCAGGACAAATGGGTTGTGACATCGTTTACACTAGTTTGGTAAGCAATTTCACGGGCGAGCAATCGGTCAGGAACATACATTGGTAACAAATGGGGGATGCATTCATGTCGAAGACTTGAATGTAGGTAAATAAATCCAAGAAATATCAGTGACCAATTTGTGACAGGGATTCCATGGATTGGCCAATTAGCCTTGGTATGGGTTTTATAAAAATCAATAAATAAAATGATGCAAAAAAATGGGTGCAAATATCGTACAAATGGGGTTTATAATAGGATAGCCACAATTCTTTGCAGTAAACATGAACAAGAAATCAATATTCCTTCCAATTCCACTTCATGGATGGAAATGCATAACCATAACAAATAACATCAAATAGAAAAGCAATCATATGAAACTTTCGACCGCTAGGTACGTGTTTTGCATATTTAAGGGCTGCAAAGAGGCTATTGGATAGTAGCTTCAACATACATAAACTAATAAGAATAGTTTAATGTGCAACTCATCTCTTCGATAACTTTATCCTATATCCAACTATCTAGCTCCAAAATTTCCCTCTTATTACATATTTATAGGGTGCATACATCCTGCCCCACTCCCACTAACCAACTATTGGACTCATTAATGTAAGTGGACAAATTTAACTAATTGACTCAACTCCACCCCTTTGACATAATCAACATAATCGTTTTCCTGATTTATTGGCCGCTTCGTCAGAGTTGACTACGTCGTCGAACCACTTTTATTATGCCTTTGTCCACACCGATACTATCTTACCAAAAATGGTACCCAAAACATACTAGGCCCAACAAGTCCCCAACACTCACATGTGACTCATCTTGGGCCACTTCAAAGTTGTGGTACAAGTTCCTGCATTTTCGATAGGAACTCCTCATAGACCTTCCAAGATGCTTCGACGCACTGCTAGAATTCCTTCTTTTTTTTTTTTTTTTTTTTTTTTTTTTTTTTTTTTTTTTTTTTTTTTTTTTTTTTTTTTTTTTTTTTTTTTTTTTTTTTTTTTTTTTTTTTTTTTTTTTTTCTGGTTGATTTCCTTGACCAGCTCAACGGTGATATGCTCTTTGCTTTGCTCGATAGTCTGAGTGACTTATGATTGAATGTGTGTACGTTGATTTCCGATAACTTCAGATACTCACTCTAGCTCTGAATGGAGTGCTTCTACCCTTTCTAACCACTGTCTATGTTGAACCCTCAACTGGTTGATTTAGGTCTGCAATGATTTATTTTCTGTAGCCTTTCTCATCCTATCAATTGGTTTCAAAGTATTTAATAGACCCCGCAAAATTGTCATCTCTTCTTTAGTAGCCCCAATTCTGGTAGTGGCCTCTTCTAGCTCTACATCCTCAAAATGTGCATCCCAAGTCTATGATACCTCCTCATACATCTTCATACATTGAGCCTATGATTCTTGAATGCTTTGGATTGCTCCTAATACCTATGCTTGTCTTTGTTCAGTCACTTCAGGAGGTGTGTTGGGAACCAACTTGGCTTCTAAATCTTGGACTTTCTGCCTATATCCCAAAATGACAACTTCTAATCATTGCATCTTCTCCTCCAATGTCATTTCATTAATTACTTCTTCCTTAAGAACTGCGCGGCATGTTACTGCGACAACCTCTTGAAACTTCTAATTTTCCCGATGTAGTAAGTCGTTTTCATGCTTAAGCTTAGTGGATTGATCCTTTAACGACGTTTCTTGGTTCTTGTATCCCTTCACCATTTGTTGGTGCACTTTTACTTCGGCAAGGGTTAAAACATCTACACAACACCAACAAACACCACAGATACCAGCCCAAGAGGGTTTTATCCTTTTCCGAAACACCTATTGGGCAAATGAGGTCTCACCCAAATTACCTATGGAGACTACATGAAGCAAGCTTCTACAACGCAAAAGGGGAATAGCTTGACATACTAGACATTTAACAAACAACCCATTACTTTGACAAATCTATAACATTGACATATCTAGATCATTGACATACCATTCACTTCGACAGAACTCGTGAGTTAACCAAAGTTCATATAACATGCATCGTACTTCACATTCTCGGGTTTCTTCGTCTAAGTATAATCATTCATTCATTCATGTAATTCTTAAGAAAAAGAAATAAACACATAACACATCACACAATTAACACCATATTTTAACATGGAAAGCCAAGATGGGAAAAACCAAAGAAGCGTTTCTTCTTTATTATGAGTAAATACATTAAATAAGCACTTCATGTTTTTTACTTATAGATTCATCCTTTGATTTACAACAGACCTGCACACACAACCTGTAGATTGTGTGACTCAACTCTTTACAACAAATTGGACATACATAAACTAGTTCGCCAATACAAACACATAACATCTTCGACAACTTATTATACTATATCCAAATAGATAACTCCAAAAATTCCCTCTTATTACATATTTATAGGCCGCACACAACCTTCCATGATCCCACTAACCCACTAACCAACGACTCAAATCATTAATGTAAGTGGACAAACTCTAACTATCTGACTCAACTCCGCCCCTTTGACATAATCAAAATAATTGTTTCCCTGATCTCTCGGTCGCTTGAACCACTTTTATTCTGTCTTTGTCCACACCAAAAGTATCTTACCAAAAATGGTACCCAAAACATACTAGGCCCAATAGCTTCGACTCCTCCAGGAACAACAACAAAAAGAGTGGGATGAAAACCACAAGGCGAATGAGGAAATAAAAAGAGAGGAAGAAAAAAAATTGCAAAGAATTGAACAACAACGACAAGATAAGAAGGTTGTGTTGCAAACTCCCCCCATCGATCCAGGGACTCCACTGACGATGAGAACTGGAGGGTACTGTAAAATTAGTGACAACAGATCTAATGAACAAGTAAATCAATCACAACAGATGAACATAGAAAATATGGTGTAAAACTGTGTAAAAACATGCACAGTGCTCAATATCCCGATAAGGGTGAATAATTACAATACAATCTGACAATGTGAGTGAGCAATTCGAATTGACTAAGTAGGCCATTCGAATCACTGAATGGAGTAGCTTGACTCCAACTAGGAGTCCTCATCATCAATCAGTGGTGGTCATCAATGCACAAAAACCAGTCATCCAGGTGTCAATCTAAGTCTAACTGAGTGTAACATGTGTAACTGAAGTGTGTAGCATTGATATAGGGAAGGAGACTTAGTGGAGGGTGCATGGGAGGCTTAACTGAAGTCAGAACAAGTCATCTAGTCAATCTGGAGGTCCATCGGAGTGAAACAGTTAGTCAGGAGTGAAACTAGCCTCAAATCAAGGAGAATCGGAGCTGAGTGTAACTAAAGTGGTAGGTGAAGAAGTGTGCCCTTCTCTGGTAATAGGTGAGAAGTGGGCGCCTTCCTGACTAGGAGGGATGAAAGTCTGATGTAAGAAGCTCCCGGGTGCTAGAATAAGGTGGCTAAGGTGCTGGAGGCATCAACCTGGTGACTGGGATGCATGCAAACCCTAGAATTTGCATGCAAGGTCCTGAAAGTGATGATGTGGATATCCAAACACCCCCCCTCAAGCTAGACTATGATGTGCAAAAAATAATGCAGGGCCCTGGTAACTAAGACCAAAGGTCACCCCAATAGAATAATCCAAAAAAAAATGCTGAAAATAAGCTAAGTGAGGAAAGAGGGAAAACCCAGTGGGAAGAAGGCCCCCCCTCAAGCTGAGAACATAATAATGGATCAGTCTGTCTCCACCATGATGGAAATCACCCCCAACAGTGAACGGAGGTAAGAGAACTTCTTCTCAGTGAAGCTCTTGGTGAAGATGTCTGCAATTTACTCATTAGTAGGGCAATATTGCAGAATGATGGTGCGATCATGCACCAACTGTCGAATGTAGTGCATATGAATCTCAATGTATTTGGTTCTCTTCCGTTGAACCAGATCTGTGGAGATCTTGATAGCACTTTGATTGTCACAAAAGAGGACAGTCAAAGTAGTGCTACCAAAACCAAACTCGGAAAGAATACCCTGCAACCAAACTGCCTGAATGTAGGAATTGACTGCTCCTCGATACTCTACCTCTGCTGAAGAAAGTGAAATGGCTTCCTGATTTTTGTTGGACCAGCAAATAGGGCCATGACCAATCATGAAAACATAACCGAAAGTGGACTTCCGATCAATGCTATCACCTGCCCAATCTGAATCAGTAAAACCAATGAAATCAAGCTCAGAATCTGCAACATAATGTATGCCAAAATGTTTCATACCTTGCACATACTGTAAGATCCGCTTGGTTGATCGTCAATGAATCTCATGGGGCTGCTACATATACCTTGACATGGCACTCACGGCATATGAAATATCAGGCCTTGAGTGTCTCAAATAAAGTAGTGAACCAATCAATTGTCGATACATACTGCAATCTGCAAGTGGTGTAGAATTTCCCTCCTCAAGACTGATTCTTGAGAGGAATGGGAATGGGGCTGCTTTACATTCAGCCATATTAAACTTCAATAACAGGTCGGAAGCATATTTTTGCTGAGATATGGTGATCCCATCAAGATTTTGAGCTATCTCCAAGCCCAAAAAGTGACTCAGCAAGCCCAAATCGCTCATGTCAAAAGCTAGATTTAAGGCAGTTTTTAGCTTGTTTATTGAAGTAAGAGTGCTACCAGTAATGAGAAGATCATCAACATAAAGTACAATAACCAACAAATTACCTTTAACTTGTTGAAGATACACATTCGGATCAGATTTGCATCTTTTGAAATTCTGAGAGAGAAGGAAGGAGTCCATCTTTGCATACCAAGCTCTTGGGGCCTGTTTTAACCCATACAAAGATTTCTTCAATCTGCAAACTAATGATGGATCTGATGTGTAGCCTTCTGGCTGTTGCATATATACCTCTTCAGCAAGGTCTCCATGTAGAAAATAACTCTTCACATCCATGTGGTGCACTTCCCAGTGCTTAGATGCGACAATTGCCAAAACAAGGTGGATGGAATCCATCTTTGCAACCGGTGCAAAGGTTTCATTGTAGTCCACTCCTTGGACTTGGGAGAAACCTTTTGCCACCAACCTTGCTTTGTATTTGCTGATAGAGCCATCAGTAGCAACTTTCGTGCGGTAGACCCATTTACATTTGACTAATTTTCTTCCATGTGGAAGAGAAACTAGCTCCCATGTATTGTTCTTTTGAAGAGAATTGTACTCTTCATCCATGGCACTTTGCCATCTCGGATCTCGATGGGCATGGTAGTATGTTTGGGGATCTGAATCAGTCATCAAATAAAAAATCTCAAGAAGTAATGGATCAGAAATAGAAAGAGCCATACCTGCTCTTTGAAAGTCTGCCCTTGTTCGTCTCGGATCAGCAGGATTTCCAAGGTTTGAACCAGCAGATTGAAGAGTGTTTTGGGCCCACTTTGATGATTCAGGAGGATCATAATGTTCGGATTCCAAACTTGATATGTCATGATCATCATGTGCTGCTAAAATATCAGAAATATCAGAACTCATATCTTCATTATCGCTGCTCGGATCTTCTTCTGGTGAAGGCGGTGAAACGACAGTTTCTTCATCGACTAGTTGCACATCTTGAAGCGGTTCTTCAAATTGCACACTGTGCTCTATGAATATATTTTTGGATCTGATATCCATGAGTTTATATGCTTTTTATTCTTCCCCATATCCTATCAGTATGCACTCAATACTTTGTGGATCCAAAGCTCGTCTCTTCTTGGAAGGAATTCTAGCCCATTCAGTAGAGCCAAAAACTCTCAAATTTGACACATCCGGTTTGTGACCAAAGAATGCTTCGAAAGGAGTCATACCTTTCACGGATGAATGTGGAACTCGGTTCTGTATGTATGTAGCAAAATTGATTGCTTCAGCCCAAAGATTTGCAGCCAAACCTTTTGATTCAATCATGCATGTAGCCATCTCTTTCAGTGACTTATTTTTCCTTTCCGCTACACCGTTCTGCTGGGGTGTGTAGGGAACTGTATGTTGGATCTGGATTCCTCTTTGGCACAAAGTTGCAGCAACTTGGCCTTGATATATTCTCCACCATTATCAGATCTAAGAGCTTTGATATTGCTATCATTGGAGGTCTCAACAGAAGCCTTAAAATCCTGGAATTTTCCAAGCACTTCTGACTTGTTTTTGAGAAAAAAATACCCATGTAAAGCGGGAAAAATCATCAATAAATGTCAAAACATACCTTGATCCATTTAATTACATATTGGAAAGCGGACCACTGATATCAGAATGTATCAGCCCCAAAACTGTAGAAGCTCTGCTAGCTTTGCTGCGGTCGAACCTGTGCTCGGGGTGCTTCTCAATAATGCAACCAGTGCATATTCCCTTCGAGGAACGGAGTTGTGGAAGACCATCTACCATGGATTTGTTTGATAACAGCAGCAAATACTTATAATTAAGATGTCCAAATATTTCATGCCAAATCCTACTAACCTCATTACCATGTGTGAGAAGAGTAGTGGGCTTTGCAAGCGGAATAAAGTGTGAAAACTCATAACATTTTGCAGTGTGGTTCGCCTTTCCGACTGCAACAAGTCTTCCAGTTTTGATATCAGAAATTTCAATTGTATTTGGGCTGAATGTAACTTGCTTCGGTTCACCAGTTTGTGTCATTTGATACACAAAAAGAAGATTTGAAGCCAAGGAAGGCACGTAGAGAACATTCTGAAAGCTTCCATGATCAATATGGATTGTACCTTTGCCCTTTGAAGAAATTTTTGAGTCATCTCCCAAATGGATGGGGATGGAGCTGTTTGGATCGAATGAAGAAAAAGAATAAATATTTGCAGCCATATGATTCGATGCACCCGAATCTATCAAGAGAGTAGTGGGCTTCGAAACAATTGCCATGAGTGCTTGTCCTCTTTCATGATCATCATTCATATCCTTCTTCCTTGCACCGTCATGAAGAGTTATGTTGTTCTTTTCCAAAAGGAGGGCCATTTGATCTATAGTCTTCTTCATACATGAAATTTTGGGATGAAAGCCACGATTGCAATAAGTACATTTAGATTTTTGGCTACCTTCTTTGCCCTTTTGCTTGAACTTCGAACTGGATGGTGCATCCGTCTGCTTGCCTTTATCTCTTTGCTTGTGAGGTTCGAATTTGGGATTTTCTTTCTTTTACTTTTCTTTACCATTCGAATTCTTGGGTCCTTGAACATATAGGGCTGAATCTTTGGAGCTTATGGACCCCATTTGAATCAACTTGTCATGCTCTTTTGTGATGGACTCAATGAAGGCATCTTCCAATTCGGGGTAGTTAGCCGACCGGAATTGAAAGTAGAGACAAATACCGAATAGTCTTTACCAAGCTTGGTGAGAATAGAGAGGATCAATTGCTTGTCCTCTTTGATAACTTCACTGTTCTTCAACTTCATGGACAAGTGCTTGAATTTTGTGAATAACTCATTGATGGTCTCGAAATTCTTAGGACTAAGAGCAATCAATTCATTCTCTAATTGAAAAGCCCTAAGCTCATCCTGCTTGCCAAATAGTGTTTCAAGTTGCTCCCATATATCTTTTGGAGTCTTCAATCCGCTGAGATGGAAGTGAAGATCTTTGGAGATGGAGAGACAAAGAAGACCATAAGCTTCATCAAGCTTGTTGTAGTGTTTGGTTCTTTCTGACAATGTGCTTGGCTCCAATTCGAGACCGAGGGTGACTCTATAATATCCTTTTGAACGTAACATGATCTCCATATCTTTTTTCCAATCAAAATAATTGAAAGGGGTGAGGATAGGATTTGAAGAAGAGTATTCCATTGCTAGGAGCGAGTGCACTTTGATGTAGAAAGCCTTGCAAATTCAAAGTAGCGAATGCAATTGAAGGAGATAATAACCTCAAATCACAATGAAAACAATCACTGTAAGGCCGAACAATCCACCCTTTTAGAGTTGCATCACACCTAGGATTGGAGATCAAGCAATGTTGAATGGGTCCAATGTATCAAATCCAGGATTTATGTGGAAACTCAAGCTTCTGGAATGGTATTGGAAGTATTTTCAAGCTTTGCATGCACAGGAGCAAATGCTCTTGAGATCTTTCATGCCAAACGTTTTGCAATTTTAAGCAAATTCACTCAAATCATCATGTAGAACACCTGTAGAAAGGAGATCTTGTCCCTGCAATGGCTTTGATACCATGTAAAATTAGTCACAACATATCTAATGAACAAGTAAATCAATCACAATAGATGAACATAGAAAATATGGTGTAAAACTGTGTAAAAACATGCACAGTGCTCAATATCCCAATAAGGGTGAATAATTATAATACAATCTGAAAATGTGAGTGAGTAATTCGAATTGACTAAGTAGGCCATTCGAATCACTGAATGGAGTAGCTTGACTCCAACTAGGAGTCCTCATCATCAATCAGTGGTGGTCATCAATGCACAAGAACCAGTCATCCAGGTGTCAATATGAGTCTAACTGAGTCTAACATGTGTAACTAAAGTGTGTAGCACTGATATAGGGAAGGAGACTCAGTGGAGGGCGCATGAGAGGCTTAACTGAAGTCAGAACAAGTCATCTAGTCAATCTGGAGGTCCATCGGAGTGAAACAGTCAATCAAGAGTGAAACTAGCCTCAAATCAAGGAGAATCGGAGCTAACTGAGTGTAACTGAAGTGGTAGGTGAAGAAGTGCACCCTTCTCTGGCAGTAGGTGAGAAGTGGGCACCTTCCTGACTAAGAGGGCTGAAAGTCTGATGTAAGAAGCTCCCGGGTGCTAGAATAAGGTGGCTAAGGTGTTGGAGGCATCAACCTGGTGACTGGGATGCATGTAAACCTTAGAATTTGCATGCAAAGCCTAATTGCATGCAAGGTCCTGAAAGTGATGATGCGGATATCTGAACAGGTACCTTCAACCCATGGAGGTAGATACTACAGTCGTCTCCTTGGGAAATTATTTTGTTGATTCAACAAGAAAGAGTATTTCAAAAAGGACGTCCAAGAGACAGAAGGCCAAAGGAAATACCAACATCATAGTTTTTTACATGAAAGGAAAGGAATCATGTGAAATTGTATCTGACTCTACCTCCTTGATTGGACTATTGGAAAATGTCAATGTGTCTTTGACCAGAGAGCTAATCAAATAAGTGCAACAATGTAAGGAATGAGTAGAGCAACATAAGCAGTTGTATGAAGAGATGAAGCACCATTTCGATGAAGTTCATCATGATTCGTTCATGGAACAAGATCAACTGAGAGAAGTGCATGAGAATGATCTGGCTTTATTGAAAGCGGAACATGAGGAGTGCATGAGGGAATTGGAGATGGCTAGAGACTATGCCAAGTTTCAACTCGAAATTTTCCAACATGAAAATTCATTTCTTTTGGACCAAGTAAAACAAGAGGCCATCAAAATTAATTTAAAGCTAATGGAGTCTCAAAATAATTTTCTTTTTCACTTGGAGGAATTGCAACAATACTATGTGAGCTTGAGAAAGCTCGTAGATGAAGCCAATTCGTTCGAAGATGAATCTAAAGTGATTCAATAGTATGTAGATGAAATTTATAAATGGCAGCAATAATATGAGCATGTTCCTGATAATCTTCCCACAATTCAGAAGAAAGAGTGGGCAAAAGTAAGAGCCTAGAAAAATGCCCAAGATTCCATGCAAGCATATGCAAACAAAGCTATTTTGAAGGTGGAACAGATATGAAAACAATTTTGGATCTCTACAAATAATGCAATGAATAGTTTCGACATGTCGACCCTTTATGAGTTAACGGTGGTAGAGTTGATAAGTTCAAAGATATCTTGTATTCAATCTAAAAGGGATGCAAGGGAGCTAGTGATTAAAGAATAGACCAAGGTTGATCACGACGTATTCAATGACTACATTTATTAACCTACGAAATTAGCAGCATGGAAAGATGGTTTCACAAACCTGATAAGGTCAGAGTTAAACAGGGAAATTGAGCCTAAAGTTCTGAAGGTTGAAGTTCAATTCGAACAACTGCAAGATAGTCGCTATGACAAGATCAAGGATTGGCACACACAGTGGGAGAAATTTCGGGAATGATCTGAGTTAAGATACTCTTATTTATTTTATTTTATCTTGTTATCATTATTTATAGTTTCTAATTTGTTAAGAAAGAGGGACATTTATTTCAATTTTGAATAGTTAATTCAGTTGTCCCTTGGATTTCAAGCCGAAAAAGGGTGGTGGTGGCAGGAAACCGCTACTACATTAAAATTTTGTACACTTTTGTACTGATTAATGGATTACTGTCAACTCTTCTTCGAAATTCTTGGTGATGTTGTGATTATGTGTTTTATAATATGCACATTTCTATCTTATTATGAATGCATGATTATGTTTTCTAGTTAAGTCTTGTTCGAAGTGCATAAAACATATATATTTGCTTATATTGAATATTAATTTTCCAGAAATATGAATATATGTGATACATAACTTGGGTAGAATAATATCTCTTTCTATTTATCTTATTAATATTTTGTTTTATGTCTCCTTCACTAATTTAACATTTTCCCATTCATTCATTTAAATGTGTATCCAATATCATCTAATTATGTGGATGTAAAAATACCTTTGCTTTAAATTATTTTACTATATCGAGGCCTTAAGTTGGCATTGGAATTTAAGAATTGTTTCTTGGATTCTCAAAGCAATATCAAGCAAGATATTTTCCATGGGAATTCTGTTGGTTTATAATATTGCTACCTATTGATGCTCAGAAACTTCTAGCATCGACAGTAGGGATTCCCCCCAATGAATAATCCAAACTAGATCATTCATTGTTTGGAATGGGGAATCCGTCTGGTTAATGGTCTGACTACTGTAGATATTTTGTTGAATTTACCGGTTGCGGCCCGTCCCACCATTTATATTTTACTTATTTATGAGTGGTGCAAATGCCCTAATATAACCGATGAAAAACCTATAATTGAGAGGCATAAGCCTCACAAGTGATGCGTAGGTTCTTACCTCCCATCTTATCACTTTTATCTTATCAATCAGCTAACCGTATTCTAAATTACCTAATCTATTTTACATTCACAACATAAAATATACAAATATAGCTTTTTATAACATTTACATCCATTTATTACTCTAGTATAACACAAACATTTGCATAGACAAGTAAACTCATTCATCACCACCGAAATAATTCAATAAATTTAGAAAGATCTCACAGTATGATTATGAACACAGGAAGACATAATTCCGATCTGTCATTCAATACATTCCACGCAAATATCCATGCAAGCTTTACCCAACAAATAGGTCTTTATCATTAGAAGAAAAGTAGTTCTCTTAAAAAATGTCTTCAACATCTATGTCACCAAAAAAATCCCCATTTTTCTCATCCCTCTCCCCCCTATTTAAATTACAAGAGAATTTGTCTTCATATGACTAATCGTTTCACCTACCCTGACTCTTGGGATGCCCAAAATTTTGTCTCTTGTATTTGCACAAAAAAAAAGATAATTATTTACAAATTATATTATTCAGCTGGTGGGGCCTCTAAACTGGAAATATAATTATCCCACACTTCAGTTTCATGAAATATTATATCACACTATAAAGATTCTAATAATTTTAAAGAAATATCATGAATGGATAACTCTTTTCCCACACTTATTATTCCTCTAGTAGTTGCTTTATAATTTTCTTCCAAAAAATAAGCATTCTTAGATGCTTGTCCTATGTGTTGTTTGAGATCCTCTTCATTCGGCACATCCAGCGTCCTTATGTACTCTAGGTATTCCTTCAGCCTATCCTTCAATTCTGCTATGCGTTGGTCCTGGGTGGGGAACTCATACATATCCTGGGAAATTGATATATGGCATCTCTCATGCAATTGACAAATATCCTTGTAGATTCCTTCACACTTTGTGATAGATTTTGGCACTTCTACTTGTATATTTTGGGTTGCTTTTCTACAACTGTCCAAAAGAGCTATATCTAGCTTGAGCTCTGCATCTGATTTGTTTGGCAAGTGATCTAGAAAATTTGGATGTTCTCCTTTCCAGGCAATCAATTTCTTTATTTTGGGAAATGTATTTTTTAATTTCTGTCTTACAACAAGAGTGCTTGCAGAAATTTCTTTCATCATGTCTATCATCTTCTGCATCTTATAAATTTCTTCAACCAACAATTCCTGCAAATGGCAGATTTGTTCTTGAATCTTACAAGCATGCTCATAGAAAGGGGTCAGGTCTTGCTTTTGGTTTTGAGCAACTTGGACTTGCTCCATTAGGGATCCCTTCTCGCTTATTAACCCATCAATCTGAACTTGTAAAACTACCTTTTCAATTATCATTTCATTTATGTGTGCTTGTAAAGACTCCTTTTCACTTATTATCAATTCCACATGTTGGTTTGAATTCATTTCGTTGTCTTCCAACATACTCATTAATGTGAGAGTAGAAGTCGCTTCGCTCGCCTTCCATAATCACAAGTTGCACATTCAAAGCATCCTTTTCATTCTCCAAGTTCTGAGAATCCAACAGTAATTTGATCTTTTCCGATTCTACTGCATCATGTTTCCTCTTTAGCTCAATTCATTCTCCTCGTTCTTTCACTAAGTTATCTTTCAGCTTCAACATTTTTTATTTGCTTCGTTCCAAGTCATTCATCAATTTATCAACTTATCAGCAAGTCATTCATCAATTTATCAACTTATCAGCATTCGCCTTAGAAGCTGCTATGTTTACTGACACAGTGAACTTGGGATCCTTGTGAGTACCTTCCACTATGGTACTTTCTAGAATAGTTAGAACATCTGGTTGTGTGCCCATATTCAACCTTTTCTCCGTTCTCATTAAGATTATATTCCACTTGAAGTCAAAAACTATAGTGTCTAGTTTTTCTACTGATTTTTTCTTCGAAGGAGTAAAAGGTGTGATCCCGAGCTCAACAAATGGCAAATGTCCTCCCGTAAGCGGAATTCCGGAGACGCGGGTGGATCTATGTCCATGTCTTCAAGGCTATGATATTCTTCATGGACACTTTCATCTTCCAAAACTTTCTTGAATTTGGATTCTTCCTCCCTTTGTCTCTCTAACTCTACCGTTTTCTCTGCCGCTTCTTGCTTTTCCTTTCTTAGCTTCTCTTGTTCTGCTTCTTCCTCTTTCTTCTTTAGTTTCTCCCGTTCCGTTTCTTCCTCTTACATTTCCTTTGCTTATTCTTCAGCTATGGCTTATTCTTCTTTCTGTTTCCTCTCTACTTCTTCCTTTTGTCTCGCTTCCTCCTCTTGTTTTAGCCTTGCTTCTTCTATAGCTATGGCTTCTTCTCGGGCCTTCTGTTGCTCTACTTCTTTAGTAGTGTATTTGGTTTGGCTAGCACCCACTCCATATCCATGGCCAAATATTTTATTCAAATCAGTCAGATTATTTACTCTTCGGTATACCTCTTCATATTTGAAGAAGTGATCTGTATACTCGAAATGAATTTTACATGATGCACAGTGTTGGGAAGCCTTTTGCAATTTGTCATTTCGAACAAAAATCTTATCCCCAAAGTGGAATGCTTCCATGTCCTTTATGAACACTTATGCTCCTTTAACCTTAGGGAACTTATATGCTCCGATGAAAAATGGAAGTGGTGGATAGGAAGCCTTCTTGTGCTCATTTAAAAAATGCCCCACTCCGTTGATAAAAACTTGTCTTGCAACCTATTTGTGTACTACATAGTCTGTGGCATATGTTGGCAGCAGGGATGGGGGTTTGGTTCCTATGTACATCTGGATATAGGTGCCTTCAGGGGTAAAGTAGTAATCCCTATCTTCATTGATTACTGCCATTGCATTGTCTGATAAGCAATTGGGTTCTTCATTAAATATTAACCAGTATAGAGGAATTAGGAAATCCTCACATATCAGCTTGTAGAAGCTCGCATATTTGGTAAGCCACATATAGAGGGGTCTCATCTAGGACCCAATAACATCCCAACTTGTGGAGAGGGTGCCTTATTAGGATACAATCGATAAGATAGGAAGACAAAGAATTCTTCTTTTTTTTGCGCCATTCCTCCTTTAGGATTCTGTTTGGTTTCCTTTCATGTCATGCTCCCCGCTTTCCCTTTTCCTCAACTAATTTTCTGGAATCAACATTTTCTTAGCGTACTCGGAATGATCTATGTTCACTCCCTTGATCCAATATTTCGTCATCATAACTTTAGGAGGTGGTAACTTATATGTTGTGCTAATATGGGCTGGTTTGAAATATGCCAATCATCTTCCATTTGTATCAGCTATAATTATTGAGCCTACATCCACGTGGGGTAAAATCCACCCAATTACTTCTGAACATGGAAAAAGTTCTGGGCGGGTGGCATCCTTATAAAGCCTTGACTTCTTGATATTCCAGTACACCATCATTTCTTCAATAGATGCATCTGGTACGTTTAGTTCCCAGATGAGGTGGTATAGTTCACCCCATTTATACACAGGAACGATCCCTATTACTGATCTAGTATCCTCATATAGGGTTTCTATCGTGGTCTCTGGGACAACCTCAATATCAGAATGAAATTCTGCTACCTTGGACTTACGCTTGGAAGTTCTTCTTTGCATTTCTGAGACCTGAGATGAAATTAAAGTTAATGGACAGAAATCAAGTATAAGTGCAATAATTCCAAGCAAAAATGATAATGAGCATAATATTCTAAAAATTAATTGCAGATGTATGATTTATCAGTATTGTTTACAAAAAAAAGAAAAAATAATGGGAGATTCATACTTCCATGATGTCAGGTGTGTTTGGTTATGAATATCTATTTTATGAACACACAAATATGGTGTACAATGAATTCTTCCGCTATGCTAGTTATGGTTTATCACAGTATTGGAAATCTAGATTCTAGTTCCAAAGTGAAAGGACATATGCAATAAAAATGAGTCTTTATGTGAAGTAAACCTTATTCTCCAATGCATCATTAGCCAAAAGCAAGAACAAATTTAAACAGAATTGCAGTCATGCCTTCAATTTCCATACAGAATCATGGGCAGTCTCATCATCATTTTATCATATTTTCGGTTATCTTTCATTTGAGAACAAGACTCAGTATCTATGAGGATTCCAAACAGAAAATTAGTTTAACTAAGGTTTCACAGAAAAGACTTATTGATGGGTATATTGTTGGGTGTGTTATATCTCTTCACATGGTGACTGCGCGTAGACCATGATCCCCTCCCCAGTAGTCCTTCAGTCCTTCATTGTACACCATCCATATACCTTCTGTTAGGAACCCATGTCTTTACTTTGTTAGTATGTTGTTGTTGGACGCATATGCTTTGTAAGTCGTCCCGTAGTATTTGTTGATCAATAGTTTATGTTATTGTTGTTGGCGCATATGCTTTGTAAGTCACCCGTAGTATTGTTGATCCATAGTTTGTAACGGCCCATGGTTTTGACCCATAGTATTGGCGCCCAGAATTAGTACATAAGTGTGTGTTGAGACCTATGAAGGCATGGTGAAGTTAATTGTATTGAGCTTGCTCAAAGGAGGTTGCTCCCTCGAAGTGGCCTGTGATCAATATAAAAGTGATTCCGAGTTCTGTCATTTCTGCTATTTCGCATATTCTTGTTAATTAATTGTTGCAGGTGCATCACATCTGGTATCAGAGCACTTTCTTGGGCTCGCTGGGTAAAATTTCTGCCAAATTTTTTTTTTCGCATCTGTTGCTGGTTCGGATTTGGGAATAATCCCTATCCGCTTAGCTGTGGGAAGTACTTGGGCATAAGCCCTAAAACTCATTGTGAGGAGTACCACAGGAACCCCGAAGTAGCTAGCCCATTGAGAGGACCTGCCAGCGAAAAGGGCAACGACCCCTACCTGATTGACTAGTTCCCACCCGTGAGGTAAACCAAGAGCTGTCGTTTGTGGCAAAGCGGTTATCAGTTTTACCTGAGCCGTGGAGTGAGGGGTACTGCCCCAATACGCAAGCCGTCAGACAGCATTGGTAGCCGAGTGAAACCCCTGAACTATTAGGAAGCCGCACATACCTGGGGTCCATATCTACTTTCAGTTGAACTATTGTCGATCACTGCTGCGCCGTTTCAGATCCATTTTGCAAGCCGTTCCAGATTCAGCCGTTTTCAATCCATTCGGCGCTGTTCCAGATCCCTTTCGAGCTGTAACCGCTCCATATCTCCCTTATTTTCACTCTGTTTCCCTTGAAATTTTCGAAGAACCCCTGTCATCCCATTCTGCATATTTCAGTCCTGAGGACCCTATTCCCAATTCCCCTTCCCAAAGCCCAAAATCCCACATTTGTCTATTTTTAGGGTTTGCCATAACTTCCTCAGATTTCACCCAATCACCTTGTAATTTTACCACAGAGTTCCTTTCTGAATTCTGCTTCTTTGTTCCCCTCTGCCAAATTTTCCCATTCTTTCACCCCGCTTTTGAAATCCTCATTTTTGCTTCCTTGTCTATCCAATAGTGTCCAAAACCTAGTCAAACACCAATTATCCTTCTGATTTTTTCCCAAGTCCAGATTTTCCTTTACTGAAGTAGCTTTTGTTTTTGTTTACCTACCCAGTCAACCGAAAAAAAAAAAAAAAAAATCCTGGTTATGGTTGTCACCCGTGTAGGAGCAAAAACCATGGAGGACGCACTTGCAGCCATCCAAGCCAAACTCCAGGATCTGGATGAAAAATTTCTCGGTCTCCATCTTGAACATTCAGCTATGAACAACAAACGGTAGTCCAAGTCTTCAACAGACAATGGGTTCTCTTCTTCCAGCAATTTCCGTGGTTTGAAGCTTAATTTTCCTCGCTTCAATGGTACCGATCCAACTGGATGGATCTATCGTGCAGAACAGTATTTCAGTATGCATAATACTTTTGATGTCAACAAAGTTTCGTTGGCATCCTTTCATTTGGAACAGGAAGCTCTTCAATGGTACCATTGGTACATCAAGGCTCATCCAGAGCCCAAATGGCCAGACTTTTGCCAGCTCCTTTTGCAACGATTTGGTCCTAGCGCTTTTGATGACTTCACAGGAGCCCTCACTAAACTTCTCCAAACTGGCACTATGAGAGAGTATCAAACCGAATTTGAGAATCTCGCCAACCACACCGAAGGATTATCTGATGACTTTTACCGGAGTTGTTTTATCAGTGGTCTAAAGGATGCCATCCGCTCTGAGGTCAAAATGTTATGTCCCAACACAATGATGGAAGCACTGGGGTTGGCTAAGTTAGCAGAAGACAAGATTGCAACCCAACAACACTCCAAGCCCACTTTTGTTCCCTTCCGAAATATGGGTTCTCAACGACCACCTATACCGCAGGCTCCTCAACCGACTCCTATCAAGCGTTTGTTTGAAACAGAGATGCAAGCACGCAGAGAAAAGGGGATTTTCTATAATTGTGATGAGAAATTCACTCGGGGACATAGATGTGTTCAGCAAAAGCTCTATCTCTTGGATGTGGAGTCTCTGCCTGCCTCTGAAATTGGTGACGAAGATCCAGAAACACTGGATGCGCCGGTCGACATTCAAGAACCACCTATTGACCCTCCATCTCAGGATGACCAGCCAGAGATATCTCTCCATGCTTTAGCTGGAATCACCACCCCCCAAACAATGTGGGTCACGGGTTACTTCAAGAATCTTCCTCTTACAATACTCATTGATTCTGGTAGCACTCATAATTTCATTGACCCTCGGATCGCCAAACAAGTTGATTGTTTTATCCATCCTTGCTCCAACTTTGAAGTCATGGTTGCCAATGGGGGCACCTTACCTTGCAAAGGGAAGTGTCGAAATGTGCGTATCTCTATGGGAGATTATACCTTGCGCTTTGACATGTTTGCCTTGCCCTTAGGCGGATGTGATGTGGTTTTGGGCGCTCAATGGCTACGCACACTTGGCCCTATCTTATGGGATTTTGCTGAACTTTGGATGCAGTTTTCCCTCAATGGACACAAACACACATTGATAGGATTACAACCAGGTTCTCTCAGCATCATCAGTTCACATCTCATGGAAAAACTCCTCAAGAAGAATTCACATGGTGTCATCGCTCAGATCCATTCCATCCAGATGCAACCATCAGTGGTCTCCACTACTCCTTTGGATCTACAACAAATTCTGGATCGATATACATGTGTCTTTGCTGAACCAGTGGGATTTCCACCTTCAAGGCCAGAAGACCATCATCTTCAGCTCCTTCCTGGAAGCATTCCTCCCAACATCAGGCCCTATCGCTACCCATTTCACCAAAAAACGGAGATTGAAATGCTCGTTCGGGACTTATTGAAGCAAGGTATTATTCGCCCAAGCACTAGTTCCTTTTCTTCTCCAGTTATTCTTGTCCGCAAAAAAGATGGGTCATGGCGCCTCTGCATTGACTTCCGAGCACTTAATCACCTCACCATCAAGGATAAGTTTCCAATTCCTGTTGTTGATGAGCTTCATGGGGCTCACTTTTTCTCCAAGTTGGATCTTCGTTCTGGGTATCATCAAATTCGGGTTCATGAGGATGATATCCCTAAAACAGCTTTCCGCACACATGATGGCCATTATGAGTTTCTGGTCATTCCCTTTGGCCTCACTAATGCTCCTTCCACATTCCAGGCCTTAATGAATAAAATATTTCGACCCTACTTGCGGAAATTCATTCTGGTATTCTTTGATGATATCCTCATCTACAGTAAAACATGGGATGAACATCTCCAGCATTTGGATCTTGTCATGCAACTTTTCTCTGACCATCATCTTCATGCCAAGCAGTCTAAATGTGTTTTTTGACAGAAGGAAGTTGAGTATCTTAGGCACATTATCTCAGCACAAGGGGTTCGCGTGGATCCTGCCAAAATCGATGCCATGAACAATTGGCCGCATCCTCAGACACTCAAGATCCTTCGTGGTTTTTGGGGTTGACTGGCTACTACCGCAAGTTTGTCAAGGATTATGGGAAGATTGCAGCTCCATTAAATGCTCTATTGAAAAAGGATGCCTTCACATGGACACCTGCTGCTCAGTGTGCATTTGACAAACTAAAACAAGCTATGTGTACTACACCTGTGCTAGCTATGCCCAATTTTTCCAAGCCCTTCACTATTGAGAGTGATGCTTGCGGCAATGGACTTGGTGCTGTTCTCCTTCAAGATGAACACCCCATTGCGTTCACCAGCAAAGCCCTTTCAAGTAAGAATCTAGTTGCCTCTACCTATGAGAAGGAAATGATGGCTATTTTGCATGCAGTACAGAAGTGGCACCCATACCTATTAGGGAATCATTTCTGCATCAAGACTGATCACCAGAGTCTGGAATATTTCTTAGACCAGCGTGTCTCCTCCCCAGCACAACAGAAATGGGTTAGCAAACTCATGGGTTATGACTATGAGATCACTTACAAGAAGGGTAAAGACAATATTGTTGCAGATGCTCTTTCTCGCACATTTGAGGCCCAAGGTTCTCTTTCAGCTATTTCTATGCCCGTTCCAAATTGGTTGCAATCTGTTCAATAGGATTATGTCAATGACTCCTCCTTATCTCAAATCATCCAACGCTTGACCAACAACCCTTCTGCTGTACCACATTACTCTTGGGATGGTGCTTCTCTGCGATACAAGGGTCGTCTGGTGCTTCCCCAGAGCATAGATCTTCAACAGGCTGTCTTCTATGAACTCCATGCTTCTCCATCGGCAGGGCACTCTAGGTTCCTCAAAACG
Source organism: Larix kaempferi (assembly GCA_027924585.1). Taxonomy (NCBI): domain Eukaryota; kingdom Viridiplantae; phylum Streptophyta; class Pinopsida; order Pinales; family Pinaceae; genus Larix; species Larix kaempferi. The sequence continues at coordinate 4,204,889 of BSBM01000278.1, read as the reverse complement.
TATGAACGAGCACGGCGTAACTTCTTTTGGCAGGGCATGAAAAGGACAATTCAACAGATGGTGGCCGAATGTGATACCTGCCAGCGCAATAAGGGTGAAACAACACTCCTTCCAGGATTGCTTGAACCCTTGCCCATACCTACACGGATTTGGACAGATATTTCTATGGATTTCATTGAAGGGCTCCCTAAATCTGGCGGGAAGACAGTGATTCTTGTTGTGGTTGATCGCCTCTTCAAATATAGTCATTTTTGTGCTCTTAGCCATCCCTATACAGCCTCCTCCGTCGCTCAAATTTTTCTGGACCAGATCTTTCGTCTTCATGGCATCCCTTCTTCCATTGTCTTGGATCATGATGAGACTTTCACCAGTCATTTTTGGACAGAACTATTTCGCCACACTGGCACCAAACTGAAGATGAGTTCAGGGTATCACCCACAAACAGATGGTCAGACTGAAATTGTCAATAAATGCTTGGAAACTTATCTTCGTTGCTTCACCTCGGAACAACAACATCAGTGGGCAAAATGGATCCCCCTCGCTGAATGGTGGTACAATACCTCTTACCGCACTGCCTCTAGAATGACCCCATATGAAGAAGTCTATGGTCAGGCACCTCCAGCTCTTCTTCCATACACCCCCACCAATTCACCAGTTCAGGAATTTGACACCGTCCTTCGAAACCGCGATCAGATTCTTCGCATTTTGCGGGACAATCTTCACATGGCAAGAAATCGCATGAAGCAACAAGCTGATCAGCACCGTTCTGAGCGCACTTTTCAAGTCGACGATATGGTTTTTCTTCGTCTCCAGTCGTACAGACAATCATCCTTGAAACTCAAAGGGCGTCATAAGCTCGCTCCAAAGTTCTATGGGCCATATCGGATTCTTCAGAAGATTGGGTCCGTTGCTTATAAATTGGAACTTCTTCGTTCTTCCCGCATTCATCCAGTCTTTCATGTCTCTTGTCTGAAGAAAGTTCTTGGCACCAACATCAGTGGACAAACGATTTTACCCGAACTGGATAATGAAGGATCCATCCTTTTGGAGCCAGAGGCCATCCTCAATCGGCGCACGCGTCAGCTTCGCTCTCGCTCTATCACAGAGGTCTTAATTCAGTGGCACGGCATGCAACCAGAGGATGCTACATGGGAACCACTCCTTCAGATTCAACAACAATTTCCACATCTAAAGCTTTGAGGACAAAGCTTTTTTTAAGGGGGAGGGGATGTTAGGAACCCATGTCTTTACTTTGTTAGTATGTTGTTGTTGGACGCATATGCTTTGTAAGTCGTCCCGTAGTATTTTTTGATCAATAGTTTATGTTATTGTTGTTGGCGCATATGCTTTGTAAGTCGCCCGTAGTATTGTTGATCCATAGTTTGTAACGGCCCATGGTTTTGACCCATAGTATTGGCGCCCAGAATGAGTATATAAGTGTGTGTTGAGACCTATGAAGGCACGGTGAAGTTAATTGTATTGAGCTTGCTCAAAGGAGGTTGCCCCCTCGAAGTGGCCTGTGATCAATATGAAAGTGATTCTGAGTTCTGTCATTTCTGCTATTTCGCATATTCTTGTTAATTAATTATTGCAGGTGCATCACACCTTCTGTGACAATTTGGGAGCATTTGGAGATCAAGAAACCAATACTAGTCAAGGGTCGAACTAGTGGAAAAGTTGAAAATTTCACCATTTTAAAAAATCTCAAAAAAGGGACATTACATCCACACACTTCTTAAATTTTATTGAGGAGGAGCATTGGCCATTTCCCACCATTTTATGGCTAGAGTAATGACAGGTTGGGAGGTGGTAAATTGAGCCTAAAAGTTTTTGGGCTGTTTTTTGCTTTTTTTCTATTTCGGCCCATTGTATTCTATCTAATCCCGGTAAAGGGATTAGGGTTGTAATCTAAATTTGGGTAAACGAATTAGGGTTTTAGATGCTACGAAATACCATATATTGTATTGTAAATGGTTGAGTAAACATATAATGAAAAGAGTTGTCTGGCTCTAAGTTTTGCTGGTTTTTCCCGGTTAAGGGTTTCCGGGTGAAAATATCTGTGTTATGCATGTGCCATTGTGTATTTCTGTTAATGCTTAAGAATCTATATGAGTTTTTACTACACTGTTAAGGTTTAAAACTTACATATATTAATGATGTAGCATGCCAATGTCAAAAATAACACAAGACCGATACTCTCTCTTCAATCAAAACCATATATTTCACTTTTTTTAGTGACCCGAGGAATGTGTCTAACGGGGGATTCAAGGTTCTAAAAGGATTGAGGAACTTCAATAGTTACTTATGAACTCAGACTTTCTTGGTAAGTGTAAGCAAACACAACCCCTTCATTCCATTTCCCAGAGGTCCCAACTCCAAAATCCCGAGTCTGGAATGCACAGGTTCTGGAGATAGTGACGGCCTACAGCAATCACCTTAAGGGAAAGACTTAAAATGTTATGGTTAAAGATACTCTACATTCAACGCCACCAGAGGCTATCAAAACAAAGCCCTTATTTTCTAATCCTAACTGGAAAATCGCCCTAGGGTTTTCAAGCTAATGCATATAAAAATAAACTAATTCTGCCTTCATACCCTATCAAATTTCAGGAATTTAAACATAAGTAGGGCGCCAACGAAGGTTTGCAAATTCATTTTAACAATGGTGAAAACAAAATTTTCATAACATAAAACAATAGGATGAAAATACCAACCTCAAAGTGAGAGATTGGTCCAAATGCAATGCTCGAGGGAGTTGAGTGCTTTCTATCGTCCGGTTATAGGTTCCAAAACAAACGCCGTTGCAAAATAATACCAAAAAAAAACTTTGAAGAACCCTATATATATAAACAAGGATAGACCTCGTATTAAATATGTCTCAATACACGTGTGAACGGGGTCCACCACTCGTTTCAGGGCGTTTTATTCTTTCACGTCGAAGCTATTCAAATCAATATTTGAGAGCACAAGTCTTTTCAGCACCGATCGTGTTTCAGAGTACTTTACCATTTGTATCCGATCGTGTTTCAGAGTGACTCTTTTGATTTGGCGCTGAACCCTGTTTCAAATCTTCTTTTCAATTTTTCCATTGGGAACCGATTCGTTCAGATCATTTTTTATTTGGCACCGAGCCTTCTTATTATCACCAAACCACTTCAGGCCATGGTAGGTTTCTTTAAACAATTCAGCAGAACGCCAAACCAGTGAATATCGGGTAAAACTTATTAATGGGATGAAATGTTTCGGAAGAAAATGTGGTTTTTCTTCTACCTTTCGGCATAAAATTCATTTTTTCTACGATTTAGCATGTTGTTTAACTGTTATGGTGCAAGTTTTCATTTTTCTTCAGTTAATTCCGAGCTCGACCATATCCGTCTGTTTCGGCGCAAAATAAAATTATGCTTCGAAACAGGTTTTCTTCCTAAAAATAAAATTACAAAAACCATAATACTCGTCGACCATTTCGGCGGAAAACATATAACTCCTCCTATCGTTTCGACATAGAACTGATAACTCTTCTCACCATCTTGGTGGAAAGCGAATAACTCCTCTAGTCAAGAAAACGATTTTCTTTTTTATTTTAGAAAAAAAATAAAAAAAAAATCGAAGTGTTAAAAAACAAGTAAGCAGATAAAGATGAAACAAAAATCTGAGTAAATTCAAAATAAAGGAGGGGCCCTACAAATTTACAAAATTTTGGGGATGAGGTTGCAACTGCAACACTACCATCATTGGGATAGGTTTTCCTTGTGCATTTGGTTGGTTTATAAGTTTTCTCCCATATTTACTAGAGCAAGAGAAAGGGTTGGTTGCTAATTCAAATTACAAGAGTTTGAGAAATGTCCCATGCTATTTATCCTCCCAAAATTCCAAGCGATATTGTGCCCATGCTACTCATTTGTATGGATCAAGTATGTGAAAGGGCTAGTGCTCCTTGACCCTTCCTCCCAAAAAATTATTAAAGCTAGACAAAGGGCTAATGCACCTTGACCCTCTCCTGAAAATTACTAGAGCTAGAGAAATGGCCAGTTCTCACCCATATACATTACAAGAGTTTGATAAAGGGCCAATGATTTTTCTCCTCTACCATAAAATTACATGCTAGGTGTTGGACTAACTCCGAATTCCAGAATTTAGCTGTGACATCAGTGATGTGCAATTTTCCAAGAGCTGCTCCTATGAGCTGTCGAGTTTTGGTTTTGGTTAGGTCAGGTGGATATACCTAGGAACGTTGGTCAACAAAGGGTAAAACGATGGAGGAGGATATCTCTGAAATGTCAGAATGGTGAGAAAGAGGTCAAGAGGATGCGCTAGAGATGGTATCCTTCCTATTTGTCATCTCGCACTATAGTACCAAGGGTACGACAGATTCATAAATAATAGAACACAACATGAGTGACCATAGTGTAAAAGATGCACAACACTTACCTTTATAATGGATAAATCACGAGATCCTATTTTCAGAGGGAATATTCTATTTATTCTACGTTTTTGAATTTATGGTGGGTTTTGGTCGGAATATGGTAAATTGTTTTTGGTAAAATCCAAATTTGGAAGTGTTTAAATTGTGTTTTTGAATCCATAAGTAAATTTAACACCCTCTAATGCCTCATGGCACCCAAATTACACAATTTCCATAGCTAATATAAGTGATGAACTACAATTTTTTAAAGATTTCCAACATGACTTCGAGCAAAATAAAATTGAAAATATGGTTGCAAAAGGTTGAAAACATAGAATCTTTAGACTACACTATTTTGAGAGAGGGACTCCGCTTATTTTAGACTGTGAGGAGTTTGCTTTAGTGTTGACCATGATGCATCTACGAGAACTGCTAAGATTTATTCTGAAGAATTGAAATATTCAATCTAAACCATAGGCGGGAATTGGCTTCTTTTAATTCCATTGACAACTTCTAATGCCTACAATGATCCATATTTATCTTGGCAAAACGCACAATTGTATTTAGGCCATTAGTGAAAAGATTCACCTTTTATGTTTGCTGCATATTTCGATGCTTCCAATGGTCCAGATCTACCTTGGTAAATTACATGATCAAATCTAAGCCATCGGCGGGATAAATCACTTGTTATTCCTCTTTCTAGTTACACCTCATGAATGGCCTAGATCTTTTGTGTGTGATTTTAAATATTCTATGGAGACCATTGACCATTGGTGCCCAACTTCTTATACTTTCATAATTTAATATTTTTCTTTGTAGAGGTCAAATAATACCCTTCTCAAACTATTGTAATTTGACTAAGAAACTGGAAGGGTCAAGGAGCACTACCACTTGGGTAATTCTTTTCCTAACAAGATGGTCATTTTTAACATAACACTTCATTATTGAAGGAATTTTTTTTTAGACAAACCATTGTTTGATGGGAAGTATAAGAATATATGATTGGGTTTTCTAAATAGAGAAGGGAAAGGAATAAGAGGTCACTAGGACTAGATTTGTGTCTTAGTTTATATATACGGCCTCTGCTTTGATCACTGGGGTTAAGCCTGAATATATTCCTTGGGAGATCATACCTTACCTGCAAATAGGTGAGGTTGTTATAAAGGGAGATTTCTTTTATATTGAGGACTACACTATGATTAGGATGTATGGCACTAAAAATCCTCCTTGCATGATACCTAGACTACTCACTCCCAGGAATTTTGTCCCGGAATATGTAGGCAGATCATACATGTGGATAACTTTCATATTTTTAAGTTCAATAGGAAGGATCGAGAGAATTTTAACATAGCTATGGGAGGATCTGTCATTAATAATAATAAATCTCTAAACAAATTACCTACATTTTAGGCGAAGCTAGAAATAAAGCACCACACTAAAACATCGTAACTCGTTGCACACTCCCAAGCGCACACAAGTGGATAATTTCGCAAACCATGCTTTGGACATTTGTTTGCGGGGTCCCGAAAGGAGACCATTTTAAAGAACCATAGAGAGAGTGCAACCCGTCGTGGACTCCCAAGCACACATAAGAGGATAATGGCCTGAACCGTGCAATGGACATTGGACTGTGGGGTCACGAATGGAGAACCATTTCAAATCACCACAGTAAAACATCGCAGTGCATGGAATAATCTCAAGAGAACATAAGCATATAATGATATGAATCACACCGCGGACATTGGGACATGGGGTCCCGAAAGGAGAACTATTCTAAAGATGTAATGTCTCTTGTTAGAAATTTTATTAAAATGACAAATTTTCACTTTTTTCCCTAGTTAGACCTTTGACTAGTTTTGAGCTCTAGGTCCCCAAATTCCTCCAATTGCTCCCAAATATTCTAAGAAGGTATATGGATGATTTTAGAACATAAATATGTGTTTCATGGATGCTTTTGGACCTTTAAAATACTTATGCAAATCCTCTTTCAATTCTAGCCAATGTAGCGAATTTTACTAGTAATTTCCCTTTGACTAGTATTGGTCTCTAAGTCTCAAATTGACTCCAAATGCATTCAAATTTTCAAGAAAGGTGTATGAATGATATTAGGACTTGAATATAATGTTCAGGGATGATATATTTCCACAAAAATACCTCTGCAAAATCTCTTAAGATTCTGGACCAAGTATGCAATTTTACTAGTAATTTGGGGTTCAAATCCCCCTGGGATAAGTACTAAAATGGCTTCCCAAATGCCTCCAAACCCACTCAAATTTATAAAACTATGTAGGGAATGTATTAAGGATATTATTAAGGTCTCATTTACACCATTAATTGATTATTATATCTGTTCCAACCCTCTCCCATTCAGTTGCAAAAATCACCCATTCGACCCTTGGGGAAATGACACTATTTCTTCTCCCAATGCAATTAAACTGAGTAAAAATACTTCAAATGCTCAAGTACAGTACATTAAACTTGTAAAATACATACATAATTCTATTAATCATAAATTTATCAGAGAATCATCCATTCATTCGAAATCATCAACAGTACATTGGTTCACAACAAGGTACTGGGGAAATGGCACCGTTCTTTCATTAAAAATGAGATTTACACATTTCTACTTGGAATTTCGACCTGAAACTTTTTGGAGATGAAGAAAAAAGTATTTAATTCATATTAAAAAATAAATGGGGAATTAGAATCTCCCCCGAAGAGTAAAATAGCTCACCAAAAACGCCCTCCCTCAAAGATCAAGAATATGCCATCAAAACTGAAGATGGTTGAAGGAGTGAGCTGCAATAGAAGAAACCATGAGCTGCCCTGTAGCTTACACCTACAAATAAAGACTCCATTAAAGCTCTGAATGAAAGGTCTGAATGGCCTTTCCAATTACCAACTTGGATGGGAATCTTTCACTCTCGAAATTGGCTAAGGCAAGAAACTAGTCATCCACTAGCTCTCCCTCTTCACAAATGCAATTGCAAATTCTACAAATGATCAAAATCTGATTTCTTTCTTTGTTATTGACATTTATAAACTTCTAATGTCCTCCATGGGTCGAATTCCTTCCAAGAGACTCATGCCAACTCAATTTGGGAAGAGATTTCAAAGAACGCCACTTGTACAACAATTCCTAGTCTCCCACTTCCACCAAATCACATGTGGAAGCATATTAGCTGCCCTAACACCCTTGAGCGCCCTCTTGGAGTCTAGTTTTAGCCCTGACATGTCATATATGTCATATGTCAGCCTTCAGGTCTGATTTGTGTCATAGGTGTCATAACATCTTCATCATTGTTGTCATAGAGCTAGGGAATCTAGCCCAAGTGTCTCACTAGCTCCAAATTGCCTCTTCCTCTTCCATGGGAGTTACTCTTCCTCTACATTTCGACCTCATTGACTCATTCCAAGTATTATTTACCTTATAAATCATCCCAAGAACATTAGGATTCCCATGGATTTGAAATTGCAAGAAGAGGATGCCATGTGGCACATAAATTCTAGCTTGTGTGGGTCCCAGTTCCTCCATGTGTCTTCATGATCAAATGCCACTTTGATTTTCACTTGTATATATTTATTTATCTCCATTATTAGATACTTATTCCATCCTAATGTTCCAATATCATTTATTACCTCCATTATTCCAAATCCCAAAGCTTCCACTCCAAACCTAGGAAACTAGTAATTTTCCTCCTTGGCAATTATTTGACCTTTAGCATCAATTTGACAAACTTTAATGAATAGGGCCAATTTTTTAGTCCATTGTGACCGAATGCGAAATTTGGGACATGAAAAATCCTCCCTTCCCAATATTTTTTGTCCTCAAGCAATTCCAAATATGGGTGTTGAAGAACCTGCTTTCTGTATAATTCTTTGAAGTTGCCGCTGAATTTCCCGACCTTGAGTCTTTGAGATTCCATGAATATTTTAGAGAGGAACCACCATGCTTGTTGCTGAACTAATCTGATGAAAATAAATTTATTAAGTGGGGATTCCATCCCCCATACTACTTGCTTCCTAAAAAAATTGAAACCAATGAGACAAAAATGATCCTAGGGTCCCATTGCTTGTATTGCACCCCAACAATTAAGAGTGCTCTCCAACCCAGACCATCAGATAAGAGGATTCCTGGATCCCATTTTCTTGTATGAATTTTTCCAAACATCATGAGTACAAAATATATATCATCAAAGTACATAACAACATAATGAAAATGTTCATCAAGGAGATGCTTCATCAAAGAGTGATGAAAGTGCTTATACCTCCAAGCATGTAGACCACCATTTTCCAAGTGCATACAATCTTCAAGTGACCCATCAAATTTTCTCCTATGACATAAGTGAGGATACCATGTCCTATAATGCTGCTCCAAATGGATGTGATATGCATCAAAATATTTAGCCATGTACTCCTTCATCCAAGAAGTGAATGAAGAATCTCCACTAAAATCTGAAGCAAATAATGAGTATAAAAAACAAGGAGACTTCAAAGGACTCAAATAAGTCTCACCCATACATCCATGAATGTGAGAATCATAAAGATGTAACAAAGTATGTGGCTTACAAAAAAATGTTCTCCCATTATAAATCTATTCACCCAAGTGTTGGATGAAGTGCCTCTAACATAAAATGAACCAAGTGTTGAGCAAGAAAAACCATGAGTCTTCAAGTGACTCAAATGCATATCATAGGTGCATCCATGTAGATGTGCATCATCATAAAGTGACAAATGATTCTACTGCAAATGTGAATAAGAATGTGCTCCAACCATGGCATCATAAAAGGTAAATCTAGGAGTTACATACTCCTCATGTGGCACCATAAAAAAGAACCCTTTCACCCATACTTCATCGAGACTAATGCTGCAAAACATGGAAGTGTATGATGTAGGAGAATGAACTAACTCACCCAAATGATAAAAAAGTGAAGAATTTTCATCATGGGAATGGTCCATATGGGTAATATCATGCAGCTCCTTCAAAAGTGTGAAACCTTTGTCATAGATTGGTTCCAATGTAGAGGAATCATGCTCTTCTTTAAAAATTGCATAACCTTCATCAAGAGACAATTCAAGTTCCTCTTCCGCCACATCAAGTGTTTGGATCTCTTCAAGTTCATATTCAAATATATTAAGCACATTCAAATTTCCACATTTCTCATGATACACCATGCCATGAGAATCCTCCAAACAATCTACCATTTGACAATCTGAAACATAGGAGGAAAAACAAGTATCTTGCAACTTTTCAAGAAGTTGCTCATTTTGAATTGTGAGATTATGAATATCCTCATTATTCTTCAAGTATGCATCATGTAACAATTCATTAAGCTCAAACAAATGGTTTCTATCAAAAATCAAAGACATGAAATTACCTTTGATGTGGCACATTTCTCTTTGAATCTTCTCCATGTCTTCAAGGAAGGATGTTTCCTCCAATGAAGTAGCTCTCCAACAAGAATTTGACACCAATGCTTGAGTGTCATGGAGTATGCTGAGGGACTCTTGGATCTTATTTTCATTCATCTTTAAGGACCCTTCAAGAAAATGAGGCTCTTGCAAATGAACCTCCTCATCTGCTTCATTTTTGCTTGGACCAACTTCATGAAGCTCAAGTGGTGATGGGGGAGTTGATCTTGGTTCTTCTTCAACTGCTACAAGGTCTTCACTATCATGCTTAATGGAACTTGGGCTTGTAGAAACACTTTCAAAAGTGATCTCTATGCCACCAACATAGAGGTGCGAGCACCCATCAGTAGGTACTCCTTCATAGTTTAAGCATCCATCGGTAGATGCTCTTTGGTTCATGTCTAAGCTAGAAGGTGTCTCGAAATGAGCTTCCATATTTTCAATAGAATCTTCTTCATGCTCTTGTGATGTCTCTTCATTTTTATCCTTTAAGCAATATGATGCATTTTTCCCCTTTTTTTCCTTATGATCAATAGCTTTGGAATCTCTTTTTGAAGAATTCCCAAAATCTCTCCTCAAGTGGGACATAATTTCATGCACACATATATGATACTCACTCCAAGGTTCTTTACAAGAAAGGCATAAAAATTTCTTTACTAACTCCACATCTTCATTTTTGGGCCTATTTTAAAAAATATGTTCAACATAGTACTCAAAAGACATGGCATTTTGTGTATTTTTGCTCGAAGCAAGATATTCTTGATATTTTTGATATTGTTGGGGCAAGGTTTTATATGTTGCTCTCCATCTTTGGAACTCACTCATAGAATTATCCTTGGTTGGTGTGACACACTCATATTCATCAGATTTAAAGTCATAAGAATAATCTTCATTTCTCTTGAAATTGTAAGAAGTGTTGCATGATGGCACCTCTTCCTCGTACCATTCACATTCTGCTTCATATTGCTCATAAGCATCTGCATATTCCTCATAAGAATTGTACTCATAGGATTCATCATAATAGTAAGACATGGCTGCCAATTATTCTTGAATGTATGTACCTAATACACAGGTGCAAGGACCATGCTCTGATACCACTGTAATGTCCCTTGTTAGGAATTGTATTAAAATGACAATTTTTCACTTTTTTTTCCTAGTTAGACCTTTGACTAGTTTTGAGCTCTAGGTCCCCAAATTCCTCCAATTGCTCCCAAATATTATAAGAAGGTATATGGATGATGTTAGAAAATAAATATGTGTTTTAGGTATTCTTTTGGACCTTTAAAATACTTTTTCAAATCCTCTTTCAATTCTGGCCAATGTAGGGAATTTTACTAGTAATTTCCCTTTGACCAGTATTGGTCTCTAGGTCTCAAATTGACTCCAAATGCATTCAAATATTCAAGGAATGTGTATGAATGATATTAGGACTTGAATATGATGTTCATGGATGATATATGACCACCAAAATACCTTTTCAAACTCTCTTAATATTCTGGACCAAGTATGCAAGTTTAGTAGTAATTTGGGGTTCAAATCCCCCCGGGATAAGTACTGAAAATGGCTTCCCAAATGCCTCCAAACCCACTCAAATTTTTGAAAATAGGCAGGGAATGTATTAAGTATATTATTAAGGTCTCATTTGCACCATTAATTGATTATTATATATGTTCCAATCCTCTCCCATGCATCTGCAAAAATCACCCATTCGACCCTCAGGGAAATGACACTATTTCTTCTCCTAATGCAATTAAACTAAGTAAAAATACTTCAAATGTTCAAGTACAGTACATGAAACTTGTAAAATACATCCATGGAAGTCTATTAATCACAAATGTATTATATAATCCTCCATTCATTTGAAATCATCAGCATTACATTGGTTCACAACAAGGTCGTGGGGAAATGGCACTGTTCTTTCATCAAAAAAGCGATTTACACATTTCTACTTGGAATTTTGACCTGAAATTTTTTGGAGATGAATAAAAAATTATTTAATTAATATTAAAAAATAAATGGGGCATTAGAAGCTTCCCCAAAGAGTACAATATCTCACCAAAAACGCCCTCCCTCAAGGATCAAGAATATGCCATCAAAACTGGAAATGGTTGAAGGAGTGAGCTGCAATAGAAGAAACCATGAGATGCCCTGTAGCTTACACCTGCAAATAAAGAATCCATTAAAGCTCCAAATTAAAGGTCTGAATGGCCTTTCCAATTACCAACTTGGATGGGAATCTTTCACCCTCGAAATTGGCTAAGGCAAGAAACTAGTCATCCACTAGCTCTCCCTCTTCACAAATGCAATTGCAAATTCTACAAATGATCAAAAAATGCTTTCCTGCTTTGTTATTGACATTTATAAAATTCTAATGTCCTCCATTGGTCAAATTTATTCCAAGAGACTCATGCCAACTCAAGTTGGGAAGAGATTCCAAAGAATGCCACTTGTACAACAATTCCTAGTCTCCCACTTCCACCAAATCACATGTGGAAGCATCTTAGCTGCCCTAACACCCTTGAGCGCCCTCTTGGAGTCTAGTTTTAGCCCTAAAATGTCATATATGTCATATGTCATCCTTCATGTCTGATTTATGTCATAAGTGTCATAGCATCTTCATCATTGTTGTCATAGAGCTAGGGAATCTATCTCAAGTGTCTCACTAGCTCCAAATTGCCTCTTCCTCTTCCATGGGAGTTACTCTTCCTCTACATTTCGACCTCACTGACTCATGCCAAGTATTATTGAACTTATAACTCATCCCAAGAACATTAGGCTTCCCATGGATTTGAAATTTCAAGAAGAGGATGCCATGTGGCACATAAATTCTAGCTTGTGTGGGTCCCAGTTCCTCCATGTGTCTCCATGATCAAATTCCACTTTGATTTTCACTTGTATATATTTATTTATCTCCATTATTAAATATTTATGCCATCCTAATGTTCCAATATCATTTATTATCCCCATTATTCCAAATCCCAAATCTTTCACCCCAAACCTAGGAAACTAGTAATTTTCCTCCTTGTCAATTATTTGACCTTTAGCATCAATTTGGAAAACTCTAATGAATAGGGCCAATTTTTTTAGTCCATTGTGACCTAATGCCAAATTTGGGACATGAAAAAAGTACCGCAAAAAAACAGTGCAACGCGCTGTGGAATCCAAAGTGCATAGAAGCGAATAATTCCCCAAACCATGCCGCTACCATATCCATGCGGGCCATTATAAAATCATGCTACATAAAAAATGCCACAAAAATTGCCTGTAGTGCATACCCTTTTGGGAACATGGCTATGATACCACATAAATACAAACTACCTTACAATGCTCCTTAAAAATACCAGAGCGATAGAGAGGGCCAATCCCTCACTCATATACCACAAGTATAAGAAAGGGTACATGCACCTTCTCCACCTCCCAACCTGTCATTACTCTAGCCATAAAATGTTGGGAAATGGCCAATGCTCCTTCTCAATAAAATTTAAGAAGTGTGTGGATGTAATGTCCCTTTTTGAGATTTATTAAAATGGTGAAATTTTCAACTTTTCCACTAGTTCGACCCTTGACTAGTATTGGTTTCTTGATCTCCAAATGCTCCTAAATTGTCACAGAAGGTATATGGATGGTATTAGGACATTATTATGAGGTTCATGGATTCTCTAGAGTCTTGAAAAGGCTTCTGAAACTCTCCTTAGGATTTTGGCCAAGGTAGGGGATTTGACTAGCAATTTCTCTTAACTAGTATTGGTTTCATGATCTCCAAATAGCTCCAAATGCTCCCAAATTGTTACAGAAGGTATATGGATGGTATTAGAACATTATTATGAGGTTCATGGATGCTTTAGAGTCTTCAAAAGTCTTCTGCATCTCTCCTTTGAATTCTGGCCAATGTAGGAAATTTGACTAGCAATTAGGGATTCAATCCCCCATGGGGTAGATGATGGAAATGGATCTCCAAATGCTATTGGACCCTCTCGAATGTCTTAAAAGAGGAAGTTTATATCTATGGGAAATCAATATAGTCTCATATGCATCACCATTCAGTTTATTAAGTCTGATAAAACCCTCTTAAATCAGATACAAAAAGACTAGTTTCGACATAGGGGGAAATGATAGTAAATCTTCACAAATGGTTATGAAACTTTAGAATATTGCTCCAAATGCTTGTATAATGAATATGAAAATTATCCAGAATATTAATGGCACTCCATAAAATATTAATACATCATACATTGAATGAACCATTCGAATTTGATACCACTTCAAGTGCAAATAACAAGGTATTGGGGAAATCACACCATTTGTTCATAGTTTAGCATTTTTACATAAAATATCTTTGATTTTCGACCTGAAATTATTCTGGTTAGTAGAAAAAGAGTATATATATCAGATTACAAATATATGGGGCCTCAAGACCTATCCCAAAGAGTTCCTCACCTCAACAAAAGTGCCTCTCCTCAAGGAGCAAGAATATGCCAAGAAATAGAAGAATGGTTGTAGAAGAAAGCTGAAAGAGATGTGACCATGAGCTTCCCTATAGCTTCAACCTATAGAAAAATACTCCATTTTAGCTCCAAATGAAATGTCTAAATGGCCTCTCCAATTTCCAATTAGGATGGGAACCTTTCACCCTCGAAATTGGTGCTAAGGCAAGTAGAGTAACACTCCACTAGCTCTCCTCTCCAAATGAAAAATGTAAAATGATCAAAAGCTTCCATCCCTCTTTTTTATTGTATTTTATAAAATTCTAAGGTCCTCCATGGGTCCAATTCATCCCAAGAGATTCATGCCAACTCAAGTTGGGAAGAGATTCCTAAGTATACCACTTGTCCTTCCAATTCTAGCCCCCTCCTTCTCCAAATCCGAATTGGTATCTCTTTGGCTGTCGTAACTCACTTGGGCGCCTTATTGGAGGCTACGTTTATCCCTAACATGTCATATATGTCATATGTCAGCATTCAGATCTGATTTGTGTCATATGTGTCATAGCATCTTCATCATTGTTGGCATAGAGCTAGGGAATCTAGTCCAAGTGTCCAAGAACCTGTCCTTTGACTCTTCCTCTTCCATGGGAGTTACACTTCCATCCCAATTCGACCTATGATGCATATTTACAAGTGTACGTGCCTTACAACTCATCCTAGTAACGTTGGACTCCTTATGGATTCGAATTGACAAGAGGAGGATGCCATGTGGCATATAAAATCTAGCTTGTGTGGGTCCCACATCCTCCATGTGTCTTCATGATCAATTGCCACTTTGATTTTCCCTTGTATTTATTTATTTAGCTCATTTATTAAATATTTATTCCATTTTAATGTCCAAATATCATTTATTATTCCCCTTATTACAAATCCCAATGCTTCCACCCCCAACTTAGGGAACTAGTAATTTTCCTCCATGACAGTTCATTTGGATGGGTATATTACAACTTTGAATTGAGAATTTCTCTAAATGTGACCCACCTTGTCCATTTGGATCTAATTTCACATTATTACTAACTTGGACATCATTCTTATCAATTATTTGACCCTTAGCATCAATTTGACAAACTATCATGAGTATGGCCAAAGGGTCTTAGGCCATTGTGACCCAATGCAAAATTTTGGGACATGAAAAATCCTCCCTTCAAAATATTTCTTGTCCTCAAGCAATTTCAACACATGTATGTGGAAGAACTTGTTTTATTTCCAAAATTTTGCTTCCCAAAACTTCTCTTCTAAAACCTTGAGTAGAGCCACCCATGCACTACAATTGTATGTTTCCAAAATCAAGGAGATGGGGGTTTTCTTTTTCATTTTGATATCCCCTGTAACATCACCACTAAACACCAAAATGTTAATTAAATATATCAAAACCATGTTTTCCCAATTACTCTTTACCTCTTTTATATTTTGGAAACCCCCTTCTGATACCACTACATAATTCTTGAAGTTGCCACTGCGTTTCCCAATTTTCAGTCTTCGAGATTCCATGAATATTTTAGAGAGGAACCACCATGCTTGCTGCTGCACTACTATGATTAAAATCACTTTATTAAGTGGGGACTCAATCTCCCATAATAGTTGTTTCCCCAAAAAATTGAAATCAATGGGACTAAAAATTATTCTAAGGTCCCATTGCTTGTATTGCACTCCAACAATTAGGAGTGCTATCCAACTCATACCATCAAGTAAGAGAATTCCCGGACACCATTTTATTGTATGCATTGTTCAAAACATCATGAGTACAAAATATATATCATCAAAGTACATAACAACATAATGAAAATCTACATCAAGGGGGTGCTTCATCAAAGACTCATGAAAGTGCTTATACCTCCAAGTAAGTAGACCACCATTTGTCAAGTGAATACAAGCTTCAAGTGACTAATCAAATATGTTCCAATGACATAGGTGAGGATCCCATGTCCTATAATTCTAATCCAAAAGGATGTAAGATGCATCAAAATATTCAGCCATGTGTTTTTTCATCCAAGAAGTGAATGAAGAACCTCCACTAAAATCTGAACAAAGTAGGGAACAAGGAAAACAATAAGCCTCCAAGGGGCTCACAAAAGTACCATTTGTGCATCCATGAACATGTGTATCATCAAGAAATAACAAAGGATGTTGCTTCCAATAATAATTTTCTCCACTCATATATCAATTGAACTAAGCAGGGAGCAAGGAAAACCATGAGTCTTCAAGTGTCTCAGGTGAACATCATAAGTGCATCCATGTAGATGTGTTTCATCATAAGGTAACAAGGAATGTTGCTGCAATTGTAAATAATAAACAACCCTAATAATGCCATCATATAAAGGAGAGATAGGAGTTTCATGCTCCTCATGTGGCACCATAAAAAATAAACCTTTCACCCATACTTCATTATGATGAATGCTGCAAAATATAGAAGTGTAGGATGTAGGAGAATGAACCAGCTCACCCAAATGATCAGAAAGTGCATAAGTGTCCTCATGTGAATTCTCCGTAATGGTAGGATCATGCACCACCCTCAAAAGTGCAAAACATTCCTCATAGGTTGGTTCCAAGATAGTGGAATCATACATTTCTTAAAAAATTGTGTCACCATTTCCAAGAGGAAACTCTAGTTCCTCTTCCACCACATCAAGTGCTTGGATCTCATCAAGCTAATCTTCAAATGCATAAAGCACATGCAAATTTCCATGTTTCTCATGATCTACCATGTCATGAGAATCCTCTATGCAATCTACCATATGATAATTTGAAATAAAGGAGGAATAACAAGTATATTGCAACCTTTCAAGAAGTTGCTCATTTTGAATTTTGAGTTTATGAATATCCTCATTATTCTTCAAGTATGGATCATGTAATAATTTATTAAATTCAACCAAATTGTTTCTATCAAAAATCAAAGACATGAAATTACCTTTGATGTTGCACATTGCTCTTTGAATCTTCTTTATGTCTTCAAGGAAGGATGGATCCTTCAATGAAGAAACTTTCCAACAAGAGTTTGACACTAATGATTGAGTGTCATGGAGCATTCTAAGGGTCTCTTGGATATTCTTTTCATTCATCTTCAAGGACCCTTCAATAAAATGAGGCTCTTACAAATGAACCTCCTCATATTCTTCCTTCTCGCTCAGACCAACTTCATGAAGTTCAAGTGGTGATGGGGAAGTTGATATTGTTTCTTCTTCAACTGCTACAAGGTCTTCATTTTCATATTTAATGAAAGTTTGGCTTGCAGCAACACTTTCAAAAGTGATCTCTATGTCACCAACATAGAGGTGTGAGCACCCATCATTAGGTACTCCTTCATAGTTCAAGCATCCATCAGTAGATGCTCTTTGTTTCATTTCCAAGGTAGAATGTGTCTCGAAACGATCTTCAATATTTTCAATAGAATCTTATTCATGCTCATGTGATGTCTCTTCATCTTTTTCAGAGTCACTTGGGAGTGACTTTCGATCCTCTTCATCTACTGCTTCTTCTACTTCACCTATTTCATAACTAGGTGGTTCATGGGTCTCCTCCTTTTGCTCCTTCAAGCAAACTGATGCATTTTTCCCCTTGGTTTCCTTAAGATCAATAGATTTGGAATCTCTTTTTGAATAAATCCCAAAAACTCTCCTCAAGTAGGACATAAATGCATTCCCTGAAGCTTTAGATATTTCATTGATCTTTTCACTCACACATATATGATTTTCTCTCCAAGGTCTTTTACAAGAATGACATAAACCTTTCTTCACTAAATCCACATCTTTATTTTTGGGCCTATTTGAAAACACCCAATCGGCAAAGTCTTGGAAAGGAGGGGCTGTTAGGATATTTAGACACTTAGGAGTTAGTTAAGATCAACTTATGTAATATATCCGTTAGGAAAAGTGTGTTTCTTTAGTATGCATTAGTATGCATTTGTAAATACTTAATCCGACGGTCACGATATGTTTCCGACATAGAGTGATCCGACGGCTCAATTTCTCTTAGATCATACCTACCCTTGATCCGTGGCTTAACACTCGATTGGTCCATGATTTCTATTTATAGAGCATGGAGGGTCATTGGAAAGTTGATCGATTATGAGAAGCTCATTTGTAACTTTATTTCTTTACATAATAAATTGTCCTGTAGAAGCTATTTAGCCGGGGCCGTGGAGTGTTTCCCTTACGAGGGTTTAAACCACGTCAAAACATTGGTGTATCAATTTGTGATCTATTTGTGTGAAGTGGTTGCTCTAGGTGTTCGGTCTTTTGGGAGTACCCTGTGTACCCGAACATGGTATCAGAGCTTTTATGAAGAGCCGCTTCCGGTTATGATCTAGATCTTGAACTGTTGTTGCCGAAACTTAAAAGGGTTTTTGGTTCTGGTATTTTTGTGCATTTCTGGGCTGTGGGAGGTGTTCCATTGCATCCGGAGTGCCGTTTCCATTGAGAAATAGTTTTCGTTTGATCGAAAACAGTTCCCGGTTGCTTCAGAAATGCGTATTTCATCAGACTTGAAGGTATAATGTTACAGTGACGCATTTTTTTATTTTCTGGTTTAAAAGAAAAAAATATCTTATATTTTATCAGTTTTTACTGTTAGATTTTTTTTTAGTTTCGAATTGTTGCTTTCCATGTCTGCGTATGCTCTTTGCTGTGCACCTTGTGCGATCTCAGCGAATCAGAAACAGAAAGGGAAAGGGTTTTTCTCGGCTGCGTATGCTCTTTGCCATGCACCTTGTGCGATCTTGGCAAATCAGAAACAGAGAGAAAATGTAGACTTTCCGGGCAAGCTAACGAGATCTAACCCCACAAGTGTAGAATTTTTTTTTTTGTTTCGGTTTGTGGTGTGATTTGCAGGAAAAAAGGCAAGCACGGAAACCGAGCAAGAAGAGTTAAAAAAAAAAAAACCTTCCTCATTCCCATATTTTACATACCTTTTAATCTAGCTCACTTGGTTCAAAGTTGCTTTATTCCTTAATAGGTCTTGAGTTCAAGTCTTAGGAAGTTACTTTTAAAAGACAAAGTGCATGCAATTTCTATTTTTAAGTTACTTTATTGTAAAAGTGCATCTCACTTAAATAATAAAAAATAAATAAAAAGTGAGTCACTTAAGTTCTTTTTTATTGTTGCACTATTTAAAAGTAACATCATTGTAAAAGTGATTGTCAAAGGTTCATCTTGGGAAGAGGGGGGGTCCTTTTTTTTAGCTGGTCATTCTCTATGTGCCACGTCACTATTGGGGACATCTTCAACAATTTCGTTGTTCAAGCATAACTTCATCATACAGAGTCCATTTTCAGTGCTGTTTTTTTTTAAACTGCCTATTTTTTCGAGCTCTCGCATCTAGACTATTGGTTTCTATTTTTATAGCCATTAGTTTGTAGTATGGCCGCCCTTTGTGATATTCTACTTACCAGTTCCAACTATTTCTCATGGAAATCTCGTATGGAGGATGTTCTATGAAGTAGGGGACTTTTCAGAATTACCTCGGGGAAAGAAATAGAACCCACTAATGATGACAAGAAAATAAAATGGGCAAATAGATGTGACGAAGCTCGTGGATTGATTGGGATGTCAATCTCTACTAATTTGCGATTCCACATATCTGGAATTGATGAACCTGATGCTGCTTGGGACAAGTTGGAATATGTGTTTGGTAAACACAATGAAATTCGAGGTCACCAACTCAAAAATGAGTTGATTTATTTAAATCCAAGCGATTTTTCATGCATACAAGATTATTGATCTACGTACAAAACTCTTAAACTCTTATGTGAAGAATGCAAGATTAAGAGGGAAGACAAAAAATGCATTTATCATATTCTTTTCAAACTTGGACCTGCATATTCTGTTTTTGTATCTACATTTTACTCCATGAAAGAATCCTTGAATGCAGCTAGCTATCAAGAGCCTAGTCTTGAATCCTTTTGTGATTCCTTGATTAGAGATCAAGATAAACTCATCCATTCTAGAATAATTAATAATGCAGATACATCTGGGAAAGCCTTATTATCCCAATAGAAAGAAAAGTCCAAGCCTCCCAAAAAACAAAATTTTTGCAATAATAAGTCAAACAAGGGTCCCAAACCCTCTCAGTCAGCTCCTTTAAAAAATGACAATGGATACAAGCCAAAAGGCAAGAAGACTGAGCGTCATTGCAACTATTGTGGGAAAGATAATCATGATGAATCTAAATGTTTCAAGAAGATGGCAGCCTTGGAAGTAGCAATGAAGAAGCACCACATCAACCTAGATTCGCCTTTAGAATATACCTCTCATGGACATGCACTTTGTGCTTTTGGTTATTCTTATAATGCATCTTATTCTACTTCAAATGAATGGCTCATTGATTCTGGAGCATCTTATCATATGGCTAAGGATCAAACCATCTTTTCTACTATGCATGAATGTAACACCAAACAAATATTTGTTGGTGATGATAGATCTCTAAGTGTTGTAGGAGATGGAACAGTTCCAGTAGATAATGGTCATTTCAGTGATGTACTATGTGTTCCAAGAATTTCCTGCAATTTGTTATCGGTCTATCAAATCACTCATTCCGGTGAAGGTAAAACTGTGACATTTACACCTCACCAAGTTGTAATCAAGGATTTTAAATATCCTCAACAGGTCCTAGCTACCAGAATTGTTGATGATATTATTAGGTTGTACTAGTTTAACAACTTTGGGTCATCACCTTTTCCTTTAGTTTTTGTTGCTCATAGTGATAACTTGAGCAAACTTTGGCATGAGCGATTTGGTTACTTAAATTATCGCTCATTGCAACAATTATGTAAAGACAATATGGTGACAGGTCTTCTGATGGCATCTTGCAGGGATGGTGTTTGTTCCGGTTGTGTACTCAGAAAACATCATCAGGATAGTTTTGAAAAACGTGCCTCTTGGCACACCTCGGTTCCCTTGGAGCTTGCGCATAGTGATTTGTGTGGTCCTCTTCCATCTGCTTCATTTTCTGGTTTCAAATATTTCTTAACTTTCATTGATGATTACACCAGACGCACTTGGGTTTATTTCCTAAAACTTAAGAGCGAATTATTTAACATGTTCTTGGCCTACAAGGCCCTTGTTGAAAAACAATTTGGTCATCAAATTATTAAGTTAAGGTCTGACAATGGAGGAGGATATGTTAACAAAAAGTTCACTACTTTCTGCACTAAACAAGGCACCCAACAACAACACACTGTTCCCTATACACCAAAACAAAATGGTGTAGCTGAGCGAAAGAACCGCACTTTAAAAAAATGGCTAATTGTATGATCCAATCTAAGGGACTAAGTCTTCAATTTTGGGCTGAAGCCATTAATTGTGCAAATTACATAGTTAATTGCACCCCTACTAAAGCATTACAAGGTATCACACCGGAAGAAGCATGGAGTAAAACTAAACTTGATGTAATTCACTTCCGTGTGTTTGGTAGTGAAGCATGGGCTCACATTCCGGATGAAAAACAGAAAGCATTGCAGCCTAAAAGTGAAAAGTGCAAATTTGTTGGATATTCTGAAGATGTAAAAGGTTATAGACTTCTTCAACCATATTCTCATGATGTAATCATTAGAAGAGATATTAAATTTGATGAAAATCTCTTGGCCTGCGAGCCTAACTTGGAGATTGTGCCATCTTTGGCCTGCGAGCCTGATTCGACAATTATGCCTTCTTTTTCTTCTTCCAACTTCCTTGACAGGTTTTCAACTTCAGTTTTTGATGATGACAATGAGGATGAAAATCCATCTCCGCCTGCTCATGTTCCTCCAGTTGGACCAACACAAGTGCTTCCTCGATGGGTCCATTCAACATGTGAAGCAGTTGGTGATCTTGCCGGTGATCCTAAAGATCAACATCGAACACGTTCTCAGTTTCAGCGAGCCTCTTCTCTTTTAGTTCAAGTTTCCGAGAATCATGATCCAAAAACCTTTGCAGAAGCTTCAGGAAATCCAGATTTGGATGCAGCTATGGATGAAAAATATCGTTCCTTAATGGCGAACGATACTTGGGATCTTATACCTCTTCCAAAAGGAAGAAAACTTGTCAGATGTAAATGGGTCTACAGAACTAAGTATGCATCAGATGGAAGTGTTGAAAGACTTAAGGCAAGGTTAGTTACCAAAGGTTTTTCTCAAGTTGAAGGGATTGACTACAATGAAACCTTTGCTCGTGTCGCAAAAATGAACTCCATCCGCCTTGTTCTTTCCCTTGCAGCCTTACATAACTGGGAAGTCCATCAAATGGATGTCAAGTCTGCCTTCTTACATGGTGATTTACAGGAGGAAATTTACATGGAACAACCTCCTGGATATGTTCAAAATAACTCTAGCCTTGTTTGTCACCTTAAGAAATACTTATATGGCCTTAAGCAATCTCCTAGAGCTTTGTATGCCAAAATGGATAACTTTCTCCTTGACAATGGTTTTTCTAGATGCCATTCTGACCCCAATGTCTATACCAAGAACGTAGGAAACCATCTCATCATACTTGTTCTATATGTTGATGAACTTATTCTTACTGGTAGTGACCCTAAGCTCATAACCCATGTGAAATCTAGTCTTAAGCAATATTTTGAAATGCTAGACTTAGGACATTTGCATTATTTTCTTGGTCTCCAAGTCTTGCAAACCAAAGAAGGAATCTTTCTTTCTCAGTCTAAGTATGCTTGTGACCTTCTTCGTCGCTTTTACAAGAAAGATTGTACACCTGCCCCTTCTCCCTTCCAGTCTAGAGTCAAACTTTCTGCCACTTATACTTCACCTAAAGTAGATGCTACCTTGTATCGTCAGCTTCTTGGTAGTCTCTTATACGTCACTTATTCCCGTCCTGACCTTTCCTTTGCCGTTGGTCGTGTTTCCCGTTATATGCAAACACCTCATGAAAGTCACTGGAAAGCATCTAAAATAATACTTCGATATATTCAAGGTACAATTTAGTTTGGGTTTCATTACAGTACAGGGGGGAAACCTTTGTTGGTTGGTTTCACTGATTTAGATTGGGGTGGCGATCCTGATGATCAAAAGTCTACTACAGGTTATGTTTTCAGTCTGGGATCTGGACCTATTACTTGGGCTTGTAAGAAACAACAAGCTCTTGCTCTTTCTTCAGCAAAGGCAGAATATCAAGCCCCAGTTAATGCCAGTCAAGAAGCTTTATGGCTTCGACATATCCTTTTAGAGTTTGGATTCGAACAGCAGCAACCTACTCCACTTTGGTGCGACAATCAAAGTGCCATCAAGCTTGCCAAAGATCCAGTCCTACATCAACGCAACAAACACATTGAGCTTCATATGCACTTCATCAGAAATCTTGTTCATGATCGTGTTCTTGAAGTACTCTTGTCCTACAGATGATCAAGTTGTAGACATCTTAACCAAGTCTCTTACAGAAGCGAAGTTTTCTAAACTTAGATCTATGTTAGGAGTTCAGGAAATTGTCATTAAGGGGGGATAGGCTCTAATGCTTCCTTCCTTCTCCTATTAGTGTCACTTTTGTAAATCCTTCAATCCTATCCCAAGTTGTTCTTAAGGGGGGATGTTAGGATATTTAGACACTTAGGAGTTAGTTAAGATCAACTTGTGTAATATATCCGTTAGGAAAAGTGTGTTTCTTTATTATGCATTAGTATGCATTTGTAAATAATTAATCCGACGGTCACGATATGTTCCCGACATAGAGTGATCCGATGACTCAACTTCTCTTAGATCATACCTACCCTTGATCCGTGGCTTAACACCCGATTGGTCCATGATCTCTATTTAAAGAGCATGGAGGGTCATTGGAAAGTTGTTCAATTATGAGAAGCTCATTTGGAACTTTCTTTCTTTGCATAATAAATTGTCCCGTAGAAGCTATTTGGCCGGGGCCGTGGAGTGTTTCCCTTACGAGGGGGTTTAAACCACGTCAAAACATCGGTGTATTGATCTGTGATCTGTTTGTGTGAAGTGGTTGCTCTAGGTGTTCGGTCTTTTGAGAGTACCCTGTGTATCCGAACAGGGGTATTTTTTGTATTTTCCTTATACCAATCAAGATATGTCTGATATTGTTGGGGCAAGGTTTTACATGTTGCTCTCAATATTTGTAATTCATTCATCGAGTTATCCTTTGGTAGTGTGACACACTCATCTCCATAATACATAGGGTCATAATAATAATCTTTATTCCTCATGAAATTGTAATAAGTGTTGCATGATGGCACCTCTTTCTCAAACCATTCACATTCTGCTTCATATTGCTCACAATCATTGGCATACTGCTCATAAACATTGCACTCACAGGAGTCATCATAATAGTAAGACATGGCTGCAAATTATTCTTCAATGTCTGATAATTCATAGGTGCAAGGACCATGCTCTTATACCACTGTAATGTCCCTTTTTTGAGATTTATTAAAATGGTGAAATTTTCAACTTTTCCACTAGTTCGACCCTTGACTAGTATTGGTTTCTTGATCTCCAAATGGCTCCAATGTTATAAAAACAGGATCGTAGAGCAATAAAAATAAACAAGATGCAAATATAATCACACAGACACATTACAAGAGAGACACCAATATATTGTGGTTCACCCAATATGGGCTACGTCCAGACAGAAATTGCCAGTCCTTATTATTATACCGTCCAACAAAGTGAAGGGATACAACCCGCAGCATAGCCGTTGAAACTTCCTCTTCGCACTCTCTCAGTCTCTCTTACACGATCTCAGAGATATTTACAATGCATAATACCTATTACATCAACCCTAGCCGTATTATAATGGCTTTCTTATAAAGGGGAACACAATGGGAAAATATCACGGGTTACCAAAAACCATGGGCCCGTAATCTGTTGGCGAAAAAAAAACCCATAATTTTTTTTTCGGGGGCGGGGAAGTGCACCACTCCCCCGGACCCCCTATTGCGCGTTCCGGGATCATAACCAAACACGGGGTACAAACACGACTGGATCATCATCTATGAGACTGGAAGATCGAGATCCACAACCAACATCCAAATGCTCCAAAATTGTCATAGAAGGTATATGGATGGTATTAGGAAATTATTACGGGGTTCATGGATTATCTAGAGTCTTCAAAATTCTTCTGCAACTCTCCTTAGGATTCTGTACAAGGTATGGGATTTGACTAGCAATTTATCTTAACTAGTATTGGTTTCTTGATCTCCAAATAACTCCAAATGGTCCCAAATTGTTACAGAAGGTATATGGATGGTATTAGGAAATGATTATGAGGTTCATGGATTCCTTAGAGTCTTCAAAAGTCTTCTGCAACTCTCCTTTGAATTCTAGCCAATGTAGGGAATTTGACTAGCAATTAGGGGTTCAATCCCCCATGGGGTAGATGCTGGAAATGGCTCTCCAAATGATATTGGAACCTATAAAATGTATGAAAAGAGGAATAGGATATCTAGGGGACATCAATATAGTCTCATATGCATCACCATTCAGTTTATTAAGTCTGATACAAACCTCTTAAATCAGATACAAAAAGACTAGTTTCGACATAGGGGGAAATGATAGTAAATCTTCACAAATGGTTATGAAACTTAAGAATATTGCTCCAAATGCTTGTATAATGAATATGAAAATTCTTCAGAATATTAATGGCACTCCATACAACATTAATACATCAGACATTGACTGAAACATTCGAATTTGATACCACTTCAAGTGCAAATAACAAGGTATTGGGGAAATGACACCATTTGTTCATAGTTTAGCATTTTTACATCAAATATATTTGAGTTTTGATCTGAAAGTATTATGAGCAGTAGAAACAGAGTATATATATCAGATTACAACTATATGGGGCCTTAGTATCTATCCAAAAGAGTTCATCACCTCAACAAGTGTGCCTCTCCTCAAGGAGCAAGAATATGCCAAGAAATAGAAGAATGGTTTTAGAAGTAAGCGGAAAGAGATGTGACTATGAGATTCCCTGTAGCTTCAACCTGTAACGAAATAATCCATTGTAGCTCCAAATGAAAGGTCTGAATGGCCTCTCCAATGTCCAATTAGGATGAGAATCTTTCACCCTCGAAATTGGTGCTAAGGCAAGTAGAGTAACACTCCACTAGCTCTCCTCTCCAAATGCAAAATGTAAAATGATAAAAAGCTGACATCCCTCTTTGTTATTGTCTTTTATAAAATTCTAAGGTCATCCATGGGTCTGATTCCTCCCAATATCTTCATGCCAACTCAAGTTGGGAAGAGATTCCCAAGTATGCCACTTGTCCTTCCAATTCTAGTCCCCTCCTTCTCCAAATTCGAATAGGTTTCTCTTTGGCTGCCCTAAATCACTTGAGAGCCTTCTTGGAGGCTATGTTTAGCCCTGGCATGTCATATATGTCAGATGTCAAAATTCAGATCTGATTTGTGTCATATGTGTCATAGCATCTTCATCATTGTTGTCATAGAGCTAGGGAATCTAGTCCAATTGTCCAAGAACCTCTCCTTTGACTCTTCCTCTTCCATGGGAGTTACACTTCCATCCCAATTCGACCTATGATGCATATTTACAAGTATACAATCCTTCCAAATCATCCCAAGAATGTTGGAATTCTTATGGATTCGAATTGACAAGAGGAGGATGCCATGTGGCATATAAAATCTAGCTTGTGTGGGTCCGACATCCTCCATGTGTCTTCATGATCAATTGCCACTTTGATTTTCCCTTGTATTTATTTATTTATTTCCTATATTAAATATTTATTCCATTCTAATGTCCAAACATCATTTATCAGCCCCCTTATTTAAAATCCCATTGCTTCCACCCCCAACCTAGGGAACTAGTAATTTTCCTCCATGACAGTTCATTTGGATGGGTATATTACAAACTGTGAATTGAGAATTTCTCTTAATGTGACGCACCTTGTCCATTTGGATCTAATTTCACATTATTAATAACTTGAATATCATTCTTATCAATTATTTGAATGTTAGCATCAATTTGACAAACTATGATGAGTATGGCCAAAGGGGCTTAGACCATTGTGACCCAATGCAAAATTTTGGGACATGACAGTGGAAGCTTGAATCTTCCTCCCAATCATTTTCAAAGTGAGAGAAAGGTATGGTTCCTCACTCAAATATCAAGAGTTTGAGAAATGGCACATGCTCCTTCTCCACCTGCCCGCTCCTCATCACTCTAACCATAGAAGGGTGAGAAAGGGTAGGCTCTCCTTCTCCACACTCAAATTTCAAAAGTGTGTGGAATGGCCAGTGCAATCAAATTAGGGTGAGAAAGGGAGAATATTTCCACTCCTACTCCAAAAATTCTAAGGCAATTCCCATGCTCTACTAGTTCGAATGGAACAAGTGTGGGAAAGGGGAAGTGCTCCTCGACTCTTCTCCCCAAAAATTACCTAAGTGAGAAAAAGGGACAGTTCCTCACTCAAATACCAAGAGTTTGTGAAAGGGTACATGCTCCTTCTCCACCTCCCAACTCATCATCATTCTAACCATAGAAGGGTGAGAAGCGGCGAGTTCTCCTTCTACTCCTTACTCAAATTTTACAAGTGTGTGGAAGGGCTAGCACAATTAGAACATGGTGAGAAATGGCCAATGTTTCCACTCCTCCTTGCATAATCCTAAGGTGGTTCCCATGCTACTCACTTGAGTGAAACAAGTGTAGGAAAGGGCCATTTATCCTCAACTCTTCCTCCCAAGAATTACCAAAATCGAGAGAAAGGGATAGTTCCTCACTAAAATACCAAGAATATGAGAAAGGGCACATGCTCCTTCTCCACCTTCCTATTAATCATCACTCTAACCATAGAAGGGTGATAAAGGGTACATGCTCCTTAATAAAATCCCAGAAGTATGTGGAAGGGCCATCGTAATTAGAATAGGTTGATAAAGTGCCAATGTTGCTACTCCTCCTCCTAAAAGTCTAAGGGAGTTCCCATGCTACTCACTTGAGTGGAACAAGTGTAGGAAAGGGCCATTGCTCCTCGACTATTTCTCCTAACAATGACTAAAGCGATATTAAGGGCCAGTTCTTCACTCAAATACCAAGAGTCCAAGAAATTACATATGCTCCTTCTCCACCTCCCCACTCCTCATCACTCTAACCATATAAGGGTGAGAAAGGGACAGTGCTCCTTCTGTTCCTTACTCAAATTGAAAAGTGTCTAGCGAGTCAACTCTTCCTCCCAAAAAATTACAGAAGCGAGAGAAAGGGTCATTTACTCACCCAAATACCAATATGATGAGAAAGGGAACATACTCCTCATCGAACTCCCATCTCCTCATCACTCTATCCATATAAGGGTGATAAATGGAAAATGCTCATTCTCCTCCTTCCTCAAATTTTAAAACTGTGTGGAAGGGCCAATGTAATAATAATATCAGTTGAGAAAGGGCCAATGTTTCCATGCCTCCCAAAATTTCAAGGTAGTTATGAGTTCTCATTCTCCTCCTTACTAAAATTTTAAAACTGTGTGAAAGGGCCAATGTAATAAGAATAACACCTCAGAAAGGGCCAATGTTGCCACTCCTCCCAAAAGTTCAAGGTAGTTCTGATTCTACTTGTTCAAATGGAACACATGTGGAGTAGGGAGAGTAAGCCACTTTAGGTCAGTAAGATATTCCCTTAACCAATGGAGGTTACCCTAAAAACTAGGAGGTATGAGTCCTAGTATGTCACCCTAGGTACCTAGGTACATTTCAAATATGCATGAAAAACTTGACTGGGTTTAAAGCTGAAATCTTAGGTGCTTGGAGGAAAATCCCAACCATGAACACAAAATTAAATTGAGTGTTGTACTTGAGAGGGATGACCAAGTACTCCAAAAAAATTAAAACTAAAAATAAGTGCAGTCTCCTTAATTATACCCATCTCTTAGAAAAACAAAGGAACATCAACATGAATCACATTCATTCGAAAAATTATGTTTTAACTTCCCATTGATTGGCATTCTAGTTATTTTTAGAAAACTACATAGGTAGGTAAATTTCAGATTTGTGCAAATATAGGCCATCAAACGACCACTTGACATACTATTTGAAAAGTAAACTAAGCATGCATAAAACACCATTCATTCAACAAATAGTGGTAGTCTCTCAAACAATACCATCTCGTACATTTAATAATATAAACATGTTTTTAATTTGAAAACCCCAGTTGGAGTCTTGCCTTGGTCCTGGGTATTTGCAAAGCACAAGATGTAACGCCCACCTCAGTACTTTCGACTGATTAGACTATTGAGGGCACTAGTTTGAAGTGACCCAGCTAAATAAAACATGAACCATAGAATTTTCTTTGAATATTATTTTATGAAAGTGATTAGATGATATATGCTAAATTGAGAAATTATGAAATTAGAAACGATCAAATGAAATATATGCTCGATTGACTGAGAGACTAGGAAATGAAAGTGATTAGATGATATATGCTGAATTGAAAAATTATGAAATTAGAAACGATTAAATGAAATATATGCTCGACTGACTGAGAGACTAGGAAATGAAAGTGATTAGATGATATATGATGGATTGAGAAATTATGAAATTAGAAACGATTGAATGAAATATATGCCCGACTGACTGAGATATTATGATAAATGAGGAAAAGGTTTTATAATGAAAATGATGAATGAAAGATATACTCAACCGATTGAGATATTGTGATAATGAAAGATAAAAAATGATTTGATGGTGCAACGCTATTTAATGTGTTCTTTGAGTGTGTGTGTGTGCAGTAGCAGGTAAAACAATTTACCGATTGACTCACAATGGAAAATAGGGGTCGCAAGAACATAAAACATACATAGGGGTACGACGACAGACTGTCGACCCTGAATTAGCACTCCACGCATGGGTCAGAAGCTTGCGAGCTGGCCCCGGGAATCGTGTGCCATACGAGTGAGGCCATAATGACTTGGTCATGTACAATGAGTTGAGGGGCACGTAATAAGGAGAACCTTATCCCTCATCTGCCCTTAGTCTCCAAGAAGGTGTAGTCGAGAGATCACGGTAACGACTCCCCAATCGCTACACGGTACTCCCCACAAGAAGAAAGAAAGGAAATTGTCGGAAGAGCCCCTCGAAGGGGTACCTAGACAGGAACAGGAAGAGATTATTAATCAATTAGACATAATTGAAGTCACACATATAAAGTTTAAAGAAATATAATAAAATAAAATAATTTTTTTTATTTTTTTATTTTTGGAAAAGGAGAAAATTTGAAATAGATTGAAAGTTTTAATAAAAGAAATGTTTTATTCCATTTTATTATTATTATTTTGGAAAAGGGGAAAACTTGAAATAGGTTGAAAGTTTTGATAAAAGAGATATGTTATTTCATTATTAATATTTTGAAAAAGAAGAAAATTAAAAGTAGATTGAAAAAGTTAATAAAAGAATTGTTTCAATATATTTTTTAGTGTTTTTGAAAAAGAAAAGAGAAAAATATATGATAGATTATGTCCATCTTTACTAGAACAAACTATGAGTGAGAATGAATATTGAATAAACAATTTAGAGAGCAAACACATAACTAAGACTCTTGTAGAGACCACTACACCTACCTTCCACTGATTTAGGGATTTAGGTGCACAATTAAGATAAAGTGACACTTGTAAAATGAAAATAAATATTAAAGAAATATTAAATTAAAGAATATATGTGCATGAAGAGATACTTGGCAGAGGAGTTATTGTTTTAAAAGAAAGAGAGGAGAAGGAGAAAGGACTGTCTTCCTCCCTAGTGCTGGACGGGCACCGTAATAGAGAAATTGTTTTGTGAATATTGGAGTTGGGTTGAGCTTGACCGGGGATTGGGAGATCCCAACGGAAATCTCGGGCATTGCATGTTCTTACGACCCCATTTTCTCGGGGGTTTGGGGAGAAGAAGAGTACCCTCGATATGGTATGGAGGTCAACCGACGGGTCTGTGGTAAATTCATGAGAGCTTGGAGGAGACTGATGGCAACTGCTGGAACAACAAATATTCTTCGGCAGCTGGATCGACCGTCTGAATAGGTTACATTTTTAATTTACTGTTATATTCATGTGATGATTGCAAGTATATATTATTGTCTAAATTTTGAGAATTTTACATTTGCTAGAGGAAGGATTTCAATTTTCTCTCTCTGTTGATTGTCGATGCACAGACTGAGATGCTTTTATGATTTGATTCGTGAAAACGTTTTTATCTTATTAGTACAAAGAATTACGATCTATAGGACTCTATTCTTTCTGATCCATGTAAATCTGAAATGGTACGACCAGGCGTTCCAATTAATTTAATATTATGTATGACTTTTATTCTTATCCTACACAATCCCTATTCAAAAATGTTGATAATCAAAGGGTACAATTGCTGGAATAGGTTATACCCTGACGTTTTCAATACCTTTGATGAGAACCGAACAGACCACACTCGTGTTCTTTAGATTTCTGTTTGGGAAATCCCTTCATTCCCAGGACTATTGAATAAAATCAAATCTCATCCCGTATTCTATATATGTTTGATGAGGACCTAGGTATGGTAAATTAAATCAAAACTCTACTTTAAATACATTCGATGAAATTTGAATAGACCATATTCGTGTTCTTCAAATTTCCGTTTGGGCAATCGATTTATTTCCTGGATCATTGAATTCAAGCCAAATCTTATACCATTAATCAATACTCCGTGTTTCTACAAATTGGAAATCTGTGTTTAGGATTTCATTCAAAAGAAATCCTGTAAATCTTGAATTTTAGATTGATCAATTGATGTTTATAACTCCGTCGAGATTAAGAAGGACCCATATGATAGTCCATTGGTCATACAGTCAATTTTAACTGCATGAACGGATCTCGAGTTTTCTGTGCATGATTAAAAAACCCCCTTCTTTGGATTATCCTTCTCAATCTCGGACTCTTTAGACCTCTACGTCTTCGTATTATGACATTCCTGTTGATCACTGAACTCGGATCCGTAGATTCTGGTGGGTGCTATTGCCTATTATTTTGAGACCCTTTTACCTGTCATCTATCCCTCTTCAAATTCAGAGGGTCGATAGATGGAGTAAACCTGATGCGTGCAGTGTTGGTGACTACCCGATCTATCCTCTATAATCACGATATTATCTACACAACACATCTCCCTCCTCCTTTCACTGTGGGTAAATCTACAAACTCTAGACTGACATATCTAACACCCATCCATCATGTCTATCAGCGCTGAGTGGTTAATTAGATGTTGTATCAACTAATTACGCAGTGTTGCGTCCTTGATTTCGCTAGATTCACTTGGAAGTCTGATACTCTTTGTTTTAATTATTTTTCCACATTATTTTAAATTAATTAAATAGGGTTGATCCCTCCGATTATCTCGCCTAACGCGGGTTAAACTGTAAATATCTATCTCCACATTATACTGAGATCAAGTGTTGTTATGCCATCGAGCTATCTGTTTATCCCTCATGTAATTTTTGATAATTTCCTTTGAAACATTTACGGTTCCTGTATATGCAATTATTTCTATAAATGATCTAATTAATGTATGAATTATTATCATTCCTATCTAAATCGTGAGAATGGAAAAGGGTAAATTTAGAACTCAGTTTCAAAGTAATTGATAAATTTGTTTCTTAAAAACGTCTATATCCTTAAGACCATGTTAGGATTCCAGTTCTATAACTTGCCGGAGATCGTTTAATTTCTTGTAATAGAGTTATACCTTAAACTCTTTAATTAGAATGGAAAACGAGCCTATACAATTAAGTTGAATACTCTTAGATTTTTAGAAGTACACACACACACACACATATATTATATGAAATAAATTTTGGTAATAAACTTGTAGTATTAAAATATTATTTGTTTTTAGTTATCTGGAAATCCATATATTCTAAAGAGTAGAATTTGAAGACAAGCATTTATTGTTTTATTATAAATTGATTATCTCAAATTATCCGAACAATTATTTTGGACCCATGGTAATTGGAAGGTGAACTTCTATATCCCTTCATGAATAAAGTTTAATGATTGTAATTATATTTAAGATTTTCGTATTTAAGCTTATGGTTATATATATAAATACAAGTTATATGTCATAGAACGAACAAGAAATTAAAGTAGATATTCTCTCTTCAAATCGAATAAGTCGTTGTTACATATAGGAAAGTGTGTGTATATTGTCGAACAAGATGAAATTGAGTATGTTAGCGTTTAGTATTGTAAAAATCACCATGACTGGATGGATTACATTTATATCCCAATTAAAAGGTGGTTCATCTTTATCTACCAGGTATAAGGGATTATATTCTATAGAGCTGACTGTGACTAATTGTAATATAGAAGGGTCGTGAATAGATTTCCTTGATTATTGTATTTTACCTTAGGGTAGGATTATCAAAGAATTGTAGAAACAATTGTTCTTACCTATTGATTTTTACATCAACCAAACTACGATGACACCATGAAAGATCTATGAAGTTAATGTTCTTAATTGGGCTATTAGATGAATAATCTTATGACCACATTGTACAAAAATGATGATCATACATTTATGTAAGAATATACCTTATGATCATAACTACAAAAACAAATAATTTAACTATCGAAGGAGATCCTTACACAACATCCCATTCATTTAAAATAAAATGCACATTACATCCAAAAACCTCATAGGCAGTATCACCTCGGTCCTGGGTACTCTCTAAAAATAATATTTCTATTTATATGCCCCGGTCTTGTTTCTTTTAGATGAACAACATAATTTCAGTGGCATGAGACTATGTGGAATGAGAAAAGAAATATGATAGAAGGCTAATGCGATATATCCTAGCGACTATCTTCAGCCTCGAAACACATGAGAAAATTGATGAACCTCCCTTTTGTCCCTTTCCGGATGAGCTTTTATATGTTACTTGATGCCCACTGTGCCCTTGCAATGTGCCTTCCAAAAACAGACACACAACCTTGTCTACTTATGGAATCCACATCTCTTACTACCACTATCCTAACTGATTTTTGGGACAACTCACCCCACATTATGCATCATCTTCTGTATACAAATTAGTGTGCACCTCTCTCTATCTAGCCATTGGATACCAAAACTAATTCTGGCACTCAAAAACAATGTTTTATACTGTCTGGTACTAAAAAGGTACTGAACTAGACGAAATTAGTGAATAAATATTTCTAATATAATATTGGGGGAACTTATCCCATAATATGTTATGTTGAATGTGGACGCTATAAGGAGGGGACTCAACATAAGCATTCAGATCCTCAGTGCATCTATCTAAGATTGAAAATGATTACTCTCAAGCCCCCATTAAATGTAACAAGTGCAAAATGAAGGATGAGAGAGTGATACCAAATGACACCAAGGACCAAATCTACTTTTAAGCTCCTAGCCACACATACAGACTCTGAATTTAACACACATAGCCTCGATGGATGGATCACACAAAACACACAATGTCTGATCATCTTGCGAAGATCATCACAAACTATAGACTGGAGTTTCAAGGAGTATTATAAGCCGCACATATAAGAGGAAAGCCTTCCTTTCCTCGCAAAATTCATTGAAAGTGGGATTCAAATCTCTGGCCAGCATGCCAATTTTGAAAAATTCACTAAAAGCAAGTAGTGGTTCAGAGTGATCGATAAGCATCTTGGATGAAAACAGTTGAAAATAGCATTATGGGGGGATGGGACATCATACCATAGAAAACAGAACATCTTAAGGACGAGTGGTACTAGATACATTGCAAAAGGTGAAATGTGAGATGATGATATCTGATGAAAAATAGGCAGTGGACTGATGGTAGTTGGGACCATCATGACCCCATATATGAGTGAAGGATTTATTGAATATATTGCTTTCTAGCCATAGGATATTTAGGAATGATGACCAAAGGATTTAACGGATGAATGAATAATTTCCATGTGGCACTTTGCATGCACAAATGTATGGTGAGGAGGGAGGCATATATGTGTAGGAATCTAGTAATGATGGATAATAGAGTGTATGGATGAAGTGATTAGACAGTGTGTGCTATGAATAATGTGTATGTACACCTATCATGATTTTGGGCAATGTTTGATTTGAAAGGACCATGTATTTACATGATTCACATAGATTTTTTAATTATCTCAGCTAAAATACGTTATCATTTAATGACAGAGGAAAATATTTATTTTCTTTCGCACCTTTCTACACTCTGAGCATGATTGATATTCATTTGAAAAGGTGGCATTTCTTGGCCTTGACACTCAATTGGTTGCGTTCTTTTTTTCTGACTCATACCATGATCCTTTTTTAAAAACCATGTTTTACATTGGGCATGAGCTTGGCAGTACAATTCTGGCTTCAAGTGACAAGACTGAATCCCTCCAACCCTACCTTGTATTGCTATGCATTCGATGATCATGACATTTTGAAGAAATTAGAGACTTGATAACCTCTCCTCCAAATGCCCAGATTTATTCTGACAAAACATGGGGCCTCATATCAATCTTTGGAGGAGGGAGGTTCCTTGCTCGAACTTACTAATCATTGTAGAACCTGCAATGGTCGTGATTCATTTTGAGGAGATGCATTCTTGTATCTGGTCCGTCAGAGGAATAAGTCTTCTGTTAACCCAACAACATATTTCAAGACCCCCGATGGCCTAGATCTAAGATGATAATTTGATCGGTTCAATCCAATACATTTATGGGAAAACACCATATTTATATCTATAGCATATTGCGAGGCCTTCGATGGTTTTGATCTGCTCTGACAAGTTGTGAGTTTTAATCAGAGTCGTCGGCAACGGGAAATTATCCACTTCTTTCTTTTGGTGTGCCAGTGCTCCTTCTCTTCCCATCTGAGTTTACCACAACTTAAGTAACTCGCACGGTCTCCCTTTACACTTGAAAAATTTTGTGCAATGTAAAATGTCCTTGACATATCACACAGTTCGATAATTGCACCGTGCCGCATACATTGTTTTGTGGGGTCCCAAAAGGAGAACCATTTAAATGCACTGCAGAGAAATAGCGTAACCTGCCACCGAATTCCAAGTGCAAAGAAGCACATAATGCCCCAAATTTCATCGTGGACATTGGGCCATGGGATCACGAATGGAGAACCATTTCAAAGCATGGACGGAAAATAGTGCAATGTGCCATGACCTCCATAGTGCAAAGAAGCGTATAATGCCCTGAATCGCACCATGGCCATATCGACTCTTCCTCCAAAAAAAATCCAGAGTGATAGAAGTGTGTCAAAGGTCGACTCTTCATCCAAAACATCACCAAAGTGTGTCGAAGGTCAACTCTTCATAAATACTACATGAGAAGAATTTGAAGAACTATTCTTGAAAATGTGGATCAAGGACTCAAAAATGGAAGAGATGAATAAAATTCGAGATGAATTGAAATAATAAAAAGAAGAACTTAAGAAGAAAGGTGGGGATATGTCTAATAAACGTGCCCTTAATGAATCAATTAGTAAAGAGGTTCATAAATTGAAAATGAAAAGGATGTGAAAGGATTATGCAAATGTCTTGGGGTAATTGGAGCCTAGGATCTCCTCTTATTTAAGGATTTATTGTGTGAAATATCTTTCTTATCTATATTGGAGTTGTGATCCACGTTTACATTTCTATACATGGTGTGTACTTATGTTAACTTATGTTATTTTTGAGAATTTAGTGCATAAAAGATATGGATGAAGAAATTTAAATGGATCAACTAGAGGGATATAAAGAAAAAGGAAAAGAGCATTTGGTTTGCAGAATTGATAATTTTTTGCATGGATTAAAGCTACCACCAAGGATGTGGTACAAAAAATTTGACATCTTCATGAAGAGCAAAGGTTTCAGTAGAAGTGAAGTTGATTTATTGTGTGAAATATCTTTCTTATCTATATTGGAGTTGTGATCCATGTTTACATTTCTATACATGGTGTGTACTTATGTTAACTTATGTTATTTTTGAGAATTTAGTGCATAAAAGATATGGATGAAGAAATTTAAATGGATCAACCAGAGGGATATAAAGAAAAAGGAAAAGAGCATTTGGTTTGCAGACTTGATAATTTTTGCATGGATTAAAGCTACCACCAAGGATGTGGTACAAAAAATTTGACATCTTCATGAAGAGCAAAGGTTTCAGTAGAAGTGAAGCTGACCATTGTGTATATTATAAGAGGTTTAATGATGACAATTTTATTATCTTACTATTGTATGTTGATGATATGCTTGTTGTAGGCCCTAGCATGAATAAAATCATTGATCTCAAGGATTAGTTGGACAGGACACTTGAAATAGAGGATTTTGGAGCAAATCAAATTCCAGGGATGAATACATATAGGGACATAATAGTTAGGATGATCTGGTTGAGTTAAATTAATATATAGAAAATATTCTAGAGTGTTTCAATATACATAATGCAAGTGTTTCAATATACATAATGCAAAACCAATTAGCACCCCACTTCTTGCACACCTCAAGTTGTCTTATGAACAATGTCCTAACACATAACTAAAGAATATAAGCATGTATCGTGTATTGCATTCATCAGAAATAGTGAACCTCATGTTCTCCATGGTGATCACCAGACCAGATATTGCTCAAGTAGTGGGAGCGAGTCATGGCGAATCCTTCTAAGGTGCATTGGAATGTTGTAAAGTGGGTACTTAGATATTTGAGGGGCATCTAAAATGCTACTATTTTCTACATATTTACAAATTAAATATATTGTAGATTAGGATTTTTGTGAGGACAAATATGGATAGAAGTCTACTACAATATATGCTTTCACTCTTGTCAGTGGAGTTGTATGTTGGACACATAATTTTCAGCCAATAGTGGCTTTATCAACCACTAAAGTAGAATATGCGGCAACAACCAAGGCCAATAAGGAGGAAATATGGATAGATTAGTTGATGGATGAATTAAAGATGGTACAAGGGAACATAACTTTGCATTGTGATAGTCAAAGTGTTATTCATCATCGCATGGAAAATATTGATATTATGTACCGTTTCATAAGGAAAGTGGTGGAATAAGGTACTATCTTGTTGGACAAATTTGATACTAATGAGAATATTGCAAATATTCTTATGAAACCAATTAGGATACAGAAGTTTGAATGGTTCAAAAATTCTATGGGATTTATGAAAATGTGATGAAGGAAACATTGTGAAATTACATCTAGGTTGAAAACAATGGAAAGGAGATTTAAGTGTATTGAATTCAAGTCGTAGAGTGTTACAAGAAGAATCCAATGCCCAGATATCCAATATTCTTACTATATAGTTATCTACTAGGCCCACACATGATTTTACATATGCATTGGGTGCTTGGGGGGATCAGAGGGGGTGCTGCTAGCCACCCCCCCGAGGTGTGGGAGTGGGGTTACCAAGAAAAATAATTCTAGACCCTTCTAGTGTATTTATGTTCCTTCTGGAACCCTCATATGTATTGTATAAAATTAGAGTGACTACTCACATTGTAACAAAAGAGAGATAGAAGGAAGAATTGTAAGTTTTTTTGTTGAGTATTGATAAAAGATCAAAGCTTACATTTCCCCATGGTTTTACCTACATAAATCATGGTTTCAAAGTAAATCTCATGTTCTTTTATTATTGTTGAAGAATTTGTTGTGTCTACTTCTGGTTCTGGATCAACTATTGATGAGACTCAATAAAGTGGATCTAGGTCCACAAGGACTTAATACAATTATTTCAACTATGAACTTTGTCCTAGTTCATATTTCTGGTGAGATTCAATCCACAGACTTAGAATCTAGAGGTTTTGGTGCTTGAAATTGAAGGGACACTTTTCTCCCTCCCACCAACTTGATTGACTTTATCCCACTGTTTTCAGCGTTTGTGCCTCCACTTCCTTGACCTCTGTCCTTACCTTTGATCCTACCCTTGCTTCCATTTACAGTGTGCCTTCATTTTTTACTCAATTTATTGACCTAAAGACTGTTACATTTGCTTATTTACTATATAAATGATTGAATGGACCATAAACTATCTTAAAGTTTGAACAACCTAGATCTAGAGAATATGTGAGGTAAAATACCATTAGAATATGTTGGGAAAAAACTAGAACTTTCACTCTCCCAAGAGTACATTTCCTCTCCATTTTTTAGTTAATCTTAGTTTCACGATTCAAATGGTATCTTTCTTGTATATTTTGGCCACCTAAGTTAGGAGAGTGTTCCATCCCTACATTTTAAGGATTCCATGGCTAAAGTTAGTCTTAGGAGTACTCATATCCTCTTTTGCATGGTCAAACCAAGTCTAATCCTTGTTTCATGGTCCTCATGCCTTATTTTTGGCCTATATTTGGTTAGATAACTCCTTTGTGAGAGTTCAATTCACTATTAGTTCATTCTAGCTAAGTTAAGCCTCAACTACTTCTATTTTTGCATACTTTTTTATTCTTGCATATGGAAAGTGTATATATTCTCGTAATCTCTCATTTCATGATGAGCCTTTAGACATTAATGAGAATTATTATTTGCAGCAATTTTACTCTTCTTTCATCTCTTTATTTGCAATTGATTAATGTATTACTTCATGCTTAGATTCTGGATCTTTCATAAAATATTACATGGTATCTAAGCTAGATGAATCTAGGTAATTGTATACAAATGTTTGCATGTTGAAGCACATCAAAGAGTGCA
The DNA here is from genome assembly GCA_027924585.1 of Larix kaempferi. Classification (NCBI taxonomy): domain Eukaryota; kingdom Viridiplantae; phylum Streptophyta; class Pinopsida; order Pinales; family Pinaceae; genus Larix; species Larix kaempferi. Next base: position 4,164,995 of record BSBM01000278.1, on the reverse strand, counting down.
CGATAAGAGATGGATCAGCCACAATCTCATTAGATTATCCTTACTCCATTCAATGATCATGAATGGAATTCAAAGTTAGTGCTCCTACTAAGAAGCGAAGGACTCTACAAGATAAAAATCGGCAAAAAGGGATGAAAGCAATTCACTGGTGAAAAATCAAAGTGGGTTAAAAAGATAGATGAAGCATATGGATCGTTATGTCTCTTAGAACCTCTCTCTCTCTCTCTCTCTCTCTCTCTCTCTCTCTTATTTCATATTATATCTTCTATGTATCCCAATGAATTTTTTATCAAACTCTTTGGAAAGCAACATGTTTTAGGAAGACATCAATGGGGGAATGAGTAGATTAGTGCATTTGATACAATCCAAGACTTCTTCACAAGATTCAGATCTCTTTTATAATAGATCAAGTGGGATAGATAAGAAAGATGATTAGCTTGTAGTTTCCACTTTGTCAATAGAAAGACTCCTAGTTGAGAATTCATAAGAGCCACCAGACGAAGGAAAATGCAAGGATTTGAGACACACCTTGATTGCAACCAAATTTTCACCTACTACTTGACATGAAGAAAGGGGGAGATTATATTCATGGAATCCTCTCTAGTTATTCAATTTGAGAGGGGTTTTTTACCATGAGGTTTTCCCTCTTGTCTCAGTTTATGATGATGTTATTTTTTGTATGAGTATCTAAAATGGCTCAATGGCCAGGACTCAATTTTTTTTTGGTATGCATTATATTCACCTAAGTTAGAATTAATGGGGGGTGTTGGAACAAAATTACAAATTTCACTCTTTTGAGAGTACATTTTATCTCCATTTGCTAGTTAAGCTTAGTTTCATAATTCCAATGGTATCTTTCTTGGATATTTTGGCCACATGAGTTAAGAGAGTGATCCATCTCTACATTTTAGGGATTCTCTGGCTAAAATTAGTCGTAGGAGCACTCCTATCCTCTTATCCTTGGTCAACCCAAGTCTACTCATTGTTTCATGGTCCTCATGCCTTATGTTTTGCCTATATTTTGTTAGCTATCTCCCTCATGAGAGTTCAATTCACTATTAGTTCATTCTAGATAAGTTAAGCCTCAACAAGTTCTATTTTTGCATAATTTTCTATTCTTGCACATGGCAAGTGTATATATTCTTATAGTCTCTCATCTCATGATGAGCCTTTAAACATTTTGCAGCAAGTTTACTTTTCTCTCATCTCTTTCTTTACAATTAATTAATGCATTGCTTCATGCTTAGATTTTATATCTCTCATAAGATATTACAAAATACTGACACGCCTAAAATACACTACATTTCCTTTTGAAATCTATAGAAGTCATGGATTTGAGGTATTTTTATGTCCAGACATATAACTTTTTAATTTTACATGAATTTCTTAATAATTGGACCAAAATAAATGTTAGCATAAGGCAAACTTTATGCTTTGGTTAAGCGGATGTATTCTGGAAAAATTTCCAGAAGTACCATCCAAAGCTCAACTAGTAATTTTTTTGAAACAAAGTTGTGAATGTTTTTGATGTTCCTTCTTAGAAGGAAGACCTTGGAAGTGTACAATGTTGGATGTCCAACCTCAAGAACCAGTTGTTGGAATATTCTCACCATATTATCTTGGTCTTTCATGATTTTCATTCATTTTTCATGCATGCATGCATGCATTCCATGTAGCACTACATGCATCCATGCATTGGATGTTGAGTCTCCTAGCACCTAGTCCTTACTTTGCCCCCCCTAGAGCTTATATTTGGACATCATTAGCCCTCTTATCCACTTAGAGTGCCTTTTTTACATCACTGGATTTCCAATGTTCCCTCAGGCATGATTTTAGGAATCTACATAGTTAGTTCCATGATTTGGGGTGCCTTGTCCCCTTGATTGCTCAATTAACTGATTGTTGCACCTAGTTTGACTGGTAGTGAGCAGAGGAGCGCCATTTTTGGCCACTGGTAGTTAGTTATGTGCCCCCTTGGATTCTCCTCCCCTATTTTGGTGTCCACATGATTAAGTTAAATGCTCATTTCTACCTCAATTAACTGATTATTCACCATCAATGGCCACTAAACCTTATCGGGAGATGGTTCCAATGAAAACTAAGCCTAGACTTGAAATGAATTTTAACCCTCCTGGGTGTATCGAATTCATTCTACTGTAAGATCTTTTGATTTGCATCTTATGGATTATTAATGTATCAACATCGGTTTTTCATCTGTGTTTCAATTTTATGAGTGAATTGATCAATGTTTCTTGCTAATTATTCTCAGTAATTACATTTTGAAATTGTGAGGTTTGTTCAAGCTTAGTGATTTATCCCTGTGGAATTTCACACCAAATATTTGGAAAATTCCTAGGTAGGTAAGATTACAATAGAGTGAATCCTTTGAGTGACATGCTAAGTAGTGGGGTCTTCTTCTAGCTAGAAGGATCCTTATTGTTGGAGGAGCCTAGTCAATTGGCTGACTAGTTCCTCCGACTGACCATCGTCGGGTCGGTGTTATGAAACAATCAGTCGGTTAAGATGACATAGATACTTTTTTAACTGAATAACTGACTGTAAATATATCTATCTATATATCTATCTATCTATAGGCTGGTGATCCCTGATTCAAGGATATGACCATTACTTTGTATATACTCCAGCTCCGATATAATATAATTGTTGTTGTTGTTCCCATTACTTTTTTATCTCCTCTTGTATGATGATGTGAATGCATTATCTTCTATATTTATTTTATTTATATTCCATGTACTCCCTTATATTACAACATTAGTTCTGTTTCCAGTTGTACTATAGGGATTAGAAGATGAGTGTGCCTGTATAAAATGATAAGTGGAGAAGATATCAAAGAATTTTGGAAGAGGAAAGTAACAAATTACATTCAAAATTATGTTAGGAGAAACAAATTGTCAATAGTGCAAGCATCAGAAAGATTCTTTACTTAAATGCACCAGAAGTTTCTTGAAGTTGTCCCACATGAACTAAAGAAATTGATCAACCACTTTCATGAGAAAATTAGATCCAGTCAATGAAAGGTTGTTGATGCACAAAATCACCAATGGTGGGAGAAAAAATATATAGGATTGGTTAGATGATATATGTGACCAATTTTGGAAATAACAAGCTATTAAAGAAATAAATTCGCTCGATGACGTCAATAAAATATTTTACGATGATCTTCATGAATTGTTCTTCATCACCATACCAAAGTTGCTATTTAAATTTCTGATTGAACACGAAGTTGGACATATCGCCGAAGCATGACCACTAGTGGAGCCACCAGTAAATTCAAATTGGCAATAGGGATTGGGAAGGTTTTATTCAAGAATTCTAGTGGGAATATTTCATTGGTAAATGAGCTGAGCACTTGAGACACTCTCCTACGTCCTGTAGTAGTCAGGTAAGCAATGGGGGGGTCGCCGACCATGTGGACTGAGTAGATACATATATGATTATAGTCGATGACAAAAAAGAAAAAGATGAATCTTACCAAGAAGACTAGTCTACTTCGATGAGATTGAGATATAGCCAGTTATAAGTCGTCTACAAATATTCAAAAGATTGAAAGAGAAAAAACATTCAAGAGGCGAGAGGAATTGAGAGACATTAGGAGTCCACTGAGGGAGAAAAGAATTATGAAAAACCGGAATCAAATATTTGAGATTCCAAAAGACCTACCTAAGTGGAGAAAAATACGAGCAGTGAATGAAGAAGGTGAGGATCCGACACCTGTTGGAGGTTCATGGTCGATGGAACTGACCTCACAATTGAAGATTGCAATACATGACATAATGACTCCTTTGTCTATTATACCGAGGCTTATATCAAATCAACCTAGTGTTAGAGAAATTGTTGAATGTGACTTGGGGCTTGGACCAGGTGCCAGTATCATTTATAGTCGTTTTGATGAATATGGACATATTTTGAATCAATTGATGATCTTAAGGCCTGGACGTGGGAATTGGATCACTTTTACACCAGAATATAGCCATAATTGTTTCAATCTCTTCTACTCTGAACATGAGAAGGTACCCCCTCTACCAGCAATATTATTGATTAAAGCATTTGAACAGTCGGAAGTCCAATTTGTCAGTGAAGAGTCTGTTGAAGAAGTAAAATTATCCTGAGATTCATGGTTGTTATAGCTAGTAAGTCATTCTTCATCCGATACATTGTCAACAGTATCATCACCATAGTCATCCTCATCCTCATCATTAAGTTTAGGTAATAATAATATCTTTATTCATATGGCTTATCCTACACACATAAATTGTCTTATATATGAAGGGGATGGAGATCCCTAGAAACATTGGGTTATATGTGAAGCAATATGGAAATCTCACAACATTATAGATGAAAAAAGACAAATTGCAATGTTTATAAGAGGTCTTCGAGACAAAGCATAAAGTTGGTATATGAACCTGGTTGAAAATGGTCCAAAAGTAAAGCAAGAAATTAAGAAGAAATTATTTGAATTATTCAGAACTCAAGACAATAGGAATATGGATGCACAAAATCTCAAGGCTATAACAAAAATATTTGGAGAGCCTTTTTGGGAATATGATAAAAGATTTAAAGATCTCCTTAATCAAATGTCATCCAAGATGGAAGAATCCATCCTCATCGAATGGTTTGTCGAGGGCCTACTACCTCAAATTCAGACGACATTGACTATGTATGAGTTCAATACATATGATGATTCTTTGAATAAGGCACAAAAAGTTTAATCAAACATTGATCTTGCAACAGGACCATCCGACCGACAAGTCCAAGAAAATATCGAACAAATGTAGCAGTTGTTACAACAGCTAGCATTAAAACATAATGACTTTTTGTGTAACAATTGTTCGACCAAGGGCCACACTAAAGATTCTTTTCGATATAATAAACGTCATCCCTATCATGATGACTGAGGGTCCTTCCCAGAGGAAATAATATATCTGCAGGAAGAACCCCAACTCTTTCCTAAATAAAGGCATCCTGACAACTTCAATATTGATCATGCATTGTATTTATGCGATATTTATGAAAGATTTGAGCCGCATGCGACAGTTGAATTCCCATACAATACAACTGCGGTCAAATTAAAGCGGTATCGAATTTGTCGGAACACCCAACATAGCACAGTCGATTGTATTAAAAAATATAATACCAAACACAACCAACATACAATCTATCAAATGCATATGATGGAGAAAAATAATCAAAGAAGCCATGAATATAATTAATATAATGACCAACGTAATAATGGAGGATATAGAGGCCATCACATATACCTGGTTCTAGGATGCTTCAATGCTAATCGTGGTCGAGGCAGATCGAGATGTTTTATTTGTTTTAGTGAAGAACATTTGAGTCTTGACTTTCCTTGGAAAGATAGGATGGTCCTCAAATTTTGTACTAAATGTGGTGTCGAAGAGAACTCTTTTGAGGAATGCCCCATTATGGTTGAAAAACTTATAAATAAAAATAATGTTAATATTTTGTCTGGTGTTCCTAGAAATGATGTGATTAAACATAATTATCTACATATTGTTAGAAGGAAAGGTACAAAAATTGGCCATGATAACATGCAAGTAACCAAGTTTCCAAGTAAAGGGTATAATTATCGCCAAATTACTTAGCAAAAGGATATATTTAATGATGCTCCAATATTTTTTCAAGACCTAGAAGAAGAAGAAAATATTCAAGAGTATAAAAATAAAATAGTAAATGAAATCTTATAATTACTCGCAAAAGAGGAAGCAATTGCATGTCTCATTGATCTTATGTACCACTTAAATAAAGACACCAAAAATGAAAGAATTCCAAGACATTTATGAAGCCTAAGACAAAAAGAGAAAATTGATATTGATCCTCTGGTCGATCTCGACATAGATGGGTATCGTATCTCACAAGTCGTTCTTGATTTTAGATCACAAGAAAATATCATGACAATGGCAACAGGGGAACAACTTGGTCAGCATCAGCTGACAAAATCATGCATATATCTTAAACTTGCTGACCAAGGCCTCATCAAACCCATTAGTGTGTGGAAAGTTGTGAATACAGGCATCATGGGCATAGAAGCCCAAGTAGAGTTTGAAATTATAGACCCACAAGAGGGAGCAACGTCTTTTCTTGCATTAGTTGGTCGACCCCTGGGAAGAAAAATGAAGGCATCCATTTAATTAGAAAAATATCAAATAAATATCAAAGGTAATGGAAAGAAATTAATTGTTCCTATTTATCCATCAAGAGAAAATCCATGGGAGGAACTAGATGACCAAGAGGGAGACATAAGAATACTCTATCAAATAATGGGAAATAATGAAGATTTTGTGGAACCGAATGAATATGGAAAAATCCACCTGGGATCCCCCATGTTAGTCAAACATAATTCTGACACTGACCTATACAACTGGCAAGTAGAAAATTATGAAATGCAAGCTAGATATTGTTGGTCAATTCAAAACATTCCTCGTAGGAAAAATAAAAACTGTCTCGCAATCTCAATGATTCCAAAAATATTTGAAAGTAAAAGAAGGCAATATCCGACACTAATACTGACGAAATCTTAAACAACTGTTATGCCATCACCACGATATAGAGAACACAAGTCTCCAGTAATGCATATCGAACAAGTATCTAAAAATGTTGGAGAGCAAGGGAGATTGAAAACTCTAGTAGAATCCTTCACTGAACAAGTGGCTAGATGGTGGAAAACACATTAGTCGTGAATGTACACATGGAATACTTCTTTGACATACTTCATTGAAATATTTGGAGGGAAAGAGTTGACATCAGAAGCTCAAATTCCAAAATGTGTAAAAGGCATGGATCTGTATGTCCATATTGACAGATGTAAAAAAGAATCGAGGAGATTGGGTTACAATGATGAGAAAATATTGCCACATTTCTTCTCGAGTACATTAGAATATCTACCTAAAAAGTGGTATAAAATGGAAGAAGAAAGAGGTGGAACTTTTACTTGGCAAGAACTAAAAGAAAATTTTATAAGAGACTTTTCTTTCTCACCGGCGAAAGACCGTGTCAAGGAGGCAATGGAAGAACTTCAGAAATTCATAGATCCAATAAATACTACTACATCGACTAAGGGATATCGACATGAGTCATCCTGCAATAATCATTATTTCAACCAAACCACCTAAGATGACAACAAGATTAGAACATGAAAATGAGGCAACCATTGGTAAAAGCTTCCTCTGGAAAAGAGACCATCCATCGACAGGAAGACCCATAAAATTTGTCATGAAACTGGCTTTAGAAGACAAAGTCGAACCAGAAAGATTCACAAAAAAATATTTTCCTCTTGCTTTCATAGAATTTAAAGAAGGGGATAGGCCAATATACAAATCAAAGGCACTGGAATGGACAGATAGTCAGATCAAAGTCAAATAAGTCGATATATCAAAGGACGACAAACCAAAAATGGCAAAAATCAGAGACTATTGGACTGAACAACAAATTGCCGATATAACTAGTCTATTAAGAGAATATAAAGATGTTTTTGCAAGAGAATATAAAGACTTGAAGGGATTAGTGCAAGAAATGGGAGAAATGAAAATTAATATTAAGCCTGAAGCTAAACCACTGAAACAATATCTGTATAAATTGGCCCATAAATACAATGATATAGTTAAGAAATAAATAGACAATATGTTGGCAGCTGGTATCATCTACCATGTCGATGAATAGGAATGGGCTAGTCCTATGGTCGTTCATCCTAGGAAACATGATCCGACGAAACTGCGTATTTGTGTCAACTTCAGGGGACTAAATGAAGTTACTTTAACCGACCCCTTTCCTACACCTTTTGTTGACGAGATTATTAATGACGTCGCTGGACGCTAATGCTATTCTTTCACACATGGATTCTCAGGTTATAATCAAGTTCCTATTACCAAGGAGGATTAACACAAGACTACATTTGTCTGCAAATTTGGGTCATTTGCTTATAGAGTCATGTCCTTCGGATTAAAGAATGCTCCAGCTGTATTTTTAGAATTGTCGTTAAAGCATTCCAAGAATACATATATAAAATGGTGGTGGTGTATTTCGACGATTGGACAATATAATCCTTACTCCAAGATCACATTAAGCTCTCTTTGAATATAAAAAAATGTATATTTGCAATGCAAATCAGAATCCTCTTGGGTCATGTTGTTGGTAAAGAAGGTATCAAAGTTGATTTTGCAAATATTAAAGTTATACTTGATTTGAAGCCTATAGTTAAGCTGAAGCATGTAAGAATACTTCTAGGCCATATAGGGTATTATCGCAAATTCATAAGACATTAATCTGATACCACATATCCATTGGAAAAAATATTAGAATAAAATCAAGAATTCCAATGGTCCCAAGAGTGTGAGGCATCATTTGAATTGCTTAAGAGAAAACTAGTCGAATCCCCCATTCTTTGGTTCCCAAATTGGTCAATAAAATTCCATGTTCATATCTACGCCTCAGTCGTAGCAGTCGGTGCAATCCTTAACCAACCTGGAGATGACATAATGGATTATCCCAATGCATATGGTAGTCAAAAGCTAAGCAAATCTTAAAGAAATTATTCGACGACAAAGCAAGAAGCCCTTTGTACGATCTTTGCATTGCAAAAATATAGACACTATTTACTAGCTAATCCATTCATCTTCTACATTGACCATGAAGATATAAAGTACTTATTGAACAAACCTCTTCATCAAGGTCGGATATGTCGATGGTTACTTCTGTTTCAAGAATTCGAGTTCGAAGTAATCGTCCGACCAATAAAGTCTACTGTCGGATCTAATAATTTATCCAGAATCAAAACAGGAGAAGATCCCATCGGGATAGATGATGGTTTACCTGATGCACATTTATTTCAAGTCGAAGCTATATCAACAGAATTGGAGGACATTGTGCAACATTTACAAAAGGGCTAATTACCATAAGGCATGTTGGAAAAGAAAAATAAGATCATATCAATGAAAGTTGCACCGTATACTATAATAAATGGATTCTTATACAAGCTCGGAACAAATGAAATACTACGAAGATGCATGCTAGAACATGAACGACAAGGAATCATTGAGGAAACTCATAGTGGACCTGCAATAGAGCATTACCAGGCTAACACAACTACAAGAAAAATTCTTCAATTGAGATTATGGTGGCCAACACTTAATAAAGATTACTGAATGCATGTACGTAGATGTGATAAATGTGAAAGGATGGGTTGACCATTATCAAGAAATTAAATGCCCATAATATATGGCAATCGAAGTTTAGCTTCTCAAATTTGGGCTATCGACTTTATCGGTGCCTTCTCAGTTCTTGGTCGTCGAACAAGAGCCCGATACATCATTACAACCATTGAATACATCACTAAATGGGCCGAAGATGAACCATTTTAGACTTTCTCAAGTGAATGTTGGCAGAGAAAAGTGCCCTCTGGCCAACTAAGGAAAAATAGACCAAACAAGCTTCTTATTGCAGTCACTTGTCTATTTGGGGTGGCTACTTTTCGCAGGAATAAGGCCCTGTTGCTTTTGGGGTTTTGCTCTCAACAAGAGAGTCTCAATTTTGTTTACTGTATTATCTTTGATGTTAGTTCCTACCTATTCAAACTAAATGAAAACTAACTTAATTGGATTGTTAGCAAATATCTATTCTAATAAAATCATAACACATGAATTTAGTAGCTGCTAAACTGTAAACAGTTTAGTAGCTACTAAATTACCTGTAGATTTCTGCTACAAAATAATGCTGAAATTCTAATTCTAAAACTAAATTATGTCTAAACTAGTTCTATCCTGTAGGAGCATAGATAAGTCAAATATAACTCTCAGTCTAAATAATACTTCAAGGCATGCGTTTAGCTTGTAGACATCATCTAAAACAAAAACATAACCTGTTGCATTCAGAAATAATAATTTATATTATTAAGATATGAAATGGATAATACATAAAATTTCAGACACAGAATCAATTAAAATATAATTCATGTACTCTTAGACTTGCGTGAATGATAAACCACGCCCTATCGTATATTCCCAAAATAAACACACATTTAGGATGGAGATATTAATAATTTAAACAAATCATACAATAACAAAAAAACAAAACTTATTATGATAGCATTTGAATAAATTTCACAAGGATCCAAAAGAACACATAAGCTCGATTTCTGAAAAGATCAAATCCACATATGATAACTCATTATATATATCTCTCTCTCTCTCTCTCTCTATATATATATATATATATATGCAGACATAAAAGTAAATACAGAGAAATATTAGAGAGATATAATTACGCCATAGGCGTTTCACCATGGAGGTCCATAACCTCCACATCGGCTAGATTCCTTGCTCATGGAGCGAATGGAATCTTGCTACGTGGATGGTGCTCTTGGTCCATTGGATCAACTCCTTGCAAAGTTGCTGTCAATTTAGTCTTCTCCGGGTTTTTCTTGGTTTTTCCTAGTTCCTTTTGGCAGCTTGGTCGAAACACGGAGTTAGCATGACAATTCCTCTCAAATTTGAATACACAAAAGCTTTGTCCAAATTCTGGCTTCCAGGTTTTCTGTTGGTTTGGAGACTCAGAAGGATAAATTCGCTGTATTGAATAGACGAGTAAGGAATTATGTTTTCCACCTTCACGTCGTGGTCAAGTTCAGGGAACCTAGCTCGAGGATTATTAGGCTCTCGAGATTACAGAGATCAGGCAGAATACTACCACTGAGAGAACTTCCATGGAGATCAATATGAGTCACAACACCTTCATCGTTACAATCAATCCCTCTCTATTGACAGGGAGAATCATCAGACCCATCCCAATCCCTAAGAGCATTTGTGGGATCCTCCAAAGACTCTTTCATCTTCAGAAGTATTTGAATTTGCACGTCTTGTACTGCGCAAACTGCAGTAAATCGAAAATTGACCAAAGCCCATGCTGTGAAAATACAAAAAATGAAGATACAGACCTTGGTGCCTTCCCTCATCATGCTGGCTAAGCGTTTTGGCTATTGTTTACAGAAATAATTGAAGGCCTCCTCTACTTATATAAACCTTTACTCAACGTTGCAAGCACCAAACAAGATCAAGGAAATGGATTGGATTGGATTAAACTACTAATGTTGACAATAGATTCGTGGTTGCAGAGGCAGCTATTAGTGGGAATTTGTGATATCTATAGGCCTGGTGAGATCACAACCCTTCCATACCTGAGCATAACTTCAATGATGTGATATTGATGCTTGCTGAATAAAACCACTACGAGATAAAATCCAGAGAACAATGTGCACAGTTTTAGAATCCGAGCATCTCCTCGAAAAACTGCCTGAGTGACTTCAATTATGCTCATTCTAGCTTTTAATCCGAGGTTGATGATGAACTCTTCCGCAAAAGATGATGAAAAGATAAGCGAATTTATTCGGGGCTGAGGGCGATTTTATGTAACTTAAGCGAAACAATTCATGGGAGAAGAAGGAAAGGTTCATCTTCCCTTTTGCGGAAGAGTTGATCGGAAATGTCCGCCGTTGCGGAAAAAAATAGACGAGTTCCTCCGCCGTTTCGGAAAAGGAACCTTAACTCTTCCGTTGGGCCAGACTTGTTCGTCAAAAATGCCGTTGCGGTAGACTTACGCGAGTTTCTCCGCCATTGCGGACGACTTTAATTAAAACCTTCCGCTATTTCGGAGACATTTAATCTATTTCCTCCCAGACTTTTCGTCAAAAAGGCCGTTGCGATAGACTTACGTGAGTTTCTCCGCCGTTGCGAAGGACTTTAATTAAAACCTTCTGCTATTTTTATTTCCTTTGACAAAGCGGACAGAATGTCTTAAACCTTCCGCCGTTGTGCCTCAAATCCTTGAGTTTTACTTAGTCAAAACATTGTACTTTGCAAGCCCACTTCCCCCTCGAAACGTAAAGGCAGCTATAACCAGTAAAAGAAGCAAAATTGCAGAATCGCGCGTCATTTTCTAATTGATATGGATATATTTAATTTCTCCAGATCATGGCATTTGATTTTGAATCCAGATCTTAGCCTATGACTGTAAACTTCATAGCATTCCAATTCCGGATCTTGAGAAATTTGGTACATCTATTGAAATCGTGATGGCGTCATTTAGATTCAAACTTATAACATGCTGAAATCTGAACTTTGGCGTTTTCAATTTTTTTTTTAAAATTCAGACTTGGCGTTTTCAATTTTTTTTTTTAAATTCAGACTTTGGCGTTTTCAATTTTTTGGAAATCAGACTTGGCGTCATTTTAGTTTAAACTCATAAGCATTCCAAATCTGAATCCGGCGTTTGATTTTCAAAATCATGCCTTTCGTTTCTTTTTTTTAAAGGCGTTCCAGAATACGGTGATGATCCGCCATCAATACGGCGTTTCATGGCATTTTCAAATTTGAAAGGCGTTCCAGAATACGGTGATGATCCGCCATCAATACGGATTCTTGTTTTAGAACTTACCTATGATTGCTCAGAGCTTCCGGTTTCCACATTAAATTCGTTTCATGAACTATAATTTGACTTTATATAACTCTGGTTCTGCTTCGAGTATTGAGATGGCGTCCACGGGAATTGCAAGAATCAGTAATTATTATTCAAATAACATAGCGTCCACAGGATTTGTAATTATATAGAAGAAACCAAGTATAGTCATCTACTATATAGAAGAAACCAAGTACAAGTTGTTTATTGAAAGGGATCTTAAATGGGTAATTATATGCTTGCATTATTTAAAAGTCATTGCTTAGAATTATTTTAGTGTGAGGAGGAATTCGAAGTTATAATGTTAGAATTAGTTTTAGGAAATGGAATACATTTGATTGGTGTTATTTGTTTAATAATTGTATATATATAAAAAAGAAAAAAAAAACCTACAAGGACAGACCCCTTTTTGTGGTTGGATTGGTCCCGCCTTACGCTGGCACTTACTTATAGATAGTAATGATGTACAACAGAGAGCCAAGCCAACCAAGGAAGGATTTATCATAGACAACATCTACCTGCAAGGAAAAACACAAGAATGATCAGAGAATGTATACGTGAATGTACAAAAGGAATTACCAATGGAAAGTCTTACCTTATCAATTGAGACGGTGAGGAGGTGACGACCGATTTTGGTGGGTACCTCAAATAACAAAGGTCCACCATGAGTGCTATCGAAACCATCCGACAACCATTAAAGCTTGCAAAGAAAACTAATGAGTGTTGCAGAGAATAATAGTTTCACACACCAAAGCTATCAACCAACCATGCAAGGAAAATATGCTACAGAGGAGGAGATTCGATCTCTGAGTGCGGGTGAAGATGGAGGTGAGAGTCCCGTCGGCCCGAACCAAAAGACTAAAAATTACTAATGAGTCGGACTATGCCAAAGGATAGGAAAACGAAAATCAATACACATTTAATGAATCCTTCCAATTGTTGTAATGTTTAGACACGAGTCACGTCGTAATAACTACCATGGAGGACGTGTGTAGAGAAATGGTCGAGCCCTCATCTGTGTTGGCAACGTCATGTTTCCCAAGTTAAAATCGAATGAGGCATTGAGTAGTTCATGGTTGTGAGTTGGAATGCCTAACAATCCCAATGACCATGTAGGGGTGAGTCACCCATGCATTCCTATGTTCAATTAATACGATGTGACCCAAAGGTGGCAAGTGGAATGTGGACTCCACTAAGGGAGCTTTATTATGGCTTTCCTAATACATGTTGTTGATTTGTTGCATGTTGGAGCATTACTATTGTTGGCAATGGTAACAATGGCTGTGGCTTTGGAAATTATTTATATGTAATGAAATTTTTTTAATTGTTTGTAAACTATATCAAGAGTTTGTATTTTTTTAATGGTTTCTTAGTGTTTATTAGTTTAAAAAAGTTTATAATCCTATAAACATAAAGATGAATATACAACTTAAACATATATTAGTAATGATGTTGTTTGTAAATATGTGATGCATGGTAATATATTTATATGTTTTATTAATAATATTTAAAAATATAAATATTAGAGATGTATATGTTTTATTATTACTTAATATTTTGATATTTTTTAAAGTTTATATTCAGTATTATTATTTAATTACTACATCATAATAATTTTGGAGAGGAGCTTTGAATGTAATAAAAGAAGTTATTTTATATTAAAATGTATTATAATAAAACTAAAACATTAGAAATTTGTTTTTTCGTTATTATTATAGATATTATCTCTTAATTTTATACTTGAACATTTTTTAACATTATTCAATTAGAAAAATATTTATAATTATTTTTTCATATTTATTTTTCACTTTCATATTACAAATAATATAATTGAAGTGAGTTGTCTTATACTTCACTAAAATATATAAAATGTTACAAACGTTGAAGATACATAGGACTAATAAGAACATATGACTAAAATATCATCATCCCCTTTTCCTTCTAATAGGTCGCAGGACACAACAATGGCCATTATAAATAAATGAAAAATATTCTCAAGAACAACCTACTCTAAGATCTCTAATATCGCTAAGATCTATGTCACATTTTTAGTATTGTGTTGAATCTTTGTTGTGTCAAATAATGTATTGTGTTGAATCTTTATTAATTCACTTCGATTTAGTTTTTTTTTAAAATATATGAATTTATGTCACATTATTAGTCTTTACCAAATGTCAATTACTCTTATGTTTTTTTTCCCTTTCGACGTTCGCATTCACGTTCTTTTTGAAGGGGGGGGAACATCTCATAGTGGAGGATGTGTTGATTCGCTGAACCTGACAGGTCAAGTATTGGGTAAGAACAACTATGGAATTTCCTACAACGCGAATCTTAGCTAGGGAGGAACTATTGCTCTAAGGCTTCCTAGGGAAGGCACTTGCAAGGACCGAAAATAATTCTCTCCCGTAATTAAGGATTTAGGTCATCTCCAGCATGAAAATGCAGTCCATTTGAGAGAATTTTATGAAGGAACAAGAGAAAAGCTTCTTGTATATGATTATCTTAACAATAGATAATCATTTACAACCACCATTATGAGGATATTTGGTTTAGAAGAGCGACATCTCAAAGATGATTTAGTTGGAGTTGGCTACCTCTCGCAGCTCCTTTGACAGGATCTCCATATCCATATGCAGCCCCATCCATTTGGAAACTAAAGCTTTTGCAAATAAATCTCGTTGTTTGATATGTCTTGTGGCTATATCCCTTACAACCACCATCCACTAGATCTTTGAGTAACTCCAAAATCAACAGTTTTACTAATCATCCTCATATTGGATACACAAGTCTCAACAAATTTCCTTCAGTATGAAGAAAAATGCTCCATAATACCATTAAAACCCCAACCATAATTACCAACATCACCTGAACATGATAAACCCACACCTTTCAGTGTGTTGAGAAAAGTCTCGACTCCACCCTTACTATTGTTAGGATGTATACTAAATGCAAAATCACCCGTGCAATCCACCCACACAGAAGGAGATCCAACAAAAACAAATTTTAAAAAAAATTACAAAATTATACTACTCCTAATTATACTTCTATGTTTAACTTTTTATATTACCAAATTTTGAAAAAATATTACAAAAGTATATCATTCCCAATTATAAAATATTACAAAATTATATCACTTCTACTTATACTTTTGGATTGATAAAATTGTTGTTTAAAGTGGGTTCAACACCCTCAAATACCTCTACTCTAACTAGATTATACAATATTAACATTAGATATCTATAATTGTATCAATTCAAAATGATTCTCTCAATGCTGCAAAAGAAAGAAAGGATGCAAGATGTTTCAATCATTCTCTCGGCTAGAATCTCCGTCAAATGAAATTTGGCGAGGATCAATTTTAAAGATATGTCGTTGTGTGGGCCACTTATCCATCATATTCTCAGAAGATAATTGTTGTTCACTATATGCATGTTTAAAAGAAAATTGTGGGTTGAAGAGCCCTCCTAGAGTCAGTATCCCATGTATGCTCGCCAAATAGACTGTATTTTTTTGCCAGAGAAGTCTGATAGAGTGCCCACCGACCAACGAACTCAACTATTTCCACGACCAGAGTCCATTGCTTGAAACATCGACCAGTAAGTTTGAATATTAAAAAAACATGGAAATGCATTGGTTGTTGACCTGCACTGCACGTTATCATTGACCGGTATATTATTTGCTACCCGTCGATCTTTTCCATTACATTATAATATTCAGTTTGAAGGATTAACATAGTGGGATGTTGTTGTGAGAAAAGTCGATATTGTATGTAAATTTGGTCAATGAATTCATGCACAATATATACGTGAATGTTGGGCATCTATTACAAGGATGTCGTGGTTTGAAAATAAGTCGACTAGACTAGTCGTTGCTAGCCCTTGATCGTTATTTCATCAACACAAGTAATATTTCAACTCGAAGAAGTACGGCTGACTATAGCAGTCATTATCCCATTAATGCCAATGACTACAATGACCAAGATGTCCATCGACGAGAATAATTTTTTTTTTTTTTTAGAGATTGGTGGATAGAAAGATGACTATGACAACCGATCGGACTTCCTTCCAAAGCAATTGGTCGTTGTAGAGCAATCGATCGATGTTACTTTTTGATGTTATCGTTTCACAGAACCTTGTGCTGACTGCCACAATTGAACACCGACTATCTCATTTGACAATTAGATGTGGGAAAAGCAATTTAATGGAGTTTTGTCATGATCCACCAACCACCTGTAAAATAACTTAAAGGTTCTCTTTATTTTTGTGTTTGGAAAACCAACTTGCTTTGTCGTTTCATAACAATATATATGTTCAACATGTTCATGAATTGGAGCTTCTCAAGTTTAGTATCGACTAAGAATATGTTTGG
Source organism: Larix kaempferi (assembly GCA_027924585.1). NCBI lineage: Eukaryota > Viridiplantae > Streptophyta > Pinopsida > Pinales > Pinaceae > Larix > Larix kaempferi. Next base: position 4,148,141 of record BSBM01000278.1, on the reverse strand, counting down.
GTGAGCCATAATGTTGTCAAAGTTAATATGTAGTCGATGTTATACTTGGAGAGGTAACATCTATGGTCGATCCAAAATATAGTCAATTCTTACTCAAGTCGAAGCACACTTGGTCGGTATGTAAAATGGGTTGGTGGTTGAAAATTAATTATAGTCGAAGAAAAAAGTGGTCGGGTCACTATCATATTAAAACTATAGTCAAAGCTCGACTTGGATCTACATGTAAGATGATTTCGTATTAAAAAAACTTTTACCCACAATTTCTTAACCAAAGGTCTTTTCTAGAATGTTGTAAGAGGTTTACACTTCATTGTAATACTCTAAGATTGGAAAGAGTATGTTTCTAACCTTGTTATAAGAAGAAAAAATTGTCAAACAATTACATAAACATTTTAGATAAAATTTTCACTTGGACATACGATATGGCTAATAAAAGTCCATATGCTATAAACATAAAGACTAAAATTTTGGTACACAAAAGAAGATCTATATAACAAAGTCATCAACAAAATAAGCTTCACATCAAGTGGAGGATCATCATGGTCCTTCAAGTTCGACCCTAATCATCATTGGTTAGCTATTGCTCATGAATGACAAGATCACATCCATCATTGCCCCATTGCCTTATTTAAGTTTTAGGTGTTTTTTATCTTAAAGATTGCAAGGGTGAGCCCTTGAAAGTTGACATTTAGATGTATTAGAGGACACAAATTGTGGTAGCGTTCCCTCCTCTCATAAATGTCTAACCATCTTTTTGGCAAAGCATTCCCCCATGACATTGAAAATTCTTGGAGTGAACTAAATGTGTTGGAGAATCAATGAGAACAACTCTATGAATGATACAAGTTCCACTCTCAATAATTCAAGAACTACTACAAAGGTGCTATATCTATTTCAATTGTTTTTATATATTTAATAATTTGCATATTATACAAATTGACAAAAAAATAGTAAACTTGCTTCTAACAGAATGCATTTGATTAAACATAATACTGTTTTAGCCTTCAGCCTGGAGCACTCAATATCTACATGATAAAATGGTATATTTTCAATAAAACCAAATTTGAACACATTAATTTGACATATATGTAACATTAATTTTATAGTTCATTCAAATAACAACTATTTTGTTGTATTTTTATGGGTTAGACCCCACTTCATTATACATAAAAACTACTTATACTATGCAATAACCATATTGGGGCTTTTACATGATCTTATGCATAGTGCAGGACATTATAACTAGATATAGTCTTAGAATAAAACTACAACCACGAGAAAATTACTTACCGTTAACTATGTACAAAAAGAAGCCACTAAGCAAAATGAGGCTATAATAAAACTACAACCAAAATATATATGAGGGTGCCAATTAAAGATTTCTATGGTAAATTTAATATAAAACTTACTTATAGTTGTCTCCTAATCTTTCCGTCTTGATACATTTGATAATTTATGGTTGCCTCTACCCCTTGACCCAATTGATATTATAAGGTGAGGATGTGCATGCATAAGAATATTTAGTTATGACTATGCGATGAGGATTTAAATAGAAGAGGATGTAAATACATGCAATTTTTATACGTATTTTGTTGGCGAGTTTTGAAGATAAACGTGGTGAGAAACCACATATGTTTGGAAGGACGTAGGGAGATTACACGATAATGATCATGCCACCCATCAAATTGAAGACAATTCCTGAGCCAAAAATTGTTATTTTTAAAATTTTATTAATCACCATTGTGGTACTTTGGTCTAAATGTTTTTTCTAGCTCATTGTTTCTCCCTATTGTGTGCCCAGTGCCACGTATCTATATCGATGCATAATTCAACCTCTGCTTGGTTTGTGGTTGATGAAGCGTTCAATTAAATTCCCCGCTGATTCAAAATATGTCCCACATATATCTCTGTTTAAACTAAATCAAATATTATAGTAGAAATCAATATGTAACAACAGTGACACATCCAGGTGCCACAAAGCAGTTGATCCGCTTTCTCCCTTGCCTACATAAAAAAGAGAGCAAGCATATCTGACTCAACTCCATCTCGAAAAGTATTGATATATTTCCCAAAAGGTGTGCCCTCTGTCCGAAATTCAAATAGCCAAATCTGATCTAAATGTAGAAACTTTTGACAGGTTGAATGACGGTCGGCTCTTGAAAAATTGCATGGCAACAATTCTTCCATAAGGAGGCTCTGATTAGTCTGATCACATCCCACATACTTTTGCTAGTATACTGAATTATCTACTCAATCCCAAACACAATCCATTACCAATGAAGTGGAGCAATAAAAAGGGTACTGTATTCAGAAGTATTACAAGCCCGGTATGCTCTTCAGCTTCACACACCCGTATTCCCACAACTCCTCCAAAAATGTTGGTATTTCACCCGTATGCTCAAGTATAAAATAATACAAGTTGTTTGACACTGTTTCCAGTAGCACTACACAAGTGGGAACCATGACTCGTATTTGTTTCATGCTAAATCAACAAGAAGAATTAATGTCTTTAACGTTTTCTTCTCATTTCAAAACTCAGAAGTTTTCAGGAAGTGTTATTTATGAAAAGGGTGGAACTTTACCCAACTTTACCCAACTCTACCTAACTTTCCTCTTTTCCTACTGGCGTTCACTTTTGACCCTCAAGGGGCAAATGCTAGTATATATATGTGAGAGAAAACCTCTAATAAAATAGCAGTCTTCAAGAGTGCATTAAAGTTGTCTTCGGATCAATCCAGAAAAACAACGACATAGCAGCTATAACTGTTCCAAATATTTTCTTCAGTATAAAGGACTCGAAATTATGACACTCATCGTGCTGATATTTAACTCCCATAACCTTCTTTGTAACGAATAGAGAATAACCTTTCTTTCTAGGATGGTGCGTGTTTTCTCAAGTCGTGTTCCAATTGTAGTTTAAATACACGCCATCACTTAAAATCTGAGCGTTTACTCTTTCAACATGGTAGATTTTCCTTTCTGTAACCACGCGTAACATTCAACATAAACTCCAACCTTTCTAATCGAATTACCAATATGTGGCAATTTCCTTAATGGGATGTTATTACAAAACCCAAAGGAAGCGTAGCCTCCAAAATGTCAACTTAAAGTGGCATAAACTTTTGACCTGCCAAACAATAGTAAAGAAAAATCCATATTCCGTTTTTCCCATCTCATAATTTTCTTTCCCATATAAATTATTAATTATTAATGCCAAAAATAAAGCCATTTTATAAAACCAATGTTTGACATAAATAATAGCAATGATATATTTTAAATAAAGTTCTTTTATAATTATACTCAAAGTTACATTTTACAAAGATCTTGAAAATAAAGAATTTGACATTTGTAAGTTTTTTGTTTTTTTTATTAATAAAAATGTAACTTTTAAGGATTATTAAGGAAAAGGTTTAATAGAAGAACCTATAAAATATAAGTAGTTTATTGTTATATAATAATAAGAGCACCAAAAGTATTTTATATAATAACAAGAGGGAAAGTTGCATCGCAACGAATTCCCTGCCAAGTTAAAAAAATTAAGTGGTCGTTTTAAAGTTCAACGGTCTTGTTATCTTTATGCCCTCTAACAAGTCTCCATGAGCTTGTGCAATATTTGAATATTGTGGTCCTTTTATAACAGACCCATAATAGCATGCAAATGAACCATGAATCTGGAATCCCAACCCTTGGTATCGCCTAGGAGTGAGCATGAGGCTAACCTTTTCATTGTATTGTCTCGCTATCATAAAATTAATGAAACATAAAGCAAGAAATTACGTTTGGAAACTCAAGGTCCCAGAGTGACGAGTCATGGATCAAAGACTGCGTCGCCTTTGCTAAATAAATCTGTTAATGCACATGGAGTGGCTTTGAAACAATATATAGAAAGTATTCTAGAAATTACATGGTTGAGTTAAATTAATATATATAAAATATTCTAGAGTGTTTCAATATACATAATGCAAAACCAATTGGCACCCCACTTCTTGCACACCTCAAGTTGTCTTATGAACAATGTCCTAACACATAACTAGAGAATATAAGCATGTATCGTGTATTGCATTCATCAGAAATAGTGAACCTCATGTTCTCCATGGTGATCACCAGACCAGATATTGCTCAAGTAGTGGGAGCGAGTCATGGTGAATCCTTCTAAGGAGCATTGGAATGTTGTAAAGTGGATACATAGATATTTGAGGGGCATCTAAAATGCTACTATTTGCTACATATTTACAAATTAAATATTTTGTAGATTATGATTTTCATGAAGACAAATATGGATAGAAGTCTACTACAATATATGCTTTCACTCTTGTCAGAGGAGTTGTAAGTTAGACACATAATTTTCAGCCAATAGTGGCTTTATCAACCACTAAAGTAGAATATGCGGCAACAACCAAGGCCAATAAGGAGGAAATATGGATAGATCAGTTGATGGATGAATTAAATATGGTACAAGGGAATATAACTTTGCATTGTGATAGTCAAAGTGTTATTCATCATCGCATAGAAAATATTGATATTATGTACCATTTCATAAGGAAAGTGGTGGAATAAGGTAATATCTTGTTGGACAAATTTGATACTAATGAGAATATTGCAAATATTCTTATGAAACCAATTAAGATACAGAAGTTTGAATGGTTCAAAAATTCTATGGGATTTATGAAAATGTGATGAAGGAAACATTGGGAGATTACATCTAGGTTGAAAACAATGGAAAGGAGATTTAAGTGTATTGAATTCAAGTGGTAAAGTGTTACAAGAAGAAGCCAATGCCCAGATATCCAATATTCTTACTATATAGTTCTCTACTAGGCCCACACATGATTTGAAATATGCATTGGGTACTTGGGGGGATTAGAGGGGGTGCTGCTAGCCACCCTCGTGGGGTGTGGTAGTGGGGTTACCAAGAAAAATAATTCTAGACCCCTCTAGTGTATTTATGTTCCTTTTGGAACCCTCATATGTATTGTATAAAATTAGAGTGACTCCTCACATTGTAACAAAAGAGAGATAGAGGGAAGAATTGTAAGTTTTTTGTTGAGTATTGATAAAATATCAAAGCTTACATTTCCCCATGGTCTTACCTACATACATCATGGTTTCAGATTAAATCTCATGTTCTTTTATTATTGTTGACGGATTTGTTGTGTCTACTTCTGGTTCTGGATCAACTACTGATGAGACTCGGTAAAGTGAATCTAGGTCCACAAGGACTTAATACAATTATTTCAACTATGAACTTTGTCCTAGTTCATATTTCTGGTGAGATTCAATCCACAGACTTAGAATCTAGAGGTTTTGGTGCTTGAAATCGAAGGGACACTTTTCTCCCTCCCACCAACTTGATTGACTCTATCCCATTGTTTTCAGCGTTTGTGCCTCCACTTCCTTGACCTCTGTCCTTACCTTTGATCCTACCCTTGCTTCCATTTATAGTGTTCCTTTGTTTTTTACTCAATTTATTGACCTAAAGATTGTTACATTTGCTTATTTACTATACAAATGATTGAATGGACCATAAACTATCTTAAAGTTTGAACGACCTAGATCTAGAGAATATGTGAGGTAAAATACCATTAGAATATGTTGGGAAAAAACTAGAACTTTCACTCTCCCAAGAGTACATTTCCTCTCCATTTTTTAGTTAATCTTAGTTTCACGATTCAAATGGTATCTTTCTTGTATATTTTGGCCACTTGAGTTAGGAGAGTGTTCCATCCCTACATTTTAAGGATTCCATGGCTAAAGTTAGTCTTAGGAGCACTCATATCCTCTTTTGCATGGTCAAACCAATTCTAATCCTTGTTTCATGGTCCTCATGCCTTATTTTTGGCCTATATTTGGTTAGACAACTCCTTTGTGAGAGTTCAGTTCACTATTAGTTCATTCTAGCTAAGTTAAGCCTCAACTACTTCTATTTTTGCATACTTTTTTATTCTTGCACATGGAAAGTGTATATATTCTTGTAATCTCTCATTTCATGATGAGCCTTTAGACATTAATGAGAATTATTATTTGCAGTAATTTTACTCTTCTTTCATCTCTTTATTTGCAATTGATTAATGTATTACTTCATGCTTAGATTCTAGATCTCTCATAAAATATTACATGGTATCTGAGCTAGATGAATCTAGGTAATTGTATACAAATGTTTGCATGTTGAAGCACATCAAAGAGTGCACGATAAGAGATGGATCAGCCACAATATCATTAGATTATCCTTACTCCATTCAACGATCATGAATGGAATTCAAAGTTAGTGCTCCTACTAAGAAGCGAAGGACTCTACAGGATAAAAATTGGCAAAAAGGGATGAAACCAATTCACTGGTGAAAAATCAAAGTGGGTTAAAAAGATAGCTGAAGCATATGGATCGTTATGTCTCTCAGAACCTCTCTCTCTCTCTCTCTTTTATTTCATATTATATCTTCTATGTATCCCAATGAATTTTTTATCAAACTCTTCGGAAAGCAACATGTTTTAGGAAGACATCAATGGGAGAATGAGTAGATTAGTGCATTTGATACAATCCAATACTTCTTCACAAGATTCGGATCTCTTTTATAATAGATCAAGTGGGATAGATAATAAAGATGATTTGCTTGTAGTTTCCACTTTGTCAATAGAAAGACTCCTAGTTGAGAATTCATAAGAGCCACCAGATTAAGGAAAATGCAGGGATTTGGGACACACCTTGATTGCAACCACATTTTCACCTACTACTTGACATGAAGAAAGGGGGAGATTATATTCATGGAATCCTCTCTAGTTATTCAATTTGAGAGGGGTTTTTTCCCATGTGGTTTTCCCTCTTGTCTCAGTTTATGACGATGTTATTTTTTGTATGAGTACCTAAAATGGCTCAATGGCCAGGACTCAAATTTTTTTTTGGTATGCATTATATTCACCTAAGTTAGACTTAATGGGGGGTGTTGGAACAAAATTACAAATTTCACTCTTTTGAGAGTACATTTTATCTCCATTTGCTAGTTAAGCTTAGTTTCATAATTCCAATGGTATCTTTCTTGGATATTTTGGCCACATGAGTTAAGAGAGTGCTCCATACCTACATTTTAGGGATTCTATGGTTAAAATTAGTCGTAGGATCACTGCTATCCTCTTATCCTTGGTCAACCCAAGTCTACTCATTGTTTCATGGTCCTCATGCCTTATGTTTTGCCTATATTTTGTTAGCTATCTCCCTCATGAGAGTTCAATTCACTATTAGTTCATTCTAGATAAGTTAAGCCTCAACAAGTTCTATTTTTGCATAATTTTCTATTCTTGCACATGGCAAGTGTATATATTCTTATAGTCTCTCATCTCATGATGAGCCTTTAAACATTTTGCAGCAAGTTTACTTTTCTCTCATCTCTTTCTTTACAATTAATTAATGCATTGCTTCATGCTTAGATTTTATATCTCTCATAAAATATTACAAAATACTGACATGCCTAAAATACACTACATTTCCTTTTGAAATCTATAGAAGTCATGGATTTGAGGTATTTTTATGTCCAGACATGTAACTTTTTAATTTTACATGAATTTCTTAATAATTGGACCAAAATAAATGTTAGCATAAGGAAAACTTTATGCTTTGGTTAAGCGGATGTATTCTAGAAAAATTTCCAAAAGTACCATCCAAAGCTCAACTAGTAATTTTTTTGAAACAAAGTTGTGAATGTTTTTGATGTTCCTTCTTAGAAGGAAGACCTTGGAAGTGTACAATGTTGGATGTCCAACCTCAAGAACCAGTTGTTGGAATATTCTCACCATATTATCTTGGTCTTTCATGATTTTCATTCATTTTTCATGCATGCATGCATTCCATGTAGCACTACATGCATCCATGCATTGGAAGTTGAGTCTCCTAGCACCTAGTCCTTACTCCCCCCCCCTAGAGATTATATTTGGACATCATTAGCCCTCTTATACACTTAGAGTTCCTTTTTCACATCACTGGATTTCCAATGTTCCCTCATGCATGATTTTAGGAATCTACATAGTTAGTTCCATGATTTGGGGCGCCTTGTCCCCTTGATTGCTCAATTAATTGATTGCTGCACCTAGTTTGACTAGTAGTGAGTAGAGGAGTGCCATTTTTGGCCACTGGTAGTTAGTTATGCGCCCCCTTGGATTCTCCTCCCCTATTTTGGTGTCCACATGATTCAGTTAAATGCTCATTTCTACCTCAATTAACTAATTATTCACCATCAGTGGCCACTAAACCTTATCGGGAGATGGTTCCAATGAAAACTAAGCCTAGACTTGAAATGAATTCGAATCCTCCCGGGTGTATCTAATTCATTCTACTATAACATCTTTTGATTTACATCTTATGGATTATTAATGTATCAACATCGGTTTTTCATCTATGTTTCAGTTTTATGAGTGAATTAATCAATGTTTCTTGCTAATTATTCTCAGTAATTACATTGTGAAATTGTGAGGTTTGTTCAAGCTTAGTGATTTATCCCTGTGGAATTTCACACCAATTTGGAAAATTCCTAGGTAGGTAAGGTTAACAGAGCGAATCCTTTGAGTGACATTCTAAGTAGTGGGGTCTTTTTCTAGCTAGAAGGATCCTTATTGTTGGAGGAGCCTAGTCGACTGGCTGACTAGTTCCTCCGACCAACCATCGTCGAGTCAGTCTTATGAAACAATTAGTCGGTTAAGATGACATAATTAATTTTTAAACTAAATAACGGACTGTAAATATATATATATAGGCTGGTGATCCCTCATTTAAGGATATGACCATTACTTTGTATATACTCCAGCTCTGATATAATATAATTGTTGTTGTTGTTCCCATTACTTTTTTATCTTCTCTTCTATGATGATGTGAATGCATTATCTTCTATATTTATTTTATTTATATTCCATGTACTCCCTTATATTACAACATTAGTTCTGTTTCCGGTTGTACTATAGGGATTAGAAGATGAGTGTGCCTGTATAAAATGATAAGTGGAGAAGATATCAAAGAATGTTGGAAGAGGAAAGTAACAAATTACATTCAAAATTATGCTAGGAGAAACAAATTGTCAATAGTGCAAGCATCAGAAAGATTCTTTACTTAAATGCCCTAGAAGTTTCTTGAAGTTGTCCCACATGAACTGAAGAAATTGATCAACCACTTTCATGAGAAAATTAGATCCAATCAATGAAAGGTTGTTGATGCACAAAATCACCAATGATGGGAGAACAAATATATAGGATTGGTTAGATGATATATGTGACCAATTTTGCAAATAACAAGCTATTAAAGAAATAAATTCGCTCGATGATATAAGGAAAATATTTTGCGATGATCTTCACGAATTGTTCTTCATCACCATACCAAAGTTGTTATTTAAATTTCTGATTGAACATGGAGTTGGACATATAGTCGAAGCATGACCACTAGTGGAGCCACCAGTAAATTCAAATTGGCAATAGGGATTTGGAAGGTTTTATTCAAAAATTCTAGTGGGAATATTTCATTAGTAAATGAGTTGAGCAGTTGAGACACTCTCCTACATCCTGTAGTAGTCAGGTAAGCAATGGGGGGGTCGCCGACCATGTGGAATGAGTAGATACATATATGACTATAGTCGACGACAAAAAAGAAAAAGATGAAGCTTACCAAGAAGACTAGTCTACTTTGATGAGATAGAGATAGAGCCAGTTATAAGTCGTCTACAAATATTCAGAAGACTGAAAGAGAAAAACGATTCAAGAGGTGAGAGGAATTGAGAGACATTAGGAGTCCACTAAGGGAGAAAAGAATTATGAAGAACCGGAATCAAATATTTGAGATTCCAAAATACCTACTGTTTGTGTCAGAAATTGTTACTAAGGCTAGGGTAACAAGCCAACACAATCTCAAAACTAAAATCAATGCAAACTAGGTTTTTAGGGTTTTGTTTTGTATGTTTTTGGTTAGAAACTTCAAAAGCATAAGGGAATACATTCAGCAGGTAAGTAAAAACTAATTCATACACATATATCCATGAAGATGCATATATATATCTCAGGAATCTAACAAAAGATTGTAATGAAGTTCATACAATAAAAGACAAGCATCACTGGAAATTACACATAAAACCATAAATGAATTTGTCATTCAAGAAACCATATAAGTTCAAAATGAAGCCAATACATATCAGAAGTGGGGTCAAGAGTCATATATTCATAGTTTCATCAAAAATGCATATGAGAGTTTACAATACCTAGCACTGAACAAGTCTGGAAGAATGAGCAGCTTACAGACCTCCTAATGCTCTCCAAAAATTCGAACCCCTCTTCAGTCTCTTTGTCCCTCTTTTATTATTACAAAGAAGTAGTTTCATCTCCCCTTCATTAGGTCGAAATTGAAACTACCCAGCAGTTACATTAACTAACTAACTCAACTAATTGACTAAAAATAGCAAATCGGATTCCTGGCAAATGTGGCGAATTTCTGGAAAATAGGTGTCCAAGAAGCTTCCATATATCTCAATTGGTGACACCTGTGTAAAAACTGAGAGAGGTTTTTGTTAATGGGTCCGTGATGGACAAAAACCTCTCTTGGTTTTTCAAAATTCATCTCCAATAAATCAGAATCGGCCCCGCAAAATGAACACTAAAACAGGAAAATATTAAATATTTAAAATCCCTGGAAAATAGGCTGCAAAGATTAAACCGAATCTTTCAAACCTTGACAGCTGTTGCAAAACTGAGAGAGGTTTTTGTAGATGAGTATCTTAGGAACAAAAACCTCCTTTGGTTTTCAAAAATTCCTCTCCATCAGCTTGTGGTATGCATTTGACTTTAATCACTCAAACAGGAGAAAATAGAGCAGAATTCTGTGCCAAATACCCTGTTGAAAAGCATTTTTCTCTTTCTTTATCATTCCTATCAAAGGAAACTGTAACCCACTGTGACACCATATCTGAGTGAAACCATGGGGCGTTGAGCTCATCCATACACAGAGCAGCTTCATCCATGTCTCTCACACTGTAGCATTCCTTTATTGCCATATCAGACTTCTCCTGTAGCCGTTTCTCATCGTTGACAACCATCAAAAAGAACCATAAATTTGAAACTCTTTCCCCATAATATTTTTTTAGTACACAGGCACAATCTGTCTTAGGTTTCAAGAATTGTTTTGTAAACTGATTTCCTGTGCTTTGGGCTCTTTTGAAATTTTTTACAGACCCTTGAACAGCCCTTTAAATTCAATATTCTCTTGTCTCAATCAGGCAACTAAGTGGATATGTTCTCCAAGCAGGTGACTTCATGAAATTCTGATAATTTTCACCAATTTCTAAACCATTTTCATAAACCAATCACACCTACTGCATAAGAATGAGCATAATAGAAAAAACTGCAAGTCCTCTTAATGTTCTTTCCAGAATTTTGAATGTATAAGAGAACAAATGATAACATTCTTCATTCAAACTGTCATTTGCACTTCCCAGACTGAATACTTTACATTTGAAACAATTCCGCAGCTCTGTTCATGCATATTGCTCATACTAGCTTCAAATAGTTATTTTTGTTGTGAAATGCTCATTTTATGATTTATTTTATCATTTCCAGCCAGCAATTTTTCCAGAAAATTGTGCAGCGAAAAAGACCCAAATTTTCCAGCTGTGAGGGTTTATATCGAAATACCTGTCAGCTATGTATCTGTCGTGGCTTACAGCTTCTTTTTGGGGTATTAATGGTCTCCTTTTATGAGAATAGGTGTCCTCATATCGTGTCTTTAACTGCTGATGGATGAATTTGGAAGCCCTAATTCTCACTGGCGATAAACACACCTGTCTCCTCTCTTCAGCAACACAATCCACCGTTTTAGCAGTGAGCTCTCCTTCACGAACACTACTCCTCTGTAATAATGCGTGTAACAGGAGACATTTGACAGCTAAACCGGGATTTGCTGGTTTTGTGTGCAACTGATTCCGCATACCCTGCAATGATGAAGCTTGTTCTGCTTCGTGACTAATCACCATCTAAAATCATGCTTAAACTGCAGCCACCACGTGTTAAAACACTCACACAAGGCGATTAGACACTCCCATACTGCATCATGATTGAAATTAGTTCAAAAATTGAAAGAAACCACAGGCCGCGATATTCCTGTAGCGCGCCCTGTGTTAAAATTTTGCCTAGCGCTACAGGAATAGCTACTATGCCAAAATTTAGCAGTTTTTCAACTTTCTGCTAATTTGTCGGAGATTTTAAAAGCTACTTGATTTAAGGAACGATCATGACTGCTCTCTCCACACATTAATGAGTCAATCTTTGAAAATATGACCTTCTTTAACCCCCTTTAAAGTATAAAATATCACCAAAATCAAATAAAATAAAAAAGAATGGGTTCAAAACTTATTCAATCACCCATATAGTTTCTAAGGAGACTAAAACTAAAACTCAAAACCAAAAATTTAACTGAAGTAGATTCAAAAACAAACCAAAATTGAAGAAAATAACTCAAAAATGCAGGAAAATTTACTGACTTAACACCTACCTAAGTCGAGAAAAATACGAGCAGTGAATGAAGAAGGTGAGGATCCGACAGTTGTTGGAGGTTCATGGTCGATGAAACTGATGTGTTGGAGAAAACTCACTATGGCTTGGGGTGTACCGCAACAGACAGATGACTACTAGAAATCAACTCAATTCTCAAAACTATGCTATATAAATGACAATGCTAAGATAATGAAGAAGATAACCAACCTCGATCCAAACGTTTGATGTAGATCCTCGTTGGAGCTTTTCAATCCTTGCACTTGAATCTGCAAATTAGTCCTGACAGCCAATATACAACAAGTACATATAATATATAAATGCCATTAACTTCATCAATAGCAATGGCCCATGATATAACAAGTAAATGCAACCCAATGTAAGATAAACAACATTTACAACATTAATGGACGAGAATATGAGTATTTCTATTAATAAACAAGAAGAAGTACAAAGTGATACGACCTCTTGTTGGCAACCAATCTGAACCAAGATCTGGATCAATCCACTTGTGCCTCCACCACTTCAATCCTCCATGAATGGCAAACTCAAACTAGATATGATTTTGGAAGGTGAACATAAAGGGTTCACAACTACAAGGATCAATGAGTGTAGACTCAAGATAGGGCAAAAATCCACTAGAGTTCTCTTGCTCTTCTTTCTCCTCTCGTCCATAAGCCATATGTGCTCAATATATAGTCCTCTCAAAGGTAAGTGAAAGGACACATCGATACATTACTTGGAAAGATGGAGAGCCAAAGGTCACCCAATGACTGCTTTTTATGAGTAAAAAGTAATAAACTAGTGATGTTTACCATTTTACTTGATACCCATGGGCTATAGTGATGCAACTCGCGGGTACGCATGCTATAGTGATGCAACATGCGTGTTAGAGGAAAAATGAGGAAAAATATGTCTGAAGGATATAAAGTGAATCTGAGTCAGTGAAATGGATCCTACAGGCTAAAGAATGCTGATGCTCACAGGGTGGAAGATTACGTTGTAACAGATTCCCCCTAATGAGTGAGGTCAGAGACTAATGCTATGATGGCCGAAATACATTATAAAACTCAGAAGTGAAGTGATGGAGACACAAGTGGAAAGAGTAGCTCACTCGTCATAATACAATAGTATCCCTGAATACATGTCGGTAGTACAACAATTTGATACAATGGCCATGAATAGGCAGTATATAGTGAATACATGTCATAAGTGATCATAGCCATGATCCTTCTACAGTAAGATATGGTCGCCTGTTGAAAAGGAAACAACTGATGCAAACTGGAGGTATAAACTGCTGATATCTGAGAGGTGATATCTCAGATCTAAAGTCAAAGTCATAAGTAGCATACTGAATTCCACTATCGCCTGGGGTATTCTACACAAGTCTTCGATGGTGCGAGTCCCATCAAGTGAATAAAGGATTTGGGGTCAAACCTGATTTGACATCGTCTGATTACCAGTCAATGATGTATACCGTTAATAGACGTGAGATAACCCACCAATAATGAAAATGGGCATCAAGGCACATAGTACAATTATCGGAGTGTGAATAAATGAGTTGAAGTCGAACACTAGGATGAATCCATTGATTAGGGGACATTGATGTATTCCCACAACTTTCGATGGAGAGAAAACCTGCCACTAATGCCTGCAAGCCTCAAGGTACTAAACCGAACTCTAAGCCTCAAATCCCAGAATAAATGGGTTGAAGTCGACGGAATGAGACTCGCTGGAAGGAGGGAATTAAGGCATCCCCCATCAACCAGCACGAGGTACCAGCTATGCTAAAATATTTGGAAGAACTCAGGTGGAATGAACTGACTCAAAAAGGATGGCCGACATGCAATAGTCAAGATATCTGAGGAGTGGCCGACACTGGTTTCAAGACTTCCTTTGAACAAGAGCATGAGTAGATGGATAGATTCAGGCAACATAGACTTGACATAAACTGTGCAATGCAGGAGGCATTACAGAGGACTCCATAATGACTGGAAGCTTAACCAATTGGTGGAGAAAACTGAGAAACAAGTACAGCTCCTAAGGTCCAACTATAGTCCTGACTCATAATGTACGGAGTGGAATGAATTCTCTATTCAAAGGCCACACAATAGCTGCCAACAAGAAGTAGTACCATAATCCCGTCTGGCTTTTGGAATATTTGATTTTTTTGGTCTTTTTTATATTTGGGAAAAGCTTGAAAAAGAATAAAATTGCTTATAGTAAAACAAGTGAGGGAACGAGTGTCAAATAGCGAGCAGACTAGTTCCAAGCAGTGGAAAATACCTATGATCAATGCAAGGAAGTGCATGCAGGATGTGGACACTCGGGGGGGTTTCCTCAGGGTGAAAAGGTCATCAAATTGTGAAGGGAAAATATAAGCTATGCAGTGCTCGATAGGGAAAAGTGCTCAGGAACCAGGCTAACAACTGAGTAAGCTGGAGCCGGCACAAGGCTCAAGCGGTAAGCAAGATGATGTAATGCAATCACAACATGATATAACTGAGGGGAGTCCTTAAGGGAGATGGCCAGCATAAGACAAAGTAGAGTATGAGTCTTTATCGCAATGTCATGGTGTAACTACGAAGGACTCCCAAACCTAAGGACAAACAACAACATGGGCACCAAAATGCACAAAGGGGTTCTAACTAGGGTACCCATGTTTGGAAAAGCCCTACCGCCGCATAACGACACTTCTATAGCAGTGTGAAGGTTCCGTGTCAGTTACGAAGTGGGGTCGCACCTAGGGTTTATGAAAATGGTCAATAGGTCAAATGCATAATGCACATGGAAATGGCATCTAACCTATATGCCAAGTGTGAAACGTACCTGTCGTAGGTGTGAAATGGTACAGAACAACTTTCGTCGAAGAAATCTGATTAAAAAATACTACTCCAAGACATTATATTAGTCCATAATGGCACAAAATAGTAAAAACTATAGACAAGTGGGTCCTGACAATTATAAATAGTAATAAAAAATTACAATTCATAATTCATTTTTACTATTCACCCATTTGGAGCTTTTGGTTAGTTTACACCTGAAAGTTCAGTTGTCAATTTTGGGAGCTAGGAGGGACTGTTCATCGAACCGTCCAGAGTAGGTTGGTAGTCTGATCCATACCTTTCATTTCAATGATTTCATTTTGGTTTTCAACGGTGGGATTTTTTGTTTGGACAAGCCCTAAATGGCTTCGGCGCTACCCGCGGCTGTAGCTACGCGGGTCGTGGGTAGGGCACAAAACGCGCAGTCAACGCAAAGGTTGACTGTGGGTACCCGCACCTGTAAACAAATTAGCCCACGTGTATGGCCATGTAGTTGGTTTTTCAAAAGAATTTGACTAAAATGCTTGTTTTTCTTCACTCCAGGATGGTTCTAGAGTGGAGGGAGAGGGACCATGACCAAGTTGACGAGGCCATACGCAACAATGTGCAAGCACAGCAGGCATTGCAAGCATGTGGGTTGTACAAATTCTGGAGTATAGGGGGTTTGAGGGCCCAAAACCTATTACTCCGGCGCTTGATCGACTATTGGGATGTTGATGCAAAAAACTTCAATATCAATGGGCAAATCCTCACACTGGAAGTGGACGATATCTACTTCATTACCGGTTTGTCTCGTCGAGGTGAGGAGGCTAGTCTTCGGTCTCGTACTGTGGGTGGTGGGATCACCGTCCTTGACTACATAGTGCGGTATTTCCCCGTAAACACATGCATGGTGGGAAGTCAGGTGCCCATCAATGCCATAGTGAATCTGAGCATGAATATCATTGTGGCTACCTTAGTGCGGATCACGGGATCCAAAGCTTTGCACCAGGCATCCAAGCCGGTGATGTTTTATGCATCACAATGCATGCAGCCTATAGTGTTTGACTGGTGTACCACACTGCTGGGGTCTATGAAGACCCAAATGACAGAATGCAAAGAAGGGAAGGCCAAAAATTTTGGGTATGGGAGTATCCTATGCAGCTTCTTCTTTGAGAGGGTTCTAGGGTTGAGTTCGAGGGTGGATGTCCCTCCTCATAGTCTCCGGGATCCAGCCCTGACCCAGTGGTCTGAGATTTTGACTCGACAGGATGGTGGCCATTTGGCATCACCATATACCGAGGATTTCTTCCGCTGGTGGGACTTGCAGGTCATTGCCATAGAGGAATATCCCTATGCGGGGATAGACTTCCACCAGGATAGGGACATGCCACTCCCACCAGACACAGCATTCAAAGACATTAGTGAGTACTCTTTTTGGTTTTTTTATTGTGTATTAAATTTTTATGGATTTTTTATTATAGATGTAAATGCAAAAATCTTTTTGGTGGTAGTATCATATGCTAATGGTTGACTGTTTGCTCGCAAACAAAGGCCCAGTGAGACCTGATGGCTTCCTGAGACATGGTCATCGGGGCAGGGGTGAGGAGGCAGGTGATGTTGTAGCAAGATGCACGCTACAGACGTTGCGGCACAACCTCACACAGATGGTTGCGAGAGTTCCATAGATAGAGGTGGCAAGACTACCTGAGGCCATGCAGCTCCAAGTAGTGGGGGTTCCGGGTGACTGGGTGCGGCATTTACAGCGGGTATCCAATGCAGTACAATATTTCTACGAGACACATCCTGTCGGGGCGGCAGCTAGGCCTCCTCGTAGGGATTAGATATCACAGGATCTCATTTTGTATCGATATGTATATTTTTGAGGGCTACGGGCTCCAGTTTCATATGACACTACCATTTTGGACATATTTATATCTATATAAAACTTTGGTTCTTTGGTTCTACTATGTGTGTATGTACAAATGTATGAATGTCTTCTTATATTTGTGTGCTTCATGATGAATGTGACAAATGCCAATCTAATACATAGTTAGCGCATGCATCAGATATATGATTAACACTTCTCGGAACATGTATGTATGTAATTGAAACAAAATATCATTCCAAGAATCTTACCCTTAGGAATTTCCATAGTAGCGTAGGATCTCGTACACGGTACTTCCCATTCAGCTGAGACACAACTAGTTGTGAATCCAGACGGACTTCTAAAGACTGGACGCAATGGGAAATGGCATCCCAAAGTAGCTCAATGATAGCACTATACTCAGCCACATTGTTAGATGTAGGACCAAGACAAGCACCTCCTGAGGACACAACTAGGTGGTCAGGTGAGAAAATAACCCAGGCAGCAGAAGTAAGCTGCTGTGTATGACGGCTAGCACCATCCGCGAATCCTAAGAATGTAGGAAACTCTGCTAACATCTGTCAATCAAATTGAAGCTAATCAGCAGACCCGAAAACAAAAGAAATCTAAACTATGTACAGAAGAAACTATACAAAAGTATCAGCCTGAACCAAAGGTTCAAGCGTAATATCGCTTGAGGTAGAGCCCATTTCTAGGCTCCTTCAAGACAGTCCCCTCATAGTCTTCTAATTCATAGGATCCCTTTTACAAGACACGCATCACGATGTAAGGACCGTGCCACATGGGGTTGAACTTGTCTGCCCCCAGGGGTTCTTTAGCTTGGTCATATAAGAGAACCAAGTCACCTTCAACATATTGCTGGGGACGAACAGACCTATCATATTGAACCTTAATATGACGTTTGTTGGCATCTATAGCCACAGCGGCATCTCGACGCTACTCGTCAAGTTGCTCAAGGTGGGTTAAACGTTGCTGAAGACCCGTCATATTAGGGAGGATCTCTATGGCCAGTTTAAGTAAAGGGATCTCGCATTCAATTAGTAAAAGTGACTCCACACTGTGAACTAGCTGAAACGGTGAGAACCCAGTGGCAGTCTTGACTGCGGTTCGATACGCCCACAAAGCAGGATCTAACATGATGTGCCAATTGGTCTTGCTTTGTTGGATGGTACGTTGGAGAATGGTGTTCAAAGACTTATTGACTGCTTCTACTTGACCATTCGCTTAGGGATCATAAGAAGATGAGTGTTCTTGACGAAACCCAAGCTTGAGGGACAAATCCTCCATCATCTTGTTCTGAAAGTGACTGCCATGGTCAGTGACAATCTCTTTTGGAATACCGAACCGAGTTATAATTTGATTGAATAAGAAGTGGGCTGTTGTAGCACCATCGGCTTTAACGGTAAGCATGGGCTCAGCCCATTTGGAAAAATAGTCCATGGACACTATGATATGGTGATTCCCCCCAGTCGAAGCTGGTTTGCAATCCATGAAATCTACCCCCCACTTGGTGAAGGGACTAACGGTGACGACTGGATGAAGGGGTGCTGGATGCGAGCGTATGTTCCGAGAAAACACCTGGCAAGGGTGACATCTCTTCATAGCATTAACACAATCCTTAAAGATGGAAGGCCAAAAATAACCAGCTCGCATAATACGTTGGGCTGTAGCAAGCCCGGATAAGTGACCGCCACACGCCCCAGCATGGCAATCATTAAGCACCCGCTCCGCTTCTTCATGAGTTAAGCAACGACGGAGGATAGAATCCTTTCCTCGGTGATACAAAGTGTCAACGACGATAGTATAATCTTTAGCGTGATGTTTCACACGTCGTCGCTCATCTCGTGAATAGTGAGGAGGAAACTTCAAAGTTTGGAGATATACAATGACATCCCCATACCAAGGGTCCTCTGACAAGATAAGAAATAAGTGCTCATCCACAAAGGAATCTTCATGAATGACATCCTCATCAAGTATCGGAAGGTCCGACATAAGCTCAGCAAATACCAATGATTTCACCAACTTTTCCGAAGCAAAATCGAGATCAAATTCCTGAATGATAACAATCCATTTATTATACTTCCCCCCAATAAGGCGTCATGATAGCATGAACTGAAACAGATTGATAAGCGCGACAACTATGGTGGTTCTAAGCAAAATGTAATGTCGTAACCGCTAGACTGAATGATCAGTCGCAAGTGCCAGCTTTTCCACATGAGTATATCTTAGCTCAGCGTCTACTAGATTTTGACTAAGATAATAGATGACATGATCAACCAGCGCATCATCCACCTAAACCAAGACCTGCCAATCGTCTCTTGAGATGCGACCACATAAAGGATAAAATCTCGTGCGAAGTCTGGTGGACTAAGCACAGGGGCCGATACCAAAGCTTTCTTAAGGGCGTCAAAAGACTGTTGGGCTCACTCATCCCAGATAAAAGGTGTCTCCTTCTTCAATAAGCGCACGAAACCTTTAGTAAGATTAGAATAATTGACTACAAAACGGCATAGAAAAGTGGCTCTCCCTTGGAGGCTCTGAAGTTGTAACAAATTACGCGGAGGAGGCAACTGAATTATTGCCTCAACTTTTAGAGGATTGACTCTAATACCTTGTTTCGAAACTATGAAGCCCAGAAGGTGACCCGTCCTTACAACAAAGATGCATTTGTTTGGATTCAATCGAATCTTGTATCGTATATATCGTTCGAGAATCATGCGGAGGTGCTTGGGGTGTTCCATCCTCTTGCGGGAATGGCCAGCAAGATCATCTAAGAAAACCTCCATAATCTTTTTAAGATCGTGAAAGGCATTGGTCATGGCACGCTGAAATGTAGCTCCAGCGTTTTTAAGGCCAAAGGGTATTTTCTGATATGCAAATGTTCCCCAAGGACAAATAAAAGTTGTCTTATGTTGATCCTCGGGTTTGATTTGAATTTGGTTATATCCGGAAAATCCGTCCATGAAGGAAAAAATCTCACTTCTGACACAAGCATCCAAGATCTTATCTATGAATGGTGTGGGGAAGTTGTCTTTTAGACATGCATGGTTCAAATCCCTAAATTCGGTGCATACATGGATTGTTCCCTGCTTCTTATCCATAGGAACAGGGTTTGACACCCATTCGGTAAGGGGAATGGGGTAGATGAAACCAACTTTGAGCAGTTTCTCCACCTCTGCCTTGATAGAGGCTGCTTTTCTAGGGTTCACAGCACGTAAGCATTGTCGAACCGGTTTAGCGTTGGGATACGTTCTAATCTCATGTTCAACAATGCGGGGGTTTATTCCTGGCATCTCCTCATATGACCAGGCGAAAGCTTCTCGGATTTCTTTAAACAATTCAGTGTAAATAGCAATCTCCTCAGGACTGGAATCGTCACCGATGTAGACATTCTCAACTATTTCGGGAGTACGAGAGATATTGATCGACATAGTTGGGGAAATGTTAGCCATATTCCCTTCCACGAAAACATCATGCAACTCCAAAAGAGCCATAGGGTGACCAACCATCTCTGCTAGAGTCGTCCTAAACTCTTCTCGTTCGACGAGCTCGAGTTTGGGAAGGAAATAAGAGCGATGGTGCATATCTTCCCAAGGTCTCTCACTACCACACATGGCCTCCATAATAGCTTCATTAGAAGGCAGAGTATTATCGAGGCAATCATGGGAACAAGATGCGTTGGCTGCCCAAATCGGCAGCGTAACAAAATCTTCCTCGACTGTCTGGGAAGAAGAGAGATCCGGTTCTGCAATGGCTTGTTGAATATGCTGGTAAGCCAGCTCAACTACAAACAGTGGCATAGACATCCCGACATGCGAAATGTTTCCAGACGTGGAACTCATGGACGATAAAGTACATGGATCATCAAAATAAGAAGTCCGGAATGACATATTACGTGAAGGAGGAAACGCATCGTCAGTAATGGTTCCAATAAAATTCGCAGGTGCGGAAAAATCATAAGTTCCCATCAATGAACGGTACATGCCAACACCCATGTTCCCAGTTTCCGGCTGAAAATGAGTAACCTGCGGGACTATGGATCCTGTGGATGCTGTGGAAGAGGAGTTAACGTAATCTAGCTGATCGATGGTCACAATCTTGCCTTCGTGAGGAAAGCAGATAACTCTGAATACAGTGGACGCGATAGCTTTCATGGAATAC
This sequence comes from Larix kaempferi, assembly GCA_027924585.1. Classification (NCBI taxonomy): domain Eukaryota; kingdom Viridiplantae; phylum Streptophyta; class Pinopsida; order Pinales; family Pinaceae; genus Larix; species Larix kaempferi. Next base: position 4,126,784 of record BSBM01000278.1, on the reverse strand, counting down.
ATCCAATTTCGACCCAGTAAAAGGTTGTAGTCAATGGGCGCATCAACCACCTCGACTTCAATAGGCATAGACTTACCTCCCAAGGAGACAACAAGGGAAGGGATAATTCCATGCGGCTTAAATGAACGACAAACGAATGCAGTGAGCGTGGTTCTAGATGCAAGTAGGGGAGGAGAGCCAAGAGCTTTCCAACAAGCTAACAAAATTACTGACGCAGAGGCACCTTCGTCAACCACAGTACGTTTGACAAAACTCTGAATGCACACCACCTGGATTTGAAAAGCCATGTGGTAGGGTAAGCGAGGTTGAACATCAGTAGTATCGAACTTGATAACAGTGGGACTTCCCCCATCTTGAACTCCTAACGCACTCAAAAGAGCATGCTTTTGAGAAGGATAGGCTTGCAAAACTTCAAGAGCCGACATGGCACATGGAGTTTGGCCCAAATCTTCTACTATGGAGTATTTGTGGGCAGCTCGAGCATTAGGATTATGCATAGAGTGCTTAAGAACACCTTTCGGTATTCGCGGCATAATAGAGGGCTTCTCGATATGCAAGGAATTTTCAGGAGGAGGGGGAGGCTCACTCCCCAAATTGGGTTGTGGTGCATCATAATCGTGCTGACGAGTGGCAACACTAATCTCTGACTGAACCATGTTCACACACCCATAACCACTAGTATTGGAAGAAGACGTTGCCGTCTCAGTAGGTCCATAACTGGTGGTGGGAGCATGTGAAGCCATGTTTTGGTGATGAGGTAGAGGATCCTTCAACACAGTTGGGCTCTGTGCCAAGTGCTTTAATGCTTCTTCAATACGAGGACATAAGTGAGTAAGGTGGTCTTCCCCACAAAGCTTGCAAGGAAACTTCACCTTACGCCTAGGTTTACGGTCCTCACCAGCATTTCCACCTTCCCGAGGAGGGTTGGCATTATCCTTATGGGGGGTATTGCGATTGCTATGGTTATTCCCATTGTTTCCACCCTTACGATTATTTCTCCCCTTTTTCTTACCACTAGGTTGCTGGTTACCTGACTGGTTTGTCGTTTGCACACTGTGTACATCAGATGATGGGGTGGAAGTGGACAAGGTGTGAACCTGTCCGGGAGTAGACTGGTTTAGCGACAAATTTTGCATTTGATTAGCTACCAAATCTATGGGGCAAGTGCTTGCAGATCCAATGATGCCATCGGCATGCGGTCCAGGAACTGACGTAGGCTCATGACATGTACGCGGTGCGTCAGGGATGATGTCATACAAAATGCCAAACTGAGAGTATAATAAGTCTAACTGTTGGACTTTCAAGATAGCTTGTTCCTTAGTCACAATGCCAAACATCGAAACATCCTTAGCAATGTATGGGAGTAGAGACTTGAGGAGCCATTCCAACAGGAACTCTGGAGGAATGTTGGCTTTCACTAACCTCCTCCACCGACGCCACTCTTGAACGTGGTCAGAAATATGTGTGGCCTTGTTCTGACGGAAGGTAGATAAAAGTTCAGTGCCAGTATCATAGCAAACCGGCAACTGGAAATGATCTAAGAAAACCAAAGCGATCTCGTTACAACCCCTATAAGTATTTCCAGGCAACTCGATGTACCACTTCGCGACTGCCCTCGTGAGGGTGCGTTGAAATAGTCGCAATCTAATGGAATCGTGATTCAATGAGTTGGAGGAGCACCAAAGGTGAAATTTCGTGACATGATCTCCCGGGTCCTCACCACCTTTCCCCTCAAACTTAGGAATGTCCGAAGGGAGCTTGGTAGGGACCAGGGGCCAAGTAGGGTCGTGACACACCGGATCATTCGTGAGCTTTGAAAGATCCAGAAGATTCAAGCATGCAAGGAACGGGAGATGAGGCTGGAAAGCTTGATTATAAGCCCCCATAAAAGGTTGGTTAAATGGAACCGTGTTATAAGATGGACGAAAAGCTTGACCATGAGGATTAAACTACTGATAATAAGGACCTGACGGACCATAAGCTTGCCCATGGCCATAGGATTGATAACCTTCTCCTGCTTGATCCATTTGAGAGTAAGCAAGTATGTGCGTGTTTTGGGCACCATTGGGGTGGTGGGTTATACTGGTGGCCAGCACCGACTGTGTTGTAGTAAGGGTTTCCACCATGAGTATGGGGCATGTATGAACTCTTCATAGTGAGAACCGTGTTGTAATGACCATAATGGTATGGTATGTTCCCAACCCCAGCATTAGGATTAGCTTGAGCAGTCGTGTGGTGACCAGAAGCATGAGAAGTATTCCCAACTCCAATATTGGTGTGACTAGTAGCAGGGGTGGTGGCGTGATGTCCATGTGGATAGGAAATATTCCCACCCCCTACATTTGCATTACTAGTGGCGGTAGTGGATGAAAAATTATGCGGCATATGTCCACCCCCGTGGTTGGGAGGAGCATTAACATCTGTAAAAGTAGTCCTGGGTTGACGAGTAGTGGCACGTGTACTAGGTGGTGGATGGCGAGTCGTGTTTCAAACAACGTTCCTATTAGGTTGGGAAATCCTAGGAGGTGGTCATCTTCCAACATTAGCATTGTTAGGAGGAACGTGACCAGTCCCCATACTATGTGTGTGAGTGGACAACGTAGTGCCCCCAGTGGGTATAGTATGGCTAACACCATGACTAGTGCCAGCTTGACTACCAAACATAGTGGAAGGTTCAACTATATTATGACTAGGCATACCAAAAGAGAGTGTTGTCGGGATGATCGTAGGACCAGTGTCGTCATTTAACTCTGGCATCCCGTGTCTATAATTGCGTGGAAACGAAGGAACAAATGGATCATCCTGTTCTTCGTCCTCGGGTAAGGTTGGCATTCCGTAAAGATAATTATCTGGATTAGAAGGATCGAACGGATCTCATTCAAGGGTATTAGGCCAAATAGAACCAGGTTGAGTCTTAGGTGGATCATCTCCCCATTCCTCACGAGGAGTATGGGGATCAGAAGTGTGGTCAACTCTACTCGATGGAGTCGAAGGTTTTTCCTCAGTATCGGAATGTGTAGCAGTCATGACGTCTTGGACGTAAGCCTCGTAAGAATCCGAAGACTCAGAGGGAGCCCTCCGACGTCCTCTAGCAATACGGCGTGAAACCTCGGCCAGCTTTAAACCAACCAATCGACGGGATCGGCGGAGAGTAGGGCTCCGCGCCACGATATCTACGGAGATAATATAAAATCAAAACGTCCCCTAAAGGCCAACTATCGTTCAAAAACAATAAATCAAAAGCACACACCTAGAGAAACTACAGCCAAGAGAAGACAAACAGAGTGGCTAAATGAGCTCCTGACACTAGAGCCGGTATGTCTCTTTTAGGAGAGGCTTGAGACACCCAAACTATAGCCGGAGGTAACATAATCAGTTATAGAGACACCCAGGCTTCACTGCGTGTCCAGGATCAAGTCCACTGCACAAAGACAACTGTGTTGTCCAATCCCTATCTGACTCAGGACACAAACAGTATAACCACTGCAAGTACCCTGTACGATACCTAGGTAAGGCAACTATGGTCACTGCAATATAACCAATTCTCAGGGGGACAGTCGCAGGTGGGATCCGTCGTATGGGTAGGGTAGCTAAGCCCAAAGCACAAGAGGATGAACCTCCGGTACCCCAAGATACGAACAAATCCTAGAAATATCTCCCACGTTTAGCTGGTATTAGAGGGATATCCCTTCAACCAACCTCCCGTGACCTCGTGCTTAACTCTGGCTTGAGTATAGCTTCCTAAGAACACTGATCTATACCATGGATTCCTCCACTCCCTGGTTAGACACCTAATGTTTCATCTAGTAGTCTTGGATTGTTAACTCACAATGATTTATTCCAAGACTCTAAACCTATGCTAGTTGGTGTACCCTATAAATAAAATCGGTCTAATCAATTTTAAGATTAAGCGTTAATTTTAATGGATGTGATTACTCAAAGGATATGATCATGAAACTAGTGATGTGTAAGACTCAATGGTATGCAAAATCGTCAAATCCTAGACTCATCTATCCAATGAAAACAATGCCCCTAATATGCACAATCAAACCAACGATTTCGAAATAAATATGCAATCCTTTTATATTTCTTTCAATGCACAATCAGAATCTAAATGAAGGCAGAAAGCACTCGATGCAAGATGCAATACATAAAAGCAATTTTTTTTTGTATTTTCTCTTATAAACGAAAGGAAAATGCAAAAACTATGTATTGTTTTTTGTATTTTTCAATATATGGAAATGAAAAATGCAAGCAAAATCCTACTGTCTAGTCACTGATTTGCCAAGGAGATCACTAAGACAACTAGGCAGATACCAAACAATAAGACTCAGCCAAAGGAATGAGCTCAAAAGGAAAAAACCAACAAGGCTCAACCAAGAGAAACAAAGAGTTCTGGTCACAACCAAGGCATGGAACAGTCAAGAAACAGGCCAACAAAGACTCAGGATCAACCAAAACCAACCCAGCAACAACCAAAGGTCATAAACCAACAAAAGCTGGAGTTGTACGCTACTATTGAAGGAATACCTGCGGGTACCCGTGAGTAGTAGAGTCAACAGAGGCAGGTGTACGCGGGTAGAGCTAAGCTAGCCCACAGGTGAGGAAAGATAAAATGGCAAACAAAGAGTCCAATGGTTCAGAAAAAAGCAAGTTTTCTACGGTGTATCTCAATGACAGATAAGTGACACAGAGCTTCGACAAAAAACAACTCTAATTATGGACTAATGCTCAAAAAATCCCCAAGATGGATGTTTTCCCCAGTGGAGTTTCCATTTCTGTGCTGGAGAAAACTCACTATGGCTTGGGGTGTACCACAACAGACAGATGAATACCAGAAATCAACTCAATTATCAGAACTATGCTATATAAATGACAATGCTAAGATAATGAAGAAGATAACCAACCTCGATCCAAACGTTTGATGTAGATCCCCGTTGGAGCTTTTCTATCCATGCACTTGAATATGCAAATTAGTCTTGATAGCCAATATACAACAAATACATATAATATATAAACGGCATTAACATCATCAGTAGCAATGGCCCATGATATAACAAGTAAATGCAACCCAATGTAAGACAAACAACATTTACAACATTAATGGACGAGAATATGAGTATTTCTATTAATAAACAAGAAGAAGTACAAAGTGATACGACCTCTTGCCGACAACCAATCTTAACCAAGATCTGGATCAATCCACTTGTGCCTCCACCACTTCAATCCTCCATGAATGGCAAACTAAAACTAGATAGGAGTTTGGAAGGTGAACATAAAGGGTTCACAACTACAAGGATCAATGAGTGTAGACTCAAGATAGGGCAAAAATCCACTAGAGTTCTCTTGCTCTTCTTTCTCCTCCCGTCCATAAGCCATATGTGCTCAATATATTGTCCTCTCAAAGGTAAGTGAAAGGACACATCGAGATGTTACTTGGGTAGATGGAGAGCCAAAGGTCACCCAATGACCGCTTTTTGGGAGTAAAAAGTAATAAACTAGTGATTTTTACCATTTTACTTGATACCCGCAGGCTATAGTGATGCAACTCACAGGCACACATGCTATAGTGATGCAACATGCGGGTCAGAGGAAAAATGAGGAAAAATATGTCTGAAGGATATAAAGTGAATCTGAGTTAGTGAAATGGATCCTACAGGACAAAGAATGTTGATGCTCAGAGGGTGGAAGATTACGTTGTAACAACTCACCCCACAATTGAAGATTTCAATCCATGACATAATGACTCCTTTGTCTATTATACCTAGGCTTATGTCAAATGGACCTAGTGTGTAGCATCCCGAATTTTCATAAAATTTTTAATTTTTTTTAATAATAGCATTAATTACAATAATTTATATTGCGGAAATAATATTTGTTGATTTCAATCAACATTAAATAAACAGTTGTTAGTTTTAAACATAATTTAATTCTATTTAGTAGTAATGTGACAATGACAACTTAAATCATATTAACAGGTGTTAAGATTATGGTAAAAAAAGTACTAATAGAGCGGAAATTTGATGCGACACTGTTCCTTTTACAATGATACTGACAATTTGACTTTTGATGAAAAGGGTGATCTGCGAGGTACCCTAGAGCTTACTTAGCTCCAATGCTAAAGCAAATTGAATGTCCTATGTGCAGACGACAGGTAAGAAGTTTCATGGATGCGTAAAATGTATGTGTGTAGTTCTATTTCATCGTCGTAAATAAATAAAAAGTTAGAATTCTATTGCGATCCACCAAAAGCATGCAGGTATGGATTCATAGCTATAATTACTGTTTTCAGATGTTGTCTTACAACTCCACAATGTTTAAATAGAATCATATATGTACGTCATTCTGCTGATGGTTTTGTCACTGCACTAGCTAGCTTTAACGTTGTCTTTATCTTTCCATCATTGATGTAATAAATGTATCATAGATTCATTAAATGCTTGTATGAGAGAGTATGGTAAGAATTTATAACATTTAGTTAGCCTTCCTGCTAAAATATATCTTTAGATTCACCGGAAATCTACTAAACAAACTATTTATTTCTATAATTTCGATAATAAATTTCTTATGATCACAACCCAAAAGTAATACTAAAAACTCCTATGTATGGGCTATTCCATCCGTAACTTTGCAAAGTTTAAATTGGTGATACTTATAACCTTTTCATAGGCTTGTATCTATTTGTATGAATGGTATATAAGTGAAACCATGTCAATTTGTAACTATAGTTGTCCTATCAACAAATAACTAGGTTATAACGTTGGTATTCAAAATCCACAAATAATAATTTGGGACTATATAAACTTCGAATTGTTGATCTACAAATAATTGAATTTAATACGGTATAGGGTTGGAACTATAAGAATGCATTTATATAGTCGTTGTCCATCTATAACACCATAAAGTGTTTTATGAATCATTGCATGAAACCATATGGACTTTGGGCTTTGAAATACCATAACATAAAATGTTATATAGTTATGTGTTGATATTTGAAATCTCATCGTTGGAAAACGAGTGTTGACAAACATTAAATGTGATGGACAGGTTGATGGTATTACAAGTGATACGAGATCATCGTGGTGATTGTGATCCAGGCCTACATTAATGGCTTGAGTCGATGCTCTAGCTGACAGGGATTACCAACGTTCCATGTAATAAGAATTTGATGTAGTTGTTTGTGCAGTTGCCACGGTGCAATGGTTAATGTTTTGAATTACCTTCGACCTGTTTGTTGATCTGTCCTCCATATTCCATAGTGGCAATTGCCAATCTTGTACTGGGGAGTGGGCATTAAATGTATTTATTGTTTGTCCCAAATCCAGTTCGCTGGCACTATCCTGATCGTTGATAGTGATGAGATTGAATCGTTAGATTGAAACCCTACTTATATCGTTGGTTTGGTTTAAGAGATTGGAAAGTTTAGTATTATTTCTATTGTTATTGGTCAATATGGCCGACAGGCTGCTGAAAAATATAGGGTTAGCAACAATTGCAGGAGGTCTCGACCTTGAGTCCTGTAGGTAGAAATTTGCAGGTTTTAATCCTTTGAAAGGGCGTTGTATTGAAAGTCTGGTTCTCTGGTTCAAGTATTCGTCGAGTTGATAGTTTTTAGGAATCTTTTCATTTTTAGAAAGAGTGAAAGATACACCCAGGTGACAAAAGACAGAGAGTGTTCCTGTCTCATCTACCGCGTGGAAAACCATCGTCTAACTGGTGAAAGTGGAATGCTTTGGTCTCTATAGCAAGGTAAGCACTCTTGTAACGAATAGTAATTTCCTCTGTTATAATCCATCTTTCAGTTGAAAAGTGGCAGTTGTCTAAATTGTAAACATCGTTTTTATCAGTTGCAAGTTGTAGATAATGATTCGAGCAAGGGCTTTGGAAGATAAAGCGTGCTTCCAAATCAGGTAAGATCCGGGTCTCCCGAAACCCTCGTAGGTGCTCTATGCATGTGGTTGATATGCTTCCAATAAATGAGTAATAGGTTCTGTCCGTGGCTCATCGTTGTTTGTTGGTTGAAGAACTTCAAAGCACCGTTTGTAAATCAAATGATGACTGTTTTCGTTAATGTAACCTTCGTCTATTTATATGCTTTTTGGTTTTCTACTTTGGTACCTACCTTCATCAAACTGGGAGTCATGTAACTCATCTAAGCAGTGGGTTTTAGGAACTCGTTTCAAAAAATCTGGGACTTGGGAAGTAATCCATACTATTTTGTTTCGGAAAACACGTTGTAACTTTCGTTTCCGAATATAACAACTTCGTTTTCAGGAAGTTGGATCTTTGTAATGGTTCTTGAGAAGAACTCAAGGTCATGACCTGTTTGTCAAAGAGTTGGAGCTGAGGCTCGTTTACTGTAGATATTAACTTTCCTTTCGGAAAATGAACGCAATACATGCTATTTGACTTCTCGGCAATGAAATGTTTGCTATTTAACTTTTCTGTGTAAAACTTTCTATGTTAAGATTTTGATGCTATAAGTTGACAGCATGACTTTCGATCTAGGGTTTAGGTAGTCTGTCGTCAAAGAAAATTTTGTAGAAAGTAAACCTGAAATGGCTTGTCTAAGTTTGTATTAAACTGAAAACTTAACGAGTAAGAAAGGTAAGTCGGGTTTGTGAAACTTGTTTCAGATAATAACTCTGTAAAAATAAGCTGTTATAAATGGTGTTCAAATTGTTGTAAAGGAAACGACAGGCCAAACCTTGGTTCGTATTTGGTCTTTGGAAATGAAAGATATAAAATATAATTGTTTTCATAATAGCCCTTACATAAGGTAGGGTTTATACTGTAGAGTAATGTGGAAATAATATATGTTTACAATACTGTGGATAATGATAATGAATATTCAATCGATGCGATCTTAGGTTTTATAGAGATACAATGCTATGTTTTTAATACTATAAACAGTTTGTAAAATAATGGAAAATACAACACTGAGATTGGAAAGATACAAGGGATTTATGAAACTAAAATGATAAGTGTGAAACACTATAGGTTTTACATTTCTCTTATTTACAATTTGAATATCTATTGGGTAACATGACTGATAGCAATAAAATGTTTATAATATTTTCATTATCTATTTGTACTATAAAATTATAGGAAATGGATATAGTAAGAAATGAAAACAGTGTGTGTATGTGCAATGTGAAAATTGTGTGATGACTGTTATGTACAGTCTTGATATGATGATTACATTCATTTTATTTGTTACTATGTTATTATAATGTAAACACGATATGATATATATAGAGATATGATTTCTATCTATTTTCTATGTACAGTAATGATAAGAATAATGCCATGTAACTATACAGTAATTAAACACTGTTTGTTTTTCAAATAGATAAGGAAACATTTATAATATATATTGGATATTATACAGAACTTTCTACTATTATTTAACTATAGGACATCAAACTGATAAATATATAAATTACTATCTATTTATCGAATTCAAAATGGCAATCTGCCTATCTTTTAATCTATTCTTTATTTGCGTATCTATACTAGAGTACGATGCCCAAAACAACATGTGGAAAAATATACATATTGGTTTATCAATTCAAAACATCATTTAAACTTTAACATTCAGACTTCAAACAAATTTAGAATTAAATTCTTCTTTGTAAAATAGAAAACAAAGATTACTAAATATACAGAACAAATCTATTAGCTGAGATAAGGTAGAAAATTTGTAAAACTTGGATAAAATCTGTAGGGGACAAACAACCCAAGAAGACTGTTCCACCCAACCAATTCCTGAAACAGTCAAGTACTGCCTTAGGACCCTCGATCATGTTCACTGAACCACCAGGAGGAAGAAACTCTAGGAATCAGGACTTCTTCTTGCAGTAACAAATAACTTCTGAATCTTCAATAGCTAGCAATCTAATAGACCTGCACCAACATCTCTGGTTCTTCTCAGCAATATGCAAACTCAAGATTGCACTCACAAATAGCCTCCCTATTTGAATCTCTCAGTGATCACCTGATGCACATGAGGAAAATATTATGTAGAAAATATTGATTAAGAGCCGCCTGCTCAATTCGAATTTGCCGTTTGTAGGCTGCCTAGGCCTTTTCAGATGTTACTGGGTCATTAAATGAGCTTCCTATTCACTCCCTCCACCTGGGGGATAATGCCACATTTTTAGGGGTAGTTGTCCCATAACCAACAACTATTGGTGTGATGCAATTGCTTCCATCTGTCCCATACCTTCCAACAGCTTCCATTCCTCCTAGTGGGTCAATGAACACTCATTTAACAGTCCCCTTGTGTGTTTGTCTCCTAATTAATTTGTTTAAATAATAATATTGAGTAATTACATTCATCCTTGATCAAACTGATCATAATTACAAAACTTTGTAATTAAATTTAACATAAAGTAATTTGAAAATAAAAGAATAATTTTCAGAAATTTGGGTAGGTGATATACACCCCCCCTTAAGTCTCAACACTGTCCTCGATGTTGGTTAATCACTCCTTGAGTGTTACTGAAACAGAGTTGGGTATGCTGCCTACATACTACTCTCCAACTCCCAGGTTGCCTCTTCTGGGCTAAGGTGCTTCCATTGCACCTTCACTTGCCCAATGCTGTGATTTCGGAGAATAGTTTCTCTCCTTCCGAGGATACAATCTGATTCCACCGGAAAATCTCTGTCTTGTCCCACCTGTACATCATTCCAGTTTACAACATGAGTAGTATCATGCACATATTTCTTTAAAAATGATATATGAAAAAAATTATGTATTTTTAAGTTTGGTGGCAAAGCTAGTTGGTATGCCACTGCTCCAACCTTAGACAATATTTCAAAAGGACTGCAATACCTGGGTGCCAACTTGGCACAGCTCCCCAATTTCAATGAACTCTTTTTCGGTCTTACCTTGAGGAATACATGTTCACTAACTTGGAACTCTTTATGAGTTCTTTTTGAATCTGCTTGACTCTTTTGCCTATCTTGGGAAGCTTTTAAATGTCCTTTCACCTGTTTCACAATTAGTTATAACTCCTGCAATAATTCCGGTCCTAAAACAACTCTATTTACTGGATCATTCCACGAAACAAATGTATTACATTTCCTACCATAAATAATTTCAAAAGGACTAAGTCTGGCCGATGCATGATAATGATTATTATAAGAAAATTCTGCTAAGTGCAAGTAGTCTTCCCACTTACCAGGCTGATCCTTAACATACATTCTTAATAAATCTTCTAAGACTTGATTTACCCTTTCTTTCTATCCATCCATCTGTGGATGAAATGCTGTACTAAAATTTAAATTGGTGTTCAACCCCTTAAACAGTGACCTCCAGAAGTTTCCTGTAAACTTCGAGTCACGATCTGAAATTATTACTTTCGGTATTCCATGTAGTCTAAAAATTTGTTTCATAAAGATCTCTGCAATATCTGGAGCTTTATGACTAGTCTTTACGGGTATGAAATGTGTTTCCTTGCTGAGTTTGTCCACTACCACCATGATAGAATCATGTTGTTTCTGATTTTTAGGTAATCCAATAATAAAATCTATGCTGATCACTTCCCATTTCCAACTTGGTATCGGTAACGGTTGCAACAATCCAGCAGGATGTTGGTGTTCAACCTTCACTTTTTGACAATCCAAACATTTAGCTATGTACTCTGCTACTTCATCCTTCATTCTGGGCCAATACTATTCTTTTCTCAGCATAGTAATGGTCTTTGATAACCTGGATGACCAAAATAGTGACTTTTATGCATCTCATTTAATATCATAAATTTTATTTCTGGTATGTCTGGTACATACAATCTGTTTTTAAACAGTAATAAACCATTTTCCTTCATGCTGTAATCTGACATACAATTTTCAGAACTGTCTTTTCCTTCATTTTTATGTATTCTTCATCTGCTTCACTCTTTTCCAGAATCTGATTTTCCAAATCAGTTGAATAAGTACTGATTGCTGAAATGAAATTTAGTTTTGCCTTACGATTCAAGGCATCTGCAACCTTGTTCTCCTTCCCTTTAATATGTTGAATTTAGAAATCATACTCACTTAAGAACGTCAACCATCTAGCTTGTCTAGCATTTAGGTTTGTCTGATCTAATAAATATTTCAGACCCATGTTATCTGTCAATAATGTAAATTTTCTGCCAATAAGGTGGTGACGTCACATTTTTAAGGCATGAATAACTGCCAGTAACTCTAAATCATAGGTAGAGTAGTTATTTTCATGTACTTTCAGCTTTCTAGATTCATATGCCACCACATGCCCTTCCTGTGTCCGGACTCCACCGAGTCCGTCATTGCATGCGTCTGTACAAACTACAAAATCCTTGTTGGGGTCTGCTATCCTCAAGATAGGTGCTGTCGTCAATAGTTTCTTTAATTTCTTAAAACTATCAGCACATTTTTGATCCCAAACAAATTTCTTCCCTTTCTTCTGCAATGAAGTTATTGGGTTGGAATTTTTTGAAAAATTCTCTACAAACTTTTTGTAATACCCAGTAATGCTCATACATGATCTTACATCCAATACATCTTTAGGAACCGGCTAGTCATTAATGGCCCTTATCTTGTCGGGGTCAACCGAGATTCCTTCTGCCGAAATTATGTGTCCTAGATACTGAATTTTGTCTTTGTGGAAGTCACACTTACTAAACTTGGCGTATAGTTGATGATCTCTTAGAACTTGTAGGATAATCCGTAAATGTTCATCATGCTCTTCTTTTCTTTTTTAGTACACTAAAATGTCGTCTATAAACACAACAACAAACTTGTCTAAATATTTATGCAGAATATTATTCATCAGACACATAAATACAGCCGGGGCATTAGTCAAGCCAAATGGCATGACTACGAACTCATAGTGTCCATATCGAGTTCGGAAAGCTGTCTTGAAAATATTTTCATCCTTAACCCGTACTTGATGATATCCTGATCTTAGATCAATTTTCGAAAATATTGTTGCTCCACGCAGCTGATCAAATAGATCATCTATGTGGGGCAATGGATACCTATTCTTGATCGTCATCTTATTAAGCTGGCGATAATATATGCACAGTCTTAAGGTTCTGTCTTTTTTCTTAACAAATATGACAGGTGCCCCCCAAGGAGACACACTGAGTCTAATATACTTCTTGTCAATAAGCTCCTTAAACTGTGATTTTAATTCGTTTAACTCCAGTATGTTCATTCTGTACGGAGCTTTAGAGTTTGGTACTGCTTCTGGTATTAACTCTATGGTAAAAACTAAATCTCTTTTGGGTGGTAATCCTGGAATGTCCTCAGGAAATACATCTTTAAAATCTTTTAGGACAGGTATGTCCTCTAATTTCAGTTTGTCCTCTTTATCCATAAAATCATCATTTACCACGTTTACTGCCAACATTTGGCATCCTTTCCTAACTTCTCTCTTAACTTGCATGGCTGAAATCTGCCTAAGGGTTACCTTCCTTGGGATGCCTTTTATTTCTACAGTTTTTTCTTCGTCATTTAAACATGTAAAACTTTTTCAATAACAATCCAGGATGACATGATGGGCTTCTAACCAGTCCATCCCAACTATAATATCATAAGAACCTAAAGGTAGAATATTCAACTTGATTTGTGTTTGTAAATGATTCATGGACAAAACACAGTTTTCTATCAAATATGATACTTTTCTCTTTGTTCCAGTTGCTAGTCTAACTAGCCAAGATTTACTAAACTTTTTAGTTTTCAATTTAAGACTTTCCATAATGTCTCGTGATATATAACTTAAGCTAGTACCTGGATCTATTAAAATAGTAACAGGATAATCATGTATCATACCTTCAATCTCTACCATGGAGATTTGATGATCTGCTTTCCTGTTGTCGAGTGCTGCATTGATTCTGGACATTTCCCTTGCCACATCTCCCACCATAGGTTCAGCCTGTATAGAGTTGATGTTGTTTTCTTTCTGCTTCCTCAAGGGACATTTTGATGTGTAATGAGGACCTTGGCGTTCAAAACATTTGATAGGTGCCTTTGGCTCACTGGTCTTGACATCATTAGATGCATTTCTGGGTGCTGTAGAATTCTGCTGTGAATTGTTCCTGGAATTGTTCCCTCGATAATTCCGATTCTAAAATTTTTTCCTTTGAAATCCGGAATTTCCACTGAATCTGAAATTTTTCTTTTTCTGCTCAAAATTGTTGGGCTTATGATTTTTCTAGTTTGACATTCCTTCTCTTTTCTGATTTGTGTCATAACAGAAAAATGCCTTTCTCATAGCCTCTTCCAAGATTTTAGGACTGCCATACTCGATTCTGTCCTTAATACTGAAAGGTAAACAGCTCAAGTACCTTTGAATTTTTGGTTTTTCTTCTATAAGGTATGGTACATATCTTAGTAAGTTCAGAAACTTACTGTTCATTTCCTTCATGTTCATACCTCCCAGCTTCAAATCGTAGAACTCTTTGGATTTTTCTTCATAGTACTGTTCAGACAAGTAATTCTTCTTAAAATATCGTTTAAAAGTACTCCAGCTTACATCTTTATCTTTGATGCCCTTTACTCTTTTCATGTCCTGCCACCAAATGTCCGCTTTTCCTGTCAAGTTGTATATAGCCATTTTTGCCTTCAAAGAATATGAATAATTATAAATCTCGAACTATTTCTTCATACCAGACAGCCAAGCTTCAACTGTCTCTCCCTTCTCAGTTTATCCATTGAAAGTTGGAGGTCTAATCTTTTTGAATTCCCCAGAAATCTGCTCATATTCGTTTTGATTTTTCTTTCTAGGTTCGAAATCTCCTTCACTGCTATCACTGGTGTAGTTATGTTTCTTTCTGCGTGTTTCAATAGCATCTCCTGATGAGGTTGAACTGTCGTTCACCTTGCTGATTTTCATTTTCTTGTTTTTATCAGCATGACGCAGATCCTCAACTTTGGAAATATCTTCATTATCTTTCTCGTGTTCCTCAGTTTGCCTCTGTTCAAACAGCACTTGGTTTAATTGTTCTTGTGCTTGCAGAATCCTTTCATTGTCTTGTTTCACCGATCTGATTTCTGCTTTTAACTCATGAAAGGCACGTAACAGTTCTGTCGAACTATTATTTAGTTCGTCGTGACCTTCTGCTACATAGTTTTATCTAGAACTGTGACTGTTTGGCTGAAATCTGTCGTCTAATTGTTCAGCTGAGTTCTCCATACTTGTAACTGAAAATGATTTATGTATAACATAATAATTAAAATTTCAAATTAGTACAATTTTCTGCTGTATAATATTTTCTGCTGCATGTGTTTGGACCTCTTTCAGGCCTACTATTCGAATCTGAGCTCTAATACCATATGTAACATCCCAAATTTTCATAAAATTTTAAATTTTTTTTAATAACAGCATTAATTACAATAATTAATATTGTGGAAATAGTATTTGTTGATTTCAATCAGCATTAAATAAACAGTTGTTAGTTCTAAACAGAATTTAATTCTATTTAGTAGTAATGTGACAGTGACAACTTAAAACATATTAACAACTGTTAAGATTATGGTAACAAAAGTACTAATAGAGCGAAAATTTGATGTGACACTGTTCCTTTTACAATGATACTAACAGTTTGACTTTTGATGAAAAGGGTGTCCTGCGAGGTACCCTGGAGCTTACTTAGCTGGAACGCTAAAGCAAATTGAATGTCCTATGTGTAGATGACAGGTAAGAAGTTTCATGGCTGCATAAAAAGTATGTGTATAGTTCTATTTCATTGTCATAAATAAATAAAAAGTTAGTGCGATCCACCAAAAGCATGTAGGTATGGATTTCATAGCTATAATTACTATTTTCAGATGTTGTCTTACAACTCCACAATGTTTAAATAGAATCATCTATGTACGCCATTCTGCTGATGGTTTTGTCACTGTACTAGCTAGCTTTAACGTCGTCTTTATCTTTCCATCATTGATGTAATAAATGTATCGCAAAGTCATTAAATGCTTGTATGAGAGAGTATGGTAAGAATTTATAACATTTAGTTAGCCTTCCTGCCAAAATATATCATTAGATTCACTGGAAATCTAGTAAACAAACTATTTATTTCTATAATTTCGATAATAAATTTCTTATGATCACAACCCAAAAGTAATACTAAAAACTCCTATGTATGGGCTATTCCATCCGTAACTTTGCAAAGTTTAAATTGGTGATACTTATAACCTTTTCAAAGGCTTGTATCTATTTGTATGAATGGTATATAAGTGAAACCATGTCAATTTGCAACTATAGTTATCCTATCAACAAATAACTAGGTTATAACATTGGTATCTAAAATCCACAAATAATAATTTGGGACTATATAAACTTCGAATTGTTGATCTACAAACAATTGAATTTAATACGGTATAGGGTTGGAACTATAAGAATGTATTTATATAGTCGTTGGCCATCTATAACACCATAAAGTGTTTTATGAATCGTTACATTAAACCATATGGACTTTGGGCTTTGAAATACCATAACATAAAATGTTATATAGTTATGTGTTGATATTTGAAATGTCATCGTTGAAAAATGAGTGTTGACAGACATTAAATGTGATGGATAGGCTAATGGTATTACAAGTGATACGAGATCATCGTGGTGATTGTGATCCAGGACTACATTAATGGCTTGAGTCGACGCTCTAGCTGACAGGGATTGCAACCGTTCTATGTAATAAGAATTTTATGTAGTTGTTTCTGCAGTTTCCATCGTGCAATGGTTAATGTTTTGAATTACCTTCGAGATGTTTGTTGATCTGTCCTCCGTGTGCCATAGAGGCAATTTCCAAGCTTGTACTAAGGAGTGGGAATTAAATGTATTTGTTGTTTGTCCTAGATCCAGTTCGTTGGCACTATCGCGATTGTTGATAGTGATGAGATTGAACCGTTAGATTGAAACCCTACTTCTGTCGCTGGTTTGGTTTAAGAGATTGGAAAGTTGAGTATTGTTTCTATTGTTATCGGTCAATATGGCCGAAAGGCTGCTGAAAAATCTAGGGTTAGAAACAATTGCAGGAGGTCTCGACCTCGAGTCCTGTAGGTAGAAATTTGCAGGTTTTAATCCTTTGTAATGGCATTGTATTGAAAGTCTGGTTCTCTGGTTCAAGTATTCATCGAGTTGATAGTTTTTAGGAATCTTTTCGTTTTTAGAAAGAGTGAAAGATACACCCAGGTGACAAAAGACAAAGAGTGTTCCTGTCTTGTCTACCGCCTGGAAAACCATCGTCTAACTGGTGAAAGTGGAATGCTTTGGTCGCTACAACAAGGTAAGCAGTCCTGTAACGAATAGTAATTTCCTCTGTTATAATTCATCTTTCAGTTGAAAAGTGGCAGTTGTCTAAATTTAACCATCGTTTTTATCAGTTGCAGGTTGTAGATAATGATTCGAGCAAGGGCTTTGGAAGATAAAGCGTGCTTCCAAATTGGGTAAGCTCTGGGTCACCCGAAACTCTCGTAGGTTCTCTACGCCTGTGGTTGATATGGTTCCAAGAAATGAGTAATAGGTTCTGTCCGTGGCTCGTCGTTGTTTGTTGGTTGAAGAACTTCGAAGCACGGTTTGTAAATCAAATGATGATTGTTTTCGTTAATGTAACCTTCATCTGTTTATATGCTTTTTGGTTTTCTACTTTGGTACCTACCTTCATCGAACTAGGATTCATGTAACTCGTCTAAGCAGTGGGTTTTAGGAACTCGTTTCAAAAAATGTGGGACTTGGGAAGTAATCCATACTATTTTGTTTCGGAAAACATGTTGTAACTTTCGTTTCTGAATATAACGACTTCGTTTTCAAGAAGTTGGATCTTTGTAATGGTTCTTGAGAAGAGATCAGGGTCACGACCTGTTTGTCTTTAAATTATGAATATAAGAGTTGGAGACGAGGCTCGTTTACTGTAGATATTAACTTTCCTTTCGGAAAATGAACGCAATACGTGCTATTTGACTTCTCGGCAATGAAATGTTTGTTATTTAACTTTTCTGTGTAAAACTTTCTATGTTAAGATTTTGATTCTATAAGTTGACATCATGATTTTCGATCTAGGGTTTAGGTAGTCTGTCGTCAAAGAAAATTTTGTAGAAAGTAAACCTGAAATGGCTTGTCTAAGTTTGTATTAAACTGAAAACTTAACGAGTAAGAAAGGTAAGTCGGGTCTGTGAAACTTGTTTCAGATAATAACTCTGTAAAAATAAGCTGTTAGAAATGGTGTTCAAATCGTTGTAAAGGAAACGACAGGCCAAACCCTGGTTCGTATTTGGTCTTTGGAAATGAAAGATATAAAATATAATTGTTTTCATAATATCCCTTACATAAGGTAGGGAGTAATGTGGAAATAATATATGTTTATAATACTGTGGATACTGATAATGAATATTCAATCGATGCGATCTTAGGTTTTACAGTGATACAATGCTATGTTTTTAATACTATAAACAGTTTTTAAAATAATGGAAAATACAACACTGAGATTGGAAAGATACAAGCGATTTATGAAACTAAAATGATAAGTGTGAAACACTATAGGTTTTACATTTCTCCTATTTACAGTTTGAATATCTTTTGGGTAACATGATTGATAGCAATAAAATGTTTATAATATTTTCATTATCTGTTTGTACTATAAAATTATAGGAAATGGATATAGTAAGAAATGAAAACAGTGTGTGTATGTGCAATGTGAAAACTGTGTGATGACTGTTATGTACAGTCTTGATATGATGATTACATTCATTTTATTTGTTACTATGTTATTATAATGTAAACACGATATGATATATATATAGATATGATTTCTATCTATTTTCTATGTACAGTAATGATAAGAATAATGCCATGCAACTATACAGTAATTAAACAATGTTTGTTTTTCAAAGAGCTAAGGAAACATTTATAAAATATATTGGATATTATACAGAACTTTTTACTATTATTTAACTATAGGACATAAAACTGATAAATATATAAATTACTATCTATTTATCGAATTCAAAATGGCAATCTGCCTATCTTTTAATCTATTCTTTATTTGCGTATCTATACTAGAGTACGATGCCCAAAACAACATGTGGAAAAATATACATACTGGTTTATCAATTCAAAACATCATTTAAACTTTAACATTCAGACTTCAAACAAATTTAGAATTAAATTCTTTTTCGTAAAACAGAAAACAGAGATTACTAAATATACAGAACAAATCTATTAGCTAAGATAAGGTAGAAAATTTGTAAAACCTGGATAAAATCTGTAGGGGAAAAACAGCCCAAGAATACTGTTCCACCCAACCAATTCCTGAAACAGTCAAGTACTACCTTAGGAACCCCGAGCCTGTTCACTAAACCACCAGGAGGAAGAAACTCTAGGAACTAGGACTTCTTCTTGTAGTAACAAATAACTTCTGAATCTTCAAGAGCTAGCAATCCAATAGACCTGCACCAACATCTCTAGTTCTTCTCAGCAATATGCAGACTCAAGATTGCACTCACAACTAGCCTCCCTATTCAAATCTCTCAGTGATCACCTGATGCACATGAGGAAAATATTATGCAGAAAAAATTGATTAAGAGCCGCCTGCTCAATTCGAAATTGCCTTTTGTAGGCTGCCTAGGCCTTTTCAGATGTTATTGGGTCATTAAATGAGCTACCCGCTCACTCCCTCCACCTGAGGGATAATGCCACATGTTTAGGGGTAGTTGTCCCATAACCAACAGCTAGTGGTGTGATCCAATTGTTGCCATCTGTCCCATACCTTCCAACAGCTTCCATTCCTCCTAGTGGGTCAGTGAACACTCATTTAACAGTCCCCTTGGGTGTTTGTCTCCTAATTAATTTATCTAAATAATAATATTGAGTAATTACATTCATCCTTGATCAAACTGATCATAATTACAAAACTTTGTAATTAAATTTAAAATAAAGTATTTTGCAAATAAAATAATAATTTTCATAAATTTGGGTAGGTGACATAGTGTTAGAGAAATCGTTGAATGTGACTTGGGGCTTGGACCGGGTGCTAGTATCATTTATAGTCGTTTCGATGAATATGGGCATATTTTGAATCATTTGATGATATCAAGGCTTGGACGTGGGAATTGGATCACTTTTACACCAGAATATAGCCATAATTGTTTCAATCTCTTATACTCTAAACATGCGGAGGTACCCCCTCTACCAGCAATATTATTTATTAAAGCATCTGAACAGTCGAAAGTCTGACTTGTCAGTGAAGAGTCTGTTGAAGAAGTAAAATTATCCTGGGATTCATGGTTGTTATAGCTAGTAAGTCATTCTTTGTCCGATACGTCGTCAACAGTATCATCACCATAGTCATCCTCATGATCATCATTAAGTTTAGGTAATAATAATATTTTTATTCATATGGCTTATCCTACGCACATAAATTGTCTTATATATGAAGGGGATGGAAATCCCTAGAAACATTGGGTTATATGTGAAGCAATATGGAAAGCTCACAACATTATAGATGAAAAAAGACAAATTGCAATGTTTATAAGAGGTCTTCGAGATAGAGCATAAAGTTGGTATATGAACCTGGTTGAAAATGGTCCAAAATTAAAGCAAGAAATTAAGAAGAAATTATTTGAATTATTCAGAACTCAAGACAATAGGAATATGGATGCACAAAATCTCAAGGCTATAACACAAATATTTGGAGAGCCTGTTTGGGAATATGATAAAAGATTTAAAGATCTCCTTAATCAAATGCCATCCAAGATGGAAGAATCCATCCTCATCGAATGGTTTTTAGAGGGCCTACTACCTCAAATCCGGACGACATTGACATTAGAGAAATTTTGAGGTCAAAAAAGGGCCTCAAAACAAAGAAAATGTACTATAAAATACAACCAATCACATTCTAGTAGATGACATCATCCCCCTTGGTGAGGTGGCATTGCATGAGTTAAGAATGCTTATTTGTCAAATTTTCTATGGTGGATGAAAACACATAGTTAACCAAGGTAGTGGTGTAAGTACTTTTAAGTCATAAAGTAAAGTACTCATAATGATAGTCTTTTCATAAAATAATATTATTGTCATTTTCAAGTAAAGTACTCATAATGAATGTCTTTTCACACTTTCACATAAAATAATATTATTGTCGTTTTCAAGTGAAGTACTCTTAATTCATAAAGAAAGTCCTTTCACATTTTTTTATAAAATAATATATTATCATTTTTATGTTTTTAATTTTAAATTATATATTCACTCCATTCTATTTAATAACATAATGTCAAACTAATAAAAAATAATAATAGATTTAATAAATAATAATAATAATAATAATAATGCAATGTGGATTATAATAATATTATTGACATTTTACATGTAAATAAATTCTCAATTAAATTACATTATTAAATTCATGAGAAAAGTACTAAATATAAAAAGTCAACATAAAATTTAAAAAAAAACTCTTAAAAATGTTTTTTATTATTTAATTTCATTTGCAAGTTCAAGACAAATAAATGTTAAAGGACAATACATTTTTGGGAATTTACTATGAATCTTAGTCACATCAATGTAGACTTATTTTATTAATTTTATTTCTAGTGAATTTTGAAAAGTAACTCAACCATGGTTATTTATATTGTGCATAGAAAATAGTGTGGGAGGTGACTTGTCATATATACCTACCCCATAAAACCCCCAATTCATAATATTTTAATATATCTCATATTTTTGTAGTACATCTCTTAGGAGGCCCTTTTTTGACCTCAAAATCTCTCTAATGCTATGTATGAGTTCAATACATATGATGATTCTTTGAATAAGGCACAAAAAGTTTAATCCAACATTGATCTTGCAACAGGACCATCTGACCGACAAGTCCAAGAAAATATCGAACAAATGCAGCACTTGTTACAACAGCTCGCATTAAAACATAATGACTTGTTGTGTAACAATTGTTCGACCGAGGGCCACACTTAAGATTCTTTTCGATATAATAAACGCCAGCCCTATCATGATGACTGAGGGTCCTTCCCAGAGGAAATAATATATCTACAGGAAGAACCCCAACTCTTTCCTTAATAAAGGCATCCTGATAGCTTCAATATTGATCATGCATTGTATTTATCGGATATTTATGAAAGATTTGAGCCGCATGCGACAGCTGAATTCCCATTCAATACAACTGCGGTCAAATTAAAGTGGTACCGAATTTGTCGGAACACCGAACATAGCACAGTCGATTGTATTAAAAAATATAATACCAAACACAACCAGCATACAATCTATCAAATGCATATGATGGAGAAAAATAATCAAAGAAGACATGAATATAATTAATATAATGACCAACGTAATAATGGAGGATATAGAGGCCATGACAGATACATGGTTCGAGGACGCTTCAATGCTAATCGTGGTTGAGGCAGATTGAGATGTTTTATTTGTTTTAGTGAAGAACATTTGAGTCCCAACTGTCCTTGGAAAGATAGGATGGACCTCAAATTTTGTACTAAATGTGGTGTCGAAGAGAACTCTTTTGAGGAACGCCCCATTATGGTTGAAAAACTTATAAATAAAAATAATGTTAATATTTTGTCTGATGTTCCTAAAAATGATGTGATTAAACATAATAATCTACATATTGTTAGAAGGAAAGGTACGAAAATCGGCCATGATAACATGCAAGTAACCAAGTTTCCAAGTAAAGAGTATAATTATCCCCAAATTACTCAGCAAAAAGATATATTTAATGATGCTCCTCCAATATTTTTTCAAGACCTAGCAGAAGAAGAAGATATTCAAGAGTATAAAAATAAAATAGTAAATGAAATCTTATAATTACTCGCAAAAGAGGAAGCAATTCCATGTCTCATTGATCTTATGTACCACTTAAATAAAGACACCAACACTGAAAGAATTCCGAGAAATTTATGAAGCCTAAGACAAAAAGAGAAAATTGATATTGATCCTCTGGTCGATCTCGACATCGATGGGTATCGTATCTCACAAGTCATTATTGATTTTGGATCACAAGAAAATATAATGACAATGGAAACATGGGAACAACTTGGTCGGCATCAGCTAACAAAATCATGCATATATCTCAAACTTGCTGACCAAGGCTTCATCAAACCCATTGGTGTGTGGAAAGTTGTGAATACAGGCATCATGGGCATAAAAGCACAAGTAGACTTTGAAATTATAGACCCATAAGAGGGAGCAATGTCTTTTCCTGCATTAGTTGGTCGACCCCTGGGAAGAAAAATGAAGGCATCCATTTAATTAGAAAAATATCAAATAAATATCAAAGGTAATGGAAGGAAATTAATTGTTCCTATTTATCCATCAAGAGAAAATCCATGGGAGGAACTAGATGACCAAGAGGGAGACATAAGAATACTCTGTCAAATAATGGGCAATAATGAAGATTTTGTGGAACCAAATGAATATTGCGAAATCCATCTGGCATCTGCCATGTTAGTCAAACATAATTCTGACACTCACCTATACAACTGGCAAGTAGAAAATTATGAAATGCAAGCTAGATATTGTTGGTCGATTCAAAACATTCCTTATAGGAAAAATAAAAACTGTCTCGCAATCTCAGTGATTCCAAAAATATTTGAAAGTAAAAGAAGACAATATCCGACACTAATACCGACGAAAGCTTAAACAACTGTTATGCCATCACCATGATATAGAGAACACGACTCTCTAGTAATGTATATCGAACAAGTATCTAAAAATGTTGGAGAGCAAGGGAGATTGAAAACGCTAGTAGAATCCTTCACTGAACAAGTGGCTAGATGGTGGAAAACACATCAGTTGCGAATGTACACATGGAATACTTCTTCGACATACTTCATTGAAATATTTGGAGGGAAAAAGTTGACATTAGAAGCTCAAATTCCAAAATGTGTAAAAGGCATGGATCCGTATGTCCATATTGACAGCTGTAAAAAAGAATCAAGGAGATTGGGTTACAATGATGAGAAAATCTGGCCACATTTCTTCCAGAGTACATTAGAATATCTACCTAAAAAGTGGTATAAAATGGAAGAAGAAAGAGGTGGAACTTTTACTTGGAAAGAACTAAAATAAAATTTTATAAGAGACTTTTCTTTCTCACCGGCGAAAGACCATGTCAAGGAGGCAATGGAAGAACTTAAGAAATTCATAGATCTAATAAATACTGCTACATCGACTAAGCGATATTGACATGAGTCATCCTACAATAATCATTATTTCGACCAAACCACCTAAGATTTCAACAAGATTAGAAGATGAAAATGATGCAACCATTGGTAAAAGCTTCCTCTGGAAAACAGACCATCCGTCGACAGGAAGACCCATAAAATTTGTCATGAAACTAGCTTTAGAAGACAAAGTCGGACCAGAAAGATTCACAAAAAAATATTTTCCTCTTGCTTTCATAGAATTTAAAGAAGGGGATAGGCCAATCTACAAATCAAAGGCACTGGAATGGACAGACACTCAGATGAAAGTCAAATAAGTCGATATATCAAACGACGACCAACCAAAAATGGCGAAAATCAGAGACTATTGGACCGAACAACAAATTGTCGATATAACTAGTCTATTAAGAGAATATAAAGATGTTTTCACAAGAGAATATAAAGACTTGAAGGGATTAGTGCAAGAAATGGGAGAAATGAAAATTAATATTAAGCCCGAAGCTAAACCACTGAAAAAATCTGTATAAATTGGCCCATAAATACAAGGATATAGTTAAGAAATAAATAGACAATATGTTGGCAGCTGGTATCATCTACCATGTCGACAAATAGGAATGGGCTATTCCTATGGTCGTTCATCCTAGGAAACATGATCCGACGAAACTGCGTATTTGTGTCAACTTCAGGGGACTAAATGAAGTTACTTTAACCAACCCCTTTTCTACACCTTTTGTTGACGATATTATTAATGATGTCGCTGGACGCTAATGCTATTCTTTCACACATGGATTCTCAAGTTATAATCAAGATCCTATTACCAAGGAGGATTAACAAAAGACTACATTTGTTTGCAAATTTGGGTCATTTTCTTATAGAGTCATGTCCTTCGGATTAAAGAATGCTCCAGCTATATTTTTAGAATCGTCATTAAAGCATTCCAAGAATACATATATAAAATGGTGGTGGTGTATTTCGACGATTGTACAATATAATCCTTACTCCAAGATCACATTAAGCTCTCTTTGAATATAAAAAGATTTATATTTGCAATGCAAATCAGAATCCTCTTGGGTCATGTTGTTGGTAAAGAAGGTATCAAAGTTGATTTTGCAAATATTAAAGTTATACTTGATTTGAAGCCTCTAGTTAATCTGAAGCATGTAAGAATACTTCTAGGCCATATAGGGTATTATCGCAAATTCATAAGACATTAACCTGATACCACATATCAATTGGAAAAAATATTAAAATAAAATCAAGAATTCCAATGGTCGCAAGAGTGTGAGGCATCATTTGAATTACTTAAGAGAAAACTAGTCGAATCCCCCATTCTTTGGTTCCCAAATTGGTCAATAAAATTCCATGTTCATATCTACGCCTCAGTCATAGCAGTCAATGCAATCCTTAACCAACCTAGAGATGACATAATGGATTATCCCAATGCATATGGTAGTCAAAAGCTAAGCAAATCTTAAAGAAATTATTCGACGACAAAGCAAGAAGCCCTTTGTATGATCTTTGCATTACAAAAATATAGACACTATTTACTAGCTAGTCCATTCATCTTCTACATTGACCATGAAGATCTAAAGTACTTACTGAACAAAGCTCTTCATCAAGGTCGGATATGTCGATGGCTAGTTTTGTTTCAAGAATTCGAGTTCGAAGTAATCATCCGACCAATAAAGTCTACTGTCGGACCAAATAATTTATCCAGAATCATAACGGGAGAAGAGCCCATCGGGATAGATGATGATTTACCTGATGCACATTTATTTCAACTCGAAGCTATATCGACAGAATTGGAGGACATTGTGCAATATTTACAAAAGGGCTAAGCACCATAAGGCATGTCAGAAAAGAAAAATAAGATCATATCAATGAAAGTTGCACCGTATACTATAATAAATGGGTTCTTATACAAGCTCAGAACAAATGAAATACTACGAAGATGCATGTTAGAACATGAACGACAAGGAATCATTGAGGAAACTCATAGTGGACCTGCAATAGAGCATTACCAGGCTAACAAAACTACAAGAAAAATTCTTCAATTGGGATTATTGTGGCCAACACTTAATAAAGATTACCGAATGCATGTACGTAGATGTGATAAATGTGAAAGGATGGGTTGACCATTATCAAGAAATTAAATGCCCATAATATATGGCAATCGACGTTTAGCTTCTCAAATTTGGGCTATCGACTTTATCGGTGCCTTCTCAATTCCTGGTCGTCGAACAAGAGCCCGATACATCATTGAAACCATTGAATACGTCACTAAATGGGCCAAAGATGAACCATTTTAGACTTTCTCAAGTGAATGTTGGCCAAGAAAAGTGTCCTCTGGCCAACTAAGGAAAAATAGCCCAAACAAGCTTCTTACTGCAGTCGCTTATCTGTTTGGGATGGCTACTTTTCGCAGGAATAAGGCCCTGTTGCTTTTGGGGTTTTTCTCTCAACAAGAGAGTCTCAATTTTGTTTATTGTATTATCTTTGATGTTAGTTCCTACCTATTCAAACTAAATGAAAACTAACTTAATTGGATTGTTAGCAAATATCTATTCTAATAAAATCATAACACACAAATTTAGTATCTGCTAAACTGCAAACAGTTTAGTAGCTACTAAATTACCTGTAGATTTCTGCTACAAAATAATGCTGAAATTCTAATTCTAAAACTAAATTATGTCTAAACTAGTTCTATCCTGCAGGAGCATAGATAAGTCAAATATAACTCTCAGTCTAAATAATACTTCAAGGCGTGCATTTAGCTTGTAAACATCATCTAAAACAAAAACATAACCTGTTACATTCCAGAAATAATAATTTATATCATTAAGATATGAAATGGATAATACATAAAATTTCAGACACAGAATCAATTAAAATATAATTCATGTACTCTCAAACTTGCGTGAATGATAAACCACACCCTATCGTATATTCCCAAAATAAACACACATTTAGGATGGAGATATTAATAATTTAAACAAATCATACAATAATAGAAAAAGAAAACTTATTATGACAGCATTTGAATAAATTTCACAAGGATCCAAAAGAACACATAAGCTCGATTTATGAAAAGATCAAATCCACATATGATAACTCATTATATATATATGCAGACATAAAAGTAAATACAGAGAAATATTAGAGAGATATAATATCTATATGTGAGAGAAAACCTCTAATAAAATAGCAGTCTTCAATAGTGCGCTAAAGTTGTCTTCGGATCAACCAGAAAAATAGCACTACCCAGTATAAAAGAATACAACTTGTTTGACACCGTTTCCAGCAGCACTACACAGGTGGGAACCATGACTCGTGTTTGTTTCATGCTGAATCAATAAGAAGAATTAATTTCTTTAACGTTTTCTTCTCATTTCAAAACTCGGAAGATTTCAGGAAGTGTTATTTATGAGAAGGGTGAAACTTTACCCAACTTTACCCAACTCTACCTAAATTTCTTCTTTTTCTATCGACGTTCACTTTTGACCCTCAAGGGGCAAATGCTAGTATATATATGTGAGAGAAAACCTCTAATAAAATAGCAGTCTCCAATATGTGGCAATTTCCTTAATGGGATGACATTCTAGTCTATACAAAACCCAAAGGAAGCATAGCCTTCAAAATGTCAACTTAAAGTGGCATAAACTTTTGACCTGCCAAACAATACTAAAGAAAAATCCATATTCCGTTTTTCCCATCTCATAATTTTCTTTCCCATATAAATTATTAATTATCAATGCCAAAAATAAAGCCATTTTATAAAACCAATGTTTGACATAAATAATACCAATGATATATTTTAAATAAAGTTCTTTTATAATTATACTCAAAGTTACATTTTACAAAGACCATGAAAATAAAGAATTTGTAAGTTTGTAAGTTTTTTTTATTATTAATAAAATGTAACTTTTAAGGATTATTAAGGAAAAGGTTTAATAAAAGAACCTATGAAATATAAGTAGTTTATTGATATATAATAATAAGAGAACCAAAAGTATTTTAAATCATAATAAAAAAATCTTAATGTTAATAATGTGCCTTTAAGCTATCATGCCCAAATAAATATATCATCAACAAAGTCTTGAATAAGATAAGCGAGAAGCAAGGAATGCTAGCTTTTATCAACCGACACAATATTATTTTTTAGAATAGGATGATATGACCTAGAATAATTATGTTGAAAAATTATTAATTATATTATAAAAGTTAAATATTTTCAATATATACAAATATGTAATAAGTTACAAATATCCTCTCTAAATAAAGAATAAGATTTATTCTTCAAAGACTGAAAATGATTATGTCGGGTAAGAAATTATGTTTTATTCCAAAATGAGAATTATTGATCCTTATCCATGCTTTTAAAAATATGTTATATGTTCTCTAAGGATATGATCGAATCATATTGAACAAGCCTTAATCGTATTATTAAACTTGTCCTAAAATTATAAAAGTTTCACAAAAGGACAAAATTTTCTCAAATATTTAAGGCTAACAAAATTTGATAAATCATTACAATAGAGAAGTAAAAGCATTGTTTTATTCCTTGGTATACAATCTTTCAAGACATAACCAAAGTCACCGCGGGTAAAATGTGTGCTTAATCACTGATAAAAAGAAGGCTAAATTCATGAGATCACCAAAGCATGGAACCAATTCGAATAAGTTCAATACAAAGTCAAGCATCCAAAAAGTCAAAAGAGTCAAATGGTACACATGAGTCAAATCACCAAGTCAAAGAAAAATCAACGCAAGAGAAAAAGGATCTAGGAAAAGAAGCAATAGAATGACCTACCAAACCAAGCAAAATAAGAAAACCAAAAGCTACGTGTTTACAACATTCAAATGGGGGGCACTTTATTTGCAAAATCAAGGGGAATTGTTGGGGTGCCAATAGTGAGGTAGCAGCTAAATTCATTTATGAAAGCATAATCACGAGATTTGGATGCACCGTTACTTTAATAAGTGACAGAGGCACGCATTTCATCAATAAAACTATAGAGTTTCTATTAAATGGATTCAAAATTGATCATTTGAAAAGTATGGCTTATCACATGCAGTCGAATGGAGCAATTGAATATTTCAATAAAACTTTGACCAAGGGATTGACAAAAATATGCAACATTGATAAAGATGATTGGGACGATAAAATATTTGTTATCTTATGGGCCTATCATACAACATATAAGAGATCGATGGGACATACACCTTTCAAGTTGGTCTATGGACAGGAATTCGTCGTGCCTCTATATTTTAAACAACAAGCCCCAATTATAACAGAAGTACTTCATCTGGACATTCCCAAAGCAAAAGAAAATTGGAATTTTGAACTAAACAAATTGGAAGAGCATCAAAAAATTGCAATTCACCACCAAGAAGTTCAAAAGCAACATCAAAAATATTGGCATGACTGAAACATAAGAAGGAATAATTTATTAGTTGGTGATACTACACTACTCTATGATAGTCAAATCAAGGGAAAACCCAAGAAGTTGCATACCTCTTGACTCGGGCCTTATATTATTGAAGAGCTTAATAGCAACGGGTTAATCCGACTTAAACTTTACAAGGACAAGTCTTCTCAAAACTTGTCAATGGTGCTCGACTAAAATGATACAAAGTATAGAACGGGTGCAACGCTGACCATTCGTAATAGCACCCTTTGTTCAACTGTCGTACCCCAAGTTTTTGCACGACTTTTGTTTAATTGTAAATAAGTTGTTAACTTTGAAAAAAAAATAGTTATATAACTAATCATAGCACTATAAAAAGCGGACTCTCATAACTGATTGATGGCAGGAAAGATTAGCACAATGACTATTGTTAGCACCTATTTTTCATAGCGTTGGTATGGAGGTGAAATGAATGGATATCCCTAAAAATTTTGATAAAAAACTCGGGATTACCTTTTTTTTTCTATAACTAGGTGCTAAAGGGACAAAGAAGGAAGAAAAAGAGGGCATATCACTAAGGTTTACACGAGGTATACTGCAGGGAGGTCCACACCGTCGAATGGGCGCACAAGAGAGATCTACAGCTATCATTGATCATCGCATAACCAAGTTGCGCAAGGAATAGAGGCATGAGTGGTTGCGATGGCCAGTACCGTCGGACAGATGGTAGCCGGAGGAAGCATCACAAAGACTATAGGAGGTGAGCGGTATCGTTTCAATAACATTACGATGGCGCCAATATATAGAGGCAAGTATTTGGCCACGTGGACGATCTGAAAAGGGGCAAAGTGGTCGCCTATGGTCAAGGCCAAGGGTCCCACAGTAAGGAACGCAATGTGACTAAGTAAACGGATGATTCGTCGTCCTCCGTGCGAGATCAGCACATAGAAAGGATGGCACACCTGACAACTTGGAGCATCTTTCAGTTAGGACCGGACCATGGAGGAGGGATAGGAAGCTGGGGTTGTTTTCATGCCTGAACAAATGTGGGTTGAGGTGGAGGAAGAGCGTGCTCC
The DNA here is from genome assembly GCA_027924585.1 of Larix kaempferi. NCBI lineage: Eukaryota > Viridiplantae > Streptophyta > Pinopsida > Pinales > Pinaceae > Larix > Larix kaempferi. The sequence goes on along the minus strand of BSBM01000278.1, from coordinate 4,096,147 downwards.
TCCATCTCCTATGGTATTCAACTTCATAGAATCCAACTCTACTAGCGAAGATGAGGAGCCCGAAGGACGACAGGTGTCCAAAGGAATCCGGCGGCGAGGGAAGGAGAAAAACCTTGAAATCAAGCTAGGTAGCCAACTAGATGTAGAAATTGTCCATAATTTTGTGATCTCCACTGAAGAAGCGACACATGTCCCTTCGGATGACGTGTCGCAAACTGCCAGCTCATTGAAGGTGGAAGACTTCTTTGACTCACAAGGCCTATTGAAGACTTCGGAGTAAGGTGGTGCCCTTCTCATAACTTTTTGTTTCATGTCTTAGTCAAATCAGTTTTGGACTTCGACACGTATGTAATATTCGAATTCAGGACTGTCGAGGTGGCAGTGTATTCCCGTTCATTGAACCTCCAAACTGATTCTAGGCCAAGAACCTATAAAAACGATGTAATAGAATTATAAAGGGTTGAAAAATTTTATGAGAATTTTTGTGTATTGGTCTGTAAGACATTTTGAGCTATATTTTGAATAAAGATTTGCAGAGCTGAGCCAATGTTTCTCAGGGATTCTTGTGTAACTGGCCTTGTAGTCTGTTCCTTCTTTTTCTAATGTGAATTGTGTATCTCTTGTTGTTAATTCCAGTCTGTAACATTCTTTCATACTTGGTGTAGTGTGATAGCTAAGTAGAATTCATATATATTATGCTCTACTTATCTTTTTCCAAGTATTCCACCATTATTTCTCTGCTAAAATTGATATAGGATTCATCATTGTATGCCTTATGTAAATGGATTGTTTCTTTCTCTTCTGTTTCACCAGTTAAAATCACTTTGATTACGAGCTGTTTGCTATCTCACCCCTATGTTAATGCATTTGTAAATGAATTTTCATAGTTCATTTGAATGTGACTCCATTGCCCAAATGAAGATTCGTATGTTTCAACCAAGCTACGTTTAGACCATTTTGTTTTCCCACAGAAATATGATCTTCTGTATTATTGTGATTGAATATCTTGAATGATGAATGCCGGTATATGTTTTCACTATTGACAATCTTGATAATTTCTAGTATTCCGTGAGTTTATAGAGAGAGCCCTCTCTGCTTATGTTAGGTTAGAAACATAAGACAAATATTGGTTAGTGGTTACCCCAGTTTTCCCTCTCCCACAACCTAGGAGGTCATTTTGGGTGTTAACAACTATAAAATGGAAATAAGAGAACGAGTCAGAACAAAATATGCGGATCTTTCATCGAACACCATCCAGATCCCACTGACGAGAAGTATCAAGTAGTTGGGATAAAACTAACCAATTGGCTTCACATAGAACAAGTCAATTAACAAAGCACACATCGACTATTGCACAAGACCATGAACGACCCCGCTGATGAAGTCATGAAGACCGTCTGAAAAATCTTGAATGGGAAGACACTTCACACGTTAGTAACATTCGACCTTGCCATACCGAAAGATCATGAACTTGATGCACTTATGGAGGAAATTCATAGAGAAGAGCATAATAATGGGCAGGTGACAAACATAAAGTTGACCAAATTGGAGATGAACAACATAAGGTTCTACATGTTTTCTAGGTAATAGTCTATCAAGTTGCATCGAATCTGTAGGGACCCTAGCTGCAAAACCCTTGGATCAAATTACTAGCTTGTTTGGGTCCCTTGCTTCAATTCTTTAGGAGATGGTTCGTTAGAAAGACCAAGAAGATGTTACGCAAACATTTTCACTTCTTTCATTGCAGTATCAACTCTTTCTCAACTTTCATAAGCAGTTAAAAGAATATGGCACTGAAGTACAACATTCTACTTTAGTTCTTAATAAATGGTATAATTTTTATGGACAAATTTTTATTGACATGGGTAAATTTCAAAACAATCTGGCACAAATATTCTAGCGGAAGGCTAATACAGATCCATCCAACCTTGAAGCACTAGAGCAGCAGATCCACATGGAACAAAACCAGTTAGCAGATCTTCAAAGGAAAAAGGAACAATGAGATGCTCAAGCACAGATTACAAAGACAGAATTTGACCCAATTGCTTCTCATATTGACCGGCTAGTCATTGCAGCCAACAATCAACATTTACTCTTGGGATCAGACTTGCATAATATTAAACATCTCTCTATTACTAAAAAAATTAGTCATCTCTCTAATCTTACTACTCTAAGTGTGGATATGCATATGCAGACAGCTTCACATACATGGGAATATTTCAAATGACAACTCGCCCTTTTAGCTCCAACCATTGTTGAAGCATACATTAGTCCTAATTCAGTAGTCGATACAACCAATTCACAACCATAAATATCAACAATATACAATTTTGATCTAGTTTCTAATCATCTCCATGTCTCTTTAGGATGAAGAAAATTCTTGTTGGTGAGGGAGTTGTTGGAGGAGCCTAGTCGACTGGATGACTAGGTCTTCCGATCGACCACCGTCGGGTCAGTCTTGTGAAATAGTCGGTTGGTTAAGCCGACATAACTACTTTTGTAATTGAATAAATTAATGTAAAATAGTATATATATGATGGTGAGCCTTGATTCAAGGAGATGACCATTAGTTTGTATATATTTTGTCTTTGATATAATATAATTGTTGTTGGTGTTCCCATTACTTTGGCATCTTCTCTTGTATGATTATATGAATGCATTATATTCTATCTTTATGTTATTTATATTCCATGTAATCCCTTAGATTACAACACTTATCTAAGTAGGGACTAGAAGCATAATGGAGAGGATTGAAAGACTCAAAGAACCTGACGATAGCTGACATACATTCAAATCCCACTGAGCATAAGTAAGCTAAGAATAATCAATAGTAAGAATGCCTTCCTACTTATATATCGCTCACTAAATTCAGATATGCTATATGTGGAGTTACCAAATGATTCCTATGTTACATGAAAAGTCATTTTATCACTGGGTTATTCCGATGGTACCAAACAATTCCTTATGATGGACATCATACCTTGATCTTCTTTGTTGGATCTTTCTTTTTCTCTTTTCCTGATGATGGATCACTTATGACTCATACTGGAATGTCCCCATTCAAATAAATTCATAACAGGGAAATTCCATCAATCCTACTAGTTCCCTAGGTTGGATGGAGACATTGGGATTTGCAATAAGGGAGCTATTAAATGATGTTTATACATTAGAGTGGAATAAATATTTAATAAAGAATCTAATTAAATAAATGCAAGAGAAAATCAAAGTGGCAATTGACCATGAATACACATGGATGTTGTGGGGCCCACACAAGCTAGAATTTATGTGCCACATGGCATCCTCCTCTCGCAATTTCGAATCCATGGGAAGCCTAATGTTCTTGGGATGAGTTAGAATGCTCATACACTTGGCCATATGCATCATAGGTCGAATTTGGATGGAAGTGTAACTCCTAAGGAGAAGGAAGAGTCAAATGAGGAGTTATTGGACACTGGGACTAGATTCCCTAACCTATATGACAACAATGATGAAGAGGCTATGACACTTATGAAAAATTGCAGATCTGATTGCTGACATCTGACCATTATGACATGTCAGGTCTAAATATATCATCCAAGAAGGTTCTCATGGAGTTGGGGAAGCTCAATGGGTCCCTATTAGAATTGGTGGAAGGTGGAAGGCTAGGAAAGGGAGGACACATGGAAAATTTTGAGCCCCCACCCTAATTCGAATTGGCCTGAGTTTATGGATGGATTGGGAAACTTAAAAGGATAAGGATGTTTATAAAATATAGGGATTAACCAAGATAAGTGCTTTTGATCATTTTGAGAATTTGCATTTGTGAAGAGAGAGACCTAGTGTGGAGCTAGTGGAATATTAGTCTTCTTGCCTTAGCCAATTTCGAGGGTGAAAGATTCCCATCCTAGTTGGTGTGTGGAAAGGCCATTCATACCTTTCATGGAGATTTAATGGAGTCTTTATTTGCAGGTGTAAGCTACAGGGAAGCTCATGGTTTCTTCTAGTGCAGCTCACTCCTTCAACCATTTCCAATTTTCATTGCATATTCTTGCTCCTTGACGGATTGCACTTTGGTGAGCTATTGTACTCTTTGGGGGAGATTATAATGCCCCATTTATTTTGTATTAATATTAATATACTCTGCTATTCATGTTCAGAACTTTACAAGGTCAATATTCCAAGTGGATGTATGTAAAATTGATTATTAATGAGCAAACACTGACCATTTCCCCACTATATTGATGTATACCAATGTAATGTTGATGAATTCGAATGAAGGAGTGTTTCTATGATGTATTTATGTTGAATGGACTGTCATTAATGAGTATCACAAGTTTAATGTTCAATACTTAAGAATTTGGAGCCATCTTTCTTAGTTTTATTGCATTTGAAGAAGATTTAATGCCATTTCCCCCAAGGTCGAAACTAGTGAAGTTGTAGCTGTTGGGAGACGGTTATAGCAGACCTCATAAACTGAATAATGATGAACATGAGACCCTGATATTGTCCCTTAGACATCCTCTTCCTCTTTTCAGAAATTCGAGTGGGTTTGGAAGCATTTGGAGAGCCATAAAAAACATTTACCCTGGGGGGATTTGAACCCCAAATTGCTAATAAAAACGCCTACTTTGGCCATAATATTAAAGGGGTTTGCAGAAGTCTTTTGATGGTCCTAAATAATCCCTGAACATCATAATCAAGTCCTAATATCATTCATACACCTTCTCTGAATATTTGGGAGCATTTGGAGCAATTTGGAGACCTAGACCTCAAAACTAGTGTTAAGATCCTAATGGATGGCCTTCACTAACACCTCGGGGTTTTGGTGTAACGGTTTGTATCATTTGGTATCAGATCCTCCACCTAGGTTCAAGTCACAGAGCGGGTGGAGACGCCGGCATTGCAGTGTTCTCCCGAGGCTCTTACGGCTCAAAGGGGAGACCACCGTACGAGCGCACATCCAGCCCAGAGTTTGGACTGCGGAGCGTGGTGGGATGTTAAGATCCTAGTGGGAGGCCTTCTCTAACATCTTGAGGTTTTGGTGTAATGGTTCGTATCATTTGGTATTAGAGCCTCCACCCAGGTTCAAGTCACAGAGCGGGTGGCAACGTAGGCATTGCAGTGTCGCCCGAGGATCGTACGGCGCAAAGGGGACACCATCGTACGGGCGCACATCCAGCCTAGAGTCTGGATTGAGGAGCGTGGTGGGATGTTAAGATCCTAATGGACGGCCTTCACTAGCACCTCGGGGTTTTGGTGTAACGGTTTGTACGGTTTGTATCAACTAGTCAAAGGTCGAACTAGGGAAAAAAGTGGAAATTTTGTCAATTTAATAAATTTCTTAAAAAGGGACATTATAGGTACTGAAAAATCATCTGAAATTTTCTTAACATAGTGAATCCCAAAGACAGTACAAACAAACTGAAAAATTTCTTGATCTAGAGCTAAGGCGTGGGAAATGACAGAAGATAGGAAAGGGCATCGTGTTTTGCAAACTTTTCTAGTGGTTTACCTATTGTCTAAATATGGTTTTACAAACTTCTTGTATGCCCCTCGTTTTGGATGATAGTCGGGCATCATGAGTTGTATTCATTGCATCAAGATTGTGACTTGTCAATGGATTTATTAAGTGATATTATCTTTAAATGAAAATTAATATGGATTTATCTAGCATATTTACCAAGTTTTAGAATACATATTTAAATTGGCTAAGATAGGAAAACTATTGGAGAGATTAATTTAGTTTGTCTTTTTTTTCACCTCGAAAACAAAAAACATGTATCTTGATATTTGGTTTAATAAATCAAAGTATACATATATATTTAGAGACATTTTCATATCCTCATATCTATATCTATTTCCTTGAATTAAAGAGATCATATATACATACTATTTTTATCTCATTCCTAAGCATTTTTAACTCTTTGATCCAACCCCTCTTGCAAAATAAAAGATCCAAAAAATAGTTTTATTTCCATGATTATATTCTTGTAAATCTAACTGAAGAGAAACTATCTACTTTAGAACTCTTAAACTAAACATAGACCATAAAGCTTAATATACATCAACTAAAAGATACATGAATACAGGTAAACACATTCATCCAAACAGCTGTAAAGAACCACATGCTTCCAACTTATTATTTTGAAATTTAATTGGCATATATACTTTTTATCGACCATACAAACATGTTACAAAGGTTGCAGACATGGTTATTGGATTTACAAAACCTTTTCAACTTCAACACATCTTCCCTATCAGCATTCCCTACCAGAAATGCCTCCATAGAATATTTCAACAATGGTGCAATTTGAACAATTAAGGTAGGAACTTGTAATATCAATTTCTCTCAATTATGCCCCTCCCCGAAAAGTAGAATTTAAACATGAACAAACTCAATTAAACTGAAAAATTCAAATTTTATCAGTTGTTTTAAAAAAAAATTACCTTGATAATTTTTGTTTTTTTACCTATTAAATCTACATTTAAGATGGATAGTGTAATAACTAATAAAAAATTACACTAAGATGGATAGTCTAATAACTGAGAATAATTTACACTAAATGCAAGGTTTGGATGTTCACATATAAAGTTATAGAGCTATGATACAGAGATGGGACAAGTTGAGAGCGATATGGATGTCCTATGCAAGGATAAATATGCATTGAGGAAGAGCATGGTACACAAGAACAAGGTAGAGAAAGCTCAATGACCACTTCAAGATTTTAGAGTCAAGGATTAGCGGCAAGTGTCCAACATCCAAGAAAATCTAATCAAGTCCATGGCCATATTACAACTCACCTGCAATAACTAAATGTCATCACGAACGCTAGAAATAAATCCATGGAGGAACTTACTAAAAACACGCAGGGAGAGAAAAGAAACATCGTTTACTTGCTGGGACTAAAATCGAAAACGTGAAAGTTTATATGACCAGGCAAGATCTAGACCCATTTACAACATACACGCTCAAAGTTTATATCAAATTACATAATCAAATTGTCTCACTGCAAATATATGCGTAGTGCATTGCTAAGCTGACAAGAGAAAAATAAAGAAATGGTGAGGAAGTCACCAACTGTGATTAAGACAACTGCCTTCACACATATGTTGAAGCCTTGACTTTGATGAATCTATCAGTGATTTTAGCTTAAGAAGGTTGCATGCAATCTTGCTAAGAAATCTCAAGACGAGTATGTTTCCTACAAAATCACTAAGGTGGAAGGAGACTCAAGGTTACCCAAGTTTCTTTTAGAAAATGATAAAGAAATTAATCCCCGTGAAGGAAAAGTTATTGCCTACATCAAACACAACTACATATTGGAGAAGAATGAACTGCCTTTAGGGTCTAACCATTGAAGAAATTGCTTCTATAGCAGACAAGATATTGGATGGAACCGTTTGGTTTTCTATTCCACCAAACCATCCAACCAATGCCAAAAAATTAAAAGATTATTGTTTTAAATTGAAAATCAATAGAATAATTTTGGATGCAATGGTTTAATATTGAGTCACGATAAAAAATTGAATGATAAGACTCTTACCACATCCAATATTCTTGAGCATTACAAAATTAATGATATCATATTTTCCAATTTCTGTAAAACAGTGGAAGGGTCTACTTATGTAAAAGGATCGCGAAATACAAAAATAGAGTCATTTTCTCAGCAAGCATGTGAATTCCTTGACAAAATAATAAATGGATCAACAAATGTTCAAGAAGTTGACAACAATTTTGAATTTATTTGTCATTTTGGGGGCCCTGGTCTTTTGTCAACACTTTTGCACTCTTTCCCGTCACAAATGGAGCCAATACTATGTACTGACCTTGTTGTTTTGGATACATTTGCTTTGAAAGAAGAATCATTCCACAAGGGTTATTATATTGAATTGTTTCGATTTTTTATCGAAAAAAATTAATTGAACGACTTTACTATAGTTCTTAGAAGAAATTTGGTCATTTAAAGATGTACAACAAGCTTTGGAAGTTGCCATAAAGAACTCCAGGTTCAAGTATAACACGACTAAAGGCATTTATCAATATAAACAAAATAACTATAGTTATAATATAGTTTTGACTATACATTTCTATACCAGAGAATTAAAAAAAGTTGAGGCTTCAAAACACACTCACACTTTTAAAGACACATTTGATCAAACTGAGAGAGACATTGATTTTTGGGTGGATTTATTGAAAAAACATCAACAATGTAGTGATGCAAATGTTATTATTTATATTTATGCGGGGACAAATTTAATCAATGCATGTTTAAAATATAATAGAAGAATTGCATGCATTGTACAAAAGGAGTCACAAAGGAGCACCATGTTGAATATTCACAATTCTTTTCAATTGTCAAAATCAAGATCCATCAACATGCTGGAAAATTCAGGTACTACATTTTGTTGTTTCTATTATAATGGTTTGGTTTTATCGTTGTTTATAATTCTTAATTGTAGACTAATGATGGAGATAGTAAAGCAGAAAATGATGACAATGAAGAACAAGGAAATCTTCAATATAGTGTGGACAATGTTGAAAAAGGTTTGGATATGGAAATAGAAGGAGAAGAATATATCACACCAGGTACATAATTTGCTTAATTGTTTCTCTTGAGTTTATTTTATTCTATCTTTTCAACTGTCAAACCAATATCCATGACATCCTAGTTAAATATAAGTACCACACTTTGATGTTTTTATTATAATGACTTGATTCTATGTTGTTTATAATCCTTAATTCACAAGTTGTTTACTACAATGACTAATGATGGAGATTGTAAAACAGAAAATTATGACAATGGGCAACAAATAAATAATCAAGATAATGTGGAAAACAATGAAAAATGTTTGGAGATAGAAATAAAAGGACATGAGGTTACCATACCAGGTACATAATTGGTTTGGTTATTCAACTTGTTATTTTTAAAATCTATTTAATTGCCACATTTCACCAGCAATTTTGAATGTCTATTATAGGGAACTATAAGAACAAAGGAATTATCCAAGACAATGAGCACGAAATGATGGAGATGGAAAACCCATTAACAGATCACAATATGATATCATGTACTTAACTTGAACTCTTTTTGTTCTCTTTCTTTTTGTTTTGTTTTCATTGTCATAGTTCATAACATTTCATATGTTAATTACAGTTAAAAAAAGAGAATGGACATAATAATTAGGAGAATGTGTCACAACACTAAAATACGAACAAAATATTGTATCGGTTATTTAACACGATTCATTGTTTGAAAGCTTTCATGCATTATATTTTCTTTATGGTGCAATGTACTTGATGACAATGTGCTTGTGCAATGTTGTTCTAAGAAATGTCATTTTTCTTGTGCTTGAAGGAAAGTTAACTCGCATTAACTTTCAGTCTTCGTGCAATGTTGTAGTTAGAAATGTCCTTCATGCAATGTTGTAGTTAGAAATGTCCTTTGTGCAATGTTGTTCCTTCGTTGTGCAATGTATGTACTTGATGACAATGTGATTGTGGGTGAATCCATGAATGTGATTCACCATATTTGGCGGATCGCATGGGAAAAATTCATTTTTCGGACCCTCGATCGAGGTATTTTAAAGGCCTCGATCGAGGTTTTAAATGCTCGATCGAGGGTTTAAAAATACCTCGATCAAGGGTTTAAAAATACCTCGATCGAGGGTGTTTTAAACCCTCGATCGAGGGTTTGTTCGATCCAGAGGGAAAAAAAACAAAACAGTGCCTGGCCAGTTGTGTAGTGGTTTGACAAACCCTTGATTGAGCAAACCCTCGATCGAGGTTCTAAATGATCGATCGAGCGTTTGCTCGATCGAGGGAATGCGATAGGGAAAAAAAAACAAAACAGGGCCCGATCGGCTCGGTTTTGTGCAGTGGCTTGACAAACCCTCGATCGAGGTTCCAACAGGGCCCAGCTAGCCCGGCCGGCCCTGTTTTGTGCAGTGGCTTGACAGAGACGGAATAGCAGCGACCCGTGACCTCGACCGAGCACACGCCCGATGCCACCTCCCCACAGCGATGCCACCTCGCCACACGGACGCCATCATGTCATCTATTCCACCAGGTGGGTAGAATTCCACCATTTGTTTTGTTATTTAAACAAAATAAATATTTTGTATTTGTTGTATAAATTTGTGTTTTTGATCAAATCTAGTTTTAATTTGGTTTTCTAGAAATGGTTAGGATGTAGGCATTTAAACTAAACCAAGATTGAAACCGAAAATCGCCATTGAAACCAAACTAATTGAAAAAAAAATCATTTGGTTTAACTAAAACAAAAACCCATTTCAAACCAAAACAAAAACCAAAACCATTTGAAATTTGAAGTAGATTTAGGGTTTTAGATATTTTGCAGTTATTTGTTTAAATTATTTGATTTATTTTTGTTTATATATCAAACGGTAGAATTTCACCGCATAAATGCTACCGGTTTTATTTTAAAATGTGTTTTTACAAGCAGAAATGCCACCCATTTTTTTTCAATCCCCCGAAAATGCCAAGAGGATTGAAAAAAAAACCATTTGAACCTAAAACAAAAAACCATTTCAAAACAAAAACCAAAACTATTTGAAATTTGAAATAGGTTTAGGATTTTAAATCTATGTTGCATTTATTTGTTTAAAAATTATTTGGTATGTAAATTTGTTTATATATCAACCGGTACCATTTCACCGCATAAATGCTACCGATTTTATTTTAAAATGTGTATTTACAAGCAGAAATGCTGCCAATTTTTTTTCAATCCTCCGAGAACGCCAAGAAGATTGAAAAAAAAAATCATATATTGATATTAATATTAATAATATAATATAAAAAATTTAAAAATGAATATTAATAACATATATAATCATATATTATTTATTAATTTTTACTTAATTTATTTTAAAAAAATAAAATTTAATATTAATAATATAATATAAAAAATTAAAAAATGAATATTATGTAATACACATATCCACTGTCTTAACCTTCAAATATATGATTATTCTCTTCACTACACCCCTTTCTTGTTGCCCCAAATTACATGCTTGTACTCTCTCACCAAACTAACAACATAAGAAGCAATGTCTAATATACTATATACACACCATGGTAAATGGAAAGTTGTGAACCACATTCATTATGACAGTTTCTTCATAGATTCCATTTTTCCCTCTTCCCTTCAACACATGTCATTAGAATAATCCACTTCCATTGAGGTCACAATTAGTTTGCATTCACTAATTTCAAACCTCTTCAATGTACCTATTAATTCATTTGACTCTCCAGTATCATCTACATACGATGCTAAAATGCAAACAAAAGTTACATGCATTCATTCTTGATGTAGACACGTGGATGCACATCCAAATTCTAAAAAAATCAAAATTTTATATATCTATAAATCTGATTATACAAAGTTTTGGATGAATGTTTCATTTAACATATGAATCCTTCCACAACCTACAAATCAAATTTTATTTTATTGACTTCACATATGATTTCAAATAAATCATGTGGATCTCTTCCTCTATTTCTCCAATGATAAAAAGTTTTAAAAAGTTGTCCATGCACATTTATATCTTGTACTTCACATATCCACAATTCTTTTGCAACCACTTTCATACTCACAAGATGATATTGTGTGTGTTTGATTCTTTTGTGAAATTTTGGTTTTTTTTTAGAGATCAACTTTGACTATTGTATTGTAAGACCATAGGATCATTTGGTTAATCTAAAAGTAGTTGTTTCAACCATATTCATTCTTTCATTGATATATGAATATAAACAAAATAAATATATAAAAGGGATCTAATTTAAAATAATTGATATTTAAAATTGATCAATTGTTTATTTTAATAAATAATAGAGATTTGATATTGTCTAAGTTCATATAAAAAACTATCATTTCTTTCTCACATCTTTTCACAATTTTGGGGTCCTAAATTTTTGGCGTGCTTTTTAGGGCCTAATTCCCATATGTTTTTCAAAATTGTGACACATAAAGGAAAAACATTTAAACCTGTGTGAAAAGACCCTTTCAAATGAGCTAAAAATTCTAAAACTGAGCAACAAACAAAATGTTATGGTCTTGATAAAGATCCCTTTTTGGGGGGCAAAGATTGGTTGAACATCAAGCTTTGAATGTGGCCTCAATCCTCTCTTCATGTTAGGGTTAGGTTATTGCATCTTAGGGTTTTTCTCTCATAGGATTTGTTGGTATCACTATAAATACATACTTTCAATATATTGTTAAGAAATTTTTAAGAATAAGTGTAATCACCACATCTCAACATTTTTTTTAGAGGTAAGCTACCACAATTATAACACATTGTATTGCTATACACAATGCATTATTTTTTAACATTGATAGAATATAGTTTTCACTACATATTGTGTTGAACATTATGTTATATGCATTGTAATACCATGATTTTTCATCTTTTTCTCAACATAATCAAGATTAGTGATTTAAATTGGTAAGAATTTCAAGAGAAGTTATAGTTTAATATAATTGAAAAGTTTTAGCTCAATTTTGAAACTAAATTTTATATAAATAATTTATGTCAATATCAATGAAAATAAATCACTCAATTATGTTTCATTACATATATCTTATTACAGTAATAAAAAATGTTTGTTTTTTTTTTTAATTTGTAATTTAATATATTTGAATTGCATATATATAATAATGAATTTAAAAAAATTTCAATTCAACTATTCAATTGCAAAAATAATTTGAATTTTATTTTTTTGCCACCTCCACCTTAGTAAACATATGTTATATAAACCACATAAATAATATAGCCATGAATGAATCAATACAACTCACAAATTTCCCCATGAAAAAACCAACTACTCTCTATGTACAATAATACTACATCAAAATAACATATGTAGATTCCTCTCTATATAAAATAATACTACATCAAGATAACATATATAGATTCCCCTCTTTAATATATTATGCTTATTGGTTTGATTCGGAGTTATGAGATCAATTTGTATTTGTTCAAATGATCAAAATACAACTTAGCTTTAAATTTTACATTAAAGAAGAGTTTGTATTTCCATATAATATGATTAATTTTGAAAATATTAACAATTTTTATTATTTAAAGTTATGAATTAAGCAAGAGGTCAAACCTTTTTTTTTATAATAATAAAAGTATTGGATGTCACTTCATATCAATATGGGATGTCCCATTATGAGAGTTGTATTAGTAGATCTTGTTCTTAAGTTTATGAAAATGGACTGGTGAAAAGGTGAACAAATTCAATCATTTCTCCATTAAAATTATTCTCCAAATGTTAATAATTCATCTTATTTGAAGTTATGAATCAAGTAAGAGGTCAAAAACTTTTTTAGAATAATAAAGTATTGGGTGTCACTTCACATCAATATGGGATGTCCCAATTATGAGAGTTGTCTTAGTGGTTTATTCTTAGGTTTATGAAAATGGAGTAGGTAAAAAGGTGAATAAATTCAATTATTTTTCCATTGAAATTATTTTCCAAATGTGATAAGGATTTCAAAAGAAATTACAGTTTAACATGATTGATGACGAATTTGATCATAAAATTTTGCAAATACGATTTTTAACCCAACTTTAAAACTCACTCCTATATAAATAGTTTATGTTAATGTCAAAAGAAATAAATAACTAAGTTAAATGTATTACATTACATATATTGTCTCATTGTAGTGATGAATAATGAGTGTTTTTTGTTTTCCAATTAATTTGTGGTAACTTGTAATTTAATGTATTTAAATTGCATATATAACCATGTGGATTTTTAGTTTTTGAAAAAATAAATCTTGCAAAATTGAATCCAAAAATCTAAAACAATGATTGTAGGAACCTTCCTCTCACTCGATGGTTGAGGATCAATAGGAGCAAACTCTAGTCCAGTGGTGGCCTTGAATTTGAATTGGAATTGAATTTGAAATTTGAAATTGAAATTGAAATTTGAATATGAATTTGAATTTGAATTGGCATTGAATTTGAATTTGAAATAGAATTTGAAATTTGAATTGAATTTGAATTTGAAATTGAAATGTGAAATTTGGAATAGAATTTGAAATTGAAATGAGAAAATTTGAAATTGAAATGTGAAATTTGGAATATAATTTGAAAGAAAATTAGAATTAGAAATTGAAATGTGATGCAGATAGTCCTGATGAGAGAGATTCAGTGCTTCGTGCTCCATGAAGCACGAGAGGATCTGACGTCGCCCGACAAGGCAGCCATCGGCAACACTCCCGTTCACCGAGGAGTGATGCCAGGCTGGGGTCGGCTGCCACTGGTGGCAGCAGCAAGAGAGATAGTGTGTCGGTTCATCCCGACGACATACATGTGGATCCCCAGGAGGAGGATGTGCAACAAGACACGAGTGCATCAGGTGCGTATTTTTTGTTAGCACATTTTCAGTAAATTTTTAGTATATAATGCATTGAATTTCAGCTGCAATTTATAATATAAATTTTTAGTAACATTTGTCTTTTGTTTTGGATCGTAGGTGCCCCATCAAGGGGATCGTACGATGATGAGGTCGCACAGATCACTCTCGCTGACATCATTTCCCAGCGAGAGTGGGTGAGCTCATGTGTGGGAACTTTGAGGGAGGATTCTCCCACACGGCGATCTTTGTCAATGATGTTATTAACAGTTGATGAGATGTTGGCCCTCTACAGGAGGGTAGGACCTCTCAGTGACATTTGGTGACATTCATGCCAGAGGAGGAGACAGGGTATCATTGGGATCCACAAATGGGAGGATGTCAAAGTCGCCATAAGAGGGCATGACATCAAGGGTGTTTTATTCGACATCCCTCGTGACCGCGCCCCCGGTCAACCGCTTAGACTCAGGGAGTTTAAGTTGGAGGTCGCTGCACCACATATATGTGATAGATTCGTGGGAGCGTGGGGCATGTTCCCCCACCATGACCAGGTCCCATTGTACTTTGCAAAACATGTTTATACAGAGTTTGTTTTGGACATGCACCCGGATTACACTAGCACAGGGTCCCAATTCTATGGGGCTAGTAGGGGACGCTCCTACCAACATCCTGGAGCTCGGAGAGACCCTGCCTTCGTGCCACCCGCTCCGAGGTTGGTACCACTTCCAGACAGGGCAGTTATCAGGTCAAGGGATGTGGCACAATCATCCCAGCTTGCTGCAGAGGCTAGAGCTGACCTTGCAGACTCATTGTTCACTGCCATGGGTAGTGTTGTTGTTGTTGCACATGGAGAAGCATCTAGACCACCCCCTCCACCTACAGAGCTAGAGATACAGTATGTCTCTAGTGACATACTCAGGAGTTTCGATGGCGAGACCCTACTACAGTATGTTGATTCAACGTGAGATGCATACTTTAAGTTATATCGTAGATGTGTCGCTACAGGATAGGTATACTTTTGTACAATTATGTATATATGTTCTTCATGTTACATCATATCAATGTCGCAAATTGAATGGTCAATAATACTTAAGGGAGTTGTATTCTATTGATCCATGCAGGGGACCCCATTCATGGATCAACTCTTTGGTAGCGAGCCATCGGTTAGTCTACCAGTCCGGGTAAGTTATAATTTATGTTCCAATTTAATTTGTGTTTGAATATTATTTCTCAGTTTAAATAATTTGCGTTTTATTTCTTAATTTTCGAGATTTTTTGTTGTAGATCTTAACTTCAAATGAATTTCAAATTGTAGGGCAACGGAAAGGAGGTAGATCCTGATTATGGACATGAGGACCGTGAAGGTCCTCATGAGTCGGGTTTAGAGACACATGTGAGTTTTAATTTATGTTCCAATTCATGTTATTTAGTCACATTTAGTAATTGATTTTTGTACTTTCTGTTTCAATTTTTTACGGATAGATTTTAAATTATGTTAAATTTAGTTTTAATTTTTAATAAATCTAACTTATTACATGTAATGGGATATTACACAGGCATCGCAATAGGCGGGTGTCAATGCTACAATGGATTTCACACATGGTTGAGATGTAGCTCGAGTACATGGTCCTGATGAAGGGCCATCTACCCGTATTCCTACCCAGATCCCGGATATCACCATTGACACGATGGATATGGTAGAATTCCTTGAGGGTTTAGAGTATCAGAGACAGCAGCGGGCTGCTGCACACGAGAGCAGTGAGAGGGACGATCACAGGCCTCGTGGGGGTGGTGGCTGATGAGTTGATGATCTATACATTTCCATGTTTTGGATATTTTCATATTTTATATATTTTCATGTGTTTGGATGATCTATGTATACGTTTTCATGTTTTGGATATGGATTTCTATCGTTTATACATGGACTTTTATCATATATGGACTTTGGATATGGAATTTTGGATATTTTGTTAATTTTATCATATTGATGTCTTGATGTGTATTTTGTATCTAATTTGAAATCGATTGTTTTTTTATATTAGATCTGGATATAGTTATTACAGTTACAAATTTATGTTTTGTCGTTTCAAATGCAGATTTAATGTGTAGTTACAATTTAGTTCAATTTAAAATGCAAATTTTGACTACGTTACAGAACATCTTCGAAATTTTAGAATTGAATACATACATTACGTTTTAAGATTGAAATTACAATTCCAATTCAATTACAATGTAAAATTTCAAATTTAATGTGTAATTTGAATTCCAAATCAATTACAATTTAAAAGCTCTTTTTCAACTACATTACAATTGCATAAATGAAATCAAAATGTAAAATTAGAATACATTTGAAATTAAAAATTGAAATTGCAATTACATTATGTTGTCTACACATCACAATTCAGTTACAATTTACACATTCCAATTCAATTACAATTTAATATTAAAATCTCAAATTTAATGTGTAATTTCAATTGAAAATTCAATGTGTTTTTGATGCATGTAATCCAAAATGTGAAGTTCATATACTTTGATTATACAAAATGTGAAGTTCATATACTTTGATTTATACGAAGAAAGGTAAGATAAACTGTTATTGCAATTTATATGTCTCACAAAATAAATACTTAGGCAACAAAAATAATGAAATGTTTATTAAAAGCAAGCATGTAAAGTAATGAATGTTCACATCAACATACAAAATAACGTTTTATTGAATGCGAGTATGTAAAGTTAATGAATGCTTACATCAACAAACAAAATAATGTTTTGTGAGACTATGCTTCCCAACTACTTATGACAAAACCTTACAAATCGTTTTGATGATATGGATGATGTAATCCTCATCTCATCATGGCTTGCACTTGATGCCATCAAGGAGATAGTTCACCATGATACAAGATTATAACAAATGAAGTCAAGAATTATGTGGATACCATACAAGTGTCAAGCAAAGGGATTTTCAACCACCAAATCACCATAACTAAATGTCAACCACGAATGTAAAAATTCTACTAGCAAGGTCAATCTAATTATTAATCAATTGCTTTGGAAAGAAATCAAATTGAAGGAGTGTTTTGGTGCCCTTCATTTCCCTTAGTAAGAAAAATTCAAAACTATGGATTGATTGGGGTCACTTCCCAAAAAATATAGCTAAGGAAGAGTCACATATATACCACACATGGGTATGTATGAGACCTTTGGTTGAAGCTTCAATGATAGACTATGAACAATCAAGGGAAACACAATAATCCTAAATAGTAAAAATTCTAGGTTATCAATACAAGAATGTGTCGTCCAAACAATAATTATAATGCCCAAAATTTTCTAAATTCATATATTAAAGAATGTTGCACAAAATGGTAATCGGTCACCAAATTCAAGTTCAAGGTAGGTGACAACATTGAGTATCCATTATATAGAGCATTGTCACATATGAATACAAGGGACATAGAAGAGTCTAGAGGTTTACGGATCAAGTCTAGAGCCATATAAATTTCCCTGAAGGTGTGGGGACTCTCAATTGCATAAACAACGTATGCCTTAATCATCATACTCCTAAATTGAATTAAGTGGGCATCCAAGCACCAATAAAGTAGTGAATTAAGTTATATATTAAAGATTGTATATGAATTTATATATAGCATTCTACAACACCTAAATCGTTTGTATGGAATTTGATATATCACTCTAAATTATGATACTTATGTGCTTTCAAGGTACCCAAACTCATTTCAAATGATTTCCGTACTTATAAATATGAAAATACAAATTAAGTTTTGGCCATCATGAATTTTACTTAGTTGAAGGAATTATTTAGTGACCTAAAACCTAAAATACATAAGTTTATTGATTTTGGTTTAACCTGGATTATAATGTATAAAATTTTGCAAGTTTGGAATCAAAATTTAAAATTAGAATACATTGTACAATTCAAAATTTAAATTTTACAATTCCACATTGTATAGATGTATTTTAAATTCTCAATTACATTACAATTGTATTTGAAATCAAAATTTAAAATTAGAACATGTACATGTTCAAGTGTATTCACATTAGAGCACCATGACCCAAATTTCACAAAAGCCTCCCATCTAGTATTTGTATTCTTGACATTAAAGCATCTACAAAAATACATTTATAAAACAACCTCCACAAAAATCTCCAAAAAAATATTACACAAGACAACATGAAAACTATGCCAATGATGCAAGTGGCATACATCTAACTCATTCATCTGGCCAATGGGTTATAGGAATGCAAGTCTCCATAATACGATCATGGTCAGCTTCTGTCATCTTCCATCTCTTTGGATCACCTCTCTTCACCTTGATTTATGTTAGAGGTATCCGAGCTGCAACCACCAAATGACTGTATTGACATGATATATATTCAGGCATAAAATCTTTGTAAATAATGTGAGCACCCTATTTTTTCACTTTTTCAAAAACGTGTCCCATTAGAACCATGTCTCCAGTCTGGTATGTGAAGTCCCCATCTTGGTAGGGTCGCACCAACCTACTCTTTATTTGCGTGCACCGCATCAAATAGTATGCAACATTTTCTTGGTTGTGGAGGGGTGCAATGACAACGAATACATCACCTGCAAGATACATTACAAATATTATTTAAATGTCCTACATGCAAATTTCTACTACATTTGTATATGTGTAAGATATAATGAACTAATTAACTTAATGAAGACTCTTGTACTTTCCCTAACCATATCGGAAACTCGATCATGATCTAATGAGACCATTGCCTCTTCAGTGTCCATCTCTTGCCATGTTAGAATTGGATGTGGGCCCTTTTGATTAAGAGATACATATTTCCATGGTTTGACATATAAATCATTTTCACAGTGATCAAGCCCACATCCATTTGCATCAATGCAAAAATCGCAAAGCAGGCATACTTCCTCGTTTCAATGGAAAATAGGTCCCCCATATCTTTACTTTGAACATAATGCAATTCCCTCATACCATAGATGGTGTCACAATACCATGGCATGGATCTATTAACATCTCCAACGACAACATCCCAGAAGAACCTGCATGGAATTCAGTTTGTCATATGTAAATTCCTATTGAATACATGTGTTCTTTTGGAAATGATGATATTGAATGTTATTAGCTTATTAATTGAGTTTGGAGTTTATTACCTGCACACCGGCCTTGCTTTTTCGCGACCTTGATGTCCCAAATGACGTGTGCACCAATCAACTACTTCAGTGGAGCATTTGAGATTCGGGTTGCACCATGACTCATCTGGTACCTCCAAAGTGCTCGTTTCACACATGCACCTGAACCATCATGTTCACCCTTTCCATGCCCTCTCTGAAAAAAGCTCCAGGTGTGTCAGATTCATGTCTCTTTGTGAAGGAGACTCAACCAATAAAATGAGCATGCCAATTTGAATTGCCCTGCACACCCATCTGACCAAATCCAGTGTTCAGTAAATGATACGCCTCTCTGTATGAATGAATCATAAATCAACCCAAAGTAGTGTTGAACGAACAATGTGTCATGCTCACGATCCTCACTAACATAAAAATGTTACTCCTTAATCACTTCACGTGACTGAGGAGTGCTATCCCTACCATCAATGTTTTCCTAAGCATGTCTGTAAAATACATGTACGAAGATAGACACCTGGTCAGAGTGATAGTACTCACTCTGGATCTCTCTCTGAGGAGCAAAGGTGTAGTTCTCCACAAAGTCTACCACTGATAAGATTGTGCCCTGCTCAAATACCTCACGGGAATGTTTGACTTTTGAAGCTTGCCACCTGGACCTATGGGAGTGCTTTATGTATTTATAAATCTGACTTTGAAACTTCTCCATGAAATCTAAAATAGGAGTCTCATCATCGAGCAAGTCGATCCTCTTGGATGGCACAGATGAAGAAGATGTTGGATTCATGGTGGCATACTCGTACCTCTTCCACCTAACGGTGATATCTGACAATCCATGGTGTGTTGGATCGATAGGAAAGTTCCTATGGAACAATGCCAAATCACCTCATTCATGGAATTTTCTCCCACCTACACACCTCTTATCGAAAAACACGTGTTCAGGATTCTTGTTTCATAGTATCATACAAATAAAATCTCGCACTGTGTGAAGAGCTAGTACACTGTTCCAGTGCCTTTTGCAAAAATACAGAAATGTGTCATAGTATAGTTGAAATTCAACGTGGTATCGACAGCAACAAGTGTCGCGAATCGTATTCATCCTAATATACCACGGTTTCAATTTGTTGAACATGCTAAATGATATTTGAACACGAGGATTGGTTTCTTGGAATTCCTCGTAAAGTGCAACTCCCGTCATCTCAATCACATGCTTACAGTGCTCCTGATAAATGCCTCTGGATAAACGTTGTCGCAGGACATGCTTTCAATCTGGAATAGCACGAGAATGACTATCCCAAAACTCTATCACCTTCTCTCTAATGCCTGTTGCCATCCTATCTCAATAGGGTTCCCTACAAATAAGAGCCCAAAAAGCAGCTTCATCACGTTCATCTATCCGGACCCTCAATTTAGTATATTTGAGCAATGTTCTTTTTGAAACATTGAGCAATGATTCCATTGTTGATACCATTCGATTTCTTGAGGTGCTTTGTGCCACAACAACTATTGTAATTTGTAGGGTCTCTTGTCATGAGTAAGTGATTTTTTTTTTTTTTTATATGGCGACAACTATACCCTAAGAAGCATTGTTTCATAAACTTCATGTAATGATGTTCTTATTTTTTTCTACAATTGTAAACATATTAATAATATATAACTTACACAAAAACATGTAACTATAATGGCCGTTTCGTTCTACCATACAAACATGTTATTATTATATAACTTTATTAATTTTATTTTTATTCAATATATGATGGCATATTTTAACATAAGTAACCTTTATGCAATCATAAAATGTAGATCTTATTTGCATATTAAAATATCTTTATCTCTATTCATAAAAATTAATTATCAAACCAATTAATTAAAAATACCTTTATCTCTATTCAAGAAAACTAATTACCAGACAAATTAATAAAGAAAAATATCTTAACCTCCATTCATGATCGAATATTCTAAAATGGACAAAGGTTCTCTTTATACCCAAGTTGTACTTATTCATCTACAATAGTTTATTATTAGTTCTTCTTGATAATATATATAGAATAAACAAAGGTTAAATTGTGCTCATTCATCATTCCACTAGTATAAAGTTGTACTTTATCCATTTACATTAGTTTATTATTAGTTCTTCTTGATAATATACATAGAATAAACAAAGGTTAGATTGTGCTCATTCATGAATCTATTAATAAACTTTTGGTTAATTTAGGGATTTTAACACATATACATGTAACTATAATAGTCCTTCTTTCACTTCTAACCCATAAAAGAGTGACGACACCTACACTAAATTTTCATTCCAAGTCGAAACCATATACCTTGCTTCTAACATAACTTCCTATCAATTATGGATACACAGGTAAATAAATCTTCTTTAGTCATTTCATAACTAGGTTCGCCGTTTTAAACACCTTTTTTTTTATATATCTTATTATCAACAACAAAGCATTTAGGCGGGATTATAATTTATCGTTTCCCAACTAGATAATAACAATTGAACAAAGTAATATATATATACATTGAAACTCGCAGTCATAATTTGAACTAATAACTTTAAGCAAATGATAATATAAATTGAGACTCACATTCGGAATATGGCTGAAATCATAAATTAAATTGTAACGAAGTCACTACATTCAATTAACACCGACATGATCTCTTCTGATTTGTCGTTGAACGGGGAATATGATCCCAATCCATTGCTTACCGAGGGATCTGCTTATCATCCGGATATATCGCAGTAACCAATGCTAGTTCTAGAATCTTCGCCGAGTGGAATTAAGTGTTAGTCTCCTCCAGAGTCAGGCGTTAATTCAAGTAACCAATCGATCCACTACCGTAAACAACAGACACTACAAAAGAATCCGGTCAAGAAGGCATGATCCGGGGATTTGATGTATACAGTAATAAAGAAAGGAAAAGGAATACCGAAATCACCATACCAGATGCTGAGATCAACAACTTTAGATTTTTCAAATAAGGAAAAGTTTGGATTTTAGAATGCTATGAGTTGATGTTAAAAACAACCCCCAAGTCTGAAATTCGAATGCTATGGATTATTAAAATCAAAACGCTAAGATTCTAGCTCAGGAAGTTATGAGATTGAGACTGGAAGAAAGGCCAAGTCTTGTTTCGAATACCATAAAATTTTAGAATACAAACGTCGGATTCAACTCAGGAAATTATGGAATTGAAGCTGAAATACCCGCTAAGTCTGGGTTGATTTAATGCAAAGTCTTAAGCTCAGAAATTATGATATTGAAGTTGAAATACATGCTAAGTCTGGGTTTCGACTACCATGGATTTCTAAAATACCAACGCCAACAGCTTTGAAGAATACACAGAGGAAAAGTCGAGACCAAATTACAGTCCCTAACAAGATCAAATTACGGTTTCAGTCAAGGATCAAATCGCATGCCATGAGAGCAAATTTAATTCGAAAATTACAGAGATAAGAAAGATACAATCGATTAGATCCCCAATTATCGGTGAGTAGGCTTTTCATTACTGTAAATAAAAATGGATCGGAACGGGGTATTAAATTACAAACTATGAAATAAAACATAATCTAAAATTCAAATTAAGAAGTGTTAAGAAATCGCAGAGTACATTATAGAGCATGTAATTTAGGATCCCATCTCTTACAGATCTTGTTGTGCGAGCAGCTCGATCTTGGTGTTCAGGGCATGGTGCATAACCAAAGCAGTAACCCATTTCGAGCATAGACAAAGAGATTTTACACCAAATAAAGATAGTAATTTAACAATAGGACAGAGTCATAGGTTCCATAGATTCACACATATGTCGACTACCACGGTATCTACATCGAGGTTCAGATCTAGACGGTGACAGAGATCCGGTCATTCCCCAATGTCTCAATACGATTGTCACAACGCTAAACTCAACAGACATACAGTAAATTTTCATCTATGTGTGTGATATCAAGAAATCGAAATCAAAATTAGGAATCGACAGGACAATGATGTTATTTTAGAAACAATCCCTGAGACAGTATGACGATTACATGGTCTACGATCTTTAAAATAAATCTGTACAATGAAATTTAACTCAAGAGATCCGTCCCATATAAATTCGATCTACCATCGAGATTGAACATTGTAATTAAAGTACAGAGTCAATATTTGATTTCCGAAATATAAATGGACAGAGATATAACTTGAGATTTCAGTCGAATGTAGTGAACAGAGTCCTCCATTCGAACTCAGAAATTTGGGCATAATTCGAATTTCCTCTGACTTTTTCCAGAACAATATTAATACGAACTTAACTTTGTTATTAATCTCCAATCAATTTCAATTACATCCCTATATTAAAATTACCAAGATAAACTTTCAACCAGCGCATTGCTATCAGTAATAACATACAGATTACAAATTAAATAAATTGTAAGTTATAATGCCGGTCCAAATCTATTAACAGATCGACTTCGGCCGGTGCTCTCGAATTACATTTCAATGAGCTACAGTAATGTCGATCTACCTCTATTGCACATAACATATAGATTGCAAAATTAAATAAATCTGTAAGTTATAACGCCGGTACAGATCTACAATTTCTTAATCAAATCGTAAATAAACATGAAATATAGGATCTACAATTTCTTAATCGAACCGTAAATAAACATGAAATATCAGATCTAACATTTCTTAATCAAAATGTAAATATTATGAAATAATTTAACAATATGAACCTGCAGAAGTAGTTGCTCCAATCGATGGTTAAATCCCACATAGTTCGCAGTTCCACTCTTCGTCATCGTTCACCACAGTCACCAACGGACACCTCGGTTAACCACCCAACCACTCTGGAAGTATTCTTCTTCCTTCCAGACCCCCGAGCTAATCGGGTCGTAGAGTTCACACAAGTATTTCAGAAGTTCAGCTTGGGCTTCCCTTCCCACCACGATTTCTAAGCCAAACCCTTAGATAGCAGCAAGTCTTTGAGGCATTCAAAAGTTACGACAATCATCCAAATTATGGGCTCCTTACCCATTCCCCAAGCCTTCCTTATAAAGAAAAATCTCATGCGACACATGTCACGTCATGCATAATTAAATATTTAATTAAAACACTCACCCATCCAAGTGTCAGCTTTTCTAGAAGATGCACCTAAATCCCTAGGTTTCCTCAAGTCTGTCCCCCAGATACTTTAGTTAACTCTTAGTTTTTAGTTGACTAGGTGTCTAATCTAGGATTCTATTTTGCTCCTAAATAATGATTTCTATTATTTTAAATGCTCAACAAAAATAACTATTCATGTGTAAATGCCTAAATTATTTTTATGCATTTGCTAAGTAATAATCTAGAGTTATTCTCATAAGTTTTTATGCAGTTAAATTTAACAATCAAACTCACTAGGATCACGGTGCCACGCCGTTGGGCTCCTGGTTCCTTAATTTTAATTCCCTGACATGGTACCACTCCGTCGGGTCCAGTCAACCATGGTTTCCATTCCTTGGCATGGTACCGCATCGTTGGGTCCTTGCGTCCATTCTTTCCGTTCTCGACAGGGTACCGCGTCGTTGGACCCTTCTACCACCATCTTTCTGTTTTGAATTGCGGGAAATCTTGTAGGGATTTTAGGAATCGTTACCCTCCATCCGCTGTCTACATGCTATCTAGGGACTAATGGTGCTGAGGAGTGAGTCTATTCTGACTGCGCGCCCCTCAACTCGTACGTGACCAGCTCCGTCGTGGCCCATCGCGTACGCCCTCACGTATTCCTCTTGAGCAAGCGGATCAGTGCTTATCTGCTCATGCGTGGTATTCTTGTCGGAAGTCAACATCGTCGTCGCTCCCCCTGTGTGTGATTTACCCGTACTCTACGACCTTTCATGTTCCTTTGTGTGTCCGTTGGTGAACCGTCTCACTTGTTTCTACACACACTTCTCACAACAATTTATTAGTAGCACTGTCCTCAATAATCATCATCTGATTTCTAAATCTAGTATTGTTAAACATTTATGATTTATTCAAACTTCTTATTCATCTAATCAAATATACATTTCGTCGACAATTACATAATCACTGTACAACTAGTCGTTAAGCATTATCTATCAACATAATTTTCCATAGTCATAGCTAATCGTTTAACATATGCAATTATTCAATTACATCAACAGTTCAGATACACATACTCAAAAATAATGCCAAAAGGTTATTTAATTAATGTTTCAATCGACCGGGTCACTCAGCAGGTGCCCTCAATGTCTACAAAAGTCTAGGAGCACTACATACACCCCTACTTTTTTATAATTTCATCCCGAAGTTAGATTTTGTTCTAGTACTTTCGATATTTAGGTTTCAATTTAATTTCTTCCTTTCATCTTCTTGTCATTCTCTTCCATTTTCTCAAATAGTCATGGCCATAAGCATTAGTGGTTCAGATCATTATTTTTCTTTTTCACGCAAACTGGTTACATATTCATTCTCAGGAATTTAATCGTAACTTTGCGCAATGAGAATCCCATAATGCCTTCATAATTATCAATATCAATTTAGATTTTTCATACCTCCCAGTCATGTATGAAGGTCTATGATGTCCAAATTATCTACAAGCTACGTTGTGTCAATAACCACCCAATAGTTTATCAAGTCATCATTTAGCATAGCAAATCCAAGCAAATGTTCAAAACTATTCAGTCATCCTTCCCTCTAAGACGAGAAGGTAAACATCATAACATATTCGGTAAGATATAATCACGGTTTTAACAAATCAGGAGACACCCTCAAATAGTCCAAAAACCAAATTCCATAGGACTACTCCCAAAAAACCCCTAAATGTTGGTTCTCAAATTGATAGGATTTTAGACATTGAAAGTATGAAGTTTTAATTTTACCCCGTAGTCCTTTCATCAGTATCATTGCATCTAATTTAATGGGATTATCGCATCCTTACTTCATTTCATCCCTTCTGTTGTCACAAGATTACTTCGACAGACTCATCAAGTTGTATAATGTGTGTTTTTCTTATCCTTATCGAGTTCTATATCAAGGGATAGTCATCCTTTCATCGAGTGTTTACTATATCCTAGGGTTAGCTTTATTACGTTCAGTTCATTGTGTTGATCATATCCATACACAATTTTACTAAAATCATCTTCGCTTGGTC
Organism: Larix kaempferi; assembly: GCA_027924585.1. Lineage (NCBI taxonomy): Eukaryota > Viridiplantae > Streptophyta > Pinopsida > Pinales > Pinaceae > Larix > Larix kaempferi. Next base: position 4,069,514 of record BSBM01000278.1, on the reverse strand, counting down.
CCTTTTCGGTGGACTTTCCAAGTTTTGTCTTACGTGTCTATATAGTCTCATTGAGCCTTATCATCAAAACTAGTCGTATCTTGATTAAGTTGCACATCACCAGGTGGTTATCCTCATTGTGCTCAAATTTTGGTGTTGATATCATGTTTTTCAAATTTTAAGCCCGTTCTACTCCCTCGACAATCTGTCAAGTCTCGCCAATAAGGGCGCCTTGTTGTTTTGTCGGTTAGAATTTATCAATTTCCTATCATTCACCCAATATATCCATCCATTCTTCTTCTCATCATGGTTATGTAGGAACAGTTTTAAATATCCCTGACCTTGGTTTCTTTATCATAGCGCAATTCCTTTAAAATTCGAATTTATGTTATTGATGAAATCTCTATTCAACGATTTCCTTTATTAGTTGGCATATTTTAGGCTCCTTGTAACTGTTACTATTTCCCTTTCAACATGTCTACACATAACCACTTATACATATATACATGTAGAGCTCTGTCTTCTACGAGGAAGCAAGTATATATATATGTATATATATATGTATGTATGTATTTCAAATTAAGTGAATCATTCAAGCATTAACGCGGTACTTTTCCCAACCTCGTTTATATGAATAAATTTTTACCACCATCCATTCTAACTTGATTCCCGAATTGACTTTATTTCCAATTCTTGATGCCAATAAACAATGTAGAGGAATATACGCAATATACATGATCAATATATAAAAGTATGTAATTATCCAAAATATAAAACACTTCGTATATACCTTCCTAATACCGTTAATACTCCTAAACGACACATCTGTATACAAATATATGTTTCTTAGTGGACTGTACCTACACATTCAATTAATACACACACCCACATAAATATATTCCATTCTCACAATCAACTGCAATTAACGTAATTGAGTCTTAACCAACTTTGAAAATCATTAAATTATAGATATTTTATTCATAATTCAGTCTATACTTTACTTAACTTAAACTTGAACTTTTCTCACATCACATTCAATCTTGAGTAGCATCTAGACAAAGGATATTCTAACTCAAAATCAGACTATGATTAAAACGATTTGATCATAGACATATAATCATTACTCAATCTACATTTGTCTAAGTCGAACTTTAAACTTTTCGCTATTTTCTTTACAACTAATTTAACACGTATGTCTATCATACATTCTAGTTTGAATTAACTAAACTAGAATTTATTGAGATACATATATATCTTTCCTTCATCATTAACATGATTTTGAACTTTACTTTTCACTACATGTTCAACCACTAAGCATCATGTTTATCAATTACATATTATTGACTAAAATACAATAAGTGAACTACATATATCTTTCCTTCCTTATAATCATCACTTTGGAACTTTTAGCCCTTCACTACAAATACCATTTTCATAAATTCTTTCTTTCCACAACTCAAGCATAAATATAAATAGATATTTAAATAGAATATATTTATATTTCTACTAATTCCATAGTTTCTTTCTTTTCATAACCAATGCATAAATATATATATGTTGATAGAATATTTTTGATTCTATTATTTCCATAATTTCTTTCCTTTCATAACCCAAGAATAATATATATATATATATATATATATATATATATATATATATATATATATATATATTTGAAATTAAAAGCATCTATTTTCTTATATAAGAATTAATCTAGAGCAATTACAAACCCTCCTAAGGCAAATATTCATATTTACTTGTGAGTATAATTACATAACTTCTTATTATATAACCCTTATTTTAGTAACATTTATATCTCAACATAATAACATTATAATTGTACCATTTATAACTCTACGTTTGCATAATATAATGACCTAACTTTATATCATCATAATATATACATTATATAAATATGCTTTTGCATTATACAAAATCATATCACAAAATGTAACTTAACTCTATAGTCATACATGCATAAATTTGTATTTCTTGGTTCTCACTAAATGAAGGTATGCAAGCTCCTATAAATAAATAAATAAAATAGGAATTTACATTAATTTCATAACCATCATTAGTTAAACAAAATAATAAAACATGACGAACGAAGATCTTAAATAAAATTGTATGTGTTTACCTGTTTGGGTGGAGTTCGTGGTGTTGATGGCGATACCGAGATTCAATTTTCTTTGATCCTCTTCAAAGAATATCTTCAGCAATTTGCCGACCGACACCTCGGTAAAATTATTACCGAACTTATTATAGTTTTCTTGATCCGATCAAGACCGACTCTGATACCAAATGTAGGGTCTCTTGTCATGAGTAAGTGATTTATTTATTTATTTTTTATGGCGACAACTATACCCTAAGAAGCATTGTTTCATAAACTTCATGTAATGATGTTCTTATTTTTTTCTACAATTGTAAACATATTAATAATATATAAATTACACAAAAACATGTAACTATAATGGCCGTTTCGTTCTACCATACAAACATGTTATTATTATATAACTTTATTAATTTTATTTTTATTCAATATATGATGGCATATTTTAACAGAAGTAACCTTGATGCAAACATAAAATGTAGATCTTATTTGCATATTAAAATATCTTTATCTCTATTCATAAAAATTAATTATCAAACCAATTAATTAAAAATACCTTTATCTCTATTCAGGAAAACTAATTACCAGACAAATTAATAAAGAAAAATATCTTAACCTCCATTCATGATCGAATATTCTAAAATGGACAAAGGTTCTTTTTATATCCAAGTTGTACTTATTCATCTACAATAGATTATTATTAGTTCTTCTTGATAATATATATAGAATAAACAAAGGTTAAATTGTGCTCATTCATCATTCCACTAGTATAAAGTTGTACTTTATCCATTTACATTAGTTTATTATTAGTTCTTCTTGATAATATACATAGAATAAACAAAGGTCAGATTGTGCTCATTCATGAATCTATTAATAAACTTTTGGTTAATTTAGGGATTTTAACACATATACATGTAATTATAATAGTCCTTCTTTCACTTCTAACCCATAAAAGAGTGACGACACCTACACTAAATTTTCATTCCAAGTCGAAACCATATACCTTGCTTCTAACATAACTTCCTATCAATTATGGATACAAAGGTAAATAAATCTTGTTTAGTCATTTCATAACTAGGTTCGCCGTTTTAAACACCTTTTTTTTTATATATCTTATTATCAACAACAAAGCATTTAGGCGGGATTATAATTTATCGTTTCCCAACTAGATAATAGCAATTGAACAAAGTAATATATATATACAATGAAACTCGCAATCATAATTTGAACTAATAACTTTAAGCAAATGATAATATAAATTGAGACTCGCATTCGGAATATGGCTGAAATCATAAATTAAATTGTAACGAAGTCACTACATTCAATTAACATCGACATGATCTCTTCTGATTTGTTGTTGAACAGGGAATATGATTCCGATCCATTGCTTACCGAGGGATCTGCTTATCATCCGGATATATCGCAGTAACCAATGCTAGTTCTGGTATCTTCGCCGAGTGGAATTAAGTGTTAGTCTCCTCCAGAGTCAGGCGTTAACTCAAGTAACCAATCGATCCACTACCATAAACAACAGACACTACAAAAGAATCCGGTCAAGAAGGCATGATCCGGGGATTTGATGTATACAGTAATAAAGAAAGGAAAAGGAATACTGAAATCACCATACCAGATGCTGAGATCAACAACTTTAGATTTTTCAAATAAGGAAAAGTTTGGATTTTGGAATGCTATGAGCTGATATTAAAAACAACCCCCAAGTCTGAAATTCGAATGCTATGGATTATTAAAATCAAAACGCTAAGATTCTAGCACAGGAAGTTATGAGATTGAGACTAGAAGAAAGGCCAAGTCTTGTTTCGAATACCATAAAATTTTAGAATACAAACGTCGGATTCAACTCAAGAAATTATGGAATTGAAGCTGAAATACCCGCTAAGTCTGGGTTGATTTAACGCCAAGTCTTAAGCTCAGAAATTATGATATTGAAGTTGAAATACACGCTAAGTCTGGGTTTCGACTACCATGGATTTCTAAAATACCAACGCCAACAGCTTTGAAGAATACACAGAGGAGAAGTCGAGACCAAATTACAGTCCCTAACAAGATAAAATTACGATTTCAGTCAAGGATCAAATCACATGCCATGAGAGCAAATTTAATTCGCAAATTACAGAGACAAGAAAGATACAATCGATTAGATCCCCAATTGTCGGTGAGTAGGCTTTTCATTACTGTAAATAAAAATGGATCGGAATGGGGTATTAAATTACAAACTCTGAAATAAAACATAATCTAAAATTCAAATTAAGCAGTGTTAAGAAATCGCAGAGTACATTACAGAGCATGTAATTTAGGATCCCATCTCCTACAGATCTTGTTGTGCGAGCAGCTCGATCTCGGCGTTTAGGGCATGGTGCATAACCAAAGCAGTAACCCATTTCGAGCATAGACAGAGAGGTTTTACACCAAATAAAGATAGTAATTTAACAATAGGACAGAGTCATAGGTTCCATAGATTCACGCATATGTCGACTACCACGGTATCTACATCGAGGTTCAGATCTAGATGGTGACAGAGATCCGGTCATTCCCCAATGTCTCAGTACAATTATAACAACACTAAACTCAACAGACATACAGTAAATTTTCATCTATGTGTGTGATATCAAGAAATCGAAATCAAAATTAGGAATCGGCAGGACAATGATGTTATTTTAGAAACAATCCCTGAGACAATATGACGATTACATGGTCTAAGATCTTTAAAATAAATCTATACAATGAAATTTAACTTAAGAGATATGTCCCATATAAATTCGATCTACCATCGAGATTGAACATTGTAATTAAAGTACAGAGTCAATATTTGATTTCCGAAATATAAATGGACAGAGATATAACTTGAGATTTCGGTCGAATGTAGTGAACATAGTCCTCCATTCGAACTCAGAAATTTGGGCATAATTCGAATTTCCTCTGACCTTTTCCAGAACAATATTAATACGAACTTAACTTTATTATTAATCTCCAATCAATTTCAATTACATCCCTATATTAAAATTACCAAGATAAACTTTCAACCAGCGCATTGCTATCAGTAATAACATACAGATTACAAATTAAATAAATTGTAAGTTATAATGTCGGTCCAGATCTATTAACAGATGGACTTTGGCCGGTGCTCTCGAATTACATTTCAATGAGCTACAGTAATGTCGATCTAATTCTATTGCACATAACAGACAGATTGCAAAATTAAATAAATCTGTAAGTTATAACGCCGGTACAGATCTACAATTTCTTAATCGAATCGTAAATAAACATGAAATATAGGATCTACAATTTCTTAATCGAACCGTAAATAAACATGAAATATCAGATCTAACATTTCTTAATCAAAATGTAAATATTATGAAATAATTTAACAATATGAACCTGCAGAAGTAGTTGCTCCAATCGATGGTGAAGTCCCACATAGTTCGCAGTTCCACTCTTCGTCATCGTTCACCACAGTCACCAACGGACACCTCGGTTAACCACCCAACCACTCTAGAAGTACTCTTCTTCCTTCCAGACCCTCGAGCTAATCGGGCCGTAGAGTTCACACAAGTATTTCAGAAATTCAGCTTGGGCTTCCCTTTCCACCAGGATTTCTAAGCCAAACCCTTAGATAGCAGTAAGTCTTTGAGGCATTCAAAAATTAGGACAATCGTCCAAATTATGGGCCCCTTACCCATTCCCCAAGCCTTCCTTATAAAAGAAAATCTCATGCGACACATGTCGCTTCATGCATAATTAAATATTTTTAATTAATTATTTAATTAAAACACTCACCCATCCAAGTGTCAGCTTTTCTAGAAGATGCACCTAAATCCCTAGGTTTCCTCAAGTCTGTCCCCCAGATACTTTAGTTAACTCCTAGTTTTTAGTTGACTAGGTGTCTAATCTAGGATTCTATTTTGCTCCTAAATAATAATTTCTATTATTTTAAATGCTCAACAAAAATAACTATTCATGTGCAAATGCCTAAATTATTTTTATGCATTTGCTAAGTAATAATCTAGAGTTATTTTCATAAGTTTTTATGCAGTTAAATTTAACAATCAAACTCACTATGATCACGGTGTCGCGCCGTTGGGACCCTTGTTCCTTAATTTTAATTCCCTGACATGGCACCACTCCGTCGGGTCCAGTCATCCATGGTTTCCATTCCTTGGCATGGTACCGCATCGTTGGGTCCTTGCGTCCATTCTTTCCGTTCTCGACAGGGTACCGCATCGTTGGGCCCTTCTGCCACCATCTTTTCGTTTTGACTTGCAGGAAATCTTGTAGGGATTTTAGGAATCGTTACCATCCATCCTCCGTCTACATGCTATCTAGGGACTAATGGCGTTGAGGAGTGAGTCCGTTCTCACTGCACGCCCCTCAACTCGTACGTGACCAGCTCCGTCGTGGCCCACCTCGTACGCCCTCACGCATTCCTCTTGAGCAAGCAGATCAGTGCTTATCTGCTCATGCGTGGTATTCTTGTTGGAAGTTGACATCGTCGTCGCTCCCCCTGTGTGTGATTTGCCCGTACTCTACGACCCTTCATGTTCCTTTGTGTGTCCGTTGGTGAACTGTCTCACTTGTTTCTACACACACTTCTCACAACAATTTATTAGTAGCACTGTCCTCAATAATCATCATCTGATTTCTAAATCTAGTATTGTTAAACATTTATGATTTATTCAAACTTCTTATTCATCTAATCAAATATGCATTTCGTCGACAATTACATAATCACCGTACAGCTAGTCGTTAAGCATTATCTATCAACATAATTTTCCATAGTCATAGCTAATCGTTTAACATATGCAATTATTCAATTACATCAACAGTTCAGATACACATACTCAAAAATAAGGCCAAAAGGTTATTTAATTAATGTTTCAATCGACCGGGTCACTCAGCAGGTGCCCTCAATGTCTACAAAAGTCTAGGGGCACTGCATAATTGCCTTACGAGCAGCTCGGGTATCATTGTTTCTTGATTTTCCAAATGAATATAATGCAGTTTTTACATTTTCTATTGCATTCTGGTATGTCTTTTTTGTTTTAACATCTTGAAAACTCAGCAACTTTGTGGCACATTTCAATTTTTTGTGTTTTATCAACCCATGTAGGATTTGAGCTTGTGTCATTGTTGAATGTTGTTCAAACTATGACTTGATTATGTTATTGACATGCTCTATAACTCTCCGACCAGGGATCGAGTTCTCAATCTCTTCTTGTGCAGAAACAACTACACAATCCTCTAGAAAATTTCCACCCCTTCCAACCCCCCTGCAACTCCCAATTATATTTTCAATGTGAGAGGGAAAGGTGTCATGTGATAGTTGATCAGGATCATGAGGGGGCATAGGGTCATGTGATTATTGATCACCATGATGTGATGTCTGACCATAATCTCTCCCTACATAACATGTAAATTAACAAATTGAAAATTGATTACTTGATAGTTGTGCATTAAACTTTAAAATTGCTAGTAACTTGAAATTTGATGTGGAAATTGAAAAATTGAAAATTGCATGTGAATTGAATTTTCCAATTAATACATTTAGCTTGAGAATTGTTCTAAGTACAAATTGAAATTGCTAGTCACTTGAAATTTGAAATTGCTCAAGTGATACGAACCGTTACACCAAAACCCCGAGGTGTTAGTGAAATGGCACGGAAATGATTGACAACAGTTCAACTGAAAATAGATATGGACCCCAGGTATGTTCGGCTTCCTAAAAGTTCAGGTGTTTCACTGGGCCCCCAATGCTGTCTGACGGCTTGCGTATTGGGGCAATACCCGTCACTCCACGGCTTAGGTAAAACTGATAACCGCTTGGCCACAAACGACAGCTCTTGGTTTACCTCACGGGGAAAAACTAGTCAATTAGATAGGGGTCGTTGTCCTTTTCGCTGGCAGGTCCTCTCAATGTGAGAGCTACTTTGGGGTTCATGTGGTACTCCTCACAATGAGTTTTAGGGCTTATGCCCAAGTACTTCCCACAGTTAAGCGGACAGGGATTATTCCCAGATCCGAACTTGCAACAGATGCTTGTAATTGCTAATTTAATTAAACTTGAGAATTGTTCTAGAAGTAAAGTTTGAAATTCCTAGTAAAATTTGAAATTGTTTGTAACTTGAAATTGGTAACAACTTGTACATTTAACTTTAAAATTGCTTTTAACTTGAAAATCAACTATATATATTTAAGTCAAGATAATTATTAATAACTTGATAAAAATTATTGTGGGCATACAAATTAATATCATTTACAATCATCACATTATATAATTGTGGCCAAATTTTATTTATGCAATTTATGTCCATTTTACTTTTACAATACAAGAAAAATGTTATTTTAACTTTAAGGTATAATTTATAAATAAATAAATATTTAAAATACAAGTTGCAAATCACCATGCAAAGAATAAATGATTACAACACTTCTACCCTAGAATTTCAAGGACAACATCATGCATCCCATGTTGTATATACATAAAATAAAAATTTAAGATTGATTTTCTACCCATGATAACATACCTATTATACTCTAAATGTGGGGAAAAAAAACATTGATTTAGAGATGAATACGATATTTAATTAAAAACATTACATAGTGATATGATTGAAGAGAAATTCATAATTTTTAATGCAAAATAACATTTTCATTAGTTGATGATTTTGCAATTTCAACAATAAACAATTAAATGGAAATTGTAATTTTATCATAAATTTCAATTTACAGATTTTTTATCAATAATGCTTCACATATCAATGCAAGGTTGCAAACATTGCAAATTTAATTATTTTCAATTTGTCCTAACAAAATATATGATTCTAATCATTAATCTTATCATGGTGATATGTCATGTTAAATACAAGTTGTACATTTAACTTTAAAATTGCTAGTAACTTGAAATTTGTTGTACATGTAAATTAACAAATTGAAAATTGCAAGTGATTTGAGAAAAATGTACAAGTATTGAAAATACATTAAAACAAGAAAATTGTTTGTACAACTTAATTTCAAAACAACTAAATATGTACATGCAACTTGAAATTGTACATTTAATTTGATAATTAATAATAAAGTTTTAAAATCAAGTATATATATTTAACTCAAGATAATTATTAATAACTTGATAAAAATTATTGTGGGCATAAAAATTAATATCATTTATAATCGTCACATTACATAATTGTGAGCAAATTTTCTTTATGCAATTTATGTCCATTTTACTTAAATACATTACAAGAAAAATGTTATTTTAACTTTATGGTATAAAATAAACAAATAAATATTTAAAATATAAGTTGCAAATCACCACAAAGAATAAATGATTACAACACTTCTACCCTAGAATTTCAATAGTTGATGATTTTGCAATTTCAACAATAAACAATTATGGAAATTGTAATTTTTATCATAACTTGCAATTTAAGGATTTTTTTATCAATAATGTTTCACATATCAATACAAGGTTGCAAACATTGCAAATAATTATTTCCAATTTCTCCTAACAAAATATATGATTCTAATCATTAATCTTATCATGGTGATATGTCATGTTATATGTAAATAAAAGTACATGTGATTGATAGAATTTTTTTAAAATAAACATTACAATTAAATAGCTCTTTGAACATTCATTTGTATTCAAATATTCTTTACTATGAAAATATTGTCAACCACCATAACTATGAAAATATTCATTCATTTGTTTTCAAATTGAATAAATTCTGACTAATACATAATTATCAAAATATGTTCATTTCAAAATATTCATTCATTTGTTTTGAAATTGAATTTTCTAACAAAACAAGAATTGAAATTACATTTAACTTGAAATTGTTAGTAACTTAAAAAATTGCAATTAGTTAAATATGTACAATTTAACTTGAAAATAATGTCCAAGTGTACATTTAATTTGAAAATTATTCTAATAACATTGAAAATTGTTAGTAAAGTTTATAAATTTGAAAATAGTAAATATGTACATACGTTTTAACTTGAAAATAGAATCTACTTATGTACAAATTTCATTTGAAAATTGTTGGACATAAAAATTAAAATTTGTTAGCAACTTTGAAATAATTTGAAAATTGTTAAAGCAACTTTGAAACATAATTTGAAAATTGTTAGCAACTTTGAAATAATTTGAAAATAGTTAAAAATATGTTCATATCTTAACATGAAAGTAGAATCTAAATTTACATGTTTCATTTGATTTGAAAATTGTTCTAATTTAACATTTGTTTAAATCCACTTGAAAATTGTTTATTTAACATAAAAATTATTGCAAACTTTAAAATTTAAATAACAAATTGATGAAACAAATAAGAATATCATTACAAATAAATATGAAACAAATTAAATTTTAAAATTTAGTTAAATCTATTGGAAAATTGTTACTAATTTTGTAAATTATGTAGCATGATATTTAAATTATGATAGCATGTAATTCAATAATTTACCTTGGTTGTGCTCCATTGGAATTTGGTGCACCAAATGTTCATCTTGTTCTTCTCTCAACCTTGTTCTTTGTTGTCTCATTCGTTCTCTACTCTTCTCACGTTCTTCATCAGCATTTTGTTGTCTAGCATGTTTTCTTTGTCTTTTTTTTTATTCACCATCAATCTACAATGAAAACAAACAATTTTTTTTTAAAATGTTATAACAAACAACAATATGTTAGTATGAAATCTTCAAATATTCCTACAATGAAATCTTACATGAATCAATTTACAATGAAAACAAACAAATTTGTTTTCAAATTGTTATAACAAACAACAAAATGATAGTATGAAATCTTGAATTATGCTTACAAAGAAATCTTACATGTCTAATGAGATCTAATTTAGCAATATGAAAATTACAAATCTCTAATTCAACAAGCTCTAATGGAGAAAAAAATAGCAATGAGGTAAATTGTTGTTTGTGAATTCTTGTTTGCTGGTTATATACATGTTCGTTCATGTTTTTACGAGGGAAGGGTAGTTGGCAACATTAATTGTTGCCAACTCCTTTCGCGGTTTTGCCCCGATTGGTTTATATATTTTTTTTACACACACCAACCCTCGATCGAGCCTTTTTGACAGACCCTCGATCGAGCAATACCTCGATCGAGGGTTTAACAAGACCTCGATTGAGGTGTTGTCAAACCCTCGATCGAGGGTCTGTTAAGCCCTCGATCGAGGTATTTAAGAAAGCTCAATACAGGCTGAGAGCCATTTTCCCTACAGAATGATTTTTTTGTCTTCCCTCCACAGAGTTAAACCATGTCATTAAATGTTCATTAATGAGCGGACTTGATACCATTGGATTTGTCAACGAATCCTCTATCTAGATAGATAAAATTTACGAATTTGTATTTTCATATGTCTTTTGTTTTTAATTTTCTACTAAAATTTGCCCTAAAAAACCATGCCAACAACTTTGATTGAGCTCAAAGATAAATCCACAAAATTCAAAATACACCTCCAAAAAATTTGAAAAAATACACATGCCCTAGAAAAACGCGTCCTCTTCAAAAGGGTATTTTTATTTTTTCAAATTATGGAAAAAAATAAAACATTTGGTGCACGAACACACATGTGTGCAAAATGCGACTAAAATATTCATTGGTCATTTTCGAAAAATAATAATAAATATATTTTTTCGAGAAAAATTAAAAGAAAAATATGTAAGCTTTAGTGCATTCTGTCCAGATCATGTTCACATATTTCATTTTTTTTAATTATTACTTTAACATTAAATTATCATGCACGAACACAAACTACTTGTTAATTGCTCTTCAAATTTTTAAGTACACACGTTTCATTAAATGAAAATTCGACACGATAAATGACATTGGAATATTTCGAAAAAAATATCATTGGAAAGCCAACATAATTCTCTACATTTCGTTTTTCAACTGCATGTCAAAATTCATTTGGCAAATATGAGTTTCAACGGCTTCAATTTAATACATGGATAAAATTTTCGTTTTTCACTGTCATATTTGGTTAAAAAGAGTTACTCATCTTCATGGAATCACCCTTGTGCTAGTAGGATAACTAACACACATTAGCTTTCATTCACTATGCAATGTTGTTGTTTTAAATGGCCTTTTGCTTATGCTAGGATCAAAGCTAACATGAATTAAATTGTTTGTATGATGTAATGTATTTGATTATATTGTGGTTTTACTAGATGGAAAGCTAGCAAGTTATTTAATGAATTTTATTCATTGACACAATTCACAACATTTCTTATGTTTATTATAGTGACTACCAATGACAACATTGACATTGATCAAGTGAATGTGGAACACAGGTACAATCAAGAACAAAATACCATATCAGGTACGTAAACATGTTTTCTTGCTTGTTTTGATAGTTAGTGGATTTTATTCATAATTGTCACAATTCATAAGTTATTAATTGTATATTATAGAGACAAATAGGAAAAACAAAGATATTAATCTGAAGATTGTGTAACACTGCTATAATCAAGAACAAATCTAATATTAGATACTTGTCAACTTGTAATTTCTATGTTGTTTAATGAGTATTATTGATTTTAATAATTAACTATTATTATTTTTTTATTTTGTATCTTTAATATTGTGACAAATAAGGATAGACAATGACGAGGTGCAAAGCCATAATGATGAACATAATACCATTTCCGGTATTTCTGTAGTGCCCCTAGACTACTGTAGACATTGAGGGCACTTGCTTAGTGACCCGACTGTTTGAAACATTAATAAAATAATCCTTTGATTTTATTTTGAGTATATTTATGATTACGATTGATTGTAAATCAATAAAATAATGATTTATGTTTGTGAGAAATGTGTGTAGCGACAGGTGAAACGGTTCACCGAAGGACACACAAAGAAATATGAAGGGTCGTAGAGTACGGGTAAATCACACACAGGGGGAGCGACGACGATGTCGACTTCCGACAAGAATACCACGCATGAGCAGATAAGCACTGATCCGCTTGCTCAAGAGGAATGCGTGAGGGCGTACGAGGTAAGCCACGACGGAGCTGGTCACGTACGAGTTGAGGGGGCGCGCAGTGAGAACGGACTCACTCCTCAGCGCCATTAGTCCCTAGATAGCATGTAGACGGAGGATGGATGGTAACGATTCCTAAAATCCCTACAAGAGTTCCCGCAAGTCAAAACGGAAAGATGGTGGCAGAAGGGCCCGACGATGCGGTACCCTGTCGAGAAATGAAAGAAGGAACGCAAGGACCCAACGATGCGGTACCATGCCAAGGAATTGAAACCATGGATGACTGGACCCGACGGAGTGGTGCCATGTCAGAGAATTAAAGTTAAGGAACCAGGAGCCCAACGGCGCGGGCACCGTGATCCTAGTGAGTTTGATTGTTAAATTAAACTGCATAAAAACTTAGGCGAATAACTCTAGATTATTACTTAGCAAATGCATAAAAAAAAAAATAGTTTAGACATTTGCACATGAATAGTTGTTTTTGTTGAGCATTTAAAATAATAGAAATCATTATTTAGGAGCAAAATAGAATCCTAAGATTAGACACCTAGTCAACTAAAAGCTAGGAGTTGATTAAAATATCTGGGGGACAAACTAGAGCAAACTTAGGGATGTAGGTGCACTTCCCAGAGAAACTGACACTTGGATGGGTGAGTGTTTTAATTAAATAATTAATTAAAAATATTTAATTATGCATGAAGCGACATGTGTCGCAGGAGATTTTCCTTTATAAGGAAGGCTTAGGGAATGGGTAAGGGGCCCATAATTTGGACGATTGTCATAATTTTTGAATGCCTCAAAGACTTGCTGCTATCTAAGGGTTTGGCTAAGAAATCCTGGTGGGAAGGGAAACCCAAGCTGGATTTCTAAAAAACCTGTGTGAGCTCTACGACCCAAAGCTCGGGGGAGGCCATGTGACTGAAAGCATGAGCCTATGGTTGGGTGGCAAAGCTAACGGTTGCTTCGCCTATGGTTAAACGAGCTTTGCTGGTTATGGTTATGGTTTGTTTTAATTTGCTAGTTTATTCATTTATTTAGTTTATTTATCCAGTCGTTATGCTTTCTAATCTCTTTTGTATCAAGTGGTTGAGTTTCAGGTTAAACAGGAAAGACCCTAGAGGAGGGGCCCAACATTTGGTATCAGAGCTGGTCAAGCCTTGAGGGCACCGGAGTCATATTATATAGGGGTTATCGATATCTTCATCGAGGTGGATCGATCTGGACGGCGAACCAGTTGCTACTACAGCGAACTTCTCAACTTCAAGCTTCCCCGCCGAATCAGGTTCAATATCTTTCAATATTGTGTTAAGTAATACATAATTCTCCTTTTGTGTATGTTATTTGGAATGATTCATAGGTTGTGGTAAATTTCGAATACTTCATAGGATACAGGCTTGAAGGCTTGGATAATTTCATGTATATGCTGTAATATAAAATACACAGGCTGCGAATTCATTTTTAGATGCTTGGATGATTGTATATATTGTTGACTGAGTTTTTATTTGAAACATGACCGCTGTGTATGATCCGTGATAAAAGATTTGTTGATAAAACGCCAGTTCCAGTCCTTTCTTTTATTGTATTGAGATCGTGATTCAAGAAAGACTCTGCCTTCATATAATTTGATGAAATCATGCTGGGATTTAGATCGAGATGGTGATCTCTGCCATTTCCTTTTGTTGATGAAAAACGCTATTGATTTCAGCGTAGGATCCGTAGAAGGCTCTGTTTTCGATTGGGACATGCCTTTCTTGATAGCATTTTACTTTTCCTTTTTTTTTAACTTCCTTGCTCTATTTTCAATTTGGAAAGACATTCCCAAGATCCACAATTGATGGCATTTGTTAATGTTTCCAGAATATCTGTGCATCTAGTTTCGATTGGCGTTTCCCAGACTCGTAATTCACCCTCTCTTTTCATTCTCTATACACCCAAGCATGGCATCCCCAGTTTTACATTTGAAACCATTTGAATCCAATTAAGATCTATGTTTTATAACATGGATTGACGTCCCTGGATCTACGACGCACATTGTAATTCGAACCATTAAAATCTCTGATCGGTGTTTTCCAAGAATTGATTTGAATTGTAGTTGATCCATTTTACAATCCCTAGATCGGCGTTCCTCTTCCATAATTCCAATTTTTTTTTAATAGATCCTGTTTATTAAACTCTATGTTACATTTCAAATCGAATGGCGTGTTGATCCTGTCAATTTCTCTGTGTTTTTCTTGATTCAAGTGGGAAGGTGTATATAACATTTCTTATGAGATATTGTTTATAAAACTCTGCGTTCACGTTGAAGGTCGAATTTGAACTGGATCGGTCTCACTGTTTCTCCAATTTTTATTATACTCTGCTATTTGGGTAGGTAAGAAAATCTCAGAGATTGAACCTGTCGTCGAATTGCTATTGTTGTGCCTTGAGATCGACTCCGATCTGTATCTTTGCCTTGAACATACTTTTTTTTTTTTTTTTTTAAATTGAGATCGATTCCGATCTGCAACCCTGGCTTGAATCATAGATTACTAAACTCAATTCTTGTATCACCAATTAAAACCCCGTCTTTGTGGTATTATGATTTTAATTGAACTTTAATAAATCTCGGTACTCCATTTTTAATGGCGTTTCTAGGATATTTCATTGAATTACAACTGCTCTTTACTGTCTGTGATTGAATCATTTTTATTGGTGTTTCCAGAATTCATAAATCAATTTGTATTTGCCATTAAAGCTGTGCGCATATCCATTCCTTGGCATTTTCAAATTTTATAAAACGGATCGTATCATCCTTGTGTGGATCCAATGTTGTGACATCCTGCAGAAATTGAAATAAATTGGTATTTTGAATTCTAGTGTTGTGGCGTCCTTCAAAAATCGAAATAAATTGGTATTTTAATTTCCAGTGTTGTGGCGTCCTTCAAAAATTGAAATGAATTAGTATTTTAATTTCCCATGCCGAGGTGTCTTCCAGAATTTGAAGTGAATTTATAGTTTAATTTTTGAAAACTTCAAAATTCCTTGCGATCCATTTGAATGGCAACCCCAGCTATTATGATTCCTTTAATTTGAACTCCGATTTCCATTTCAACTGGCGATTATAATTATGTTAAATGAATTTTAGTGTTTCTGTGTGGATCCCATATTTAGCATTTCCAGAACTTTTAATTTGGTTATATATTTGCCATAACACGACATGGATCTATTTTGTGGGCTTTTCCAATTTGTGAAACCTTATTATACGATCATCTATTTAATTAGCCAAGCTTCGAGTGTTCTATTCGAGCATACTCTAATGAACCGTGAATCCCTTAATTCTGTAGTTTAAATTCTTGTGATCGATCTTAATGGAGATGTGCGATTCACCTATTGGATTCGGTCTAGCATTAATAGTGTGGCAGTAATTAAGCATGTGTCTTTTCCCGTGCTTAAATGTGTTGGGCCCCTCCTCTAGGGTCTTTCCTGTTTAACCTGAAACTCAACCACTTGATACAAAAGAGATTAGAAAGCATAACGACTGGATAAATAAACTAAATAAATGAATAAACTAGCAAATTAAAACAAACCATAACCATAACCAGCAAAGCTCGTTTAACCATAGTCGAAGCAACCGTTAGCTTCTCCACCCAACCATAGGCTCATGCTTTCAGTCGCATGGCCTCCCCCGAGCTTTGGGTCGTAGAGCTCACACACGTTTTTCAGAAATCCAGCTTGGGTTTCCCTTCCCACCAGGATTTCTTAGCCAAACCCTTAGATAGCAGCAAGTCTTTGAGGAATTCGAAAATTATGACAATCGTCCAAATTATGGGCCCCTTATCCATTCCCTAAGCCTTCCTTATAAAGGAAAATCTCCTGTGACACATGTCACTTCATGCATAATTAAATATTTTTAATTAATTATTTAATTAAAACACTCACCCATCCAAGTGTCAGTTTCTCTGGGAAGTGCACCTACATCCCTAAGTTTGCTCTAGTTTGTCCCCCAGATATTTTAATCAACTCCTAGCTTTTAGTTGACTAGGTGTCTAATCTTAGGATTCTATTTTGCTCCTAAATAATGATTTCTATTATTTTAAATGCTCAACAAAAACAACTATTCATGTGCAAATGTCTAAACTATTTTTTTTTATGCATTTGCTAAGTAATAATCTAGAGTTATTCTCCTAAGTTTTTATGCAGTTTAATTTAACAATCAAACTCACTAGGATCACGGTGCCGCGCCGTTGGGCTCCTGGTTCCTTAACTTTAATTCTCTGACATGGCACCACTCCGTCAGGTCCAGTCATCCATGGTTTCAATTCCTTGGCATGGTACCCCATCGTTGGGTCCTTGCGTTCCTTCTTTCATTTCTCGACAGGGTACCGCATCGTCGGGCCTTTCTGCCACCATCTTTCCGTTTTGACTTGCGGGAACTCTTGTAGGGATTTTAGGAATCGTTACCATCCATCCTCCGTCTGCATGCTATCTAGGGACTAATGGCGCTGAGGAGTGAGTCCGTTCTCACTGCGCACCCCTCAACTCGTACGTGACCAGCTCCGTCGTGGCCTACCTCGTACGCCCTCACGCATTCCTCTTGAGCAAGCGGATCAGTGCTTATCTGCTCATGCGTGGTATTCTTGTCAGAAGTCGACATCGTCGTTGCTCCCCCTGTGTGTGATTTACCCATACTCTACGACCCTTCATATTCCTTTGTGTGTCCTTCGGTGAACCGTTTCACCTGTCGCTACACACATTTCTCACAAACATAAATCATTATTTTATTGATTTACAATCAATCGTAATCGTAAATATACTCAAAATAAAATCAAAGGATTATTTTATTAATGTTTCAAACAGTCGGGTCACTAAGAAAGTGCCCTCAATGTCTACAGTAGTCTAGGGGCACTACATACACCCCTACTTATTTAGAACTTCGTCCCGAAGTTCAGAATAAATGCGGAAAGCTATGACGCATCTCAGTTGTGTCCTCTTAAGTCACAAAGCTAGGGTTGTAGCTGTCCTACTATACTTTTACTTGACCAATCAAGGCTAAGCATTTAAGCAAGAACTGATTAATCAATTATCCCAGTCCACACATATAATTCAATTCATTAATTTATTTATCAACTATAGTCATGCACATCATTAGGTGATTCTCCCTTATTAAGACACATCCTAACTCGAAGGGCCACTTTATTGAAGTCTGTTACGCTGGGTCACTCGACAGGTGTTCTTAAAGTCCATAGTCATTTTAGGGGCATTACACATACGCTTCCCCGAATGAGCTGAAATGGCTTCACCCATGCGTGGATTGCTAATCCAAGGTCGATAGTCAGTCGTCGTACCCCTATGTGTTCTTTCCATTCTTACGACCCCTATGATTCCATTGTGGATCAGTTGGTAAATCATCTTACCTGCTACTGCACACACACACACTCAAGCGCACATTAGTAGCGTTGTACTATGAAATATTTCATCATCCATCATAATATCTCAGTCAATCGAGCATATATTTCATTCATCATTTTCTCTCAATCAGTAAATCATATCTATCATTCATCATTCTATCTCAATCAGTCGAGCATATCTAACATTTAGTCATTCTATCTCAATCAGTTGAGCATTCATTTATTAATTAAAGAAATAGTTTCTATAACTGTCGTTCAAGCATTTTCAAAGTAAATTCAAATGGTTCGTGTTTTACTTAGCCGGTTCATTTCAAAACTAGTACCTCATTATTCTAAACAATTAAGGTACTGAGGCGGGCATTACATACACCCCCTCTTATTAAAACTTCGTCCCGAAGTTAAGTCTCATGTGCTTCCACGGTGAGTTTTTACTTTCTTTTCACATTCATTTATTCAATATATCCACAATCGATAAAAAAATTCATTTCTTCTTTTCTACCCTCATATAAGTATAAACCGTATAATTGGTAATATAACTAAATCGTACCTTTCGTAGTGTAGTAATCCCCACAACAGTTCTCTCTTGACTCACTAATTATAACTGGGATTGAAATCGTCTACAACAAATTCTTTCAATTCAACAAAACTATAAGTATATCATTTACGAAAATACTGAAAACACTGACATATTTCAACATAAGGGATAAAATGTTCAATTCCAACTTCTCCCTTTTCTATAATTACGTATAACTATCACATGTTCAAAACAATGTCTGAATTTCAAAATAATAATTTTCCTTCCCAATTCTGTTCTTCAATACATTCCTTAACCTTTACTGAACTAATCTTACATGCAACCTCTCTCTTCTCATAATCCAAAGTGTAATTAAATACTAGAGTGCCTTTTACTTAGTATAGCTAAAAGTATAATCTCAGATTTTTATAAACAAAGTCATGTAAGGTTTTCTTCTCTTCCTAACTTAAGCACAGTTAAGATTCTATAATTCAAGTAAGTTTAACTTCTCTCTTTTCACATTTCAAAGCACGATTACAAACTAGTAGTGCATACCTGCAAAGCCATCGCCTTGATTTCAGAAAATAAGCATTTACAACCAATCGATAAAATTCTTGACGTATAACCCATCATCAAAGTATATGAACCCCGAATATCATTCAATCTTTCATATTAGCATTTTTAGAGAAGAAGAATTCTAACCTGTTCGAGAAGTTGGGAGTATCCTTGCCGAAGGAGAAGAAGCAAAAATCACAGCTCTGATTTTTCTGTGTCGATCTCCATGCATTGCTCATCGTAAGTCACAATCTCTCATGATTAAACATTATATATTCATTCATTCTTGATAGTAAATCATAAGCATCCCACCTTCAAAATTATCTAAGCACTTCTTTCTTTAAATTCATATATGGTCATTACTTGTCATTTATCATTAAATACATCCACAATAACCATGTTTTACATTCTATTTCAACGTAATCTATTTAATTCAATAGTGTAAGAGTCGTTCTCAAAAAGATTTAAAAAAATACATTATATTGATACACGATACATGTATATAATAAAGAGATTCACATATCCCTATCGTCATTGAATTCTAGTTTTCTCCAATAATCAAGGCTATAAGCACAAGTGGTTAAATTCATTAGCTCCTATATCATCTAGTATAGTTACAATACACCCTCAGGAACTTAATCGTAACTTCGTCTCATATCAATCCGATAATACATTCCATAATTGTCAGTTCCAACAGGATTTCCTATATCTCTTATTCATTCACGAGGGTCTACGAAGTTCAAATTTCCAACAAGCTGCATTGCATCAATAGCCACCCAATAATTTATCAACATAACTAATCCAAGCAAGGTTTCAAATCTATTAGGTTATCCTCCCTTCCAGTCGAGAAGGTAAACATCATAAAATATTTAGTAAGATATAATCATGGTTTTAACAAATCAGGAGAGACCCTCAAATAGTCCAAAAACAAAATTCCATAAGACTACTTCTAAATACCTCTAAATGTATTAATAATGTTGGTTCTCAATAAGTTAGGATTCGAGTCGTCGAAATTTAGTGACTTAGTTGAACATATTTGAATTTAACTCTTAGTCCTTTCAGTAGTAGCATCATGTCCAAGTCAATGAGCTTATCACATCCTTACCTCATTTCATCATTTTATGTTGTCATAGGAATCCTTCAGCAGACCTTCCAAGTCATATCATGTGTGTCGATAAAGTTTCGTCGAGTCTTGTCTTAAGGACTAGTCATCTTTTCATATATGTTTCATCATGTCATGAGATTAACATTATTGTGTTCAGCTCGTTGTTTCGATACTTCATTTTACAAAAGGTCGTATTGATTTGGCCTTTTCGGGGAACTTTCGCCACTAATGATTCGTCATTTACCGTTGCCATGGTCACGTCAAGTTTGTAATTTTTCACTTTCCTTAACGACATTATCATGATGAAAACTTAGTGTCCATGTGTTCAACTCATCCAATTGGTCACGTAGATATCTGGTTTTTCAAATTCCAAATAATTTTCAACTTCTCGACAGTCTATCAAAGTTTCATCAAGTACACGCATTTTGCATCCTCCATTAGTTTATACAAACACAACAATGAATTTCAGGATAAGTATCTAATACAGTACCCAACGTTCAATGTTCATCTTTTCGTCCAGGTATAGATCCATAAAGTAGGTCAAATATTTATTTCACTGCCAAAATAACTCAGTATGTACTGTCAAAGTTCTTTAAATTCACTAGGCTATGTTCGTAAGGTTATAAGCCACATGCGAGGGGCTCCTTTCGCAAGAAAATGTCAATGTCGTCCCCCTTATAAATTTATTTTTAGTTTGTTTTTAAAGATTCCTAGGTTTGTTTTAAAATCAAACCCAGGAGGTGTTTACACAATTTAACGGACTCTAATCAAGGTACTATGACAAAGGCACACTTGTACTATTAGTATAGGTATTGCCATCTCTACAATCATCATCATAATTAAGATGAACAAATGAAGTAAGCTAACAATTAATTTTTCATTCAAACTATATCTTCAAATACAATTGATTGATTCCTATATCACGATTATTGCCCATTTATCTAGCATTTATAAGATGGATTTAACTAAAGCATTATTACATGATAATTACAAGGTATCACTCAATTCATTTAGGTCATAATTTTATATGTGTACTTAAACTCAAACACCACATACTACTTGACTACCTCATGACTTGATATCTTTATATGTATTATGCAGTTCACTCGAGGTCATATTTTTATATGTGCATTTTCACCTATTATCGTCAACCACCGAAACAAAGTCATAAAATTAGTCATATTCCTAATTGAAATTGATACACTAGCACACATGGTATGTACTTTATCTTGAGAATATAAATAATCACATATTGACTATCTAACACACATGATATATGTTTCACTTTTAAAAATATATATAGGAAATAGCTTTTTTTTTTTTTAGCTATATATATATATATGAGCTAGACGTAGTGAATTCAATATATTCAACTTCTACTTTAGCATCTAACTCACATCACCTACGAGTTCCTCCACATGTTGTGTACAAGACGGTTGAGAGCTGCTCAGAAGATCAAACCCACGCATTACTGCTAAAATACAGGGATAAGAAACGGTACCACTCGTCTACCCAGAGTCTTCGCCATGTCACCGTCTACCAATTACTGGATGTGAGATTAACTAGCAGTAGAGTTGTTCGGTGGTTGGGAGGACAACACCATCGCTGCAGTAAGGGTAGTAAGTCCACAGTCTTTTTAGGGGCATTACAGGTTTCCACCACTCGACTTAATTTCTATGGGCGGATCTCACAGAGTAAGACACATATGAGCTGCCAGGTATGGAAACATTTTGTAATGCCCGCCTCAGTACCTTAACTGTTTAGAATAATGAGGTACTAGTTTTGAAATGAACCGGCTAAGTAAAACAC
The DNA here is from genome assembly GCA_027924585.1 of Larix kaempferi. Taxonomy (NCBI): domain Eukaryota; kingdom Viridiplantae; phylum Streptophyta; class Pinopsida; order Pinales; family Pinaceae; genus Larix; species Larix kaempferi. Next base: position 4,047,052 of record BSBM01000278.1, on the reverse strand, counting down.
GAACCATTTGAATTTACTTTGAAAATGCTTGAACGACAGTTATAGAAACTATTACTTTAATTAATAAATGAATGCTCAACTGATTGAGATAGAATGACTAAATGTTAGATATGCTCGACTGATTGAGATAGAATGATGAATGATAGATATGATTTACTGATTGAGAGAAAATGATGAATGAAATATATGCTCGATTGACTAAGATATTATGATGGATGATGAAATATTTCATAGTACAGCGCTACTAATGTGCGCTTGAGTGTGTGTGTGTGCAGTAGCAGGTAAGATGATTTACCAACTGATCCACAATGGAATCATAGGGGTCATAAGAACGGAAAGAACACATAGGGGTACGACGACTGACTATCGACCCTGGATTAGCAATCCATGCATGGGTGAAGCCATTTCAGCTCATTCGGGGAAGCGTATGTGTAATGCCCCTAAAATGACTATGGACTTTAAGAGCACCTGTCGAGTGACCCAGCGTAACAGACTTCAATAAAGTGGCCCTTCGAGTTAGGATGTGTCTTAATAAGGGAGAATCACTTGATGATGTGCATGACTATAGTTGATAAATAAATTAATGAATTGAATTATATGTGTGGACTGGGATAATTGATTAATCAGTTCTTGCTTAAATGCTTAGCCTTGATTGGTCAAGTAAAAGTATAGTAGGACAGCTACAACCCTAGCTTTGTGACTTAAGAGGACACAACTGAGATGCGTCATAGCTTTCCGCATTTATTCTGAACTTCGGGACGAAGTTCTAAATAAGTAGGGGTGTATGTAGTGCCCCTAGACTACTGTAGACATTGAGGGCACTTGCTTAGTGACCCGATTGTTTGAAACATTAATAAAATAATCCTTTGATTTTATTTTGAGTATATTTATGATTACGATTGATTGTAAATCAATAAAATAATGATTTATGTTTGTGAGAAATGTTTGTAGCGACAAGTGAAACGGTTCACTGAAGGACACACAAAGGAATATGAAGGGTCGTAGAGTATGGGTAAATCACACACAGGGGGATCGACGACGATGTCGACTTCCGACAAGAATACCACGCATGAGCAGATAAGCACTGATCCGCTTGCTCAAGAGGAATGCGTGAGGGCGTACGAGGTAGGCCACGACGGAGCTGGTCACGTACGAGTTGAGGGGCGCGCAGTGAGAACGGACTCACTCCTCAGCGCCATTAGTGCCTAGATAGCATGTAGACGGAGGATGGATGGTAACGATTCCTAAAATCCCTACAAGAGTTCCCACAAGTCAAAACGGAAAGATGGTGGCAGAAGGGCCCGACGATGCGGTACCCTGTCGAGAAATGAAAGAAGGAACGCAAGGACCCAACGATGCGGTACCATGCCAAGGAATTGAAACCATGGATGACTGGACCCGACGGAGTGGTGCCATGTCAGAGAATTAAAGTTAAGGAACCAGGAGCCCAACGGCGCAGCACCGTGATCCTAGTGAGTTTGATTGTTAAATTAAACTGCATAAAAACTTAGGAGAATAACTCTAGATTATTACTTAGCAAATGCATAAAAAAAAAATAGTTTAGACATTTGCACATGAATAGTTGTTTTTGTTGAGCATTTAAAATAATAGAAATCATTATTTAGGAGCAAAATAGAATCCTAAGATTAGACACCTAGTCAACTAAAAGCTAGGAGTTGATTAAAATATTTGGGGGACAAACTAGAGCAAACTTAGGGATGTAGGTGCACTTCCCAGAGAAACTGACACTTGGATGGGTGAGTGTTTTAATTAAATAATTAATTAAAAATATTTAATTATGCATGAAGCGACATGTGTCGCAGGAGATTTTCCTTTATAAGGAAGGCTTAGGGAATGGGTAAGGGGCCCATAATTTGGACGATTGTCATAATTTTCGAATGCCTCAAAGACTTGCTGCTATCTAAGGGTTTGGCTAAGAAATCCTGGTGGGAAGGGAAACCCAAGCTGGATTTCTGAAAAACGTGTGTGAGCTCTACGACCCAAAGCTCGGGGGAGGCCATGCGACTGAAAGCATGAGCCTATGGTTGGGTGGCGAAGCTAACGGTTGCTTCGCCTATGGTTAAACGAGCTTTGCTGGTTATGGTTATGGTTTGTTTTAATTTGCTAGTTTATTCATTTATTTAGTTTATTTATCCAGTCGTTATGCTTTCTAATCTCTTTTGTATCAAGTGGTTGAGTTTCAGGTTAAACAGGAAAGACCTAGAGGAGGGGCCCAACAATTTCTAACTTGTCTTGTTGTTTTTCTTCTTGTTTTTTAAAATTTTATCCTTGTAAGAATCATATCATTTTAAATGTTTATTATGAGGACAAATAAAAAGATAAAAAATAGCATTTAACAAAATGTTAAAGATGTATACATGCATTTCTCTTTAAAAGTGGCATTGAAAATGTTTTCTTTCATTATTAAATAAGCAATAAATGTGATATATTACAGAAATTGATCAAAACAAGTATTTGAATTGGTATTTCATTGAAGGTTTAACATTTTCTGCTCCAGGTTCTATGAAGATAATGCAACAAAATAAGGACCTATCTGTAAAAAGTATACAAAATACTCAAGGTGAGTGTGTTTTTTCAACAATTTTTTATTAATGATTTTTGTAGCATGAATACAATAGATTGACTATATTATTTGTTATTGTGTTGCAGCCAAAATAACTGGAAAAAAATTAGTTATTTTTGAATTAAAGGACATTTTTTATCAGATCATTGATGATGATGCTACAAAAGAACAAGTTGAGATAATGGGAAGGACTACAAATTACAAAATAGATAAAAAAAAATATATGGTTTCATCCACGTGCAAATTTTTTTCTTGAAATGTGTTTCCAGAATGAATCTCTTGACATTTCAATTTGGACGATAGTTTCAAAGCTAAACACATGAAGAGTATTAAAAAAAATGGTTTCAGAAACATCACAAGATAAACTTGTGTTTATGACTGCTTTTGATTGCAAACCACAAAACGGAAATAAGGCCATTGACAATGCAACAATAAATATACACACTAAATCATTGAAAAAGGTGTGGGAAATGTATACTCAATATGATGCAACTAACACTGTTATAGTGGATTGTTCATTTGAAAGAGTTAAAGAAAATCCCAAACACAATGTGATTCTTGCCACTCCATTCATTGGAAATAAACAAGGGGATAAATGGTTGATTGAAGAGCTATGGAGAATGTTGAATAAATTCAACAAAGAAACAGATGTGCGAGTTACTTTGAAGGATTTTCAGTGATAAATTGTTCGTCATTATTGTAGGAACCCTCCTTTAGGGTCCCCTTGAACTGAACCTGAAACTTTAACAACTTCATACAAACAAATTAGCCATCACAGTTATTGGAAAAATAAAATAAAAAGCGTGAATAACTTAACAAAAATAAGCAAAACTTTAACCTGTCAACCCGATCCGGCTGGTCCATTGTCGCCTTCGTCTTCCGTAGGATCCCTCCAACAAAGCTCGTTTAACCATTGGCTAAGCAACCGTTAGCTTCGCCACCCAACCATAGGCTCATGCTTTCAGTCGCATGGCCTCCCCCGAGCTTTGGGTCGTAGAGCTCACACACAAAAAAATATTCATGAAACCCAGTTTGGGATTCCCCCCCACCAAGATTTCCAGCCAAACCCTTAATAGTAGCAAGTCATGAGGTAACTCAATATTACGATAGTCATCCAGGGTCTGGGTCCTTTATCCATCCCCAAAGTCTCCCTTTTAAAGGAAAATCCCCTGCGACACATGTCGCTTCATGCATAAATAATTATTTAATTAATTCTTTAATGAAAAACAACTCACCCATCCAAGTGTCAGTTTCTCTAGGAGATGCACCAACATCCCTAAGTTTGCTCATGTTTGTCCCCTAGATATTTCACTTAACTCCTAGATTTGTGGTGTAGGTGGAGTTGACTAGGTGTCCATGCCTAGGATTCCATTTTGCTCCTAAATAAATATTTATAATATTTTTAAGTAATCAAGAATATCCTTTCATGTGCAATGCCTAAATAACACTTAATATTATTTAAATGCCAAAGTATTAATTTTTGTGCAAATGCCTAAAGTACTCAAATGCATTTCTAAGTAAAGTTCTAGGTGCAAAATTATACGTTTCAATGCAGTTAAGTTTAGCAATCAACTTTTACTAGGGACCCGGTGTCGTGCCGTTGGGCCTCCTTGTTCCTTAATTTAATTTCTCTGACATGGCACCACTCCGTCGAGTCCAGTCATCCATAGTTTCCATTCCTCATCAAGGCACCACATCGTTGGGTCCTTGCATTCACTCTTTCCGTTCTTGGCAGGGTACCGCACCGTCGGGCCCTTCTGCCGTCATCCTTCCGTTTTGACTTGCGGGAACTTCATGTAGGGATTTCAGGAGCCGTTACCTTCCATCCTCCGTCTACACGCTATTAGGGACTAATGGCGTTGAGGAGTGAGTCCGTTCTCACTGCGCGCCCCCCAACTCGTACGTGACCAGCTCCGTCGTGGCCCACCTCGTACGCCCTCACGCTTTCCTCTTGAGCAAGCGGATCAGTGCTTATCTGCTCAAGCGTGGTATTCCGTCGGAAGTCGACATCGTCGTCGCTCTCCCTGTGTGTGGTTTACTCGTACTCTACGACCCTTCATATTCCTTTGTGTGTCTGTTGGTGAACCGTTTCACCTGTCGCTACACACATTTCTCACAAACGTAAATTAGTAGCACTGTCCTCAATATTCACAATTTGGTTTATAAATCTGTTGCTTCATTAAGCATCTATAATTTACTTAATCATTACTCATTCGTCTAATCACATAATCAATTGCACAGCTAGTCGTTAAGCATCCTTCATATGTACAGTTTTCATATCAAAGTTAATCGTTAAACAACATGAAATTGTCCATTCACAACAACTACCCAAATGCACATATATCAATCAATCGTAATCATAAATATACTCAAAATAAAATCATAGGGTTATTTTATTAATGTTTCAAACAGTCAGGTGACTCAGCAGGTGCCCTCAATGTCTATAGTAGTCTAGGGGCACTACAGTTTATCATTTGTCGTCATGTGAATCGTCATGCATTCTTCAGTCGTTCAAGCATTTTCAATACTCAAGGGACCAATTACTAAAGTTTATTCGATCGGGTCACTTGGCAAGTGTCCTCAAGTCTATAGTCAGTCGATGTACGGAGGCGGGCATTACATACACCCCCTCTTATTAGAACTTCGTCCCGAAGTTAACTTTTGTTCTTGTAATTTCGATGCTACGCTTTCTTTTAGTTTCCCATTTTCATCTTCTTGTCAGTTTCTTCCATTTTCTCAAGCAATCGTGGTCATAATCACTCGTGGTTCAAGTCATTAGTTCATATATCATCTAGTATGGTTCCAATACACCTTCAGGAATTTAATCATAACTTCACATAATATCAATCCGATAATACATTCAATAACTATCAGTCCCAACTAGATTTCCTATATCACTTATTCCTTTCATTTGGATCATCATGTCCAGCCCAAAGAGCTTATAATGTCTCTCCCTTATCTCTTCATTTCCGTTGTCATATGACTAATTTGACAGATTCATCAAGTCGCACCAAGTGTGTTTTCTCAACCTCATCGAGTTCTATCTCGGGCTAGTCATGTTTTCATCAAGGCTTGACCATGTCTAGAGGTTAGCTTCACTCATTTCATTTAACTATGTTGATCGTCTCCGTATATATATATATATATATAATTTTTTTTTTTTTTTTTTTACTAAGATCGTCTTTGTTTGACCCCTTTCAGTAGGTTCATCAAGTTACACTCTTCAAGTTGTGGTGTCTGTCAACTAAAATTTATCAATTTCTCGTCGTTTAGTAAATTCACAAAATGTATATCCATCCACTTCAAATGTATTCATTGATACATTAATAATATTTTAATGGGAGCGGAATATTTATTCGAAATCTCTCCCCTTACAATCTATTCTATGCATCAATCATATATCTAACTTTATCCCATAATGACTTCTATGTTCTCCTTCACATAATATATGCTATACATGTTGTACTGTGACTTTTTAAGTGTAACGTTCTTGCATATTTGCTTCTCAATCATAAATCATCGGATACTAGTAAGTCAAATGCATTTATTCACAATGAATCGAGTCGTTTCTTAACTAACTATTTGATATGTGTTTTCAATATAATCCAGAAAAATAAAATTCAGAAATATTCCATTTAAATGTTTATAGACATATAACAAGTTATATGTAATACTGACTTTCTATTTAGTAACCACATATGCATCCACCTTCCTTACGTGTAAATAATATTTCTCATTTCTACATTATTTGCATGAAATTATTTGAAATCACTTTTTATGAGAGTAGTTACAACTATATATAAATATATAACATAATAATTTTTTTTTTTTTTTTTTTTTTACACCCTTTATGGTGCAACATGACACTTTACTTTATATATAGATACATATAACTCTGAAGGGATAAGAAACCATATACCTAATTTCTAATATCCTTTGTTTGAACAATCTTATGTCTATATATATTCTTTCCTTGAAATAACATAGGATTAACTTAGTCACCTTACTTTCACATATATATTAATCCTAGATGTATAATAAGAACTTCAACCTTGTATTTATAAAAACATGAAGATCTTCCTCCACATATTAAATCCTAAGATAGACAAGGTACTCATTTTATTTAGGTTAACTTTATTTATTGATACCAATATAGGGTCTATCAAGTTGAGCAAGTGAATTTTTTTTTTGTTTACAACAATTTACATCTTATACTTTTGTGGCAACATAATTAATTTCTCTATGCTCTTCAATTTTATAAAAATATCCTCTATGTACATATCTAGAACATTAACTACCTTCATCAAATAGAATTTCAATCTCAAATTCTTCCTATCATATATATATATATATATATAAACTATGTTAATTATTTTATGAGACCGTATCTAAATTTCAATAAGATACTTTTTATTTCCTATCAATTCAACCTTGAAACATATATAAATATGCATATATTAAAGAATGACTATAATCTCAACCTGATTAAAGAGTAATCCACTTCTCTTTCGTCATGCAAAGCAAGAATTAAAACGCTTGCTAATATAAAACAATTTCATAAATTACCATTCTTTTAATATAAAACAATTTCATAAATTACCATTCTTTCAATATACTGAAATTACATGCTTTTTACAACGAATAAATGAATTTGAAAATCCTACAATTGTGAAATAATTGCATAATGTTATCATCCCTTCATTATAAATAATACATTACAATCCTTTAATATAATATATATCATCCCTTTTCGTTATGATATGATTCTAGATATCAAACTTTCAATTCGTTCTAATCCTGGAATATATGTAATCTCAACTATTTTCGGTGTATGGTAAAAATACCAATCATCATTACTTTCAGAATGAACAAATATAAAATTTATAATTCTCTAAAATATAATTAATTTTATTTTATTTGTGCAACTCTTTGCTTATATATATATATATCACTGTTCAATTCTTCTATTTATTAATCATTCAAATTATAACTTTCCATCATTCTACATTTACATTATTAATATTCTCTCACATTTCGTTCATCTAAAACTGTTCCTTCTTTAATTAAAGGGACTTAAGTAGCTGTTAAATCTTATATAAACACCATCAGACAAGAGGAAATCTGCTATAGATATGGGATTTAACTTGCCATGCGCTGATGCAGTAACAATAGTTCATGAGGCAGAGAACAACTATAGTATTCGAATTGACTTCTAGTTGGAAGGACCGATAAGGTGGCATTAAAGATACATCCAAGATTTTCTATCGGTTAGAGTTCGTTACGGATATGGAATCGTCATTCAGAATGGAAACGCAGAGGATATTTTGAAAGGTCAGAGTTCAATTCATGAAATCAAATTTTCTGGAAACGCCGAGATATTCGAGACTCAAGGATCTTAAAATAATTAATTACAAAGCTAATGAATGATACACACGACATTTCTTCTTGACGTTTGGCAAAATTGAATTTAAATTCTCAAATTCCAAATACAGAGTTTTTAATAAATGAATACAGAGCCACTGGAGGATAACGCACAGCGTTTCTTCAGTTAAATTACACTTTTCATTGCAATCTGGAAGACGCCATGAATTCAGGGTAAACACAGATAAATTTTTAGGGATTTAGATTGCAGTTAAAACATGAATCCTGGAAAACGCCGGTGGATAAATTGGATTTACAAAATTGGAGGAAGGCCACTCAAATTAAAATTGACGCATAGGAAGTATCGAACTCTGATAAAACGGATTTGGAAACGTCCAAAAATGATGCAAACAAAATCTTTAAAATACATTTAAACCTGAAAACGCCAAAGGGAATGCATACAAAATCTTAAAATAAATTTAATGGTTTCTAATAAATTAACTGGATAAGCAAAAGGGGTGCTAACAAAATATTTAAAATAGATTTAAACCTAAAAACGCCAAAGGGAATGCATACAGAATCTTCAAATAAATTTAAACCTCAATCGACTTCAATAAGACACTTTTGGAGTGCTATAGGAATGAATCCACGCATAGATTTAAGGATCGACCTTCAAATGACTGAGTAGCGAAAGATGTGAATAAACAAGAAGTTACACACGGTGAAGGGGGGAGTTCGATCCAGCTCCTATTATTCAGAAGAATAAGCTGCCCGGTCAAGCACGAGGGCATTGCCAAGATCCGAACAACGCGAAAACGTTTTAGCAAAAGATGGACTGGGTGTAGATAGCTCTCTATTCTGATCACAAATAAGGGCTCACGGGATATACTGGGGCGTAATTGACCATTAACAATCTCACAACAAAAAGGATTTAGTATATAAGCATTCCACAATACATACGCTTATTCATCCTGGTTCACAACGTAAACAGAGATTCAAGATTTTGAGACAGTGGTAATGAGCCGAATTGAATTGGAATCCGTATAGGCATTAACACAACAATCCGATTTTAATTTAGAATTTATACAGTAAGCTATAAAAAGTACAAGCTAAAACAGAGTTTTTAACATAAAAGTTCAGATCTGCAATCTCTTAATCCAAGTCGACTTTTGATGAATTGATTCTGGATTTGCTGGTGAATTTAAATAGAGTCAAAGATGCAGCGATCTATGGGTTATATGATCCAAAACCGAATTTATAACACGGTGAATGGGTACGCTCAAAACCCTTGAAATATACAGTTAAAGAAAAAGAGAATACAATCAAACAGAGTATGCAGGGGTTCTGGTTTAAAGGACAGAGACTAGATCCTTGCGATACAAGGAACATGGATTAGGAGTATCAACAGGTAACCGATTGCAGAGACCCTTGCAAAGATCAAACCCTGACCGTGTGTGTAAATGAAACATTCATAAATCGACATTTAGACAGAGACCTAATACATTTATCAAATGCCGAGATAATAATAAGCACGTAAGTCATAACCTGGATCGCAATCTCCCAGATCGATGGCGGAGTCCCCCTGCTATATAGATCTATTCAAGAAAATTTGGAAATATGAAAGAGAAACGCCAATACGGATTTAAATCAAACGCAGGGACCTTTGATGGATCAACATACACTTCTGGATATGAAATCGAAGATGCCAATCAAATCCAAATCAGACGCAGGGACTTTTGAATTCGAAATGCTATAAGTTTGGGATCAACAACGCCAGATCTGGATTCGGAATGCTATGAATTTTGAAGTCAACGCCAAATCTAGATTCGAAATGTTTTAGGTATGAATTCAAACGCCAATATCTGGGGACGGAATGCCATGAGTTTTGAAATCAAACGCAAAAATTGACTCGAAGTTTTAGATCCATAGAGGATGACTCGGATCGCGCTCACAGAGGTCTATAATTTACAGGCAGCCACAAACATATTTTAAATTTATATATATACAAGGGATCGAATATATTCATCGAATTGACTTCCTCAAGTTAATACACAGGAAAATAAAATACATTAAAACAAACAAGATTACCTGCATAGGCAATGGACAAAACTCATAAGAATATTATACACAGTCGGGATCTATTCGACCCACAAAGGCAGATCGCATTTCCCTTTCTTTCTTTTTTTTTTGCGAAAATAAACTTGATCTACAGAGAGCATTTCCTAAGCGGTTATAAACTCACCTACAGGGGCATCTTGATTATTATTCTCAGCAACATAAGTTTCGTCATTTAACTCATAGGAATAATACACAGTTTCATGAAATTTACACAGTCAAGAACTAATTAATCTACAGGGACAGATCGCACTTTCTTTTCTTAAGCCATATAAAACTTCTTAAATAATTCTATAATTTGCAATTGTCATGTAAATATAACGGTAATTCAAGAAAAGTAAATCTGGTAAATATATATTAAATGAATCTAGTGCTTATAGATTCCAGAAGGGAAAATTCGTGGTTCTTCATACATTCATACAAATTTGGTAAATGTATATAAAATAAATCTAGGGAGAATATCGATCTCAATGCTGAAAAGAAACAAATTAGAAGACATTGAACCTGATTCGATCGTCGAGTCTGAGATGGGTAGACCGTTGTGGTAGTAGTTGATTCGGCTATCCAGATCGATCCAATTCTAATGAAGATACAGACAACCCCTCGGTAAAAATATGAGTCCGGTGCCCTCAAGGCTCGACCGGCTCTGATACCAAATGTAGGAACCCTCCTTTAGGGTCCCCTTGAACTGAACCTGAAACTTTAACAACTTCATACAAACAAATTAGCCATCACAGTTATTGGAAAAATAAAATAAAAAGCGTGAATAACTTAACAAAAATAAGCAAAACTTTAACCTGTCAACCCGATCCGGCTGGTCCATTGTCGCCTTCGTCTTCCGTAGGATCCCTCCAACAAAGCTCGTTTAACCATTGGCTAAGCAACCGTTAGCTTCGCCACCCAACCATAGGCTCATGCTTTCAGTCGCATGGCCTCCCCCGAGCTTTGGGTCGTAGAGCTCACACACAAAAAAATATTCATGAAACCCAGTTTGGGATTCCCCCCCACCAAGATTTCCAGCCAAACCCTTAATAGTAGCAAGTCATGAGGTAACTCAATATTACGATAGTCATCCAGGGTCTGGGTCCTTTACCCATCCCCAAAGTCTCCCTTTTAAAGGAAAATCCCCTGCGACACATGTCGCTTCATGCATAAATAATTATTTAATTAATTCTTTAATGAAAAACAACTCACCCATCCAAGTGTCAGTTTCTCTAGGAGATGCACCAACATCCCTAAGTTTGCTCATGTTTGTCCCCTAGATATTTCACTTAACTCCTAGATTTGTGGTGTAGGTGGAGTTGACTAGGTGTCCATGCCTAGGATTCCATTTTGCTCCTAAATAAATATTTATAATATTTTTAAGTAATCAAGAATATCCTTTCATGTGCAATGCCTAAATAACACTTAATATTATTTAAATGCCAAAGTATTAATTTTTGTGCAAATGCCTAAAGTACTCAAATGCATTTCTAAGTAAAGTTCTAGGTGCAAAATTATACGTTTCAATGCAGTTAAGTTTAGCAATCAACTTTTACTAGGGACCCGGTGTCGTGCCGTTGGGCCTCCTTGTTCCTTAATTTAATTTCTCTGACATGGCACCACTCCGTCGAGTCCAGTCATCCATAGTTTCCATTCCTCATCAAGGCACCACATCGTTGGGTCCTTGCATTCACTCTTTCCGTTCTTGGCAGGGTACCGCACCGTCGGGCCCTTCTGCCGTCATCCTTCCGTTTTGACTTGCGGGAACTTCATGTAGGGATTTCAGGAGCCGTTACCTTCCATCCTCCGTCTACACGCTATTAGGGACTAATGGCGTTGAGGAGTGAGTCCGTTCTCACTGCGCGCCCCCCCAACTCGTACGTGACCAGCTCCGTCGTGGCCCACCTCGTACGCCCTCACGCTTTCCTCTTGAGCAAGCGGATCAGTGCTTATCTGCTCAAGCGTGGTATTCCGTCGGAAGTCGACATCGTCGTCGCTCTCCCTGTGTGTGGTTTACTCGTACTCTACGACCCTTCATATTCCTTTGTGTGTCTGTTGGTGAACCGTTTCACCTGTCGCTACACACATTTCTCACAAACGTAAATTAGTAGCACTGTCCTCAATATTCACAATTTGGTTTATAAATCTGTTGCTTCATTAAGCATCTATAATTTACTTAATCATTACTCATTCGTCTAATCACATAATCAATTGCACAGCTAGTCGTTAAGCATCCTTCATATGTACAGTTTTCATATCAAAGTTAATCGTTAAACAACATGAAATTGTCCATTCACAACAACTACCCAAATGCACATATATCAATCAATCGTAATCATAAATATACTCAAAATAAAATCATAGGGTTATTTTATTAATGTTTCAAACAGTCAGGTGACTCAGCAGGTGCCCTCAATGTCTATAGTAGTCTAGGGGCACTACAGTTTATCATTTGTCGTCATGTGAATCGTCATGCATTCTTCAGTCGTTCAAGCATTTTCAATACTCAAGGGACCAATTACTAAAGTTTATTCGATCGGGTCACTTGGCAAGTGTCCTCAAGTCTATAGTCAGTCGATGTACGGAGGCGGGCATTACATACACCCCCTCTTATTAGAACTTCGTCCCGAAGTTAACTTTTGTTCTTGTAATTTCGATGCTACGCTTTCTTTTAGTTTCCCATTTTCATCTTCTTGTCAGTTTCTTCCATTTTCTCAAGCAATCGTGGTCATAATCACTCGTGGTTCAAGTCATTAGTTCATATATCATCTAGTATGGTTCCAATACACCTTCAGGAATTTAATCATAACTTCACATAATATCAATCCGATAATACATTCAATAACTATCAGTCCCAACTAGATTTCCTATATCACTTATTCCTTTCATTTGGATCATCATGTCCAGCCCAAAGAGCTTATAATGTCTCTCCCTTATCTCTTCATTTCCGTTGTCATATGACTAATTTGACAGATTCATCAAGTCGCACCAAGTGTGTTTTCTCAACCTCATCGAGTTCTATCTCGGGCTAGTCATGTTTTCATCAAGGCTTGACCATGTCTAGAGGTTAGCTTCACTCATTTCATTTAACTATGTTGATCGTCTCCGTATATATATATATATATATAATTTTTTTTTTTTTTTTTTTTACTAAGATCGTCTTTGTTTGACCCCTTTCAGTAGGTTCATCAAGTTACACTCTTCAAGTTGTGGTGTCTGTCAACTAAAATTTATCAATTTCTCGTCGTTTAGTAAATTCACAAAATGTATATCCATCCACTTCAAATGTATTCATTGATACATTAATAATATTTTAATGGGAGCGGAATATTTATTCGAAATCTCTCCCCTTACAATCTATTCTATGCATCAATCATATATCTAACTTTATCCCATAATGACTTCTATGTTCTCCTTCACATAATATATGCTATACATGTTGTACTGTGACTTTTTAAGTGTAACGTTCTTGCATATTTGCTTCTCAATCATAAATCATCGGATACTAGTAAGTCAAATGCATTTATTCACAATGAATCGAGTCGTTTCTTAACTAACTATTTGATATGTGTTTTCAATATAATCCAGAAAAATAAAATTCAGAAATATTCCATTTAAATGTTTATAGACATATAACAAGTTATATGTAATACTGACTTTCTATTTAGTAACCACATATGCATCCACCTTCCTTACGTGTAAATAATATTTCTCATTTCTACATTATTTGCATGAAATTATTTGAAATCACTTTTTATGAGAGTAGTTACAACTATATATAAATATATAACATAATAATTTTTATTTTTATTTTTTTTTTTTTACACCCTTTATGGTGCAACATGACACTTTACTTTATATATAGATACATATAACTCTGAAGGGATAAGAAACCATATACCTAATTTCTAATATCCTTTGTTTGAACAATCTTATGTCTATATATATTCTTTCCTTGAAATAACATAGGATTAACTTAGTCACCTTACTTTCACATATATATTAATCCTAGATGTATAATAAGAACTTCAACCTTGTATTTATAAAAACATGAAGATCTTCCTCCACATATTAAATCCTAAGATAGACAAGGTACTCATTTTATTTAGGTTAACTTTATTTATTGATACCAATATAGGGTCTATCAAGTTGAGCAAGTGAATTTTTTTTTTGTTTACAACAATTTACATCTTATACTTTTGTGGCAACATAATTAATTTCTCTATGCTCTTCAATTTTATAAAAATATCCTCTATGTACATATCTAGAACATTAACTACCTTCATCAAATAGAATTTCAATCTCAAATTCTTCCTATCATATATATATATATATATATAAACTATGTTAATTATTTTATGAGACCGTATCTAAATTTCAATAAGATACTTTTTATTTCCTATCAATTCAACCTTGAAACATATATAAATATGCATATATTAAAGAATGACTATAATCTCAACCTGATTAAAGAGTAATCCACTTCTCTTTCGTCATGCAAAGCAAGAATTAAAACGCTTGCTAATATAAAACAATTTCATAAATTACCATTCTTTTAATATAAAACAATTTCATAAATTACCATTCTTTCAATATACTGAAATTACATGCTTTTTACAACGAATAAATGAATTTGAAAATCCTACAATTGTGAAATAATTGCATAATGTTATCATCCCTTCATTATAAATAATACATTACAATCCTTTAATATAATATATATCATCCCTTTTCGTTATGATATGATTCTAGATATCAAACTTTCAATTCGTTCTAATCCTGGAATATATGTAATCTCAACTATTTTCGGTGTATGGTAAAAATACCAATCATCATTACTTTCAGAATGAACAAATATAAAATTTATAATTCTCTAAAATATAATTAATTTTATTTTATTTGTGCAACTCTTTGCTTATATATATATATATCACTGTTCAATTCTTCTATTTATTAATCATTCAAATTATAACTTTCCATCATTCTACATTTACATTATTAATATTCTCTCACATTTCGTTCATCTAAAACTGTTCCTTCTTTAATTAAAGGGACTTAAGTAGCTGTTAAATCTTATATAAACACCATCAGACAAGAGGAAATCTGCTATAGATATGGGATTTAACTTGCCATGCGCTGATGCAGTAACAATAGTTCATGAGGCAGAGAACAACTATAGTATTCGAATTGACTTCTAGTTGGAAGGACCGATAAGGTGGCATTAAAGATACATCCAAGATTTTCTATCGGTTAGAGTTCGTTACGGATATGGAATCGTCATTCAGAATGGAAACGCAGAGGATATTTTGAAAGGTCAGAGTTCAATTCATGAAATCAAATTTTCTGGAAACGCCGAGATATTCGAGACTCAAGGATCTTAAAATAATTAATTACAAAGCTAATGAATGATACACACGACATTTCTTCTTGACGTTTGGCAAAATTGAATTTAAATTCTCAAATTCCAAATACAGAGTTTTTAATAAATGAATACAGAGCCACTGGAGGATAACGCACAGCGTTTCTTCAGTTAAATTACACTTTTCATTGCAATCTGGAAGACGCCATGAATTCAGGGTAAACACAGATAAATTTTTAGGGATTTAGATTGCAGTTAAAACATGAATCCTGGAAAACGCCGGTGGATAAATTGGATTTACAAAATTGGAGGAAGGCCACTCAAATTAAAATTGACGCATAGGAAGTATCGAACTCTGATAAAACGGATTTGGAAACGTCCAAAAATGATGCAAACAAAATCTTTAAAATACATTTAAACCTGAAAACGCCAAAGGGAATGCATACAAAATCTTAAAATAAATTTAATGGTTTCTAATAAATTAACTGGATAAGCAAAAGGGGTGCTAACAAAATATTTAAAATAGATTTAAACCTAAAAACGCCAAAGGGAATGCATACAGAATCTTCAAATAAATTTAAACCTCAATCGACTTCAATAAGACACTTTTGGAGTGCTATAGGAATGAATCCACGCATAGATTTAAGGATCGACCTTCAAATGACTGAGTAGCGAAAGATGTGAATAAACAAGAAGTTACACACGGTGAAGGGGGGAGTTCGATCCAGCTCCTATTATTCAGAAGAATAAGCTGCCCGGTCAAGCACGAGGGCATTGCCAAGATCCGAACAACGCGAAAACGTTTTAGCAAAAGATGGACTGGGTGTAGATAGCTCTCTATTCTGATCACAAATAAGGGCTCACGGGATATACTGGGGCGTAATTGACCATTAACAATCTCACAACAAAAAGGATTTAGTATATAAGCATTCCACAATACATACGCTTATTCATCCTGGTTCACAACGTAAACAGAGATTCAAGATTTTGAGACAGTGGTAATGAGCCGAATTGAATTGGAATCCGTATAGGCATTAACACAACAATCCGATTTTAATTTAGAATTTATACAGTAAGCTATAAAAAGTACAAGCTAAAACAGAGTTTTTAACATAAAAGTTCAGATCTGCAATCTCTTAATCCAAGTCGACTTTTGATGAATTGATTCTGGATTTGCTGGTGAATTTAAATAGAGTCAAAGATGCAGCGATCTATGGGTTATATGATCCAAAACCGAATTTATAACACGGTGAATGGGTACGCTCAAAACCCTTGAAATATACAGTTAAAGAAAAAGAGAATACAATCAAACAGAGTATGCAGGGGTTCTGGTTTAAAGGACAGAGACTAGATCCTTGCGATACAAGGAACATGGATTAGGAGTATCAACAGGTAACCGATTGCAGAGACCCTTGCAAAGATCAAACCCTGACCGTGTGTGTAAATGAAACATTCATAAATCGACATTTAGACAGAGACCTAATACATTTATCAAATGCCGAGATAATAATAAGCACGTAAGTCATAACCTGGATCGCAATCTCCCAGATCGATGGCGGAGTCCCCCTGCTATATAGATCTATTCAAGAAAATTTGGAAATATGAAAGAGAAACGCCAATACGGATTTAAATCAAACGCAGGGACCTTTGATGGATCAACATACACTTCTGGATATGAAATCGAAGATGCCAATCAAATCCAAATCAGACGCAGGGACTTTTGAATTCGAAATGCTATAAGTTTGGGATCAACAACGCCAGATCTGGATTCGGAATGCTATGAATTTTGAAGTCAACGCCAAATCTAGATTCGAAATGTTTTAGGTATGAATTCAAACGCCAATATCTGGGGACGGAATGCCATGAGTTTTGAAATCAAACGCAAAAATTGACTCGAAGTTTTAGATCCATAGAGGATGACTCGGATCGCGCTCACAGAGGTCTATAATTTACAGGCAGCCACAAACATATTTTAAATTTATATATATACAAGGGATCGAATATATTCATCGAATTGACTTCCTCAAGTTAATACACAGGAAAATAAAATACATTAAAACAAACAAGATTACCTGCATAGGCAATGGACAAAACTCATAAGAATATTATACACAGTCGGGATCTATTCGACCCACAAAGGCAGATCGCATTTCCCTTTCTTTCTTTTTTTTTTGCGAAAATAAACTTGATCTACAGAGAGCATTTCCTAAGCGGTTATAAACTCACCTACAGGGGCATCTTGATTATTATTCTCAGCAACATAAGTTTCGTCATTTAACTCATAGGAATAATACACAGTTTCATGAAATTTACACAGTCAAGAACTAATTAATCTACAGGGACAGATCGCACTTTCTTTTCTTAAGCCATATAAAACTTCTTAAATAATTCTATAATTTGCAATTGTCATGTAAATATAACGGTAATTCAAGAAAAGTAAATCTGGTAAATATATATTAAATGAATCTAGTGCTTATAGATTCCAGAAGGGAAAATTCGTGGTTCTTCATACATTCATACAAATTTGGTAAATGTATATAAAATAAATCTAGGGAGAATATCGATCTCAATGCTGAAAAGAAACAAATTAGAAGACATTGAACCTGATTCGATCGTCGAGTCTGAGATGGGTAGACCGTTGTGGTAGTAGTTGATTCGGCTATCCAGATCGATCCAATTCTAATGAAGATACAGACAACCCCTCGGTAAAAATATGAGTCCGGTGCCCTCAAGGCTCGACCGGCTCTGATACCAAATGTAGGAACCCTCCTTTAGGGTCCCCTTGAACTGAACCTGAAACTTTAACAACTTCATACAAACAAATTAGCCATCACAGTTATTGGAAAAATAAAATAAAAAGCGTGAATAACTTAACAAAAATAAGCAAAACTTTAACCTGTCAACCCGATCCGGCTGGTCCATTGTCGCCTTCGTCTTCCGTAGGATCCCTCCAACAAAGCTCGTTTAACCATTGGCTAAGCAACCGTTAGCTTCGCCACCCAACCATAGGCTCATGCTTTCAGTCGCATGGCCTCCCCCGAGCTTTGGGTCGTAGAGCTCACACACAAAAAAATATTCATGAAACCCAGTTTGGGATTCCCCCCCACCAAGATTTCCAGCCAAACCCTTAATAGTAGCAAGTCATGAGGTAACTCAATATTACGATAGTCATCCAGGGTCTGGGTCCTTTACCCATCCCCAAAGTCTCCCTTTTAAAGGAAAATCCCCTGCGACACATGTCGCTTCATGCATAAATAATTATTTAATTAATTCTTTAATGAAAAACAACTCACCCATCCAAGTGTCAGTTTCTCTAGGAGATGCACCAACATCCCTAAGTTTGCTCATGTTTGTCCCCTAGATATTTCACTTAACTCCTAGATTTGTGGTGTAGGTGGAGTTGACTAGGTGTCCATGCCTAGGATTCCATTTTGCTCCTAAATAAATATTTATAATATTTTTAAGTAATCAAGAATATCCTTTCATGTGCAATGCCTAAATAACACTTAATATTATTTAAATGCCAAAGTATTAATTTTTGTGCAAATGCCTAAAGTACTCAAATGCATTTCTAAGTAAAGTTCTAGGTGCAAAATTATACGTTTCAATGCAGTTAAGTTTAGCAATCAACTTTTACTAGGGACCCCGGTGTCGTGCCGTTGGGCCTCCTTGTTCCTTAATTTAATTTCTCTGACATGGCACCACTCCGTCGAGTCCAGTCATCCATAGTTTCCATTCCTCATCAAGGCACCACATCGTTGGGTCCTTGCATTCACTCTTTCCGTTCTTGGCAGGGTACCGCACCGTCGGGCCCTTCTGCCGTCATCCTTCCGTTTTGACTTGCGGGAACTTCATGTAGGGATTTCAGGAGCCGTTACCTTCCATCCTCCGTCTACACGCTATTAGGGACTAATGGCGTTGAGGAGTGAGTCCGTTCTCACTGCGCGCCCCCCCAACTCGTACGTGACCAGCTCCGTCGTGGCCCACCTCGTACGCCCTCACGCTTTCCTCTTGAGCAAGCGGATCAGTGCTTATCTGCTCAAGCGTGGTATTCCGTCGGAAGTCGACATCGTCGTCGCTCTCCCTGTGTGTGGTTTACTCGTACTCTACGACCCTTCATATTCCTTTGTGTGTCTGTTGGTGAACCGTTTCACCTGTCGCTACACACATTTCTCACAAACGTAAATTAGTAGCACTGTCCTCAATATTCACAATTTGGTTTATAAATCTGTTGCTTCATTAAGCATCTATAATTTACTTAATCATTACTCATTCGTCTAATCACATAATCAATTGCACAGCTAGTCGTTAAGCATCCTTCATATGTACAGTTTTCATATCAAAGTTAATCGTTAAACAACATGAAATTGTCCATTCACAACAACTACCCAAATGCACATATATCAATCAATCGTAATCATAAATATACTCAAAATAAAATCATAGGGTTATTTTATTAATGTTTCAAACAGTCAGGTGACTCAGCAGGTGCCCTCAATGTCTATAGTAGTCTAGGGGCACTACAGTTTATCATTTGTCGTCATGTGAATCGTCATGCATTCTTCAGTCGTTCAAGCATTTTCAATACTCAAGGGACCAATTACTAAAGTTTATTCGATCGGGTCACTTGGCAAGTGTCCTCAAGTCTATAGTCAGTCGATGTACGGAGGCGGGCATTACATACACCCCCTCTTATTAGAACTTCGTCCCGAAGTTAACTTTTGTTCTTGTAATTTCGATGCTACGCTTTCTTTTAGTTTCCCATTTTCATCTTCTTGTCAGTTTCTTCCATTTTCTCAAGCAATCGTGGTCATAATCACTCGTGGTTCAAGTCATTAGTTCATATATCATCTAGTATGGTTCCAATACACCTTCAGGAATTTAATCATAACTTCACATAATATCAATCCGATAATACATTCAATAACTATCAGTCCCAACTAGATTTCCTATATCACTTATTCCTTTCATTTGGATCATCATGTCCAGCCCAAAGAGCTTATAATGTCTCTCCCTTATCTCTTCATTTCCGTTGTCATATGACTAATTTGACAGATTCATCAAGTCGCACCAAGTGTGTTTTCTCAACCTCATCGAGTTCTATCTCGGGCTAGTCATGTTTTCATCAAGGCTTGACCATGTCTAGAGGTTAGCTTCACTCATTTCATTTAACTATGTTGATCGTCTCCGTATATATATATATATATATAATTTTTTTTTTTTTTTTTTTTACTAAGATCGTCTTTGTTTGACCCCTTTCAGTAGGTTCATCAAGTTACACTCTTCAAGTTGTGGTGTCTGTCAACTAAAATTTATCAATTTCTCGTCGTTTAGTAAATTCACAAAATGTATATCCATCCACTTCAAATGTATTCATTGATACATTAATAATATTTTAATGGGAGCGGAATATTTATTCGAAATCTCTCCCCTTACAATCTATTCTATGCATCAATCATATATCTAACTTTATCCCATAATGACTTCTATGTTCTCCTTCACATAATATATGCTATACATGTTGTACTGTGACTTTTTAAGTGTAACGTTCTTGCATATTTGCTTCTCAATCATAAATCATCGGATACTAGTAAGTCAAATGCATTTATTCACAATGAATCGAGTCGTTTCTTAACTAACTATTTGATATGTGTTTTCAATATAATCCAGAAAAATAAAATTCAGAAATATTCCATTTAAATGTTTATAGACATATAACAAGTTATATGTAATACTGACTTTCTATTTAGTAACCACATATGCATCCACCTTCCTTACGTGTAAATAATATTTCTCATTTCTACATTATTTGCATGAAATTATTTGAAATCACTTTTTATGAGAGTAGTTACAACTATATATAAATATATAACATAATAATTTTTATTTTTTTTTTTTTTTTTTTTACACCCTTTATGGTGCAACATGACACTTTACTTTATATATAGATACATATAACTCTGAAGGGATAAGAAACCATATACCTAATTTCTAATATCCTTTGTTTGAACAATCTTATGTCTATATATATTCTTTCCTTGAAATAACATAGGATTAACTTAGTCACCTTACTTTCACATATATATTAATCCTAGATGTATAATAAGAACTTCAACCTTGTATTTATAAAAACATGAAGATCTTCCTCCACATATTAAATCCTAAGATAGACAAGGTACTCATTTTATTTAGGTTAACTTTATTTATTGATACCAATATAGGGTCTATCAAGTTGAGCAAGTGAATTTTTTTTTTGTTTACAACAATTTACATCTTATACTTTTGTGGCAACATAATTAATTTCTCTATGCTCTTCAATTTTATAAAAATATCCTCTATGTACATATCTAGAACATTAACTACCTTCATCAAATAGAATTTCAATCTCAAATTCTTCCTATCATATATATATATATATATATAAACTATGTTAATTATTTTATGAGACCGTATCTAAATTTCAATAAGATACTTTTTATTTCCTATCAATTCAACCTTGAAACATATATAAATATGCATATATTAAAGAATGACTATAATCTCAACCTGATTAAAGAGTAATCCACTTCTCTTTCGTCATGCAAAGCAAGAATTAAAACGCTTGCTAATATAAAACAATTTCATAAATTACCATTCTTTTAATATAAAACAATTTCATAAATTACCATTCTTTCAATATACTGAAATTACATGCTTTTTACAACGAATAAATGAATTTGAAAATCCTACAATTGTGAAATAATTGCATAATGTTATCATCCCTTCATTATAAATAATACATTACAATCCTTTAATATAATATATATCATCCCTTTTCGTTATGATATGATTCTAGATATCAAACTTTCAATTCGTTCTAATCCTGGAATATATGTAATCTCAACTATTTTCGGTGTATGGTAAAAATACCAATCATCATTACTTTCAGAATGAACAAATATAAAATTTATAATTCTCTAAAATATAATTAATTTTATTTTATTTGTGCAACTCTTTGCTTATATATATATATATCACTGTTCAATTCTTCTATTTATTAATCATTCAAATTATAACTTTCCATCATTCTACATTTACATTATTAATATTCTCTCACATTTCGTTCATCTAAAACTGTTCCTTCTTTAATTAAAGGGACTTAAGTAGCTGTTAAATCTTATATAAACACCATCAGACAAGAGGAAATCTGCTATAGATATGGGATTTAACTTGCCATGCGCTGATGCAGTAACAATAGTTCATGAGGCAGAGAACAACTATAGTATTCGAATTGACTTCTAGTTGGAAGGACCGATAAGGTGGCATTAAAGATACATCCAAGATTTTCTATCGGTTAGAGTTCGTTACGGATATGGAATCGTCATTCAGAATGGAAACGCAGAGGATATTTTGAAAGGTCAGAGTTCAATTCATGAAATCAAATTTTCTGGAAACGCCGAGATATTCGAGACTCAAGGATCTTAAAATAATTAATTACAAAGCTAATGAATGATACACACGACATTTCTTCTTGACGTTTGGCAAAATTGAATTTAAATTCTCAAATTCCAAATACAGAGTTTTTAATAAATGAATACAGAGCCACTGGAGGATAACGCACAGCGTTTCTTCAGTTAAATTACACTTTTCATTGCAATCTGGAAGACGCCATGAATTCAGGGTAAACACAGATAAATTTTTAGGGATTTAGATTGCAGTTAAAACATGAATCCTGGAAAACGCCGGTGGATAAATTGGATTTACAAAATTGGAGGAAGGCCACTCAAATTAAAATTGACGCATAGGAAGTATCGAACTCTGATAAAACGGATTTGGAAACGTCCAAAAATGATGCAAACAAAATCTTTAAAATACATTTAAACCTGAAAACGCCAAAGGGAATGCATACAAAATCTTAAAATAAATTTAATGGTTTCTAATAAATTAACTGGATAAGCAAAAGGGGGTGCTAACAAAATATTTAAAATAGATTTAAACCTAAAAACGCCAAAGGGAATGCATACAGAATCTTCAAATAAATTTAAACCTCAATCGACTTCAATAAGACACTTTTGGAGTGCTATAGGAATGAATCCACGCATAGATTTAAGGATCGACCTTCAAATGACTGAGTAGCGAAAGATGTGAATAAACAAGAAGTTACACACGGTGAAGGGGGGAGTTCGATCCAGCTCCTATTATTCAGAAGAATAAGCTGCCCGGTCAAGCACGAGGGCATTGCCAAGATCCGAACAACGCGAAAACGTTTTAGCAAAAGATGGACTGGGTGTAGATAGCTCTCTATTCTGATCACAAATAAGGGCTCACGGGATATCTGGGGCGTAATTGACCATTAACAATCTCACAACAAAAAGGATTTAGTATATAAGCATTCCACAATACATACGCTTATTCATCCTGGTTCACAACGTAAACAGAGATTCAAGATTTTGAGACAGTGGTAATGAGCCGAATTGAATTGGAATCCGTATAGGCATTAACACAACAATCCGATTTTAATTTAGAATTTATACAGTAAGCTATAAAAAGTACAAGCTAAAACAGAGTTTTTAACATAAAAGTTCAGATCTGCAATCTCTTAATCCAAGTCGACTTTTGATGAATTGATTCTGGATTTGCTGGTGAATTTAAATAGAGTCAAAGATGCAGCGATCTATGGGTTATATGATCCAAAACCGAATTTATAACACGGTGAATGGGTACGCTCAAAACCCTTGAAATATACAGTTAAAGAAAAAGAGAATACAATCAAACAGAGTATGCAGGGGTTCTGGTTTAAAGGACAGAGACTAGATCCTTGCGATACAAGGAACATGGATTAGGAGTATCAACAGGTAACCGATTGCAGAGACCCTTGCAAAGATCAAACCCTGACCGTGTGTGTAAATGAAACATTCATAAATCGACATTTAGACAGAGACCTAATACATTTATCAAATGCCGAGATAATAATAAGCACGTAAGTCATAACCTGGATCGCAATCTCCCAGATCGATGGCGGAGTCCCCCTGCTATATAGATCTATTCAAGAAAATTTGGAAATATGAAAGAGAAACGCCAATACGGATTTAAATCAAACGCAGGGACCTTTGATGGATCAACATACACTTCTGGATATGAAATCGAAGATGCCAATCAAATCCAAATCAGACGCAGGGACTTTTGAATTCGAAATGCTATAAGTTTGGGATCAACAACGCCAGATCTGGATTCGGAATGCTATGAATTTTGAAGTCAACGCCAAATCTAGATTCGAAATGTTTTAGGTATGAATTCAAACGCCAATATCTGGGGACGGAATGCCATGAGTTTTGAAATCAAACGCAAAAATTGACTCGAAGTTTTAGATCCATAGAGGATGACTCGGATCGCGCTCACAGAGGTCTATAATTTACAGGCAGCCACAAACATATTTTAAATTTATATATATACAAGGGATCGAATATATTCATCGAATTGACTTCCTCAAGTTAATACACAGGAAAATAAAATACATTAAAAACAAACAAGATTACCTGCATAGGCAATGGACAAAACTCATAAGAATATTATACACAGTCGGGATCTATTCGACCCACAAAGGCAGATCGCATTTCCCTTTCTTTCTTTTTTTTTTGCGAAAATAAACTTGATCTACAGAGAGCATTTCCTAAGCGGTTATAAACTCACCTACAGGGGCATCTTGATTATTATTCTCAGCAACATAAGTTTCGTCATTTAACTCATAGGAATAATACACAGTTTCATGAAATTTACACAGTCAAGAACTAATTAATCTACAGGGACAGATCGCACTTTCTTTTCTTAAGCCATATAAAACTTCTTAAATAATTCTATAATTTGCAATTGTCATGTAAATATAACGGTAATTCAAGAAAAGTAAATCTGGTAAATATATATTAAATGAATCTAGTGCTTATAGATTCCAGAAGGGAAAATTCGTGGTTCTTCATACATTCATACAAATTTGGTAAATGTATATAAAATAAATCTAGGGAGAATATCGATCTCAATGCTGAAAAGAAACAAATTAGAAGACATTGAACCTGATTCGATCGTCGAGTCTGAGATGGGTAGACCGTTGTGGTAGTAGTTGATTCGGCTATCCAGATCGATCCAATTCTAATGAAGATACAGACAACCCCTCGGTAAAAATATGAGTCCGGTGCCCTCAAGGCTCGACCGGCTCTGATACCAAATGTAGGAACCCTCCTTTAGGGTCCCCTTGAACTGAACCTGAAACTTTAACAACTTCATACAACAAATTAGCCATCACAGTTATTGGAAAAATAAAATAAAAAGCGTGAATAACTTAACAAAAATAAGCAAAACTTTAACCTGTCAACCCGATCCGGCTGGTCCATTGTCGCCTTCGTCTTCCGTAGGATCCCTCCAACAAAGCTCGTTTAACCATTGGCGAAGCAACCGTTAGCTTCGCCACCCAACCATAGGCTCATGCTTTCAGTCGCATGGCCTCCCCCGAGCTTTGGGTCGTAGAGCTCACACACAAAAAAATATTCATGAAACCCAGTTTGGGATTCCCCCCCACCAAGATTTCCAGCCAAACCCTTAATAGTAGCAAGTCATGAGGTAACTCAATATTACGATAGTCATCCAGGGTCTGGGTCCTTTACCCATCCCCAAAGTCTCCCTTTTAAAGGAAAATCCCCTGCGACACATGTCGCTTCATGCATAAATAATTATTTAATTAATTCTTTAATGAAAAACAACTCACCCATCCAAGTGTCAGTTTCTCTAGGAGATGCACCAACATCCCTAAGTTTGCTCATGTTTGTCCCCTAGATATTTCACTTAACTCCTAGATTTGTGGTGTAGGTGGAGTTGACTAGGTGTCCATGCCTAGGATTCCATTTTGCTCCTAAATAAATATTTATAATATTTTTAAGTAATCAAGAATATCCTTTCATGTGCAATGCCTAAATAACACTTAATATTATTTAAATGCCAAAGTATTAATTTTTGTGCAAATGCCTAAAGTACTCAAATGCATTTCTAAGTAAAGTTCTAGGTGCAAAATTATACGTTTCAATGCAGTTAAGTTTAGCAATCAACTTTTACTAGGGACCCGGTGTCGCGCCGTTGGGCCTCCTTGTTCCTTAATTTAATTTCTCTGACATGGCACCACTCCGTCGAGTCCAGTCATCCATAGTTTCCATTCCTCATCAAGGCACCACATCGTTGGGTCCTTGCATTCACTCTTTCCGTTCTTGGCAGGGTACCGCACCGTCGGGCCCTTCTGCCGTCATCCTTCCGTTTTGACTTGCGGGAACTTCATGTAGGGATTTCAGGAGCCGTTACCTTCCATCCTCCGTCTACACGCTATTAGGGACTAATGGCGTTGAGGAGTGAGTCCGTTCTCACTGCGCGCCCCCCAACTCGTACGTGACCAGCTCCGTCGTGGCCCACCTCGTACGCCCTCACGCTTTCCTCTTGAGCAAGCGGATCAGTGCTTATCTGCTCAAGCGTGGTATTCCGTCGGAAGTCGACATCGTCGTCGCTCTCCCTGTGTGTGGTTTACTCGTACTCTACGACCCTTCATATTCCTTTGTGTGTCTGTTGGTGAACCGTTTCACCTGTCGCTACACACATTTCTCACAAACGTAAATTAGTAGCACTGTCCTCAATATTCACAATTTGGTTTATAAATCTGTTGCTTCATTAAGCATCTATAATTTACTTAATCATTACTCATTCGTCTAATCACATAATCAATTGCACAGCTAGTCGTTAAGCATCCTTCATATGTACAGTTTTCATATCAAAGTTAATCGTTAAACAACATGAAATTGTCCATTCACAACAACTACCCAAATGCACATATATCAATCAATCGTAATCATAAATATACTCAAAATAAAATCATAGGGTTATTTTATTAATGTTTCAAACAGTCAGGTGACTCAGCAGGTGCCCTCAATGTCTATAGTAGTCTAGGGGCACTACAGTTTATCATTTGTCGTCATGTGAATCGTCATGCATTCTTCAGTCGTTCAAGCATTTTCAATACTCAAGGGACCAATTACTAAAGTTTATTCGATCGGGTCACTTGGCAAGTGTCCTCAAGTCTATAGTCAGTCGATGTACGGAGGCGGGCATTACAATTATATGTATGACAAAAAAATAGATATGTGAGTTACTTTGAAGGATTTTCAGTGATAAGTTGTCTGTCATTATATATATGACAAAAAAACAGATGTGCGAGTTACTTTGAGGGATTTTTCAGTGATAAATTGTTCATCATTACTATATTTGTAGCATTTTTCAATTTACAATGACTTGCATTTCATAATGCTAATATAAAGATTGGTGATTTGTTGTGTCATTAGTAGAAATTAAAATATTTTTATTTTGTTTCTTTTTATAGAGATATTGTGTTAATAAAGGTTTAATTTAACACAATTTGAATGGCTATTTAATGTATTAGGGTGGATGTAGAGATTATTAGATAAATCTTATGTTTGGTTGAATTTTTATTTTGTTTCTTTTTATAGAGATATTGTGTTAATAAAGGTTTAATTTAACACAATTTGAATGGCTATTTAATGTATTAGGGTGGATGTAGAGATTATTAGATAAATCTTATGTTTGGTTGAATTTTTATTTTGTTTCTTTTTATAGAGATATTGTGTTAATAAAGGTTATTAATTTGAATGGCTATATAATGTATTAGGGTGGATGTAGAGATTATTAGATAAATGTTATGTTTGGTTGAATTGGACCATTGCAACTCATTTTTGCATTTTTGGTTTACTTGATAATTATATCTCTTAAAAATTAGTGGTTTGAAGTATGGTTAAATGTGTTCTTATAAAATTTCCTTATTTCACCATATCATTAGGTTGTCTATGGAAAGTAACTTATTACTTTTATTATTTGAATTGGGCCTTTTTAATTATATGATGCTAGAAGGAAATCTACTATATTATGAAAGGTAACATGCGTTAGTAATGATGGCAATGTGGTTAGAATGAAAGCTAACACGAGTTGGATTTTCTTCTGAAGATTGTGAAACAACCATATGAAAACTATTTAGTTTGATTATTTGAATTGTGCCATTGTAATTATATTTTTTTAGTTGCAATTCACTAATTATTATAAATAATAAAATCAATGATTTGAATGGTTGTTTAATGTGTGCATGTAAGTCTTACTTATTCCATAAAAATAGAAAACTTTTTTTAGATTGATGTATATGTTAACATATCATTAGTTTCTTCACTAGATCGAGCCACTGTAATTATATTTTTTAATTGCCATTTAACACCTTGTAGAACTCCCTTTGTATACAAATGAAAAAAATTGATATTTGATAGGAATTACATGCTTTTTTATTATGCTTTTAAATATAATGTTTTGATGTACTTTAGTAATGAAGTGGAGCTATGTTAATTTGATATATGTGGTTGCAGTGCAGATGGGAATCAATACTAGTCGAAAGATGATGTTGATTTTTGAAACGGAAGGAGTGTTCTTCTCGTCATACACTAGAGATGAACTAAATTGTCAGATTCAAAGAAAACCAGATTGGGAATTTGGTGATAGGTCCTATTTTTTTAGGCCTTTTCAGTCAAAATTATTAAAATACTGCTTCCAAAATTATGATGTTGCAATATGGACATTAAATTTCACTGACAAGTACATCCGACATGTACTTGAAAAAATAGATATTGATATAAGGGACTTTGAATTCACATGGGATAGGTCCCAATGTCATTTGCAAACAAAATTCAAAGCAGGGAGTACAATACAATATTATGAAAAAAGGTTGAGCGATGTGTGGTGCCAGTATGGAGATAAATATGGAGAATCAAATGTATTACTAATAGATACATCAAATCCTACTTCTCAAGTTGTTGGATATCGATCAAACCATATCTTGATAAAGGCCTATACAGGACAAGAGCAAGATACTTGGCTTATGCAAGTTTTTTTCGCATTTCTTAAGACACTTCATCGTATCAAAGATAAATGTGAGTACATTAGAATGTTCAATAGAACAACAACTTCATTATAGTAGATGAAGTTTTCTTCTTTAGAAATTTGATCACAAGAACATTCCAATTTTTCAGTACAACTTGGACATACTTTTTGGTGAATCAATTTGTACGAATTTATATTTTTTTGAAATATATGAGATTTGATAGTTATATTAATATACGGTTTTATTATTGTTGAAAATTGCTTTTGCATTGACTCTGTTGCACTGCACACTTTTTTTTCTATTGTATATTTAAAAAAATTGTTTTGCTAAGTGAATTGTGTAATTAAAATAATATCATTTAAGCCATACACAAAGTTATTTCATGAAGTCTTATATGCATAAATACTTTTTGAATCATTTGAACTTTTTGAACTATTTAAGATATTTGATTTCTCAATACAAAACGTTTCATAAATTTGTTAACTTAAATCAATCAGTATTTGTAATCACAATCATATCATATTTGAAACTAATAAGGCACACTCAATTAAAGACTTTTAATTTCCTATAATATGCATTAATATGAATTTATAAATGTGCGGTGCATTTTTAAATAAATTGAAATCATCCCTTATATGCCAACAATGCACAAAGTTGTTTTATTGACTTTTAATTAATTATATGCATGAAGATGATAAATAATTTTTGAAATAACACAATAACATAGAAACTAGTATGATGCATTTTTTCTAAAAAAATCATAGAATTGTTTGATAATGAGTGTTAAGTTGATTATTCATGTTAAATTTGGGAGATGCGTCATAGATGAATGACTTCAAACTCGTTGGTTGCATCGAATATATTTGATAGAGGACCTATTGCAACATAGCTTGAAATTTATATGTTTCCACTTTCATTGGATTATTTGTCTATAACATATCTCAATGTCTAACCATTCTTAACATTTAAAAAATTAAGGATATTCATACATGTATCATTTTTAATGGCATAACCATCTAGTTCTAATTGAGACAATATTTTCTTTTGAATGCTTGAATACTAAAGTTTTACAAGAAGATTGAAACAAATTTTAATTGAGGAATTAGTTCCCTGGATTAATCATGATACATGGGATGAAATAACTAGTTCCCTGGACGAAATAGTTTCCCATCATAATGGATCGGCTTGAATTTTCATTTAAGTACTCTTAGTTCATGAACTTGGCTTTGAGTGGAGATAGATTAATGGTACCCAACATTATTTTAAATAACCAAATTAACGATGCCTAGCATTAATATACATGATATATTTAAGAGATAGGTTCATATCTTTCTTTCTAGACCACCTTGACCATCACCGAACACTAGTCTATAATTTGCATGATCACTTCCTCCCCAATGATTCCTATTAAAGGCACTAATAGGTAGAGAATTTATCACATAAACATATTATTAAGATTCTAGTAGACTATTTTCAACTCAGACAATGCAAATGAGGCACCCTCCCTCCACTTATGAGATCCTCGCAATAGTGTAGTTTGATCATCAACACCACACCCCGAGGTTGTGGGAAAGGGGGAGCTTGGAGTCATTAGGTATCAAATTCAAACATTGAGACTTTGGTCTATTATCTATAATATCTATATTAATATCTATAATATCTTGGTTGGTTATCAAACACTATTACTAATATCTTGGTTGGTTATCAAACACTATTACTAAAGTACTTGTCATCTATAATATCTTGGTTGGTTATCAAACACTATTACGAATTAATGACTT
Organism: Larix kaempferi; assembly: GCA_027924585.1. NCBI lineage: Eukaryota > Viridiplantae > Streptophyta > Pinopsida > Pinales > Pinaceae > Larix > Larix kaempferi. Next base: position 4,015,928 of record BSBM01000278.1, on the reverse strand, counting down.
CGGCTCCGATTGATTTCTTATAATTATAGCCGATTTCAAACTCCTATTGTGTATTGATACTTAGTTGTACTTAGCAGTCCCATGTTTGACATGTTCATGGTCACTAGTTGGTTTCAAGACTTTACTAAAAGTATTTTTATGTTATCTTATCTTAACTTAATATGGTGATTTATAACTAACTCAATGTTGATGAAGTCCTTGACATGTTAAATTACCTTCCATTTGTGCCATCTTATTTTCCTATAATATAGCATAATTTGATAGTATAAAGCTTTCTACTAATTGGGTAACCTCAAATATAGATAAAGAACGTCTTGCATATTATATTATGCAATTATTTGTGAAACTTCATTGGATTATTCCCATATAATATATCTCAATGTCAAAGATTTTAACATTTATAAAATTATTGATAGTCATAGGTTCATCATGATTTATGGCCTACCCATCTAGTTCTAATTGAGATGCAATATTTATTTTTGAATGCTTCAATGCTAAAGTTTTACTTGAACTACATAAAAAATATTAATTGAGGAAATAGTTCACTGTTTAAATTCTTCCAAATTTAATGGAATAAATATTTGAGTTGATTTTTCTAGATTTAATAGAATGTTTATTTAAAGATTTACCAAAAAACCCAATGTGGATGAAGTCCTTGTAATAGAATACTTCCAAATTTAATGAAATATATGTTATAAGTTCTATGCTTAGTAGCAAGATTTAGTATGGATTCAATACGATACAAAAAAATATGTAATGAAAAATCAAGTACGGCTAAAATACAGGAGTAGACATCTTATAAATACAAAAAACGTGCAATTTTAATTTTTAAAAAAAAAGATTATACATAAATCATTCCAAATTTTAACATATCATACATTATTCATTGAAAACAATTTCAAATATATTTCAAATTTGAAACATGGATATCATATAATATAACAATGTTTATGATGTCATCATCCCCATTCCCTCATCAATCCTAAGAGAATTACGATGTAAGAAAACTAAGTTTACACCTAAGTCTTAACACAATTGTACAAATGAAGAAACGTGACATCAAATAAATAAGTTCTAACTAATAAGCTAAAGTCTATTTAATTATATTTTCGTGGTCTCAATATATGTATGTAATTGCATCTTAATCTTCATCACCAACATCTTTAAAATATTCAACTTTGTCTCTACCAACACTCTCATCTGGAACATCTCTAAGCAGTACATCATCATCCTCATCATCTATATTGTATGGGGAAATTCCCATATCATCAACACCTGTGGAACATGGATGAATCTCTCTTACTTTCTTTGAAGTTGATGTCTTCCCCTCCAAATATTTCATCCACAAGTGTAAATTGCAGTGAATATCTGCAAGATCTGCCGATTTATTTGTTGATCATTTATTTCCCTTCATGCTATGAATGAATTCATGTGTGATCTAGCTCCTCTCGCAAGAAGATGCACCAGTGACATGCTTTTTTACATGAAAGTAAATTTAAATGTAATTATCAACAAATAATAATGTAGTATTTTGAAGGAACAATATAAATCAAAGCTAAAATTTCATTGCACAATTTACCTCGCTTAACACCCCGATTGCAATTTCCTTCAACTCTAGTGTCTCATACCCATGCAACATCCACCACTTAGTAGGTTTGTTATATATGCAAGCCATATCCCCTACTATTCATTTTGTTGTAAAAGAACAACCAGTGCCTTACATGTATGATAGGGATTGCAAACGTATCTTCTTTTGCATGCTACATCCTCTCCACACAAGTATAAATTCCATCCATGAATTTAGCCTCCTTATGTACATGGAAATAATTATGTGCTAATAAAACACCCGCACCATGCAATGGCTTGTGCAACATCGTCCACCTATGATCCACAATGTCCCATATTGGTTGATATTGTGATTTTTGATGATTACAAGCAAAGTTGTTATGTGTTTCTTTGTTCTATCCATGCACTCATAAATAAAACCCATGCATGCATCATTTGAATCAACCAACCTTAATACTTTTACAATAGACTCACAAATAGACACAATGTTCTCTGCCAATAGCCAAAAGGACTAATTGAAGATGATATTCTCTATCATTTTACCATGTTCACTCTTAGAAAAGATATTGTCAGTCCACTCTGGATTGCAAACAAGTGATCTCAAGGCATTTCTTTTCTCTACCACCCTCTTCAATGCAATGTAGTGAGTTGCAAATCTAGTGTCACCTTGTCAGAGTAAATTTTGATTGGAAAAAATTCTAAATATACTTAAGGTCAGTCTATGATTAAGGATGAATTTCACCATTTTTCTTGCTAAAGTTAAATTTTCATTAACCCAATGTATCTTACCAATGTCATGGAGAGATAAATCTAAACAATGTGTCACACATGGTGTCCAAAAACGTTTAGGGAAATGTTGCATCAATAATTCACTAGCATGGACACAATTGTATGCATTATTAGGAACAACTTGAACTACTTTGTCCTCCCCTATTGACATGATGGTGTCTCTTAAAATTTGGAACAAATATTCAACACTCTTTGTTTTGTTCATACAATTAATGGTTGATAAATGAATAACTCCTTGAGGGAAACAAGCCAACATATTCACAAGGGGTCTAGATTGTTGATCTGTCCAACCATCACTCACTATAGTGCAACCAGTAACTTCCCATCAATCTTTAATAGGTTTAACTCTTTCTTCCATTCTAGATTTGCTCACCTCAACTCCTTTGGTTCTAAGAGTTTCATATCTTGGAGGATTATATGTGTGTTGGAGAAAACTCATTATGGCTTGGGGCAGACCACAACAGACAGCTGACTACCAGAAATCAACTCAATTCTCAGAACTATGTTATATAAATGACAATGCTAAGATAGTGAAGAATATAACCAACCTCGGTCCAAACGTTTGATGTAGATCCCCGTTGGAGCTTTTTCAATCCGTGCACTCAAATCTGCAAATTAGTCTTGATAGCCAATATACAACATGTACATATAATATATAAACGGCATTAACATCATCCATAGCAACGGCCCATGATATAACAAGTAAATGCAACCCAATGTAAGATACATAACATTTACAACATTAATGGACGATAATATGAGTATTTATATTAATAAACAAGAAGAAGTACAATGTGATACGACCTCTTGCCAGCAACCAATCTGAACCAAGATCTGGATCAATCCACTTGTGCCTCCACCACTTCAATCCTCCATGAATGGAAAACTCAAACTAGATAGGAGTTAGGAAGGTGAATATAAAGGGTTTACAACTACAAGGATCAATGAGTGTAGACTCAAGATAGGGCAAAAATCCACTAGAGTTCTCTTGCTCTTCTTTCTCCTCCCGTCCATAAGCCATATATGCTCCATATATAGTCCTCTCAAAGGTAAGTGAAAGGACACATCAAGACGTTCATTGGGCAGATGGAGAGCCAAAGGTCACCCAATGACCGCTTTTTGGGAGTAAAAAGTAATAAACTAGTGATTTGTACCAGTTTACTTGATACCTGTGAGCTATAGTGATGCAACTCGCGGGTACGCTTGCTGTAGTGATGTAATAAGCGGGTTAGAGGAAAAATGAAGAAAAAGTATGTCTGAAGGATATAAAGTGGATCTGAGTCAGTGAAATGGATCCTACAGGCCAAAGAATGCTGATGCTCACAGGGTCGAAGATTACGTTGTAACAATATGTGGGACTGAATTGCACAACCTTCTTGATCACGTCTCAAAACAAATGGCTTCTAATAACATTAAAAGAGATATTATGGCCAATAAAAAAATCGTAAATAGAATCGTCTACCTCCTTTCGCTCCAATGGATTTCAAGCTTGTGTCAGTGTTTGTTAGGTTGGACTAGGATCTATTAGATTAGGCTCTTTTTGTGATCCATATAGCATAGAGGATCATGATGATGACATCAAATTTGTTGGTGGGGTCGAAATTCCCTCTCATCCAGTGAGTGCATCTTGCACTCTCTTTCTTTTAGTTGTATATATTTCACTTGCTTTCTTATGAGATTCAATTTATTCAATTAAATTCTCCCTCACCTCTTGCATAATATTTTCACATCCTTTAAAACCTCCACCAAGTCCACCTAAAATACGCAACAAATGATCTCTATCTCGAGTTACTAATGTTTAACATTTTTTATTACATTGTTAACAATAAATTATCCCATTATGTTGTTTGTATAAATATTTCCATTCAGAAGCCTTTGATTTAGATGGTTGGAAAGGCACTATAATTAATCTTCTCCTATAAACAAAAAGCAAAAACGAAAAGAAGAAAAATACATATTAAAATTTAGAACTTCAAAGAAAAAATGTAAATAACAAAAACAACAAATAATACATAGTAAAATCTACTTTACATTTTACATTTTTACTTTTATAAATAATCATATAAACGTTACATCTTTACTCTACTTTTATAAATAACCATATAAATGCTAATGTTAAAGAACTTAACTCTAAATTTTACTGTTAAGTTGTTTAACTTTAAATTAGTAAATTACTAAATAGTAAATAATCCAATCATAAAAATAAAACATAAAGTGACAACTAGGGGAGGGACACCAATTGTGGTGCGGGGGTCCACTCCGCCATGTCGAAGGACACATGGCAACAACACTTTTCGTACGACACATGCCCAATAGCTAGCGCCGCTTGTCAGGTAGGTGGCCACATTGGTTTCTAGGGTTTTTTAGGGGTTTAGGTTACGCAGAATGCCATTTTGTCGGGGCTACTCCACCACCCCGTGCATTCTTGCTTAGGGCCGGTGTGTGGTTGTTTGACACGTCGGTTGTTGACACAACGTCTATCAACAAGGGTTCACTTCACACTGTCGTCAACAAACTACCAACCCAAATTCCCTTACACACCAGCCCGAAAAGGTGTAACCCTTTCCAGCAACACTTGCGGAGCAAGTGGAGTCTCAGCCGAGATGGATAAGGGGGATGCTGGAACCAAGTTTCTGCATTGGAGTTGAGGATATGCTTCCAACACACATTACCCTTGTAGAAACCAGAGATTATACTTTCGTGGCATATTATCAATTCACCATTCGCACATTAAATCATTCACAGATTTCAATAGATAACAAATATTCGAACAACATATTTAATCTACTTATTCACATCAACAGCAATCCTTAAACCCATAGCATATTCACATCAAATATATTCTACAGCATACTAAACTTGTTGCAAACATTCACATTCATCATCGCATAAAGATAGAGACATAGATTGCACCATAATCGAACATCTTCATGCATTCATTAAACCCTGCAGAATGAACCTCCCAGAAACAGTCAATACACCATGTCGCAGATACAAAACAGATCAAAAGATGGAATGAATCCTCCAAAACTGGATGCACTTAGGCTTACAATCCTACTCTATTTATATGCTTCTATTCAGTTACAAAATGGTCCACATGACCAATTCTAACTAATTTAACTATTCTTGTGCTTCCACGAACTCTGCGAATGATCCTTCTTTCATGGATTGACCCTTTCGCACCTGTCGGCTTTCACACTTCATGCGGACGTATCCTGTGCCAACAGGCCCCCAACAAAAACTTGTGGCTCGTCCTTTAGTCACCTGAGCTGGACACTACTGGTTGGTACTCATCCTTAGCTGTGCTCTGCTTCTAAAACTGTTCTTACCATTTGGAGCTCGTTGTTGTGTACTTCTCAACTTCACCCGTCGATATCTGGTTCGATGTCGTGTACTTCTTGAACTCATCCTCCATTCTCTAGAAACCTTGATCATCTACCTCTTCAGCATCTACTGGCTTACTCCATCCTCATTCCAGAATGGAAATAAATTCATCAACGTTGTCAAGGTGGGAAACAGGCCGAATACTCCAGCACATATGTTTCACACCCTGGATTGCCTCCTACCAGGGCCAGGGGGTCGCCGACCCTGGAATTCTTGTGGTCACGGGGACCACGAATATTCTAACTACCACCACGCACTTAGACATCTCTGTTGAGACCTCATCTTTGTTCCTCCCGAGTGTCCGCCCCACTTCCTTCTGTAGTTGTTCATGCACACTCGTCGTTCTGGCCCTTAACACCCCTGGGGTGCTGCCGCACGAAATGAAATGGATCATTTCCACAGCTTCCTTGGAATTCTTGACTTAACTCTCTTCCAGACCAATTTACAGCATGGGTTCCTCTCGACTAATAGATACTTCCTTGCTCAGCTAGCCGCCTGCACCTGCTTTTATGCTTGTTCGTTGTGTCCTTGACGCCTGGCTCTGAAATCATTAACAAATTCTTGCGCATAATCTTCTATTCCCATCATCATATATTTCTACCATCTTCTAGTGAGAATGATCCACAGTGCTCATGGTCATACTTGACTCCTCACGTGCTAATCGTGGGAAGCATCGACCACAGCCCGGCTGGCCATGCTTCCATTTCCGCGTGCCAATCGTGCGAAGCATCTAGCATGCTTCCACTATTTGTCATTATTACCATTTTTTTTTCTTTTGCATCTCTAGTGCTCAACAGCTCTTTGTTGGATCATGGCGATAGAGATTCATCCTATTCCCATTGACTAATTTAGGTAACAATACTCCATCCAAACTTTGTAACTGCACTGCACCTCCGTTGGTGACAAAAGTTATGATGTATGGTCCTAACTAGTGCATTTGCAATTTTTCGGGGTGTTTTGCAAACTTACTGTCGTACAACAGAACTGTATCCCCATTCTGAAAGTGCTTCGATTTGACATGGCAGTCGTGCCACACCTTCTGTCGATATTTTTCCACTTTCTGATGGAACCCTACAATGAATCGATCTTCGTCGAGTTGTATCAATTGTTCCAACTGTTCCTCCACTGTGCCATCGTTGCTCATAACTGTCGCTGCTGCAATGCGCAAGCTTGGTACAATGTATTCCATCGGCATAACTGCTTCCTGACCGTAAACGAGCTTAAATGGAGTCTGACCAGTCATTCATTTGCATGTGGTGCGATACACCCAAAGGACCGTTGGAATTTTTAAGTCCCAGTCATCGCGGTTTGCGTTGCACACCTTGGTGAGTGCATGCTCCAATACCTTGTTAAATGCTTCAACTGTCCCATTTTCCTGAGGGTGGTAAGGAGTACTCTTTTTGTGCTGGATCTGAAATTCTTCCGTCATTGCTGCAACCATATGGTTAACGAAGTGCGTCCCTTGGTCACTCAACAACACTTTTGGGCACCCAAACCTGGTGACCACATTGTCGAATAGGAACTGTGCTACATTCGCAGCAAAACAATCTCTTACTGGTGCAGCTTCCTCCCAACATGTCAGGTAGTCTGTCGCGGTGATGATGTAGCGCGGCCCTGTTCTCTTCCCAAGTGGGTTGATGGGTCCCAGGAAATCAACTACCCATTTGTCGAAGGCCTGCAATGTCACGTGTGGTACTAGTGGCATTTCAGCCTGTCGTGAGGGATTCCCGATTTGTTGACATACGTCACAGCTCTTGGCATAGTCCGCAGCATCTCCATGCAAGGTTGGCCACCACAACCCTGCTCGAAGGATCTTCCGAGCAATTGCTCACCCGCCATAATGTCCCCCAACAATCTAGTCATGAGCTTCCGACAGAATCCTCTCCTATTCATGCGGAAGGACATATCGTCACAGAATCTCATCTGGGCCCATTTTGTATAATTCCCCTGCAATTAACTGGAAGTCTACAGCTCGGACAACTAGTTGCTTCTTTTAACGGGTAGTGAACTCAGCCATTGCCTTCCCTGTTGCTAAAAATTGAATGATTTTCTCATAGTGGTTATCGACCATGCCAACCTTGAATAACTGAGCATCTGGTAATCCTTCGTCGATGCTCCTTGGCTCTTCCCCTGACTCTATCCGTGAAAGGTGATCAAGTCCTGCATTCAATCGTCTCGGCTTTACAATGATCTCAAAATCAAACTCCTGAAATAGTAACAACTAGCAACAAATCTCCCCCCCCCCCCAACACAGGCTTGTCACCAAGTATTTCAGCGTGGAATGATCTGTGAACATCTTGAAGTGGCCCCCTAAGAGGTAATTCCAGAATTTTTGCAAAGCATAGACCATCGCCAACCCTTCCCGCTCAGTGGTCATATAGTTCTTCTCCGCAGTAGACATCTTTCTACTTGCGAAGGCTATTGGGTCGTCGATGTCGCCTGTTCCTGGTTGGGCCAAGATAACACCTAGTGCGACTGATGATGCATCGATGTGCATGTGAAATTCCTTTGTCCAATCCGGAAATGCGAGGATTGGTATTGTGACCATCTTCGCTTTCAATATATCCAAGATTTTCTGGAATTCCTCGCTCCACTCAAACTTAGCATCCTTCTTTAATAACTTCTCCATGGGTGTCGTAATGGCTGCATATCCTCTAATGAATTTCTTGTAGTAGCCTGTATGTCCCAACGTCGCTCGCAGTTGCTTGACTGTTGTTGGTGGTGGGAGGTCGACGATGATGGAAATCTTCGCCGGATCTACCAACATTCCTTCTCTGCAGACAATGTGTCCTAACAAGATTCTGAACGAGGCACAAAAGATGCACTTCTTGAGGTTCAAGGAAATTTGGTGTTGTCGACATCGCTTCAACATTAGTCTTAAGTTCGCAACATGATCCTTGACTAATCCATATACTGTCTAGTCGTCCATATAGACGGAAAGAAACTTATGAATATATTCTTTGAATGCCGCAACCACTAGTCTAGAAAAAATTGTTGGAGCATTCTTCAATCCAAACGGCATCACCGTGCACTGAAAACATCCCCACTCTGTGACGAATGTAGTCTTGTGTTGACCTTCTTTTGCAATCTTGATCTGGTGGTAGCCAGAAAATCCGTTCGTAAATGAATATATGTCCTGACCTCCTACTCCTTCGAGCACCTCATCCGTGAATGGGGTCGGGAATGGATCATGCAGGAAAGCATCATTCAGCTTCCTCAAGTTGACGCATATTCATACTTCGTCGATTTTCTTGTCCTAGACGACCATTGGGCTTATCCATTCTGATTCTACCATCGGTTCTATAATGTCGGCCTCTATCATTCTTTCAATTTTAGCTTGCACACGTTCCTTGTATCTTGGATTCAATCGATACAGACGCTACTTGACTGGCTTCGCATCGAGTTTCAGGGGGATCTTCATTTCCCCTAAGTCTCTGGAGATTCCCTTCATCTCTGAGAATTCCGCTGGAAACAAATCCTGAAACTCATGCAGCAAGTCAGTCATCCTCGCAATGGTCGGCTCGCCCCAATAGTCGCCACTGCTTGCGAACTTTGGGTTCTCCTCCGATCCAATGTTCACCTTCTTAATCTTCAATGGTTTCTAAAATTTGTCCGACGGTATTTCTGGTGCCTCAACATTGCGACTAACTTCTGATTCTGGCACGTATAAAGCCCTGGGATCATCCTCATCATTGGGTTCCCCGGTGACATTGTAACACTCCATCAACATATCTGGTGTCACAGTCCATTGAAGTGCCATCGATTGTCCTATCGGTACTGCCTCAAATATATTTCCGTGGATCACCTATAGCGCAATGTGGATAAAGGGGTTTTTGTATGAGAAAGAAAACAATTGGCTCAAGCCAATGGTAAGCTGTTCCCAAGAAGTTGTCCTGCAACGCAGTTCTGCTATGACATACCAGCTCCCCGGTACTTCATCCAACGTGTGTACGAATGCATGTACTATCACCTACCCAATTTTTTAGAATAATTATTTCCTATTATTATTTTTTTGCAAAAATACTTTGTGTTAAATTATAATTTCAAGTTTGTAATTATGACCAAGTAGGTCAAAATTGAATGGAATGACTCATTATTATTATTTAATAAATGAAAATGGGAGACAAACACTCAAGAAAACTGTTACAAGAGTATCCACTGGACCACTATGAGGAATGGAAGCTGCTGGAAGAATTGGGACAGATGGTAGCATTTGCACTCTACCATTAGCTGTTGGTATGGGACAACCCCCCCTAATTTTGTGGCATTTTCCTCTCCAGGTGGAGAGAGGTGAGCATGTAGCTCACTAATGACCAGTTAATTACAAAAGACCTAGGCAACCTATAAAGGGCAATTCGAAGTGAGAAGGAAGCTCTTACAATGTTTTATGCAGAAACATTCCTCATGCTCATCAAGTGATGGCTGAGAGATTCGAATAGGGGAGGTTGTGGAGAGTGCAAGTATAAGTCTACAAATGTTATGAGAAGGACAGACCAGAGGCACTGGTGTTGATCCCATGGAATTACTAAGCCTGTTAAGGCTAGATATATAAATTTTCTTGCTGCTACAAGTGGAAGTCCTAAGCTGCAGAACCTTCTTCCTCCTGGTGGATCAGTGGATAGGCTCGGGAGTCCTAAAGCAGACATCTTGGTTGTTTGGGAGCAAGTTGGGTGGAACGGGTTTCTTGAGTGGTTTGTTCCTCCCATTACCCTCAGGTTCTATTCTACTGTGTTTTCTTTTTCAATTAACATGAATGCTCTCAGGAAATGGTTTAGTGTTAGTATTCAATGATCCATAGTAGAAAATGGCAGATCCTAGTTATTATAGATTTGTTGAACCGATAAAATGACTCCTCTGCATTTTTCCCCATGGGTGGAGCTACATCGTACTCCAGTACAGAGAGGTAGCATTAAATCTGCCCAACTAAAAATGAAACCTTGCATGCATCTAAACATCTAAACCAAGGACCACCCATGCACAGACTATGTTTATCATGCATCTTGTATTTTTAGCAGCTGTAGATTAGATCTATGCATGTATTGTTTTACCATTTAATATTGCATGCTGAAGCAACGTAACTGAAACTAAGTATGGCAGTAGATTCTTTTTCCTGAAGGTGATCATGATGTTAACAACTAGAGTTCCGATCTTTATTAGTTATTTCAAAGAAAACAATAGTATGCATTCTGTTTAACCATATTCCCATTATTCTTCTACTTCTTATTGCTTTAGAATCTGATTGATCTTATATGAATATTGTCTCCACTGTATTATATTGCACAGACAGAAAGAAAACTACTGTGTATTTTATTCTTTCATCTGAGGTCCAAAATGGACGAATACAGGAATAAATAGATACTATAGAAAAACTGCATTTCAAAAGCAATCAAATTATTGGACGATTGCACTGTTATTATCTTTGTTTCTTGAACCATCAATTGCATATGATAAAAACTTACATCACATAAATACCAAGTTATTAACAGCTAGGGCAAACACAACTTATTTAAATTAATAGGTTAAATTGTAATATCTCTACACCCTAGCTGAGATCAACAAGGTTTCAATACATTTTTATTTATAAACATTAAACAGTTTCCAAAACGAAGGTTTCATCACCATAAACAATTAAATTGCAAAATCAAGAGTCGTTGTTCTTATTCCTTTAAACATCATTATAGACATATAGATTTCATTGACATCGATAGCTAGGGTTTAAACGATATCACTCATGCCTTCAAAACAAACCATATCTTTCTTTCTATTTCTCATCTTATAGCCACTTTTTATTCAAACAACTGAAAACATGCTTTTTGATCCTTGGATCTAAGTTCAAGACTGAAGAAATCGAACAACACTTACGCAGACATAAAACCCAAATTATCTTAACCGGCGATTAGACACAGATACAAAAACGAGAAGACCCATTTACTAAACATAACCATTAAACCCTGAACGTTATCGTTTCCATTTAAAACAACAGTAGTTACACCCTATGGTCGCCACTGTCTTTGCTGGGATTCCTTTCGAAACCCCACACCATTTATACACATAGCAAATAATGAAAACAAATTTACTGTCAACATATCTCCTCATGCATCAACCCAGAACTACTCAAACGATAGGACATAAACAGAACAATGCAAGACAGTTGCAAACACAAGGGTTCAACCCTGCTAAACTCGTCAATGCCAGGCATGGCCGGCCACATACTTTAAAACTCTTACATCACCTATTCTATCAAGGAAACTCAAAAAAACTGAAGGTTGCCAAATGCTGCAGGCGAGACAAGCCACTGCCGCGAAGGCATGCTACCAGCACTTGCCCATCAAGTCCGATGCCAGGAGAACCACTAAGGAGGGATACCACCGAATCTTACCGGTGGGTTCGCTTAAAATCTCTTCCTCTTCAACTGTTCCGGCACCCTGTGGAGTCGCCGAGGATCACCTGCCAACAACCATGCAACAAGATTAGCATCGGATCATGAAATAGAACGCATGCAACAAAGAATAGTGGGAGAACCTTTGCAACGAATACATTACCTAAGTTAACAGATTTTTTCGACGTAGCCGCATCCATCCACCATGAAGGAGGTGCACCCAGTTCGAAGACCACGATGAGGGATACCTCCCAAAACTTCCAACTCAATTGAAAAACCTAGATTTACAAGCTACGGCAATGCCAGCACAGATGCACTCATCCCACCTATAGGTTACCACACCGTCATTCTAGACTTGACTCCCATGAATAATTTTTACTCGCAGAACCAGGGTTGCTACCGGTTTCAGGATCGAGCCCGAGGGAGGCTATAAAAACCAGCAAACCCTAAGTGTTTCTTGGTCAGTTGGCCTCACCTCCCAAACCCTACCACCGAGCAAATGACCAAGAAACATTACAAAGATCCATAAGTTACGCAAGGGTTCGGCTTATCCCAATACACAATGATCAACGGCGGAGATTCACCCACATCAAGCCACATTGGAAGGTGGAAGGTGTAGCATTAAATGGCTCATCTACCTCCCAATCCACAGAGTTGCCATATCGGATGATAGCAGGGCAGGAGGCCGCTACAACTCAGCAAATTTCCAAACCTTTTCACGCTGAAACTTCCACATAGACATGCACGTAACACTATCCCTAACACGGTGGTCAAGTGCTTTAATTGCAAATCGAACCATTTATTACACCAGCGATTTGTTTACAGGATTTTTGTAGGGCCATCATTCCACCTACCAACCCATACGAATCTATGTTAAAAGTTTCAACATGTAAACTTTAGCAATGTATATTGATCAACCGATAGCATATAACCAGGGTCTCATACGATCCATATAACCAATTCGAAACTTAATCATAGCATTTGAATATCCACTAAGGTCGCGAGCAACCATAGGATATGGTTTGACTCCGCCCTTCACATTAAGACTTTTATATAGTTCGCTATAGGGCTCGTTGTAAGCTCATAAAGCTTGTCCACACCATAAGTCATTTAAACACATCGTTAGGGTATGGTGCCACCCAAGGACCCATCGCATTCATTGCATGGTTGGGTGTTAATACTTAGAGCATCACCATTTTAATTTCCCAGGCAACAGAGTGTAGAACCATTTTTTCAAATCTCTCCATAGTATGACTTAAGACCTTGCAACCTTGTCGTCAACCTGTCACCGTCATTATTATAAAAAGAATTACTTAACAACTGCAAGGCATTCATGGAATGACCTGACATAAATTCATCAACACTTGACGGACACATTCACAACAATCACACCCTGAAATAGATGTTATCTGCAGACGTGAGAGAGATGGGTTCATCTTACAAGCATTGAGAAGAGATCATACATGTAGCATCAAATTCATAAGCAGTTTCTATTTCTATCCCGGTTATTTAAACTCTCAACTCTTGTCACTATTTTTCTTACCTGCGAATCTGCGCAGGAATGTTAGGAACCTATGTCAACCCTTCTCTTTACTATGTTAGTATATTGTTGTTGGACGCATATGCTTTGTAAGTCGTCCCGTAGTATTTGTTGATCCATAGTTTATATTAGCCCATAGTATTGACCCATAGTATTGGACGCATATGCTTTGTAAGTCGTCCTGTAGTATTATATGTCCGATGGTTTTGATTCATAGTATTGGGCATAGACTTAGTATATAAGTGTGTGTTGAGGTCATTGAAGGCACCGTGAAGTTAATTGCATTGAGCTTGCTCAAAGGAGGTTGCCCCCTCGAAGTGGCCCGTGATCAATATAAAAGCGATTATGTTCTATTATTTATGATATCTCGTGTATTTGCATTAATTAAGTATTGCAGGTACATCACATCTGGTATCAGAGCACTTTCCTTGGCACAAGTGGGAATTTTTTTTTCTTTTTTTGGGCGGCGACTTTCAGATCAATTTCTGAAACTTTCTGCACAAAATCAGAAGACACAAATTGCATATCTGAATTCCTCTTTCAAAAATACGCAGTTTAAAAAAAAAAATCATCTCATTTGGAGTTCTAAAAGTGGCGATATCGCGGATTTAAAATCAGCAATTTTTCAGAATTTCGGTGACGGCCGCGGAAATTGCGGCGAGAAAATTTTTTGACCAAGTGCCCATATTTCTATTCCGCTTTCATGGGTAGAAGCAGAGTGGTTGTTCCAGTTCCGGAAACATGCTATAATAGCGATTCTGAGCAATATAGATTCGGTTTTTGAACATTGGGTGGAATTTCTGCCCAAATTTTTTCTTTTGCAGGTTCGGATTTGGGAATAATCCCTATCCGCTTAACTGTGGGAAGTACTTGGGCATAAGCCCTAAAACTCATTGTGAGGAGTACCACAGGAACCCCGAAGTAGCTGGCCCATTGAGAGGACCTGCCAGCGAAAAGGGCAACGACCCCTACCTGATTGACTAGTTCCCACCCGTGAGGTAAACCAAGAGCTGTCGTTTGTGGCAAAGCAGTTATCAGTTTTACCTGAGCCGTGGAGTGAGGGGTACTGCCCCAATACGCAAGCCGTCAGACAGCATTGGTGGCCGAGTGAAAACCCTGAATTGTTAGGAAGCCGCACATACCTGGGGTCCATATCTACTTTCAGCTGAACTATTGTCGATCACTGCTGCGCCGTTTCAGATTCATTTTGCAAGCCGTTCCAGATCCAGCCGTTCGGCGTTGTTCCAGATTCCTTCTGAGCCGTAGCTGCTCCAGTCTGTAAAAAATAAAATAAAAAAATAAAAAAAAAATCAGTTTTTCCTCCATATCTCCCTTGTTTTACCTCTGTTTCCCTTGAAATTTTCAGGGAACCCCTGTCATTCCATTCTGCATATTTCATTCCTGAGGACCCTATCCTCAATTCCCCTTCCTACAGCCCGAAATCTCACATCTGCCTATTTTTAGGGTTTACCATAACTTCCTCAGATTTCACCCAATCACCTTCAAATTTTACCACAGAGTTCCTTTCTGAATTCTGCTTCTTTGTTCCCCTCTGCCAAATTTTCCCATTCTTTCACCCCGCTTCTGAAATCCTCATTTTTGCTTCCCTGTCTATCCAACAGTGTCCAAAACCTAGTCAAACCCCAATTATCCTTCTGATTTTTTCCCAAATCCAGCTTTTCCCTTACTGAAGTAGTTCCTGTTTTCATTTTTTTACCCAGTCAACCAAAAAAAAAAAAACCTGGTTATGGTTGTCACCTGTGCAGGAGCACACACCATGGAGGAAGCACTGGCAGCCATCCAAACCAAACTCCAAGATCTGGATGAAAAATTTCTCAGCCTCCATCTGCAGCATTCAGCCATGAACAATACCAGACAGTCAGAATCTTTTGCAGCCATCGGGTTCTCTGCTTCTAGCAATTTTCGTGGGCCGAAGCTTGATTTTCCTCGCTTCAATGGTACTGATCCGACTGGATGGATATACCGAGCAGAACAATATTTCAGTCTGCATAATACTTTTGATGTTCAGAAAGTTCCACTTGCATCCTTTCATTTGGAACAGGAAGCCCTTCAATGGTACCGTTGGTACATCAAAGCTCATCCCGAGCCAAACTGGACAGATTTTTGCCAACTCATTTTGCCATGATTTGGTCCTAGTGCTTTTGACGACTTCACAGGAGCACTCACTAAACTTCACCAAACTGGCACAGTGAGAGAGTATCAGATGGAATTTGAGAAACTAGCCAATCACACAGAAGGATTGTCTGATGAATTCTACAGGAGTTGTTTTATCAGTGGTCTCAAGGATGAAATCCGCTCAGAGGTCAAAATGTTTTGTCCCAACACAATGATGGAAGTCCTAGGGTTGGCTAAGTTGGCCGAGGACAAGATCGCAGCTCAACAACGCTCCAAACCCACCTTTGTTCCCTTCAGAAATATGGGTTCCCAACGACCTCCCATCACGCCTGCTCCTCAACCAACTCCTATCAAGCATTTGTTTGAAATAGAAATACAGGCATGCCGAGAAAAAGGGATTTGCTATAATTGTGATGAGAAATTCACTCGGGGACATAGATGTGTTCAACAAAAGCTCTATCTCTTGGATGTGGATTCTCCGCTTGCCTTAGAACTTGGTGAAGAAGCTACAGATACAGTAGATGATCCGGTCGACATGCAACACCCGCCTGTTGACACCCCATCTCAGGATGACCCACCCGAGATCTCTCTCCATGCGGTAACCGGCGTCACCACCCCACAAACAATGCGGGTTAGGGGATACTTCAAGAAGCTCCCTCTTACCATACTCATTGATTCTGGTAGCACTCATAACTTCATTGACCCTCAAATTGCCAAACAGGATGATTGTTTTGTCCATCCTTGCTCCAACTTTGAAGTCATGGTTGCCAATGGGGGCACCTTACCTTGCAAGGGGAAGTGTCACAATGTGTGTATCTCTATGGAAGATTATAACCTACGCTCTGACATGTTTTCCTTTCCCTTAGGCGGATGTGATGTGGTTTTGGGCGTTCAATGGTTACGCACACTTGGCCCCATCTTATGGGATTTTGCTGAACTTTGGATGCAGTTTAAAGTCAATGGGGCACAACACAAATTTAGGGGCTTACAACCAGGGTCTCTCTGCACCATCAGTTCACATCGCCTGGAAAAAATCCTTAAGAAGAATTCACATGGTGTCATTGCTCAGCTTAATTCCATTCAAATGCACCCATCAACAGTCTCCACTACTCCCTTGGATAGATATGCAGGTATCTTTGTTGAACCAATGAGCTTGCTGCCTTCAAGAGACCTTTCCGGTAAGAATGTAGCCACATCTACCTCTCAGCAGGAAATGATGGCTATTTTGCATGCAGTACAGAAGTGGCATCCATACCTATTAGGCAATTATTTCTGCATCAAGACTGATCTCCCGAGTCTGAAAAATTTTCTGGAACAATGGGTCTCCTCCCCAACACACCTGCAATGGATTATCCAACTCATGGGTTATCCCTATGTGATCACTTACAAGAAGGGTAAGGACACTATGGTGGAAGATGCTCCTTCTCGCACAATTGATGACCCATTTTCTCTTACAGCTCTTTCTCTGCTTGTTCCAAATTGGTTGCAATATGTTCAACAGGGCTATCTCTTCTATGAATTCCATGCTTCTTCATCAACAGGGCACTCTGGGTTCTGCAAAATGTATGACCAAGAACAATGTAACTTCTTTTGGCCGGGACTAAAAATGACAATTCAACAGATGGTGGCTAACGATGATACTTTCCAAGTCAACAAGGGGGAACCGACACTCCTTTCAGGATTGATCAATCCCTTGCCCATCTCTACACAGCTTTGGCCAACTATTTCTATGGATTTCCTAGCAGCACTCTGGTGGTACAATACCACATCTCAAAGGACACCATATGAAGCAGTCTATGGAAAAACACCGCCAGTTCTTCTTCCATACACCCTTAGCAGCTCCCCAGTTCAGGAAATTGACTCAGTTCTTCGAAACCGTGATCAGATTCTTCTCATTCTGCAGAACAATCTTCACATGGCCAGAATTAGTCGGAAACAACAAGTCGATCAGCACCGTTCTGAGCGCATTTTCCATGCAGCTGACATGGTTCTTCTTCATCCACAGCCTTCCAAGCAATCCTCCTTAACACTCCAAAGGCGTCAGTGGCCTGAAATGCAAACCGAGGATGCTACCGGGGAACCACTCCTTCAGATTCTGCAGCAATTTCTCCAACCAAAGCTTTGAGGACAAAGCTTTTTCTAAGGGAGAGGGGATGTTAGGAACCTATGTCAACGTTAGTATATTGTTGTTGGACGCATATGCTTTGTAATTCGTCCCGTAGTATTTGTTGATCCATAGTTTATATTAGCCCATAGTATTGACCCATAGTATTGGACGCATATGCTTTGTAAGTTGTCCTGTAGTATTATATGTCCCATGGTTTTGATTCATAGTATTGGGCATAGACTTAGTATATAAGTGTGTGTTGAGGTCATTGAAGGCACCGTGAAGTTAATTGCATTGAGCTTGCTCAAAGGAGGTTGCCCCCTCGAAGTGGCCCGTGATCAATATAAAAGCGATTATGTTCTATTATTCTGATATCTCGTGTATTTGCATTAATTAAGTATTGCAGGTACATCACAAGGAAGGACGAATGCAATGCTTTAGCAGAGTCGCTAAGTAAGCTTTGGGAACCTCGTGGGACCCCTTTCATCATCATCTAGAAAAGTTAAACTGTCATCATTTGTCAAAGAATTCTGTTTTCCATTAGATCATAAATTTTCAATCATTCCAGCGTATGAACAAAATACATAATCAACAACTGATTTTCATGACGTCATTAAAAGACAAAGGACACAATCGTTAAATTTTTCCTACCAAACAACACTTTTATTAATTAATGAATATTGATTATTATCATTTCCGCATTTTACAATATTAGCCCCTTTTTGGCGATTAAACTTTTTTTTAAATTTTATGAAAATATTGCGATGTTACATGTACCCACTCCTGCTTTTCTCTCGATCCCCATTGGTGTTGACAAGCATTCAGATGCTCCTTCGGGTCACCTCGTCCTTCATACCTCATTTGGTCATACCCCGCAGCTTCACTGAAACGAACCTCCATGAGGCGTCGACATAGTGGCCAAGTTGTGATGTTCGATTTGTGTGCCTCCCACCACCACGTAGGAGTAGCCTTCAAGGCTTCCTCGAGGGCCAGTAGACACTGCAATTCTGCCACTTTTTCCTCAAACTCCATGAGAAACTTGCTCAAGTTAGGAAATCCCTCATATGAGGTAACACGTATTCCTCCATGGCTACCCTTCGCAGTGACTACGTTACCTGTGCACATCTTCTAAAGGATACTTCATGTAACCAGTTCTTCCAATATTCGAGGGCCTCTTCTGAATCTGATGATGCCGAGCTTGCGCTGCGCCATCCTAATTCTCCATCTGCGGTGGGATTAACATAATCCTCAGATATGTTATACAAACTGTCCCACCCTTCCGCAAACTCGTCTCTAGATGGTTCTGCATAACGCAACCCTTCCGCAGGATCCAGTGGTGCGATGACTCTCATCTCACGATTATCAAATGACATCGTCCTCTTCTTAAAATTGATAATCGCTTGGTTTTCCATGGCCCAGTCTATCCCTAGTAGTACCGGATAGGGACTGGTGTTATTCATGATTTCAATGACGTCGAAATAAACATACATCCCGAGCCCCTCAATTTCGACTGGGAGTTGACATACCCGACCAAGCCGAGTGACCTTACTCTGATTTTCCAGTCTTAGTTGTATTGGTGACTAGGTCATTTGCGGCTTCCCCATTGTCTCCCATGTTTTCTTGGTCAGAATATTCACATTCGAACCCAAATCTAGAATGATGGAGTCAACATCAAATGCTCCAATTTGTGCCTACATCTATATCTCCCTTCCTGTCTTCTTCTTATGTATGAGATTAACCTTCTGATCCTAACGTGCACCTTCCCGTCGATGCAGTAGACCAGCTATATCTTCCAGTGTGTATGGGTCCTTCGCCAACTCCAAGAAACTTTCCAAGAAGGCCTTTAAAGTTTTTTCCTTCCTCTGCGACTTCGTCGAGTCGAACGTCGGTGGCTTGTTGTAGATTTATTCCTAAAGAGGTAGCTCCCTCCTATTCCTCATTTCCTTTTGTGCCTCCAAGAAGACATCCCTTTCGGCTTCTGCTTCAAAGGTGACCTGTTTCCACTGTGTTTGTGTTGGTCGAACATTGACATGTGAGTTGTCGCCTCCTGTCACTGCTTCTCCTCGTGTCACTATTCCAACCGTTGCATGGCTACTTCTAGCCTCTATCAATATCATCTGCACGTCTGATGGTGCTTTCTGATTATTTTGGTTCTGGGTCTGGGATGGATTCTTAGTCTTCCAATTAGCAATAAGCTGAGGGAAGTCCTCTATGCTGTGATCTGAAGCACTGCAATAACTACACTACAGCGCTAGGTTTGGACAATCCTACTGGTAGTGCCCCCGTTGTCCACAATTGTAACAGATGATCGACCCTCTTCCCCGCCCAGCAGCTCCTCCATGTCCCATACCAATGCCTCGGCCTCTGCGGAATCCTCCCGTGAAACCTCCACGTGGTGGCCCATGTGGTTGATACTGCGGCTTCCCGTACTGCGGTTGTTGATACTGTGGCTTCCCATACTAGGGCTAGACATACAGCGGTGGCGGATACTGCGGGTGCCCGTACTGCGGCTGCCCGTATTGCCCCTAGTCGTATTGTTGTGGTTGGTTGAACTGCGGTTGTGGCTGGCTATACTGCAGTTGCTGTTGCACCGTCGGTTTCTCTTCTCCTTTCATAAAATATGTGTCAGCTATCCGATCTTGCAGCAGGTCAAAGGCCCTGTAGTCCTTCTCATCATGGCCAACCGATCGACATAATTTGCAGTACAAGTTTGATGGCTTCGACACCATATTTTGCAGATATACACATTCATCCAGTCGATGCCCTCTGGTCTGATAGATAGGACACCACGACATGCCTCCTTGACGAAGGGGGTTTGGTGCCCTCGACTGCAAATACTCACGGAAATCTGGGCAATTGTCCTTATGGTGTCCCTGAGCTTTGCACCTGGTGCGCCATATGTCTCCATGGGTTTACTTTCCCTTATTGATATCCTCCAATTGAAGTGTTAGAGTGGCCAATTGCACCTGGATTCTATCCATTCCTATCCCTACTTCGCCGATTGGTGAAGCCTCCAGCTTCATCGCAATCTCTAATGCTTCCACCCGTGTCATCAATTTTTGCTGCATCAGTCGTCCACGGATATGCGGTACGATTCCTGCGATGAACCACTCTTTGTGTTGCAGCTCATTTATCGAAAATCTCACTTTGGTTATCAACGTCTTGTACCGTTAATTGAATTCCCACACCGGCTCATTTGGGAATTGCTTAATCTCCTTGAGCTCAGTAACATACTGCGACTCTGATTTTGGCTTTTTAAATTTATCAATCATCGCCATTCTAACCTACGCCAACGTCTTGGCTGGTGTTCCCGTCGGAACCCTTGTAAACTTCATGAACCAGTCTAACGCCCGACCCCTAAGGGTTGTTGCTATCTGTCCCATCTTTATGGATTCATCTTGGACCTACTTCACAGTCCAGACTGCTTCACATATGAGCCAATATTGTTCGGGATCCTCGATCTTGTTCCCCTGAAAGGTAGGCATCTTCGCCTCGTCTTCCATCCTAATGTTTCTACTACTATTGTTTACTAAAGTGCTACTCTTACCGTTGCACGTAGGGAAACTCTGCGAGTAGTTTGTATTTCTTCCTATAAAATTTTGAGTAGTGCACGGGGTTGAAGGTATGTTGTAACTTACGATCTGTCCTTCTTCTGCTTCTATGGTAGCCTGGTCAACGTCTCCTTTGCAATAAGGTCGCTTCCTCCCTTGTGGTCCTGTTTCGCAGTCCTCCGTTCCGGTCCTCTCAGGAGACTCTCTCTCAGTCCTCCTCTTCTTCTCAAGACGTCAGAATATCACTCCACTCCTCAAGGTACCACACTCTTCGTAAGCCTCCCTTAGATACTTGTCGTCGCTTATGTCCATCTACCCCACATATTTCTATCAGATCCGCATTCACGCGATACCCTCAACCTCCGCACACTGATTTTTCTACTCATCAGAAGACATCCTCAATATTCCCTTTTCGCAGACAAGCATCTTAATCCAAATTTTTAACAATGACAAGAACCTTCCTCTCGGTGCCTTGAAGAAGTTCCTCTCGGCGTCACTATATGACTTGATAGTGTCTACTGCGAACTCAGTCACGTATCCCTCAAGGATACTATCCACCCAAAAATCAATAGCTCACGATACCTTATTATCGACTTGCTTCAGTTGTCGGATCAACTCTGGGGTCCAACAATCAGGTTCAGTCTTCTGGCAGTGATTCTTTCAGACCATAAACTGTGTTAGCCACTCGTGCAGCAACACTGGGAATTCACAGAAGAATATCTCATGGATATCTGAATAAATGTATTTCTGCAGCCAACTGGTTGCTATCTGTTTAGGGTCTCGCTTCTCGCTTCCTGCGAATTCCTCCGCCTTCTTATCAAACCACTCTTGGATCTATGGCTTCGTCGAATGCAACAACATATCCTCTTCTTTTCTTCCTTAGGATCACGGCAATGAAACCATTTGTTGACGCAACATCTATCGACAGGAGTTCACTTTGCACTGTCATCAACAAACTAACAACCCAAACTCCCTTACACACCGGCCTGGAAAGGTGTAACCCTTTCCAGCAACATTTGTGGAGCAAGTGCAATCTCACCCGAGATGAATAAGAGGGCTACAAGAACCAAGTTTTCGCAGTGGAGTTGAGGATATTCTTTCAACACACATAACCCTTGTAGAAACAAGAGATTATACTTCCGTGGCATATTATCAATTCACCATTTGCACATTAAATCATTCGCAGATTTCAACAAATAACAAATATTCGAACAACATATTTAATCTACTTATTCACATCAACAGTAATCCTTAAACCCATAGCATATTCACATCAAAGAAATTCTACAGCATACTAAACTTGTTGCAAACATTCATATTCAACATCGCATAAAGATAGAGACAGAGATTGCACCATAATCGAACATCTTCATACATTCATTAAACCTTGCGGAATGAACCTCACAGAAACAATCAATACACCATGTCGCAGATACAAAACATTTCAAAAGATGGAATGAATCCTACAAAACTGGATGCCCTTAGGCTTACAATCCTACTCTATTTATATGATTCTATTTGGTTACAAAACGGTCCACATGACCAATTCTAACTATTAACTAGTCTTGTGCTTCCGCGAATGGTTCTTCTTTCGTGGATTGACCCTTTCGCACTTGTCGGCTTCTGCACTTCCTACGGACTTATCCTGTGCGAACACCGGTAGTGGTTCGTCAGGGTTCCATTGCCCGTGTAGGCCTATGTAAATGGTGGAACATGAAACTACGATGGACGGAGCCCCGTAGCACCCCATGTTGTGCGTCCTGCTTGGAGTTTTGGGCGGCCTTCCTTGTCTTTCGGTTCGGTTCAGTTCGATTTCCGGCGTTGTTCTCCTAGTGGATTTGCTCGGCAGAGGATTTGTTCTGTGTGTTGCTCTCCCTATTGGCGGTCCTGACTGGTCTAGTCCTTGCATGCTCTTGTGCCAGCTACGAGGTCAAGGAGGTTGGCGACAACGGATTTGTTTCAACGGGCCTCGGATTTGCATCCTATAACTAGTAGGGTTTCCTACTAGCATCTCGACAGTGTTTTTCAACACTCCACTCCTCCTCATGGATGATTTCGTTAAGCCTTTGGCTTGTTTTCTCTGTGGTTGCTTGTGTTTGTCTGGCTGTATTGTAATTGTGTGTCGTAAGTGGGTTTATTTGGATGTTTCGGGCATGGGTTTGTCTGGCTATTTCATTTTTAGGGTTTCTCTGGTTGTGAGGAGGTTTGCAGGGCAAGTTTGCACAAAAATATGGTAGATTTCTTGTCCACTGTGATTTGTCTTTATGCTTGATATCTGCAATTGCGATTATGGGTGAGTTTTGTTATGTTTTTCGGACCATGTCTGGTTACTGGTTTTTTATGGTGGAGTAGCCCTGGAAAAATGGTGTGTTGAACACGGTCTGCAATTGTATAGTGTGGTTTTGGTTTTTTTGGGTAATTATGCAACAGTTCAGCTTGTTGAAATTTGTTGGGTGTCTTTGGTTCTAAGGGCAGTGTGTATGCTTGACACCGTTGGTCTAAAGGTTTGGAGAAACAAGGGTTTTGGTGGAGGTTTGGAGAAACAAGGGTTTTGGTGGACCGTGTATGGTTATTGCATACTGTTATGGTTCTGTCTCTGCGTGATTGTAATTTGGGACTTCGGCTAATTTGGTGATGCTTCCACCTGTTTGTTTCTGGCTAATAATAAATTTGTTAAAATAGTTTTTGTTTAGGGTTGGCGGTGGAAGGTTTCATAGGAGATTCTTTGTTTTTACTGTAGCTTGGATTTGTCTTTTGGCTTCGGTTCGTGAATATTTGTTAGGCATATGCAGTCAATAGTTTGTAAATGTGGTGGTTGACAGTTTTTGGAATTTGGCATGGTATGCGATATTGTGTGGACGAATGATGGTTGCTTTCAGTGTTGGCAGAAATGCATGGATGAATGTTGGTTTCTTTCAGTGTTGGCATTAATATTGTTATGCCTTATTGTGTGGATGAATGCCGGTTGCTTTTAGTGTTGGCAGAAATATTGTTATGCATCATGGCTATGCTTATTGTAGATTATTGTAGATTATTGGTATTTCCTAGCCTAGATTATTGTAGCATGGATTATTGGGAGCAATATTGTAATAAGATTTTGGTTTTGATTACTGCAGTTTATATCCATATTGTTGCAAAATCTGCAGCAGTACGTGTTTGAACTTTATATTCATCTTTATATTCTTGTTTGAAGTTGCAAAAGAAGAAAATGTTGTGGATACATTGTCATGGTGTTTGATGACAATTCTGAAATTTGGCATGGCCCCTCATTTAGTGTGAATGTTTGTCTTTCTTTTCTTGGTGGATTTGCAATCTTATGTAGTGAACTGATAGAGAAACTTTGACACAGTTTAAACATTTGTTGGTATACAGTTTAAGCATTTGACACAGTTTAAGCATTTTAAACAATTAATGGAGTGACTTTTTCTTAAGATTAATTCTGGATTTGAGTTTAAGTGGAAATTTGAGATGGTATTGATTAGTGGTGTTTGGATAGTTTGTGCATGTTCATTTGTTTATGGATTTGAGTTTCAGTGGAAATTTGAGATGGTACTTATTAGTGTTGTTTGGCTAGTTTGTGCATGTTCATTTGTTTATGGATTTGAGTTTAAGTGGAAATTAGAGATGGTACTTAAGACTGTTGTTTGGCTAGTTTGTGCATGTTCATTTGTTTATGGATTTGAGCTTAAGTGGAAATTATATATGGTGCTTAAGAGTTTTGTTTGGTTGGTTTGTGCATGTAATATCAAAGTTGCAAATGGCCATATAGCTATTTCTATCCATAGAATTAAAATAAAAGAGGGAAGCAAGTAAATTGTGACTTAAAACAGTAAACTTAATCCATCAAAACTAACACTATGCAACAAACTAAAAATGCAAGTGAGAGAGATACCATACATACCAATTTATGTTTTTTTTTAGAGTGAGTATGTTATGGTTACCTTTCTTAGGTGATTGTGTTGTTAGCTTCCTTAATATGTTCTTGTGATAAAGTACAATAATGGGAAGCTTGTAGCTTATACCCAATAAGATAAATACTCTAGACTTGAC
This sequence comes from Larix kaempferi, assembly GCA_027924585.1. Classification (NCBI taxonomy): domain Eukaryota; kingdom Viridiplantae; phylum Streptophyta; class Pinopsida; order Pinales; family Pinaceae; genus Larix; species Larix kaempferi. Next base: position 3,990,426 of record BSBM01000278.1, on the reverse strand, counting down.
TCGAGTCTTGTTACAAAATGCTAGAAGAATAAATAATAAAGAGGGGGGAGATTCATAATATAGAAGAAGAAATGAGTAATGGACTGGAATAAAGAAAGAGGGAAAGAGATACCAAGTGCTTTAGTCGATGGTTGGGGGTCAAGGGAGTCAAGCACCCCTTCTAGTAGTATATCCACAAGTCTTCAAGGGATTTGGAATATTACATAATCGTCTTCATTTGCTAGCTCAAGACTCATCCTTCTTCCTTTGCTTCACTTCCTTGATGAGTTCCTTCAATGAGAAGGGAGGATGACACAATCCAAGATCTAAAGAGGAACGCATACAAGGGATAGATAAATGGATACCTATTGCTATCCATAGAGTTCGAGGGATATGATGGATTTTCTATTAATGCAATAATCAACTTAATTGCAACTTTGACATAGGTTCAAATTTTTTGGTTTTCCTTTTACCTTATAAGCCTCCTTGAATGAGCTTGTGAAAGGAGTGTTGCTAGGAGTTTGGAAAAAAAATAATAGATGGATTTTGTAGCTGTTGTGTTTTGTAGGCACGAAGGAATGGTCAACATTCATAGAATGGAACAAACATAAATAAATAAAACCTACTCATTTATAATAAAAGAACTGCACTTTATATTAATAGTACTGAAATACAAATACAATGCCTCTATTTGTAGTAGATGTCAATGCCTAGGATTTGTAGTCTGTATGAAAAATATCACCTAGGTTCTAGGTTATGTCAAGCCCTCGTCATGCTTGATTGAGGCCGCAAAAAAAGAAAATGCCTTGAAAACAAAATAGCATTTGGTTAGCCTATACACCAGATATCCTATTCTTCACGAGGTTTGTCACCTTCCCCGTCATTTCTTGTCGGGTTTCCAGTTTGAGCCAAGTAGGGTGACCTTACTGAGCATGTTTGATTAGGATGGGTGGGGTTGGTGGAAATAGATTGAGGCCAATTTACTCCTTGCAACCAAGGAGGAATTGAATAGCCATAGGCCTAACTTGTGCTTGAGACCCCTGGAATAATTACAGGTGTTGGATAAGATAACATAGAATGGCCCCCTGCACTAGTAGGAATAGGGGGGGTGTAAACCTGCCTGATTATAGCGGGGTATTTGAATGTTAATAAGATCCTGGTAGAATCGTGCACTATTTTCAAATGCTTCTAATGATCCTTCCATCATGTTCCTTTCATCGGTTGTTCTTGTTGTATCAGCCATCACATTCCTTTCCTCCATTTCTCTTGCATAATTTTGGTTCATCTGTTGTACCTTCCTTGCATCCTTTGCTTTCCTTGCCAACTTCTTCTGGTGCTCTTTTTCCTGTCGATTAGCCTCTCTTGCAATCATTTCCTGTGCCCGATGTCCAGCTGCAATCATCTTTGCTTCCTTCTTTTCCTTTGCAAGATCTTTCTTCCTTTGTTTTAATTCCTGCAAAGCATGTTTCTTTTGTTCACATTCAACCAAGAGGCTTATGTACTCTTCTGAAGTGAGTAGTTTTTAACTCTAGCCCAATTGGAGAATGTCTGTCTTTCCTTGCCTTCCACTAGAAACTTTAGGAATTGGCCAAGCCTTGGTGTGTTTCCTGGAAGTGGTTCTTCTACTATGAGAGGTTCTTCTGTTGCAGTATATTCTTCAACTGCATCATGGTTGTCTATGTTAGGTTCTTCTATCAACCCACCATCAACATAAAAATGGACAATCTCATCTTGTATGACTACCGGCTGTGAAGGCATGTTCATGCTTTCATCGTTGGTGGAACCGCCAATGTGTCTGTTCAAGTTCATCATGGCCTCTTCCATCCATGATGGTTGGGATACTTGGGTTGGCACTGTCAATGTGTAATTGTTGCTGCATGGACCGCGATAACCATCGACCACATTTCTATGTGCCACAAAATACACTTGTGTGTCGGCTGGACTACCTAGCCCCATGTTATATTCCATTGCTCCATCATCGAATTGTGTAGCGCTGACCTGTTCATCATCAGCAGTAGCACCAACTCCTTGGCAGTTTCCTTGAGAAAGGAACATGATGTTGTCCACAGCATCTGCCTCTTGATGCCCATCCAAACGCTCTTTGACATCCTCAAGATCTTCGCCATCCACATCTTCTTGGTCATCCACATCAAATGCTCGGCTACACCCGATGTCATGCATAAGAGAATCATAATTCAATGGCCAAATACTTGTTCGCCTAAATCCAGCCTTGATATTCGAGGATGTGAGAGCCCTTTTTAAATCCTTGCTTGCAAGCTCAACTAACTCAAGCCTCTTTAGCTCTAACCCTGGGTTCTTCGCCATCCATTCAACACGTTCTGACCTGAAAAAAAGCCTTGAAAGGCCCAAACACACTCACATCCAGGGGCTGCAACCTGTGAGTGGTGTGATCAGGAAGTGTTAACAAGTCAATGCCCAACCTATTTTCCTCCTCGAAGGTTTGCACAACAATGTGGCTGCTATGGCCATATAAAACCAACAGGTGTCTATTTTCAGGGGAGACACCGCCTGGTATGGATGTTGCAAAGTGACAAAGCCAATTCAGGAAAAGTTCTTTAGTCATCCATGCATGGGGATATGCAACCATGCACACCCCAGGTTCAGAGTTTTGGATATAGTTTTGCACCCGAGTTTTTCCCTTGAACAAATAAAATCCTGGGGATTCCATACCAATTGCATTCACACAGCATAGAATGGTTATCCAATCCCTGCTCTTGGGAAAAATTTTGGCACATTCTGGCTCCCTCTCCTTGCAATGACCCGCATGCCACAATTCCTTCCTTCCTGTAACCCTATCTCATCTCAGTTCCAAATATGGTATGGAGCATAAAAGTGTTTCTCATATGCAGAAGAAAAAGTGTCATAGAACTTGGACACAATTGTGGGGCGTAGATTCAATGCCCTGTCTCTATCTAAGCCCTCTACAGTTCGTAGCACTAGCTCTGGATGACTTTTTTTGAAACCATCCCACCATGACTTACCTGTAAACCCATCTTTGAATGGGGTTGGCTTTCCCTAACAAATTTGAGCAACAATTGATTTCAGTTGTATCAACTCTAGCCCATGTCCCAATTGGGCCATCTTCTTACACCACACCACCACCACCTCCTCCTCCTGTTCAATCATGACTGCAAGAGGACCTCTCCTCTTGGTATGGGTCAGGCCATTTATCCAGTAATGTATTGGCGTGGGTGCAATCCCATATTTTTTGGCCTACTCTAATTGAAAACCCCTTAAATACATCGTCAATTGCAGCCAGCATGTCTTCCTTTGTCCATCCTCTAATTGCACTGATTTTCTTCGTTGAAATGGAACTTTGCACTGTGGAAGATGGTGGCAATATGGGAGATGCTGACACTGTGGGTGGTGATGGCACTATCATTGATGGTGGAACCACACCATCTACCTCTTCCATGGGACCATTCTCAAAATTTGTTGTAGCAATGTTGTCATTTGAAATATGGGCCCTTTCCTCATCCGATGATGTGCATTGTAGCTGGGCACCCTGAGTACCCCGCTTCCTTATGCCCCTTGTACGAGGTGAAATATTGACTCTTGGCATGGCTACGAGAATATGCACAATCCATACATGTAACATTTAATAGGGTATTATATCCATTCAATTAACCTGTGAGTATTATATATCCTTCTGCAATGGTCAACCTGTGAGTATTATATGCTAAACTAGTTAATAGAATGGATATGTGACTACGAGAATTTGCACAATCCATACATGTAACATTTAATAGGGTATCCTTCTGCAATGGTTAACTTGTGAGTATTATACGCTAAACTAGTTAATAGAATGGATATGTGAAATGGATAGTCAATGGATACATGTTAATGCGCTAAACTAGTTAATAGAATGGATATGTGAAATGGACAGTTAATGGATATGTGAAAACTTGGATGTTTAATTGAATGAATACATGAAATAAGTGACTGTCAATACTGTTATCACCTAAACTGTAGTTACCCCTATGGATATATCCATTCATGGCTGGCAATAGGGAAGGGAAACTCAAAAGGTGCAACCACGATCACCTCGACCTACAATAGATGGTTGTCACGCCAGTCGAGGAAACCTTCACTTTAGGTTATCTAGCCCAGACAACAAAGGGGGAGACCCGATCTACTCCCGACAGGAGAGATCAAAACCAAGACACCAAATCAAGTTAATTCTAAGTGAAGTAAGGTGTATGGTTTATCCTAGACCTTAGGATGAAGTCACAAGACAAGTGAGGGGTTCAAGGAGTATAGCTTTGGTTCATTATTGATGTGAAAGTGACTTATGATTTGTGAAATAGGATCCAGGATTAAAGTACTAGTTCAATGTGAGAGAATCCACTGCCTTGGGAACCATGTCCAATGCAGGGTAGTTTAGGGGTTGAATTGGGGCTAACTAGTACAAGTGACAAGCTTGATCATGAAGTATGATGGCATCAAAGGGTTTAGATCATCAATCAAGGGTCAAACCACAAGTTAATCCAACAATCTAGGAAAGCCGAATTTACTTGGAGAGAGACGAGTGCCTTGGGAATTGGGATAATGGAGTCAAAGTAAAGTTAACTTGTGGTCAAGGACTCCTATTGCATGAGACAAGTGAGCAATTAAAGTCTTGATGGATGAATAGGTCTAGATCTAGGTTTGACCTAAGTGGACCACAATCCCTTAAAACAAGGAATGTTATCCCCAAGGCAAGATTTGACAAAGTGACCTACTAGACCTAGGTTTTGAAATATTCCCGTTCCAAATCCACAAAAATCTCAAGTACCCACATCCTAGAAGTGGGATAACTCGCTTCTCCAAGGTGGTGCGACTTTACCCAAGGAGGCCTAAAAGATGGGTTAAGTGGGTCAAGATAAGTCCGATGGCATCCAAACTTTAGATCCGGGTAGGTTAACCAAGTAGGAGTGTGGATCTACAATTTCAAGGCAATCCGATGGTTAGATCTTACTAGATCTGAGTTTGAAGATACCAAGTGGTCCAAAATGGGGATTAAATCCCTTAAAATGTGGAATAGGGCCCATAAGGTAGAAATCAGAAAAGTGACAATCCGGGGGTAGGTTATTGGATGTGTAGATCATGAATCAAGCGGGATCTCACCTACCCACATACTAGATCTAGGTCAACTCACCAAACTAGGAAGTGCGCCCTTGCTTGGAGAGGCTAAATGCCTTGGGAAGAGGGTCAAATGGAAGCAAATCCTCACCAAACTATAGATCCGGGATGCCGTGGATACTATAGAGGTGGGTTTTCAATATCTCACCCAAGAAGCCACTAGATCTTAGTAGATCTGAAAAAATGTAAAATGAGGGTTTTGAAGAAATTAGGGTTTTATCAATTTATGAGCTATGTCAATGGATTGGATCAAGATAAAAGAAACAAACCTGTGGATCTTACCTAGGTAACCTTGTAGATTCCTTGATGATGATGATCTATGCAAACCCGATCAATTTGAGAAGCTTTGAGGTAGTTTTCTATGCAATCGATTTAGTCCAAGAAGCCAATGCGCCCTCTCTCCTGCACAACAAACGTCAACAATATCAAATTTGATGTGATCAAGAGATAAGACTAATGCCACAAGAGAAGTAACAGAAAGATAGCATAGATCACAATGATTCTAATGATAACCCCCTGATACAAGCAAATGCCAAGAAAGTCGATTTGAAGAAGCCTTGCAAAATCACCCTTGTTGAAGTCGCCCTCCTATAGACAAGACAATGATTTCAAAAATAGATAGATCTTACCACAAATTCCAAATGCTAGGTTGCAATAGACTTTCCAATCACCATCTAAGAACACCAGATGCAAAGGAGAACACAAGAATTTCCACAAGAAAATTTTTCTATACCAATAATCCAAGAGCCAAAGACCCCTTACAAATGAGGAGCCCTCTCCTTTAAATAGGAAGGAGAGGCATCAAAATCCTAACCACTTTTTGAATGAGTGGCTAAGATTAAAAGATACAAATGTCTAATCAATGGTTGAGATGAGCTCAACAATAAAATACATGGATCACTAATAAAATATAATATGAGTGAACAAAATCGCCCTAGAAGAGGGGAATCCCACCAAATCATGATGACAAAATATAATAGGAAGCTTATGGTGGGTTCAAGGGGTAATTTTAGCCACCCCTGGTCAATCCCCATATCACAATAATAATAATATAGTCATCAATATACCAAATCGTGCCTCCATGGTCAAATCGTAGGCCTCAAAAGACCTAAGAAATCATCAGAAAGTGCCATAAGTGATGGATGCGGGTCTCGATGAAGCTGAAACTGTTGGAGGAGGTGTAGAAGACATCAATCCATCATCACTGATCATCCCATGCTAAGACATTGCCTCATTATCCCAAATCGATTTCCTCAATAGCCATTTCTACCAATCCTGAAATGCCTCGAGAAGCGTGAAACTGCCCCAAACTGCCTCCTGGAGTGCCTGCGCTGTCAAAGTGAGGGAACCAGTGTGTCCGGGAGGGGGGTAATATGGTAAAAACAAGTGGCTGGACCACCCCCTCCAAGCACAGTGCCCTAGGTCAACCGGATAAAAATCACATCTGCTCTGACAGGGCCTCTGACAGACCAAAACTGCACTGGGATAGCCTACTGAGGCTCAACCATCACTGTAAGTGCCTGGAACTGAAAACAAACTATCTCATTGGACTCAGAAGGTCCAAATCCATCCAAGATGTGTACTCATACACCATATAAGTCTCTGCATGATCAATATATATATCCAATATACCAGAACGGGTCAAATAATAATAATTTGTAAATGATCAAATACTGTTGTAAACCATGAATCATCATCATAACCCTGTAGCTGCTGCATAGAATCATCATGTATGTGTACATAGACCATATATCATCTATCCATATCATCATAAGGTCCAACCATCTCATGTCCTATGGTTGACCTTGGTCAAACTAGGTCTAACCAGGTCAACATGACCAAATATAACTCAGACCATCATCAAAAGCTGCTGCAAAGTGTCAAAGGTTAATGCATGCTCTACAACTTATTCAAATAACAATTATAACACAAAGTAATCATTATTGGCGATCTAAATCCAAATATATAATGTCATTAATTATTATTATTACTCAGACTAGACTTTCAAGATCATACTCACTTCATAGCAGTGATCAATTTGCTAGTGAAGGGTGAAGGCTAAAATAACTGGCTAGGCTAAGGGATGACTTGACCTACTTAACTTTGTGACACTTTGGAAATGGGAAAGGGAATACACACCATAGTATATACTGAATGAGCAACAACACAGGGAATGGCGGTGTCTCACAAATGGATGAGTTGTTCAAAGAGGGTTTATTCACCTTTAACAGATGCGCACAATCCATAATACAAATAAGGCCAGCAATTATTTTGATATAGCATTTAAGTTCCATTGCTTTTTGGGCCTTAAGTTTCCATAGCCTTGATCTATGTGTGTTTATAAACACATTGCATAGATTTACATTTATTTTAGGCTTTCTGCTGCAGGTGTGTTTTTAAGGCACTTGTTTACCTGAGCACTTCTAGGTGTGTAATGGACAGCTTGTTTACCTAGGTATTTACATTTCCAAAAGATATAACATTTTATTTTCATGGCCATTTTCCTTTGGCATGCCTTTCATTCATGTGTGTTTAGAAACACATTGCATGAATGGGCTTTTCATACAAGATATAGCATTTCATTTTCCAGATTTTGTATTCATGGCAGCACTAAAAGTTTCAGGTTTAGCCAACACAACTTTAGTGACTAGGGGGAATTCCAAGGAACTCCAACTCACTATAGGTAAGTTTTGTCACCAACTCAGAGCCGAGACACAATAAACAGGGAAGCTCATCCAATACAGAGGCTACAGTGGGGAAAAGTCCTCCATGCCACTAGTCAAGTAGTAAGTCAGGGTGATAAACTAAAAGGTAGGCAATGGATGGATGAAGACAATGAATAATGGAGCCAACACTAGCAAGCCAAGGTATGGTGGAATGATCATCTCTATTCTCCCTAAGGAGGGTAAGACCAATGAGTATGAATAGTGAACTTCTAAGTCTGAGTAGGGACAATATAATATATACAATAAGATCAACCAGGTCCACATATCTATATGATCTCCAGATCATGACACTAAGTGCTAAGACATGCTATAAGAATAAATATAAAAGCAATATAACCATAACACAATGATATACCTGCTGAGTCATATACTTGAATGCTCATCAACCTGTACCATAATCTGTCCTCTGAAACTGCTGCTGTAACTCTGGGCACTACTGACTGCTCTGTACCAATGGTATAATGGCTACATCGGTCATCTCTTTGAGTGTCCTGAGACTCAGTCATGGCATGGGGAATATATACTACTGTCCACAATCTGATAGTGATCCAATATAGATGCTCATCTCAGCATCTCAAATGTAAGGGAACTGGCTGAATAGTGTACTGGCATCAGAAAAATAATGTATGGTAGCCCGGCTACTATATAGGTGATAACAAATACCTAAAACACTGTGCACACACTAATGGGATGTTGATGAATAGTTGAGTCCTGGTTGATAGATGAACAATTTATAGGAATAACAGTTTGATAGATGATAAACGCACTGCTTGAATGGTTGAGTCCTGGTTGATAGATGAACAACTCGATAGATGCACAACTTGAATCCAAGGAATGCAAATGGATTCAATTGTATGCAAAGACGTTGGTTTACAGTTTTTTTATGTTGAAAATGATTGCTTAGTGGAATTGACATGGATTGAAAGGTTAATTATGGGAATGGGAGGCTTGGATTGATTTGGCACCGATCCAATGGATGGATATTTGTATTTGCATGATCCATGTGCTCTTAGTGTGTTTAATGGATGATTTGATTTTGGGCAGCTGGGAATTCGATTAATGGATGTTTTGCTGATCCGTGTGCTTTGGTTGAGTTTAATGCTTGATTTAATTTTGGGCAGTGAATTATGTTTTGTTGATCATAGAGTTTAATGGATGATTTGATTTTGGGCATTCGTATTCACTGCTTCTTTTGATTTCATTGATTTTAATGAATGATTTGATCATTTTTCAGTGGGTGGGTGTCATTTATTGAGGTTGCATGTGTGAGTTGTTGATGAATTCTGGACCAGATGCTGACCCTAATTTCACTTGCAGTGTGCAGGTGGTAATGGGTGATGGAACATTGCATCATGTTGTTTGATTGTTGCTTCTCCAGTTGTGGTTCATGAGGGATAATGTGATGCCCAGGGTGTACTTCATAGATTAAACATGATAGGTTGTTTTGATGTTAGATTTGGTATTAATGGTAGGACAAAGTTTGTTTTCAATTAGACCTGATGGTTTGTAAAGTTGGAATTAAATGGACTCTTCAATGTCAGCTGGGGTTCTAATCAGATATTGAATGCTTTTTGGACTTAATATAACATATATTTATGCATAAATATGAAGTTTTATGATTTTCTTTTAAGTTGGGAATGCTCAATAATTGGGTCGTTGATGTGATGGGAACCATGACCACTACTGGTCCCTGCACAACATTAGGAGTCCCTCCCCTACATACAAACTAACTTAAAACTAAAAATAAAACCTAAATGAAAAATTACATAAAGTATATTATCTAAGTACATAATGCTTTTAGGATTTCAACTTAGGTGAATTTGAAATAAGTGAACAATAAGAAATTGCAAACTCTCAAGATGCGGGACGATGAAAGGTTGTGGAAATTTTATTACGATTACAAGTTATTAAAATTTAGCGCTTAGACGTTGAATCATAATGCAATCGAAGACATTCAAAATTTTAAATGGTAATGGTTGTGTGACAGTGTGACTCACATACCTATCATTGAAGTTTGAAGTTTTAACTCTCGCACATGCACGTCCCACCTAACTATTGAAACTTGAAACATGAAACTTGAACTTAGCTAAGAAATTTAGAAACATGATTTTGATTTTCTCTTTGAATTCTTGTGGATGCACGTCACTGTTGAGAGAATAAGCCTAGAAATTCAAAATGTTCAACGGCTAATTGATTTTCTTTATTTACAAAAATCAAAAGTCAGAAACGAGATTTTGATTTTCTTTAGGTCACAATTATTTTTTGTTCGAGGGATGGAAATTTATAAGAATTTCAAAGAGTATTTTAAAGTTTTTTCTTAAATAAATTTTTTGATTAGTGAGCCATGGTTTGGAGTTTTGCATTTTACTGTATTAGTACGAATTCGATTCAAATTTGTCTTGGATACAATTCGGTAAATAGATAGTTGAATATACCGAACCTGCACCATCTCGAATATTCGTCGTGTTTTTAACCTGGTTTGATTTTCCGTACAATAGTTGTCAATGCAACCGAATTTTTCTACTATAGTTCTATGACCTCTCTCGGGACTTTAATCTTGTCTCAACCACTCAACAAACATGAAGTTTGATTTGATTGTAGATTCACAATATCCTAGGGGAATGGAGCAAACTCAATTGTTGACTTTGAATCGAATGCCTTAAATTTTTTCTTAAATAAAGTTTTTGATTAGTTGGCCATGGTTTGGAGTTTCGTATTTTACTGTACCAGTACGAATTCGATTCGAATTCGGCTCAGACAATATTCGGTATATAAATGGTTGACTGTATCGAATCCGTACCATCTCAAAAATTCGACGTATTTTTAACCTGGTTTGAATTTTCGTACAATAATTTCCAATACGGCCAAATTTTGCTACTATGGTTCTATGACCCCCTCGGGACTTTAATCTTGGCTCAACTACTCAACAAACATGAACTTGATTTGATTGTAGATTTTAGGATATCCCGGGGGAATGTAGCAAACTCAATTGTTGAATTTGAGTCGGATGCCTTAAACCTATACTCCAAATAAGGATGGCACCCAACAACACACCATTATTACATCGAGAATAGCTAGGTTCTTTAGAGCATAATATGGAGGAGATGTTGTTTATGTATATGACAAAAGTAACTAGCATAGATCCATCTTAGCTATGGCTCTATTTGACGCCAAGAGGGATCAAATCCATTGGGTGCAAACCCCTTTTAGACTCCTAAACTTGAGGAAACGTTTGCACCCTAGATCTACTTGGGTAACGGTGGAAACTGAAACATATTAGGGTTAGACAATTTAACTATGATGACTCTAGTAGCCTTCCAACTCTTTAACTTGATAACATACACAATGTAATTTCATTGAAAAACAATACTATTATATCATATTGCACTTTTCAACGCACAAATTTCAAGCCTCGCGAGCTTACAATGGCACTTGTATGATATTATCTTTCATTTTATGTCGATAATGATCAAATGATCATGCCATAAACTTTACTTATTAAAAATATTTAGAACATATGCATTTATAAAATACCATATTATTATAAAAATAAATAATATTTATTTTGTATACACTATGGTGATTCTAGTAGGGTTCTAGTGTTTCCCTGAATTGTATGATACAAAATGTAATATCATTGAAACCAAAGAATCTTAACAATACTATTAGATCATATTGCATCTCCCAAGATACAAATTTCAAACGCGCGAGCTTACAATGACATTTGTATGATAATATTTTTCATTGGATCTGGATAATGATCAAATGATTGTGTAATAAGGTATGTGATTGCACAAAAATTAAATATAAATTTTACTTATCAAAAAATATTTAAAACGTTTTTATTTATAAAATACTATATTATTATACCTGCCAAGGCAGGTATATAGCAATCGATTAAGATTCAAACTTTTTTGACTTTCAATTATTTCTGCTTTTTGCATAGAGATTTCTTATAGTTTTCAATAGTTTTTGAAAATAAATATATTAAATTCAATATTTAAAAATTAAAAATTAATTTTTATAATTTGAAAATATAAAATTACTAAATTGTGATTGGCCAAAAACAATGAAGTGACTAATTTCCTCTGCTTTGAGGGTTAATTGTCAGAATTTATAAATATATTAAAATTTAAAAAAAACCATTATTCTCTGACTACCACGTAACCAAGGAAATGTACTCTGCCCTGATGACATAGATTAGCAATAAGTGATCATCTAGATTCGCACTAAATGAATTGGATTTTTTGAATTTTAATATCAAGTCTGCATCATTTGCTTTGATTTAATGTGATTTGAAAATCGTGGACCCGGTTACATTACGTCTCGGTTGAGTCGGTTCAAAACACCTGTAAGTATTATGTATTAAACACGGTTTCATTGTTGCCATTAATGTCTACTCTTAAATGCATGGGAGTAGCTAGAATAGATTAATAGAAATCCATCTGTCTCTCTAATATTCTCAGTCACGCCTCTATATAAATATCTGCTTATACTCATTCCTCGGGAAGGATACACAAAAGTTGTTTAAACGTCTTACTAACACGAGCTAGCAAGCAATGGGTGGGATTCGAACTTCGTACCTGTTTGTCGTTCTGGTTCTTGTGGCAGTTACAGGGTATGCTGATGCAGTTGCCACAATAATAGGCAATGTGTTTTATGATCAATGCTGGGACGGCCAGCGTTGTATTTGATGTTCCTATAAATGGTAAGATCTCCCATACCCACCACACCCTTTGAAGAAGTGGAGTCGTCACTCATATTTATATACAAGAGTGACTGTATGTATCTTTGCATGGATGGAAGAAATGTGTCTCTGTATCCAATTTGCAATTTTTCTCACTGCCATCTGGTGGAAGAGATTTCTGTCTGTGATCTTTGACACTGGGTTTGCACTTTGAGTTTTTATATTCTTCACTGTTGTAATAGGTATTGTGTTAAGATTGAGTTATGGCAGTTACAGGACTATTCAAATATATGTTAGATTTCATGAGGGTGCTCGGAGGGGTGATAGACTTTGCGGTATCAATCTATCAGTCGAGTTTGAAGAGATGGAGAATGAAGAAAAATTGATGAGCCATATAGAACCTGAAATTGAAATTAAGAATGGCATGGTGGATTTCTTCTCTGAGAAGTCCAGTGGAGGTCTGGGCATCGAGCTCCGACCCATTGCCAACTGTGGTGTCCAGATGGGTTGCATATCTGCAATTGTCCTTCCTCCTAAGGAATTGGCCTTACTATGAATGATATGGATGACAAGACATCACATGTCCTCCAAAGGAATTGCGAGGACGCGCAGTTGAATAACGAGGTAAATCTCATATTCAGAGTTATGTTGCGTCTTAAAACATGCCTACTTCTTTTAGTGCCATTGATGATGTTATGTAGGTTGACCTCAACTCGTGTAGTAAAATCCTATCCTGATTTAGATTACATGAGAAAATTGTATTCCTGAGCTGCAACTAAAACATAGTCTGGTCCACCGCCTGCTTAATAAAATGCTTCTTCTCGTTTTCTGCATTTGAGATAGAACAACCCATTTGCATCCTCAACTCTCTCCCCAAAACCCTATTTTACCTCCAAATTCAGACCATTGTCCTCATAATTTATGTACGCTGAAAACATGGGTTTCTAAAACAAATTCTATCTCCATTTCACTCTTCTCCACATGGGTTTATATCACACAAAAGCCTTGTATATCCCACTTATGGGTATATCACATTCTGTACATCCCACCTATTAGTGTACCACAAAAAAGTCCTGTAATTCCATGTTAACAATAGTTCTCCTCTTCATGCACAATTCATCGTAGAATCAAGCTCAGATTAAAAACCCCTTTGTTTGTTATGTAATAAACCCTGCTTGAGAGCTCTTTTCTTTGTGAATTAAAAAAGGACAAAGGCTGAGAATATATCCTTACCTTTTCATCCATAAGTTCCGTTACGAGTAATCATGCCGCAAGTATAAAGGATTTCCGTCCTCATCGTCTTGAATGGGTTTTCCTTATCATCGTCTTGAATGGGTTTTCCTTATCATCAAAAGTTTTTTTCTCAAAAGGACTTGAACTCTATCTCTCTCCCTATTCAACACCAACGACCCGCAGCATGACCCCTGCAACTCCAAACATGATGGCGAGGAAATTGGAATAATTAGCTAGTAAATCTTCTCAAATGGTAGGCCGCGTGTAGGACGTATAATGTTAGACAAAACGGCTGATGATCAGTGCTCCATTAGAGCTTCACGGTGGTCTTGTGAAAATAGAGATAAACAATGAATAAACATCATAAAACATGATATATTTTCCTCAAAATGCAGAGAACACATAGGAACATACTCAAAGATACAGAGAATTTGAGAACCACGTTACCTAAATTTTCTTGACAAAAATTATTGACGCTAATCATAACCGGAGACAAGAAATGAATACCCATCCCATGAATATTTTCTTTCAGATATTCCATTTTTTAGATTCCATTTTAACACCGGAGTGATTTCAAAAAATTGAGTTGTAGTGTTGAATTATTTTTGTTTGGAGGCAGTTGATGTGGGGTATCGGTAGCATATATATCAATATAGCACCTAACAATTACGCTATATGCACATTACGCTATACACACATGTTGAAAGCTGAAAAATGATTTTAACAATGAATTTTCAATTTCATGTTGCAGCAAACATTTTAAAAAAAAATATGGAAGGTAGAATGTGGAAGTGCTGAACAATCCCATGTTGCAGAAAACATTTAAAAAAATAAAATTATATCGAACTGTAGAATGTGTGCAGTGCTGACCTTTGCTTGGTGGAGTAGCGCTTGGCGTTTTCATGGGCGATTGATCCTCTCTTCCTGCCGTGGTTTTGTATGATGCAGAGGACAAGGGAGAGGGACGCAGAGATATTCTTCACCTTCTGCATCCCAGCACTATGAAACATGGATGACTCAATATTGTTGACACGTGGTTACGAACTGCATGCTATCTATACGTGTCGGTGCTGGGACTGATTCGTGTCCGAGAGTGCTTATTCTGATATTTTTCCAAAGTAAATATTATCTCTATGTCCCAACACTATGAAACATGGATGACTCAATATCGATTGACACGTGGTTACAAACAAATGGCAGGCCGCGTGTAGGACTTGGATGTTGAAGATTGTCTCCGATCTGAATGAGTGGTCGACGCCATTAAAGTACACTCAATTATCTATTAATTATGTTAATGCTCTAGCTTCAACACAGGCAATTGCAGTTGGATTTATTGTTTCAGGCTCTATTAATGCCTTCTTGCGAACAACTTGGATAACTTCAATCTTTTCTTTCTATTTTTTTAAATGCTTGTATCCTTATTCTTCCAATCTCGGTAAAAACTTCAAATCTTTTCTTTCTATTGTTTGAAAAGCCTGCATCTCCATTCTTCTAATCTCGCAAAACCATGCAAAGACATAGCAGAATAAGCCAATAAATATATGGGTATCACACGCCGTGTATGGATTGCTTAACATGTAGCTTCGAAACTTCATCTATTTGCACTATTGCTCAGTGTTGTGTTTTAAAAGTAATTTTCATTGTTTCTAGTTTTTGTTGGTTCTATTTATTTTGTTATCAATAGAAATCCTTTTAATTTTAATTTTTTAATTTTTATTTATTTACACCATAGCAAAAATACTAAATAATTTTTAGTATATGATATTTGTAGTTTGCAGTTTTTTTATAAAAAAGTAATATCAAAATATTGGAATATTAATTTTTATTTTATTTTATTTCCCTAAAGCCTATTTTATTTATTTGAAATTGTATTCCCCTAATTAATTTGTTTGTGCGTTCTTTATTTGAAATTTTGCTACCATAATTGATTTGTTCGTGATTTTAAAGCTTGCCGTATGTATTTGAAATTTTGCTCTAGTTGAAATACTAATACTTTTTTGTATTTGTATTGTGAACAGATATTTTCAATTGCACATTTTCCTATATTAATAAATTTTATTTTGCATAAATTTATAAATTTATAAACATAATCGAGCAAATTTTTTAATTACAACAATATAAATTATTAAATTAAAATATTTAAATATTAATAATAAAACAAATTTTCTATTTATAATAACATTAATTTTATAAAAGATGAAAAAATTTGATATTAAAAATATTTAATATACATTTTAAAAAAATAATTAAAAATACACATAAAAATGAAATGGGAAGAAATGAATTTATACTGGTAAGAAATTAGGTGACTAGACATTTATCCTGTAAATGCAAGGATCCACATTGCCATGGAAGGCAACGAAGACCATTATCTAATGAAATTTTTCTCACATTTAAATCAAGCCTTTAGACATTATAAATTACCAAAATAAGAATGTTGTTTTTTAATTTAAAATCAATCATTCCCTATTTAATATGAATTATATATATTCCAAATAATTGATAATTTTCTAGTATTTAATATTTAGGTTCTATTTTCATAAACTTTTAATTTAAAATCAATCATTCCCTATTTAATATGAATTATATATATTCCAAATAATTGATAATTTTCTAGTATTTAATATTTAGGTTCTATTTTCATAAACTATAAGAAATAAGACAATTTGAAAAATATATTTATTTTAAAATATAATATTATAGGTATTAAATTTTAGTCAAATAATAATAGTTGCATATGTTTAATTTGATCAAGTATTAATTGAAATAAAATAAAATTATTAAATTTAAAAAAAAATATATTCAATACATAGTTATTGTTTTAAGAGCTAGGTGTTACGTGAAGTAATTTTTAAAAATACAATTTAATAACAATGTAAAAAGCTTTTGAGTCTTTGGAGCTTTAGTCCATGGCCTTATGTACATATATTTTATAATAAAATGAATAAACATTTATATATATTATTAAAGAGTATTATTTTGTTTATTTAATTCTTATATATAAAGTTTTATTTACTTTTGTAAATGATGAAGTTTTATTTAGTTGTGTAAATAATTGGTGATCACAAAAACATTGACAATTTTTAATTAGTAGCTTAAATTTTGTAAAATCTCCATAAATTAGAGTAGATTTGATTTATTATACAATTCATGCTTGTAAATGATAATGTCATTTTATCATTGCACTTGTTGTTTACTATCTAATTGTTTTTTAATCAATTATGGTGTTTGTTAAACCTTGCCCACTATTTTCAAATAGTGTTCTTTTGTTTTTCCACATTGATAGTTCATTCATACCAAAAACGTGGAAATCTTTGTCTTGACATTTCAATTTTTTTTCTTAAGATCTTTTACAATTTATTCAATGTATTCTTACAATTAGTTTGACATATAGATCTATCATGTCTATTAAAATCACATCTTAAACTAGTTTTATTATTGCAAATATATGCAAAATGGCTAAAGAGATTATCTAATGATATTTTTGTAACACATTTTTTATGCAGGTATAAAAATCAATGCAAAGACACTATTGTTTTTTAATAAATCTCACATTCTTCAATGCAAAGACACCATTGTTTTTTTAAATAAATCTATTATTATTCAATACACTAAAACACAGTGCACTGCACTGCAATTCTAATTGCTTCGAAGTTCATTTATTATGTGTATAGCATTTCCAATATTTCCATGCTTATGCAAATTTTCTTATATCATATTTTTATATAATTTTAATGTCTTCACATTTCCCTCTATAAAATGTATATATCAATAAAATCTTTCAACTTTCATTAATCCCAACATCCTTAGTGTATATCTACCATTTTATATAATCGATTAATTGTTTTTTTCAAACAATTTAATCTATTCATTGTTATTTTACAAATCAAAAGACTAGCTAATTTTACTTAAAGAATAGGGATCCAATTTTCTAATTGGATAAAAACAAATTTAATGCTCCTAGTCTTACATTTCATAATGCAAACATCAATACTTTATCAATAGTTGTTAACACTTAGATATTTCAAAATATATTTCAACTTTTAAAAACATAGAGTAGGACATGTCACTTTTATTTTGCTTTCAAACTATCCACAAGTGATACATTGCTAAAATGTTACAAAATTATTTTAACTTTTAATTTTTAATTATATACTACTATTACATTAAAATATTTCCAAGAGGCAGGTATAAGCTGCTTTGCTGCTAATTTCACTTGCTATAATAATAATAAAGTAGTAACATTTATTTAAAATAATTTTTTTTATTTTAGAAACAATATAAATAAGTTTTTTACTTAAAATTTAATAAAATATTTATATTAAACTTAAATTCATTTTATTTTATTTTATTTTTTAATTAAAATTTAATAAAATTTGTATAACAAACTTACGTATGTTTTAATTGATAAAAAATATTAAATACAAACTTTGTTTAAATTGTCACACTTAATTATTTTTCATTTAAACTTAATGTCTTTTTCCAAAATTTTAACATTTTTATAACACTAAACATTTAAAAATTTATATTTCTCACTTTTTCCAAAAAAAATTTAAAATTATGAAATCTAAATCACTAATAATTACTATTATCGATAAACTTGCTTTCTTTTTTATCAAAATTTTAATGCCCTAGAAAAAGCCTCTCCACACAAAAAAAATAATATTTTTTATGTTTATGTCTGACATGTTGTAACCATTTTACCCGTATTAGTTCATCCGTACCTATTTCATTTTCTAATTCTAAAGTTTTGCAAAGTAAAACTATTTATAAAAGACCTCGAAGTTTGAAGCGGGGATATCCATTGACATCTGTCCCCTTTACGTCAATGTTGTTTTTTTGTAGCTTGGGGCAGCGTTGGTTTTGTAGCTTGGGGCTCCGCGCGGAAGGTGAAGGCCAACCGCATTTAACAATGTTTCGAATCAAATTGTCTTGGAATTTGGACTACATAGGGCAGCGACCAGGGATGTAGGTAATTGTACAGCAAGATCTAATGCATATCGTCCGGTCTCTTCTTTAGTTGGCTGTCTACAAGGGCGTATAAGGCATGATCAGCGGCTGGTGGAGTACAGTCTCAGAAGCTCGCTGTGAGGGCGATTTCTTGTCTGCAGTCACTTCCTTGCGATGATATCGACCTGCTGTGTAATCCTGTTGTGGAGAATGTGAGGTTGCTGTGTAATACTGTTGTGGAGAATGTGAGGGAGCTGACTGGTTATGAAAGGGTCATGGTATACAAGTTTCATGAAGACGAACACGAGGAAGTTGTCGAACACGGGGAAGTTGTCACGGGAATCAGGCATTCAGAATTGTAGCCCTATCTTGGGTTGCATTACCCGGTCACCGATACCCCTCAGGCTTCTCGCTTTTTGTTTATGCAGAACATGGTGCGAATGATCTGTGATTGCATGGCAACTCCCATGAAGGTTATCCAGTCCGAGGAATTGATGCAACCTCTATGTTTAGTGGGTTCAACGCTTCGCGCGACCCATGGGTGCCACGCCCAATACATGGCCAACATGGGTTCTGTTGCTTCGCTTGTTAGGGTGTGATTATTAATGGGAATGGTGAAGGAGGAGGGAGTGGGAGAAATTCAATGAAGCTCTGGGGTTTGGTTGTGTGCCACCATACCTCCCGACGGAGAAACACTTCTTAGGACTCAAACGCTTCTCTGTGATATGCTACTCCAAGATGCCCCGATTGGAATTGTAACTGGTTACTTGAACACCACGGGGATTGAACAGGCCTGAGCATGGATAGTTTTGCAGATGCAGGTTATCCATGTGCCGCCTCTCTTGGAGATGCAATCTGTGGCATGGCTTCCGCTAGAATTACTTCAAAAGAATTTTTTTTTTTGTCAGATCCCACACTGCAAAGAAGATGACGTGGGGAGGTGCAAAACATCACCCTCGTTCATCTTTCAAGGCATTCCTAGAGGTGGTCAAAAGAAGAAGCTTGCCATGGGACAATGTGGAAATTGATGCGATTCACTCGCTACAGTTTATTCTACAAGGTTCATTTCAAGGTATTGATGACAGTGGTACTAAAACGATGGTTCATTCTGGACTAAATGATTTGAGATTGCAGGGCATGGACGAACTTAGCTCCGTGGCTAGTGAGATCGTGCATTTGATTGAAATAGCTACAACACCTATTTTAGGTGTAGATTCTAATGGACTTGTAAATGGATGGAATGCAAAAGTGGTAGAATTGACAGGCGTTCCAGTTGGAGAAGCTATGGGCATGTCACTTGTTAAGGATCTTGTGTTTCAGGAGTCTGTGGAGAGGATTAAAAAAACGCTCTACAATTCCTTAAGAGGTATACCTTACCTTTTTCCGATGGAACGTTGATTCTATTAATCGATCAATTGAGCTATACACATATAGGCACCTATAAGTGGTTCTGGGCTAATATTATGGCCTGGACTTGTATGCCTGTAGCCATTAAGTTTAATAAATCCAAGCTTGTTCCACTGTATTGGTTGACTTTAATTTGATTAGCGTTACATCCGAACCATCAATGAGGAGATATATTGTGTTCATTGTTGTAAATTATATGGAACTCTCTATACTTGAAGTCAAAGACGAACAAGGTTTGCTTTGGAAACTAATTCTGCACCCTTAGTTTGTAGTTATGCAGCTGCTTCCTAACAAAATAACATTACCATTGCCCTTTGCCTCTTTTGCAGGGGAGGAAGAGAAAAATGTTGAGATGATGCTAAGGACCTTTGGCCCACAAAAGCAGGAGGAGGATGTATTTTTGGTTGTCAATGCTTGTTCAAGCAGGGATTTTACACACCACATTGTTGGAGTATGCTTTGTGGGCCAAGACGTTACCGGTCAAAAAGTGGTCATGGATAAGTTTGTTCGAATCCAAGGTGACTTTAGGACCATTGTGCAAAGCCCCAATCCTTTGATCATTCCCATATTTGCTTCAAATGAATCTGCCTGTTGCTCTGAATGGAATGCATCGATGGAAAAAGTAACAGGCTGGACACGAGATGAGGTTATTGGGAAAATGCTTGTTGGAGAAATTTTTGGTGGTCGCTGTCCTCTAAAAGGTCAAGATGCAGTGACCAAGTATACCATTGTTGTGCACAGTGCAATTGATGGACAGGAAATAGAGAAGTTCCCATTTGCATTTTTTGACAAACAAGGGAAATATGTGGAAGCACTTGTAACAACAAACAAAAGAATAGATGCAGATTGGCGAATTGTTGTGTCATTTTGTTTCTTGCAGATTGCCAACTCTGAACTGCAGCAGGCATTAGAGGTTCAGAGGCAACAAGAGACGTACAAGGCATGATTCAGTGGTGGTTTGAAATTTCAATGTGTTCATTTTGTTGTCATTTGGTATATTATTTGGTGAAAAGTCGTGCAACAGCTGAAATTTAAGATAAGGAAGACTTTCAAACATCAAGAATTTGTAGATAGTGCTCAGCCTAGCCGACGCAGTTGAGTTTGTTCCGACTCCTGGATTGCCCTCATCATGGCCGACACAGTTGAGTCTCTTCCAAAACTAGACTCAGAAAAAAAGAACTTTACCAGAGTGTAGAATCTGCACATTATCGTGGTGGCATAAAAAAAGCCTACGGAAGGGCGTCACGATGTATCTGGGAATCACAGTGCTCAGCGCCCCATGTTCAAAACGGACCATCTTTTATTGCATATACAAAAGCGTCCCTCATAAATAAGCACCGGCCCCGACTTGATCCAGACACAAAGGGTTTTTTCGTGTATAAGTTTTGGTTTATGGAACCCCGAATTGTATGGCAATTATTTATAGGATATCGATGCATGTAGTTCAATGCATTTTATCTCCATCCTTGGTTGGTGGCTTGCTTTGGTAGATGTTTACTACCCATTAGAAATACACACAGAAAATATATATGAAAGTAAAGATCGGGTCTAGATAATGTTTTTGATCGGATGTTTACTCAAATTCAATGTTTTTTGAGTTGGATTAGTGCTTTTTCTCTTTCATCATTTTGCTTCATTATTGTTCTTTAGTTTTTAAAACTCTGGAGGTATGCAATTCGACTCGATCCAAGCACGTTAGGACTGTGCATCTCAGATGAAGAAGATGGTTGTTAAATTGTGTTGAAATCAGCCTTGACCATTTTGATCTGATGACAGAGCCTCTATGTAACCTCGTTATTTCTTTATGCAACTGTTTGACATGAATTGAATATATTCTTGATTTATTCAATTTCAAGTTAGTAACTGAAACCATTTGGTTTAAAGCTAAGAAAAATATTTTAGAGCTTATTGCAAGCTGAACGCTAGAAAATTATGTTATTTTTCCTTATACTATGATCATTTAAATCGAATTGAAATGCACTTACAACGAGATCTAAACATGGTGACCTTGCAATAATTCGTTACTGTCTTGTAAATGTTGTTTATTGTTGGCTTTGAGCTCCTAGGGTTTACCAAGGAAAAAAAGAGATTCATGGGCCATGATAAAACAATTTTGAAAGCAATGAACATCATCGGAAATGCATGAAATCATAGACAATGTGCACGTAATAAATTAACTAGAAGCTTGCAGTGAGCGAGATCTGGCTGATCTCTGCCTTTGGTCTCCATGGTTCTGGATCCGGATTCCGAATCTGCACACTACATTCCAACTCTGGTTTCCTTGCCTGCGAGTAACAAGAATGCAGAACCTCCCTCAGAAGATGTTGCAACAACATCATCACATTGCTACATTAATGCCGAGCTATACTTCTTCTAGTTTTGTTAAATTTTACAATGTCCGATTTTGCCTTCCAAGGAATCATGCAAAATGTTGTTTCAAACTTTTATGTATCAAGTGTTTTCAATTTTTTTAATTAATGTCACAATTTGTAGATAACATTTTTAACAAAAAAAATTGAGCTGCACTGGCAGCCACCATCAGCTCTAGCTTGATGATGTTAATTGACTCATTTAATAATTATTCAACTATCATATTCAAAACCCTCAGACAATGCCACAGGGCATAAAAATAAAGTCCATATGTCCAAAAAATTGGAACTCCGATGGCAGGTACAAAAATAAATTTCATCTTAATCAAAAGGATATAAAATCAGGCCTGTTGTGGAGATTGGTTCGTGGCAGGACCATCTATGTTATTGTTTGGAGGCCCTTCTCATCCTTGAATCGGCGGAGAGGGCTGAGGTGCATGAACTTCCCATCAGTGATTCCCCTGTCCTAGCCTTCTAGGGGCTTCTCTTCTTATGAAATTGCTGGTGCCAGCATGGGAATTTTATTATTTTCCAACCTGAGAGGGGGGCTGAGAAGGCAAATTGTATCGGTGCTTTCAGTGATCCCTAACAGCCTGGCCTGCTTTGCGCCAAGACCAGCCAGAATTCTGCTGTGATGGCTGAAAACAAACTAAGGGAGCTGGAGACTTTGTAGGGTTCCCTTGGCTCATGCTGCATGGGGCTGTCCTCCAATAATCAATCCAGAAGCTATTGGATCTGGGCTACATCCAGCCCAGTGTTTCTTTTTTTTTTCCAAATTGTAGCTTTAAAATGTTACACCTTTTTTCTCAACATAGTCTTGAATATCAGAAGAATCTTAAGGGAATTGGAATGGACCGCGAAAGTCTATTCAACAAAATGTAAAGATGTCGGAGAGAAAACCAGGTTTCCAGGCATCAAAATTGAATAGAATTTCAAATGCCAAGCTATTATATTGCATAATCTGCAGACCTTTGCATATATCCCAAATCTTTGCATATATCCCAAATGCATCCTCAAAATAATATGGTTTTTATATGGAAAAAGTTAAACCTAAAGGCACAACAGGGTATAACAAGATTGTACATATCAACATTGAACTGATCGACTCTGGTATAATTGGTAAACACTGTTGCCTTTTATGTATCACCTACAAAGCTTTTCATAGAAGGTCCTTTCCATGGTGATGTACTTTGCTAGTGCCAGTGATGTCTGGAATACACAATTACATTATAGTAGTTATTCTTGGATCTGAAATGCAAAGTGAAATGCTGATAATTTTGCTTTCATATAAAATAAGTTAAACCTAAAGACAGAACATCGTATAACAAGATTGGTACATATCAACATTGAACTAATCGTCTCTGATATCATTGATAAACACTGTTTCTTTCTACGTATCACTCATAGACCTTTTCATAGAAGGTCTTTTTCATGGTGATCTATTTTGTCATTGCCCATTGGGGTTTGGAATACACATTTACATTATAGTAGTTATCCTCGGACCTCAAGTGCAAAGTGAAACTTATATGTATCGATAAAGAAAAAGGACTCCTTTGTATATAGTCCAAAATTCTTTATTACATTATAACAATTGACCCTATACTCTATTTTACTAAATGCACATTATATTAGAAAGGTTTTTTAAAGGACTCCTTTTTATAAAGTCCAAAGTTCTTTATTACATTATGACAATTGGCCCTATACTATATTTTACTAAATACACATTATTAGAAAGGTTTTTTATCCTTTACCATTATAGGTTGAAGTTCATGACATAAAAAAAGGCCTTTATCCTTAATCATGCTTTCCTGCCCAGATTTCTTTTGTGAGGCTGGGATAACTTTATTTTCTATATAATCCTATAAAGCTTTGCTATAATTGTCATATTTTAATATTTGGAGAAGGCATTTGGACGATGAGATTTATGCCAAGGGAGTGCACAGTTAGTTATAATATATATATTTGTAATTTGCATTTCAGAGTTCATAGCGTAGTTTTTTATAATATGTTATTTTTGGACTCAATGAGTCAATAACTCAACAAATTCAACTTTTATATAAATCTGTTTTTATTCAATTTTTTATTTGGTTTATATTTATGGAAGGTAAAAGTTTGGTTTTGATTGAGTCATCAGAATCTTATAATGATTGAAATAAATTCTTTTAAATAAAAAGTAAAAATCTATAAATAATATCTAAATTTACAAAATTGAAATCAATAAGGTTAGGTTTTGAGAGTCCACTGTTTCATTGTTGTACTATCTAAATTTTCATAATTTAGTAATTAGATTCATTTGAATCGATCTATTCTCTTTATTAAATGCTCACTATTACTTCTCTTTATTAAATGCTCACTATTACTTTATTTCTATTTGCTTTTCTATCCAGGTTTATGGAATTGGTGGGATGGCAATCAACACCTCTGGAGTCCCTATCTCCATTTTTCAATATATTTTAGACTTGTTTACTTCTAGGGCAAGTGCCCAGTGGGTCCCTCAAGATAATGCCCACCCTATCTAGAGGTTAGATGCATGGGGCTGATTGCTTGTGATATTAAAACCCAATGTTAAAAAGGGGTTTAATAGCACAGGTTTCATGGGAGACAATGCATGACACATGTCACACACCAGATTTCAAATCCTGGAAACATTTTTTTAATCAAAATTTAATAAGCAGACCATGCACAACAACTCAATTCATTGCTTGCTATTATCATAAACCGTTCACTGCTTACTATTGTCATAGACATTGCCACATACAACTCTTGTTTATTATAGTGATCAAATGTATCCTTTTAAATTGCATGCCCAAAATCATGTGTAACTAATAATCTAACTCAAAGCATTTAATTCACATCATGGATGACTTATTCTTCTCCACAAAACAAAATAATGTTTTAGTATAGTGATGGAATTTATCCTTATAGATTACATGCCCAAAGTCATGTGTAACTAAGAATCTAACTCAAAACATTTAATTCACATCATGGATGACTTATTCTTCTCGATAGATACCACACATTGATTTAGCACGTTTCTCTCCTTAAATTATTGCGTATACGTTGGTTTTTGAAATTATTTTTGCGCGGAAGGTTATCATGCCATCCATTTGATGGTTGAACTAAATAGTAGGCTATTAGTTATGGGATCGAAAGTAGCGTTGAAATTTAACATATAAATAGTTATTATTTTTCATTTTACAAGTGATAATACACTGTTATTTCATAAATTAAATATTATTAATAAAATGTAAATTTTAATTTCATTCGTCATATTTTTCAAACATATATATATATATATATTATTAGTAATTAAATATGTTAACTATTATTATTATTAATTAGTTATTAGTAATTAAATATGTTATATATTATTACTACTAATTTTATATATATATATTTTTTCTTTATATTTTTATTTTTAATATGGAAATTTTGATTTTTGTCATGGTTTTATAGTATTTCTTTGTTAATTTAACTTGACTTAGTCATGGTATTTTGGGCCCATGGTATTTGGTGGCCCATGGTAATGGTAGTTCTATTTCTGGTGAAAAATCATATTTAAAGGTTTCAAGGATAAACTTTCTTTATCATTGTGTGTATTTGGTTTAATCATTATGTTTATTATGTTTTCTTTGTTTATTATATTTTTCTAAACTTTATTTTATTTTATTTTTATACTATATGAGGCAAGATATGAGAATTCAATGTTTTGTATAGTTATTATAAATGTTATTTTTATAAAAAGTCAACTATTATTATGGCATGTAAAATTAAGATTTAAACGTGAAATGAAAAGTAATCTTAAAAGTAAAACGTCATATAAAAATTTATTGATGTGTAAGGTAGGATGCCAGATTTCAATACTGCGTTGATTTTATGACTGAATAACTTCACAACAATATTTAAGTTATATAATCAAGACTTATTAGATCATTATTTAATGTTACTTGTAATGTACACCTCTTTAAAATGTATACACAAAGTTTTGGATAACTTATAATATACATTAGCTTGTATATGTACCAATAGATATGTGGCATGTTATGTAGAAATATAATATGCACATTAATACAACCCACTAAACTTAGGAGAATAGAGTGCACAACAATCCAAGGAAAACAAGCACAATGCACAAAATAAAACAAGAACAACATTGAATACAAATAGTGCAATATGTTTTATATTAAAAGCTACAAATTTATGAATTTTTAAGGGAAAATGCCTCCATGGGATTCTTCAATTCATAGAAATAATGGTTCTTCTCTACCATTCACCTAGAATGTCAATGCCTACTAGTCTAAGTCTTAGCCAAGTTTACAAATTGTTCAATTGATTCTAGAAATTGCTTCTTTTCTATCAAGATCCTCTCTTTATTTTCTTCTCCTCCATTCTCCCTTTTTCTTCCCTAAGTCTCCTTCGTCCTCTTCGTGTTCCTTTTTTTATTTTCTTCTTCTTTTCCTTTCCTCTTCTATCTTCCTTCCATTCCAAGTTGTTTAATCCTTTCTATCTCCTTCTTTGTCTTCTTCCTTTTGCTTCCTCTCCTCCATTTCCACTTCTTATTGTTGTCTTCTCTCCCTATGCCTCGTTTATCTCCTCCTTCCATTGTCTTATTCTCTTTTGTTTTCATTTTTTGAGAGGCTTCCTCTCTTCCTCTATGTATACTTCCAATCCTACGTATAAATAAAACCTACCATCTTTAAATAATAATAATTGTTGGTGTAAAATGAGCTTATCCAAAACATTGATTAATATGATGTGGAGGTAAGCAAGAAAATTTTTAGGGATGGAATTTATCCCATAGGCTAATTTTTGACATTTTTTTTCCAAGAAAAGATTCACCAATTTCCATTTTTTTCCATATTTAATCTCCAAAATTCCATGGGCAAAAAGTTTTACTATTAAAATCACCAAAATTGTCTTGAAACTAGATTAAACTATTAGAAATTTGAATCATTTTAGAAAATAAAACAACAAAATGTTTTCTATTTGAATAAGAAAATAGAAAACAAAAAAAAGATCAATCTTTCTAAAAAAAATAAAGCTCATCAAATATTGCAAGGCCATTAATTTGAATCCTTATTCCATCCCAAACAAAAAAGTGTCTAGTTGGGACTTTTTGGGGGCTTTAACCCTTTCTATTTGTAAATGGTATTCCCCCCCATCAATAGGCTCATAGGCTTGGTTCAGACAGCTCTATGAGGGAGTAAAAAGTGAATTCAAGCCCCCAAATCATCAACAAAGAGTACTTTGGATTATTAGGTGACCACTTCAAGCATTGGGATCCCATTTGAAAATAAGGGAAGACACTTGTAAACCAATTCACCATTGGATCTTAGAGTTTCCTATAAATGGAAGTTAAGGGGTAGCATTTGAAGAAGAGAAGTTATAATATTATACTAGAGGAATGAGTTTGGAGATCATATTTATCTAATTCTCTCATGGCTATGTTAGGAACTCGTGTCAACCCTTCTCTTTACTTTGTTAGTATATTGTTGTTGGACGCGTATGCTTTGTAAGTCGTCGCGTAGTATTATATGTTCCATGGTATTGATCCATAGTATTGGTGCATAGACTTACTATATTAGTACGTGTTGAGGCCAATGAAGGCAACGAAGAGTTATTTGTATTGAGCTTTCTCAAAGGAGGTTTCCTCCTCGAAGTGGCCCGCGATCAATAAATCTTTTATGTGTTCTGTCATTTGTAATATATCATGCATTTTCATTAATTAATTGCTGCAGGTTCCTCACATCTAGTATCAGAGCACTTTCTTGGGCTCGTTGGGTGGAATTCCTGCCAATTTTTTTTTTCTCTCGTCTGTATTTGTTCCTATCCATTGCAGGTTCGGATCTGGGAATAACACATATCTGTTTAACTGTGGGAAGTACTTGGGCATAATCCCTAAAACTCATTGTGAGGAGTACCACAGGAACCCTGAAGTAGCTGGCCCATTGAGAGGACCTTCTAGCTAAAAGAGAAACGATCCCTACCTGATTGACTAGTTCCCAGTCGTGAGGTAAACCAAGAGTTGACATTTTTGGCAAAGCAGTTATCAGTTTTACCTGAGTCGTGGAGTGAGGGGTACTGCCCCAATACGCAAGCCGTTAGACAGCATTGGTGGTCAAGTCACGAATCTCCTGAACCTTTAAGAAGTCATGCATACCTAGGGTCCATATCTATTTCCAACTGATAAATCACAAATTAAATCTGTCCAGAACTGTTGCTGATCAATTCCGCGCCGTTGCAGATCCATTCCAAAAAAAAAAACGAAAATTGTGTTTTTTCACCATATCTTCTTCGTTTTAACTCTATTTCCCTTGAAAATTCGCTGACAACCCTACAATCTCATTTTGCATATTTCATTCCCGAGGACCCTATCCCAAATTCCACTTCCCGAAGCCAGAAATCCCACATTCATCTATTTTTAGGGTTTAGCGTAACTTCTTTGATTTTCACCCAACCACCTTCAAATTTTGACACAGTGTTCATTTCATATTTCAGCTTCTTTGTCCATCTCTGAAATTTTTTCTCATTCTTTCACCCCGCTTCTGAAATCACCATTTTTTGTTTCCCTGTCCATTAGAAAGTGTCCAAAACCTAGTCAAATCTCAATTACCCATCAGAGTTTTTTCCAAATCCAAATTTTCATTTTCTAAAACATTTATGTTTTTGTTTTTCTACCCATTCACACACAAAAAAAACTTTTGGTTATGGTTGTCACCCGCACAGGAGAAAAAATCATGAAGGAAGAACTTGGAGCCCTCAAAACCAAACTCCAAGATCTGGATGAAAATTTTCTCAGCCTCCATCTTCAGCATTCAGCCATGAACAATAAATGGCATCCAGAATCTTCTACAGACATTGGGTTCTCTTTTTCCATCAATTTTCGTGGCCCGAAGCTTGATTTTCCTCGCTTTGATGGGAATAATCCAACGAGATGGATATACCAGGCATACCAATATTTCAGTCTGCATAATACTTTTGATGTCAACAAAGTTTCACTTGCATCCTTTCATTTGGAACATGAAGCCCTTCAATGGTATCACTGGTACATCAAGGCTCACGAAGAGCCAACATGAACATATTTTTTCCAACTCCTTTTCCAACGATTTGGTTCTAGTGCTTTTGATGACTTCACAGGATCACTCACTAAACTTCACCAAATTGGCACTGTGAGAGAGTATCATACATAATTTGAGAAACTGGTCAATCACACAGAACGATTGTCTGATGAATTCTACAGGATTTGTTTTATCAGTGCTCTCAAGGATGCAATCCGATTGGAGGTTAAAATGTTCTATCCCAACACAATGATGGAAGTCCTAGGGTTGGATAAGTTGGCGGAAGACAATATCACAGCCCAACAATGCTCCAAATCCACTTTTGTTCCATTCAGAAATATGGTTTCCCAACAAACTCCCATCACGCCAGCTCCTTGACCAACTACTATCAAGCATTTTTCTGAAGCAGAGATGCGAGCACTTAGAGAAAAAGGGATTTGTTATAATTGTGATGAGAAATTCACTCGGGAACATAGATGTGTTGAGAAAAAGTTCTATCTCTTGGATGTGGATTCTCCTCCTACCTCTGAACTTGGTGAAGAAGCTCTAGATAAAATAGATGATCAGGTCAACAGTCAACATATGCATGTGGACTCTCCATCTCAAGACGACCACCCAGATATATCTCTCCATGCTTTAGTCGAAGTCACCACCCCACAAACAATGCGGGTCAGGGGTTACTTCAAGAATCTCCCTCTTACAATACTCATTGATTCTGGTAACACTCATAACTTCATTGACCCTCGGATCGCCAAACATGCTGACTGTTTTGTCCATCCTTTCTCCAACTTTGAAGTCATGATTGCCAATGGGGCACCTTACCTGGCAAGGGGAAGTGTCGCAATGTGCGTATCTCTATGGGAGATTATAACCTGTTCTCTGACATGTTTGCCTTGGCCTTAGGCAAATGTGATGTGGTTTTGGGCACTCAATGGTTATGCACACTTGGCCCCATCTTATGGGATTTTGTTGAACTTTGGATGCAGTTTTCAGTTAATGGGAAAAAACACACATTGATGGGCTTACAACCAAGGTCTCTCCGCATCATTATTTCACATCGCCTAAAAACGATCCTTAAGAAGAATTCACATGGTGTCATCATCTAACTCCATTCCATTCAGATGCACCCATTCAATACTCCTTTAGATCTACAACAAATTTTTGATAGATATGCAGGTGTCTTTTCTGAACTAGTGGGATTGCCACCTTCAAGAGCCCTTTCCAGTAAGAATTTAGCTTCCTCTAAATATGAGATGGAAATGGTGGCTATTTTTCATGCAGTACATACATGGCGACCATACCTATTAAGGAATTATTTCTGCATCACCACTGATCACCGGAGTCTGAAATATTTCCTACAACAACGAGTCTCCTCCCCAACACAACATAAATGAGTTATCAAACTCATGGGTTATGACTATGAGATCACTTACAAGAAGGGTAAGTACAATCTGGTGGAGGATGCTCTTTCTTGCACATTTGATGACCAAGTTTGTCTTTCAGCTATTTCTATGCATGTTCCAAATTGGTTGCAATATGTTCAATAGGGCTATGCCAATGAATCCTCTTATCTCAAATCATCCAATGGTTGGCCAACAACCCTTCTGATGTGCCACATTACTCTTGGGATGGTACTTCCCTGAGATACAAGGGTCATCTAGTGCTTCCCCAGATCAAAGATATTCACCAAGATGTCTTCTATGAAATCCATGCTTCTCCATCGGCAGGGCACTCTGGGTTCCTCAAAACGTATGAGCAGACACAACATAACTTCTTTTGACCGAGAATGAAAATGAAAATTCAACAGATGGTGGTTGAATGTGATACTTTATATCTCACCAAGGGTAACACGACACTCCTTCTAGGATTTCTCGAACCCTTTCTCATCCCTACACAAATTGGGACAGATATTTCTATGGATTTCATTGAAGGGCTTGTTCGTTGCTTCACCTTCGAACAACAACCTTGGTGGGTGAAGTGGCTCCCTCTCGCTGAATGGTGGTACAATATTGAATCTAAACTAACTCCATATGAAGCAATCTATGGTTAGGCACCGCCATTCCTTCTTCCATACACCTTTAGCAGTTCACCAGTTCAGGCAATTGACACAATTCTTCGAAATCGCGATCAGATTCTTCGCATTTTGCAGGACAATCTTCACATGAAAAGAATTCGAATGCAACAACAAACCGATCAACACTATTCGGAGCACACTTTTCAAGCAGGTGATATGGTTTTATTCATCTACAGTATTATAAGAAATCCTCCCTGAAACTCAAAGGGCATCATAAGCTCGTTCCAAAGTTCTATGGGACCTATAAGGTTCTTCAGAATATTGGGTCTGTTGCTTATAAATTGGAAATTCCTCCTTATTCCCGCATTCATCCAATATTTCATGTCTCTTGTCTTACGCAAGTTCTTGGTACCCACATCAGAGGACAAAATATTTTACCAGAACTGGATAATGAAGGATCCATCCTTTTGGAGTCGGAGGCCATCCTCAATAGGCGAACTCGTCAGCTTCTCTTTCAATCTATCACAGAGGTATTAATTCAGTGGCATGTAATGCAACTAGAGGATGCTACATGGGAACCACTCCTTCAGATTCAACATCAATTTCCACTTCTAAAGCTTTGAGGACAAAGATTTTTTTGAGAGGGAGGGGATGTTAGGAACCCATGTCAACCCTTCTCTTTACATTGTTAGTATATTGTTGTTGGACACATATACTTTGTAAGTTGTTCCGTAGTATTATATGTTCCATGGTATTGATCCATAGTATTGGACGCATATGCTTTGTAAATCATCCCGTAGTATTATATGTTCCATGGTATTGATCCATAGTATTGGTGCATAGACTTAGTATATAAGTATATGTTGAGGCCAATCAAGGCAGTGACGAGTTATTTGTATTGAGCTTGCTCAAAGGAGGTTTCCCCCTAGAAGTGGCTCACGATCAATAAATCTCTTGTGTTCTGGCATTTCTGATATATCGTGCATTTTCATTAATTAATTGTTGCAGGTTCCTCTCAGTCTACCATTCATTTACATCATGCTTGCTTGAACTCCTTCCTCAAGGAGACAAGTGTTGTTCATTCACCATTGTTAGAGAGATATTTCAAGAAGGAAAATGAAAAATCCCAAGGGAGTGTTGGATGCCACTTGCTTCCAATCACTCTTACTAGATGATATCACATATTTATGCTTTTTCAATGGAATAATATATGATTATATTGTCGTTTCCATCCATGTTATGAGCTGACTCCAATACCTAGATATATCTCAAATATTATTATTGTAGAGTTCTCAACTAGGCCCACGCACGATTCATATGAGTCGAGCACACAAGACGAGGGGTTTAGAGGGGGTGCCACTAGGCATTCCCTTTGGGGGTGAGAGGGTGCGGCCCTCGAGAAAAAAAATTCTAGACCCTTATAGTGTATTTCAATTCCTTCTGGAACTTTTATAAAAGGGTAGTGATCCCCAACATTGTAACACAAGAGAGATAGAAGAAAGCATTATAAGTTTTTTTTCGAGAAATAATAAAAGATTGAATTGCCCCACAGTTTTAACTGTGTACATAAGGGTTTTCACATAAATATTATGTTCTATTGCTATTATTGTTTGCTTCTATTTTAATATTTTTCTAACATCTAGTAGACAAGCTTGAAAAACTCGTAGGTAGAGGGTTTTCTACAAGTGGGATTTGCAATAACGATAGAAGGTTTAACCAAGTTCACGATTAACAAGTTTGATGTCAAGAATTTCTCCCTATGGAATATGAATATGGAGGATTTGTTGGTCCATAATGACCAATCCCTAGCATTATAATGGGTTCTAAAAAAACTGAGCAGCATTATAATAGATGAGGATTGGATAAATTTGGATAGGAAGATAGTTTCTACAATTCACCTTTGCCTAGTAGAATATGTCTTGTTCAATGTTGCTGAATAAAATATTACAGAATCTCTTTGGGATAATCTAGGGAATTTGTATGAGACTAAATCGAAAACAAATAAGAATTTCCTGAAAAATAAACTTTTTCATTCGAGATTGAAGGAGGGTTCAACTATGTTATATCATCTAAGCAAGTTTAATTGGTATATCATATAAACAAGTTTAGTACCTTAATCAACAAGATTCTCTTGGTTGGTGTGAAGGTATAGGATGAGGACAACACAATTATTTTAGTATGTTCCCTCCTTGATATTTGGGATCATATGGGGGTGACCATCACAAACTCATCATCGAGCTCTCTGAAATTCGATGATGTGGTAGCTTCTTTACTAGGAGAAGAGTTGGGGAAAAAATTATCTCTAGATCGCTGTACCAATGAGGCTCTATTTGTGAGAGAGAGATTTAGTGAAAGGGGTGAATAATAGAGATCATAGTCCAGATCCAAGTCCAAAGTATGAAATAAATGGAAGTGTTGGAATTGTGGGAAACCAAGTCACTCAAGATAGGAGTGTTGGTATTTGAAGAAGGAAAATAATGATGAAAATCAATATCAATCATCAACCAAAGAAAATATAGTAGATTCGGAAGGCACAACAACATGTGAGGCATTATTTCTTAGTAACATCAGATCTCTATTATATGATTGGGTTTTGGAATCAGGTGCATCTTTCCACATGTCTACACATAGAGATTGGTTTGTCAAATATCAACTCTATAGTGGTGGAATGGTCTACTTGGGTGATAATCATCCTTTGGAAATTGTGGGAAGAGGGGACATTAATATCAAGCTAGAAAATGAAGATAAAGGATAGTTGTGTGATGCATGACATGTACTAGATCTACAGAAGAATTTGGTCTTAATACATATGATGGACAAGTTGGGATATTATACCACCTTTGGTGATAATTGATGCAAAATCAACAAAGGATCCCTCATGGTAGAAAAAGGAGAATCTTTATTTTTCAATGGAATACAAATCAAGGGAAACCCTTAGGGTGCTTCCCCTAATTTTGAGTATGGTAATTGAGTTAAATCATTTGGTTGTAGTTTTGGAAACCAAAACCGGAGGGGACATTGAGTGAGGCCCACAATATTCATAGAGGAAACCATCCCGGGGACTTGAACCCATGACCTCCTACTTGTAATTCACAACACTCAACCACTCAATCTAACACATTGGGCTATAAAAAAGGGAATCTAATGGGACCTTGTATCATTTATGCGATGACACAATGACAAATCATGTAGCAGCAATAGACTCAAGGAATATTGTAATGTCCTTTATTATGAATTTTATTAAAATTGCAATTTTCCACTTTTTTCCTTGGTTCGACCTTTGACTAGTTTCGATCTCTAGGTCCCAAATTTGCCCCAAATGATCCCAAATCTTCTGAGAAGGTATATGAATGATATTAGAACATAAATATATGTTTCAGGGATGCCTTTGGACCTTTAAAATACTTCTGCAAATCCTCTTTCAATTCTGATCAATGTAGGTAACTTTACTAGTGATTTTCCTTTGACTAGTATTGGTCTCTAGGTCTCAAATTGACTCCAAATGCCTTCAAATCTTCAAGGAAGGTGTATGAATGATATTAGAACTTGAATATGATGTTATGGATGAAATATGGCCACCAAAAGACCTCTTCAAACTCTCTTAATATTCTGGACCAATTATGCAATTTTACTAGTAATTTGGGGTTCAAATCCCCCTGGGGTAAACAATGAAAATGGCTTCCCAAATGCCTCCAAACCCACTCAAATTTATGAACAGAGGTATGTAATGTGTTAAGTATGTTATTAAAGTCTCATATGAACCATTAATGGATTATTACAACTGTTCTTACCCTCTTCGATTCAACTGCAAAAATCCCCAATTCGACCCTTGGGGAAATGGCACTATTTCACCTCCCAATACAACTAAACTGAGTAAAAATGCTTCAAATGCTCAAGTACAGTACATGAAACTTGTAGAAGACATCCATGGCAGTATATTTATCACAAATATATCATAGAATCATCCATTCATTCGAAATCATCATCAATACATTGGCTCACAACAAGGTAGTGGGGAAATGGCATTGTTCTTCCATTAAAAATGAGATTTATACATTTCTACTTGGAATTTCGACCTGAAACTTTTTGGAGATGAAGAACAGAGTATTTACTTCATATTACAAAAGAAATGGGGCATTAAAAGCTTCCCCAAAGAGTACAATAGCTCACCAAAAACGCCCTCCCTCAAGGATCAAGAATATGCCATCAAAACTGGAAATGGTTGAAGGAGTGAGCTGCAATAGAAGAAACCATGAGCTTCCCTGTAGCTTACACCTGCAAATAAAGACTCCATTAAAGCTCCAAATGAAAGGTCTGAATGGCCTTTCCAATTACCAACTTGGATGGGAATCTTTCACCCTCGAAATTGGCTAAGGCAAGAAACTAGTCATCCACTAGCTCTCCCTCTTCACAAATGCAATTGCAAATTCTACAAATGATCAAAAGCTGGTTTCATTCTTTATTATTGACATTTATAAACTTCTAATGTCCTCCATGGGTCGAATTCCTTCCAAGAGACTCATGCCAACTCAAGTTGGGAAGAGATTCCAAAGAACGCCACTTGTACAACAATTCCTAGTCTCCCACTTCCACCAAATCACATGTGGAAGCATCTTAGCTGCCCTAACACCCTTGAGCGCCCTCTTGGAGTCTATTTTTAGCCCTGACATGTCATATATGTCATATGTCAGCCTTCAGGTTTGATTTGTGTCATAGGTGTCATAGCATCTTCATCATTGTTGTCATAGAGCTAGGGAATCTAGCCCAAGTGTCTCACTAGCTCCAAATTGCCTCTTCCTCTTCCATGGGAGTTACTCTTCCTCTATATTTCGACCATGGATGAGTCATGCAATGAATAATACCTTTTGGACTCCCCCAAGTATGTTACCATTCACCTTGAATTCGAATTGGTGAGAGAATGATGCCAAATGTAGTGGGGAAATCTAGCCATATGTGGGTCCCACTTCCTCCATGTGTCTTCATCATGAAATGCCACTTTGATTTTCACTTGTATATATTTATTTATCTCCTTTATTAAATATTTATTCCATTCTAATTTTCAAACATCATTTATTATCCCCATTATTCCAAATCCCAAAGCTTCCACCCCAAACCTAGGAAACTAGTAATTTTCCTCCTTGGCAATTATTTCACCTTTAGCATCAATTTGACAAACTCTAATGAATAGAGCCAATGTGATTAGGCCATTGTGACCCAATACCAAATTTGGGACATGACAAATCCTCCCTTCCCAATATTGCTTGTCCTCAAGCAATTTTAAATGTGGGTGTTGAAGAACCTGCTTTCTGTATAATTCTTTGAAGTTGCCATTCAATTGCCCAACCTTGAGTCTTTGAGTTTCCATGAAGATTTTAGAGAGGAACCACCATGCTTGCTGCTGCACTACTCTGATTAAAATCACTTTATTAAGTGGGGAATCCATCTCCCATACTGCTTGCTTCCCCAAAAAATATGAAACCAATGAGATAAAAATTATTCCAGGGTCCCATTGCTTGTATTGCACCCCAACAATTAAAAGTGCTCTCCAACCCATACCATTAGATAAGAGGATTCCTGGATCCCATTTTCTTGTATGCATTCTTCCAAACATCATGAGTACAAAATATATATCATCAAAGTACATAACAACATAATGAAAATGTACATAAAGGAGATGCTTCATCAAAGAGTCATGAAAGTGCTTATACCTCCAAGCATGTAGACCACCATTTTCCAAGTGCATACAATCTTCAAGTGACCCATCAAATCTGCTCCAATGACATAGGTGAGGATCCCATGTCCAATAGTGCTGCTCCAAGAGAATGTGATATGCATCAAAATATTCAGCCATGCATTCTTTCATCCAAGAAGTGAATGAAGAATCTCCACTAAAATCTGAACCAAATAATGAGCAGGAAAAACAAGGAGAATTCAAAGGACTCAAAGAAGTCTCATCCATACATCCATGAGGATATGTATCATCATAAGGTAAAGCAATATGCTGCTGCAATTCTAAATAATGAGGTGCTCTATTCATGTCATCATCAAAAGGAGAGGTAGGAGTTTCATACCCCTCATGTGGCACCACTAGGAAAAAACCTTTCACCCAATTTTCATCCCAAAGTGATGTGGCTGGAAAAGAAGTGTGGGGTGAGGAATTATGAACCAACTTTAATTCTTTACAACTCTTACCCATTGAAATATTTAATTCATCTTCTCCATAATTGGTTGGTCCAACTATTGTGAGATCATGTACCTCTTCCAAGGCTTTGCAACTCTCTCCATGAGGCAACTCATAATCCCTTTGAACAAGGACAAGTGCTTGTCCTTCTTCTTGTTTTAGTGTAGTATCTTCAAGAACCTGCATATCAACATGTACCTCATGTTCCACAATTACATTAGGTTCCTCTTTTGTGGCATAAATTGTTTCATCCTTTTCCTTGAAAAGAGAACCATTGCTCATTACTTTTTCCGAGTTGCTTCCAATTCCACTAAGCAACAATCTGAACTCTTGAAAGTATTGTCTCCACTTGTCTTCAAAGGATGGTTCAAGTAATTTCCTAAACTCCTCATTCTCCTTTAAGGTTCCTTTCTCATCCTTACTCATGGTGACCAATGAATGCACTTCTTCTCCTACTTCTTCCCTTTCACCAAAGTACATCCAGTTTCAGTTTCTAAGGGTGGTGGCTTATTTCTTTGACTCCTGGTATTCATTAATGTTCTACCACATCAGGTGCCAAGACCATGCTCTGATACCACTGTAATGTCCTTTATTATGAATTTTATTAAAATTGCAATTTTCCACTTTTTTCCTTGGTTCGACCTTTGACTAGTTTCGATCTCTAGGTCCCAAATTTGCCCCAAATGATCCCAAATATTCTGAGAAGGTATATGAATGATATTAGAACATAAATATGTGTTTCAGGGATTCCTTTGGACTTTTAAAATACTTCTGCAAATCCTCTTTCAATTCTGATCAATGTAGGTAACTTTACTAGTGATTTTCGTTTGACTAGTATTGGTCTCTAGGTCTCAAATTGACTCCAAATGCCTTCAAATCTTCAAGGAAGGTGTATGAATGATATTAGAACTTGAATATGATGTTATGGATGAAATATGGCCACCAAAAGACCTCTTCAAACTCTCTTAATATTCTGGACCAATTATGCAATTTTACTAGTAATTTGGGGTTCAAATCCCCCTGGGGTAAACAATGAAAATGGCTTCCCAAATGCCTCCAAACCCACTCAAATTTATGAACAGAGGTATGTAATGTGTTAATTATGTTATTAAAGTCTCATATGAACCATTAATGGATTATTAAAACTGTTCTTACCCTCTTCCATTCAACTGCAAAAATCCCCAATTCGACCCTTGGGGAAATGGCACTATTTCACCTCCCAATACAACTAAAATGAGTAAAAATGCTTCAAATGCTCAAGTACAGTACATGAAACTTGTATAAGACATCCATGGCAGTATATTTATCACAAATATATCATAGAATCATCCATTCATTCGAAATCATCATCAATACATTGGCTCACAACAAGGTAGTGGGGAAATGGCATTGTTCTTCCATTAAAAATGAGATTTATACATTTCTACTTGGAATTTCGACCTGAAACTTTTTGGAGATGAAGAACAGAGTATTTACTTCATATTAAAAAAGAAATGGGGCATTAAAAGCTTCCCCAAAGAGTACAATAGCTCACCAAAAACGCCCTCCCTCAAGGATCAAGAATATGCCATCAAAACTGGAAATGGTTGAAGGAGTGAGATGCAATAGAAGAAACCATGAGCTTCCCTGTAGCTTACACCTGAAAATAA
The DNA here is from genome assembly GCA_027924585.1 of Larix kaempferi. Lineage (NCBI taxonomy): Eukaryota > Viridiplantae > Streptophyta > Pinopsida > Pinales > Pinaceae > Larix > Larix kaempferi. The sequence continues at coordinate 3,951,031 of BSBM01000278.1, read as the reverse complement.
AGACTCCATTAAAGCTCCAAATGAAAGGTCTGAATGGCCTTTCCAATTACCAACTTGGATGGGAATCTTTCACCCTCGAAATTGGCTAAGGCAAGAAACTAGTCATCCACTAGCTCTCCCTCTTCACAAATGCAATTGCAAATTCTACAAATGATCAAAAGCTGGTTTCATTCTTTATTATTGACATTTATAAACTTCTAATGTCCTCCATGGGTCGAATTCCTTCCAAGAGACTCATGCCAACTCAAGTTGGGAAGAGATTCCAAAGAACGCCACTTGTACAACAATTCCTAGTCTCCCACTTCCACCAAATCACATGTGGAAGCATCTTAGCTGCCCTAACACCCTTGAGCGCCCTCTTGGAGTCTATTTTTAGCCCTGACATGTCATATATGTCATATGTCAGCCTTCAGGTCTGATTTGTGTCATAGGTGTCATAGCATCTTCATCATTGTTGTCATAGAGCTAGGGAATCTAGCCCAAGTGTCTCACTAGCTCCAAATTGCCTCTTCCTCTTCCATGGGAGTTACTCTTCCTCTATATTTCGACCATGGATGAGTCATGCAATGAATAATACCTTTTGGACTCCCCCAAGTATGTTACCATTCACCTTGAATTCGAATTGGTGAGAGAATGATGCCAAATGTAGTGGGGAAATCTAGCCATATGTGGGTCCCACTTCCTCCATGTGTCTTCATCATGAAATGCCACTTTGATTTTCACTTGTATATATTTATTTATCTCCTTTATTAAATATTTATTCCATTCTAATGTTCAAACATCATTTATTATCCCCATTATTCCAAATCCCAAAGCTTCCACCCCAAACCTAGGAAACTAGTAATTTTCCTCCTTGGCAATTATTTGACCTTTAGCATCAATTTGACAAACTCTAATGAATAGAGCCAATGTGATTAGGCCATTGTGACCCAATACCAAATTTGGGACATGACAAATATTTTGGATGTGGTGATGGTGTATCATCAATGACTTGGACATATGCGTGAAAAATGTTTGAAAACTCTGTATGATTGTGGTATAATTTCTGGGATTAAGTCTTGTGATTTAGACTTGTGTGAGAACTATATTTTTGGTCAATAAAAGAGAGTTCGTTTACTGCAAACTCTAGTAAAAGTTTTGGTCTTTTGCAAATTATTCATTATGATATATTTGGGCCATTCCCCACTCTATATATTAATTATGCAAGACATTTTATGGCTTTTATATATGATTATTCTACAAAAGTGTGGTTGTTTTTTCTAAAAAATCAATCAAAATCCTTTGAGGAATTAAAGAGTTCAAGGCACTATTAGAGAAAATTTTGGGCAAGTTCATTTTATTCCTCAAATATGATAATGGAGGAGAATATTTATCCAATGAAATTGATAAATTAATTACATGGGAAAGAATTAAGCACCATAGGACTACTACATATACACCACAAAAAAAATGGTGTGGCTAAGCGGATGAATAACACAATCATATAACTTGCAAAAAGCATTATCAATCCATCTAGGATGGATAATGGATTATGGGTAGAGGATGTTAATTCAACTATGTATCTGATTAACATATCAACTACAACTACATTGAATTGAAATATTCTAGAAGAGGTTTGCTGAGGTAAGCCAGATGATTATTCTCATTTGTGTATGCTTAGTTGTGATGCATTTTCCGACATGTCTAAAGAAAAGAGGTCCAAGCTTGACCCAAATTCAAGGAAATATATTTTTATTGGTTATGATAATGCAATACATGGCTACAGTTTGGGGGATCCTATTGACTACAATGTAATTGTTAGAAAGGATGTTATTTTTATTGAAAACTCCATGCAAAAGAAGGAGGTACAACAAACACCTGAGATTGTACTAGTTCAAATAGAAATGGGTGAAGATGAAAATGAAGCTTATGATCAACATTAAGATCTACACATCCCAAGAGTCATGAAGAAAGGTATTTTCCTAATTTTCAGTCTTCTTTTGCTTTGTTAACTGATGATGGTAAACCTAGTTCATTTTAGGAAGCTAAAGAATTCAATAATGCAAATAAATGGAGGAAATCCATGGATGAATAAATGAAACCATTAAACAAGAATCAAACATGGGAACTTGTGGATATCTCATTAGGAAGAAAAGTTATTGGAAATAAGTGGGTGTATAAAGTAAAGAATAACAATGATGCATTGTTGGAACATTATAAATATTTATTGGTAGCAAAAGGCTATGTGCAGAACTCGTTAATACATTTTAATGAAAACTTCTCTCTAGTTGTGAAGCATACTACTGTAAGGGTTTTACTTGCACTTATAGGAACAAAGGATTTAGAGTTGGAACAAATGGATGTAAAAATTCTTTTCCTACATGGTGATATTCTTATGAACCAATTTCCTTAAAATAAGATATGAGACAAGAGTACACACCATGTACAACAATGTAAACATGATGTGTACTCTTATTTCTTATGCTATTGTAAAGATATTGGTTTATAGCTTGCTGTCATGTTAAAAAAATTCCTACAAATGTTTTTTTGGGATGTTTTAGAAATCAAAACATGGAGGGGATAGATAGGACATACTGAAATATCTGTGATGTGATTCTAGGTCCCAATTCATTACAAATTTGTAGTTGTACCTAGGGAAGTTAGTGTATTTGACTAGTCCAAAAACTAGTCATCTTGGCATTTTCACTATAACTTATTTTATAAGGTGTTTTAGATAATGAAACTTGGAAGGGATAAATATAACATAACAAATATATATGGTACATTTTTTAGGTCTTGAGTCGTTACAAATGCAGAGTTGTACCCTTTGGAAGTTATGGTTTCTAACTAGTCCAAAACTTGGTCTCAAACAGTTGGTCTGGGTAAAACTGTTATATCTGGAGCTTGAGGGATCCAAATGGAGTGATACTTGTAGCATAAAAAATAAGATGGGATGTAGTATTTTTGTATTAATTTTATAATCAAATACATAAAATTGGACACGTGGTGTTAGTACACTTTCCCCTTCCTTAAAAGGACAAAAATAACAAGTTTTGGTAAGGTTACCATAACTTTTTCCTTGGCACATTAGAATTAGGTCATACGTGTGGCATTGTAGAGTATACACATAAAGATACTACATGAAGAAAATTTGGACTCAGAAGTGCCAAAAGTGTTGAGATACCTCTGTTGGAAATTTAGACAACAAAACAGTCCCCAAATTACAATTTTAAAAGGTATGTAAATTTGAAATTTGCGTAACTTTTGAGTAGAAGGTCTGATTTACTTCAAAATCCATTGGAAAGATGAACCATTGGATAATATGTTGGAGAAATTATATTATCAAATTTTTATACTATTTTCAATATGGTTAGAAGTTGAAGGTTTTTTTTTGGACCTCAATTAAGAAAAATGCAGAAATGGACATACATAGATTAACTGAAAATGAAGATAAAGATGAAATCAATCCTATGGAATCGTAGAGGGCGATAAAGGAAAATTATTTGAGTCATGTTAGGGAAGGTTTATATGTTGAAGGTGAAGCTAAAAAGTGGTTGAAATTCATGATTTAAGTACTAGAATAAATACTGCATGGGAAGAATTTGAAGAACTATTTTTGAAAATGTGGATGAAAGACTAAAAAATGGAAGAGATGAATAAAATTGAAGATGAATTGAAAGAAGAAAAAGAAGAACTCAAGAATAAAGGCAAAGAGATTTCTAAGCTACATGCCCTTAATGAATCAGTTAGTAAAGAGGTTCATGAATTGAAAAAGGAAAAAGGATGTGAAAGTATTATGTAAATTTCTTGGGGTAATTGGAGCCTCAGTATGTCCTTTTATTTGAGGGGTTATTGTGTGAAATATATTTCTTATCTATATCGTAGTTGTGCTCCATGTTTACATTTCTATACATGGTGTGTACTTCTTTTTATCTTATGTTATTTTAGGGAATTTGGTGCGTAATAGATATTGATGTAGAAATTTAAATGGATCAACCTGAGGGATATAAAGAAAGAGACAAAGAGCATTTGGTTTGCACACTCGAGAATTCACTATATGGATTTAATTCATCACCAAGGATTCGGTACAAAAAAATTGACATCTTCATGAAGAACCAAGGTTTCAGTAAAAGTGAAGTTGACCATTATGTATATTATAAGAGGTTTGATGATGACAATTTTATTATCTTATTGTTGTATGTTGATGATATGCTAGTTGTAGGACCTAACATGAAGAAAATCATTGATCTCAAGGCTTATTTGTCTAGGACATTTGAAATGAAGGATTTAGGAGCAATAAATCAAATTCTATGAATGAAGATACATAGAGACATAATAAGTAAGAAGATCTGGTTAAGACAAAATTAATATATAGAAAAGATTCTAGAGTGATTCAATATATAGAATGCAAAACCAATTAGCACCCAATTTCCTATGCACTTCAAGGTGTCTTCCGAACAATATCTGAACACATAAGTAGAGCATATAAGCATGTATCATGTATCACATTCATCAGAAGTAGGGAGCCTCATGTTCGCCATGGTGAGCAATAGACTGGATATTGCTCAAGTAGTGGGAGTGTCTCATGGTGAATCGTGCTAAGGAGCATTGGAATGTTGTAAAGTGGATACTCATATATTTAAGGGGCACTTCAAATGGTACTATTTTCTACATATTTACAAATTAAATGTTTTGTGGGTTATGATTTTGGCATAGACAAAGATGGAAAGACGTCTACTACAATATAGGCTTTCACTCTTGTTAGTGGATTTGTGAGTTGGGCATCTAATTTTCAGCCAATGGTGGCTTTATCAACAACTAAAGAAAAATATGTGGCGACAACTAAGGCCTATAAGGAGGAAATATGGATAGAGCGGTTAATGGATGAATTCAAGATGATACAGGGGAATATCACTTTGCATTGTGATAGTCAAAGTGTTATTCACTTAGTGAAGAATATAGCATTTCATGATCGCACATAGCATATTGATATTAAGTACCATTTCATAAGGAAAGTGGTGGAAGAAGGTAGTATCTTGTTGGAGAAAATCGATACCTATGAGAATACTGCATATATGCTTACGAAACCAACTATGATAGAGAAGTTTGAATGGTGCAAAAATTCTATGGGATTTCTGTAAATGTGATGAAGGAAACATTGGGAAATGACATGTGGGTGGAAACAAATGGCAAGGATATTCATGTGTATTGAATTAAAGTGGTAGAGTGTTAGGAGAAGAATCCAATACCCATATCTCCAATATTCTTAATGTAGAGTCCTCGACTAGGCCCACGCATGATTCATATGCGTTGAGTGCTTGGAGAGGGTTCATAGGGGGTGCTACTAGTCTCTCCCTACGGTGTGGGAGAAGGTTTCCCAAAGACAAAAATTCTAGACCCTTCTAGTGTATTTCGGTTCCTTTTGGAACCATCATCTGTATTGTATAAAATGAGGGTGACCCCTCGCATTGTAACACAAGAGAGATAGAAAGAAGAATTGTAATTTGTTTGTTGAGTATTGATAAAAGATCTCGAAGGTTCTATTGCCCCATGGTTTTACCTTTGTACATCCGAGTTTTGAAGTAAATCCCATGTTCTATTATTATTGTTGAAGAATTTGTTGTGTCTACTTCTGGTTTTAGATCAAGTACTCGTGAAAGTTGGCAAAGTGGATCTAGGTCCACAAGAACTTGATAAAATAATTTCAACTGGGCACTTTGTCATAGTTCATATTCCTAGTGAGAGTCAAGCCACAAAATCATAATCTATAGGTTTTGGTTCTTGAAATCAAAGGGACACCTCTCTCCCTCCCACCAACTTGATCGACTCTATCCCACTACTTTCATCGTTTGTGCCTCGACCTCTCTCTTTACGTTTAAGTTGTGACTTCGTACAAGTTTACTCAATTTATTGACCTAGAGACTATTCAATTTGCTTCTTTACTATACAATTGATTGAATGGACCATAAAATAGTTTAAAGACTGAAGGATCTGGAGCTTGAGATTATATAAGGTAAACTACCATATTAATACTGACAGTCATAAAATAAACTACATTTCATTTTGCAATCGACCGAACTCATATGGATTTGAGGTATTTCCATGTCCAAGTGTGTATCTTTCTAATTTTACTTGAAGTTCTTAATAATTGGACCAAAATAAATGTTAGCATAAGGCCATTTTTTTGAAATAGAGCGGTGAATGTTTATGATGTGCCTTCTAAGAAGGCATACCTGAGAATGTCCAACCTCAGGAACTAGTTGGGAAACCGCCTAGTAAGGGATTTCTAGAGAATGTTTTGATGTTAAATGTCGATAGATCCAACAATTCTCGCATAGGTTGATCTTATCTTTTCTTGATGATGGATCACGTATGACTGGTCCAAAACATCAACTACAAATTTCTTAACATAGTGAATTCGAAAGAAGAGACAAACACACCAACAAATTTCCTGAGCCAAATCCCAAGGTGTGGGCATGGGAAACAACATCGCTTTCTGCCCAATTTTAAATCTGGTTTTACAAACTTCTTGTATGCCCCTTGTTTTGGGTTTAAATCAGATTCATTGCAACGAGATTGTGACTTGTCAATGGATTTATTAAGTGATATTATCTTTAAAAAAAATTAAATCTGAATTTATCAAGCATAGTTATCAATTTTTAGAATAGGGATTTAAATTGGATAAGATACGAAAAATATTGGAGAGATAAATTTAAATCGGCCATATAAACAGGTCACAAAGGTTGCAGACAGGTTTATTGGATTTACAAAACCTTTTCAACTTTAGTACATCTTCTCAATGAGCATTCCCAACTAGAAAGGCCTCCATAGAAGCTTTCAACAATGTTGCAAATTGAACAATTAAGATAAGAACTTTGTAGTATCAATCCATGCTCTCAATTCTGTTAAAACAAATCCATTAAATATGAACAAACTCAATAAACTGAAAATTTGAATTGAATAGTCGAATTTATTTAAATTTATTTTTCCAATTCAAATGAATTTGGTAACTATGTTTTTCAATTACTTATGGAATAGAAAAAACAAGCTTAAATTTTGTAAGTTGATTTAAAAAATTACCCTTAACGATTCAATTTTACTACTTATTAACTCTAAATTTAAGATGGATAGTTTTTTATTACTTATTAAATCTAAATTTAAGATGGATACTGTAATCACTGGAAAAAAAATTACGCGAAAACAAGGGGTTGGATTTTCACCTATAGAACAAATACACAGATGGGACAATTTGAGAGTGATATGGATATCCTACCCAAGGATAAATATGCTGGGCATGGTATACAAGAACAAGGTCAAGCAAGCTCAACGACCACTTGACGATTTTAGAGGCAAGGATTAGTATAAGCAAGTGCCCAACATTTATGACAAAACAAATTGCAAAATTTATGTTTTTCAATGTCTACCCCTTTAAACTCACACTTGCTCCTATCTTCTTTAGGAATTTCACCTTGAACTAAACATAAATGTTTTAGATAATTGAATTAGCTTCGTACTTATATTTTTTCAAAAAAATTATGCACATATTTTGGGACAAATTTGGTGCTCACCAACATCATATACTTGAAAACTTTAGGTATGGATAATGAGTGACCTGTTGAGCAGTAGTATTTTGAGAGATAATTATTCATTTTAGGGAAAACAATACGTACTCATAATCTACACACACTTCACTTGTGCATGGTCTATATTTTGAGGTATTTCGGACTTGAGAACTATATTTAATATTTTTTGAAATAGCATATGTTTAGAAAATAGTGCATTATCGACACATGTTGGTGATTTTAAATTATCTTTTTAGTGTGTCTGTTATTGAAAAAACTAAAACTACACTTTCGAAGAGGACGTGACAAGGAAAATCTCTGTGAAGATTTCAAATTTTTTGGTCGTGTCTTTTATTAAGATATTGAATTTTCATTGTGACTGATTTTCAACTGCCTAATTTTTTAAACGATGGAGTTTGGAAAAAAATAAAATAAAAATACCAATCCTTAATGAAATTAAAAAAAACTTATACCTTGAGAAAGTAGATTCAAAGTTGAATCTATTGGTATAAAATCCAACTGATAACTCTGTGATTTTGTAGGGTTTCGAGCCTGCCAAAGTCAAAAGTTCTTGGAAACTGTAGAGATTCCCATTGGTTCCATTGACCAGAAACTCTTAGGCGAGAAAAACTCTCTCCTGAGAGTTTGTTTAAACTCTCGGGTGAGATATTTTTTGCCTAAAAAGTAACCCTAGGTGAAATAAATAAATCCGGGCATTTTGTGCCCAAACTCTCGTTCTAGAGTTTATTTTAAACTCTCGGACGAGATTTTGGGCACACAACGCCCTGAGAATATTTTTTGAGCCGATACATTAAATGCCAAAGATCCCAACAAACGTATGGTAATATTCTTAAACTCTCTCCCGAGAGACCTATATATACACTCTCGGCCGATACATTTTAAACATAAATCAAAAGCAGTTTGACTATACCAATTCGGGTCGAGTGTAAATATAGTGTGAATCTAGTTGAAACTGCGAAAATATGAAAATAAAAATAAGTTTAGGTATTTTTTTCTTACTTATAGATTTTTTTTTTTGTTACTTATGGAATTTGTTAATTTTTCATGTTACAATTTTTTTAAAGGGGTACATATTACTCATTTAAATAAGTTTAGGTAATTTTTTGGTTGCTTATGGAATTTGTTAACTTTTCCATGTTACAATTTTTCTAAGGGTTACACATTACTCATTTTGTGTAAGAAAATGCTAAAGAAATTGGTCTTTGTGAAGGAAAAGTTATCACCTACATCAAACAAAACTGTGTAGTGGAGAAGAATGGAGTGCAACAACATATATAAGTTCTATGCATAGTAGTAAGATTTGAGTATGAATTCAAATGCGATGCAGATACAATACATAAAAAATACGTAACAAAAAAATTAAGTATGGCTAAAATACGGTAGTAGACATATTATAAATACAAAAAACATGAAATTTTAATTAAAAAAAAAAAATTATACATAAATCGTTCCAAATTTTAACATATCATTCAGTATTCATTGAAAACAATTTGAAACATATCTCAAATTTGAAACATAGCATATCATATAATATAACAATTTTTATGATGTCACCATCCCCATTCCCTCGCCAATTCTAAGAGAATTACCATGTAAGAAAACTAAGTTTAACATGCAAGTCTTAACACAATAGTACAAATGAAGCAACATGACATCAAATAAATAAGTTCTAACTAATAACCTAAAGTCTATTTAATTCTATGCTTGTGGTCTCAATGTATGCATGTAATTGCATCTTAATATTCTTCACCAACATCACTATAATATTCAACTTTGTCACTACCGACACTCTAATTTGGAACATCTCTAAGTAGTACATCATCATCCTCGTCATTTATATTGTGTGTGGAAATTCCCACATCATCAACACCTGTGGAACATGGAGGAATCTCTGTCTTTGAAGTTGATGCCTTCCCCTCCAAATATTTCACCCACAAGTGTAAATTGCAGTGAATATTAGCAAGATCTGCCAATTTATCTGCTGATAATTTATCTCTTCTTGCTATAAATTAATTCATGTGTGCTTTAGCTCCTCTCTCAAGAATATGTACTAGTGAACTATTTTTTACATGAAAGTAAAGTTAAATGTAATTATCAACAAATAATAATGACATAGTATTTGAAGGAAAAATAGACATCAAAACTAAAATTTCATTGCCCAATTTACATGGATTAACACCGTTTGATTGTGATTTCCTTCAACTTCGATGTCTCATACCCATGCATCATCCACAACTCAATAGGTGTGTTATCTACGCAAACTATATCCCCTCTACTCATTTTATTGTAAAATAACGGCTAGTCCCATTCATGTATGATAGGGATTGCAAACACATCTTCTTCTGCATATCAATATCAAGTTACATCCTCTCCACACAAGAATAAAATCCATCCATAATGTCAAGATCCTTATGTACATGGAAATAATTAGGTGCTAAGAAAACAATCGCGGCATGAAATAGCTTGTGCAACATCGTCCACCTATGATCCATAATGTCCCATATTGGTTGATATTGCGATTGGTCATGATTACATGCAGGTACTATGTGTTCCTTTTTTCTATCCATGCACTCATAAATAAAACCCATGCATGCAGCATCTTAATCAGCCAACCTCAATAATTTTATAATAGGCTCACAAATAGACACACTTTTCTCTTCCAATAGCCAAAAGGACCGATTGAAGAGGATATTCTCTACCATTTTACCATGTTCAATCTTAGAAAGGGTATTGTTCATCCACTCAGGATTGCAAACAAGTGATCTCAAGGCATTTATTTTCTCTACCACCCTCTTCAATGCAATGTAGTGAGTTGCAAATCTAGTTTCACCTCGTTTAAGTAAATTTTGAGTGAAAAAACTTCTAAAAGTATTTAAGGTCAAGAGATGATTAATGATGAATTTCACCATTTTTCTTGCTAAATTTATATTTTCATTAACCCAAGGTATCTTACCAATGTCATGAAATGATAAATCCAAACAATGTGCTGCACATTGTGTCCAAAAACGTTTAGGTAAATGTTGCATCAATAATTCACCAGCGCGGACAAAATTGAATGCATTATCAGTAACAACTTGAACTACTTTGTCCTCCCCTATCGACATGATGGTGTCTCTTAATATTTGGAACAAATATTCAACACTCTTTGTTTTGTTCATACAATTAATGGTTGAAAAATGAATAACTCCTTGAGAGAAACAAGCAAGGGTATTCACAAGGGTCCTATATTGTCTATCTATCCAACCATCACTCATTACAGTGCAACCAGTAACTTCCCATGAATCTTTAATAGGTTTAAAACCTTTTCTTCCATTCTAGATTTTCTCCCCTCAACTCCTTTGGTTCTAAGAGTTTCATAGCTAGGAGGATAATATGTGGGACCAAATTGTGCAACCTTCTTTATCATGTATCGAAACAAATGGCTTCTCATAACATTAAAAGAGATATTAGATCCAATGAAAAAATCATAAATAAAATCATCTACCCCCTTTCACTCCAATGGCTTCCATGCTTGTGTCAGTGTTTGTTGGGTTGGACTAGGATCATGTCAAGAAGGCTCTTTTTGTGATCCATATGGCATAGAGGATGATGATGAGGGCATCAAATTTATTGGTGGGGTCGGAATGGCCTCTTGTCCGGTAAGTGCATCTTGCACTCTCTTACTCTTAGCTGCATGGATTTCACTTGCTTTATGATGAGATTCAATTTCTTCAATTAACTTCTCCCTCACCTCTTGATTAATCTTGTCACATCCTTTGACTCCTCCACCAAGTCCACCTACAATAACCAACAAGTGATCTATGTCTCGAACTGATGTTCCACATTTTTTATTACATTCTTGATAATAAATTCTCCCATTAGGTTTTTTATCTGAATATTTCCATTCAGAAACCTTTGATTTAAACAGTTGGAAGGCCATTATAATTAACATTCTTTTATAAAAAAATAGAAAAGAAGAAAAATATGTATTAGAATTTAGAACTTCAAAGAAAAAATATAAATAACAAAAACCACAAATAATGCATAGTAAATTCTACTTTACATTTTACATCTTTACTTTTAGAAATAATCATATAAATATCACATCTTTACTTTTATAAATAATCATATAAATGTTAAATCTATGCAACTTAACTGTAAATTGTAAATTTTATAGTTAAGTTGTTTAACTTTAACTTGGTAAATTACTAAATACTAAATAGTAAAATCATAAAAATAAAACAGTAAATTATTTAAAACTAAAAGTAACTTAATTGAAAAGTATATAAATTTACCTTTATACAAATAAAAACAGAGAAATTACATAAATTTACTTTTTGATAAATAATTAAAACATGAAAATAAAAATTAAAATAACAATTACAACTTAAATAAAACTTAAATGAAAAACTACATGTACTTACACTCCTACACTCGCTACTACTAAGCTACTACAACATAGTAGATAATAAGATATGTGATAGAGTAATATTGGTCCCAACTTGGGATTCTGAAGTAATATATCCAGCATGGAAGGCATAAATGAAACCAATCTCCATGTACGTAGCACTTAGAACAATGGCAAGTACTCTTAAAAAATGTACATGATATAAAGTCCTTAATAACAGTATAACACTATGTAGACAATTCAAATTCAGAAAATTGGAAATGATTTTAGGCTTAGCAACTTAGATGAAATCGAAATAAGTGAAAAATAAGAAATTGCAAACTCTCAAGATGTGGGAGGACGAAAGGTTGGAGAAATTTTATTATGATTACAAGGTATTAAAAATCAACGTTTGGACGTTGAATCAAAATGCAATCGAAGACATTCGAAATTTCAAATGTTAATGGTTGTGTGAGAGTGACTCGCATACCTGTCGTTGAAATTTGAACTTTGAACTCCCGTCGCACGTCACGGTTGAATGTTGAAACTTGAAACTTAAATTTAGAAACATGATTTTGATTTTCTCTTTGAACTCTCGCGGATGCACATCACTGTTAAGAGCCTAAGCCCATAAATTCATACTGTTAAGCCCCTAATTTTATTTTATTTATTCACGAATCAAAATTTAGAAACAAGATTTTGATTTTCTTTGGAGGGACTAAAATTTATAAGAATTTGAAAGAGTATTTTAAAGTTTTTTTTTAAATAAAGTTTTTGATTAGTTGGTCACGGTTTGGAGTTTCGTATTTTACTATATCAGTACGAATTCGGTTCAGACAAAATTCAGTAAATAAATGATTGATTGTATTAAACTCATACCATCTCAAATATTCGCCATATTTTTAACCTAGTTCGAATTTTCGTACAACAATTTCCAATACAACCGAATTTTGTTACTATGGTTCTATGACCTCCCTGGGGACTTTAATCTTGGCTCAACTACTGAACAAACATGAACTTTGATTTGATTGTAGATTTCAGGATATCCCAAGGGAATGTAGCAAATTCCATTGATAACTTTGAGTTGGATGCCTTAAACCTAAAGTTCAAATAAGGATGGCACTCAACAACACACCATTATTACATCGAGAATAGCTAGGTGCTCTACACGGGGGCTTCACTCAATAAATTGCTATCATAGCACGTTCGTTCGTAGCATATGAAACAATACCCCTAATTTCACTAAATATTGGAAAATACCTTCAAAAATCATTTTTTTAACCCCCTCCCAATATTCCTTCCCAATTTAAAAAAACCCCTATTTTCACTAGATATTGTATGTATCAATTTTTTTCATTAACATTTTTTATACCCCTTTATATTTCCACCTAGTATATTGATATGATACCCCTCTTATGACCCCACATGCATTCTACAATGCACCTTGCTTCTTTCGATGTATATTGTGGATGCATATTACTTCACCCACAATGCAATTACTCAACCACATATCATTATGATTTGCAACATCTAATGGTCTAATGAAGAGATAGGAGATCACTTCTTGTATGTCACTAGAGCCAATGCACATTGACAACATTTAGATTGCATGTTGTAGCTCCCCAATCGTTGACTAAGCCTATTGTGGGCTAGTTATCCAAGCCCCCAGGGCCTGTAACAAGCTCTAGGAGGCTGACTAAACATCCCAAGGCCTGTAATAGGCATGAGTGGTTGGGTATTCAAGCCCGCAAGGCCTAACGAGGGCCTATAACAGGCCCTGGAGGCTTAGATCCTCCCAAGGCTATTGGTAACAACTGGTTGAGTGCTATTGGTAACAATTGGCTGTCAGTGACCACTGTCTCTCGACTATGATCGACTGGAAACCCACTTCACCACGAAAACCCTGGCCTCAAGCATGCCTCAAGACGTGATTTCCCTACGTACTAGTAAGCCCGAGCCTTGCCTCAACCCGATTTCTCATCCGACCGTGATCCCTCCATCTCCATTTGGCGGATATTTGTGAGCTCACCCATATAAAAAAGACCCCAAAGTATTTTTGTATTTTACATTAAATAAAAAAACCCTTTGCCCCTTAATATATTAGCAATATATTTTTTAGGTTTTCATGAATATTTAATACCGTAATATGAATGAACGTGATACTATATTGCCTTCTAGTGAAGCCCCCGTGGTGCTCTAGAGCATAATATGGATGAGAGTTTGTTTATGTATATGAAAAAAATAACTAGAATAGATCCATCTTAACTCTAGCTCTGTCAAAAACCAAGAGGGATCAAATCCCTTGGGGTGCAAATCCCTTTTAGAGTCCTAAACTTGAGGAAATGTTTGCACCCAAGATCTACTTGAATAACTATGGAAACTATAACATATTAAGGTTTTGGCAATTTAACTATGATGATTCTAGTAGCCTTCCAACTCTTTATCTTGATAACATACACAATGTAATTTCATTGAAAAACAATACTATTAAATCATATTGCATTTTCCAAGGCACAAATTCCGAGCCTCGCAAACTTACAATGACACTTGTATGATGATTATCTTTCATTTTATGTGGATAATGATCATGTCATAAGGTACGTGATTGCACAAAAGTTAGATATAAACTTTACTAATAAAAAAATATTTAGAACATGTGTATTTATAAAATACCATATTATTATAAAAATGAATAATATTTATTTTATATACACTATGGTGATTCTAGTAAGGTTCCATTATTTAAGTGAATAATATTATACAAAAATGTAATATTATTAAAATCAATGGATTTTAACAATATTATTAGATTATATTGCATTTCGCAATACACAAATTTCAATCTTCTTACTAGCTTACAATGACATTTACATGATGCTATTTTTCATTTAATTTGGATAATGATTAAATGATCATGTAATAAGGTATGTGATTGGTCAAAAGTTACATATAAACTTTACTTATAAAAAATACTTAAAACATTTGTATTTATAAATACAAAAAATTAGTAACATTTATTTTGTATACACTTTTAATATATAAAATAAATTTTTTATTTTAGCAACAATATGAATAAGTTTTTTACTTAAAATTTAATAAAATATTTAAAACAAACTTAGACTCAATTTATTGTATTTTTGTTTAAAATTTAATAAAATTGATATAACAAACTTAGATTTTTTTAATTGATAAAAAATATTACTTAATTTTTCACAATTAATTATATTTTATCTTTTCAAACTTTTGATAAATTTAAAATTACTATCTTTCTTAAAAATTTAACTCTTTTATAACAAATACTAAACATTTAAAATAGTATATTTTTCACTATTCTTTTTTATGGAATTCTAAATCACCAATAATTACTATAAATGCAAAACTTTTTTTTTAATTAAAATTTTAATGCCTTAAAAAGGCCTTCCAAAGAACAAAATATATTTTTTATTATAATGATGGAAACAATCCTGTTAAATTGCATTCCCAAAGTCATGTGCAACTAATAATCTAACTCAAAATCATTCACATCAGGGATGACTTATTCTTATGTATAGATACCACACATTGATTTACCACGTTTCTCCCTGTGCTTAGATTATTGCATTTAGGTTGGTTTTTGAAATTAATTTTTGCGCGAGAGGTCATGCTGCCATCTTCCAATCATAGTTTGGTAGATCAATGCATTCCAAGAGCACCACAATATTGTCTTCTGCTAATAAAAAAACTATATACAGAATGTGTCTTCTGCTAATAAAAAAACTATATTGATGGGAAATGGGCATGTCGTAGAATCTGGTTCTTCTTTGATCAAGTCGGTAAGGAAAAACATTGTAAGTTTTTTTTTTTGTCGATAAACAATAAAAAAATTGAATCCCCCATTTCCCCATGGTTTTAACTATGTACATTAGGGCTTTCACATAAATATTGTGTTTTATTGTTATTATTGTTTTTTCTATTTTAATGTTTTTCTAACATCTATTATCCGAGCTTGAAAAAATCGTAGGCAAAGAGTTTGAAAAAATTGTAGGCAGAGGATTTTCTGCAAGTGGGATTTGCAACAATGATAGAAGGTTTAACCAAGTTCAAGATTGACAAGTTTGATATCAAGAAATTTTACCTATAGAATATGAATATGGAGGATTTGTTGGTTCAGAATGAATGATCCCTAGCATTGAAACGGGTTCTAAAAAAATCGAGCAACATTATAAATGAGGATTGGATAAAGTTGGATAGAAAGATAGTTTCAACAATTCGTCTTTGCCTAGCAGAATCTGTCTTCTTCAATGTTGTTGAGTAAAATACCACAAAATCCCTTTGGGATAAACTGGGAAAGTTGTAAGAGACTAAATCGACAACAAATAAGGTTTTCTTGAAAAAACAACTTTTTCATTTAACGATGAAGGAGGGTTCAACTATGGTAGATCATCTAAATGGGTTTCATACCATAATCGACAAACTTCTCTTGGTTGGTGTGAAGGTATAGGATGAGGACAAGGCGATCATTTTAGTATGTTCCCTCCTAGATACTTAGGATCATATGGTGGTGACCATCGCCAACTCATCATCAGGAACTTTGAAATTTGATGATGTGGTGGCTTCTTTATTGGGAGAATAGTTGAGGAAACAATTATCTTTGGATCTCTCTACTACTGAAGCTCTATTTAGAGAGAGATCTAGTGAAAGGGGTCAATAAAGGAGATCATAGTCCATATCCAAGTCCAAATTATGCAATAAATGGAAGTGTTGGAATTGTGGGAAACTAGATCACTCGAGGAATGAGTGTTTGTATTTGAAGAATGAAAAGAAGGATGAAAAACTATATCAATCATCAACCAAAGCTAGTATAGCAAATTTAGAAGACACAACAACATGTGAGGTATTATGTCTAAGTAACATTAGATCTCTATCATATGATTGGGTTTGGAATCGGGTTGATCTTTCCACTTGTCTCCACATAGAGACCGTTTTGTCAAATATAAACCCTATAGTGGTGGAATGGTCTACTTGGGTGATAATCATCATTTGGAAATTGTGGGAAGAGGGGACATTAAGATCAAGATGGGCAATGGAAGAGAAAGGATAGTTGTGTGATGTATGATATGTACCAGATCTACAAAAGAATTTAGCCTTAATCAATATGATGTACACGTTGGCCTATTATACCACCTTTGGTGACAATTGATGCAAAATTACCAAAGGACCCTTCATGGTAGAAAAAGGAGAATCTCTTTTTTTCAATGGAATACGCATCAAGGGAAACCCTTAGGGCACTTCCCCTAATTTTGAGTATGGTACCCGAGGTAAAATATTTGGTTGTATTTTTGGAAACCTAACCTGGAGGAGACATCGAGTGAGGCCTGGAATATTAAAAGAGGCAACAATACCGGGGACTTGACCCTTATGACCTCCTTCTTGTAATTCACAATACTCAACCACTCAACTTAACCCACTGGGATAGAAAAAAGGGAATATGATGGGACCGTATATCATTTATGTGATGATACAGAGACAAATCATGCAGCATCAATATACTCAAGGAATATTTTGGATGTGGTGATGTTGTGTCATCAATGCCTTGGACATATGAGTGAAAAAGGTTTGAAAACTCCGCATGATTGTGGTATATTTTCTAGGATTAAGTATTGTGATTTAGACTTGTGTGAGCACTATATTTTTGGTAAATAAAAGAGAGTCTGGTTTACTACAAGCCTTAGTAAAAGTTCTGTCCTTTTGCAAGTTATTCATTATGATATATTTGGACCATTCCCTACTCTCTCTATAAATGGTGCAAGAAATTTTTTGTCCTTTATATATGATTATTCTACAAAAGTTTGGTTGTATTTTATAAAAAATAAATCAAAGTCCTTTGAGGAATTTAAAGAGTTCAAGGCACAATTAGAGAAAATTTTGGGCAAGTTTATTTTATTCCTCAAATATGATAATGGCAGAGAATATTTCTCCAAGGATATTGAAAATTTGTGTACATGGGAAAGATTTAAGCACCATAAGACTACTACATATACACTACAACAAAATGGTGTGGCTAAGAAGATGAATAACACAATCATAGAATGCACAAAAAACATGATCAATGTACATAGGATGGATAATGGATTATGGGTAGAGGATGTTAATACAACTGTGTAATTGGTTAACATATCAACAAAAACTATCTCAGATGGAAATATTCTAGAAGAGGTTTGATAATGTAATCCAGATGATTATTCTCATTTGTGTAGGTTTCGTTGTGATGCATTCCCATTTTCCTAAATAAAAGAGGTCCATGCTTGACCCAAATTCAAGGAAGTGTTTTTTTATCGGTTATGATAATACAATACATGGCAATAGGTTGTGGGATCCTATTGACCACAAGGTAATTGATAGGAAGGAAATTATTTTTAATGAAAAACCCATGCAAAAGAAGGACGTACAATGAGCACCTGAGGTTGTGCTAGTTGAAGTAGAAATGAGTGAAGATGAAAATGAAGCTTTTGATCAACATGGAGATCTACACATCCCAAGAGACACTGAGAAAAACATTCTCCGAATTTCGAGTCTTCTTTTGCTTTGTTAATTGATGATGATAAACCTAGTTCATTTCATGAAGCTAAAGAATTTGATAATGGAAATAAATGGAGGAAATCCATGGATGAATAAATTAAATCATTAAACAATAATCAAACATGAGAACTTATGGATCTCTCATTAGGAAGAAAAGTTATTGGAAATAAGTGGGTGTATAAAGTAAAGAAGAAATGATGCATTGTTGAAAGGTTATAAATATTTCTTGATAGAAAAAGGATATGATCATAATTGAGTTAAATATTTTAATGAAATCTTCTCTCTAGTTGTGAAACTTACTACTGTAAGGGTTTTACTTGCACTTATAGAAACAAAGGATCTAGAGTTAGAACAAATTGAAGTAAAAATTCCTTTCCTACATGGTGATACTGTTATGAATCAATATCCTTAAAATAACATAAGAGAAGAGAGTACACACCTGACACCATCTACAACATTGCAAACATGGTGTGTATTATTATCTCTTATGCTATTGTAAAGATATTGGTTTAGAGCTTGGTGTCATGTTAAAAATTTTGCAATAAGTTTTTTTGGGGATGTTTAGGAAATCAAAATTGCCCCATGGTTTCACCTGTGTACATCATAGTTTCAAAGTAAATATCATGTTCTATTATTATTGTTGAATAATTTGTCGTATCTACTTATGGTTTTAGATCAGCTACTCATGAGACTCAATAAAGTGGATATGGGTCCACAAGGACTTGATACAATAATTTCAACTAGGAACTTTTTCCTAGTTCATATTCCTAGTGATATTCAATCCACAAGCTCATAATCTAGAGTTTTTGGTGCTTGAAATCGAAGGGACACTTCTCTTCCTCCCACAAACTTGACCGACTCTATCCCACTGCTTTCATTGTTTGTGCCTCCACCTCTGTCCTCACCTATGTTCCTACCCTTGCTTCCCTTTACCTTGTGCCTTTGTTGTTTGCTCAATTGATTGACCTAAATACTGTTACATTTGCTTCTTTACTATACAATTGTTTGAATGGACCATAAACTAGCTCAAATACTAGAGGATATGGAGATGGAGAATATGTGAGGTAAACTACCTTGTGAATACTGACAGACATAAAATAAACTACATTCCTTTTGCAATCGAATGAACTCATCTGGATTTGAGGTATTTCAATGTCCAAGCATGTATATTTCTAAGTTTAATTGAATTTCTTAATAACTGGACCAAAATAAATGTTAGCATAAGGCAAACTTTATTTTTTGGTTAAGCATATATATTCTAGCAAAAGTTTCAGAAGTACCATCCAGAGCTCAACTAGCAATTATTTTTAAACAGAGGGGTGAGTGTTTATGATGTGCCTTCTAAGAAGGTATACCTTGGTAGCATACAATGTTGGATGTCCAACTTCACGGATTAGTTCGGAAAATTCCTATCTAGGTAAGGTTACAATAGAGCGAATCCTTTGAGTGACATGCTAAGCAGTGGGTTCATTATCTGGCTAGAAGGCTCCTTATTTAAGTAGGAACTAGAAGCAAAATGGAGAGGAGTGAAAGACTCAAAGAACTTGAAAATAGGTGATTGCCATTCAAATCCCATTGATGATAAGTAAGGTAAGAATAATCAGTAGTAATAATGCCTTCCTACTTATATATCGCTCACTAAATTCAGATCCTCTATATGTGCAGTTACTAAATGATTCATATGTTACAATAAGGGTCATTTTATCACTGGTTTATTCCAATGGATATTTTCTTGTTATGGACTTAGCACTTTCAAACTGTGATTTTGGACTAATTTCCATGTTTTGAATCTACCAACAGATTTAAAATTATAAACTAAACAATGCAACTTATCATTTTAACAATTTTTCCACAAATGCTTATTGAATATCCCTGCCCCTTCACACTCGAGAAGAATAAGATTATATTATTGGTGAAGAAACCTTCTATTCCAAATAAGGCAATTGATAAGGAGGAGATAGGAAGGGATTTCAAGATAATGTTGTGATCCTAGATGTCGAAATATCCAAAACCAAACAATTTCCTTAGATAGAGCCCAAGGCGTGGGGAATGGCAGAAGATAGGGAAGGCCATCGCTTTCTGCATAATTTTCTGGTCTTTGATCTATTGTTTAAATTTGGTTTTACAAAATTCTTGTATGCCCCTCATTTTGGGTGATAGTCAGGCATCGTGCATTGTATTCAACTGCTTTTGTGTATACACTATGGGATTTTATAGCCCTAAAACAATATTGTGCTCTTTCCTAATAAGAATCATTGCGTCAATATTAATACTTGTCAATGGATTCATTAAGTGATAGTCTTTAAAAAAAAATCTGGATTTATTAAGCATAGTTACCAATTTTTTGTATACAGATTTAAATTGGATAAGATATTAAATTTGGATTTATTAACCATAGTTACTAATTTTTTCGAATACATATTTAAATTGGATAAGATACTAAAAATATTGGAGAGATAAATTTAATTGGGGCCATACAAACATGTTACAAAGGTTGCATACAAGTTTATTGGATTTACAAAACCATTTCAACTTCAGCACATCTTCCCAATCAACATTCCCTGCTATAAAGGCATCTATAGAAGCTTTCAACTCAGCATTCCCTACTAGAAATACCTTCATAGAATATTTGAACAATGGTGCAAATTAAACAATTAAGATAGGAGCCATTTGCTATCAATTTTTGGAATATGTAACTCATACTTGTTGTATGATTGAGTTAATGACTTGTTGTCAAGAAGGTGACATGACAAGATGAGCTGAGAGAATAGGTTAATGTCTAGAAAAGGTTGATATAGTTGAGTAGTTGATAGAGATAAAGTTGTAATAAATAAATTTTTGACCAAAGGAAGTAGAAGGGTATATAAGAGAGAATTAAATCCCTTGATTGAGTATCTAGACCAACAATTGAGAGTTGTTGAACATTGTATAAATATGTGTATGTTGTTAGCAATGAATCATCAAGGAAAGTCTTCATTTACTCTCTCTCTCTGCATGTCTGTCATGATGTTTTTTATTATGATATCATAGCATGCTTATGCTTTACTCCCTCATGAGAAGGGTTGGAATTCGACGGGCATATTCCCTCCATGACGCATTTTACCCATCAAAATACGGTTAAAATTTTTAACAAACCGTCTCAAAGAACGGGCAAACAATTTGCTAAGATGTATTTTTGAAGGTTAATTGTTTTTTCCAAACCGTAATTAATTTTTATTAATAAGCTTGTTAAGATATGTGTATGCCTAGATAAATGACCTTCAGTAGGTGACATGTTATTATATATGTAATGATAGAGATTGAAACTTTCCCACTTGATTGAAACTTTCCCATTTGAATGAAGAGTAGGTGCGTGAGTTTGGATTCAATGGGGATGGTTTATCTTTCACTCCATTTGTTCTTTATTTCTTATATTGTCTTCGCTTTGTCCCAATATAGGGTTGTGCCCTTCCTTTCAGTGCCTTTCCCTGGCCTTTGTGCCCTTCCTTCATAGGATAAGTCAAGTTTGGTGATGGGTGTCAGAAGATAGAAGCACCTCCTGAATTTAGATACCCATTTCTCTAGATAGTTTGAAAGTGGTCTCCTATGGCTGCCATGGACTTGGAGCTACTAATTTTGGTAAGATGTTATTTTCATTTTTTTTATAAATTTGATAATACTGTAAAAACAAATTTTAATGAAACTATTATGTGTTTTTTCTTAAACATGAAATTGTTTTTGTTATTTTGATATTGAACTGGGTTAAAACTTGTGACTGGTCAAAGGATGAAACAATTACTTTTACTCATGGGGGAAAAAAATTCTAAACAAGTTTGAAGTTGAAAGTGGTTTCTTCTTATCCATTTGTAGCCAAGGGGAAGTGAATGACCCAAAGAAGAAAGCATGAACCATGAAGTAGTTGGTACAAATTTTGACCCTCCCCCACAAACACACATTGAGAATTAAATTGAACTCCATGGATGTCAATTTGAATGGAAAAAATATATCACATCACTGGCTCTATATTAGCAAAATTTGTGCACAAAAAATAGTTTTTACCAAAATATTTGCATCATAGATGATACATAGAAAACTTCACTTACGTGAAAGATTTGTTGTAGCTTGGTATGTAAAAGCTCATGTGCAATAGTAGTTGAGGAATCCAAAAGAGTCCATACATTGGAAAAACATCCATATTAAACGTTTTTTTGAGAAAGGAAGGGGAGAACATCATAGTACAATCTCAATTGCAATGTATTTTTTAGTGAATCGCCTCTACAAAGGGCATATAATATTTATTTGGCCTTTTAACTCAAGTCCTTTGGAATAAAATGTCAGAATTTCAATTATACATCGTTGATACAACATGTTAACCTTGAAAATTTTGGTATGTTGCATTTCATGGGGCCTACCATTAACCTATAGAAAGGATTTTAGGTTCATCCCTTCATTTGTTTCCTAAGTTTATCACTTAATGTACTTTAGATGCATAGTGCCAACACATGTTACCTTTGAGTTGTCCGTTTTTTTTTCCACCCTTGATTTTCAGAGTACATGATCAACTCAAAACATGGGTAAATGGATCTATTATTATTTTTTAATTGGAAATTAAACTCCTTAATAAAAACATATCTTTTAATTGAAAATAATAATTTCACAATTTCAATTACACCATTGACGCAACATGTTAACCTTGCAAAATTTTGTATGTTGCATTACATGTGGTCTAACATTAACCTTCATAAAGGATTCTAGGTTCCATTTTTTTTTGTTTCTTGAGTTTATCACTTAATGTATCTAGATGCATAATGTTGGGCACATGTTACTTTTGAGTTGTCTATGTCACCCTTTGTCACCCTTAGTAGGTTGATTTTTTCCACTCTAGATTTTCAAAGCACATGATCAATGAAAGCATGGGTATGTGAAGAACCTGCAATAATTAATTAATGCAAATACACGAGATATCAGAAATAACAGAACTCAGAATCACTTTTATATTGATCGCAGGCCACTTCGAGGGGGCAACCTCCTTTGAGCAAGCTCAATACAATTAACTTCACGGTGCCTTCATAGGCCTCAACACACACTTATATACTAAGTCTAGGAGCCAATACTATGAGTCAAAACCATGGGCCAATACAAACTATGGATCAAAAAAACTATGGGCGACTTACAAAGCATATGCGCCAACAGCAATAACACAAACTATGGATCAACAAATACTACTGGACGACTTACAAAGCATATGTGTCCAACAACAACATACTAACAAAGTAAAGACATGGGTTCCTAACATCCCCTCTCCCTTAGAAAAAGCTTTGTCCTCAAAGCTTTAGATGTGGAAATTGATGTAGAAACTGAAGGAGTGGTTCCCCTGTAGCATCCTTGAGTTGCATTCCGGGCCATTGGCGCCTTTTGAGTTTCAAGGAGGATTGCGTGGAAGGCTGTAGATGAAGAAGAACCATATCAAATGAGTGAAAAGTGCATGCAGAACGGTGCTGATCGGCTTGTTGTTTCAGTCGAATTCTTGCCATGTGAAGGTTGTCTTGCAGAATGAGAAGAAGCTGATCGCGGTTTCAAAGAATTGAGTCAATTGCCTGAACTGGGGAGCTGTTGAAGGTGTATGGAAGAAGAACTGGCAGTGCCTATCCACAGACTGCTTCATATTGCATCCTTTTAGATGTGGTACTATACCACTGGAGCGCTTCTAGGAAATCCATAGAAATAGTTGTCCAAATCTGTGTAGGGATGGAAAAGGGTTCGACCAGTCCCGAAAGGAGTGTTGTTTCACCCTTGTTGACCTAGAAAGTATCATAGTCAACCACCATCCTTTGAATTGTCATGTTCAGTCCTTGCCAAAAGAAGTTACATTGTTCCTGGTCATACGTTTTGAGGAACCCAGAGTGCCATGCCGATGAAGAAGCATGGAGTTCATAGAAGAGATAGCCCCGTTGAAAAGATTGCAACCAATTTGGAACAAGCAGAGAAATAGTTGTAAGAGAAACTGGGCCATAAAATGTGCGAGAAGGAGCATCTACCACCAAATTGTCCTTACCCTTCTGGTAAGTGGTCGCATAGGCATAACCCATGAGTTGGATAACCCATTTCAGGTGTGCTGGGGAGGGGACCTGTTATTCCAGGAAATTTTCCAGAATCTGGAGATCAGTCTTGATGGAGAAATAATTCCCCAATAGGGATGGCTGCCACTTCTGTACTGCATGCAAAATAGCCATCATGTCCTGCTGAGATGTAGATATGGCTAAATACTTACCAGAAAGGTCGCTTGAAGGCGTCAATCCCATTGGTGCAACAATATCACCTGCATATCTATCCAAGGAAGTAGTGGAGACCATTGGTGGGTGCATCTAAATGGAATGGAGATGAGCGATGACACCATGTGAATTCTTCTTAAGGATCTTTTCCAGGCGATGTGAACTGATGATGTGGAGAGACCCTAGTTGTAAGACCGTAAATTTGTGTTGTGTCCCAATGACTGAAAACTGCATCCAAAGTTCAGCAAAATCCCATAAGATGGGGCCAAGTGTGCATAACCATTAAACGCCCAAAACCACATCACATCCCCCTAAGGACAAGGAAAACATCTCAGAGAGCAGGTTATAATCTTCCATAGAGATACGCACATTGTGACACTTCCCCTTGCAAGGTAAGGTGCCCCCATTGGAAACCATGACTTCAAAGTTGGAGCAAGGATGGACAAAATAATTAGCCTATTTGGTATTCTGAGGGTCAATGAAGTTATGAGTGCTACCAGAATCAATGAGTATGGTAAGAGGGAGCTTCTTGAAGTATCCCCTGACCCGCATTGTTTGTGCAATGGTGATGCCAGTTACAGCATGGAGAGAGATCTCGGGTGGGTCGTCCTGAGATGGGGTGTCAACAGGTGGGGGCTGAATGTCAACCTGATCATCTATTGTATCTGGAGCTTCTTCACCAAGTTCATAGGCAGGAGGAGAATCCACATCCAAGAGATAGAGTTTTTGTTGAACACATCTATGTCCCCGAGTGAATTTCTCATCACAATTATAACAAAGCCCTTTTTCTCGGCGTGCTTGCATCTCTGTTTTAGACAAATGCTTGATAGGAGTTAGTCGAGGAGCAGGCGTGATGGGAGGTCGTTGGGAACCCATATTTCTGAAGGGGAACAAAGGTGGGTGTGGAGCGTTGTTGAGCTACGATCTTGGCCTCTCCCAACTTAGCCAACCCTAGGACTTCCATCATTGTGTTGGGACAGAAAATTTTGACCTCTGAGCAGATTTCATCCTTGAGACCACTAATAAAACAACTCCTGTAGAATTCATCAGACAATCCTTCTATGTGATTGGCCAGTTTCTCAAATTCTGTCTGATACTCTCTCACTGTGCCAATTTGGTGAAGTTTAGTGAGTGCTCCTGTGAAGTCATCAAAAGCACTAGGACCAAATCGTGGCAAAAGGAGTTGGCAAAAATATGTCCAGTTTGGCTCGGGATGAGCTTTGATGTACCAACGATACCATTGAAGGGATTGTTGTTCCAAATGAAAGGATGCAAGTGGAACTTTCTGGACATCAAAAGTATTATGCAGACTGAAATATTGTTCTATTCAGTACATCCATCCAGTCGGATCAGTACCATTGAAGCGAGGAAAATCAAGCTTTCGCCCACGAAAATTGCTGGAAGAAGAGAACCCAGTGGCTGCAAAAGATTCTGGCTGTCGGTTATTGTTCGTGGTTGAACACTGAAGATGGAGGCTGAGAAATTTTTCATCCAGATCTTGGAGTTTGGTTTGGATGGTTGCAAGTGTTTCCTCCATGGTGTGTGCTCTTACACGGGTGACAACCATAACCAGTTTTTTTTTGTTTTTTGGAATGGGTAGAAAAACACAAACAAAAGTTGATTTAGAAAAGGGAAGTTTGGATTGGGGAAAAAATCTAATGGGTAATTGGGGTTTGACTAGATTTTGGACACTGTCGAATGAACAGGAAAGCAGAAAAGAGGGATTTTAGAAGCGGGGTGAAAGAATGAAAAAATTTGGCAGAGAGGGACAAAGAAGCAGAATTAGGAAAGGAACTCTGTGGTAAAATTTTGTCATGTCCCAAATTTGGCATTGGGTCACAATGGCCTAATCACATTATCCCTATTCATTAGAGTTTGTCAAATTGATGCTAAAGGTCAAATAATTGCCAAGGAGGAAAATTACTAGTTTCCTAGGTTTGGGGTGGAAGCTTTGGGATTTGGAATAATGGGGATAATAAATGATGTTTGAACATTAGAATGGAATAAATATTTAATAAAGGAGCTAAATAAATATATACAAGTGAAAATCAAAGTGGCATTTCATGATGAAGACACATGGAGGAAGTGGGACCCACATATGGCTAGATTTCCCCACTACATTTGGAATCATTCTCTCACCAATTCGAATTCAAGGTGAATGGTAACATACTTGGGGGAGTCCAAAAGGTATTATTAATGGCATGAATCATCCAAGGTCGAAATATAGAGGAAGAGTAACTCCCATGGAAGAGGAAGAGGCAATTTGGAGCTAGTGAGACACTTGGGCTAGATTCCCTAGCTCTATGACAACAATGATGAAGATGCTATGACACCTATGACACAAATCAGACCTGAAGGCTGACATATGACATATATGACATGTCAGGGCTAAAAATAGACTCTAAGAGGGCGCTCAAGGGTGTTAGGGCAGCTAAAATGCTTCCACATGTGATTTGGTGGAAGTGGGAGACTAGGAATTGTTGTACAAGTGGCGTTCTTTGGAATCTCTTCCCAACTAGAGTTGGCATGAGTCTCTTGGAAGGAATTCGACCCATGGAGGACATTAGAACTTTATAAATGTCAATAACAAAGAATGAAACCAGATTTTTATCATTTGTAGAATTTGCAATTGCAATTGTGAAGAGGGAGAGCTAGTGGATGACTAGTTTCTTGCCTTAGCCAATTTCGAGGGTGAAAGATTCCCATCCAAGTTGGCAATTGGAAAGGCCATTCAGACCTTTCATTTGGAGCTTTAATGGAGTCTTTATTTGCAGGTGTAAGCTACAGGGCAGCTCATGGTTTCTTCTATTGCAGCTCGCTCCTTCAACCATTTCCAGTTTTGAGGGCATATTCTTGATCCTTGAGGGAGGGCGTTTTTGGTGAGCTATTGTAATCTTTGGGGAAGATTGTAATGCCCCATTTCTTTTGTAATATGAAGTAAATACTCTGTTCTTCATCTCCAAAAATTTTCAGGTCGAAATTCCAAGTAGAAATGTATAAATCTCATTTTTAATGGAAGAACAATGCCATTTCCCCACTACCTTGTTGTGAGCCAATGTATTGGTGATGATTTCGAATGAATGGATGATTCTCTGATATATTTGTGATAAATATACTGCCATGGATGTCTTCTACAAGTTTCATGTACTGTACTTGAGCATTTGAAGTATTTTTACTCAGTTTAATTGCATTGGGAGAAGAAATAGTGCCATTTCCCCAAGGGTCGAATTGGTGATTTTTGCAGTTGAATGGGAGAGGGTTGGAACAGATATAATAATCAATTAATGGTGAACATGAGACCTTAATAACATCCTTAATACATTCCCTACCTCTGTTCAGAAATTTGAGTGGCTTTGGAGGCATTTGGGAAGCAATTTTCAGTACTTACCCTAGGGGGATTTGAACCCCAAATTACTAGTAAAATTGCATACTTGGTCCAGAATCTTAAGAGAGTTTGCAGAGGTATTTTGGTGGCCATATATCATCCCTGAACATCATATTCAAGTCCTAATATCATTAATACACCTTCCTTGAAGATTTGAAGGCATTTGGAGTCAATTCGAGACCTAGAGACCAATACTAGTCAAAGGAAAATTACTAGTAAAATTACCTACATTGATCAGAATTGAAAGAGGATTTGAAGAAGTATTTTAAAAGTCCAAAGGCATCCCTGAAACACATATTTATGTTCTAATATCATTCATATACCTTCTCAGAAGATTTGGGATCATTTGGGGCAAATTTGGGACCTAGAGATCGAAACTAGTCAAAGGTCGAAATTGGGGAAAAAGTGGAAAAATTGCAATTTTAATAAAATTCCTAACAAGGGACATTACAAATTTGAAGGCGATTGGGTGAAAATCGAAGAAGTTATGGAAAACCCTAAAAATAGACAAATGTGAGATTTCGGGTGTTGGGAAGTGGAATTTGGGATAGGGTCCTCGGGAATGAAATATGCAGAATGGGATTGTAGGGGTGTCGGAGAAGTTTCAAGGGAAACGAAGTTAAAAAAAGGGAGATATGGTAGAAGTTTTTTATTTATTTATTCCAGAAATGGATCTGCAACGACGCGAAAGGGATCGGAAACAGATGAATCTGAAACGGCAATGAATGGATTGAAAACGGCTGGATCTGGAAGAGCTTTCAGAATAGATCTGGAACGGATTTTAGAATGGATCTGAAACGACTGGATATGAAACGGCTTGGAATGGATCTGAAACAGTGCGGAAGTGATTGGCAATAATTCAGCTGAAAATAGATATGGACCCCAGGTATGTTCGGCTTCCTAACAGTTCAGGTGTTTCACTCGACCACCAATGTTTTTGGACGGCTTGCGTATTGGGGCAGTACCCCTCACTCCAGGGCTCAAGTAAAACTGATAACCGCTTTGCCACTAACGACAACTCTTGGTTTACCTCACGGATGGGAACTAGTCAATCAGGTAGGGGTTGTTTCCCTTTTCGCTGGCAGGTCCTCTCAATGGGCCAGCTACTTTGGGGCTCCTGTGGTACTCCTCACAATGATTTTTAGGGCTTATGCTCAAGTACTTCCCACAGTTAAGCGGATAGGTATTATTCCCAGATCCGATTTGCAACAGATGCGAAAAAAAAATTTGGCAGAAATTCCACCCAATGAGCCCAAGAAAGTGCTCTGATACCAGATGTGAAGAACATGCAATAATTAATTAATGCAAATAAACGAGATAGCAGAAATAACAGAACTCATAATCACTTTTATATTGATCGCAAGCCACTTCGAGGGGGCAAGCTCAATACAATTAACTTCACGGTGCCTTCATAGGCATCAACACACACTTATATACTAAGTCTAGGCACCAATACTATGAGTCAAAAACATGGGCCAATATAAACTATGGATCAACAAAACTATGGGCTACTTACAAAGCATATGCGCCAACAACAATAACACAAACTATGGATCAACAAATACTACAGGACGACTTATAAAACATATGCATCCAACAACAATATACTAACAAAGTAAAGACATGGGTTCCTAACAGGGTAAATGAATATATTGTTATCTTTGAATTGGAAATTAAACTAAAAGGTATTTTTAAATAAAAACTTCATTGTTGAAGGGTTATTTTTTCTAATAAGATGAAAGTTCAAAACCTCATAAAAATTTAGTTGGAAGGCCAGATGATATGAAATTCCATGAGAGTGCCCAGGAAGATGAAAGGTTGAGGGTGCATCCTGGGAAGTTTAGGCGTAGGAGTGAAAATAGAGTGGAGAAAGCATGTGTCTCTCTGTGACCCAATCTGCGTGATGTCTATCCTCTAAGGAAAAACTACAAATTGAGGAGTCGGATAGACTTGCTAAGGTTGAGCCACTAGTGAAGAAAGTGAAGCTACCATGTTGAACAGGGAGGGAACTTGGGTCAGTTCACTAGCTATATTTGGGTTGAAGCCAAATATCCATCGCGATGTTCTGATAAAGAAACTTTCGTGTTCTAAGGGACACCAAGGAAGAGGCAACCTGTGTATTGGGTTGCTAACTGACATGCTTTCTAGTTGATATGGCGTTTACTCCCTCAATCGCTCATGTTGTTGAGAGAGTTTTCTAAAAGTTGTGCTTGTGGATCAACTATCATTTGGTCTATAAAAGAGCCTCCACTGTGTGTATTGCAGCTTCTAGCTGTGAAAGAGTTGTCTATTTCCTATGTTTATGTGAAGAATCTAGAAAGAGAAGATTGTTTTCGTGAAGGAGGATACCACCAGTTGGGAGAAATTGGAGATGCCACTTGTTGAGATTGTCATTTTGTTAGAGATTGCCTGCCATTGTTGATCAAGAAGAGTGAAAGCAGCTTCCGGTGAAGAAATCGACCCCATGAAATTGATGTCGCCTAAGTTTGGGATGAAGGCAAACACTCAAAGATCCAGTGGTTGTATACCAGGAGGTTATCGGTGATCGATCCCATGGGAGATTAATAAGTGGTCTAGAAATAGGTGCAAGTATAAGGAGAGCCCAGCATGGTTCTCCCATTAAGGAGAGCCACCGTTTTGTGTGGTAGTCACGAACTAGAGAGTAGGCTGTCGAAGAATGGTAAGATAGTGAGGACACACTGTTGTTGGTTGACGTGCATAGAGGTCAATTCAACATGTATTGTCGAGTCTTTCCATTGCTGAAATCACAGAAGTATTATTGCCAGCTACTGTTAATGTAGAGTTCT
The DNA here is from genome assembly GCA_027924585.1 of Larix kaempferi. Lineage (NCBI taxonomy): Eukaryota > Viridiplantae > Streptophyta > Pinopsida > Pinales > Pinaceae > Larix > Larix kaempferi. The sequence continues at coordinate 3,920,102 of BSBM01000278.1, read as the reverse complement.
TGGACATGAAATAGAGGCTTCCAAATCTACAAGTCATATTGTTGGTAAGATTGGAGCCATCCAGGAAAGGAGGCATCCAAGTGTGAAGTCACCACTTGTGAAGTTGTAGAATCCACTAGATTGCAGATTTATGCAAAGAACTCGAGTTGGAGATACCTTCAAATAAATCTCTTATAGCTTGTGGAACCAAATATCTTTTCACCATTGGGTTTATTTGTAGATCCTTCACAAGAAATGGCACATTGTTGAAGATATGAAATGTGAGAAATGTGTAAATTTGCTTCCCATTGTTTAAGATCGTTGTGTGCTCGGTAATCTTTCGCATGAGAAATCCCAGGAATTTTTGTTGGTGTATGTCTCCAGGTCGATCAATTTGTTGTTTCTAATGTCCCTTGTTAGGAATTATTAAAATGGCAATTTTTTACTTTTTTCCCTAGTTAGACCTTTGACTAGTTTTGAGCTCTAGGTCCCCAAATTGCTCCAATTGCTCCCAAATCTTCTGAGAAGGTATATGGATGATGTTAGAACATAAATATGTATTTCAGGGATGCTTTTGGACCTTTAAAATACTTCTGCAAATCCTCTTTCAATTCTGGCCAATGTAGGGAACTTTACTAGTAATTTCCCTTTGACTAGTATTGGTCTCTAGGTCTCAAATTGACTCCAAATGCCTTCAAATATTCAAGGAAGGTGTATGCATGATATTATTACTTGAATATGATGTTAAGGGATGATATATGGCCACCAAAATACCTCTTCAAACTATCTGAAGATCTTGGACCAAGTATGAAATTTTACTAGTAATTTGGGGTTCAAATCCCCCTGGGGTAAGTACTGAAAATGGCTTCCCAAATGCCTCCAAACCCACTCAAATTTTTGAATAGAGGTAGGGAATGTGTTAAGAATTTTATTAAGGTCTCATGTGAACCATTAATTTATTATTATATCTGTTCCAACCCTCTCCCATTAAGCTGCATAAAATCACCAATTCGACCCTTGGGGAAATGACACTATTTCTTCTCCCAATGCAATTAAACTAAGTAAAAATACTTCAAATGCTCAAGTACAATACATGAAACTTGTAAAATACATCCATGGAAGTATATTAATCATAAATGTATCATCTAACCATCCATTCATTCGAAATCATCAGCATTATCATGCTATACATCAAGGTAGTGGGGAAATGGCACTATTATTTCATTAAAAATGAGATTTATACATTTCTACTTGGAATTTCGACCTGAAACTTTATGGAGATGAAGAAAAGAGTATTTAATTCATATTAAAAAATAAATGGGGCATTATAAGCTCCCCCAAAGAGTACAATAGCTCACCAAAAACGCCCTCCCTCAAGGATCAAGAATATGCCATCAAAACTGGAAATGGTTGAAGGAGTGAGCTGCAATAGAAGAAACCATGAGATGCCCTGTATCTTACACCTACAAATAAAGACTCCATTAAATATCCAAATGAAAGGTCTGAATGGCCTTTCCAATTACCAACTTGGATGGGAATCTTTCACCCTCGAAATTGGCTAAGGCAAGAAACTAGTCATCCACTGGCTCTCCCTCTTCACAAATGCAATTGCAAATTCTACAAATGATCAAAAGCTGGTTTCATTATTTGCTCTTGAAATTTATAAAGTTTTAATGTCCTCCATGGGTCGAATTCCTTCCAAGAGACTCATGCCAACTCAAGTTGGGAAGAGATTCCAAAGAACACCACTTGTACAACAATTCCTAGTCTCCCACTTCCACCAAATCACATGTGGAAGCATCTTAGCTGCCCTAACACCCTTGAGCACCCTCTTGGAGTCTACTTTTAGCCCTGACATGTCATATATGTCATATTTCAGCCTTCAGGTCTGATTTGTGTCATAGGTGTCATAACATGTTCATCATTGTTGTCATAGAGATAGGGAATCTAGCCCAAGTGTCTCACTAGCTCCAAATTGCCTCTTCCTATTCCATGGGAGTTACTCTTCCTCTATATTTCGACCTCATTGACTCATGCAAACTTTGACCTTATAACTCATCCCAAGAATATTATGCTTCCCATGGATTCAAAATTGCAAGAAGAGGATGCCATGTGGCACATAAATTCTAGCTTGTGTGGGTCCCACTTCCTCCATGTGTCTTCATGATCAAATACCACTTTGATTTTCACTTGTATATATTTATTTATCTCCTTTATTAAATATTTATGCCATCCTAATGTTCCAACATAATTTATTATCCCCATTATTCCAAATCCCAAAGCTTCCACCCCAAACCTAGGAAACTAGTAATTTTCCTCCTTCGCAATTATTTGACCTTTAGCATCAATTTGACAAACTCTAATGAATATGGCCAATGTGATTAGGCCATTGTGACCCAATGCCAAATTTGGGACATGACATTGTTGTTATGTGACCCATGGAGAAAATAAATGCAAAGTCATGATCGATGAAGCCAAGTCATCTGAACATTAGATCTACTTGTGAATGTGTTGGGTTGTGATATTTTTGTAACTCAGATCATCTGAATTTCTGAGAAGACTTCTGCTATTAATTATTGTGCAATCAAGTATATGATTGGATCAACTTCTGTGAAGCTGCTCGCTGTATCTTTTATGTGCTGGAAGAGGATGTGTCCTTATCAAGCTATGGAAGATCGTTGCAATTGAAAGAGTTGTCGTGTTGAAAGGATAGCACTGCAGAGAAAGAGAGCCATAGCCATTAAGAAACTGCCACTGCAGTAGAAGAGCCACCCTAAGAGATCCATAGCCATTAAGAAACTGCCATTGTTGTAGAAGAGCCAATGTTCTTTTGGAGTCATTATTTGCATCATTGTGATGAGTTTGTAGAAATTCCACCCTATGGGAATTTGTGGTCATCGCTGGAGACTTGCTACCCTGAAAATGTGTGAGAGGAGTTGCTGCCAGGATTGTGCGAGACAGAGTCATGAACCTTTAATTCTTGTGTTGTGCAATGGGTTGTTGATAGAAATGAGACGTATTGTAGTTAAAAGGAGAGTACATACAAATGTGCAAAAGAATGAGACGTATTGTGGTTAAACGGAGCGTACCTACAATGTGTAAAAGAATGAATGGCTATGGTTGATTTTGTTTGACTATGGTTGACTTTGGTTGACTATGATTGACTTGGTTTTACAATATCGGATGACCTTATTTAACTTTGGACTATGGTTGACTTGGTTAACCATGGGTAACTATAGTTGAATTTGTTTGGCCATAAATGACTATTCATTAACCTTGTTAAACTTTTGACTTTGATTAAATTTGGTTGACTTTGTTTGCTTATGGTTTACTATGGTTAATTTTGCTAGACTTTGATTGACTTTGGTTGGATATGGTTGACTTTGTTTAGCTATGGTTGACTTTGTTTAACTATGGTTGACTTTGGCATACACAATGGTTGACTATTGACCATGGTTGACTATGGTTGGCCATGGTTGACCCTTTTGAGTTCAATTCACTTTACTTTACCATGGTTGACTTTGGATGTCCATGGTTAACTCTGGTTGACTTTGTTTAGCCATAATTGTTTATTAGTTGACTATGGTTAACTATGGTTGACCATGGTTGACTATGGTTGACCATGGTTGACTTTATTTGACCATAAACCTGTAATTGACTTTATTTGACCATAACTAGCAATGGTCAACCATGTTTGGCAATGATTTACATGCTTGACTTTGAGTACAGTTAACTATTGGTTGACTATGGTTGACCATTGGTTGATTATTGGAAGAGCATGGATGATTTTTTGGTTGACAATGGTGGACTATGTTTCACTTTTGTTAAACCATGGATTATTTATTGGTTCAATATGGTTAACTATTAATTGATTATGGGTTGACTATGTTTGACTTTTTGTAGACCATGGTTTATTATTGGTTGAATATGGTTCATTATTGATTATGGCTTGACTATAAACTCTTAGTTGACTATGGTTTACTTTTGACTATAAGTTGACTGTGGTTAATTATGATTTTTACTATGGTAAACATGGTTAAATATGCTTGACTATTGGCGGAATTTGTCAATCAAGGAAACCAAGGTTGTATATGGTTGACTATGGTTTTTACTAAAAATATATTGGTTAACTTTTCACTGTTCATTAACTATGGTTGACTATTGGTTGACTATTGGGTGAGTATGGTTTTTACTATGTCAACCATGGCTTACTATGACTAACTATGGAACATGGTTGACTATTGATTGAAAATGGTTTTACTATGATTGATTATTGGTTAATTTTGTTGATTATTGGTTGAGTATGGTTTTTACTATGTCAAACATGGTTGACTATGGTTGACTGTTCATGGACTTTGTCAGCCCTAGTTGAATATGGTTAACTATGGTTGCTACTAAAAATACATAAAAATATATCGATTGACTATTTGTTGGCCATGGTTGACTATTGGTTAACTTTTAGCTATTTGTTGACTATGGTTATCCATGGTGACTATGGTTGTTACTATGTCAACCATAGTTTATTATGGTTAACTATGGTTGAACATGGTTGACTATGGATTGAAAATGTTTTTATTGTGGTTGATTTTTAATTCGATATGGGCTTCACTATGACTACCATGGTTGACTTTTGGTTATCCAAGATTGACTTTTGGTTGACAATGGTTGATGACGATTTCCTTTTGGTTAACCATGACTAATTATGGATGATTATTGGTTGACTATGCTTCACTATTGACTATGGATTGACTATACACTATTGGTTGACTTTTGACAATTGGGTGACTATGGTTGACTTTTGACTTTTGGTTGACTATTGTTACTATTGGATAACTATGTAAACCATGGTTAAATATGGTTGACTATTGGATAACTATGTAAACCATGGTTAAATATGGTTGACTATGGTTTATACTAATAATACATAAAAATATGGTTAACTATAATTTTGGCTATGTCAATAATGGTTGACTATGTTTGACCATGGTTCAACATGGTTGAATATTGATTAGTTATGGTTTTACTATAATTGAGTATTGGTTATGTTAGAACAATATTCCCATCATAGACATGCCATGGACCCTTATGTTGTTCTCCCTATTGTAGTTTGGTTCATTAGTGCCCAGTCTAGTGTCTTCGACCACATGTTTGTCCACATTTGACTACTTAGACTAGTGATATGCCTTATCCACCTTGTATTTCCACAAGAGCTCCATCTTTCCTTGGTTTTGGGAGTCAATGCATGCATTTATGAGTAATTTATAACATTACCTTGGTTTAAGGAGTTTAAGGGCGCTACATCATTAATTTGGTCAAATTGGTGTATTAATGGCCATTAGTGCTCATAAAACCACTACTCCACTACTTTGGTCCACACATAGGTTCATACTTATCCACTCATGGATATCATAGGTGTTATTGACCAATTCGTGAGGTCCAAGTATGAGTTGGATGGCATTAATGTCAGTTAGTGGGGAATTAGTTTAGGTAAGCCCTCATTATTGTGAGCTACTCAAATGTCACCTAAGTCTCTCAATTTTTCCTCTTGAGAGAATCTATATATTGTACTCATGTTGATGACTAATATCAGAGTGGAATTCTTCCCACTAGAGTTATTTTCCTCTAGTGTTCTGTTCAATATTTCTTCTATATTCTTATTATCTCTTTGTGCAAATAATTCTAAGTGAGATTGTTTTTGCTATCTAGATCTAGGTTGGATTGTCACATGTATCAGAACCTAGTGTTGTGATTGCTATGGAATCTAAATTCTAATATGGTATCAAAGATATTCTGATGCAAAAAAATTTCCATAATTGCTTCCAGTTACTACCTTTGGTCATTTGGTTTCTTCTTTTGGATTTTCTCAGGCATGTTGTCGAAGTAAGGAATTTCAAAGAGTGTTGTGTGCAGGTACATGAAGATATGGCAGAAGACTCAAAAAATGATCAATTTCAACTTTCTTCCTCTATAGCTTCCTCTATTTTCCATGAAGATATTTCCATGAAGATAATATACGAGTTGTTGCCATCAATACTATTGAAGTGAATTCTTTCCATCTCTCGTAATTGTTCTTCCATTCTTCTATTGATTCTGCTAGTGTACGAAAGCCGTGATCCCTTGGATTTTATGGAAGAAGGATCAAATATTGGATTTGTAGTATTCACCCTCCTTGGATCCATGCTTCTTATGTATTCCTATATAATTTCTAGCACACATTTTCAGAGTTTCACAGAAGATGGAGAAGCCTTAGCCATCACATTGGCAAAATTGGGACTCTTGTTCCACCTTCTTGGAGCTGATTACAACTCACTTCGTTCAAAGTTGATGCTTCAAGAGCCTTATGGTTCTCTTGGGGTCACTTATTCTCAATCATATCACGTCTCTTTTGAACCTGACACCTTGGTTGGTTCGAAGTTCAAGTTTGAAGAGCACATGCCTTCGCTCTACTATAAGTGTTACTCTGTTGTTCTACATGGATTCAGTTTTCATCATGCATCTGTATATGTACATGATCTAGTTGAGCACATTCCACTTCTTCCCAAGAAGAAGATTCATCCAAACATATTTTTTTAGTATAGAGAGTATTCAACTTTTGGTATCTCTTTCATGTCCTTTTTTTAGGGAGGATTTTCTCCATGTGGTTTTGCATCTTTCCTCGTTTCATATGGATTAATAATGTAAAGGGTGACCATAAGCCTTTATTGCTTGGGCCCTATTTTTCATGCTCACAACCATTTTGTTTTAAGGGGGGGTGTTAGAACAATATTCCCATCATATGCATACCATGGACCCTTATGTTGTTCTACCTAGTGTTATTTGGTTCATTAGTGCCTAGTCTAGAGTCTTGGACCACATGTTTGTCCACATTTGACTACTTAGACTAGTGATATGCCTTATCCACCTTGTATGTCCATAATAGCGCCATCTTTCCTTGGTTTTGGGAGTCAATGCATGCATTTATGAGTAAGTTATAGCATTTCCCTGTTTTAAGGAGTCTAAGGGCACTACATCATTAATTTGGTAAAATTGGTGTATTAATGGCCACTAGTGCTCATAAAACCACTACTTCACTACTTTGGTCCACACATAGGTTCATACTTATCCACTCATGGCTCTCATAGGTGTTATTGACCAATTCGTGAGGTCCAAGTATGAGTTGGATGGAATTAATGTCAGTTAGTGGGGAATTAGTTTAGGTAAGCCCTCATTACTGTGAGCTACTCAACTGGCACCTAAGTCTCTCGATTTTGCCTCTTGAGAGCAACTATATATTGTACTCATGTTGATGAATAATATCAGAGTGGAATTATTCACACTAGAGTTATTTTCCTCTAGTGTTCTGTTCAATATTTCTTCTCTATTCTTGATATCTATTTGTGCAAATAATTCTAAGTGAGATTGTTTTTGCTATTTAGATCTAGGTTGGATTGTCACATGTATCAGAACCTAGTGTTGTGATTTTTGTGCAATCTAAATTATAATAGGTTCAATATGGTTTTTACTATGTCAAACATGATTGAATTTTGGTTCACCATTGTTGAATATGGATTATTATTAGTTGAATAATGACTTTGGGTTGAAGTTTGACTCTTAGTTAACCAAGGTTGACTTTTTACGATTGATTGATTATTGTTTTTAATATGTAATCCATAGTTGACTAAAAGTATAGCAATGGTTCATTCAACATGGTTGACATTAATATAACATATTAATATTTATAAGTGTAATTATATAATTAATTAATATTTATATAATAATTTATAATTATAAAAGTATTAATGGTCATGTTTCCATTTCTTTGACCATGGATTACTTTGTTTATCCATGGTCAACCATGTCTGGTAATGCTCAACGTGGTTACCATGTCTCATATTACATGTAAATATAGCCCCATTAAGTAGTTTGAATGTTATATCAAATCGTGGAAGTGAGAATATTAATTTTATAAGGTTACATTTGAGACTAACAACTTTATAACCCAATGCTATATTTGATGTTTTTTAATTGTAAGCTAGTACCTACCGCCATTGGAACTTGCGACTTTCCATTTACAACTTCTCATCTCATTTACTCGTTACTAATTGTTTTTCCCAAGTGAGCCAATGCTATATTTGATGTTGATAAAAATATTTCTTAACAATAATGTTCACATTAATATTATTATAGATATGAATGTATCATCATATTCATCTTCATATTAGCATTAACATAAATGTTATACATGTTATATTAATATTATTAATTATAATAATCATAGTATTAATGTTAGAACATGAGTAGAGGTCTATCTACATAAATAAAAGTTTGGAAAATATGTTGTTATAGTAAATATCTAAATATGATTTATGATTTTTAAATAAGTTTAAATAATCAAAATTATATTTTGAAAAAAAAAAATTAAATTATTTTATTTAAAACAAATATAACCACACCTTCATAAATAATGCTTAATGTTTAAATTAAGCATTATAAGCATTGTTTAAATTAAGCATTATTATAGACATGTTTATCTTTTATAAAAATATTATTTAATTTAAACATGAAAAAATGTTCAATTTCAACATGTAACAATTTACACTCTTTTCTTTATTATTTAAAAATTCTTTTAAATACATTGTCTAAGAGTAGAATCTTTTCTTTATTATTTAAAAATTCTTTTAAATACATTGTTAAAGAGTAGAATGTTTAGTAAAAAATTAAAATTTTAATAGACTTTAAATTCAAAAATTCTATTATAAGCATTATTCAATGATTTCATAAGGTTTAAGCTCTTTTCTTCATTTCCTTTGAAAATTTAGGACAACACCATCCTAAAAACTAATTTAAAGTAAATTTTTAATAAATCAACATTAAATCCAATGAATACTTGACTTTAAAGAACTTCATTAAAAAATTATATGACTCAAAATACAAAAAAATCAATCAACATTAAATTATTTGTTACGTTATCTAAACTAGATCCTAAAGCTTAGGGTCTAGATATGTGGGCAGTAGATCCTTGATTCTCAACCCTTCAAGTGCTATCATATTATAAATTTAGATTGCAGGACCAAAAAAATTACAGCTTATTGATTCTTCATGATTTCAACTTTGATTTCTTTACCTGGGCTATGTAGTTCTCAACCTGGGGATCATAATTGATACCATCTTACATAGACATTGTGCTAATGTTTCTATGTTGTACAATAGTACAACCATTTAACTTGTGGTTAGTGAATACTGATAGGTCACATGTTAAGTGTCATAAACAAGTTATCATTGCATCAATTACCATTATCCATGAAGGTTTTTTTTAATAATTGTATATTTTGAATTTGAAACTACACTCATAAAATTAATCTGGACAATACACTTTTCTCTTCCTCCTGCAATTTAGGAAAAATATATTTGCTGATCCACCCCCAAATTCTAAAATATAAATACCTATGGTTGTAGCAATGCTCATCAATATTTTTTTTTTTTTTCACTTTAAAATATTTACATAATTAAGGTCTAATTTTGATTTTTGTTACTCCATCTAATTAGGTAGGAAACTGAGAAACAAGTGTCAGATGGAATTTAAACTTTACCTAAATTTAACTCTCTGTGTGATTCCTCAAGTGTTAGATGGAATGTAAGTGAATTTAACACTCTTTGTGAAGTTTTCATTTTAAATTGTGTTGTTATTTATAAATAAAGTTTTTATTTTAAATTGCGTTATTAACTTTTTTTTTTCTTTTTATAAAAATTTATTAATACATTTTTACTGAGATATTTTAATAATATCACAAAAATATTTAAATTTGCATATACACCACATTTATTTAAACAGCTGCATCTAGATTTATTTGGAATTATGTGTACTCTTTGAACTAAGAGGTAATTTAATTTTATTAAATAATATAATTAATATAACAAAGTTCATTAATAAAAAAAATAACATTTTTGGCATGCCTATTGTTGAATTTCTGAATAGACCATTTCTCTTTAGTGTACTCCTTTGTAAAATTTAGGTCTAACTTAATTTACTTCTCGATATACACGATCCCCCAAAAAAATCAAAACCGCCCAAAAAAATCAAAACTCTAGATTAGATTGAAGACATCAGCAAGATGAAAAAGGATGAATAATATTGTTTGATCTCAACTCAAATTCTTTTTCATGAAAATCATAAAATCCACACATTTACAAAGATTATTTTTATTAAATTAATCTTATTGCAAAACTTTTGCATCTTTCTCAAACTTAAAACTTTAACAACCATGTTAAGAATTAAATTCTTATTACTTTTATCAATACATTATTTGTTGTATTTGTTAATCAAATTTTGTTATAATAATCTAAAACAGTAAAAGACAAATCTAAAAATACTTTAACATTTATCATATACCTAATCATTACATTATTGCTGCAAATTCATTTATTTGACAAACAATGGCCTTCCTAACCAAGATGCAGGTGCTAACTTTGAACTTGGTCAACAAGAAATTCGTGTGGGTTAAATTTAGCTCTATATTTAATGTGCTTATGTTCCATAGTTAGTAGAATATGAAATTATTCCTCCATGTTAAGAAATAGTTTTCCATCTTTATAGTTGTGAAGACTTAGTCCTACACTGCTTGGGTAAAAGTCAATGTTGCATATGTTAGCTTATAACCCGTACTTATACCTCCTTATATATTAGGGAGATAATGTATTAGTAAATTGGGATTATACTAATAGTTATAGATATTTAGTATAGATGAAGCATCACCATTAGTTATTAGTCTATACTATTACACTGACATGAGCTTTATAATAGCTATAAGCTTCATACTACTTACACAATGACTGTAACTAACACATTATATTACGTGTTTGGTTTCATATCTTAAAGCTTCATACTACTTACACAATGACTGTAAGTGACACATCATATTACCTGTTTGGTTTTATAGCTTACTACTTACTACTATCAATGGAATAACATTCTCTTCCTCACATGGTATATGTACTTACATATACAATCAGTAACACTTACGAATACACAGCTTATATGGTGATTACATTTGAAACATGAGCTATCCAAATTAAACTATTTAAAAAAAAATGTAAGTTTATTAAATGAAACACTGAACCCCTAAATGGACTCCAGAAAATGAATTAATATCAAATAAAATGCAGAATCATAATCATCAAATAAAATGCAGAATCATAATCAAGAGCTTAACCAATAGAAACAAAAATGTATTCGACCAACATAATGGAAGATGAAGGGAAACCTCTTATTTGGATTCAATTCCATATCAATGAATCATTCCATAAAATCATAAATTAAAAGCTAATATTGATTGCATTCTGAACATGACAAGTCCCATGCTTCTTCCTTCCTTGTAAGAAAGGTTACATGAATCATTAGTTGAGCCAAGTTCAAAGTCAAACATAGATTGTTGTTTACATTGTAGTTCTATACATGCAGGCATGGGTTTTCGATAGTATATAAAATCAAAAATTCCTATCCTTGAATCCATATTCTACATAAAAAAAGGCATCATGGCATCTAGGCTAGATAGAGCAGGCCATTGATCAGGAGCACTCCTTGAGCATACCCAAACTAGTGTGTCTGGTTCAAGATAGAGGATGCTGCTTCACCAGAATCACCGGTTGGAGTAACAGGCCTTATTGTGTTCATGCAGGCCTTCTTTCCTGCCGACCTCATCTTGTGCTTTGTAAAGCGTGCTCACAAGGAAGGACCAACCTTCTCATTGTATTTTATCAAAAGAAATAAGATGATGCCGTAGATAAAAATCTTTGAGAATATGATGATCAAATCCAACCATTTGGACCGCTTTGTATTGATTTCAAACACATTATTCAAGATATATTTGCCGTTAATTTTGGGCATTCCTGCAGTCTGCGGTTTGAAGTTGAGTCCAATCAAGTCGTTTTTGTATTGGCCCTGCATGAAACTAGGGACATCATTTGCCTGAACAAAAATCAGCAACAAATCATGCAGTAACAGTTGTTATGTGCACCTGCAATGCCCAAGAGTTGAAGCTAATATATGACATGGGATAGCACCAAACTGGTTGGGGGAGATCTTTCAGAAAACAAAAAAATCTAGCAACCAGCGTAAATATTCCCTGTCAGAAAGCAACAGATATATCAGTAGACGTCATTTCAGACCATTCATATAAGTCAAATTTAATCAAATATCTGAAGGTTTTTTTAAAACATCTGGCATTCTCCTTAGTATGAAATATGGGCAATCAATGTGTAACATTTATTTTAATGGTCGCTACTTACCAAGATTCCTGCTCCTGTGATGATTCCCATCAAGAAATTGGGAATCATCATCATCAAGCTCTCAACAACGGCCATGCAGGAAAAAAGGTTCGGCACGAAATATAAATAGTGAGTAAATCCAGGATGCAATTTCACCATGTAGTAAGTGATTGTCCCAGATATTGTTGCAACAAGTGCCAGATATGGCGTTGAAGACCACATGTTGGCAATGACAAAAGCAGACACTCTATAGTGTCCATTTAATCTTTCATGCTGGAACACCTGTGTATTGCAACACAAATGTTGTGTCAGAAATATTAGATGCTCCAGAAGCCTTATTGCACCCTACAAATTTCTGAACTTCAATGCATATCTACATTATACATAACATAACAGTTCTTGATGATACCTTCATATCTTCCACAAAAGAAGGGAATCCACCAATGGACACAATGTCATGAAACCAGAGACATAGGATGCGCAGGAACCTCTGGACTGCAAATGCCAAAATTAAAAACAATATTGTTCTATTACATATAGAATTAAAATTTCTACCTACATATTTTTTAATTTCGTATGAATTCAAGGCTTTATAATCTTACCAAAATAGCAGTGTAATCAGTTCCAACGTCTCTAGTCATATTAGCGGAAGATCGTTTTGTCTATGTGTAACACTGCATCAAGAAACTAGCTTGACTTCCGTTTGAATCTAGCACCGTTCCTTTCTGAGACCAAAAAGCAAAACGGGTTAAATGTTAAAATTACAGAATAGTATACAGATTTGGCTTGGACATGGGGAGCTCTACTCACAATTTGTGATATTTCATGAACCCTCGCACCTGTCACCATTGCATACTCAGAGGAATTAAAATGGTCCATCAAAATTCTGTTAAGATCTTAGTGGGCGGCCTTCACTAATACCTTGGGGTTTTGGTGTAACGGTTCGTAACATTTGGTATCAGAGCCTCTACCCAGGTTCAAGTCACAGAGCGGGTGGCAACGTCAGCACTGCGGTGTTCGCCTGGACTCGTACGACCCAAAGGGGACACCACCATACGGGCGCACATCCAGCCCAGAGTCTGGACTGCGGAATTCGTAACAAATTCTTATAGCTTAAGCTGTACTTATATTCTCAAGAAGGTCATTCAATTTTGTGGCCTGCAGATGTATAACCCAATACGAGGCTATCAAATTGAAGCAAGCGCTCTAACCTATGATGTTGAAGAGAAATTTACAGAGGATGATAACTTACTCTGAGCTTGTACGATCCCTTCAGAGTAGCTTTGACCCTGTCGAAATCTGAATTAATGCAACGGATGAAATGATCCGAATGATTTCTCAGCGGAGGGCATGGGAAGCTGGCTTGTTGAAAGAACTATTCGAATAAGAAAAATAAAATATAAATTGAGAATTTCAATACCAATCGATGGAAAACCAACTAATAAAATATAAATTGATAATTTCAATACCAATCGATGGAAAACCAGCTAATCATCATCGAAATCAATGAAATACCTCATGGGAAGATCTTGTTATATTACGTGACAGCATTTCCGCCATCGAAGTTGTAGAACATCTTGCTACTATTGATGCAAAAAAATTCATACTTGGGAGATCTTATTCTCCATCAAACACACTTTAGCACCCAGAGGTTTCTCTGTTTAGGGCTTGGATCTGTTTTTCTTGAGAATTCCACCATACTTGCTCTTTCCCCAAAGGCATCCCAAATTAGATCTTTTGCTTAATGCCATCCCTCTGAAATGACAAATTCTAGTATAGATGAAATCAAGATAATTCAAAGGCAGATGAATTCTCAATTGGTAACCATAAAAAAATCAATAGAATTCTCAAGTATTGATTTTCAAAAACAGAAAACCAAGCAGGCCATCCTGGAAATTAGGTTGTTGCAAGAATAATATAAATTATGACAAATTTGCATCTGCCTCAGACATGCACTACAACACATCATTCTGAGATTTTTTAGAGGCTCACAATTAGCCACAGGGCGTCCTAATGTTTTTATTACTTCAGTGAAGGACTGTTTTGCTGATAAAACAATTATGAAATTTGTTAGAGGCTCACAATCAGCTACAGGGAATCTTAGTGATTTGGTGACCTCAAGGACATTTTTCTTGATAAAACTATAGTACAACAAACTGCTTCGGCTTTGTAACTTTGAGATTTGTTAAAGGATCACAATCAGCTACAGGGCATCCTGGTGTTTTCATGACTACAATGAAGGACCGTTTTGTTGAAAAGACTATATTTGTTAGAGGCTCACAATCAGCTACAGGGAATCCTAGTGATTTGGTGACTTTAGTGAATGACAATTTTGCTGATAAAACTATAGTTCAACAAACCACTTTGGTTTTTCCTAAACATAATAGGAATCAAGAGGTCCAAGGGCCATCCCATAAAGGATAGGAAATGGAAATAGCTAGCAGTGACAATAATCTGTCCTTAATTATTTTCATATGCAGTTACTTGTCATTTTTGTTAAAGCCAATATGTAAAATAGTTCAGTACTAAATATGAAAATAATAAGATAGCCATAGCAAAAAAGTAGAAATGTCATGGTCAGCAATTTTGTTAAAGTGCTCTGCAGTAGAATTCTGTAATATTTTTAAAACTCTTTACTCCTTTATGTTGTTCATCTCACCAACATCTTTTTTATAAATAATTATAATTATCTTTTGTTGTGAAACAAATAAAAGAGTCACACTTTGGTATATCGATTAAAAAAGTCACATAAATATATTATGTGATTTGTGGTTTCTGAGTTTTCTATGGATGATTTCATTGTGCCTTGTGCTTTTTATGATCATATAGCTTCTTATGTTTGCCAACTTTATATTGAACACGTTTGTTCTTTCTTGTGTTGGCAGATTCTCAGTTCAATCTACAAAAGCTTCTTGCATGCGAGCCACTTTTGACACCACGATGAGTAAGTTTATATGTACAAGGAAAAGTATGATATTTTTTAAATGTTGACGATAAGAGCATTTCGTGAGGCAATGAATGCCATAGCTTATTTTTGGTGAAATTTGCTTAGTCTCTATCCTTGCACGGTAGGATAAGTATTTTATGTTGTCATTGTGTTATTTTTTGTGTTTCAATTCCATATATATTATATGCAATGAATGCCATAGCTTATTTGTGGTGAAATTTGCTTAGTCTCTATTCGTGCATGGTAGGATAAGTCTTTTCTGTTGTCATTGTGTTATTTTCTGTGTTTCAATTCCATATATATTATATGCAATGAATGCCATAGCTTATTTTTGGTGAAATTTGCTTAGTCTCTATCCTTTCACAATAGGATAAGTCTTTTTTGTTGTCATTGTGTTCTTTTCTGTGTTTCAATTCCATATATAGTATATGTCACATTCACAATATAATACATGTCTTTTTAGAATTCATTACAATATGGCCATTCTCAAGTGCTATCTAATTTCAGGTCATCACAACATTCATGTTCGTAGGTTGTGGCTTCATCCCCGTTGGAGGTATTTTTCTCGTTGCATCAAATAAATTATGTACTCCTTCATATTAGAATTTATGTCAATTTAAAGTTTTTTTTGAACTACTACAAGATCCACAAATAACATTTTTCAATTTCATAGTTAATATCTGGAGTAACATTTATTTATTCTGATTTTTAGGTTGTTGAAATCGTGCACTGGTATGAGACAACCTACTTACCTCCACAATATAGCCATGGTAAATATACCAAGGTGGCCTACATAAAAGATAACACAATTCCAAAAAAATTTACTCAAATACTAAATGTGAGGGGTTGATCCCGATTCTTGATTGCTAGTTTCCATTTTTATAAATGTTTAGTTTATCTTCTCTAATTTATCAAGTAATAGAAATAAGTGTATGAATTTCACCTCTTTGGCATTTACGCCCTCTGAAGGTAAATGTATTATCATGAACACATATATAAAATGAATGTAACAATATATTTCTCTCATTCTACAGGTGATGAAGCATATGAAACCTCCAATTTATGTATATTACCATCTTGATAACTTCTATCGGAACCATGGTCGGTAAGTGGACATGCAAGAACTAATCTTAGGTTGGAGTTGTTGTTATTTGACTTTAAAAAAACATGTATTTCTTCTTATCTATCTATTTTTTTTCATTTATTTTTACTAAATGAACATACCTGGCTATATATACTTAAACTACATCTTGCATTTTCTGAAATTCCTTTGGGTGCATGATTTCTTTTGTGTTGATTTTGATTCCAATAGATTGATTTTGAACCACTTTATACCAAGTGCACCTCACCTATCATACATAGCACGGATTCCATGGGAGCCCATGGATTTTCATTATTTGATAGGAGCACCTCACCTGTCATACATAGGACGGAGTCCATGGGAGCCCATGGATTTTCATATCGGTTTTGTGCCTTCGTGTGATGTGCCTCTATCGGTGCAATAGAGAGGGAGGGTTATGTGCATGGAGTGTTAACGCGAAACCAATCGACAGGTGTTCCACTCACTGTCGACACATGCCCCAGTCTCCCTGAGCACCGACTCAAACAGGATTTATCCCGCCCAACAACACCTGCAGAGCTGATGAGGTCTCACCCGAGATGTATAGGAAGAGCAGATGGAACCATGTTTCCTCTGAATGAAGGAGGATGGTTGCAGTTATAACACTTAGACTTATTGCAACATTAGGAAAGAGATCATAAACATTTGACTATATCATTACAACATTATTCAACCCAGACATTCATCATTGTAGCAATAGTAATAGTAAAGAAGATATTGCATCAAAGAAACATGGCATTATTTGTATATTGCAACATTACATTACTATAACTGAACATAAAGAACACAGGGATTGCACCAAACTAGCTTCATCATATTATTGCTCCAAAAAGATAAGCTCGCATAATACATCCTAGCATGAACTTCTCTCTCTTGTGTCTCTTTGCGTTGTCCCTTAGCACATACAACTCTTATCTATATATAGGATTTCACCTTACAAATCTTGTCCACTTTCTAACAACTTCCTAACCGACACTATGGACAAATGACCCAATATCTAACTGACATAGTCCAAAAATGACCAAAAACCCACATTCTGCAGTACAACTAACTCAACAATACATAATATATGGTCCAAATGACCCAAAACCCGCAACCTATGGTACAACTGACCCAAAATTGCATAAAATATTCTTCTTCATGCTTCGCTCGTCGCCTTCCGCGATATCTGTTGACTTGTTGCAACATCGGATATGCTGCAACATTACCTTACTGAACCTCCTGCTAACAGGCCCCCAACACAATCTTGTGGCTCGTCCTCGAGCCACATCAACTGGACAAGGTGTACTCCATCGTTGTATCGATCGGGACTGCAGACTTTCACAACCGCTAGTATCTTGCTCCGGTGCGTCTGGATCTCGCTACGGTTTATCTGTCAAACTGTTGTCCGGTCTACCGGCTCCCTAGTATGTATGCCTCATGCCATCGCAAGGAAGATAAAGAGGATGAACTCATCCTCCAGTCTCTCTAAAATGCAAATAGGAGAAGAGAAAGAGGACGAACAGTACCAAGATGCGAAACCAACAGATGGCTCCGGCACATTTGTTTCGCACTAGGGATCATCTCCTACTAGGGTCGAGGAGCTGCCGCCCCGGCCATCTCAGTTCTCGGGAGGACCACAAAAATTCGAACAACTACTGTGTGCCTAAACATTCTGGACTGGCCGTTGACTCTAGCATACCAGAGCGTAAGTGCAGCAGCCGTATCAGGACGCTCATGCACACTCGTCGTTCGGGCTCGCAGGGCTCCTAGGGTGCTTCCGCGGGAAATGAAGTGAAGCATTTCCACAGCCTCCTTGGAATTCCTAACTTATCAACTTTTGGATTGTGCTATCAGCATGAACACTCTACTTCGGAGGAGCCTCTCTGTATCAAACTACCTTCTGCATCTGCTACTTATAGCCAAACCTTCCCCGGGTCGTCTATAGTAGTAATGATGCCCCACTACATTTAATTTGTGTGCGTTAACCCAACAAATGACTCAAAGAGTGGAAACCATGCTACCACCGATGATCCCACATGCCAAAGCGTGTGATCAATCCCATTGCCTACTACCGACCATACCGGCCCAGTGCGCTCCCTGTGCCAACCATATCGTCGTCAGGTGGTAAGCTTGTCGGACCTGTCAGAAGCAATCATTGGTAGGGATGACGGATCCGTGAGGTGACAGGGTCGCAATCTGCCTTTGCCTCAAGCTGCATAAGACTCCTTCCGACCGGTATGTTGGCAACATCCCCGTTCGTGAGTGCTCCCCAACTTGTCAAACGACACGGGATAACGCAACATTACTCATAATTCCATCTCAACACCCAACAACCGTCTACTGCAAGTTCAACTGAACCCTGCCCAACTCACAACGGAACTCAGCAAATAGCAACAGGACTTAACAATTGATTTCTCGGTGCCTTCCAACCAGCTTCAACCCATTCTTAAAGCTTCCAACCCAATCCACCGTAATCATGACTAAATCCTACATTAACTCAACCAAATTTCGGCATTAATTACCCAAATCCGTCGTCGATCCTGCCCGCCGATCGGCCAGATCCACCATTAATGCTCATCATTCAAACAAGCGTCGTTAATTAACTGGCTGAACTTTTGGCATTTATTGCTGATTTGACCCAATCACAACCCTACCACTTGTCGCAAACCACTCCTAACTTGTGACACAAGCCTCCTTACTTGTGCATTCATTTCTCTGTCGGTGCGCCATCCTACCACTGATCATCCGGCAACATTTTTTTTTGTTTTCCCGATGCGACTCAGGCATTGCGTTGCTTCTAGCCCGATCGATAGGGATTCAACCTATGACCATTTACCAGTTTTGGGAGCATCGCTCCGTCCAACTACTACAACTGAACTGCTCCTCCGGAAGTGATACTACTGATGTGATATGGACCCAGCCAATGCATCCGCAACCTTCCTGGATGTTTCATAAATTTTCTATCATACAACAGCGTGAATTCACCCTGTTGAAACAGTTTGTTTTTTATATGGCGATCATGCCATGCCTTCTGGGGATCCTTCTCCACCCCCTGGTGGAATCCGGCGATGAAACGATCTTCCTCCAGCTGCACCAACTGCTCTAGACATTCAGCTAATGCTGCTGCATCATCCAGGCCTGTCACTGCCACGATGCACAGACTCGGAACAATATACTCCATTGGCATAATCGCTTCTTGTCCATATACTAACCTGAATGGTGTTTGACCTGTCAACCTTTTACATGTGGTCCGATAGGCCCACAACACTACTGGAACTTTCAGATCCCAGTCGCCGCAGTTTGCATTGCACACCTTTGTCAGCGGATGCTCCAATACTTTGTTGAAAGCTTCCACCGTGCCATTTGCCTGTGGATGATATGGCGTACTCTTCTTATGCTGTATCTGTAGTTCCTCCGTCAATGCGTTGATGGTGCGATTGAGAAAGTGGCTTCCTTGGTCACTCAGCAATATCTTGGGGCAGCCAAAGCGAGTGATAATGTTATCGAAGAAAAATCACGCCACCGTGGCTATGGAACAGTCAACGACATGTGCCGCCTCCACTCATCGGGTCAAATACTACGCCGCCGTGATGATGTATCGTGCACCCGTGCGCTTCCCTGATGGATTGATTGGTCCTACAATGTCCACTGCCCATTTTTCAAATGGATGCAATGTCAACTGAGGCATCAATGGCATCTCATCTCGTCAGGATGGTTTTCCAGTTCTCTGACAAACATCATAGGACCGCGCATAATCTATCGCATCATTATGCAGCGTGGGCCACCAAAGCCCTGCACGTAGCACTTTCCTAGCAGTCGCCCGACCGCCATAGTGCCCTCCAGCTACCCCTCCATGTGCCTCTCAATATCTGTGCTTGCTCATGCGGCAAGACACACTTGTGCAATATATCATCGACGCCCATCTTGTATAACTCTCCTGCGATTAGCTGGAAGTTGGCAGCCTTGACTACCAACTGCTTATTCTGACTAGTGGTGAATTCTTTGGGTGCAGTTCCTATCGCCAGAAACTGAATGATTTCTTCAAAATAATCATCAACTACACCAACCTTAAACAATTGTGCATCAGGCAACCCGTCTTCAATGTTAGTTGGCTCCTCCCCTGTGTCAATCCGCGATAGATGATCAGGGCTAGCATTCAACCGCCCGAGCTTCACAATGACTTCAAAATCAAACTCTTGGAAAAGAAGTAGCCATCGACAGATCTTCCCCTCTAACACAGGCTTATTGACCAGGTATTTTAATGCAGAATGGTCTGTGAACATCTTAAAATGACCTCCTAATAAGTAGTGATGGAACTTTTGCAACGCATAGACCATTTCCAAGCCTTCCCTCTCCATCGTGGTGTAGTTGAGTTCTGCATATGACAACTTCGAACTGGAAAAAGCGATGGGGTGATCAAGATCCCTTTCTCCAGGATGAGCCAACACTACTCCCAGTGCAATCGATGAGGTATCAATGTGGACATGGAATTCCTTACTCCAGTCCGGAAATACCAATATCGGCGCCGAAGCCATCTTCGCCTTCAGTGTTTCAAAACTGTCTTGACATTCCGGGGTCCACTGAAATAGCGTGTCTTTCTTTAACAATTTCTCCATAGGGGCGGTAATCGCTGCATATCCCCTGATGAACTTGCGATAATACCCAGTATGCCACAGAGTCTCCCGTAACTGCTTAACGGTGGTCGGCGGTTGCAAGCTCAAAATGAGTGCAATCTTGGCTGGATCGACCAACAAACCTTGCTTACACACAATATGACCCAGTAATATCCCAAACGGTGCACATAAGATGCATTTATTCAAATTCAGCGATATCTGGTGCTGTCAGCATCGTTCAAGCATCAACCGCAGATTGGCCAGATGATCACGGATCAAACCATAAACTGTCCAATCATCCATAAATACTTGCAAGAATTTCTGAATAAAGTCCTTGAATGCAGCAACAACAACCCACGAAAATATCGCAGGTGTGTTCTTGAGGCCGAATGGCATCACAGTGTACTGAAAGCAGCCCCATTCAGTCACAAAAGTTGTTGTATGGCGATCCTCCTTTGCAATGCGAATCTGATGGTAGCCAGAGAACCCATCCGTGAATGAGTACATCTCTTGGCCGCCCACACCTTCGAGTACCTCGTCAATAAACGGGGTCGGAAAGGGGTCATGCAAGCAGGCATCATTCAACTTCCATAAATCAACACAAATGCGCACCTCACCAGTTTTCTTGTCCTGTACCACCATAGGACTGATCCATTCCAACTCTTCGACTGGTTCAATGATACTAGCATCCACATGCGATCAAGTTCTTCCTTGAATTTCTCCTTATGTCGTGGATTTAGCCGATAGGGTCGCTACCGGACTGGCTTAGCATCTGGTTTTAATGGAATCTTCATCTGCCCTAAGTCTCCCAGAATCCCCTTCATATCGGAAAACTTCGTGGGAAATAAGTCTTGAAATTCATGGAGCAAATCGATGACCTTGCTCATCATCTCATCATCTCAATAATCCCCGATATTTGCAAACTTGGGAGTGGCCTCCATCCCAATATTGATCTTACGAAGCTTCAAGGGCTGGCTGAACGGATTACTTGGCGCATCAGGTGGTACCACATCGCGTTTTCCTTCAGATTTGGGAATGTTGACATTCTGCGGATCATCACTGTCGTCTGGCTCCCCAGTGATGTTGAAGCACTCCATGAGGGACTACATCTGATGGTACATGTGTGGATCCACCGGGTAGGCCGCTGGAACAACTTGAAAGACTACATCACGGATGAGCTGCAATGCATTATTAACATCAGGGTTGGCATCCACGAAAGTGAATGTATGAGTGAAATAGACCATCAACTCCCCCCATGTTGTAATTTCTCGGCGCAACTCAACTGCAGTGTACCATGAACACGGCATCTCATCTAAGGTATGGATAAAAGCATGGACCCACTCATCTTGTGGTCACGATACCCATAACCACTAACACTCCATCACATGATCACTGGGATTATTTCGACCATCATACTTGCCAGTGTGGTAAAACTCAGTATCGCCGAAACGAACCATCATCAACCGCCTACACTGCGACCAGCCATCGATGGATTTCTTGTGTGTCGCCCACCAGCATGCTAGAGCAGCCTTCAGCGCTTCCTCCAACACCCAAAATCACTGTGGTTCCGAAACTCGTTCTTCAAATTTGGTCAAAAAGTCGGTCAAGCCAGGAAACCCCTCATAGATGGGCAGTGTGACCATTTCTATCGCAATGCGGTATAAGCTGGATTGCATAACTAAGCCACATTTTCAGAGCGATACCTCGTGCAAGCGGTTATGCCAGTGTTCTAATGCATCATTAGAGTTGGAAGACACAGAGCTCTCACTGCGCCATCCTAGCACATCATTGGCAGTAGGCTGAATATAGTATTCATAAATGTTGAATATATGGTCCCATCCATTGGGATCGTCATCCTTCACGAGCTCAATGTATTGGCGTCCTTCAGCAAGGTCCAATGGGGCTATGACTCTGAGATCATGATTTTCAAAGGTCATCATTCGCCGTTTGAAGTTGATTACAGCTCCGCTATCATTAGCCCATCCAATCCCCAACAATGCGGGATAAGAGCTTCCTCCTTCGACAACTTCAATGACATCAAAGTCGGCATAGGTTTTCATGCCCTCAATGTCTACCATTAGCCGCGGAACTCGCCCAATGGGTGTCACTTTTGCACGGTTAGCCAACCGAAGCTGTACAGGAGACCAACTCAATGGGGGGCTCCCCATTTTCAGCCAAGCCTGCTTGGTTAAGATGTTAACATATGAACCAAGATCAAGAATAATGGAGTTAACATCATAGTTGCCAATCTGAATGTTCATTCTCATCTCCTTACCTGTCTTTCGTCGCTGTAAGGAGTTCACTACAGACTCCTGTTAAATTTTGAGCATTAATTTGCAATACTCTAGGATCTTTACTGAGAGAATAACATATATAGTATATCAATGCATGACAATCACAATAAGCATGACAAGCATCACAAGAATCAAAAGCATGAGAGACAAGAGACACAGAGTTTCCGTGGGGAAAACCCTTAGGTGAAAAACCCCACAACTTCCTCAGAGATAGAGAGAGCAATGGCTCAACCAAAGTACAACCAAAATACACTGAGATAGTCTCCTAGTAGCAGATGATCCTCCTCCTCACTAGTGCGCCACTTTCTGAGTGAGAGTGAGATACTTTTCCGAGTGATCTAAATAGAGATCACCTGATCTCTATTTATACTAATATGTTTTTCCAGTGACCTTATGGGGCTGACATGTCTAGCTAGGTACATCCACATTATAATATATATTTCAGGGCCGACCCCACACATGGTGGTCTAATAACCCATCGGAAAGTACACACACTTGCGACACTTGTCAATCCACATGACGACACTTCCTTATAGAGGAATGACACATCGCTTATAAGGGTACAATAAATATATATAAAATACACAGATGAAATACATTTCGAAGTTACATATACATCAACACTCCCTCTTAACTGGGAAGGTATTTCTCGACACAGATTTGCTAGACAAGTCTTCTTCTCGAGATCATTGTCATCATCATCGTTACCGTTGCTGCTATCTCAACCAATCTCTAACTCTACTCGTCATAGGAAGTTCTACAGAGCAAGTCCTTTTTAAAACTGGATGTAGGCCCGCCACCTGCAGGTCTTCATCATCACTGGCCATACTGTGGAAATCTCAGGACTTATTACATGCGTCACAAAACCTTAAAAGAGTCTCTTGACTAGTAAGAACCCTAAAGAGCATCTGAGGCCTTTTTCATCCTGTCCAAATCTCCAGGACTTATTACATGTGACCCCACCACAAAACCTCGAAAGAGAATCCTAGGACTGATTACGAGCACAAGGCTCAACCTATCGGATCTCCCAGGGCACAAATTACATGTGGTCACCACAAAACCTCGAAAGAGCATCCCAGGACTGATTACGAGCACAAGGCTCAACCTATCAGATCTCCCAGGGAACAAATTACATGTGGTCATGGAAAAACCTCGAAAGAGCATCCCAGGACTAATTACGAGCACACAGCTCAACCTATCGGATCTCCCAGGGCACAAATTACATGCCATAGGACAAAACCTCGAAAGAGCATCTTCCAGATATCCCAGGGCACAAATTACATGCCATAGGAAAAACCTCGAAAGACTATCTGCAGATCTCCCAGGGCACAAATTATATGTCCTCCCAAGCAAAACCTTAAAAGAGAATTTGCCAGATGTCCAAGGGTACAAATTACATGCCATAGGAAAAACCTCGAAAGACCATCTGCAAATCTCCCAGGGCACAAATTACATGCTTATCTGCACAACCTGTTCCACGCCCACAGAGTATCAACCTGATACTCACCATACATCATCCTGATCATCACTGCAACATCCTGCTGCATGTCATCTGGAGCAACATCCTGAAGCTCGTCATCCATGATCATCCTGATCATATAATGCATCTACCTGATGCATACCAAGTATCTACCTGATACATATCATCATACATGATCCACCTGATCATACAGTGTATCCACCTGATACAAATACAAATACATGATACATATCACCATACATGATCCACCTGATCACACAATGTATCCACCTGATACATATACAGATACATGGTCCAAGCATCCAACATGATGCTTATACAAAATACATACACATGATCCAACCGATCATATCCAGCATCCAACATGATGCATACATACATACATAAAAATGATCCAACTGATCATATCCAGCATCCAACATGATGCGTACATACATATATAAAAATGATCCAACTGATCATATCCAAGAAGAAACCAGAGCATCATCCTGATGCTCGTCATCCAGCGCTTACATCCACAGCCATGTGAAGGATCCTCCTTCCAACATGCTTGGAATGGCTTCAGCAAATGTGTCCATCACTTCTTCCTCGAAGTGTCCTCGATCTGAAGAACTCCAAGCCTCTCTTTGAAGTACTCGAACTTCACCCTGGCTAGTGGCTTCGTCAGCACATCTTCAATCTGCTCGTCCGTCGCAACATACAGGAGCTTCACAGCTCCTCTCTGCACCATATCCTTGATATAGTGATATTTGATCTCTATGTGTTTCGACCTGTCATGAAACAGTAGATTCTCGGACAACTTCACACAACTCTGGTTATCACAGAAGATACCAGTAGCATCCAACGGGAGATCAAATAACTCAGACAGTAGCTTCTGTAGCCATACTGCCTCACAACTAGCTGAACAGGCTGCAACATACTCTTCCTCAGCTGTACTCAGTGCTACGCAGGACTGCTTCCTGCTAAACCAAGAGATCACACCTGATCCCATACTAAAGCAGCACCCAGATGTGCTCTTCCTATCTGCAGCACTGCCAGCCCAATCTGAATCAACATAAACCTGCAGGTTAAAATTTTGATTCGCCTCATACTTGAGCCCATAATCCACTGTACCCTTCAGGTACCTCAGAACATGCTTTACAGCAACCAGATGAACACTCCTCGGATCTGTCAGAAACTGACTCAATGTGTTCACTGCAAAGCAAATATCTGGTCTCGTGTTCATCAGGTACATCAAGGACCCAATCATCTGACGATACATAGAGACATCAACTGGCTCAGATGAAGCATCACAAAGAAGCTTCAGATTCGATGCCATAGGTGTGGCCATGTCCTCGCAATCCATCATCCTGAATCTCTTCAGGATATCTACTGTGTACTTCCCTTGACCAAGGAAGATCCCACCTGCACTCTGCCACACCTCCATACCTAGGAAATAATGCATCATTCCCAAATCTTTCATATCGAACTCAGCAGCAAGCTTCCTCTTCGTATCTGCAATCAATCTGTCATCTCCTGTTACAAATAAGTCATCCACATATAGGAGTAGAACCATAGGATTCCCTTCCTCAACCTTGTAATAAAGGTTGGAATCCGCTTTACTCTTGGTAAATCCCAAACTAGATAAGAAACTGTCCATCCTACCATACCAGGTTCTGGGAGCTTGTTTCAAGCCATACAAGGCTGTCTTCAATCTGCACACATATGAATCCCTGTCATGTATTTCAAAATCGAGTGGCTGATCTACATATACTTCCTCTTCAACTACACCATTCAAGAAAGTAGTCTTGACATCCATCTGGTGTATTTTCCATTTCATCGCCGCAGCTAGGGCAAGTACTGTTATGATGGAAGTATACCTGGCTACAGGTGCAAAAGTTTCTTCATAATCTATTCCCTCTTTTTGAGAGAATCCACGAGCTATGAATCTTGCCTTGTATTTCTCTACACTGCCATCTGCAGCATGCTTGATTTTGTAGATACATTTGGAAGTCACAACAAACTTCTCTTTAGGTCTTAGGACAACATCCCAAACATCATTCTTCATTATTGATTGGTATTCCTCAACCATGGCATCCTTCCATTCTTTCTTTTCCGCTGCTTCTTCATAACTGGAAGGCTCTTTGTTCATAATGTCACAGAGTAAAGCAACATAGCTGGTATGTGATCTGGTTCTCTTCTTTGCTTTGTGTTCTTCTTCTGGAATGCCAAATCTTTCTGCATCTTGAATGAGCTCTCTAGCCCATGCAGGTTTCCTCTTGTGAGATTTATCCTCACGGGGTGGATCTACAGGTTCTTGCGGATCTTCAAACTCACGAACAACTTCTGGAACTGCTTCAGTCATGGTAGTGTCTTGAAATCTAGTTTCCTTAGGTTCTTCGTAAACTTCGATAGGTTCCTTCCTTGATTTGATGAATGCTGAGTTTTCATCAAATGTTACATCCCTGCTAACATCAATCTTCTTGAACCCTGGAAAGTATATTCTGTAAGCCTTCGAGCTTTCACCGTAACCCACAAAGATACCCTTCTTTCCTGAAGGATCTAGTTTAGTCCTCTTTTCCTTTGGAACATGAGTGTATACTGGACAACCAAATATTCTGAGATGGCTAAGTTCAGGTTTCTTACCATAAAAGACCTCTTTTGGTGTCTTGTTGTCCAATATCTTGTGGGGTGTTCTTTTCTGCACATATAAAGTTGTTCTAGCTGCTTCTGCCCATAGATGCATAGGTAGATCCTGGTCATGCAGCATTGCCCTTGCTGCTTCCATGATAGTTCTGTTCTTCCTTTCTGCAACTCCATTCTGTTGAGGATTATAAGGAGCAGTCAGCTCCCTCTTAATCCCTGAATCACTACAAAGCTTCTTGAAGTCATCTGAGGTGAATTCTCCACCATTGTCGGATCTGAATGTTTTGATCTTCTTGTCAGTTTGGTTCTCCATCAAGGTTTTGAATTTATCAAACACCTCATCTTTGTTCTTCAAGAAGTATACCCAAGTCTTCCTGGAGAAGTCATCAATAAATGAGACATAGTAAACATACTCACTCAGATAACTTGATGACATAGGACCACATACATCTGAGTGGATGATTTCCAGGATGTCTTTTGCCTTGCTTTCACTGCTTGGGAAAGCCTTCTTAATGTTCTTACCTTTTGCACATCCTTTGCAAACACCTTCATGTTTGGTCTTGATTTCAGGAAGACCCTCTACAGCCTTGCTTGCAATTGGAAGTGCTCTATAGTGCATATGAGCAAGTCTTCTATTCCAAAGTTCACTTGGCTCCATGGATTCATGTACCATGGCATGTTCAGGTTGTCCCTTCAATTTATACAAACCTCCCTCTTGCTCTCCAATCACTACTGCATCATCTATGTTCTTTCCCTTTGGCCACATTAGGACTTGGCCATCAACAAATGCAACCCTCATACCTTTTGCATCCAAAGTAGAGATGGAGAGTAAGTTCTTCTTGAGCCTAGGTACATAAAGGACTTCTTTCATCTTCAAAGATTTTCCAGAATCTAGGTTGTAGGAGGCTTCACCACTTCCTTTGATTGGGTATTGATAATCACCCCCAAGTTTCACCTTATGGGGTGATTCATGTTCAGATAGGTTCACAAAAGATTCCTTAAACCCAGTCATGTGTTTGGAAGCTCCACTATCAATCAACCAATCATTACAACCATGGGAGATAGTACCTGTGAGAGCATATTCTTCTTCACTTGATGAGTCATCATCACTATCACTTTCTGCCCTAGCCTTCTTCTTTGGGGGTTCATCATCTTCGGCAGCATGAGCATGATATCTTCTTTTGTTATTCTTCTTCTTCTTATTGAATTTGTTGTTGTTGTCTTTCAATCAACCAATCATTACAACCATGGGAGATAGTACCACTATCAATCAACCAATCATTACAACCATGGGAGATAGTACTTGTGAGAGTATATTCTTCTTCACTTGATGAGTCATCATCACTATCACTTTCTGCCCTAGCCTTCTTCTTTGGGGTTTCATCATCTTCGGCAGCATGAGCATGATATCTTCTTTTGTTATTCTTCTTCTTCTTATTGAAGTTGTTGTTGTTGTCTTTCTTCTTCTTGGGACAATCTGAAGCAAAGTGTCCCTTCTCATTGCAATTGAAGCATCTGAGATCTTTCTTATCTTTATGATAATGGTGGTGAGAGGATCTTCTGTTATGAGATGATTCCTTCTTGGACTTTCCTTTCCTGGCATATGCTGTGAGAGCTTGATCTTCATTTCCCATCTTTTCTTCTCGGGCCACAAGCCTAGCTTCTTCTTGAGAGCATTCTTCCCGCGATCTGTTGAAGGAGATCAACTTCTTCCTTGCACAAATTCCTTGAATAAAGGAATCCCATGACCTGGGTAGGCCATTTAGAGTGGTCATCACCACTTCACCATTCTCCACCATTTCATCCACTGCTTCTAGTTTTTCCTTGATCTGGGAGACCCTTGAGAAATAAGATTGAATGCTTTCTCCATTCTGAAACTTTACTCCTTTCAATTGGTTCTGCAGGGTCATCTTCTGATTTATGTTCTTCCCTTCAAATAGCTTGGTCAAAGAGTCAAACATCTCCTTGGGTGTCTTTAGAGAAGACACATGGGGTATGAGATGGTCTTTAATGGAATCAACAATGATTCTCTTTTCCTTGACCAAGTTCTTCTTATGCAATACCTTGGCCTCTTCATCCTCTGGGATAGGGATGTCTTCTTTTACATATGACTCCAACTCATTCTCTTTCAGGATTAACCCAATCCTATACTTCCAAGCTCAGAAGTTATCAGCTCCTTCAAGCTTATCCTCAAGCTTGGTGTGGTGAGACATCTTAAAGAGTACTTCAAATGGAAATAGAAAAGATTTAGGTCTTACCACTTGAAACGCTGAAAACTGGATCTAGTCCCGGATTAGGGTTTGTCGAAAAAACCCTAAAAATTCAAAATGTGAATTTCAATTTTCTGAAAGGATAGAAAGATGCGCCTTGATGAGCTGATCAGCCTGGTGTAATCAGAATTTGAGATCAGCAAATATTTGCCCTTCAGATTTGCCTTTTTGTCCTCCCGGGTTCACTAGGGAGAGCCCTGAATTAGGGTTTGAGTTTCTCGGAGATCTACTCAACCAAAAATATCGATCCAAAGCTCTAAACTTCGATTTTTGCAAGGCGCTTCTAGCTATGTCTTCAGATTTCAGAAATTCCTATTTTTGTGGAAACCTTAATTTTTAGGGCCAAATCTGAAACTGCTCGAAATTGAATTCTGATTGGACAGATAGATGCACCTTGATGAGTAGAGTCAATCTACTATACTGCTTTTCCAAAATCTGTGGAGAGAAACCCAATAAACAAGGAACTCAAGTTTTCGTCACTGCAAAATGTCTTCTTCTCAGGTTAGCTCTGATTCCATGTTAAATTTTGAGCATTAATTCACAATACTCTAGGATCTTTACTAAGAGAATAACATATACAGTATATCAATGCATGACAATCACAATAAGTATGACAAGCATCACAAGAATCAAAAGCATGAGAGACAAGAGACACAGAGTTTCCGTGGGGAAAACCCTAAGGTGAAAAACCCCACAACTTCCTCAGAGATAGAGAGAGCAATGGCTCAAGCAAAGTACAACCAAAATACACTGAGATAGTCTCCTAGTAGCAGATGATCCTCCTCCTCACTAGTGTGCCACTTTTTGAGTGAGAGTGAGATACTTTTTCGAGTGATCTAAATAGAGA
Organism: Larix kaempferi; assembly: GCA_027924585.1. NCBI lineage: Eukaryota > Viridiplantae > Streptophyta > Pinopsida > Pinales > Pinaceae > Larix > Larix kaempferi. Next base: position 3,889,702 of record BSBM01000278.1, on the reverse strand, counting down.
TCACCTGATCTCTATTTATACTAATCTGTTTGCCCAGTGACCTTATGGGGCCGACTTGTCTAGCTAGGTACATCCACATTATAATATATATTTCAGGGCCGACCCCACACATGGTGGTCTAATAACCCATCGGCAAGTACACACACTTGCGACACTTGTCAATCCACATGACGACACTTCCTTATAGAGGAATGACACATCTCTTATAAGGGTACAATAAATATTTATAAAATACACAGATGAAATACATTCCGAAGTTACATATACATCAACAACTCTTGCCTTCCCCTTGTGAATCGCTGCAACCATCCCTCGATCTCGGCCAGGGTAACAGGGTCTCGGGCCAATAGTAGACAACTCTCCAAATTTTTTTGTAGAGTTCCAGATGGTGTCGACGGACCTGCCTCAGAGGTAGCAGCAATGACAGGAGGCATATCGCAAATAACAGCCTTACCGCGATATTTTTCCAATGTGCGATGCGCCTGAAGGAATGCCTCTCGCTCGACATTGATGTCAAACGATACCGTATTCTAGCCAACCAATTGAATCAGCGGGCGTGAGCTATCCTCCCCAGTTGTCTTACCTCCATGAGTAACAACAACAACAGAAGCATCTTGTGGTCTTGGTTCTGTAGAAATTGTCGCAATATTGACACCCTGCGTCTGGTTCGGTGGAAAATTCCTGGGTTGGTTCACATTTTGGTTTGCATTCTGATTCAGTCGTGGATTCTGGTTCTACGGTGGTTGTTGTACTTGGTTCTGTACTAGTTTCTACGGCTGATTCTGATTCTGTAGCTGCAGAACATTCCCGGCCTGCCATCGTGCAATCAACTCCGGACAATTCTCAACTGTGTGATCATTAACAAAACAGAACATGCACTGGTTCTATAGTAGTGGACAGTCTTGCCGGTAATGCCCCCATACCACACAATGATAGCATTGAATAGGTCCGCGAGCACCTCGTCCTCCTCCTCGACCAAATCCTGCACCGCGTCCACCCCAGTATGCTCCTCAGAATCCTCCCTACTGCTGGTACTGCGGCTGCATAGAATTCAGTTGCATGCCTTGTCCTTGCGGTGCATACTGCAGTTGTTGGACATACTGTGGCTACTGTGGAGCCATTTGCATCGGAGTATATTGTGGTACGAATTGTTGTGGTTGTTGCTGCAGTACAAACTGCACCTGTGGTTGTGGTTGCGGTTGTTGTATGGAATGCGGATCTTCTTTCACATAAAATGCGTTGTACGTCCTCTCCTGAAGTAGTCCATATGCACGACAATCTTTGTCGTCATGTCCCACTGATCAGAAAAATGTGCAATTCAAATTCATGGGCTTAGTTACCATCTTCTGCATATAAGGACATTCCTCATGGCGGTGCCCATATACCTGGAAAACACGACACCATGGTAAGCTGCCACCATTCAACAGGTTCAACGCTCTCGAAACAAGATAATTGCGGAAGTCAGGGAAACTATCCTTCGTATGGCCCTCGCCCTGACAGCGTGTACACCAAACCTCCTCTCATTGTTCCTTTCCCTTTTTCAGATCTTGTAGTTGTATGGTTAGGTTAGCCAGCTGCATTTGGATCTGCGACATTCCAGCTACATTTTCCCCAATTGGCGATGCTTCTAGCCGCATTGCAATCTCTAGAGCTTCACTTGGTGTGGTAATGTTTTGCTGCATCAGCGGCAGCCGAATATGCGGGAGCAACACTGCGATAAACCACTCCTTATGCTGGACGGTACTCATATCAAAATTAACTCTTTCCATTAGCGTCTTGAAACGCTGATCAAAGTCCCACACGGACTCATTGGGATACTGCTTAATTTCTTTGAGCTCTGTAATGTACTATGCTTTGGATTTGGGCTTCCGGAACTCAGCGATTAGTCCCGTGCAAATTTCATCCAATGTCTTCGCTGGAGTACCAAAAGGAACTTGCATAAATTTCATAAACCAGTCCAAGGTGCAACCTCGGAGAGTCGTTGCCAGTTTCCCTTTTTTCGCATCATCATCAGTGATCTGCTTTACTGTCCAGATAGCTTCACATAAAAACCAGTACTATTTAGGGTTGTCTGTTCCATTGTCGTGGAACAGTGGTAACTTAGTATCCTCGCCCGCCATCCTGGGCTTCCTTCCTCCAGTTGCTGAACTACTAGTAATTATTTTTTGTGGAATTGATGAACTTGGTGGCGTCGAAGTAGTATTCCTTACCGCTTGTGAGATAGTGAGCGGAGGTGTGGGTATGTTGGTGCCGGGGTTTGGTCTTGCTTCTATCCTGGGCATAGCCTGGTCGTCCTTATCAGGACTATGAGGTCGCTTTGTCCTGTGTGGTCTTCCTTTGCGGTCTTGCGGTTTGATCACTGCAGGACCTTCTCCTGTCCTCTACCTCTTCTCCTATCGAAACCTCGCTCCTCCTCTTGTAAGACCACTCTCTTCCTCGGCTTCGCTCACAGTCTCCTCATGACCTGCACCCATCTACCCCTTATCATTCCATGTACCGCCCCTCGATATCGTGATACCCACGTCCTTCGCCCACCAGGATGTTTACTGATCTAGATGCATCTTCAATATACCCTTCTCGCAGATAAGCATCTTAATTGACAGTTGGAGCAACAACAAGAACCTTCCCCTAGGTTCTCGAAAGAAATATCTTTCAGCCTCACTATAATACTTTTGTGTATCAACCGCGAATTCAGTGATATACCCTTCCAAGATGATATCCATCCACACTTCGACAGCCTGCGATACTTTGTTATCAACTTCCTGCAGCTCCCAAATCAACTCTGGAGTCCAAGCCATCGGTTCACCACCTTGGAAATTCCTCTTCTGGAAGGTCAGCTTTGACAACCACTCGTACAAGATGACTGGGAATTCACAGAAGAACCATTCGTGCGGACCTTCGTGAATATATCTTCCTACCCACTGATCTACTGTCAGTTGGGTGTTCCAACTTTCTTCTTCAGCAAATTCCTATAGCTTCTAATCAAACCAACTTTGTATCTCCGGTTGCGTTGGGTACCACAACATATCCTCCTTTCAATTCGCACATGGTCCCAGAAACAGAACCATTTGTTAACGCGACACCAGTCGATAGGGGTTCCACTCACTTTCGACACATGCCCCAGTCTCCCTGAGCACCGGCCTGAACAAGTTTTATCCCGCCCAGCAACACCTGCAGAGCAGATGAGGTCTCACTCGAGATGTCCAGGAAGAGCAGACGGAACCATGTTTCCGCTGAATGAAGGAGGATGGTTGCAGTTATAACACTTAGACTTATTGCAACATTAGGAAAGAGATCATAAACATTTGACTATATCATTAGAACATTATTCAACCCAGACATTCATCACTGCAGCAACAGTAATAGTAAAGCAGATATTGCGTCAAAGAAAGATGGCATTATTTGTATATTGCAACATTACATTACTATAACTGAACATAAATAACATAGGGATTGCACCAAACTAGCTTCATCATATTATCATTGCAAAAAGATAAGCTCGCATAATACATCCCAGCATGAACTTATCTCTCTTCTGTCTCTTTGCGCTGTCCCTTAGCACTTACAACTCTTATCTATATATAGGCTTTCACCTTACAACTCTTGTCCACTTTCTAACAACTTCCTAACCAACTCTTGACCCAATATCTAACTGACATAGTCCAAAAATGACCAAAAACCCGCATTCTGCGGTACAACTAACTCAATAATACATAATATATGGTCCAAATGACCCAAAACCCGCAACCTGCAGTACAACTGACCCAAAATTGCATAAAATATTCTTCTTCATGCTTCGCTCGTCGCCTTCCACGATATCTGTTGACTTGTCGCAGCATCGGATATGCTGCGACATTACCTTACCAAACCGCCTGCCAACACGGAGCCCAGAGGAGCCCATGGATTTTCGTCTCTGTTTTGTTTCTTTGTGGGATAAACTTGTGCCTCTATCAGTGTAGTGGAGAGGGAGGGTTCACTACTACATGTAGGAGCCTTGAGGGGCCTTTTAATACATTCATTTAAGACAATTGTCTTTTACGTCTTAAAATTCTACCCTTTATTTATGTAGGGCCCACCAATTGCAAAATTAACAATAATTTCTTGGTTAAACGTGAATTTTTTTTCCAATTGCTCAACAACGCCTCATTTCCCACCTTTGGACAAGCCATGGGATCTTCAAAATCAATGGTTCTCTCCATTTGGAAACTCATTTCTCACCATCGGATAGGGCTCTTTGTCAATGGTGCTTTAAATCCAGAATTGTTTTTCATTTGGACAGGGGTCTTTGTTAATGGTGCTCCCATGAGGTTTCAAGAAATGGCCTAATGAGATGGCTGAGTGGATTGATCTAGTCTCCCTTGGGCTATCTCTGGGTTATTCTCCGCACTACAGCTGGAAAAAAAGATTTGTTGGGGGAATCCAATCCATGCAATAGAGACAAGAATCCAATCCATCTAGAAATAGTTGTTGGGTAAATCCAATTAACTGTCCCTTCAAGAGCATTATTTCCCATAAGAAGGAGTTGTTGGGAATCCAATCCATTTCAAGAGCACAATCCCATCCATCCAACAAAGACCGAGAGCACAATCCCATTCATCCAGCAAAGATTGAGAGCACAATCCCATCCATCCATAAATAACCCAGTAAACTTTTTCAGCATGGTGTCTTGGGGGAGACAAAAACTAGGAACAAATCCTAAACCCTAATGATATGGGGCACATCAATCACAATGCCTTTGAAGCATGAGTTTCCCCTATTTCTATCAAAGGGTTTGGCTGGCAAGGTCAAAATTTGTTTGTAAACCCATCGCCTTACTACTGAGCAGCTGCATGGGAAAGGCATGGCAGGTGCCCTTGCTGTCGACAGTGATAGTGTGGAGGATGATAGCGTGGAGGGAAAAAGTTGTTGCACGTTTTGAAATTCAGATATGTGTGGGAAGGTACAAACAAGATTGGTTGAATGCACTACATGCACTCCAATGCTCGGAGGCTGAGAGAGTTGAAGAGGAATCTTGGGTTCTTGAGCCTATGGGTCAGTTATTTGGTTCTTTCTCTCATATTTTCCCATTTTTCTTTGTTTTATTTGTAAATTTTGTACTAATTTATCTGGTACTCTACATTTCAGGCATCTGGCGAGCAAAGTAGTGGCTGTTCTCAGTGTATTCCTCCTGAGGGTAAGAAAAGTTGACGGAAAAGATGACATCATCATCCAATCACTATAGGTAATGCTATTAATTATAATTTTAAGAATACGCCTGAGCATTAGGGTTTGTATTTTCTGGGATTTTTTGTTTAATCTGGGATTGCATTGTTCGTGTTCTGGGTTTTGAGAGATTCATTCCTCCGACCTTCGAACACCTCGAAGAAATTTGTGGGTTTGAATATGATATAATGGCTGGAATTAAGGAAGTTGCAGTGACGATGTTTGTGTTTATGGGTTTGATGGGTTCTCTATGCTATGCATAGTCTTCGTCAGCTTCACCATTAATGTCAGCAAGAGCACCCACCACCACTATAACCCTTGTAACTTATCCAAAAAAAGCTCCTAGTCCCATGGTTAGTCCCATAGCATCTCCACCAACCAAAAGTACTCCATCTCCAGTTTCTATTTCACCTTCGACGACTATTTCACCCTTGTCGACCTTTTCACCAACTTCATCTCCTCCATCACCCCCATCTGTTTCTCTCATTACCTATGCTCTATCGTTTTCTTCCTCCGTTCCTAGTGTGATGACCCCTTCTGCCCCTGGAAACAACCCACCAATGCCCAATACTTTGCTTAAAGGACCCAGCAGTGCCCCTACGCGTACATATGGTGAAAAGAGCTATGCAGAAATCGTCAAGTTAGAGAAAATGGTATTATTTGGAGCTGCATTGTTCGTCTTCATTATGCAATCATTGATTATCCTAGTGGCTTCTTCAGGAGTTGCTTGTAAATTAGTTGGGATGATGGATTTGATTGTAGCTCCTGTTTGTGTCAGAAATTGTTACTAAGGCTAAGGTAACAAGCCAACACAATCTCAAAATAAAAATCAATCCAAACTAGATTTTTAGGGTTTTGTTTTGTAGGTTTTGGTTAGAAACTTCAAGAGCATAAGGGAATACATTCAACAGATAAGTAAAAACTAATTCATATACATATATCCATGAAGATGCATATATATCTCAGGAATCCAACAAAAGATTGCAATGAAGTTCATACAATAAAAGACAAGCACCACTGGAAATTATACCTAAAACCAGAAATGAATTTGTCAATCAAGAAACTGTATAAGTTTAAAATGAAGCCAACACATATCAGAAGTGGAATAAGGAGTTATATATTCATAGTTTCATCAAAAATGCAATATGAGAGTTTGCAATACTTAGCAGTGAACAAGTCTGGATGAAAGCACAGTTTGCAGACCTCCTCTAGCTCCAAAAATTCCAACCCTTACAATGTCTTTTCTCCCTCTCTAAATAGTTTTTCATCTCCCAAAAACAGTTAGGGTATTTCCTACTAATCCTCCATCGAATGACTAGATTAGGTAAAATAACATTTACATTTTTACAAATTACAATTTTGCTAAAAATAGCAAATCTTTAACAAAAAGCTTTAAATGAACCTAACTGCCCTAGATCTCTTTCGATGCCTCCACTAGCAAAGCTATGCCATCTGGACTTGAAGATCTTTTCTTCACTCTTTTGTGCTTTTGCTCCAGCTCAGCTATCCTTTTGTGTAGGTGTTCATTTTCATGCTGCAAGGTTTGAACTGTCTTTTCTAATTCTGAGCAATTCCTGTCAGCAATCCTTTTTCTTCTGAGTGCCTCTTTTGCATCAATCACCAACTCCTGAAAATTATCATGAGTATCTTGAAGATCTTCTCTCAATCTCCTATTTGCCAACATTAGACCATCATTAACTTCTTGCATGTAGTTCATTTGATGCTTGTACTGTTTAACCACCTTCTTCAAATTCTCCTTGTCAGAATTAACCAGTTTTTCTATTGCAGCATCCCGATCTTCACTTGGTTTCCAAAACATATCAAACTTCTTAAACATTAATTCCTCTGTCAATGGCTTTACAGCAATATCTTCAATGATAGGGTTTGAAACACCTGTTTCCTGTGCTGATTTAATTTCTTCTGTTAACAATTTTTCAGAATTGTTTTCAACAATGGATTTAGAGCTTTCTTCACCTGTTACCTTTACAGACCCAAAATCCTCTTTTTTAACTGAATGCAATTCATTTTTCTTTGACTGTTCCTCCATGGATTCTTCATCAGAGATGTTCACCTTATCAGTCTTCAATTTCGGATTTAACAACTTTTTCATACTTAATCTTAATTTGTTTTTAGACCTAGTTTTAGGTCTCCATAAAGAAGCTGTCTCTCCCATCATTTTTAGTGTCTTCCCTTGATATTGGATAGATGCTAACTCTACCACTTCTAGCTTTTTGATCTTCTTCTTAGGCTTGGTAGTTTTGTCCTCTATGGCTTGATTTTCTTTAATCTCAGCTTTAACCTTGATCTCAGGAATGAATTGCTCTTCCTCTAACATATAGCCCTCGTCATCTGAGAGGACTGTGATGGGGCTTTTGGGCCGATTCTGGACTTCTTCTTTTGCTACAGGAATAACTTTGATATCAAATTTCCTCTCTTCTTGAACCACTGTTATAGATGATGACTTCTTTTCCAGAATTTCCTTTTCCTTTTTGTCATCAAATAATGAAAATTTGACTTTATTTTGCTGTGGAATTTCCTGAGGCTGACTATCAGTCTGTCCTTCATCTGCTACCTGCTTTGTTTCCTTTTTAGCTTTAATGCCATGTTTGTTTGCAGGTTTAGCTGAATGACCCAACTTTTGTATCATTACTTTTCCCTTATCAGTTTGCCTTTTGGGTTGTTGGTCTTCTCCTTTAGAATGAATCCCTGACCAAAACAAAAAGAAGTCCCAAGTTTTTTCCTCATGCTGCAACACTGTAGAGATGATTAACTTGATGAGACCATGATGAAACAATGATTGAGAAGTATGATCATCCTGCTGTTTAATTTTGCTAGACATTTTCTGCAAGCTTTTGAAGAAAAAGAATGGCAAATTCATTTTAGACACCCCTGCCATGTGCTGTAGGAACCTGAGATGGTATTTGAACACTAATGAGTACCTCCCTTCACAAGTTATATAACTCTGAAGAATCCTTATAGGTTCAATCCATTCCCTCTTGAAATTATGTATGATAATACCTTTGTTCCAGTCAGGAACAACATTGGGCAATAAGTATCTTTGAGGATCAAACTCAAAAGGAGACTTCTTAAACCAGAGCTCGCCCTCATTACTAATTTCAGTGGCTTCTGAAATTAAATCTACAGTCAATTTGAATCTTAAAGGATCCATTATGATCATTTCATTCTTAAGTCCTTTGGCAAAATTGCAGGATACTTGAGCATTAAAACCATCTATCTTCTTGAAGAATTTCAACCATCCTGCCTGTTGGAACAGCTCTGCACAATCTGGAAGTTTTTTAATCCATGTCAAGTCTGTGGGTTCAGCCCTATTAACCTTACCACTTTTACTGTTTTTTCCCATATCTTTCTTTTCAAGGAACTGGAACAGTCTAGTTTTAGGTTTCAGAAATGTCTTATAAGCTGTTTTCTGGGCAAATAATACTGCAGGTTATAACAATTTCACTGATATTTAAATCCCCTGCACAAATTTACAAACCTCCCTGTGTAACACCTGTATCAAGCTAGCAGACTTCCCTCTGTGTAAACAAAAACTGAGTTCTACAGACAATTCTGTGAGTTTTTTCGACGCCCTATTCTGATTAGGTCATAAAAGAAACAGTCATGCAAATTCCTCCTATCATGCTTCAGGTAACTATTTCAGTGATGAATTCTTCATCCTTTCATTCTATTACATCCTTCTCAGCAACCAATTTTTTCAGAAGAACACGCAGCAGCAAAAACCCAAATTCTCCAGCTATAAGGGTTATACGTAATACCTGTCCATTACTCATCCATCGTGGCGTAATGTCTTCAATTTGGGGTGTCAATAATGTTCTTCTTCGAGCACAGGTGTCCTCCTAACGATTCTTTGGCTGCAGGTGAACAAATTCAAAAGCCCTAATTTCTGCTGGCACCAGAATCACAGCTGTCTCCTTTCACAGTAACATAATCCAACGTTCAACAGTGAAGTCTCCTCCTCAAACACTAACTCCTCAGTGATGATGCGTGTGACGAGGGAAACTTGACAGCTAAACCCGGAACTGGCTGGTCTCTGTGCAACTGAACCCGCATAACCTGTAATGATGCCCTTGTCTTCTCTTCGTGATTATCAACCAACTAACATCATGCTCAAAATGATGCATACACGTGTTAAACACTTCACACAATGCGATTAGATACTCACACTCTTCATGATGATGGAAATCAGATCGAGAAATTACAAAAAACTCATGCCACGATATTCCTGTAGCGCACTCTGTGTTAAACTTTGGTGTAGCGCTACAAGAATACCTTTTAACCAAAATTTAGCAATTTTCTAACTTTTTGCCAACTTGTCAGAGATTTTGGCAGCTATTTGGTTTAGGACATTAGTTTAGCTATTCTCTAAAGTCATTATTGATTCTCCTTTTGAATATATAACTCACATTGACCCACTTTCAATATAAAAATGACCAAAATCAAATGAAATCTGAAAGGACTGGGCTCAAACTTTATTCAAGCATTCATAAGGTTCTTAAGAAGGCAAAAAACCAAAACTGAAAACCAACAATTAACTAAGGTACACTCAAAAAACAAACCAAAATTTAGAGAGAAAAAATTAAAAATGCAGAAAAATTTACTGACTTAACATCTGGCTCCAGCTGCGGGATGAAGTCCTCCCTGTGAGGCTTCAAGAACCTGTAGACTAGTGCCTTCAGTCTTCCATTGGGCTATGGAGTCTTTATTCAATCTCACTCACACCGGTATATACAATGAAAAGTGACCATGATCTTCATTTAACTGTAGAAATGCTTGAGGAATCGCCCATTAACAGGGCTGAGCAATTCCTCTCCTTCCAAAGACTGCAATATGAAAGTATTATTTTCCAAAACCTTAGCTATGAGAAAAGGGCCAAACCATAAATTATCAAATTTTCCATGTTTCCCCTTCTGTTCCTTTCTTGCATCCCATCTTAAAACCATCTCTCCTTCTGAAAAAATATGATCTTTGATATTTCTGTCAAACCTGGTTTTCATTTTAGCTCTATACAGCTGGGCTTCTTTGTCTACTTTCTCTCTGTTCTGCTGTAACTCAATCATTTCAAAAATTCTCCTTTGCAAATCATCTGGTTCCTCTTGAGAATTTTGGAGGAACTTCATTACTGGGATTCCCAATTGTACTGGAAATATTGCTTCTGTTCCATAAACCAGCTGAAAAGGTGAGGTTCCAATGGCTTGTTTTACTGTAATCCTATCTGCCCATAATGCATATTTCAACATTGAATCCCAAGATTTTTTATTTTGTTTGAGCAATTTTTTGATGCACTGAATGATATTTTTGTTAGATGATTCAGCCTGACCATTTCCCTGAGGATAATAGGGAGTTGAGTGTTTTAGCATAATACCATTTTTCTCACAAAAGGCCACCATTGCCTTGGATTTGAATGCTTTGGCATTATCAGTAATCAATCTTTGTGGACAACCAAACCTGCTCAGAATATTATTTTCTATGAAATCCATAATTACCTTATCTGTGGCATTCTTTGTGGGGATAGCCTCCACCCACTTTGTAAAGAAATCTGTGGCAGTCAAAATCCAATGATGCTGGCCTGAAGATGCTGGGTTTATTTCTCCAATAAAATCTAGTCCCCACTGCTGAAAAGGGGCATTGACTATAATAGGCTTCAAAGGTAAAGACAGCAACTTCTGTTTACCTGCAAACTTTTGACAAGGTATGCAAGCTCTTACAGTTTGATAAACATCTGTGAAGAGTGAAGGCCAATAGTAACCAGCTCTTAAAATTTTATAAGCTGTTGTTTTCCAGTATTTATGTCCTCCACAAGCTCCTTCATGCGATTCAGAAATCACTTCCTTTATTTCAGCTTGATCTAAACACCTTAATAATATTCCTGTTGGATCTTTCCAAAACAATTGACCTTCTATCAGGCAGTATTTAGTAGTTTTCAATTTCAAGGACCTAGCAGCTTTTCTGTCTAAATGTTCTGGACATTGCAAAAATAATAGAAAATGGACAATGTCAGCATACCAATCTGAGGATGAATAAGAATCCATGATTCTTTCTTTTTCCAGGATTACTTGATTTTCTTCAGGTGCTGATTCTTCTGTCATAGCATGTAACCCTAATGCCTGACAATTTGAGTCAGCCAGCAGTTTGGCCAATCCTTGTCCTTTGACCAGCTTAGTAGGTCTGATTTCCACTTCATATTCCATAATTTTGGCAATCCACCTTCTCCTCTTTCCTTCACTATCAGGCTATGTCAAAACATCCTTCACTGCAGCATTTGGAACAAATGAAACAACCTTGGAGTGTAAAATATAAATTCTGAAAAATTTTAAAGCCTTTACCAGGGCATAGGCTTGTTTCTCCAAGATACTGTATTTCAGCTCGGAATCTCTAAGTGTTTTGCTGAAAAAGGAAATTGGTTGTTCCAATCCCTCTTCATTCTTCTGAAGTAATACAGCAGCAATAGTGTCCTCTGAGGCAAAAGAAAATGTAAGAAATTCTTTGTCAAAATTTGGACTCACCAAAACAGGTGCTTCAGTCAGAGCCACTTTAATCTTTTCAAAAGCTGTCTTTGCTTCAATAGTCCACTTGACTTCTTGATCCTTTTTTAACATGCCTGTAATCTGCTTAATGGTCTCAGCAAAATTAGGAATAAACCATCGCAGAAAATTGATTTTTCCAATAAATGATTGCACATCCTTTTTACTCCTGGGAAAGCTAATTTTCAGTATTGCTTTGACTCTCTCAGGATCAATCCTGATACCATCAGCTGATACCAAGTGACCAAGCAACTTACCTTCCTGTACAGCAAAATGTGATTTTTTAGGGTTCAAGGATAAGCCAAATTTTCTGCACTTTATGAAGGTTTGCTCCAAATGTTTCAAATGTTCATCATCAGATTTGGAGAAGACTGTAATATCATCCAGATAAATAACCACAAACTTATCTTTTTCACCCACGAATGCAATATCCATGGCTCTCTGAAAGGTTGCTCCAGCATTCATCAAGCCAAAAGGAATCTTGTCATACATAAATGTCCCCCAGGGGGTTGTAAAAGCTGTTTTTTCTTTATCATCAGGGTGCATAGCAATCTGATTATACCCTGAGAAACCATCTAGCATTGAAATCCTTTGAGCTCCAACCACCTGCTGCAAAACCTGTTCAATCTTGGGGAGAGGATAATTGTCTTTTAATGATGATCGATTCAAATTTCTGAAATCAACACATAATCGAATCTCTCCATTCTTCTTTCTAACAGGAACCAAATTTGCCACCCAAGAAGAATACCTAAGAGGCACTATTATTTTTGCATCCAACAACTTCTTTAATTCTTTTTCAATTACAGGGAACAGTGCTGGATTGATTCTTCTTAATTTCTGCCTGAAAGGTTTAACATTAGGTTTCAAAGGAACTTTATGCTGAATAACTGCTGTGTCATAGGTTTTCAGCTCCTTGTAAGACCAAGCAAATGTATCTATATATTTTCTCAACAGCCTAATATATCTACTCCTTTGCTCAGCTGTTAGGTTTTTAGATAATTTTACCATTCTGGGCTGTTCTGCTGAGCCAATGTTGTAATCCTCTACATTGTCTTCTGAAGACTGAATTACTGGTCTGGAAGGTGTATCATCCTTAGTGAATATTCTTTCTAGAGGTACTAGACCTTTCGGAATGAAATTACTCTTCAATTCAATAATCTTATGTCCAGCAATCTCTTCTGCAGTAAATTCATCCAACTGTTCATCCTTTTCATCCATTTCTTGATCAATTTGATTGTTTGAAAATTCATCTACCAACTCAAGAAATTTTTTTATTTCAATGTCATCTTCAAAAACCCTCCAATGTTTCACATTATCTGGAACACATGGCCTATATCTTACTTCTATTGGATATCTTAGTTGAGTGGTTTTTGGAATTCTGAAATGTGTGGCAGCTAGGGCTAAAGAATCTGCAGTTTCATTATGATTTCTGGGAATATGAGTGATATTAAATGCTATAAAATAATTTTCAAGCATATCCCATACCTCATTTCGATATACTTTCAACAAACCCTGCTTTACTTGATATTTGTTCTTCACTTGTTGAACAACTAGTTCGGAGTCGCCAAATGCAGAAATCTGTTGAATTCCTAAATCTTTTGCAGCCTTCAATCCCAGTAGCAGGGCCTCATACTCAGCAGTATTGTTGGTGGTAGCAAATTCTAACTTATACATAAGTTTCACCATTTCACCTCCAGGAGAAATCAATAAAACTCCAGCTCCAGCACCTTCTTTGCATGAAGACCCATCAAAATACAACTGCCACAATACATCCTGCTCTTCTTGACTGTGTTTTACAGGCTGATCTTTTTGTAATTGTAACACACCAGCAGAATTCTCTTCTTCACTAAACTGTAGTATGCATGAACCAAGGTCTTTATCCACAGAATACATTGGGTGATTTGTAGGGTTTTTCTCATCTGTGACTATGTAAGCCAACTGTAACTCTCTATAAAGTCTCCTGTTTTCTCCACCAAAAACAGGAATAGTTGCATAAGAGAGGTCCATCTGTAATGTTCCTCCAACTTTCTTAGCCCATGACCTAGACAGAAGTAAGCCAAATTTTGGTTTGATGTCAGCTACCACAACATCCATTATTACACTTTTCATGGGTAACTGAGTAAGATTGACAACCATATCTTTTATCACTCCTAGACATTTTACAGCTCGGGAGTCAAAAGCATATAGATCATGGTAAGGCTTAGTGACATTAAGGCCCAGGGCTTCCATCACAGATTTTGGCATCAAATTATGGGATGCTCCTGAATCTAGCAGACAGTTATGAATCATCTGCTCATGCACAGTCAGAGTTATATAAAATGGAGGAGAAGCACCAGCTTCATTTTCAGTCTTCTCAGCTAAAGCTGATCCAATAAAAATTCTAGGGTTTTCTTCCTGAAGGTTCACTGTATCTGAAACTGGCTGATTATTTGGCATATTCATTACCTTCAAAACTGTATTCTTGTATGATGGATTTTTTATAAGCTCAGAAAATGGCACAGGAATTTTGAGTTTTCCTAATTCATTTTCCAAACTAAAATGTTGACCTGACTTGTTTACCTCTTCAATTTCTGTATTTTTCTTGGGTTTTTCTGCAGGTTGCTTCTTTTCTGCTACAGGATCAACAGTTGGTTTATCAAGAATAACTAGAGCAGGAACAGCAGCTTTCTTCTTAGGAGCTTGAACTACTTGTTTTGGTCCAGTTCTGAGATTAATAATTTTCTTCACTCCATTCTGATTGGTAGCAGCATTTACAGCAGTTTTTTCACATTCCAAATCATCTTCAACCTCATATAAATCAGCATCATAATATTCAGAATTTAGAAAATATTCTTCAATAACAAAGCCTGTAAACATTTTATCTCCAATATGGTTCATGTCCTGATCAGTCTCAGTTTCTTCAAAAAGCAGCTGCTGATCAATTTCTTCCTCATCAACCAAATTATTTTGAAAAGGTGGGGGCACTTTTTGATCTTCATTTTCTTTCCTTTCTTGCTGGATGTCATTATTTCTTCGCTCCCTTGGCATGAATCTAGGTGCAAATTGTCTTCTCAACTGATTTTGGTTATTTGGATTCCTCTGAGCTTCTGGAGCAGGTTTAGCAGAATTCTTTTCAAGCTCTAGTTTGTTCAACTTTGCAGTAAGGATCTTAACCATTTTGGCCATCTCATCTATCTTGGCCTCAGCAGATTGAGAAGCAGAGCATGTTGTGACAGCTTCTTTCTTTCCTTTTCTTTCATACAGCTGCTGAGATGTTTCATTCTTAAGTCTATTTGAAGCTAACAAATTAGACTCTACCTCTAGGGCTGCATCTTGCATGTTCAGCAGGGTGATAGGTCTCCTCTCTCTGAGTAATAAAGAAAATTCATGATCAAAAGCATTGGCATATGTCAACTTAGCTGATGTTTCAGTGGGTTTAATTTCTGCTGGAATTCTACTATACATTTTATTAAACCTCTTGGAAAAACTGCAACAGTCTCATCCTTCTTTCTTCTGAGAGCTCCAAACTCAGTTATATAGTATGTGTGATCTTTAGTGTCTCCCCACTGTCTCATGAAAAGCTCTTGGAGTTCCTCAATAATAGTAATGGAATTAGCAGGCAAATCTCTAAACCATTTTCTTACATCTCCATCTAGACTCTGAACAAATACCCTCATCCACACATCTTTAATCTCAATATTCTGATTGTCAGCATAACTCAAGAAAGCCTCCCAATGTTCCTCAGCAGTGGTTTCCCCTTGTCCATTGAACCTAGGCATATATTTTTGGTAATCACCTCCAGGCAATGGATGTAGAGGCTGAGGTAAAACTAAAGGTGCATACCTAGCTGCTACCATTCTGTCCATCATATCCATAGGTGGATTTTGAGCTGCCATTGTGGACTGAAGTTTAGACTGAATGTTCAAATTAGGTTTTGAAAAGGAAGGAATTTGACTGGACCCTTTTTGAAAGGTATTCTTTCCTAGTTTCAACTGAAATATTGGTATTTTATCAGGAGAAGAGGTTTTAGCCTTCAAGAAACTTTGAGGATTAGTGAAAACCTGAAAACTGCTCTCAGAGAGGATAGGTTTTATACACGGTGAGATGTCTGCTGGGTCTAGTGATTCACCCAACTGATGAGAATCACAAAAAGTTGGCAAAGATTGGGATTTTCTGAGTTTGTTTGTTGTCTTCAAAATCTTCTCAGGGTCTGTCACACCCAGATTTAATGGAGAAACAGGCTTATTCCTGGTCCCAATCCCTTTAGAAGCCAGTGTGACTTTTTTGGTGAAAATAGCCTTCAAAAATGCTGGTTCAAGTCCACCTCTTAAACCAGAAAAATGATGAGTATCCCAGGGAAAATATGCTTCAGCTTCGTCCCCGGCAACGGCGCCAAAGATGTTTGTGTCAGAAATTGTTACTAAGGCTAAGGTAACAAGCCAACACAATCTCAAAATAAAAATCAATCCAAACTAGATTTTTAGGGTTTTGTTTTGTAGGTTTTGGTTAGAAACTTCAAGAGCATAAGGGAATACATTCAACAGATAAGTAAAAACTAATTCATATACATATATCCATGAAGATGCATATATATCTCAGGAATCCAACAAAAGATTGCAATGAAGTTCATACAATAAAAGACAAGCACCACTGGAAATTATACCTAAAACCAGAAATGAATTTGTCAATCAAGAAACTGTATAAGTTTAAAATGAAGCCAACACATATCAGAAGTGGAATAAGGAGTTATATATTCATAGTTTCATCAAAAATGCAATATGAGAGTTTGCAATACTTAGCAGTGAACAAGTCTGGATGAAAGCACAGTTTGCAGACCTCCTCTAGCTCCAAAAATTCCAACCCTTACAATGTCTTTTCTCCCTCTCTAAATAGTTTTTCATCTCCCAAAAACAGTTAGGGTATTTCCTACTAATCCTCCATCGAATGACCAGATTAGGTAAAATAACATTTACATTTTTACAAATTACAATTTTGCTAAAAATAGCAAATCTTTAACAAAAAGCTTTAAATGAACCTAACTGCCCTAGATCTCTTTCGGTGCCTCCACTAGCAAAGCTATGCCATCTGGACTTGAAGATCTTTTCTTCACTCTTTTGTGCTTTTGCTCCAGCTTAGCTATCCTTTTGTGTAGGTGTTCATTTTCATGCTGCAAGGTTTGAACTGTCTTTTCTAATTCTGAGCAATTCCTGTCAGCAATCCTTTTTCTTCTGAGTGCCTCTTTTGCATCAATCACCAACTCCTGAAAATTATCATGAGTATCTTGAAGATCTTCTCTCAATCTCCTATTTGCCAACATTAGACCATCATTAACTTCTTGCATGTAGTTCATTTGATGCTTGTACTGTTTAACCACCTTCTTCAAATTCTCCTTGTCAGAATTAACCAGTTTTTCTATTGCAGCATCCCGATCTTCACTTGGTTTCCAAAACATATCAAACTTCTTAAACATTAATTCCTCTGTCAATGGCTTTACAGCAATATCTTCAATGATAGGGTTTGAAACACCTGTTTCCTGTGCTGATTTAATTTCTTCTGTTAACAATTTTTCAGAATTGTTTTCAACAATGGATTTAGAGCTTTCTTCACCTGTTACCTTTACAGACCCAAAATCCTCTTTTTTAACTGAATGCAATTCATTTTTCTTTGACTGTTCCTCCATGGATTCTTCATCAGAGATGTTCACCTTATCAGTCTTCAATTTCGGATTTAACAACTTTTTCATACTTAATCTTAATTTGTTTTTAGACCTAGTTTTAGGTCTCCATAAAGAAGCTATCTCTCCCATCATTTTTAGTGTCTTCCCTTGATATTGGATAGATGCTAACTCTACCACTTCTAGCTTTTTGATCTTCTTCTTAGGCTTGGTAGTTTTGTCCTCTATGGCTTGATTTTCTTTAATCTCAGCTTTAACCTTGATCTCAGGAATGAATTTCTCTTCCTCTAACATATAGCCCTCGTCATCTGAGAGGACTGTAATGGGGCTTTTGGGCCGATTCTGGACTTCTTCTTTTGCTACAGGAATAACTTTGATATCAAATTTCCTCTCTTCTTGAACCACTGTTATAGATGATGACTTCTTTTCCAGAATTTCCTTTTCCTTTTTGTCATCAAATAATGAAAATTTGACTTTATTTTGCTGTGGAATTTCCTGAGGCTGACTGTCAGTCTGTCCTTCATCTGCTACCTGCTTTGTTTCCTTTTTAGCTTTAATGCCATGTTTGTTTGCAGGTTTAGCTGAATGACCCAACTTTTGTATCATTACTTTTCCCTTATCAGTTTGCCTTTTGGGTTGTTGGTCTTCTCCTTTAGAATGAATCCCTGACCAAAACAAAAAGAAGTCCCAAGTTTTTTCCTCATGCTGCAACACTGTAGAGATGATTAACTTGATGAGACCATGATGAAACAATGATTGAGAAGTATGATCATCCTGCTGTTTAATTTTGCTAGACATTTTCTGCAAGCTTTTGAAGAAAAAGAATGGCAAATTCATTTTAGACACCCCTGCCATGTGCTGTAGGAACCTGAGATGGTATTTGAACACTAATGAGTACCTCCCTTCACAAGTTATATAACTCTGAAGAATCCTTATAGGTTCAATCCATTCCCTCTTGAAATTATGTATGATAATACCTTTGTTCCAGTCAGGAACAACATTGGGCAATAAGTATCTTTGAGGATCAAACTCAAAAGGAGACTTCTTAAACCAGAGCTCGCCCTCATTACTAATTTCAGTGGCTTCTGAAATTAAATCTACAGTCAATTTGAATCTTAAAGGATCCATTATGATCATTTCATTCTTAAGTCCTTTGGCAAAATTGCAGGATACTTGAGCATTAAAACCATCTATCTTCTTGAAGAATTTCAACCATCCTGCCTGTTGGAACAGCTCTGCACAATCTGGAAGTTTTTTAATCCATGTCAAGTCTGTGGGTTCAGCCCTATTAACCTTACCACTTTTACTGTTTTTCCCATATCTTTCTTTTCAAGGAACTGGAACAGTCTAGTTTTAGGTTTCAGAAATGTCTTATAAGCTGTTTTCTGGGCAAATAATACTGCAGGTTATAACAATTTCACTGATATTTAAATCCCCTGCACAAATTTACAAACCTCCCTGTGTAACACCTGTATCAAGCTAGCAGACTTCCCTCTGTGTAAACAAAAACTGAGTTCTACAGACAATTCTGTGAGTTTTTTCGACGCCCTATTCTGATTAGGTCATAAAAGAAACAGTCATGCAAATTCCTCCTATCATGCTTCAGGTAACTATTTCAGTGATGAATTCTTCATCCTTTCATTCTATTACATCCTTCTCAGCAACCAATTTTTTCAGAAGAACACGCAGCAGCAAAAACCCAAATTCTCCAGCTATAAGGGTTATACGTAATACCTGTCCATTACTCATCCATCGTGGCGTAATGTCTTCAATTTGGGGTGTCAATAATGTTCTTCTTCGAGCACAGGTGTCCTCCTAACGATTCTTTGGCTGCAGGTGAACAAATTCAAAAGCCCTAATTTCTGCTGGCGCCAGAATCACAGCTGTCTCCTTTCACAGTAACGTAATCCAACGTTCAACAGTGAAGTCTCCTCCTCAAACACTAACTCCTCAGTGATGATGCGTGTGACGAGGGAAACTTGACAGCTAAACCCGGAACTGGCTGGTCTCTGTGCAACTGAACCCGCATAACCTGTAATGATGCCCTTGTCTTCTCTTCGTGATTATCAACCAACTAACATCATGCTCAAAATGCTGCATACACGTGTTAAACACTTCACACAATGCGATTAGATACTCACACTCTTCATGATGATGGAAATCAGATCGAGAAATTACAAAAAACTCATGCCACGATATCCCTGTAGCGCACTCTGTGTTAAACTTTGGTGTAGCGCTACAAGAATACCTTTTAACCAAAATTTAGCAATTTTCTAACTTTTTGCCAACTTGTCAGAGATTTTGGCAGCTATTTGGTTTAGGACATTAGTTTAGCTATTCTCTAAAGTCATTATTGATTCTCCTTTTGAATATATAACTCACATTGACCCACTTTCAATATAAAAATGACCAAAATCAAATGAAATCTGAAAGGACTGGGCTCAAACTTTATTCAAGCATTCATAAGGTTCTTAAGAAGGCAAAAAACCAAAACTGAAAACCAACAATTAACTAAGGTACACTCAAAAAACAAACCAAAATTTAGAGAGAAAAAACTAAAAATGCAGAAAAATTTACTGACTTAACAGCTCCGACACTTGTGTGAGCCTTTACATATTTGTTGTTTCTTACACATGATTTTATCAATTCTTTTCTTGAGCTCTTCACATCTCATTAGGAGATGGTGTTGAGTTTCTAGAATTCTTTAGACATTTTAGGTTGTAGAATTACTAGGGGTGATTTCATTGTAGGAGATTGTTTTGTCAATTCAGAATAATCTTGGGATGTATTATGATTTTATTCTTAATACAATCCTTTGGTTCTTTCTTTTAACATTTTCATATGTTCTTTTTCTCGGTTGAGCATTCATATGTAAGGATTTTTTTTTTTTTTTTTAATGTAATGTTGTTTTAGAGTAACCATGTTTATGGGCGTTTCAAGATTTTATTTCTCATGTAATGCTCTATCTGAGTTCCATAGGAGTATATATGGTCATAGCATGGGAAGGTTATGGACAAGGGAATAAAATGGGTATTTGGGTAGTTATGGGATGTATGGTGGTTTTCTTACATGTTCCTTTTCTCGGTTGAGTAGCATTCATATGTATGTTTGTATTTATCATATATCTCCTGGCTGTAATGCTATCTTGGAATAGTTATGTATATGTATGGGTGTCATGATTTTTTTTTACATGTAATTCTCTATCATAGTGCCATAATCTGAGTATATATGATAGGAAGGTTATGCACAAGGGCTACAATGGGTATCTGGTTCTGAGATGTATGGTAATTTTTCTAGGTTGGGCTTGACTGAAGGGGGTTTGTGGTTGAAAGGAAATGTGGCCTATGAGATTGCGTTAAAATATTTTCCTAGTGTTATATGGTTGAAAGGAAATGTGACATATGAGATTGTGTTAAAGTTTTTCCTAGTGTTATAATGGATAATATGTTGTCTACATTGATCTGGATAACATTTGGTTTGCATGGATCTATAGTATGAAATAAAGATTCAACTTGAATACCTTGGTATTTTGTCACCAGTTTTCTAGCAATCCAAACCCATAGGCTGAGTTGTTAGCATCTATGGGCTGGATGATTAACATTTTAACACAATTGTTTCAATTCTTTAGAGTAGAACATGTTCAAAACAACTTTTCGTTGGTTCTGTGGACAGAACAACATACCAATGACATAATGCAATTTTAATACCAATGCTAATATCAAATTTGAAAATGCATGGTCTAATTATTGACTCTACTCTAGGAGGGTTGATATGGCTTTGTCATAAAATGCCAAAAGTTAGATATTAACATTACGAAGAGATTACAATTATTAATGAATGGGATTGTACCATTGGAATGAAAATGACTTGTAGGATATTTTTAGTGAATGAGATGTAGTGTTTTCATAATAAAATATGGGGCTGTTGCGATTACTATAAAGGCAATTTGCAAGGGAGATCTAACATGGTTTATCTCCTGAGATTTTTCTCTCTGACGTGAATTCTTGAGTTTTTTGCATTCATAATCAGCAGTGCTAGTTAATCAACAGTAATGGAAACTACGAGTTTGGAATACTATAGCATTGAGTGGTTGTAGTTAATCAACTATAAATTAAAACCAATAGCTGTAGTAAATCTGTAATGGAAACTACCGGTTTGGAATACTATAGCATTGAGTGGTTGTAGTTAATCAACTATAAATTAAAACCAATATATGTAGTAAATCTGTAATGGAAACTACTGGTTTGGAATACTACAACATTGAGTGGTTGTAGTAAATCAACTATAAATTAAAACCTAGCTGTAGTAAATCTGTAGTAGTAATCAACAATAAATTGAAACAAATAGCTGTATTAAATCTATTGTAGTAATCAACAATAAATTGAAACAAATAGTTGTAGTAAATCTGTTGTAGTAGTCAACAATAGATTGAAACTAATGGTTCAATCACTTTTTTTCTTATCCATGTTTCATTGATTTGAATTGTTGCAGTAATCAGTAGTGCAAGTATTAATCATCTTCATTGCAGTAATTAGTCATGATGAAGGGTTCACCATAGGTAACCCCTAATCTGGATATTTCTCTCCTCAATCTTTGACCTAGGTGAATTATTGCTTTATTTGAATCTTTAAATGGATATATTTGCTTAATACTACAACATTTAAACTACAGGGTATGTGTCTAGTGGTCTAATACTTTGTTGCCAATTTTTCTTTTCAGGAAGCAATGGAAAGAGCAATTAAAAATAAAATCGCCAAAGAAGTTGTGCCAGCTATTTATCTTGGGAACACAGGGATCCACGTCTTCACTTATGGACTCATTGTATATATATGATAAGTACCCTATTCATTAAACTCTGTATATCTTATTCAGTTTGGTACAAATTCCAATGATGATGTATTTTGAATTTGATTAACGAGTAGTTAGAGTTGGCTAGTTTGGAATATAGCACATTGGATACAATGGATATATACATTAGTATACATCTTTGTCTAAATCAGGTAACAAATGGATCTCCTCTCATAAACAAATAAAATTTAAGATGTGATCCCGTTAAAAGCAAGTGCATAGGTTAATGGGTTTGAATGGATATCCTTGAGAATGGCAAAGCACTATTTTATAGGAGTTTGGATCTTGCTCCCGTCAAAATATGAAGGGATTTATGTGTTAAAAATGGAAATAGTTTGGTTCCTTGTTTTGGTTCAAGTGTTTTATTGTGCTAATAATATATAAATCCTGCTTGGTTACTAATTATGATGGTTTATTGCAAATCCAAATCTGGAAATACCTTCACAGATTTTGAGGGTACATTTGGAGGGATTGAATCTCTCTCACCCACTTAGGATTCCTTTTTAAAGGCCTGTACGCCATTGAAGAGGGAGATTCAACACAAACTGCTTGAAACGTGTAGCTTAGGGAATTCTATATGCTGTAGAATTTTCATGGCAGTTAGGTAGCCAACTATATTGGCTTTTAGTGAGCATGTATTGGTCAAGTGTAGCCTTTGATATTTTCAATTGTTGTTAACATTTATGTCAAGTTGTAGGTCACCAGTGATATTCACTTTCAATATTGATGACATTTTGCACATTTATGTTAGGTTAGTGATATTGGATTTTCGGAAGCCATAGATTCTACAACATGTTGAACGGTTGGTAGCCAATGATATTGGATTTTCAGAAGTCAAAGATTGTTCAACATGTTGAATTTGTGTAGAGAATTACAAGCACCCTACATAGTGTATGCCAGTATTTTTCCTATCCACATATGTTTTACTATAAACTTTGCAAATGTACTTCGTTTAACTAGTAGTACCTCACCTTGTTTAAGGGTATCTAGGTTGGATCCTCGGGATGAGCACTTGGAAAGTTGGAAGGGTTGGTCTTGCGTCATTTTCAGGGTGTTCGTTGCTACATTTGAGCCATTCATTATTAGTGGCCTATAATTTGAATAGAAATTAATCTATCAAAGTTGATAATGTGATAAGATATTTATCAAAAATATTAGATCATGACCTTTCTGTTTAATAAAAATGAGTTGATATTTAATGTGCTACAAGTAATCTGATAGGAAACTTCTTAAACTATGTATATGGAATAAAAAATTGAGTTGTTATTTGGAGTTTTGCAGTTTATAAGGTTTCTTATCTGAGTTGTTACCTTTAGCACATTAAAGATAAACTCACTTTTATTAAACAAAAAGGTCAGGATGAAGTTGTATAAGATTTTTGATAAATATCTAGATCGGTGCACACTAATAGTTGTAGTTGTAGAGTACTATGTACCTGGGTGCTCAAACATGGTAGTAATGAGGTGAGTTGTGCCAACACTCTGGGTGCTCATACACAATAGTAATGAGGTGAGTTGTGTTTCCCTACCTGCATTGAATTTCCTTTCATCACATTTGTTCCCAATTTCTGAAGTTACATTTCTACTCTAAATCGACATACACAAGACAACAACCCAATCTCCAGTATATGATACTACTATACAAAACATCACATGTTGAAGTTAGTATGGTTCAGGCAAAAGTATATGACTGTCTTGAAAATATTGCAGGGATAGATTCGAACTTAGTAGTGTGGCATGGGTACATGCACACCCAGAGAGTTTTGCTACTCCAAATTGGGGGCATCTATGTGTACCTAGGGTTGTGATTGATCAAAACTAGGATGTCCATGTTTTAGTACATTGAACTTGTGACGGGACGTCCTTTTGGATGACTGGGTGGTGAGATGTGGCTTTCCATATTACAAGTTACTAGGGATTTCCTTGTATGGTACAGATGGCCATAACCTTGTAAAAGAACTACAATACAAAATTAAAGAAAAAGTAAAACACACTTGCAAAATCTAAAACTTCTTCCAATAAAAAACAAAATGATAAAAAGGCACTCTCCCTCCATTTTTTTCCTTTCTATAAACAATCAAAACATATTTTTACAAAGAAATTTCTGGGGTTCCTTTTGGAGGTACCATTTCTGTAGCTATCAAATCCCTTGCTGATATCTAAATTACAAGTGTTTTTAGCCAATGGGTCTTCCATATTAGGCTCCCCTAATGCCTTATTGAAATACAACTACCTATGGGATTGAGGATTTGGTGCAAAATGGAAATATTTGTTTTAGAGCCTTTCATGATAAGTTGACATCACAAAAAGGTATGAGTTTTTTTTGCTTGCAAGTTGAAACATACTTGTGTGCAACCTAGGAAAGTAAGTACATTAGGAGGAACGTGCGATACATTACTACAATCCAAATTAGACGAGGAGGCACATGCGATACATTAATGAGTGAAATATGCTTCTTGTGCTCATTGCTTTAAGAAAACTCTAAAAAATACAATTATTCTTCTTGAAAATGAAGTTGCGGGGTGTTAGCTCAATGGTAGAGCATCTGCATTATATAATGCAAAATATTGGTGGTTCGATTCCACCATTCCCTATCATAAATATTTGCATTCTATCACTATTACATAGAGGGGGTATTAAGACAATATTTGCGTATATTGTATCAACTTAAGACAATATTTGTGTATATTGTCTCAACTTAAGACCAAAAAAAAATTGTGTGTTGTCTTAAATATTGTCTTTAAGCGAGTGTCTTAAATTACTGTCTTAAATTATTGTCTTAAACTATTCAATAATTTAAGACAGTAGTTTAAGACACTCGCTTAAAGACAATATTTAAGACAATACACAATTTGTTTTTCTTAAGTTGAGACAATATACACAAATATTGTCTTAATACCCCCTCTATGTAGTAGTGGAAACTAATATAATAACGGATTTAATGGAATTATACTGGTTTAGACTCCACCGGAGCTTGGTCTTCATAATCTGCAACTAACGAACCAATCAATTCAACTTTCATTTGTGGACAAAACTAGTGGCGGTTTGTATGCATGGCTGACTACTCAACCATCGGCGTACATATGCGTATGTGAACATAAAGAGGAACCATGAAACATTATGAAGATAGATCAATTTTGTCTTATTATGTAAGTGGATGCGTGATATTTTGTTTTTAATCCAAATTTATCCTGGATTCAATTTTTCATCTATAATTAATTTTGCTTTCTAAACGTGCGTGAATTCAAATTACAATGGACTTTCAACATATTTACATCAATTTAGAATGTATTAAAACTTCAGAGCTTGGTCTTCATAATCTGCAACTAACGAACCAATCAATTCAACTTTCATTTGTGGACAAAACTAGTGGCGGTTTGTATGCATGGCTGACTACTCAACCATCGGCGTACATATGCGTATGTGAACATAAAGAGGAACCATGAAACATTATGAAGATAGATCAATTTTGTCTTATTATGTAAGTGGATGCGTGATATTTTGTTTTTAATCCAAATTTATCCTGGATTCAATTTTTCATCTATAATTAATTTTGCTTTCTAAACGTGCGTGAATTCAAATTACAATGGACTTTCAACATATTTACATCAATTTAGAATGTATTAAAACTTCAGTACTTTTATGACAAAGTACTATCAAGCATAAAATTTTAAATTATGTAAAAGTTAAACTAAACTCAATCTAACTTTTTAAAGCTAGGATATTAAAATTCTATTATGGAAGTTTCCATGTCAAAACTCTTATTAAAAGAATTTATTTTTTTTTTTTAATGTTTGCCGCAATATTAATACTCCTTTTATTTTTATATTTTTATTGAAAATTCAGAAGTTCTAACCACGCCGGCTATCGTAGGCTGACCCTATCATGGATGGTGTTAACAAAGTAAACTTTATCTGTGGTGACATAGAATCCTAATACTTAATATATGTGGAATTTTATGCCAATAACTTAAGAGGTAGATACCAAGAAGATAATGATTGTTTCATATGTTAGAGTTGAGGTGCTATGATTAGCAATTTATTGTATAATTGTAGGAAGTTATTGATGCGCTGGAGGTTTATCTTTAGCTATATAATGTAAATGTAACTTGTGAGTATTTGAGAAAAGGAGGCCAACAAAATGTAGGTCTGGCCAGCCAAAACGTTGTGATTGTGGGAATGTAAAAGTGTGGACAATTAAATAGAGTTTACAATCTCTAGTTTAGAATATTCATGATGTGATTTGTATTTAATTATGCAACAATTGTTTATGTATGCTCATGCGTTCCAGATCCGAGATTACTGAACGTTGGTTTGATTGTTTGAAGGATCAATGACTGAGTTACAGCCTTGTGTATCAAACTTTCTATCTCACAAGTCATGTGGATTGCAAGATCGTAGAGATTAATGGATGCCAAGTTGTTGTTGTTAATAAGCAATTCATTTTTTCCCATTCATCTGTTTGATCATGGTTTGTGTGATAGCCTTGTATTTTGATAATTTATAAAGTGACAGGAATACAAGATTCCTGTAGCTAGTGGGATTTCGATAGTCGTTGTGCATTGTTTGAATTTCCTATAACGTTTGAGATGGAGGGCGAATAAATCTAGGCCCATAACCCACAGCTTCCAGGATCAATATCATTAAAAACTTGAAACGAAGGACCCTCATACTTCGTTCCCATCAAGTGGTATCAGAGCGGGTTCGCTCTTTTGGGTTGGATATTGGAAGATGTCGCAGTGGGTGCTTGAGGTAATATTGGTATTTGTTTTGTGGAGGTAGCCGCAAGGTAAGATTGCAGAATCTTGGAGCAAGGAGTGCTTAGAGGGTTCCAGAAGAGGACCAGGAAGAATGCCAAAAGGCCAAGCTCAGGCGAAAAGTTTGGTGAGGCATTATGTAGCAAGAACGGAGAACTTGTTACTGCAGAGGGGTTGCTGCAACTCACGGGGCCTTCACTAGAAGGCAATATAATACGACGTTCATTCATAGTGTGGTATTAAATATTCATGAAAACCTAAAAATTATATTGCTTATATATTAAGGGGCAAAGGTTTTTTTTATTTAATGTAACAATACAAAAATACTTTGGGGTCTTTTTTATATGGGCGGGTTGACAAATATCCACCAAATGGAGATGTTGGGATCACGGCCGGATGAGAAATCGGGTTGAGGCAAGGCTCGGGCTTACCAGTACGCATCTCATCTTGAGGCATGCTGGAGGCCAGGGGGTTTCATGGTGAAGTGGGTTTCCAGTCGATCATAGTCGAGAGACATTAATCATTGACAACCAATTGTTACCAATAGCACTCAGCCAGTTGTTACCAATAGCCTTGGGAGGCTCTAAGCCTCCAGGGCCTGTTATAGGCCCTCAGTAGGCCTTGGGGGATTGAATACCCAACCACTCGTTCCTATTACAGGCCTTGGGAGGTTTAGTCAGCGTCCTAGAGCTTGTTACAGGCCCTAGGGGCTTCGATACCTAGCCCACAACAAGCTTAGTTAGCAATTGGGGAACTGCAACATGCAATCTAAATGTTGTACTATGTGCATTGGCTCTAGTGACATACAAGAAGTGATCTCCTATCTCTTCATTATACCATTAGATGTTGCAAATCATAATGATATGTGGTGAGTAATTGCATTGTGGGTGAAGTAATGAGCAATCACAATATACATCGAAAGAAGCAAGGTGCATTGTAGAATGCATGTGGGGTCATAAGAGAGGTATCATATCAATATACTAGGTAGAAATATAAAGGGGTATGAAAAATGTTAATGAAAAAGTTGATACATACAATATCTAGTGAAAATAGGGTTTTTTTTAAATTGGGAAGGCATATTGGGAGGGGGTGAAAAAAACGATTTTGGAAGGTATTTTCCAATATTTAGTGAAATTAGGGGTATTGTTTCATATGCCACGAACGAGTGTGCTATGATAGCGGTTTATTGAGTGAAGCCCCCGTGCTGCAACTCCCGTCTTAGCTGTTACAAGACCAAGAAATCATATGAGTTGGAGGTCATAAATTTTGCACCTTGGGAGTGTGATGCAGGAGCATCGACCCCCCTCGAAATCAGTTTGAAGAAGATGTGTTCTTGGAAGATGAAGAACGTGGCGAAGAGGTAGGTACCAAGAAGATAATGATTATTTCATACGTTAGAGTTGAGGTTGATATTATTAGCAATGCATTGCAGAACTGTAGGAAGTTATTGATGCGTTGGAGGTTTATCTTCAGCTATATAATGTAAATGTAACCTGTGAGTATTTGAAAAAAGGAGGCCAACGAAATGTAGATCTGGCCAGCCAAAACGTTGTGATTGTGGGATTGTAAAAGTGTGGAGAATTAAATAGACTTTACCATCTCTGGTTTAGAGCATTCATGATGTGATTTGTATTTAATTATGCAACAATTGTTTATGTATGCTCATGCGTTCCAGATCCGAGATTACTGAATGTTGGTTTGATTGTTTGAAGGATCAATGACTGAGTTATAGCCTTGTGTATCAAAATTTCTATCTCACAACTCATGTGGATTGCAAGATCGTAGAGATGAATGGATGCCAAGTTGTTGTTGTTAATAAGCGATTCATTTTTTCCCATTCAACTGTTTGATCATGGTTTGTGTGATAGCCTTGTATTTTGATCATTTATAAAGTGACAGGAATACATGATTCTTGTAGGTGGTGGGATTTCGATAGCCGTTGTGTATTGTTTGAATTTCCTATAATGTTTGAGATGGAGGGCGAATAAATCTGGGCCCATAATCCACAGGTTCCAGGATCAATATCATTAAAAACTGGAAACGAAGGACCCGTTTTTTCTTTCACAACCTTTTGTGAGTTATGACTTCCTTTTCTTCTCCAATATCATATATTATATATATTTATCTATGCAATTTTTTTTAAAGAATTGTAATCAAATTTATTTTTAATTTATGTAAAAAAAAATTATTTAGAAATGTATTCAATTTATTTTTCTTTATTTGAGTATAAAAATAATTATAGTAATAGCATATAAAAAATCATTCTAAACTATTCTTTAATATAAACAAAGGCCTTCTAAACTATTCTAAATAATATTATAAAGGAGAACGAATTGGAAAACCAAACCACTTATTATTCCAAAATACAAATTTTCAGTGCTGTGAAAGAGAAAATACTCTTCTCTTCTTCGATATATGAACCTTTGATAACATTCAGAGACTAAGACTAATCTCTTTTTTTTTACAGTATTTGAATTTATAACATAAAGAAATATTTAGGATGACCATGCACACTATCAAACTTTCTTCACTTTAGCCTATATGGCCACCACAAGATTGTAGGTTGCTCATTCGATTGATATGTTTAATATGCAAAAGATCTGGTGAAGACACAGGTTTAGGAATTTTCTCAGCTTCTTCACAAAGAAATGCATGGAAGGAAGCCTGACTGACTCCCAAGTGAAACCCGACCCATAGACTAGTTGTTCTGTTATTTATCATCATGAAATATGGAGGTCAACCACGATTTTAGAGGGAGAGTCTGTCCACAGCTCTGCCAACGTTGAATACTCAGAAGGGATGCGATTGATCATAAAGGGTGACCACTCTGTTGGAAAATGTAGACTGAAAAAAACCACCTAAGAAGATATAAATCTAAGTCTCTAATCCTTATGAAATGTTCATGACCAGTGTAAACAAGTAAAATAAAATAGCATCGAAACCAAAAGACTTATTTACAAAAACCTTCAACGAAAGTAAAGAGACAGAAATAGCTCAATTAATGCCATCATGCCCTATGTGATTTCACAATTTCCAGTTGAAATCATTTGCTCGGTGGAAGTGCTTGGTCAATCTTGACTACTGAAACTCTCATAGGTTGTGCGATCATATCCACGTCTGTTGAAATCAATCTAGGTTGATCTCACTCTTTGAGCATCATTTGTCTCCATACTCAGATCGAGTTCACCTTTTGGTGTTTGGATAATATCATGTGTATATATAATGACTTTAGAAAGATCGATATCCTGCCATAAGTTGGACAATGTAGTTGACATGACAATAGACCAAATTCATACGTCCTGCATGATTTTTTACGAAATTGAAGTGGGGACCAATAACGTTTTTATTATTCTAATCAAAAGGATTATGTAAAAACCCCCTTATAGCAACCTCTAGTATTTATATTGATACAAACTAAATTTAGAGTTTTTCTTAGGAAAACCGCCAAGATCAAATTCTGATATCATACATGAGCTTTGTTATGTTAAATTCCAAGTATTATTGTGTATCAAGTCGATGCTTGAAATTGTAAAAAAAAATTGAAAAGGTGAAAACAATCCTAACATTATTCCAAGTCAACAGTAAAGTTGTATGGTGACTTACATGTCAAGTTCCTTGAGGCTGAAAGCCCCTTAGACAAGTCTTTCTAGAAGATTGTCATCCATTTTCCATTCTGCAAAGCTTAGCTTATCTCTCCAATCCAGATATTGTTTCACAACTTCTCTCCATTTCCTGCATACAATGCTTACCCTGTAGACAACAATGTAAGTCAAAAACCTTAATTTAAAAAATAGAAACAAAAAAACATGATACTTGTTGAAAACCATCAACCAATAATATCAGGTACGACAATCAATTAGGACCACAAAGCAAGAACCATAATTGAAAACGACAATTAGCAGAGGAATAAATTGCATAACAATTGAATGAATTGAATTATTATGGCTCAAGCCTTTGAAAGAAATCTAGAAATTAAAAAGACACAAGCAGGCACAAAGGAAGAAATATATTGAAAAATGATGAAACATTCCTTTGATTGAATTTTAAAAATGCAGAGAAATGACTAAAATTGTAGAAGAGGAAAAAAGAATGATAAACTTACTAATCCAAGTCCTTAAAGGAGGATAATGAGAGGAAGCAATGAGCAAGAGAAGCATCTCAATTGCAAAGACCTCAAACTAGTCCTCCATTCCCCAAACAAAATCACTACTCTACCTTCCACTCTCTCTTATTTTTCCCATTTTATTGCATTGAACTCTGGTCATCTAATACAAGGATGGAAAAATCATGAGCTCATCGTCTCCTCATTTAGCATTCTGTTTTCTTTATACATAAAAATCATAAAGCCTGTATAGTATTATTGGTTAGGATGTAGCAACTAAATCTAGTTTAAATGTTAGAAAATACATTACTGGCAACAAGTTCTCATTCTAAAGAGGCGAGCCATAATTGTCTTTCTAGCATTACCCTTATCTGTCATTCCATACATTAGATGTTTGACATATAAAGTTGGATGTTCTGGATGTCTTCTCAAATAAAAGAAAGATATTCTCAAGAATAAGTTATTCTAAGACCTCTAAGATCTATGTAACATTATTAGCCCCTGCCAAATGTAGTAGGTATTTTGTTGAATGTTTATTAGTTCACTTTCACTTTGATTTAGTTTTTTTTTCTAATATATGAATCTATGGCAGATCAATTGCTAGTATAAATAGTACATCTACTAGTTTTCCTTCAGTTTATAAAGGAAATACAACAATAAGATGATTGATAGTGAGTAAATAAAATGTGTTGTTACAAATTACAAATTCGATTAACCTATTAGATTGTTTACTTCTAGAAAAATATTATAGCCTCTCAATACACATCTGGACATCCAAATCATAGTTTAAAAAAATGAGCAAGCTGAATCTAGAAAAAAAATTCCCATATATCCCAACACAAAATTCAAACAAGTAAGAAAGAAATCCTGCTTTCATAAACCTTGAATTTAGTTAGGACCAGGAAAAGAAAGGAACACATTTTGCTTAATGATCTGTAAAAAAATGGTTATGTCAGAACTAATGGTTATTTGAGATTCCTAATTTAGATTTTCAAGTCTCATTTATGACAACTATAGCTTTGTGGTTTCTACTAGTTCAAAACATCATTTGGCTAGACCAACTACCACCATGACCCTTTCCTTTTCATCATTTCGAATCTTAGTTATCACTAAATAATCAAGTGGTGGCTTTTCTCCCTCGCTCCTCCTCTCATGTGTGGTAGCATGGTGCTACACTTGAACCACTATGCTACAAAACCATCCATGTTCCTTCATCCTCTTCTCATGTGTAGTAACATGGGCATGCTACACTCTAAACACTATGCTACAAAACCATCCATGTTCCTTCCTCCTCTTCTCATGTGCAGTAGCATGGACATCCTACACTCTAACCATTATGATATAAAAGCAACCATACATTCTCTATCAATGTAACAATTTTTAATGTATTAATACATCGCTAAAGTTCTTAAGATAATTTATGTATAAGTATTGGTTATATTCATAAGAATGATCATGATTCACTATGTTGTACTTGAATGAATTTTTTTTTTTTATAACTAATACAAATGGAGTCGAAAATTTCCATATGGCATGTGTTCCCCAACATCAAAACACCACATGCATAACAATCTCAAATCACATAAGCTTATCCATTAAACAAGTGTCCATCCTTTCTCTCGTAAAGTAATATCTAAATAAACTCACATGAATTTTGAGGAACGAGCACTACAACAATTATGACTAAGTCCAATCTTAATTTGTGAAACTTCCCATGATAAAGTTAGAACTAATTATGATAATGATAACAACAAGTATTTCATTCCAACCATGAATAAGTCAATTAATTATGATAATGATAACAACAAGTATTTCGTTCCAACCATGAATAAGTCCAATCTTAATTTGTGAAACTTCCCATGATAAAGTTAAAACTAATTATGATAATGATAACAAGAAGTATTTTGTTTTCTTAATGTCCCCAAGTATTCCATTCCAATCATGAATAAGTCCAATCTTAATTTGTGAAACTTCCCATGATAAAATTAAAACTAATTATGATAATGATAACCACAAGTATTTCTGTTTTCTTAATGTCCCCAAAAACCATTGCTTCCAACTATAAAAAGAAAAACCATTGCTTCCAATTATTAAAAGTGTTGAACAATAGTATCATTTGAATATTAGTTTATATAAATCTCTTTCTCATTTACTCGTTACCAATTACTCTACCCAGCCCTGTTTTTTTATTTATATAAATCTTAAATAACTCTTCAAACATCATTTCTTAAATGTAGACATCATATATTTTTATGAGTGTTAAAATTATAAAATTGTTTCTACAATATAAATACCTTTCCATTTCTCTATACAAACAACACAATTCATTATACAAAAAACAATATTCTTTATATTCTTAAATATAAGAGATACATGATTGTGTAACCTAAAAGTTATATATTTACATATATATAATATCATAAAAAGTACAATATGCACCATCTTCTATAATATCATAAAAAGTACAATATGCACCATCTTCTTTATGATCCAAATATACTATGAATTTCCTTGGTATAAAAACAAGACCTAAAGATTCCAATTGATCGAGAAATAGTGGTTAAGTCACTGTTACATATTTGTAAACCGACACTAAACGTCCGAAATTTAGTAGATGTCATGGTTTCCTTTATAGCAGTGGTAGAGCATCGGTCTTGTAAACTGAAGGTTCGTGTTCGTAGTTCGATCCTGCGTGGAGTCAAATTATGATAAAACGAGAAACCATTTCAAGATTAGAACAACGGAGAAAGAAAAGTCAATTAGTAAAAACAGAAATGGAGAGAGAATCCAAACAATGAGACGTAAAAATTGTTCCAAAATCCAAACATTGAAGAAAGATGGCAAAATCCAAATATTCCTGCATATTTTTAGGGGCGTAAGCTAAAAAATTTCTATGCAAGACACTTATTGTCTCATTTCTCGTACTCATTTGTTAAACATAATATACTACACGCACATAATCCCACGATGCATGCAGGATTGCAAAGTGGCGGTCGTTTTTATGCTAAGCTGTGATTGTATCATTTACAAGGAGGCGTTGTTATCCAAACCTCAAAGTATAGCATATTTACAATATCAATACTTTTCTTACGTGTTACCGAGTATAGAATGAAGCATTATAATAAGTTCATATTTTTCTAGGCTGAAACTCCCCCGCTTGAAGTCAAGACATAGATAGGTTATCCATCTAAGCCTACAACTTTTGCCACAATGCTGCAGCGAAAAACAAATGTCAAACTTCGCATTGCTTTCAATGTAGTAAACCGACAGAGAACGCAAAAATATATTATTACATAAATGAGCAAAAGGAAAACTCAGTTCAAATGGCTGCAGACAAAGGTACGTATACCGAATGAATCCTCAACAAAAGAGAGGCCCTGCCATCTGTTTATTTATAAAGTATAATTATATAACAATTCCAAATCAATTACCCTGTGTTTTCTTTTATGAGCTGAACATCTTTCTGGATGCCAGAAGACTTTGAGAAAACTCGTATCCTGCATGAGCATGACCAGTAGCAAAGTGAAGCTCCCTATTTTCTCCATGGCTCATCAAAACAAATTTCGCAATACTAACATATTGTTCATTCACCCCTCAAGCTGAGGATAATTTGGATGAAGGGATAATCATATTTCTCCCGCACTAAACTCCTAAGGCATTGATAGCTACCCAGAAATCTCTATGAACAATAGCCCTGGCGAAAACGTGGCTAAGTTACAGGCGATAGCCCTTAGGGCTTCCGTATACATTACCAAAAACCTCTAATAAAGAAAACCCAATCGAATGGAGGTATAAATTCGTATCTGTAGGGGTTAGCCGAGTACCCAGGCAGAGAACGATAAGTTTCTTTTGGTTACTGGGCAACGAAGAACTATAGACTTCGTATCAAGCAATTATAGGATAAAGAACAACAGTTGAAATCCTTACCATTGAATAACGAGTTGCTCCTACAAAGAGAAACCCTAAGGCTTGTGACAACATATAGGAAGGCACGCCATCCTGCAAGAAAATTAGTAATTATAATCAAAATAAAACCCTAAGGCTTGTGACACTAGATAGGAAGCGGCGCCATCCTACAATCAAAGTAATTATAATAAAAATAAAACCCTTTAAAAAAAAAAAAATCAAAATAAAACCCTGAAAAGAAAAAAAAAACTGGTAAAGAGGATTTGTATATTACCCTCAGCAAGCAAGTTGGTCTATACCCTACTGAGATAAGTTCCCCTTAGCACATGGTCCCCTTAGAT
This sequence comes from Larix kaempferi, assembly GCA_027924585.1. Lineage (NCBI taxonomy): Eukaryota > Viridiplantae > Streptophyta > Pinopsida > Pinales > Pinaceae > Larix > Larix kaempferi. The sequence continues at coordinate 3,854,353 of BSBM01000278.1, read as the reverse complement.
AAGGGTAAAGACATGTAAGCCATGGGGATTTGTATCATTTAGCACCCCGAAGACCGTGCTAAGATAGAAATCCAGAGAGGAGACGCCGTGAGCAGAGAAACCACATGAAATCAATAATAAACCAAAATTTGATGGGTGTGCCTCCTGAATGGAAACTCCTGTGCAGAGAAAAATTGAGGGGATGTGCCTTCAGAAGGGAACCCTCATGCATCTGGAAAAGTCGAAGGAAACAATAACCAGGATGAAAATTTAGGGTCTTGCAAAACATCAAGATCTATATTGTGAATGTTGCAGAGAATTGGGGAAGTTGCCACGTATGGAAACATATCTTTGACAGAGTTGGAGAGCATATGGGGATTGGGGTAGCCGACATAGCTTGAAAAACTAAATGTTTGGAGGTGTTCCGAGTTAAAAGAGCCTAAAAAAACTAGGTGTTTGGAGGTGTTCCGATGAAGAATATTTATTTCGAACGGCTGAAAAACTCATACAAACAAACGATGCCAATGCAACCTCCATTATAAAAACACTTGCAGGAAGGATTTAGACCAATGCTCCAAAACAGATATCCATAAAGATCATAGGTGCCAAGGGTTTTAAGGCCACAGAGGGAGAGCAGAACATTGACTAACAACGGCTCCGATTCCAAACTCTAAGTAGAGTTGTTGAATAGTTATCACCTGTAACCGCAGACACCGCCCAATTGCAAGCCATGAATGTCTACAGTGTGCAAAACATGTCCATGGCCATCGATTATCGATTTAGGAGTACTTCCTGAACATGCTTCTTTAACTTGAATAACACGCCACAAAGAACTGCACACAAAACTCGAATAACACGCCAGAAAAAACCGCGCACGAAACTTTCATAACACGTCATAAAGAACCGCGCAACAACATAAGAAACGAAAGAAGTGACATGACAACGTGGCAGAATAGTGAAGCCACATGGTATCATTCGATTCATTGTATGAACGAGGAACGTGGCATCATTCGATTCGCTGTATAAGCGAAGAGTCCATCTACAATGGAGAGGAATGTCTTTCCCAAAAATAACACCTTCGACATAATTATGAGGTATACTCATATCCTCTCGAATTGTGGTAAGTTTTTCTAACATTTTAATACATATGATCCATATGCTTTAAAACATTTATATATATAAGTATTTTTATAGATAAAATACTATGCGGGAAGGAACCTACTATGATAGTATGAACATTATGTTTTTTTATTATAACAAAAACAAATAAAAAGAATGAGAAAGAATATTTTCATCCAAGTGTTAATAAATATATGGATTAAGACACGTACTGCAAATGGTAAAAGTTGATCGAAAGAAATTGAAACTTGTAATTTTATCATCATGAGAAGAGGTGATATGTCCCATTCCTGTGTTTGCTTTATTTGAAAGACAATATAGAAAATATAGAATTGTTGATGTATAAATGGTCACATAGTGAGGAGATAACATATTAAAGGTTTTTCTTACCTTTAATAAGTCAATAGAATTCAGAATATTGGAGTTTGCAACTAAAGCAAGTTTCAGCATTAACTCATTATTTATTTTTTTATTTTTTTATATGGTATATAAAAACAAAATTGAGAGAAGGGTTGTTAAAGTGTGTTTATCAAAGTACTATCTCACTATAAGTAGAGTCGTGGGCTCTAAGTATGCACATATTAATCACTAAGTGGATCTAGTATACTTATTACATTGTTGGAAGAGTATACTGATTATCTCTCATTATTTTGAGATGGTTAAAAAAAAATGGATTAAAATGATGATTATGTGATGGGTATGAAAAGGTAGTTGCATAACATATAGTTGCATATGTGGTTAATATATTTATATATATATATATATATATATATATGCAACTATATGTTTTAGTATACTTATTACATTGTTGGATAAATATATTCATTATCTCTCATTATTTTGAGATGGTTAAAAAAAATGGATTAAAATGATGATTATGTGATGGGTATGAAAAGGTAGTTGCATAATATATGGTTGCATACGTGGTTAATATATATATATATTTTCTTAGGAAAAATATTATTTTGAGATGGTTAAAAAAAATGGATTAAAATGATGATTATGGGATGGAACACATATTTCATTAAAAATAGAATAATATAGTGGATCTAGAATTTAGAACTTTAACTAGATTGAGTTTTTTAAAAATGAAGGCACACATATTTCATTAAAAATAAAATAGTTGAATAATATAGTGGATCTAGAATTTAGAACTTCAACTAGATTAAGTTTTTCAAAATGAGTAAATCCTTATACTTGGTTTCATCACATTATTGCACTAAGAGGACTGAGGTGCTCTGCAACCCAGTATGGGGGAGATGTTTTCATGTAAGGTAATGTATGTAACATAATGCAAAATATAAAATATGGAAATTATTAAAAGTACTTAAGAAAGTCGATGTCCGTCAACCAAGAGAAATCAAATTTCTTGAGTTTAAGTTTTTTTTTTAATTACACCTCAAGAAATTGGATCCCTTCTAGTACTTGATAGATATAGGTTTAAGATGGATCTATGCTAGTTTATTTTAATATTAATTATAGTTTGTATTAAAAGCTAAGTTGCTTAAGGTTATTTAATGGCATCAATATTGTGCATGTTACTATGATTAACCATTTATTTATTATTTGATATAGTAACTACTATGTCTATCAATTATTGATTTACTTTGCAGGCAGAAGGTTCGCACAATTTTAGAACGACCCACATAAAAACTATTTAATAACATAATACCAATGTGTTTGTTACTATAACAATTTTAATTATAGACATAGATAGTAAATATTGCCTGTGTTGAGTACCATGTTTTATTGATGATGTCGATGATAATGATGGTTGTTAATGTCCACTGAGACCTACTTTGGTCTATTGGACCTTATGAGAAATTATTTGGTTTCCTTTAAAGTTGTATTCATATGCTCAAAAGGCATGAGGAGAAGCGTTCGAAGTTCACCATAATTCTGGCTTATAAGAAGGCTAGGAAGGTATGTATTGCAACAAAGATTATGAAACTAAAATATAATATAGTTGTACACGGGACACTCTAAGAGAAAGTGATTTTCATTTGCAATACTCATAGTCTCACAGAGATGGCAAATTCTTTTCCCCCACATCATTTTAGGAACTATTCAACACCTTGTTTGACTATGGAGCTCATGAGAATTTGTTCTTATCTTGGATATATTATTTTTTTACTTTAAACTAGTCCGTACATAGAGCTACTTTTAATATTCTAGATTAGGTTTAATGACCTCCTTATAATATCTCAATTTTTTTAACCTTTATACCCTTATCGCACCACATTTTATCTTTGAACTTAGAAGTAAGAATATTTTTTATGTAATGAATATTTTGTAGAATGACATTTTCATTGATCTCCCAATGGTTTAACCAATCCATAGTGTCTTTATATCAACCTCCCTTGTTCTGAAGGGGGTTTTGACTAGATTTTTAAGGGCATTTTAGAGAGTCTATGATATCCCATGTTATTTATCTTGTACTTGTACATCATAAACATAGTCTTAGCCATGCTCTCGATGGGGGGAAGACACACTTCACTTAGGAGAATAGGGTAGGGCGTGTTGATTTTAATTTTGAGGTTATAAGTTATAAAATGCTGCTAGATTTGCTCAATAATTCGCCAAGATTCTTTAGAGATGCAACAACCCCAAACTTCACAACCATACAAGATTTTTATTTTTATTTTTCTATTAAAATTTAAGTCGATCGGGGATTGTGTCATGAATATAGATTGTGAAAAAAATTTCTCACATATTATTAAAGTTATTTAATGATATTTATGATTTAATAGTAACGAACCTTATATAACATAGAGTTCGTTACTATTCTTATATATACGATTTAATATATAAGGTTCGTTACTATTATTAACTTGCATTTTCATTATAATTTGATATTATATTAACTATTGTGTTTAGGTTGAGTTTCCATAGTTAGTCTAGGAGACTGACATCATTAAATTATAGTGATTTATAATGTTGTGAAATTATGACATCATATAGGCATTGTATTTGTTACTACAACAACTTTAATTATTGTCATAGTAACTAATTTTGTTTTTGTTTAGTGTGACGTTTTATTTTAGGAAGTTAGCACTACTTTATAGTTGACAAGAGAAAAAATTCTATGAATTTAAAGTGTAGGTTTTACCCTTTTGATGATAAAAATAAATTATAAATTAGAATAGAAACATAATTTATTTGCATTATTATTGTTAAAAAGTAGGTTGATAAATGTTTACTTCATGAATAAAGATTGTGCGAGAAATTTCATATTGTATATCAAATATCGAAGATTACTCCTGTAGTGTTTGAACATGTTAAATTATAAATAAAGTATTAATATTTAGCAATACTGTATTCCTTACAATATTTATATTATCATTAATATTTATATTTCTATATTAAAACAAATTTCATCAAGACTTGACTCATGAATAATAAATTGTGTTGGAAATTTCTTACATATAAATTTATTTAAAAACATATTAATATTGTGTTTGTGACTAGTATTAACCATTTTAATAATGACACAAGTGTTACCTCTTTGCTTGTGTTGAGTGTAAGTTTTTATACTAGTACAATGTTGACATCACTTTAAATTCTACAGGAGAAATAAAAAATAGAAGCCTAGTTGTGTAGTTTAATGATCAAAATCAAATTAGTATGAATTAGAATGCAATAGTATGATTCGATTTATATCAAATAAAACCAAGAATATATATTAGGAAATACTCAGTTCAAACTTTATCTCAAGTGCCTAGTATTTATTCATAGACCAAGTCTAAAAGATGTTTTTAAATGCATTATTGAATTTGATTATGAACATTTTATATAGTGAGAAGCTATGTTGATCTAAACAAAACTTTGAAAAGTTTAATATTTTTTGTTTTTATGTATTTCGCATAAATAAACGTGACATTAATTAACAATGAAGTTAAACCCAAAATTTGTATAGATGTACTAAATAATATAATATTCCTCAAAAAAGTAATATGAAGAGAATATTTGATATACTACAAACATTGAAAAGTGTTTCTCCGTGTATATTAATAGGTCCTTCAAAGAACAAAATTACATTCATGAATCATCTCCCCTAACCTCACTATATCCGCTCAAATAGATCAAGTACATATTCTACACCAGATTTATTTATCTTGGTCTTCTTGCATTGTTCTTTCTTTGGAATCCATGCCCAAACTATGGTATTAATTGGAATAGATCCAAGTTCTGTGTCATTGGGATTTGGTACCCAATATTGTTCTAAAACTTTTCCATTGTATTTCCCTGAAGTAGGCATCCACTAATCAACCTTTACATGAAGAGTCTCAGTTTCATCATGTCCTCAAAGATATCTAAGGTGGCTTTTTCCATCCAAAGCAAATCTCCTTTATCCTCATTTCCTGATCTAACTAGCAACATCTTTCCTTTCTCAACATCAGTCAAAGGATTGAATGCTAGCTTTTTCTTGTTGGACTTGGGTCCAACATATACCGGTTCATCTGTCACATTATCAAAATCCTCATCCATAATACTTAATATTACACTGCGTGCATTACAATCAGCATTGACAATTTGTCGTGTCTGGGGCAAGAAATCCACAGAAGATGAATCACTTCCATCCACTGTTATATGATTATTGGAGATTTCATCTAATGCATCAACAACTATTTCCCAATAGTATTTATTCATAGACCAAGTCTAAAATATGTTTTAAATGCATTATTGAATTTGATTATGAACATTTTATATAGTGAGAATATATGTTAACCTAAACAAAACATTGAAAAGTTTAATATTGTTTGGTTTTATGTATTTCACATAAAGAAACATTACATTAATTAACATTGAAGTTAAACCCAAAATTTGTATAGATGTACTAAATAATATAATGATCCTCAAAAAATAATATGAAGAGAATATTTGATATACTACCAACATTGAAAAGTGTTTCTTTGTGTATATTAATAGGTCCTTCAAAGAAAAAAATTACATTCATGAATCATATCCACCTAATCTCACTATATCTGCTCAAATAGATCAAGTACAACTTCTACACCAAATTTATTTATCTTGGTCTTCTTGCATTGTTCTTTCTTTGGCATCCATGCCCAAACTATGGTATTAATTGGAATAGATCCAATTTCTGTGTCTTTGGGATTTGGTACCCAATATTGTTCTAAAAATTTTCCCTTGTATTTCCCTGAAGCAGGCATCCACCAATCAACCTTTACATGAACAGTCTCAGTTTCATCATCCTCAAAGATATCTGAGGTGGATTTTGCCATCCAAATCAACTCTCCTTTATCCTCATTTCCTTATCTAACTAGCAACATATTTCCTTTCTCAACATCAGTCAAAGGATTGAATGTTGGCTTTGGCTTGTTGCACTTGGGTCCAACATATACCGGTTCATCTATCACATTATCAAAATACTCATCCATAATACTTGGTATTACACTTAGTGCATTACAATCAACATTGGCAATTTGTCGTGTCTTGGGCCAGAAATCCACAGAAGATGAATCACTTCCATCCACAGTTATATGATTATTGGAGATTTCATCTAATGCATCAACAACTCTTTCCCAATACTCTACTTTATTTTTCCATTCCTTTGTAACAATTGGCGAATTCTCATTGCCAATAGTCTCTTTCCACATTATTATGTATGATGTTATTCCTTCCTTTAAATCTTTTAAATGGACATCATTCTCTTTGGGACCTAAACTGATATGGATTCCCTGTGGGCAATTTCGGTCGACCGTCATCATCTATATTCCACAGCTCAATTGGTTCTAACCATACAGTATCTCTAATTGATTCTTTATACCTCATCACGGGAACAGTATTGAGTACAAGAAATTGGAAGTACTGGACATTAAGATGTCCAACTAGTGCATCTTTTCCCTCCTTGATGTAACCATTAAGGAAAATTTTGAAGTCATACAATGTGTCAATAAGTGTAGGTGGAAACACTCTTTTTTCTTCTATTGTGTGATATGTATCCATCATTTCGGGTAAAGAATATATATCTTTACTTTTCAAGTTGGAAGACATTCTTCCATAGGTTCCATCTATGTCTTCATGGGTGTGACCCACAAGCAAGAACCCAACCTCAATAGTGATGAAGACACCAAGTGCAGTTAAAAGTGATAGAAACATGAAAACATAACGATTCTTATTATCACTTGCTGCATTGTCCAACTGTAACAACAAATGTGGAGGAAGAGGTTTGAAATCAACATTCTAAGTTTTTGATCTTCCTTGAGATAGAAAATCATCCTTGTACACTCTACAATTTGAGTAAATAGAGGTTTCAAGTAATGCATTAGAAAGTGGGTTTCTTGAACTTCCACTCTCGTAAAGGAGATCACCATACATATCATGGTGTGGGTCTTCAAGGTCACTCAAGCATTTTGCAAGAGATGTAATGGTAAATTGTGATCCCATGTGTACAAATGGTAGGGAGAAATGACCAAAACCTCCTGTGTTATGCCCATGTGTTAGCATACCTGTCAATGACAAACCCAAGTTTGTTCCTGCAATAGATTTTGATTTGACACGTAATCTTGGGATTGAAGTCTCTTTTTTGTCCATTTTATCATGGATAATGCTCAAATACTCCTTTGGAAACCGCTATGACATAATTATGTGTGCATAGTAGCAATATCTTCCACACATAATAGTCTTGTTATGTTTTTTTAGTCTACCTCGTGCCTTTTCTTCAAACTATTTTGTAGTCGTTGAATTCATCTGTGCTTTCAACATGATACATTCACTACATTTACTAAAGTTGGTGTTCTTTGAGAATGCCACCTCTCTAAAATGAGTATTCCAGATCTTGCTCATTGTTGGTTGTGATATTGATGAATAATTGAGATTTTGAAGAGCCTCATTGATCTTTAACAAAGAAATTTGTGTGTAAGTTGAAGGAAGCAATCTTAAAGGAGCATAGGTTCCATCTTCTTCAACTTGACGTGTTTGTTTTGGTGAAAAAACTGAATTATCCATGACAATTTTGTTCAAAATTTCTATGGCTTCCATGGTATGTGCACGTGTTTTCCATTTGTTGGTATTATCATGAATGGATTTGATGTGTCCATGTTGGAAATACTGTTGGTAGTTATAGAAGGTGCTTTGAGGAATCTTGTGTATCTTGTACCATGCTTTCTTACAAATAATATTTCCATTAAATCTCATGTCCTTTACTTTCCTAAAAATAGGAGGTAGGCCACGTCCATGACTCTTTGACATGATTGTGTTTGAAGAGAGTGAATTCAAGACAAACTCCCTAATACCATCTTTATTTATGAGTTTCGTGCCCCTTCTAGCATCTGCAATGGATTTCCTATCCACATGCTGAAGACAATCTTGTTTGCAACATTCATCTACTGCCAAAAGTCGGATTTCTTTCTCTTCATCTCTCTGTGTTTCACATTTTCCAACCTTTTTTGTAGCAATAACACGTTTAATAATTTTATATGGCCTCGTTACATGCATATCAATTGAGTCTGAATTTTTATCATTATAAAGATCCCCCTCCCATTTATTTAAGGGACTTGTGTCCTCTATAATATCCCATACCACCATTTCCTTGGGTGGCTCCTTGAAATTTTCCTTCGCCCTTAAAATCTCACCTTCATCATCCACCAAATTATTTATTGGCCATCTAACCAAACAATGTATAGACTTATCCCCAATTCTACATCTTTCACAGTTTCCATATATCTCTTCCACAAAAACACCAAATTCCATTTCACCTAGAGTTTCACCCTCAACCATGTCATCCTCGTGGACATCAACTACGATCCCTTTGGAACTGCACATGCTTGTTCCTCTGCATTCATGTGTAAGAGAAACCTTTTTATATGCGAATGTAACCCTATCTTCAAGAATATTTATTGGATGATCATGACAATGTGTTTCCAAATCTGATTCTGGCCAAATCTCATAAGATTCCAATGCACCCTCTAATGTATGCTCAAATCCTGTTCGATGTGGTAGAAGAGCATCATGTTTTAACACCTTCTCAATTTAAACCACTATGCATCCTTTCTTTACCATCCTTCCATGCACCTTATGCCCAAGATCTGTATTAAATATGGACCCCTCACCCACCTTCACTCCATGTTGCAGAAGATCTACCTTGTCTCCAATAGAAAATGTAGAAGAGACATTTGCACCTGTACACCAAATTAAAGAAGCTTAGTATTTGCTTAAAAAAAACATTCAATGTAATATCAATAACACTTAACACATGCTTCAATATTTTGATTTACCTTTGTTATGCCTCAAATCCATGATCTTCCATGGATGTGTGTCCCCTTCATCGACACCTTCCACAGTCAAATGTGGTTGAGTGACATCAATTATCAAAATCATAACATAGCCTGCATTAACTCTTTATCCGCGGTAATAAGTTCCAATATCTATCGAGTCAACCCTTCCTAGCCCAATAACTTGACCATTAATTAGGAGGTCAACATAGTCCCCTATTGTCAAATTTATATTTTCCATAGTAACTCCTTTCAATTATGTAACACACAATTGAATTATAACTTGTAAATAAGGTTAAACCATGTAAAGTGTGCTCTTATATTTGCAAAAAATTAATATAGTTGTGAAAATTCAAAACATTATGGCAGTCGTTTTGTTTGCAATGAATCATTGTTCCACACCATCTATTGCACGCTATCAAAATGGACTTTACATATAAATTACACAAAAATTATATATGAAGAACTGACAATTTTAGATTTTAAAAATATTTTATACTCGATTCTTTTTTTCCAAGACCTTCATCACCCAAGTATGGGTTCCTCCACCCTATGCTACTTATTGATCTCAACTCAAGCAAAAGGTCCTAGTCTTATTGATAAATAAAATACAATGATGACTTAAACCATGCACAATAAGGTCCTAGTCTTACTTCTAGCTTTGTTTCATATTTGAATAAAACAATTATTTCTCCAAGAACAAGCTCACAAACACATCACTAACAACAACATTCCACTCGAAAAAAAATTGGCGTTTGCTAGCTTTCCTCAGCCCTAAGCACAAGGTCATTTCTAATAACAACATTGCACAGATTGGAATATCCAGCATGTGCTATATTTCTTTCTATCACAACCACATTGACAACAAAAAACATTTAATCATGAAGGGAAGCTAGCATGTGTGATATTTCATTCGAACACAACCATAAGGGAATTTCTGACAACATTGCACAGTGAATGAAAGATAATGCGTGTTAGCTTTCCTTCCAGCACGACCAGATTGCACCATGAAGGAAATCTAAGACATGTTACATTTCCTTCATGTACATGCACATTGACATCAAATACATTGTACATTAAAGGAAATCAAATGCATGTTAGCTTTCCCTCTAGCACAAGCTCAAGGGAATTTTTCACAAGAACATTGCATCGTGAATTAAAGCTAACATGTGTCAGCTTTCCTACCGATACAACCACATTGCACAATGAAGATAATCTAATGAATGTTAGCTTTCCTTATAGCAAAAGGATAAGGGAATTGCATAGTGCATGTTAGATGTGCTTCTAGCACAAGCACAAGGGCAGTTAGAACAACAAAATTGCATGGTGAATGAAAGCTAACACGTGTTAGGTTTCCTACCAGTACAAGAACATTGCAATCAAATACATTGCACAATGAAGGAAATCTAACATGTGTTATCTTTCCCTCTAGCACAAGTAGAAGGGCATTTTTCACAAGAACATTGCATGGTGAATGAAAGCTAACATGTGTTAGCTTTCCTACCGGTACAACCACATTGCACCATGAAGAAAATCTAATGAATGTTAGCTTTCCTTATAGCAAAAGCATAAGGACAATGAATAGTGCATGTTAGATGTGCTTCCAGCACCAGCACAAGGGCATTTAGAACAACAAAATTGCATGGTGAATGAAAGCTAACACGTGTTAGGTTTCTTACCAGTACAAGAACATTGCAATCAAATACATTGCACCATGAAGGAAATCTAACGCATGTTAGCTTTCTCTCTAGCACAAGCACAGGGGCATTTTTCACAAGAACATTGCATGGTGATTGAAAGCTAACATGTGTTAGCTTTCCTACCCGTACAACCACATTGCACCATGAATAAACTCTAATGAATTTTAGCTTTTCTTATAGCAAAAGCATAAGGGCATTGCATAGTGCCCGTTAGATGTGCTTCCAGCACAAGTGTAAGGGAATTTAGAACAACTAAACTGCATGGTGAATGAAATCTAACACGTGTTAGGTTTCCTACCGGTACAAGAACATTGCAATCAAATACATTGCACCATGACGGAAATCCAACACATGTTAGCTTTCCCTCTAGCACAAGCACAAGGGAATTTTTCACAAGAACATTGCATGGTGAGCGAAAGCTAACATGTGTTAGCTTTCCTACCCATACACCACATTTTTACCATGAAAATAATCTAATGAATGTTAGCTTTCCTAGTAAAAGCATAAGGGCATTGCATAGTGCATGTTATATGTGCTTCCAGCACAAGCACAAGGGAATTTAGAACAACAAAATTGCATGGTGAATAAAAGCTAACACGTGATAGGTTTCCTATCAGTACAAGAACATTGCAATCAAATACATTGCACCATGAAGGAAATCTAACACGTGTTAACTTTCCCTCTAGCACAAGCACAAGGGAATTTTTCACCAGAACATTGCATGGTGAATGAAAGGTAACATGTGTTAGCTTTCCTACCCGTACACCACATTTTTACCATGAAAATAATCTAATGAATGTTAAATTTCCTTATAGTGAAAGCATAAGGGCATTGCACAGTGCATGTTATATGTGCTTCCAGCACAAGCACAAGGGCATTTAGAACAACAAAATTGCATGGTGAATGAAAGCTAATACGTGTTAGGTTTCCTAAAAGTACAAGAACATTGCAATCAAATACATTGCACAATGAAGGAAATCTAAAACGTGTTATCTTTCCCTCTAGCATAAGCAGAAGGGCATTTTTCACAAGAACATTGCATGGTGAATGAAAGCTAACATGTGTTAGTTTTCCTACCGGTACAACCACATTGCACCTTGAAGAAAATATAATGAATGTTAGCTTTCCTTATAGCAAAAGCATAAGGACAATGCATAGTGCATGTTAGATGTGCTTCCAGCACCAGCACAAGGGCATTTAAAACAACAAAATTGCATGGTGAATGAAAGCTAACATGTGTTAGGTTTCCTACCAGTACAAGAACATTGCAGTCAAATACATTGCACCATGAAAGAAATCTAACGCATGTTAGCTTTCTCTCTAGAACAAGCACAAGGGCATTTTTCACAAGAACATTACAAGGTGATTGAAAGCTAACATGTGTTAGCTTTCCTACCCATACAACCACATTGCACCATGAATAAAATATAATGAATTTTAGCTTTTCTTATTGAAAAATCATAAGGGCATTGCATAATGCCCGTTAGATGTGCTTCCAGCACAAGCAGAAGGGAATTTAGAACAACTAAACTGCATGGTGAATGAATGCTAACACGGGTAAGGTTTCCTACCAGTACAAGAACATTGCAATCAAATACATTGCACCATGACAGAAATCCAACGCATGTTAGCTTTCCCTCTAGCACAAGGACAAGGGCATTTTTCACAAGAACATTGCATGGTGAATGAAAGCTAACATGTGTTAGCTTTCCCACCCATACACCACATTTTTACCATGAAAAAAATCTAATGAATGTAAGCTTTCCTTATAGCAAAAGCATAAGGGCATTGCATAGTGCATGTTAGATGTGCTTCCAGCACAAGCACAAGGGCATTTAGAACAACAAAATTGCATGGTGAATGAAAGCTAACACGTGTTAGGTTTCCTACCAGTACAAGAATATTGCAATCAAATACATTGCACCATGAAGGAAATCTAACCTGTGTTAGATTTCCTTCTAGCACAAGTGGAAGGGCATTTTTCACAAGAACATTGCATGGTGAATGAAAGCTAACATGTGTTATCTTTCCTACCGGTACAACCACATTGCACCATGAAGAAAATCTAATGAATGTTAGCTTTCCTTATAGCAAAAGCATAAGGACAATGCATAGTGCATGTTAGATGTGCTTCCAGCACAAGCACAAGGGCATTTAGAACAACAAAATTGCATGGTGAATGAAAGCTAACACGTGTTAAGTTTCCTACTAGTACAAAAACATTGCAATCAAATACATTGCACCATGAAGGAAATCTAACGCATGTTAGCTTTCCTTCTAGAATAAGAACAACAAAATTTCTTACAACAACAATGCACTACAAATGAAAGCTAACACATGTTAGCTTTCCTTCTACCACAAGCACAATTGCATTTCTAACAACAACATTTCATTGTGAATGAAATCTAACACGTGTTAGCTTTCCTACCAGTACAACCACATTGCCATCAAATACATCACACTATGAAAGAATTCTAACACATGTTAGCTTTCCTTCTAGAACAAGAACAACAAAATTTCTTACAACAACAATGCATGACGAATGAAAGCTAACACATGTTAGCTTTCCTTCTACCACAACCACAATTGCATTTCTAACAACAACATTGCATTGTGAATGAAAGCTAATGTGTGTTAGCTTTCCTACTAGTGGAACCACATTGCCATCAAATACATTGCACCCTAAAAGAATTCTAACACATGTTATCTTTCCTTCTAGAACATTTCCATCAAATACATTGCACCATGGAAGAATTCTAACACATGTTAGATTTCCTTCTAGAACAACAACAACAAAATTTCTTATAACAACAATGCATGATGAATGAAAGCTAACACATGTTAGCTTTCCTTTTACCACAAGCACAAATTGGATTTCTAACAACAACATTGCATTATGAATGAAATCAAGAAAGGTTAGGGGTGGAAGTAGGCACATGAGAAAGGGGGTTATTTTTTACCTCGAATGAAATCAAGAAATGTCATATGCATGGAGAATATGAGAGATTGCAAACAATCAAGTTGGAGCTCTTTCCCTCTCGCAAGGAGTTATGATTATGAAGTGTATGGGAATAAATAAAATAATAGTAGTAGGGGACTCAATGATCATTATTGGACACATAGTTGATATATCACTTCCTCCATACCCTAACATGGAAAGAACAATTCTTCGAGTCCTCTATTGGCTTAACACCTTGGTGGACAAAATGGCCAACAAAGCTTGTAATGAACAAAATGGAAGGTTGTGAAGTGGTTGAATTCTTCCAAGTTCTTTGTTGGCTTAACACCTTGGTGTCCACAACATTTGCAGGTGTCCACAACATTCAAGCAATCATCCAGATTTCAAACAAACAAAATTAAGGCAGATCCACAAATCTCTCCAAGAGATTAGTAATCGACAATAGATCAATTTCATAATCAAGAGCACTTGTTTCTCCAGTTCCTGATTTTATGTAGTAGATAGGGTTTGTTTTACTATTCCTGAATCATGGATAGAATTCATTCCTAAAATTTTGCAATAGATCGAGCCATATGTCATTTAACCCCCCTCTTATTTTTGCATAGATCAATATTTTTACAATTGACCTGTGATTTGCTAGAATTCTTAGTTAATTGGTAAACCTAAAAGTGGGATGGATTTGGTAAGCGAGATTAGAGTTGGTTTATAGGTAAGATAAAAAAAGAATTCATTTCCAGTGGTGTAATAGATGGCTCTTTCGGGGTGACAAGATACTATTAATGGTTTCTTCGCAACTACGCAACCGTCACAGAACCATTGGAGGAATTCTTTTTCATAAGTGATGAGGAATTCTCCTTCACAAGTGGTGAAAGGGAAGTACGCGGTTCATGTGTATTCACGATAAATTATGAGGAAGGTCTTTTTATTTTTTTATTTTTTATTTTATAAATGGTACTAAAACAATTATATATTGTCAAGATTTATTTTTATAGTTTTTTTTTTAATTTTAAATAAATAATTATATAAATATATATTTAGATAATTGGTAACATATATTTTGTAATACTTAATTTGAGATATATCCTAGTGTATAAATAACTATAATATTATTATTTTGGTGGGAAAAAACTATAATATTATTATATTACAACATATTAATACTTTAAATATAATTATTTTGTAATGATAGTATCTAATTTTTATAATAATTATTTTTTAATAAACTATAAAAAAATTATTGTTGTTGACATTCTATAAAGTCTAGAAGGTTTACAATTGAGTCCATTACAACCATACAAGTCGTAAGTTTATCCACTCACTCATTAATTGTATTTTGATATTTATTATTATTATGATATTTATAATATATAATAATGAAATATTTATCATTATTATGATATTTATAATATATAATAATGATGATTAAAATCTTTTGAAACCAATTTTGACATAAGTAACATTGAATTTTAATAAAGGAATTTAACCATTGATTTTCCTCCCATCTTAGAATTTATTATTTTTATCCCCTAATAATATATAATAATGATTATTAAAATCTATTGAAACCAATTTTGATGTGAATTTTAATCAGCATAGATCCATCTTAAAGCCATATCTAAGAAGTAAAGCCATATCTAAGAAGCACCGAGAGGGATCCAATTTCTTGAGGTGTATTTCTTTTTCTAAATTTAAACTCGAGAAATGTGATCTCTCATGATTGATAGATCCGGGTTTAAGTTTTAAGTTTTTATTTTATAAACGAACATCTAATTTTTAATTACTTTTCATAATATTTTATTAAATTATTTGTTAGTAACAAACATTACATCACAAACCTTACAACATCTCCCCCATACTTACTTTACTTACTTCTTTTTACTTTAATTTACTTTACTTACTTACGTTTTATTAGATGTAACACTACATCACACACGTTAGCCATAAAGGAATTTAACCATACTGGGTTGTAAGCACCTCCTTTACACTCGATGCAATAAAGGAATTTAACCATTGATTTTCCTACCGACCTGGAATTCGATGATGGTTGGATATACAGTATTTCTATACCTCAACAGGATGTTGAAGGTCGGAACTTCAGAACGAGGCTCTGAGTTTGGAGATCAAAGGAATAATGATTTCGATCAACAGGATGTGAAGGTAATGGGGGCAGCGTGTCGCTCGAACCCGAGGCCACAAGGTAAGAAGTGGGTAGCATTCTCGGTCAAGGAGCAGTTACAAATTTACTTACTCCAGATTGAAATCGGATCTGGAATCAATGATTCCAGATTATAATACCACATTTTTTCAAATAAACAAATAGCGAAAAAGAATGTAATTTCGAACAGACAATGCACAACTAGGATTTTGCTGAAAGCACGAGTTCTAGGCTCTGTGTTTAGAATCCAATTTGTTTTTCAAGAAAACACAGTAATAAAAAAATTCCTAATTTTCGAAATGAACAGAGTGCGGAATCAAGAGTTTACTTGAGTTCCGAGATCTAAAATGTTCTTCTAAATGCTGATTTTTCTATTGAACCACACAACAATGAAAATATATGAAATTTCAAATATATGGTGATCATATTCGATATTTTTACATGAATACCAAGATCTACGATCTTCCATTAAATTCTGGTTTTTCTCCTTGAAATAAAACAGTAATAAAATGTATATAAAATTCAAATGTACATCGAGCATACTCAACATTTTACATGAATCCACGGAGATACAGCAGACACTAAAAAACCAAAAAAGACACCCATTCGATCTGTAGATTGACAAAGACGAAGAAAAATGTACCTGTGTAAACCGGAAATCCAGAAAAGACCAAGACGTCCTGCCCCAAAACCTCTCCCTCCACCGGTGATTCCTCTGCCTGAGACTGAGACTGTTACTAACTGAAGCCACACCCACACCCAATTCGATTTGAGACGAAAAACAACCCAAATAAAAACCATCTTGGCTTTTTATAAGAAAACATTCTTTGGATTAACTAATTTTTTGGCTTTTAAAAAAAAAAACATTTTCTGCGAAAAGAATTCTTTCCATGGGTTAATTTTTTTTGGCTTTTTTTGTTTTTTTAATATTCTTTAAATTAACTAAAATATATATCTCATGAAAATGAAAATACACACTAATAACTTGGTTTATATATATACACTAAAATATATATCAGTATTATTATTTACTATATTTAACTTGGCATTTTTATCAAAATATATATTAGTATTATTTACCATATTTAACTCCGCATTTTTACATAAGATTATTCTCCAGGCATTTTTACATTTCATTATGAAAAATATAAAAGATGGTGTATAGTAAACATGTGATATTAATAATAAATGAGACTTTATTATTATTATATTAGTTAAATAAAAATAAAAATAAGTATTTATTTAATAAAAATATAAGTCTATATTATATATAAAATAATAAAAGAAAAGAAATATTATGATGATGATCACAGTATTTATTTTTTTAAGATTTAAAGTTTGTCAATTTTGTCAAACATGTTTAGGTTTTTAGTACATTTTTACTTAATAATTTAAGGATTAATGTCTAACATTTCCATCGAGACTAATTTTGGTCTATCTCATCTAACTAAGGAATTATCTGGTTTGTTTTAAATATTTATTCTTATGCTTAAAAAATTTGATAAATACTTTTGATAAGTTAGAACGTTGAGAAAATTTGTATTGTAGCAAAAAATTTGTAAATGATTTTCATCTTCATTACTCATAATTTCACAAAATATTATACTTTAATAATGATTTAAAAAAATTTAATTATATTTTCCAATATTAAATAGTTTCAAATTTAAAAATTTACTATCTTTCTAAATAGAAAATCTAATCGTTTTTATCCATTTATTATATGCAACAAGATTCAACTTAAATATCATTATTTTCTTAGTCAAACATAAACCACTAAAACTATCCATAGTTTTCCATTATTAAAAATAATATACCGTGACCAATGGTTCTCTCACCTATATATTCTTTATGTTATGAGCTACATGTCACATTCATAAGACAAAAATGCCCTAACCTTTTAAATCAATACCCTTGATATAATAAGTGGAATTTGCACAACTTGATATGATATACATGAACAATATGAAAATGTTTCCATCAATCCACATTAGAGCACACTATTACAGTGCAGAAATAATGCAATCTTAAAAGTTAAACATGCCTCGTTTATTTCTACTTTTAGGGATACTATTGTTTTCCATTATTAAAAATAATATACCGTGACCAATGGTTCTCTCACCTATATATTCTTTATGTTATGAGCTACATGCCCCATTCATAACACAAAAATGCCCTAACCTTTTAAATCAATACCCTTGATATAATAAGTGGAATTTGCACAACTTGATATAATATATACATGAACAATATGAAAATGTTTCCATCAATCCACATTAGAGCACACTATTATATTGAATAAATAAAACATTGTCCAGGTACTCCTTGAAATGAAGATAACCATCCATCGGACCTATCACCAAATTTGAAAGGT